>FR997834.1:19680810-21140810 GCA_905475405.1 Schrankia costaestrigalis
TACAGTACACCTGTATAGTGTACAATCATAAGCTGTGCAAAGATATTTATTTACTTAGCAGCTAATTTATCTAAGTGGCATATTATCGACACAGTACATGGCGACACGTGAGATAACTAAATGACTATGTTTACTTTACAAACTACTGTATTTTTCTAAACAAATTATTTTATTGCTATACTTACGAGTATTTAGTACTTAACTATTACTTAGTTTGTTTGATTTATTATTTAAAAATAAACCTTTTATTTTATTAAAAATGAACAACAACTTTTTTGAAATTAGGTATAACTAGTTGTAAAGGATAGGCTAGGCCTGTTAAAGGGGCGGAAAGTGGATGACAAACACACGAAATACTTAGTGCAACTTGAAAACATTTTTCTATTGACTGATATCATGAGGTCTCAACAGAGAGCCTGTGTGGAGCCTCTTTCCTGGTTTTTTTTACTTATTTACAAAACAAACAGTTATTTTTTTTACACACAAAAACTTTTGTAGATAATGTGCATATAAATTAAGCTAATTACATACTTATTATATTAATAGGTAAATTCGTTATCAATGATGAATGTTACAAAACGTTTTTCAAAGGAAGGAAATTATTTTTTCAGAGGATCGAGTAAACACAGTTAATTTACAATAACAATATTTTTGCAAACCCGTGAATCCTTATGTTTGTAGCTAGTTATCACACTAAGAAACATTTCTTTCAATTCTTATAGTGTCATGTTTATAATTTACTTTTAATCGCAGTGCGTGTTAAACCTAACAGTAATTGTATCGTTTATACGGCGGCCATCTTTTAATAAATATATTATTATTGTAATGTTATTGCCAATATCGTGATGCGCAGAATAAATAGTGTTAGTACATTTGTTACGTACTACGACGTATTTGTTTTTATGAGTCCCACCTGTACTTACCGAAAGCGAGAATGTAACCTGCGATTTTCATTAAAACAATATAAAGTATTAAGCACTTACTTATATTTGGGCAGTATGCGAGTATGTTACGGTGCGGTTTTGTTTAAGGGCTAAAGGATTGCGTTATTATTCTTCTGTAAGGCTTTACTTGAGATTGTTTCTGTGAACTTTTCCTTAGTATGCTTTTACGACACCCTTGTGATGAGATATTGTATACACCTGTATTGTTATTGTTTGTTACAACGGAGAGTTTCATAATATTTATTATTGTAATGCAAGTTTGCGGAAGCCTCACCTTATAATCTTCACGTATATAATTTAACAGTTCCCGTTCACGAATTCATCTATTTTTCTAGAGGCTATTACTAAATTGATGTGCACTTTATAATAATATATAATAAATAAATAGGTACTTTCTCTTTCTATTTGTTCCCTTTTTTTGTTCAGACAATCTAAACTACCCGGTGGCAGAGCAGTCGTGTTAGCGGCTGCCGAGCGTGCTGTCGCGGGTTCGGTTGATTTAATCTTCTTAGTCCGGTTCTACGAATATACTATGATTCCGCTGTTTATATAAACCTAATCTATAATGAGATATTATTCATATAGCTTTTATATGAGATATATAAAAGCTATATGAATAATATAATTATTCATATAGCTTTTCTCAGAAAGGTCTAAAACTGAATACGTTTTTATAACTATTATAAGTAGGTATTTGATAGGATTGGCTTTTGTCGTATTTCGTTTTGTTTTTCGATTGGTTACAGATATCACTATTTTGACATGTCAAGAATTATGACCTCTCCACATAGAGAAGGATCATTGCAATTAATTTACATTCTCTTTAAGTCATTTTACATTATCGAAGAGCGATGCACATAATAAATAAATTAAAACACAGGTGAGCGGAAGTTACTGTTCTACACACAGAGACGGATATAAAATTAGCATAGACAAGCGGAAATTGACGCATTATCATAACAGTACCATAATGTTCATGAGCTCTATGGAGGAAAAGTATTGTGGTGCTTGCTTTTATTATGTCATAGCGAGGATTAAGATTGAAGTACCTACGATTTTCATTTTATTGTGGAATTTAGTCCTTCTTTTGTCGGAATATGAATATACCTATTTAAAATGTGATAGATTTGGGATAATTAATTTTATGCACAAGTGACGAAAGTAAAGTAAGTGTTTGCCTATGCGCCTGCATCCACCAATTTTATTGGATTAAGCCCGAATGTACTTTATGCTCTTTATTTACATGTACTTAGGTAAAAAATCGCGACAAAGGCTTCGAACTATGGTTGAGAATAGTGTATGCACCTGGCATACAGTATCATATAGTAGGTAACTAGTAAGACTCAGTAGGCTAGAAAGTAAGTTCTTCTTGTTGTCATGATCCTTTTTGGGTAAAAGAGGAGAACTTTGAGTTTAAGTTTTAGAGGTGATACGATTTTTTTTTAAAGACTGCAGTCAGTCTCAAGAATTAGGGCGCCTTCAAATTTGCCGCTAAGTGTCGCGCGGAGGCAGCGCGACTGCAGCGCTGCGGTCGCGCTGTTTTGTAAATTCATAGAGATAAAAAACGCGCGACTGCAGCGCTACGCCCGCGCTGCGTCCCCGCATTCGCTCATCGATCGACTAGTGTTGTTTAGAATACTTTTTCTTTTTAATAGTAACACTAAGAGCAGTGTATTTTCGTCTGAGTCCATCGTAAAACTAAAACACAACACTACCATTCTCAAACCTATTGACGGCAGCGCGACCGCAGCGCTGCAGTCGCGCTGCCTCCGCGCGACTTAGCGGCAAATTTGAAGGCGCCCTAAGGCACTTACTTTCTTCAGATGCTTACATAAAACTACTAATCAAAGACTTTTAAGAGCCAAATAATTACTGTTAAGGCATCACTTTAAATCAACCTTCATGTTAAAACATCTGTATAAATCGTCGATCACGATCATTACCTTGTACTTAGTGATCGATACGATAATAATAGGCGATCTCTAATGAATTTGGCGCGAAGTCGAATGAAGTCTTTAATTAATTATTTGCAGTCTACCAAAAGTACTCCCATTCGTCGTATTTCATTCGCGAATATCTATTAAGTAGTTTAAAGATATCAAAGTTGTATCAAATCTTACATTATGGTAAGTAATTCTTGTTGTCAAAGCTATAAAATCTGCAATACATTGGTATTTGGTGGTGGCAACATTCATCTCTTATACAGGCTGTTATAGATTTTAAGAAATTAAAATTAAGCCCCCTTACTCATAAACGCCTCTTAAATTTTAGTCAATTGATTAATTAGCATAGACTCTTATATTGTTTGGTATAAGGTTGGGTTTCGTTATAAAAATCTCGCTAAAGAATGATTAAATTTAATAAGCGTTTATGAGTAAGGGGGAAGATGTCTGTAACAGACTATAGACTAACGAGAAATTTTATCATTAAGGGAAATTATGAAACGGGAACCAAATAAAGTAAAAAAAGTACTTATTATTTGCACTAGGGAAGGTGGATGGTCTGCTCCACAGACAGGATGCATACCTGCACCGAACTACTCTACGTTTGTCTATATGACCTAATCTTAGCATTCCATGGGTTCTCCATGCGGGTGCCGGGTCCATCGCGTGATAGAGGACTGAACACTTGCATAAGCATAACAGAGTCTGGGGGCCAGATTCAGAGACCGCACTTTGACTTTACTTTGAAGGAAAGTTCGACTTTGATACAAAAACGAGATATAAGGCCCAGATTCAGAGTCGTGACTTTACTTTCTTTCAAAAGTAATCTTCCCAAAGTAAACTTTTCATGCGAAAGATTACTTTTTGTTTTTCAAATTCAGAGATAATAACTAGACTTTGCTAAAGTAAAGTCAAAGTGCGGTCTCTGAATCTGGCCCTGGGACTTACGACTCAGATGTAGGTTTAAGGAGGCCCCCTTACAACGCGTTAGCGGTTAACTTCATTGTCTGCTATGTTCCGACCTCTACCTATCCAAATTTGGTATGAACATAAATATGGCATTCGTGATAGTAGAGTGCTTACTGAAGTTCTCGGCAGTCCTAGTTCTTCTAAAAATATCTTTATGAGAGAAATTTAGATCAAAACTAGAACCATGAGAAAAGATAATAATCGATTTGCTTTTACCTAAGCTGAGATCTAGCTAGTGAATTAGGTTTCAACTCCATCCTGTATAAACAATAACACAAGTACTGGTTATGCAAGTGTGCCAAGGAACTCGTAACATCTTCACTCGAATATTATACTCCTAAGTTACAACAACACTGCTATTATTGTGAACCAATAATAATATTATGTAGCTTACCTAACGATAAAGGCTTTTATTTATATACCTACTGATTTTGTCATACTGTTACAACCATGTACCAATGTTTAACTATTTATATAAAACCTGGAAGAGTACACTGCTAAGTCCGTGCGCAGCAGCCTTCTTTAGAGTACCTACCAGTGGCGAAGGGTGGATTTTTATAAAAGGGAAGCCGAAGATTCCGTGGACTTTTGTTCTACTTTATATTACTATTATTCTGTAGTTCATAGGTATTCGTGAGAAAATGTTTCGATTTTACCTAGTTGTCCCGAACTCATAAACTTAAAATACGAAAATGTTTCTCTGTTTGGAAGACTTCTTTGATCAATTAGATTAATTGTTTATATTGCTATATCCTAAATGATTCTACATACCTACTTACTTACTTTTAGAATCTGAGAATACTGTCTGTAAGCCACTTACTTATACGTATCGAAATGAGATAATTGTATTAAAATGTTTCGTAAATCCACAGCGCCGGCGTTTCTTATATTTATAATTCAATTTCGAGAATGATGTTTTATCGCACATCACATAATAGGATAGTCAATATAATATAACACTATTAACCTGTCCCTTATAACAACAAACTATTAAATTTGCTGAAAACAATACAAACAAGTACTTACAAAAATATTCCATAGGATCCCAACGCACTACGACAAAAATAAAGTCAACCAATGCACAACACATAATACACAATCATAAATAATTAAACATACAAATTTTACTACTTTAAACAAGAAAGCGAATTTTATAACCTATTTGCAGAAAATAAATACAAATATCTGTTTTTTCTTCAAATGGTCCTATCGTTTACCGATGATTCTGCCAAAGTCAAGACGCAAGCCGTATAAAAATATAAAAACAAATAAATATAATTAAAAACTAAAAATTCAGAAGAAAGGCTGATTTCTATCAGATTTAAATAATTGATAAAAACAAAGGAATGTCAATGGCAAATTAAGTACTTAACGTGAAATGAAATGAAACTTCGTTACAATTGGTCGGTCCACTGGTTGCAATAGTGCTTTCTCGCTCTCGCAATGTTGTAGTTGTATCTTTTATCCTTGTCATAAGCCGATGGCCACCGGCTTATATGGTACCTTAGATCGACGAATACAAAGTGTCACGTGACCGTACGATTTCCGTACAGTCTGTTGTACTGGATTCCTAATTTCGCGACCGGCTTACTGCGCTCCGCGCATGCGCGCTTTAAGTACTCTCTGACTGAACCATAACAAGTTGTTAGTTGACAACCTTTAATTACAAGATGGCGTTATGAGTACGTAAATAATTATATTGAAAATTATTATTACTGTAATTATTATTGCGATTTACGTAAGAGAATACTTTTTTGTTTTATATTATTTTGTATTGAGTGGATGTTGCGTCATTGATTTATAATTGATTAATAGACAATGCTAAGCGGTTTTTGCAAAGGTAAGCCGGTAGGAATCGAGTTATATGGACACTTCGCCACTAGTACCTACCTATATGCAGTCGCCTTGATTGAAAATCTTATGATCTGATGAAAATCTATGACTGACAAATTGGTTTTTGACTTCACCTGAGCGGATAAGTTTAGTTGATTTTCCCTATTTTCATTTAATTTGATCTCTATACCGAATCTCATTCAAATCGGTTAAAACGTCACACACATATAAAAGTCCAGAGTTACTTTCGTAATTATCATAGATTCACTTACTTTAGATTAGTGTAAAAAAACAAAGAAGTATTTTTAAATCATAAGATTCAAGTTTATCAAGCATATCAAAGTTACCATAATTTACCTACTATTATGCAAACGTACATAACGAAAATGACTTATTACTATAACATGATTAGAAAAACAACTACCTAAGTAGTTACGAATTCTAGGTATTTTCAAATTACAAAGAGAAAATGTAATAACACCATTAAAACTAACAAAAAAATTGCGGGCCCTTTAAGCGAGTTCATTAAACCGCAACGAAAACAAAATTATCACCCATAAATATTTTTTCCTACTTATCGCAATAATTTAAAATTTCGTTTGGAAAACCGTTGTTAGTCGTGTAATTGCGGTTACCATTGTTTCTAGACAGCGATTAGCGATGCAATTTTGACAGTACCTACTTTGGCGCGAAAACTTGTAAGATGGCCGTTGCGTCAAATAGATTGCGGTGTTGCAAGATTGAAGGTCATTATCGAATCGAGATCTTGATAGTAAAACTAATGTTTGTAAACTCTTTTGAGCTAGATATGCAATTTGGCAGTATTGACAAATTCGTAATAAGTCAGATTTCACAGCAGAGTAGATTACTGCGGTGACAACCACTGGTTGACATCATAACAGCCTACTAACGTTCCACTGCAGGGATCACCCTTTATCAGTGAAAATGGAAAACTTGGTCTAGTAATAATGCGCTGGTCAGACAGATTGTTATTATGTTTTCGTCCATTTTTTAAGGAAAATTACTTGATTTATTAGGAATGAGAAAAAATCACTATTTAATACACACATCAAAAAAGTCTAAGCAACATGCATGATATTACAAATTTACCATTTATATTAATTTATTTTACCATTTATTTTAATTATAACGTTGTATTTTATTTTTAAAATAATATTTTTAGGGTTCTATGATGTAAAAATAACAGCTGTTTTCTTTATAAGTTCTTTTAATAACAGAAATTAACAATATTAGAATATACAGGTACATAAGAAACTAAACTTTTTTTTTACAAATTGAAATTTCTTAAGAAAATGAATTTATTGTGAAAGAATAGGACAATTTAATACAAAGTATGGCCTCCTCTGCTATTCAGAACTTGTCGGCAACGATTATTCATTGAATTAATGAGACTGTTTATGTCATCTTGCGGTATTCGCTCCCAATGGAATTGTAGCAAATCCTTCAGCTGTTGGGTTGTTGTCACTCCGTCCAAGTCCTTCAAAACACGTCTCTGGAGCATGTCCCATGCGTGCTCGATGGGGTTGAGGTCTGGCGATTGTGCAGGCCAGGGCAATACCTGGATGTTCTCCGTTGCCAAGTATTCACTGGTTCGCCGAGCTGTATGTGAACGCGCATTGTCATGCATTAACGTAAAATCGGAGCCAAAGGTTTGTGCAAATGGATGGACATAAGGTCTGAGAATATCCTCAACGTAATTTTCAGCGTTCATGTTTCCATTTACAAAAACGAGCTCAGTTCGCCTGTTCTTCATAATACCCGCCCATACCATAACTGTTGAGCCGCTGTATGGATGAACTTCCTGAACGCACCTGAGTCTTTCAGTATTTCCGGGTCGACGGTACACTCGCACCCTTCTTGTATCAGGCCTAAACCCGAATCGCGACTCATCGGAAAACATAATTTTATCCCATTGTTCCTGGGTCCATGTTATGCGTTCTCTACACCATTCATTTCGACGAGCGCGATTCCCGTGACGTATCGGTGGGCACCTGATAGGGCGTCGAGCTCGTAGGCCGTACTCATGCAGTCGATTTCGCACAGTTTGGGGACTTACATCAACACCACTTGAATTTTGTAGCCTCAAACTTATCTCTCGAGCGGTTAACATCGGCTGGCGTCTTGCAGTCAGTTGTATGTACCGGTCTTGCCGAGTGGTTGTACTCCTTTTACGGCCTGGATGCTGTTCAGCGGGTTCCCCTGTATTATTGTAGCGCTGCCAAAGACGACAAATAACACTTCTATGAATACCAAAATGTCGAGATACCTGAGATTGATTACTTCCCGCTTGCAACATCCCTACAGCTCTTTGCATTTCATCTGCCGTCAAATGACGTCGCTCCATGACGTAAAGAATATCTAACAATTCAATTTTGTCGCCAACTGTATTTAAATGGTTGGTAAAATTATAAAATCAAGACTAAAACGTAGCAATTAACATGCACTCAAATTCAAACAAATTCGCAGTCATTTGAATTTTATGAAAAAAAACAAAACATAATCGAAATTTTTTTACCTATACACTTGAAGTTTACTTACCTAAGTATACACTTTGAGTGAGTAAATACTTAGAAATTAATTAATATAAATGGTAAATTTGTAATATCATGCATGTTGCTTAGACTTTTTTGATGTGTGTAGTACATATATGATGTGTAGGGATGTATTTTGTAGTGCTTCACCACAAGCTCGAAAAAAGTTGATGTTTCAAAAAACCTGTAGTGTAGTGGTAAAGTTCGAAGAACTGACAACCTTTGTTTGTCATAAAGGATAAAGAGTTTATTGAGTACTTGTTTATGGATAAGTACACTTTTTAAAATAAACTCTAAAAAATCTTTTTTTTTATATTTACAGCTAGGATTAGGAATAAAGTTAGCGTTACCGGGGTCGTGCAAAAATTTAAGCAAACAACACCTCAGATATTATTTAGTATATTGTACTGGCCAGTTTGATACTCAATAAAACCACAGCAGCCGCTTAAGCGACCTATGCACTATACAAACCTATTCGTTTCTCAACCTAAACAATATCGTGCAGAAACCATTTAAGTGTATATCGTGTAAAGCAAACGTATTGAACCGCATAGGAAGTTAGATAATATTATTCAATCTGAATAGGCCCGTACAGATTACATCGCATAGAATCGCGTGCGACGTACAATGTCGCACATTACATGACTATTACAGTTTAACTATGTTAGATTAGCTAATAAAATGCACTTCATCATTCAGAACTGTGCAAGGACGTAATTTTTAATGGAAAATGATGCGATTTTCTTTATTGATCTGTTTTAAAATGAGGAGGTGTATAATTTTTTTTTGTAAAGTTTGTTACCAGAGAGCTCAGTCACTTTATGACAAATTTAAAAGAAAACAAATGTAAGTCTAATTCTCTGCTATTCCCTCAATGTCCAATAGACAGTTTATTCAAATATTTGATAACATCAAAATACGAAATCGACGAGAACTGAGTGAAAATCATGTAAGTAAACGTAATAAAACATTTTTATTTTGATACACCTAGTTAAGTACATAACAGTACTTTGGGACGTTACTGTGGCCACAGGCTTCCTCTAACGAGCCTACTAATACTACGCAAGATTTCGTTACAACTCTTCAGTAAAATGGAATCCAATTCTGACACCACACACGAACATAGTAACCAAAGCAGTAATAAAATATAACTATGATACAAGTCGCTATTGTACTACGCGATTTCGTAACACCTTACGTTTTTAATTAACACCTATGACAATAGACAATAGCATTTCTTTTAATATCATTTTTTTTTAGTTAACTTCACGAGCAAAAAGGTTATAACACATGTCAGTTAATCTCGAAATTGGCAGAATGCACAAATTTTATAGGTTACAATGTAATGTGGGAGCCATAAACAATATTGTAGAGTTTCACCTCGTGGGAGAGTGCAACTATTTCTTACTGATTGACTTTCCATTTAGTTAACTATTGTGTCTTACTTGCGTTAGACATGTATTGAATGTGTTATGTTAAATGAAATGAGACTTGTTACACAGGTGACAAATATAACTTTGTTTGAACGACATCTGACCTATTTTTGCAATAAATGATTAAAATTTGGTCGTTTACAATAAGCTGAGAATGAATGAGTGGTACAGATAAAAACAAACTACAAATGTTATAAGTTTAGCTTTTTGAGTAACAGATAGGTAATTTTTAAGATAAAAGACACCGTCTTCAAATAGCCGTCCCGAATCCCGATTGCCAGGAATACTCTCTGAGCTTAGCATGATTACTCGTAATAATAGTTTAAGAGAGCATTGGTTTAATTTGGGTTGCCAATAAAATACACTTCTTGCACTAAGGACGAAGCATTGTGTTGCGGGTTTTTACAAACATGCATTTGAAAACACAGAGGTCATGCGGGCCAGCTGGCCAGTATAATTAGGACAACATGAGAAATTGTTGTGATTGTGTATCACAAAAATAATGAGAATAAAGACATAGGATAGAAGAACACAAAAGGTACAAGATAAAATACAGACAGTAAGGTAAAAGCTCCTATTACGGCGGTAGTCAAAATCGCGTCCTATTACGGAGGTATTTCTCTTTTCGTGTTTTATTCTGGTTTTATTCAGTTTACGTACAACAAAACGAAATCAGTTTATTCTACATCTATTACTTCATAATTTACCTGACGTTTGCAAGTAAATAACATAGATAACTAATCAAAATCAATCAATCTGTGTAACGGCATCGACGTGAAAGGGATTTCCATACAAACGCTGAACAACAAAATTAGGTGCACTAATATTTAGAAACTAAGTTTTTCGTATTAATAAGCCGTTTAAGATGGTTTATTTCTTATTCATAGCATTTTATTACTATTATACTCACTATTTCAATAGCTTGTTTTATATTTGTAACTCGTTTTATATCCAAAAAATAAGAAATAAAATAGCGCCGTAATACGACACGATTTTTTTAGATTCGTCCTAATACGGTGGTATAACTCCGTAATAGAAAAAATACTGGGCATGTTTAATTGCTTATAACTTTCAATCTATTAACTTATTGGACTTGTTTCAAGGTTTTTTGAAATAATTATTAATCTCATAAACTAAAAACCATATTCTGCGGTATGTATTCGTAGTTAGAAATCTAATTAAATACGAAAATTGTTGAGTACAAAATGTGGATTTCTTAGAAAGGGTAAAAATAGGAAGGTGTATTTTAACTTATTATAAATCATTAATTTTGTATAACTGTTGACTACTGTTTACACATATGAGCCAAAAAACTGTTATAGTTTCATTAAACATTTACATTGTTCCTCCAGGCATTTATCGAAGTTTTGATAGGTCCGAATTAGGATTATTAAAAACAGGAGTAGTTTTCCTATTGCGGTGGTAATTATTTCCAAGTAAGTCTGTGTTAGGATCTATGATTTCCTATTACGGCCCTATTCATAGAACATAAAATTACAAGTTTTAGGGTACCGTGGTTATTGATTCTGAGAATAGAATTGTTATATGACACGTAAGTTTTTTTGTTTTCTATAAAACTAAAAGCGATAAAAGCTTTTAAATATACATATTCTTTTTATGTAATAACTTTACATAAAAATGCAATCTATGTAATTTTATATTTCTGTTTTTATTTTACTAAGCATAAAAAGAAAAGTTAACCTTATTTTAATAACACTAAACTCTTTTTAGAACGTGTATTTCTATCTATACTTATTTACTTATTATATATAATATTAAAAAGGAGGTAATCTCTAGATCTAATAAACCGATTTTAAAAATTATTTCTGTGTTGAATAGTACATTTATTGGGAAGTGTCATAGGCTATATAGTATCACGCTATGACTAATAGGAGAGGAGCAATAATGAATCATGATTAAAAAAGTGACGCGTTATTTTCGCCGCCTAACGAAGTAGGCACGGGTCAGGTAGTAAAAAATAATTTCATTAAAAAAGATACAAATCAATGGTCAATGAATACCAAAAATACAACTTACTTTACTAATACATTTAAATTATTTGATAAATATTATTTGTACGGAACTTAGATGAATATAATTTCTGACCCTCCGTATTAGGAATCGTCTACCGCAGTAATAGGCTCTGACGAAAAAAATACCTCCGAATTAGGGAAAATCGACCCGACTATTTAAATATTTTTAAAAAAATAACTAATATCATTAAAAGAAACAAACTCGACAGTAATACAAAATATAAATTCCACTTTTGACGATGACATTTTTTTGCACAGTTAAAAATATTTACAAATGCTTATTTTTGTTTCTTACTTTGAAATGTTGCGAAATACCTCCGTATTAGGGGCTTTTACCTTACTATATAAAGATAGCATTACGTATTTGTTCACTGAGCCAGAGTTATATGTAGTGAACCGTGGACACATTGCTACAACTTATATAAAAGTGAGATGCCTCAATGTTCTAGGAACGTCAGGATCGGTCAACCGTTAACATTGAATTGCAAATGTCCATTTATTTTAATGACGACAGATTTCATTGCCTATCATTAACTATAGATTTACAAGAACGGGTTTATGTTCTACTGCAGGGAGTTCGTCAAATCCACTATCGATATTTGTTTAGAGGTTGTAATACATAAGGATTGTATTGGCTTGTTAATACCGACTGACTATTTAAATTGGTACTTAAATGTCGTTGATTTAATATTCTCTTGCAATGATAATTAGCTTCCGAATGTCCCTTACATAATTATCGACTGAGAAAGTTTACGTAGCCGAAGGTAAAAGTTAATCATAGCGCAATTACTAACATTTTTAAAAGAAACATAGTCGCTGATTACGCCTGGAAAATTATATGACATCATACAAACAAAGTAACCGACGCAAGTAAGTAAAAACTGTGAAGATGTTTACCCAAGTAGGTAGAGACATATCAAAATCTAAAACAACAGTTTTTTGTTTTACAGCTGCATAGGTGTTCATGATCAATTACAGGAAAATATTCTTAAAAACAAAACACAATATTATTAAAGAAATAAAACCCTTTTTTTGTGTGTAAATCCCGTACCTACTTTATGACATCGAGAGCTGTCTCTGTCATATTTTGTCAGGGTCATATGTTGGACTCGAACCGACTATACCACGTTGTCGTGTGACGGAGGGCTTACCTAGCAATTAAAGGATGATCCTAGAGACCTACGACTAGAAATAAAAGCCTACTTTCGTACTTACCTACACATAAATATGTTATTGTTAAATACACATAAATATGTTATTGTTAATTACACTTGCTGTTTTTTTTCGTGTTTTGTAAATATTTAGATTAATATACTATTTATTCACAAAATACGTTTATATCTAGGCAAGCTAAATAGATAGAAAGAAAAATATGGAGAAATAAGATCATAATATACATCAAGATGAAAAATCAATTACTTAATTGAATCGAATGGAATCGAAAATAAAGAAAAGAAAAATTAGTAGGTGCTTACATGGTAACCATGGTTGAAACATGGTATTTATACAAGACTAAATAAAAAGCAAAAACATATCAGTAGCTAATACAGTAATCTAATTATTGTTTTAAAACAATACATCGCTTACAGTGATAAATCACGTAATGATGAACGATTGCACCTTTCTGTAGTTAATTGAGTTTATTTTTGTATATGTATATGGTAGTAAACGTTAATAAATTATCGTATTATCATCATAACAGACAGTTAATGTATCGCTACAAAGTCTAAGTCATGTCCGATGTCTTTAATCACTTAAGTTATGTAATACTTGTTATTTTTTTTATATTGTAAACATTGCTTAAATATTATCTATTATTATAACAATTAGTAAAACAATTAAGAAAGAGATCCTAGTTAGTTTATGATTTTGAAGAGGGAACAGTCTGTAACTACATATATACTCATTAACTATGTTTTAGATATTTCATTTCATTTGAAACGAAACTGTATTTTCGTGTACCTATGCTTAGACACCCCTACGTTTTGCATCCTCTATCTTGAAATTAATGAGTTCTACTGAATTCAGAATTATCTCGGTACACGGTTTAGAGTATTAAAAATATTTCCAATGAAAAACAAAACTGATTTAGAATAGTTAAAAATAATAAATAAAAATAAATATCCTGACATCTCTACACATCGCCATCTGTTCCCAAAGTAAGCTAGGGTTAAGTTGCTTGTGTTATGGGTATATAGTACCTATACCTACATATTATACATATAAACACCCAGAAAAATGCAAATAATCATGTTCATGCACATTTGCACTGAGCGGGAATCGAACCCGAGACTTCTGCTGATACTTAGCAGCCACGTAATATACCGACTACGCCATAGAGGTCGTTAGAAAATCTATTATTTAAAAAATAAGACATGTTACTTACAGTACCCCGGCCGTTTATATAACACATCGACCTGTGGAAAGATTTATTTGCTCTACGAAGCCGAAATTGGCCGATTGTCTCTTTACAAAAGTCGATGTGCAATATTTCCAGCCGGGTACTATAATTTGAATAGATCATGCCATGCTACATACGATAACAAAACATCATAAGACTAAAATTTAGGTCGTGTATTAATTTTCGCACAAAAAGTGCACTCTAAATTAGTATAATTTCAGTTTGTCACGCAATTGTATGTGTGTAGTAATGGATATGTATGATAATGCAGCGTTTACAGGCAAGCTAATTATTTAATTTGCATAGCGAATGATATTTTGACAAGTTTGGCAGTAGGTTCTGATAGTGTTTTCTTTTTAAAAGACACAATGACTAAAGTGAAGGTGCTTATAATCGTCCTACACTTATCTATCGTGTAAAGCAAATGTGCACGCGATGTTATCGAGATGTTTTACAATCAACAGAGTGACCTCGCAAAAGCACAGCAGAGCCGAACCAAAAATATCTAAAACGTCTTGTAACCATTGATTTACAAAAAACCAAAGATACACACTCCACTTCCCAAAACCGTCCGCAACAAATAGGCGCATTGTGCACTTTTTTTAAATTAGTATCGCGTTGTTCTACCGGCAAACGTCAATCATTAAATTTTATTGCTTTATGTGCATTACTTTTTAAATACAACTTTATGTCATGCGTGTAAGATTGAATTTGAAAAAAATAAATGTTTACGATATTTTTTTTTTTTTTTTTTTTTTTTTTTTTTTTTACTATACGTATTTATTGCGTATGTTTAATTTGGTGACACTTTTGGCTGTTAGTTTTGTTTGAAAATGTGCATCTTGGGTTTTTTATAAATCAATGCTTGTAACTCGTAACGAATTTAATCAGCATGTCAATTGTCGTACCTTAAAATCGTTAAAAATTCGGTTAATTTAACTTTTAGTTGTCAAATTGTCACACAATTAGTATTCTTGTATTTATAATTTAGAATATTTTTAACCCATTTAAGCCCGCCGTCCTCATTTGAGTACATGCCTATAAGTACCCACAATTTTTAATACTAATTGACCAATGTTCATTATGATACGAATTCGTAGTGACAAACGTTGTTGCTTTCTAATGAAAATTATAATATTGTGATTTCTTAAATAAAGTGGACTATTTAGTGATTTTGATTATTGCTTTCCGCAAATACATATTTCAGCTAAGGTAAGTCATTATTTTTATAATAAACACGTTTTTTTTTATTCCAAATTCTCTATGTTATGATTACTTATAGTATAGACTATAATATAACGCTTTTTGTTTAGATGTTTTGTAGGATTTGACTATCATTACAGATATTTTAGTATGGTGTCCCCAAACGGGTCCAATGGGCTAAATGATATGTTATTTAATAATTTTTTTTATTTTTATTTACAGGTTTAGATAGTCCCTAATTATGTCTAAAAGAGTTTTTAGTGACAATGACGACTTCCTAGGACTCGAGAAGGCCATCGAAAGTATCTTGAATGGGAAGGAAGACTCTGATGTAAGATATGATCTAGTAGCCATTCCTCCAGATTCAAGCATATTTACCGATGATGAAGAGGCTGATAAAGACTATGTTTAACGTTACATTCTTCCCCGATATATTCCAAGAAAAGTTGAAGTTATCCAGTTCAGAAATAATAAAGAATGGGCCAGCAGGTGACGACGAACCGTTACAAAAAAGGAAGCGTATTGACATTCAGGAAACATGTTGGCGTAAATGTGTCGGTTCAAATGTGGACATGGCTTCAAGAGAAAACAATGTTGAGAAAGGTTAAGAGATCATTATAAAAGAGTTGAATTACAATCTTTGAAAAAATATTGGACGCGGAGATCTATGACATGATTTTTATGAACCCGAAAATACACCGCACAACATAACAACCATGACTTCCAGATAACCGTCGAGGACCTCAAATTATTCTTTGGTATTCTCCTTTTGAGTGGATTTCATACAAATGCATAAGAATGGCTGTACTAGTCCTTAGATGGGGATTGCCACGTTTCTATTGTTTCGAAAGCAAAGTGAAACAATCAATGTCGACAGTTATAGAAGGCAAAAAATGGTGGTGGGTCCTATTCACCTACATGTCAGATTTGGCGGTAGCAAATGCTTGGAGTCTTCATGTTTTCGTTGCTGATGAAAAACAGGATCAGCTCCAATTTCGGCAATGTATTGCAAGGTCGTATTTGCGAACTGCTGGTACTGAGAGAACCGATAGAAGGCGTCGCAAACCAGCTTCGGAGGTGCCAGAAATGAATTTAGATAGCGTTGAACACTTCCCTCTGAAACTGCCAAGTCAACTGCGATGTGCCGTATGCCACATAGAAGGACTTTAGCGGTGTTAAAAGTGTATTAAAACATTATCTATAGAAAAATGATGTTACGAAAATTACCACACTTAAGCCCACTGGCCCCGTTTAAGGACGGGGTTTTTTTTCTTATGTGGATATTTTTTTTTAATTTTTTTTTCTTTTGTAATGTTTCTGTAAGCCCTAATACACATATTAATAAAGATTTTTTCAAAAAAATATCTCTGGTTTGTATTTGGGTCCAAATGGGTTTAAAGTAATGCAATCGTAATGTAATCGTACTGTAACTAAGCTTAGAACGGCATTCTTGTAATTTTTAAAGTGACAGTTCTCCATTAAAAAACGTCAAACTTGACGTTTAACTTTATTTTTAACGAAATTTTTAAGGACCGCAGAATACCACTTTTGGATTAATTAAAAATTAAATTAAATTAAGTTAAAATTAAGTTGAATTAAATTGTATGTAACGAGAATTGACGTGCAGAAATAAATAGAGTAGCCCCACGCAAACTATTATGTATTTAAAAGCGATCCTCAAATAATTTTCCTGAGCCTGGAAGTACTTTGTGTCCATTAAAATTCATGTCTGCAAAAATCCCTTTGATACAGGGCTCTATAGGGCAATCCCTATAGAGCCCTGTATTACAGGGATTTATAATCTCTTTTCTTAATTCCCTTTAATTTATTTAAAAAAACATTGTTTTTTTGTTTATAATTCCTGTGATTTACCACTAGAGAGTGCGGGAGTTGTGTTTGTTAAAAAAACAATCTTGTTAAAATATAGTTATTTTGTTCCAGGTCAAAGACATAGACGCGGAAAGTCACGACGCCGTAGCTGTTTCTAATTCTAATTTAGAAGATAAACTGTAAGTATTACTACATAATTCTCTAATTCAACCCCTAGAATAAAAAAATATATAAAAAAAAAAAATATATAATTTAGAAAAAAATGGACAAATTTTATGGGCCTCCGATTTAGGAACAAATTCAGTATTTAGTAAGTGTCCCTCAATCATTGATGGATTTACCTATCCCTACTCAGGGACATTAACTGCCTGTACTGAGACCAATACTATAATAAGAATTGTATGAATTAAATGTTACACGACATCACTAAACTCTATTCTTTTTAGATCGTGTGTAACACTGCATTATTTCTAATTTATTATTGCAACTGCATTGCTTTGCAAATAAGTAATTTGATCGAAAGAAAACAATAAAAAAGTCTTCAAATTACATTATAGTTTGAAACATTCTATTAGTTGTAGATATATAGGAAGTTTGTGTTGTATTATTATACAGATTACATAATTATTAATGGTTATAAATCTACAGATGTTGCATCTCACTTATATTGAGTAGTTAGGTACTCGTAGTTATGGTGGGAATCCGTGATCAAGAAATTAATAAGACATTATTTTATTGTCACGAGTTTTGTTCGTTCATATTGTAACTTTAACTTTTTACTTACGATCTGTCATATTGAAATTGAAATATCTTTTTCCGTCTTATTACAAAAAACTAAATAAAACTCAGTTTAAACCAGGTTCAGCTAGCACAGGCTTAATTTTTAAACTGCAGTCTAAATGTCACCTTATTACAAAACTTATTTAAACCGTGGCTTTCATAGAACAGCAAATAGACCCTAGCTTAAATAAACAGTCACAGATTATCCAAAATATTGCTTGATCATTCATTACATCATTTGATTATAACGTTCCGTACTACTCGAGGGAAAGCTTATTGCTAAAAAATTAATAAATTTAATTACATATCAGCAATGAAATGATAATAATTTATATATTTAGTATAAATATATAACATTGGTTATTAATGATTACCATTTATTATTCTAGGGCCCTGAAATAATAAGCATTTTCATAACTCGCAATGTTAAATATAAGACGTAGAACGGAACAAAATAAAGAAGGTATTATCATCATTAGGTACCTATTCGGGCATCATTTGAAATACGAGTAAGATGTCAACAATATGAAAATAGTTTGTATGTGATATGGTAATCGTTGTAGGTAAAACAAAAATCCGTTTTAAGTAGTTTAAAGTTTGCTCTTTTCTCAACCGACTAAGTAGGTTTTTAGTTGTTTTGTGTAGGTGTTGTTGTGGCCCAGCTTTGTAATGCGCAAACCTTGAATTTCAGGGGACAAAGTACATCCCCGAGGGTCGTGTGATATTATCTACCAATAACTTCAAAATATTTTTAGTACTTAATACGTTTTCTAAATCTATATTTTTTTCTAAAATCTTTGGATAATTCTATAAAAGGATCAACACGAACAAGCTCACTACTGGGTCGTCGTCTTTCTAAAAGTTCAATATCTTCAATATACATTAAATGTACCATGTCGATATCCATTTTGAAACAAGTCAACAATATTATAATATTAACACATTACCAATAGCAACGCTAACCTCAAAACAACAACTTTGACAGAACTGTATGTATTTAGACCATGGTCTATAGTTTAAACTAGGGGTCGAGTAGGTTTATCTTTAAACCTGACATTACGCCATGGTTTAGTGTTAAAACTGAATTTGTAATAACAAATTTCAAAAACAGTGGTTTTGTGACGTAATAAACCGTGTTTTATAGTTAGACCGTATTTTGTAATAAGGCCGTTTGTGTTTAATTAATTAGGTTATATTGGTTTAATACAGAACGTAATTAATGTGACAAAAAAGGTAGATATACCTTGTTTTATTAAGACGCTGACGTTTCAATAAGGACCTAGACCTGTTGGTGAAGAAAAAGTCGTCTAAGTAACGAAAACCCTTATCCCAAAAGTCTTCTTAAAGTCTTCTAATTAGACAACATCTTCGCTAAATAGAGAAAATACGTGTAATATAATAATAATTCATAAATAGCCTTTATTTATCTTTAATAACGTTTTTAGTCACTCCTTTTATTGACCCTCCTGGCAGGGCCAATAAGCTGCCTGGCACGTGTGTGCAAGTCCTAAAAATATAGTTAAATACGGTTAACCGACTTTAACCTATCTCACACTATCCTGGCTCATCATATAAATAAGGGTTGTCTACTCAAAGTAGGACAATTTTTGATACACCCTTCTTGAATACATATGCATAGATAATAAGTAGGTATATTTATGATGTTGACGATGATCTAGCGCCTTGACAGCTTAACTATAGAGAGTTCCTATTTTAAACTTAGATATATTACTTAGTTGTAGTTATAAAATTACTATACCAAAAGGGAAAGAAATATCTTCATAAAACTATTTTATAAAAACTTCTGCCGTATTCAAACCATTAATGAACAAGGTTCTTACCTAACATTGTCACAGATAGTTAATGCTGCCCATTCAATTACGATGTGACTTCAAAACAATTATATTTTAATAGACATCAACTAAGCGCGTGGACGCGCATAGACAATAGTATAAAAACTCTTGTTGCTCTTTGGTTATATTTCCGCGACATATGAAAATTATTTTCCGTCTAAATGGTTGAGGACGCCTTTGTTCAGAATTCACTATAAAAACTAAAAGGTTGGTTATCTTTACGGTTATACGATTATGGTTTATCTGTTGTCTATGGCCTTCGTCTATTTTTAACTTAAGTACCTACTTCTTCTTTGTCTACTCGGAAAGAAAATTGATAACAAAGATGTCCTAAAGATCCCGATGTTAACACTATATTTCTGCACTATTTTTTCTGTCATTATTATTTACTTAAGTGCTACAATAAAAAACTAGTATAGCTTTGTTCCTCCGTGTGGAGACGAAGTAAGAATACAATATGTCACCACCCCATCTCATCCCATGGGTGTCGTAAAAACCGACTAAGGGACTATCCGTGAATATTATCTTTACGAAATAAAAACTTGAAATTAAACCCTGTACCAATCCGTCTGGCCAGGCCAGCGTGGTATTAGTAAGCCAAGTATCCCTCCGTCACGGGAGGAGGCCCGTCCGTGCAGTGGGATATTAGTGGGCTGTTATGATGATAGCTTTGTTTCAATTGGGGTAGGTAGAGTTCACGGATCGTTGAACTATGTATACTTGCTTGTCTAAATCTATCTTGCTTCATTCCATACATTCACTCGTACCTGCCCTTTCTATAGAATGCAACGAGTACGTCTCTTTAGGGCACCACTATTTTAACATCTACTTTCAAGCTACTTAATTCCTATGTTATGTTCCTATTACCTATTGATTCTATAATCATCCAAGCTTCTTTAAATATAAATTTTAGCCCCCTTAAACATAAGCGCCTCTTAAATTTTACACTGTTTAGCGAGATTTTTATTAGGAAAACCAACCAGCTAAACAAAACCGTAAGAATTTAAGCTAATCAATTGACTAAAAAAGAGGCGTTTATGAGTAAGGGCGTAAGTGTCTACGCATAGTGACTTCTATTACTTGTACCTTCGAACAGTCGCATTACCATAAATTTGAAGACCCATTTCAATTAGAAATATTCTCTATCTCACTGTTCTCACTTATTGAACTAAAATTACATGAGCATATACCACGTAGTATACATTAAAAATGTCTAATTAAAGATGTATTTTATAATTACAGAAAATATACAATAAGTGTTATATTATATTGTTTCTGTCGATCTGTAAGTTGTTCGGCGGAATTGATTCCGTGACGCTTTACATAAGTTATGTATGTTTCATAATCATGAAACTTTGTGTTAGATAAATACCATTATTTTGTTTATTAGTCGTTTTTATAGAGAACATGAATTACTGTATCGTTAATGAGTTTTTAATAATAGTCTTTAACACATACACACAACGCCATCTAGTCTCAAAACTTACTCAGTTTGTTAAAGTAGTATTTTTGTTTTTTTTTTAGTTTATGATTACTATTTTAACTGGTTTGTTTTATGTAGATGACGTATAGGTACGCTAAGGTAACGTAAATCTACGTTAACAAAAGATGGCGAAATTAATGTTAAACTTTATAACAATCTAGGTAACATGGTACAAGCAGGTCAAGATTTCATCCCTCGGTTAAGGAGGTGTATTAGAGGCTGTTATAAAAATAGTAACGATAACCGTGGTTTGTAAATCTACGCTTCAGTAACAGAGATTCTGAGTGGAATATTGTTTCTTTGAAAACTATTGCGTGTGCATTATTAAAACACAATAATTACCTACTGTTATTAAACAACATGCTGTAATACTATTATTAACTAACATAATATTAGGTATTTATTTAGTGATTGAGCTGTTTCCACCTACAATTTTAATTTTAAAATATGGAACGCTTCGAACGCATGTGTTTTCTTTTTTATTCTTCTAACGTAGTGTGTAAAAGAACATGATAACACTGGCATAATGCTGTGGACGGCATGCTTGCTCCTTCCTTCGACATTATACCTAGTTTTTGGACTCCATTGTGCCTGACTGACTTTGTCGTGTGACTACAATAGAAAACATTTTTCTAAAGTTCACCTATAAGTTATTCAATGTTTGTCGATGACAATGTCACTATTTCATCCTATTCCAAGGGTATTTTCGGAAGACTTAACACAAGCCAAGCGTAATGTCTGTAGGTCAAGTGTCCTAAAATACGAGTATAAGGGCCTCGGCTGTGCAGTGGAATGTGTATGTAAAGGGTTCTATGATAACTCCTCACTAGCTTATGAACAACGTTTCATATTATGTGAAATTCTAATGCACTTTTAAAAACATTTTAACTTTGTGTCCGATTTATAATATTATTCGATAACTACTTAATTATTTCTATTTTTTTAAATTTTTTAGATTAGGTGACGTCAGCAAAAACCTATGTGGCAAAAATAAACTTTAAAAAATGACGACCTCCTGTAGTCTTACTTGACAGATTTTATAATTTGAAATGCAATTTTAAATGTAATACCTAAGTAATTAAAATTCAAAAATTAATCATACGCAGTTTTTGTTTCATCCATCATTAGGGACCATACATTTGACTTTGATTTTGAATTACGAACAATACTATGACAAGGAAAAGGCTCTTGTCATACTGACAGATACAATTATCCTTATGAAACCTCAAAGCTAAAATACTTTTTTTCTTTATTGTGCACGTTCATTGCCATCGATGAGACTTGCGGGGGTGTAGCTCGGGGTAAACGACTTTGTAAGTTTGAGTCATGGTGTGTTAAAATATCTTAATGTCATCTGTGGTTTAGTGGTTAAATTTTGTATTACTTTGGGTTCAATTATGCCATAATGCAAACTCTTGTGTGGAATTTGTTTAATGTTACTTATTACACAGTCACATTAACTAGAGACCTTGCTGGAATGCGAACCTCGCGTCCCGTTCTTCTTTCAAGCCCCGCGCTCGCCACGGGCGCATCAGTGATACGTCCGACGCGACGTGACGTCATCGACGCCAGGTCTTTAGATAATGTCACTGGGATATACTTGTATGTTCATTTATGTTTTTGCGTTTTAAAAGTGATGTTTGTAAAAGAATATAATATTATTCATAAAACGTAACAGTAGGAAGTTAAATGTTGGCAGAGATTTAATAATAAAATAAAGTTGAACAAATGAATGTAAAGACTTTCTTTGTGTTAAGAGATATTGTATGTTATGATGTTGATGTGAATTGCTAACGTTGTCTTACGCATACGTTATTACTTATGGTGTGTCATTTACGTACCTTGTAATTGAATTTTAATTAAGTGATGAGTGCTGTGATGTTAATAAATTATTATTTTCTTTGTTAGCACTATAAAACCTTGCCTTATACAGAACTTTGTGAGCTATATGAACAACCGAATCCTGGCTTTATACAGACAACTACCGTATTAGGAATCATGGCTGGTGTCCGGACTTTTACAGATATTGTAATTACCAGACACAAAGTACTTACAAGCTCAATTATTTATGAATCACAAAAACAATTGCGTGGGATTTGAATCAGCGAGCTCATGCACGGCTGCCATATACACAACTGTTTTGCCACCTAGACAGTTAATGTTTACTTTGTATTTTTCATCGTCCATACAATATTTTAATAATATATACTATTATATTAATATATATCTAGTTAGGACGGCGGGAAGCCGATGGATGAGGGAGGAACAGGACCGCACAAGGTGGCAATATTTGGAGGAGGCCTATGTCCAGCAGAAGACGTCGATTGGCTGATATGATGATGATGACACAATATTTTACATTGTTCCTGTACCTCTTTCGAGAGCTTTAAGTTTACTTGATAAATAAAAAACGGGGGAGAGGATAGGATTCCAACATTATGTATTCATACTCCGTCACCACACATACTTTCATGTGTAAGGTGTTATTTCGAGTGATGAACGTAAAAATAATTTGCATGATACAGACAAAGGGATCTTTTGTTCCGACATTAATTATTAATTTACATGCGAAATGTATTCAGGAAGTTATTAAGTATTGATAAGAGATATATTATCTGTTATTCATAAGCTTATTTTTGTATTGCGAAAGTAATCAATTCTTACTTGTACTTTTATAAAGACCCAGCATTATGACCATATCGAATTTGTTGGAAAGCGGGAAGGGTTTTGGATTTGATGGTAATCAAAAAACAACTTTACTCCGTCTCTGCCTACCCCGGACGGGATAAGGCGTGTGTTTATGTATGTATGTATGAAACTTTACTCTATCGTCGTTTACATTGACTGCCGGTCTAGCCAACTACTTCTTCACACTACGTTTTAGGGAGCAATATAATAATAACAAAGTGGGGAACAAGGGGTAAATTAAGAGTATTAACCCACCCCTTGTTGTGGCAGACAAGGAAAATAAAATTGACATTAAACTCTATACCAATCCGTCTCGCCAGCGTGGTATTAGTAGGCCAAGTATTCCTCCGCCGTGGGAGGAGGCCCGTCCCTGCGGTGGGACATAAATGGGCTGTTATGATGATGATGATGATTCTCATACTTATTATCATTTATCGAACGGTCTCGAACCCGAGACCTCTGAAATATATTCTTTTATTGTATTAAATTTTTCACTGCATCTTCTACTTACTAATGATAAAACTCAATGGTAATGCATAACCTCGTCGTATAGTTTTTGTATAGAGTGAGGAACTGAAGCGACAGGGTCATGCGACATGCACCAACACTAAATATAAACGACGCGTTTATCATTTAACAATTTCATGGTTATCTTATTTATGAACATGTTTTTTTATACACCGTTCAAATTGTTGTTTATATGAGGACTAGATGGCGCTGTAATTAGAGTAGCTGGTAAAGGTTGTGGGTTCGATCCCTATTTAACCCCTTCTCTGTCCTGTTTTGAATTCGTAACACGATTTAAACAATTAACTGTAACGCGTTGTAAGGGGGCCTCATTAAACCTACATCTGGGTCGTAAGTCCCAGACGCTGTTACGCCAATGTTCCGTCCTCTATCACGTGATGGACCCGGCACCCGCACAGAGAATCCATGAAATGCTAAGATTAGGTCTTAATATTTTATAATATTTTTTTAAGGCAGTTAAACGCGTTGATGTCTTTTCTTAGCCTGTTTTTATCTCACTTTAATTATCTCACTTATAAATAGTGTGCATTTTATAAAACGATGGCTTACAAATACAGGTTGTTGTACCATATCTTCTTACCCTAAGGGTGTCGTAGAACACACTAAGGGTCGTCTGCTTACTCGTGACGCTTTAATCATCATAACAGCCCAATAATGTCCCACTGCAGGGACGGAAATTATAATTTGGAAATACGCGGCTTATTGTAAACAAGCTTTTTTTTATTATATAGTTACCTAACTATTAAAAAATCTCTCCAACGAGCCTTAGCTGAGAGAAAAATTTAAATCCTGATTAACTGAGAAAAAGGATAATCGGCTCTAGACAATAATTTTGGTCAACAACGTTCACGACAGACCCTAACAAAACTGCTTCGCTTCCAATGCAATTTGTTAAATGCAATCTACCTACTCCGTGTGGTGACGGAGTAAGAATACAATATGTCACCACCCCATCTCATCCCATGGGTGTCGTAAAAACCGACTAAGGGACTATCCGTGAATATTATCTTTACGAAATAAAAAGAAGGAAAACTTGAAATTAAACCCTATACCAATCTGTCTGGCCAGCGTGGTGTTAGTAGGCCAAGTATCTCTCCGTCATGGGAGGAGGCCCGTCCCTGCAGTGGGACATTAATGGACTGTTATGCTACCTACTGCCTACATTGTATTAGTAGGTAGTTTTGTCTATCAATTGAGATCAATTTTTGTTTCAATCATTACCAATAAACACATCCAAACCATAAAATTACAATAATTATTTCTTATAAGATTTATTACATGTTAAAGTATTGCGAGCAACTAATATATAGAACTTCCATTATGCTGCCCAGATAAATCGGTATAAGTAAATTATAGAAGATGACAAGTTATCCTTCGTTTATTTTCTTAAACATAACATCTGCAGACTTGCTCTTAGTCTCTTTTTACTCCACCTATGGGATTAGACACAGTGCATTCTCATTCCGTGATATCATTTATTGTATATGATTTTGTAAGGACTTTTTGTATCGATCGTTATGCAAATAATTTTGCAAACAAAATTTATTTTATTTTATTTATTTACTTAGATAAATAAACAAAATTAAATAGAAAATATACTTGGATCTAAATTACCACAGCAGCACACAGCTCAAGTCCTACCTTAAATCGTCTCATTCATAAGTTCGTTACTTACCTACATAAATCTGTTAATCTCTATAGTTAGTAACTCACTATTTCAACGATATGGCTATTAAGATTATTATTATGATTTATTACTGTTTTCTTCTAAGATAATTATTTGATTAATTAATTATGATCTTGACCGAGTGTAAATCTTCGGTCAATGGTTTTGATCATGATAATACCGGAAGGCGCTGGGTGGGGAGACACACGGTGGACCGACGACTTAGTTAAGATGGTGGGATACCGAAGGATGAGGGAGGCACAGGATCGCACAAGGTGGAGGAAGCCTATGTCCAGCAGTAGACGTCCATTGGCTGATGGATGGATGGATGGGTACCAAACTTCAGCGATGATAATAAATAGTATAAAAGCTGTGACTATCAATAACTTTACTTAATTATTGTAGCACCAAATTTTGCTATATCTGTGGCATAGTTGTGGTGTGTGTGTTGGTTGTAAAGCCGAGATTTCAGATTCGGTTCCTGCTCAATGAAAATCTTTGTGTACAAAATAAATACATGAATCTATAATGATGTAGGTAGTTAGTATTTACAAAGAATATGAGCATGTTTAACAGTACCTACTTCAAGTACAAGCTCTGCTTAGTTTGTGACTAGATGGCGTTATGTGACGAATATATGAGGAATATGTTTAACGTTCGTAAGATAGTAAGAGTGACGTAGAAGCTTAGTTGTAGCGTAACATATTAGACGGGTTGGTATAATGTTTTGATCAAGTTTTTCTCCTTTTGTTTCTGTTTATCTTGCTCTCAGATTTAATACATATTATGTGAATTGGGGATTTCCTAATTAAATAAGTAACAAAAATAGGTTCTTAACAATAATTTTGACAAAGACGAGGATAAGAGGATAAGGATAAGATAGGACAAAAAGTGAAATGATTTTAGTCGTAAATTTTTAACAGCGTGTCAATTCTCGTTCCTTAAAAACGTTAAAAATTCGGTTAAGTTTACATTAGTTGTCAAATTGTCATTTGTATGGACGACGATTTTAAGGAACGAGAATTGACAACCTGTTAAAAGTTTACTTGCAATCAAAACCCTTGGCTAGTTTAGAAATCGCAACCATTTCCCCGATACGTTCAGTACTACTTATATAATACAGTTATACTTATTAAGCCATACAGTGATTACTAGAGAAAGTAACATCCAAGTTAGGAGCTATTATGACTATGATAAGTACATAGTCGACTAAAAGGATTACACAATTACATATCCAACTGTCCATGTAGCAAGCGTCAGCGGTTGTGCATAAATGTACTAGTTATTACAGGAAGGTATATCTATACTAATATTATAAAGAGGTAAAGTTTGTGTGTTTGTGACGTTGTAGGGGGTAATCTCTGGATCTACTGAATCGATTTTAAAAATTCTTTTTGTGTTGATTAGTCCATTTATCAGATAAATAAAGAATGCCTATCACAAGGTTTTTAATCCCTACGGGTCTTAAACACACGAGTATTTTAACTAAGATTTTTTGTTTTGGTTTAGTAAAGTTATGTCCTTTTGTATAAACAGTAATGCACCGTTCTCATGTACACTTTGTATATCTTAAATTATTTATTACTAGCCGACCCGTGCCCACTTTGTTGGGCGGCGAAAAAAAACGCGTCCCTTTTTTAAACATATTTCATTACTGCTCTACTCCTATTAGTCATAGCGTGATACTATAATGCCTATGACACTCTCCGATAAATAGACTATTCAACACAGAAATAATTTTAAAAATCGGTTCCTTAGATCCAGAGCTTACCCCCTACAACGTCACAAACAGACAAACTTTACCTCTTTATAATATTAGTATAGATAAAGATAGTTCTTTATTTAAAAAAGTTTTATTACATACTTCCAAAATACATAAATATTTAATCTAAGCCTCTTATACATTAAGCCTTAACACAAGTGGAAAGCCTCCAACGTGACTCGGTTTAATAACATTAGCATTGCGAATCAAGTTCCTTGCCATGGCATTGAACCTCAGTGAACCGCGGTACTCCCTACTTAGAGTTTAGGAAGTCACCGTATATGTAGTTACGGTAACTGTATAGTTAGTGGAGGCTTTCTACTGATGATACTCAATTAATGATTAAGGTGCTTATAGCTAATAGTTAGTCGTATGTCCGATGTCGTCCTGTCGTATACGGACGTTGAACTTTATGTTATCAGACCAATCTATCGATCGCCGATCGATGTCATTGATCGATGGCAGTTGATGTCGATCGATAACGTCTATCACACACAATATCATCACATTCATCACACAACATAACACATTAAACTACATACTCGTAAGTTAAGATGTAAATACATTTATAATAGTTTAAGCAATTAATTGTCTAGATCTAAGTTCATGATCCTATCACAGCAATGTTTTTGAATAATATGTGAAATTTTTTTCGTTGTTATTATTGCATTAACTTCTACCGAAAACTGTATCAATTATGCATTATACAATGTAACATCGTTTATTTTACCAAATAAATAAAAAAATCACACCAATTGCATTGACTAAACCATTCTGTCATCGATCGATGCCGTCGATCGACAATCGATCGATTAGTCACATAAAACTCTTATATTTTCGTGAATATTTTTTTTCTTTCGCAATAGCAATCAAGCCCAATACAATAGGAATAAAAATCATAAATATGTGTTTGTAAAAGTTCCTGTGCCATACATACGGATCACGCCATATTTTTATGGAAGTAGGCAGATACTTCTGATCACCACGTACTACTTCGCCTACATCATACGTATGGTAGCTTAGGAAGTTACCGTATATTATGTAGTTACCGTAACTATAGTTAGCTGTCCAAGCTTTCGACTACTAAGTAGGTACTACTACTTAATTAGTGATTAAGGTGCTAATAGTTAGTTATAATGTGTCGTCCTGTTGCATATGACATTACGGATATTAAACTTTATATATTCGCGTATGATACCTTTTTTCTCGTATTAGGAATTCTGATGGATGAGGGAGACAAGACCGCGTAAAGTGGAAATACTTGAGAGAAGCCCATGTCCAGCAGTAGAGATTTTGATTCATCATCATCATCTCAACCAAAAGATATCCACTGCCAGACCCTGGCCACCTTCAAAAGTCGTCTTTTCTCTTATTGAGATTGATTGTTTGCACTTTATTTTCTATCGAAATACTGAACCAGACACAGTCTTCTATTAATAAAACACAAAATTATTTTGCGACACATAAGTAGGTACATATTCTCGGTAACCTAAATCTCGTAACTATTCATGCAATCACAAAAAGTAGACAAATAAATGTTACAAGAGTGCAAGTAATGACCCAGAAACTAGCTTGCGATCTAGATAACTAATAAAATTAAATGAACATAGAACATTCAGTTTATTGACTTTAATGTAACATCTTTTACTTTTAACTGCAGCGATAGCGTGGCGGTCGCGGTAGCAGCTACCGTGCACGGCGTCGCGGGTTCGATTCCCATGAAGGACAATTCCATGTGTGATCCACAAACTATTGTCCTGAGTGATGTTTTTGTGTGTCTGATTTACATATGTAAAAGTCATGATTTTAAGCATGATCCCTAATGTGGGAGTTATATGTTGTCTTTTTAAAACAGAATCAGCAGATCTTTTATTTAAACTTAAGGATGTTCTTGTAGAGGATAGAAGAGAACGCAATCAAAGATCACGCAATTACCGATTACTATCAGGTGGGCGATCTCATCATAACAGCCCAATAATGTCCCACTGCAGGGACGGGCCTCTTCCCATGACAGAGGGATACTTGGCCTACTAATACCACGCTGGCCAGACGAATTGGTAAAGGGTTTAATTTCACGTTTTCCTTTTTTCGTATTTCGTAAAGATAATATTTACGGATAGTCCCTTAGTCGGTTTCTACGACACCCATGCGATGAGATGGGGTCGTGGCATACTGTATTCTGACTCCGTCACCACACGGAGTGATGGTGGGCGATCTGTCACATTAAAAATGTATAAATATTTTTCGATGATTCTTTTTGTTCCTGCATACCAAACCTAATGTTAAAATAATCCGTTATTCTCATGTAGGAACACCCTGTATATACGAGTACATATGTATCCACAAGAGTGTAACTATAATGTACAACAGATCGTTACACTTTGATAGTGAGAGTGAAAGGTAATTGTTACGCGAGAAAGTCACATCTAAATTCATTCTTCGATTGTTTCAACAGGCATGGTCTACGTGATTTGACATATACTATCATTTATATGTATTATATTTTCTTAAAGCTTACTTCCGTAGCGTACAAGCCTTGGATAATTGTTTAAAAAAAATACTTAACAAGATAAAAGTCCAATAATTACAATTTCAAACATACTATGAATTTACCGCAACCTTCCTCGATTAATGATCTATCCAACACTAAAAACAAAATTCAAATCGAAGAAGTAGTTTCTGAGATTAGCGCATTAAAACAACAAACAAACTCTTCAGCTTTTTAAATTAGTACTTATAGACAAGTAATCTTAGCATTCCATGGATTCTCCGTGCGGTCCGTCGCGTGATAGAGGACGGAACATTGGCAAAACAGCGTCTGGGACTTACGACGCAGATGTAGGTTTAAAGAGGCCCCCTTACAACGCGTTAGCGTTAATAACAAGTTACATAAACATGTCATTTCTCTGTATTTAATCACTAGCATAAATACAATTCCAGAAGTCCTATAGATAAAGAATTCATATCAAATTTTTTATAATGAAGGAAGTAACGGAATATAAACAGAGGATATAATACTAATATAAGTCAACGGGATACACATTTGAATCGAGGTTTGAATGCCTTTGTTGTGTTCCATGTGCTTGTCGTTTCGGCACAGGTTACATCTGACCGCGGTGGCAAGCTGACAACCTGTGCCAAAACGTCAAGCAAAAGTAAAGGAAACAGCATGCCGCGTTAAACTACTTACCATTTTATACAATATTTATAACAATGAATATTATAACATTGTTTCCGTGATTATAACAAAGGCTTTCATACATCGATACAAAGTAAACATCCCGTTGACATTTGTATTAAAAATTGTAATAACAGTTAGGAAATACTTTCATTGTATTGTAAAAACAACATAACTTATAGAGATTCACATTATGGCGAAGTTGACTTAAGGTGAACACTAAGTCTGGTGACTTGACTTTAACGCTTAAACGGTTTTGCTTAGCTTTATAAATCAAATGTATGTATTTTATTATTAATATGTATTAAATATATAAGCGCTTAATTTAGCTAATTATTAAGCGTATAGCAAATTTAATTGAGGCTCATTGTTACATTAATATCATCATAATTATACAAACGTGTTGTCAAGTGTTGAATAAAGCTCTCCTCTAATCTTTTTACGCAACCACCATACACACCACAACCGCGTAGCGCACTATTCCACCTTTTATCTACAGCGGGAGTGCATCACTTTTTGTCTTTGAATACGACTGCCTTTACCGATGGGCATCGTTTCTTAAAGCTGTTGCCACTTTTGTTAGTATGCCCAATTTTGCTTTGACACTTTTTCATTGACTGATAGGAGGATTATCGCCTTTTCTGTCAACTGTAATCTCTATAACGTAAAGCTTATTACAGTCAATAATAACATCACTGGACACACTGGTGTAACAAACACGAACTCAAAAGAAAGTATTATGTATGTTGAAAAGTAGTCTCTACCATTTTCTTTATTCTTATTTATGCTAATCACGTCTCTCTAGAACTTCAATGGTAACTAAACCATGTTAATATGCTAATAGAATACTCATATTTTATTTTAAAAGACGACTACAAATAGATCCCAGTGTCGAAAAACTTTTAGAAATATGCAAAAAACGGACACAAAAAACATCCCAACTTAGGACAATATTTTGTGGATCACACAGAGAATTGTCTCCACCGAGGGAGCTAATAGATTTGTACGAAAAGTTGAGAGTAAATTGCCTGATTTGTGTAGAATATAAGCAATTTATAGGATTGGAAAATTAGAACTTTAAAAAAGTCCCACAGACTTTAAAATTACACAGGCAATTTACTCTAAGCTTTTAGAGGGATAACTAGGATGCTCACAACCATTTTCAGTCACTGATTCATGAATAAACAAATCTGTTGAGGCATCGCTGCCGTCACGTCGCTGAGGTGAGGTCATTTCATAGATAGGTGACCGCTCAGTGGTGGAAAGTAAGTCAGTTAAAAGTCTGACCCGGCAGGCATCGAAGTGACTCAGTGGTTGACCCACGTACGAGATCTAAAGACGGCTTCGACCACACTAGTTACCAGGTTGGTCACTAATCAAACTATAAAGAAAGAAACCCATGGGTTTTTTTTCAGGGAAGGTAGAAAAAAAAAATCTAATAACTATGAACTCAAATAAAGAAGTACCTAAATGTTAGTTTTTATATAAATCCATGTGTGATAGCTTTGATTCCTTATCATGACGACCTCGGTGGCGCGCCGGTAGATCCAGCGGCTGCCGCGCATGAGGTTGTGAGTTCGATCCCCATGCAGGACAATTATTGTACTGAGTCTGGGTGTTCTATGTGTCCGTTAATTGATGTTTGTAAAAATCCGCGCGACACAGGGCATGATCCCTAGTGCGGGAGTTGTCTTTTAAAAAAAAATGACTGTTTTTAAAACAAACCAGCAGAAGCTTTTATGAAAATAGTTTCGTCGGGGCATATAACCTGCAAGCGCGAAATGAATAACGATTTCCTTTTTACCGTTCATCTTTCTCAGTCGCTAATCAAATAAAAAATTGAATGAAAATTGTATAAAAACTTTTTATATAGAATCATCATAATAATCATCTCAGAGAACGTTTAACTCTAAACATAGGTGTTATTATTAAATTAACAATGGGATTACCTCAACGAGAGCGCAGCTGCATTGAAGAATCTTTTTGTTTCATCTCCATTTTATAATAATAATATATTATTAAACACCTGACATATGGAAACGAGTCATTATATATGTAAATTATTATATCAAATACCGCCTAGTGCACACGTTAGGTTAACGCGGCGGAAAGAATAGTGCTTAGAATAATGTGTCAGGGATCTGAGGCGTACCATTTAGTTATCGTGAGGTGAGTTCGTGAAGAATTTGTTCATTAATTACTGTGTTGTTCGTGTGTTAAACGTCTTTTGGTTTTGTGTTTAATTAATTTAGAAATTATTTTTTATTTATTTATTTAACATATTCGTGTACCTATTCAGTGTTAATGATTATCTCTTATAGTATTGCATTCAGACTTACCTATATGGTACAATGTAGTATAGATTAGTTGTTATAATTTACTTCATTTTATTATTTTTTAATAAAACAAAGCAAATAAAACAACAATGAATATGATGGGACGGTACCTTTTAAATTACATTCTATCGTCTATCGGTTTCCTGCAGTCCAGACTACCTTACCTACGTCGTCCGACCACTGTGTGAGGGGTAAGCCCACAGTGCGTACGTCGTCCAGGCATAGGATCGCCTAAAGTGGAATGATTTGAATCAGTCTTATGTCCAGCTGTCATCATCTGTTGACTGATACGATACGATAAATCTACATTCTGCCAAAAAAAGATTCCATAATAAATTAGTCAATGATTTATAAGGCGACTTTCAGTGAACTCGCAAGTACATAAAGCTTCACTCGCTGCTATGACTTGGAAAAATCAATTAAAATAAGGACTTGATTTATTTACGCATAGCGCTGCGTATACTTCTCCCTATAAATGTCGTTTGATGCATTCCACCGAGACTATTACCTATACCTAGTTGTATTCTTATACATTATTTTTTGTAATAATAACGTGAACCGATGAAGTAAGTCAGTTATTTTAAAAGTTTACATTGATTGTTGGTTGGAATTTGTACTTCTATTTAGTTATCTATCATCAATTAATCTAAAATTAGTAAAACTTCCTTTTTTAAACGCGTTAAGAAAATAGTTATGATATTTAGAACAATAGTTGAAAACAAAATAGGTCATTGACATGTTCGCAGGTGTATTAAAGCTAACAGTACAGGATTACGTGTCACTTTGTATTCTGTTCATGATACAGAGAATACTAACAGCCCGAGAAAATAAAGCTGCGTGCATACTGTAGTCGGTGTGATGACGGACTTTAATCTTACTCTAAAGTTGTAGCCAATTAGACATTTTTTTTATTTGTGTACATACCCAACTATTAAATCGTAAAACAATCTTGCAACAGTATTGTGTTTTTTTCAACGTGATCTGATCCCGTCTATCTTCTTTTTCCTACTTTCAACCATGGTTTGTATTTAAGCGTCTCGTCGTTTTAATACAATTATACTTATTCCATAACAACCCATAAATGTTCCATAACTTCATGCGCTTTGTATGTATCCATAGATGCGCATTAGTACTAAAAGCTGTAAATCGATGGACTGCTAAATCATAATCATAACACTAGTTTATCATTTAATCTATACTAATACTATAAAGAGGTAAAGTTTGTGACTTTGTGACGTTGTAGGGGGTAATCTCTGGATCTACTGAATTCTGCGAATTCTTTCTGTGTTGAATAGTCCATTTATCGGGAAGTGTCATAGGCTATATAGTATCACGCTATGACTAATAGGATTGGAGCAGAAATGAAATATGTTTAAAAAAGGGACTAGTTTTTTTCGCCGCCCAACGAAGTGGGCACGGTCAGCTAGTCATTTCTAAAAAGGTATAAATATTGTAATAACAAGGCTTACGAGTATATTAATACAAATGGCAATGTGCAGGACACAGAATACGCCAAACCGATATGAAGATGGAAGGTTTTGGCAAAAGCATAATGTAGAGTATCCAGTCACCTCACGACATAATAAAAGTAGTGAAAGGTCAATTAGACGAAGAAGGCATAAAAGTGAAAATTTTCAGTAAACGTCTCTTGCCTGATGGCTACCTGGTCTATAAAGATGATGACAACGATGATTGCACATCCAAACATTTATTTTGTACATCAATATATCTAGAGAATACATTGTATTAATGCATTTCTTTATCCTTAAATGTGCACATATTTTAAAAAATACACGCGTAGGAATTTTGTGATAAAATCAGACGAAGCTTTGTGGTTTTTTAACCTTTTAAATGTTTTGTTATTCACGGTGTTTTCGTAGTAATCTCTATTATTCATCCTTTTAACATAATATTCATACTTATGACACAGCAGTTACGTAAATTGTTTTAGGTAAATGTTTGACTAATCTCTATGGTGGAGTAAAAACAAATAACTACCCGAAAGAAATTGTTAGAATGAAAAAGATTCGTTTACCCAACTTTTTGAGTGTGACATTCATGACCGGTACATACATATTTCTCACAGGAGCTTTATGTTTCAAAGTGACACATCAATAGATAATAAATGATATTCCTCACAGATTCACGTATCGCTGTCTAGTTCTTAACTAAATTATAGTAGGTACTATGGGTACTAAACAACGCCTAAATATACTTACTAAAAAATCTCCTACTACGGTACTATCCGTGAATATTATCTTTACGAAATAAAAAGAAGTAAAACTTGAAATTAAACCCTATACCAATCGTCTGGCCAGCGTGATATTAGTAGGCCAAAGATCCCTCCGTCATGGGAGGAGACCAGTACCTGCAGTGAAAATAGAAAATAGAAATATAGAAATAGAAATAGAAATATCATTTATTTGTGAAACACAGGTATAAGTATAAGATGTTACAATTAACGTGTACAGTGCATTTCTGTGTCTTGCCAGTATTGGCGTACAAATATAGGTATAACATTGAAGTTAAAATAAATTTTAATAGAAACAATCACTTAAACAGAACAAATCACTTAAATCTAATTATGGCAACATAAACACAAAAATTAAATAGTTAAAAATTAATAAGTACTAGTAAATTAAATATAAATGCCAGAAGTTAAATAAGTTAAAACAGTAAAATTAATTATTTAGTGTTCTTGAAAATTTACAAAAATAGTACAATATCTGCACAGAATAACACAAATGAAATTAAAAATTAGTTTTAAATAGTGTCATTAAGAAAATCTGTAATGGAATAATAACACTTTTCAATTAGGATTGCTCTTAATTTTACACGAAACAGGCTTGTATGTAATATTTTTATAGAATCTGGCAGCTTATTAAATATTTTAGGGGCCAAACAAAATACACTTTTCCACAAAAGAGTCGTGTTAACTCTACGTAAACATAAGTTATTTATTCGCCTATTGCGAACGACTACGTCTGATAGACTAGGAAATAGATGTAGATTAGTCTTTACAAATAACGCTACTTCAAAAATAAATAAACATGGTAGAGTCAAAATATTGTATCTGATAAAATATGGTCTACAGCTATCTGTTACTTCCATGCCAAACATAGCCCTGATGCATCTTTTCTGACATTTAAACACCACATCTTTGTTTGTAGAGTTGCCCCAAAAGATAATACCGTATCTTAGAATGGATGCAATCATGCCATGATAGGCCGTTAATAGTGCTTCTGTATTAACTACTCGAGACAATCTTTGCAAAGCGTAGGTGGAACTGCTTATTCTTTTACAAAGGCTTTCTATATGATCTTTCCAATCTAAACGACTGTCAATGATTACACCAAGTGCACCAGTGGGACATTAATGGGCCGGTATGATATGTAAAGATGAATGGGATTTATAACAATTCTATTAGTTACATGACAATTAACTATTCTGTTCAATACCTAGTTTATTTTCACATAATTGTGTCAAATGATATTTATTCTTGAGCATGTACCTATCTCATCATTTATACATGGTAAGTATATTATATTTATCTTTGTGTGGTAGCATAGTAGATCCATTTGTTGGCTTTGAATATCTCAGGAATATTTATTTAATAACGATTGAAGTAATATTAAGAACCTAGTTAGAATTAAGGATGAAATAATATTTTATTATAATGGTTTGCGACACAAATATATTATAGGGCGGTGACCATATCTCATACCATAAAAAAGTTGACTAAATTAAAGTAAGCACGTTAGTGACAAACAGGCATGCAATTTATCTGGTGGTAAGTGGTTACCGTAGGTACCCTACGAGACGCCTGTAATGCCAGAGGTATCTCACGCGCGTTGCCTACCCTTTAAAACCTTTTCACCCCTCTATCAAGAAGGTAGTACAGCACCAAACCGATATTTAGATACCTACAGTCTTACCAAAGAAAATCAGAACAGCGCCGCGGGCTTAATTATTATTTACTTATAAGTTTAAGAATATTGTTTGTATTATAACTTTAATGTAGCTGTTTGTTGTTCCTACTTTATTCAAAAATAAAAATTTTCCCCTTTCATCTCCAGCATCCGAGAACAAAACGTTTACTGTTCAATTGTTCGTTTAAAAACATTTTTTCTCACAATGGTCATTATGAATTATAGTATTTCGCAAAATATAACATTAGGCACATGATTACACTTCAAACTTCCGTTTAGATTAACTACCGTTCTGATAAATGGTGTAACTGTATCATTTTTACATGACACAAAGAATTATTGTAACCATATACCTATGTGTAAACATCGAGTGCCTCAAAGGTACAAAAGATAGTTTCAATATTTACCATAATAACCCCCGGTTCCTGAATGACTGATCAAGTAAAAATTAACTAATTAAGTGTCAAAACTATAATTTTCAGGAACTAAAATGACAGTTTTGAGATTTGATTAGTTTATTTTTACTTGATCAGTCATTCAAAATACAGGGGTTAATCCTGTTAATACCCGTATAGTTATTAATAATAAGTTATTGTAACCACTATCAAAGCCGTTTTAGAGAAAATTCGTAGAAAATTCGCGCTTTTGAATCGGACTTTATGATTCTAAGCGCAGTCAGGACCACACAGTGTCATTCCCAGTTTTCGTGTAAAATCTTAGACCTCGTAGATCGCAAATATACCTGAACGATATTATTAATAGGGTTGGGCGAGTAATCCCACTTCTAGAAGCAGGCAAGTGGTTCATCAAATGCAATCAGCAATGACAAGGCATAAACAAGCCGCTGACTATCTAATCGGAAGTTGTAAAGTCAATGAAACCTAGTACCTAATTACACTTAATTTTCCATACAGTAACATTAGCATACTACTGCTTGGAGGTGGATTAGGGTCGTAGCACATAATATATCAAAACGTGAAGGGGCAAACGTCACAAATTAGTTTACGTTACGTAGCTGATTAGTGTGCGTTTCAGTAAGGAGTTTCATACAAATAATACTGAACGGCTCGAGTTAATACGTTAATAAGGTTTTAATATAAATATGTGCTACGGCCCTTATGCTACTGATCTATACGACCTCTTGCTGAAGAGAACCTTAGACAAACATACGAACACACATACAGATAAGCGTCATGTACTAGGATCCTTAAAAACTTGCTTCGCCTACATTCATACAACATACTCTTTTTTTTTAAATTAATTGGATTTAATTTTGCCTTGTTGTGAATAGATTTTAGTTTAACTATAATTTGTTTGGTTTTTTTTTTAATTACCACTCTTTGTTGATTATATTTTTGTGAATGTTGTACATGCGTCTTATAGGTGTATAGGTAAATAAGAACTTATGTTTTATGTGTTTTATATTGAATGTTTATAATATATACTGTTGGCGTGTCTATTGTTAAATAAATAAACAAACCAGTCAGTTCCGAGTGCTTAGCACATGATATACATAATATATTATATTAGGTATTATATAGCTACCTCGTATGGTGTGGATGTAGGTACTATTTGTCGTCACCCAACTGTAAAATAATCGCTGACTGCGTAACAGTTTACTTTCACTCACTAAACGCACTATACTATGTATTTATATGTTACTCACAAGTAATAAGGATGTAGGTATAAGGTTTTTAGTACCCAACTTATTATGAGGGTGCCATTTTCCCATCATCATAACAGCCTATCAATGCCCCACTGCAGGGACGGGCCTCCTCCCGGGACAGAGGGATACTTGGCGTACTAATTTCCCAACAAAGATATTTTACCTAAAGAAGGAAACGTGAATTGATGTTTCAAGTCAGGTTTTCTTCGTTAGTAAAATAGAGCCTTCCATCGGACTATAAATAACATACAGAAGATCACGTACAAAGTCATAGCAAGGACAACGAAGTTACCCTACTAAATACTACGCTAGACAGACTGGTTCCTGGTTTAGTTTTCGTGTAGAGGGTAATATATTACCGCCTGGGTGTCGAGTTAACAGTCTTAGTCGGGGCTTCGAATTACTGCAAGATAATTGTTTCGACGAGCCTTAAATTTTGTTCTCTTGATTGTTTGATGTTCTTTGTGTCCTCAATGTGCTTCTTAGTCGACCTCACATTTCAGACATGCAGCTTCATCGGCATTCTTCACTTAAGGCAAGCACCTTTTTAGGCAAATCTTATTTTTAGGCAGAACACCTTCATTGGCATCTCGCGTTTAAGGTTACTCGATCAAAAGGGAAATAAACGTTTGTAAAGATACCCCTAGTGTGGGAAACTCGCAAATAATATAAGTAATGGTTATTTGTTGTTTTGTCGACAGAGAAAGAACAGTGCGATGTTCGTCGGTGCTGATCGGTGCGCTCGGCATATCTCTGATAGCGCTGGCTGTGTACACCACCGTGCTCGTGCTGACCGAGTACAGGAGCCAGCGACCCTGCATCACTGAAGAATGCGTCGGTACTGGTGAGTCACAGGTTCAGTTATTATACAGTCTTAGGTGAAGGAATATCTACTGCATATACTTAGTGTGGTGATGGAGTAAGAATACAATATGTCACAACCCCATCTCATCCCATGGGTGTCGTAAAAAGCGACTAAGGGACTATCCGTAAATATTATCTTTACAAAATAAAAAGAAGGAAAACTTGAAATTAAACCCTATACCAATCCGTCTGGCCAGCGTGGTATTAATAGGCCAAGTATCCCTCCGTCACGGGAGGAGGCTCGTCGTCACGGAGGGACATTAATGGGCTGGTATGATGATGATAATGATACTTAGTGTAATAAGAGCTTTACACTAAAAGAGATTTAATGTAGGTTCTACCTGTAATTCCTCGGATGCAGTTATTTAGTTCCCGAGACTCCTCATATGAACCCGGGTATTCACTGTAAAGGATTTATTCGGAAGACCGGTTAATGGTAATCTGACATAACTACCCGGAGAACTCTAGGCGTGCATTTCTTTCATAAAATAATAATAACTTCTGTAAATGAAAATAATTTATTTTTTAAAACACGGTATTTAAAGATGGTACAATACAGTATACATAGTTGCAAATATTGTAGTTTAATACCAAATAACAAAGTGACCTGGTGGTTTGGTACAGGGTTTAATATCAATGACATAATGCTATTTATTCTTAGGCAAAAGGATTAAAACAAAAAAATTTGCTGATATAGACCTTTATTTTCTTCAGAACAGAGCCAGCATCATGCCGTGTTACGTTAAAAAAACGAACCCATTTCAATTCCTAAATTTAAGTATATTGGTTGTGTTGCTCGCAACTTCGACTAATAGATGGTTCCGGAAGACCCTTACTTAGGTTCCTATAGTTATTCCGGCCTCAAGGAATTTAACACGAAAATAAAAAATATATTGTTACTAAGTAGTTTCATTAAATCTATACTTCTATACTAATATTATAAAGAGGTAAAGTTTGTGTGTTTGTGACGTTGTAGGGGGGTCTAATAATCTTTATTTTTAATAGAATTTTGAAATCCCTTTATTAGATCTCTGGATCTAATAAACCGATTTAAAAATTCTTTCGGTGTTGAATAGTACATTTATTTATCAGGGAGTGTGGCTATATTATATCACGCTATGACTAATAGGAGTGGAGCAGTAATTAAATAAGTTTAAAAAGGTACGCGTTTTTTTCGCCGCCCAACGACGTGGGCACGGGTCAGCTAGTTTCGTATAAATCTATGCCTTGATTTAACTAAAAAAATCATTAGGCTTCAAAATTAATTCAACAACGCAATAACGACGTAAAAACAAGGCGCAAAAAGACAATATGATGCAAGATTCAAGAAAAATTTCTTCATTATTTATGCATTTATCTATGGTATGGTATAAACAAATGATACCATTAATTAATCACACGTGCTTAAAGTACGTAATTAAACAAATAATTATTCAATAATTATATGTAAATTATAATTATAAGCATTTAGAATGTATAATAATTCAAACTATCGATAGATATAAATTTAACACAAACACTATGCCGTGCCTTAAAGTTTAACGTCAAGCTCAAATCGATACTGATAATAAACATATTTACCGATACATTCAAGAAGGACCACCACCACCCTCTTGTAGGCGGCTAGCTGGGCCTCTCCCAACGGAGAATCACCCGGCTGGCTGACTCATCGCAATGGGTCGCGATAAAGAGGCACTAAGATTAAGGGCACAAGGCCCAAATGGAACCGCGTTCCCCGCAGGATGCGAAGACAACCACGTATATCGATATATTTAATTATTGAAGGCGATCTATAGAATTTTGTCTATAGACTAGATTATTCATTGTACAATAAATTATTTAAGAAATTCACAACGATGTAGATGATCACTGTAATTAACAAAGTATTTAAATGAATGGCTGTTATACATGTCTATGTTTAAGCTATGATGGCGCCTACTCGAATTATCTTGGACTTTAACAATCCTACACATTCATATTATTTAATACTCGCACTTAATTGTATTAATAGCGTTTCCTGATTGCGATGATACATTTTCAAACGAGCATTAAAGAGATTAGTAACTATTAACTGACGATCTCTGTGGCGTAGTGGTTATGACATGACTGCTACGCAGAGGTCTCGGGTTCGATTCCCGCTCAATGCAAATCTTTGTGTGCATGAACATGATTGTTTGCATTGGTCTGGGCGTTTTCTATGTTTAATATGTATTTATTTCCAAAAAAAAAAGTGTTTAAACTTGTTTATCCGTTGTCTAGTACCCATAGTACAAGTTTTGCTTAGTTTGGGACTAGATGGCGTTGTGTGAATGTGTGAAGAATAGTGGTATAATAGTAGAAAGTACAAGTGTAATTGCAGACAACACGAAGTCTTTGTTAATAGTAAATAATAATAAATTTAAAAAGAAAAAAAGCAATTATTTATAAATCCACGTGTTTAAACTATTTAATATAATAATTAATTACTCTAGATAACAGATTGCATCAGTTTCTTTTTACGCGTCTACTACTAAACGTAAATAGTACGCAGTATTTAGTATATAGAAACGTAAATAACAACTCGTGGCATATAAATATAGGTCAGTAATTATATCATCTGTGAGTTCACGTTTGTATGAATAATTAGATGTCAGTGTAGGTATATAAACATATTTTAGATCGATTAAAAATTCTTAGTACGTAATATAAGGAAAATTAGTTTGTTATAATTTCTGAATGAATGTTTTTGTAAATAAGGTATTAGAAATCTTTTGACTTATTACATTGATTATATAATTCTCCTCTTGTAGTCTACGAATTAGATAAATAAGTTAGCATTGTCCCACTGCAAGGACGGGCCTCCTCACGAGGCGGAGGGATACCTACTTGGCCTACTAATACCACGCTGGTCAGACGGGTTGGTATAGGGTTTCATTTCAAGTTTTCTTCTTTTTTATTTCGTAAAGATAATATTCAAGGATAGTCCCTTAGTCGGTTTTTACGACACCCATGGGATGAGATGGGGAGGTGACATATTGTATTCTTTCTCCGTCACCACTCGGATATCCGTCACCACTCGGAAATGGGGTAATCAGCCCATTTTACCCCTGGGTTTATCAACCTATCTTATCCTATAGGTTCAATTGCAGGTACAAAACTTGTCCAATAATGGTGAAAACAGCCTATTAATAAAAGTAACAAAGATAGAGGTACTCAAAAATAAACAGCATTTATTTTATATGCATTTTTATTAACAAAACTACCATAAAATATTTCACATTGTAATGTTTTACTACAATTTTGGATAAACATATTTGAGGTGGTTACATAACTTATACTTAACCAGCATGTCAATTCTAGTACCTTAAAATTATTAAAAATTCGGTTAAGTTAACTTTTAGTTATCAAATTGTCACACAATAGGTAAGACAATTTGACTAAAAGTTAACTTAACCGAATTTTTAACGATTTTAAGGTACTAGAATTGACATGCTGCTTCCAAAAAATATAGTAAACAGAAAAATAATAAAGACATTTTTTTTAACTTTCCAGCTTCCAGAATTCTCCAAGCACTAAACAAAGACGTAGAACCGTGCACGGACTTCTACGAGTTCGCGTGCGGTGGCTGGATCAAACGTAACCCTGTGCCGGAGTGGGCGACCTCCTGGGACCAGCTCGCCAAGCTTCGGGAACAGCTGGTCAGCGACCTCCGGGAACTGCTCGAGGCTAAGGATGATGAGGACTTGCCTAACAGCGTGCTGAAAGCCAAGTCGCTGTATAGGACCTGTATTGATAAGGGTAAGCTTGCTTTCTCAATTCTGTGCAAACATTTACAAAACGCCTCCTTTGTGTAGAGGTGTATTTATTAATAGACAGCTTATAGATAACTCTGGAGTTGTTTAATTTATTTTGTATACTTTTTTGTATAGGTATAAATGCACACAAAGATATGCAATAAGCGGAAATCGAACCCAAAACTTTTACAGCAACGGACTATAATCTTTACGCCTTACATCTCCAAAGTAGATGTTAAACTATTAAAAATAATTTATGAAGTCTTTATGTGTTACTTAACGTAAGTAAATAACGATTATTGACATGTTTTTGATGTTCGATTAAATTAATTTTCAGAAAAGTTAGAAAAAGATGGCGTTGTTCCTATAGAAGGCATACTAAATAAACTGGGTTTATCATCTAAGCCACCAAACAACGTGTCAGAGAATTTCTCATGGGAAGAAGTCGCTGGCCGTGGACGAAGAATACTTGGACTTAATGTGCTACTCAGTGTGCAGGTCGCTGAAGACGTTAGAAATACCAGTCGGAACCGTATTGTGGTGAGTTAATACCTATATAACAATTATTCTAAGACCTTGTATAAAGGTCACGCTTGCAACTTGTCATGAAGTTCATGTGTGATATATGCATATGCTTAAGGTATTCCCAGGAATTCTGACACATCTTCTACTTTGATCCGAAAGGATAATAAGCGGTTACCTGATTAGAGAAGTTTATGTAATCGTTGCTGCCGTGCATGAAGTCTCGGGCTCCGTAAAACTCTCGTGATCCACAATACCGGGGATTTAAAATAATAAATATTTCTAAACATGTCGAAGTAAAGCCCGAGATTTTTTGATGATTTGTTTCGTATACTTCGAATGTTTTCGATTGTGCTTATTGTGTAATCAAAGGATTCATAATAAATGCAACGGTCAACTTAATTTGAACAATTGTTGAGAACGAAACTCCTGTTACCTACTAAGTCACAGAGTTATAAATTGTAGTACAAACATTCCAGGTAGAGCAAGTATCGCCAGGGTTCAGCGAGCGCTACCTGCTGCAGACAGACAAGTTCGCGTACGAGCTAGAACAATACCACAAGTACATCAGGTCCATGATCAGTGTTGTTGACCAAGATGGCGACGCGGGGCAGTTCGCTGATGATATCATCGACTTCAGCAAGAAGCTCGCTAAGGTAACTTTAATTATACATACTGTTTGAAAAAAATAAAAACTAAATGGATTTGAGTATTTGGATGTATATTATGAAGCTGGTTGTTTAAATGAAGACCAAACAAAGGGTTGCTATTTGAAGAAGCAAGGATTCTTTGCCAAATGCGTTCTAGCTAGTGTTGATTGATACCGTTTATAATACTTTATATTTATTAGATGAAAACGAAATACCGTTAATTAAATTTTAATGACGACCTCAGTGGCACGACGGTAGCGCAAGCGGCTGCCGTGCAAGAGGTTGTGGGTTCGATCCCCACGCAGGACAAAAATTTGTGAGATCCACAAATTATTGTCCTGGTCTGGGTGTTAATTGTGTCCGTTAATTGATGTTTGTAAAAGGTCCCCGCGACACAGGGCATGATCCCTAGTGCGGGAGTTGTCTTTTAAAAAAAAAAAAAAAAGAAAAGATTAATGATTTCTTGAAATCCTACTCGAAAACATTCCGCTTGAGAAGGTTTTTATTTTTTAAATCTAAAGTTCTGAAGGATCAACCATTTCTATTCCACAATCTCTCCAAAGCTGGTTAAAAAGGTGCTAAACTGAGTCTATTATAACACGGTTATATAAAATCTTGCAGATAATGACACCAGTGGAAGTACGACGCAGCGGCACACACTTGTTCCATGAAGTGAGTGTACAACAACTTGTGCAGGGATCAGCTACGGGGCCTTCGCATTGGAAAAAGGTACTTATTTAAACTTTACTTTGGGTAGCTATTGTTTAGGTGTTTAGTCACTCGTCGGTCTGCGTCAACTTTATCTACGTCAGAAGAGATCACGAAATCTCAAAAATTGGACTATGGTCATGTCCAGCTTATTGTTGGGCTTGAGAAAACGTTCAGGAACATTACTTGAACTACATTAGATGAAGTTATAGGTGAGAATTGTAATGATATTCAGTATTTGATTTATATGTGTGTATCTTGTTTGTGCAGCACAACTGGAACAAATACCTGCAACTAGTATTCTCTAACACGACCGTGAAGCTGCACCCCACCACGGACAGAGTCATCGTCATGGATCTGCCTTACTTGCAGAAGTTAGCCATGTTATTGACTGACACTAAACCTATCATTATTGGTGAGTACTCTTTCATTATCTAGGTATACTAATCCTCCTGAACAGAGTTGTAATAGTGGGTCAAGATTATCATATTTATGTCTGGAGAAGTCTCCGTTCTTCACTAAGAAATTCAAGGACTGCTAAAGAAGAATTCTTTGATTATAATCATGAATGTTGTTAAAGAAATTTTTGACGTATCAAGAGCCATTTCCTTTTGTGCAAAAGCCACTACATCGCGGGGTTTGAAAGCGACTTTCACCTGCCTCATAACCCGAAATGGAAAGGCAGGTGCCAGAGTCACACCTAAAGGTCAAGCCGCAGATGAGGTTAACTTTGATCTTAAGGCTTCATACATCCAAAACTTAAGTTTCTATTAAGATATGTAATATGTAATTATGTTAATACGCTTTCCAGAACGTTTCCTCTGGTGGAGCGTGTTCTCAACGATGGCTCCGATGACGCTGAACACATTCCGCGAGCTCGGGTTCGAGTTCTCCCGCGCCGTGTTCGGTCTACAACAACGTACTCCGAGGTGGAAGAGCTGCACCAGCAATGTTAACGCTAACTTTGGTGTCGCACTCAGTTACCTATATGTCAAGAGGCATTTCGACCAAACTTCTAGGCAAAAGGTATGCTTTATTTATTACTCTTTTGATCAGTCTGATTGTTCAAACGCAGAAACAGTTCTTAATTTTGCTGAGATGGAGGGTAGCTTAGACTAATAGCTCGCTAAACAACGGGTTTCGGCAAGTTTTCTAGTTTTTTTAGTAAAAAGTATCGTCTAAAAGTATATCAAGTGTCCGTGTGGTGACGGAATAAGAATACAGTATGTCACCACCCTATCTCATCCCATGGGTGTCGTAAAAACCGACTAATGGAATATCCGTGAATATCATCTTCACTAAATAAAAAGAAGGAAAACTTGAAATTAAACCCTGTACCAATCCGTCTGGCCAGCGTGGTATTAGTAGGCTAAGTATCCCTTCGTCACTGGAGGAGGCCCGTCCTTGCAGTGGGGCTGTTATGATGATGATATCAAGTACTGTATCATCTGCAAATAAAAATACATTTTCACCAGTGTATAAAAGTAGTATATCATCTGCATACAATACATACTGTATGATAATTTGGCACCTGAACTTTTTACCTTCAATCTCTTAGCTGTTCCAGTTTATCTGGGCTTAGTCATGTAACATGTCCAAAATATCACAAAATAAGTTCTTCAATCCTTTCCCTCATATTTTCAGGCAATCGACATGATAGAAGACGTACGTTCAGCATTCGCTGATGCTGTCCAGGAGTTGGACTGGATGGACACAAGCACCCGCCTCAAGACCCTCAACAAACTGAAGGCTATTCGAAACTTCGTCGGCTTCCCCGCGTGGTTACTCACTCATGAACAACTAGATAAGCATTACAAACATGTAAGTTCTAGTTTATTGTACAGTATACGCAATTTAAGATGACCACCTGGAAGTTGTTGCAAATGGCAGCACAGATATAACATCTGCGTTTTTAGAACTAAATACCGTTGAACGGGTGGTTGCTTTATTGGAACGTCTCTGAAATCTTCAGGCCAAGTAAGATTACGCGAGTTGTATGTGTAACTTTTTTTACTAAAGTATTTGTTTTTAAGTAGTGTTTAGATAGGTTGTAAAAAGTTTAAAAACGTATATTTGGTTTCCAGGCAGACGTAGTGGAAGGCAATTTGGTTGAGTCATACTTAATGTTGACCTGGTCATCTGTCAAGAGATCATTGGAGTCACTCAGAGAGAAACCAGACAGAGACAGGTAACACTAAAACTATTTTACTAACTAACTATTGATCATTTAAAGTTTCTGTGCTTTATTTCTGACACTGCAGATCAGCACCATGTACTTAAGATACCAAAATAATTACAATATTGCTACATTGTTCATTGGACGATCAGTGTTCTTTCTAGGGATCTCCTGATTTTAGTAGTATATAAACATTGCTTACCCTGACTGATTGATTAAGGAAGAGAGTTGCAAAGGACAGAAAGCAATGGAAAATGTTAGAGGAGGCCTATGCCAAGAGGCACACTGAACTTAGAGACTTTCTATAAAGAAAAGAAAATATAATATATTGTAATACATAGTTCAGGATTAAAGGCTGATTGATTGATTGAAACATTGCTTACCCTGACTGATTGATTAAGATGGACAGATTAATCAGTCAGTCAAATAAGCCGCTACAAATTAATTTTTTACGTCTTATCCAATCCTGTTTGATAGATATGCTTATATGTATCTATCAAAACAGATTGGATGTTTCAAAATTCCTTAGAGGATTAGCTAAGTATTAAATTTTTTAGCTTAACCTAAAACCTGCCCATAGTAAAAATATCGATGCTATACAATAATTTGTTCAACTTTGTTGTTTAACAGGTGGGTGGCAACAGCAACGACAGTGAACGCGTTCTACTCCGCTACACTGAACTCCGTCACATTCCCCGCCGGGATACTGCAGCCTCCATTCTACGGAAATGGAATTGAGTGAGTTGTTACTAACATACACTCTTATTTAGTACAAAAACGTAGCCAACATTCTTGGATTATTTGATGCTACCAAATATAGAATAATATCAAGATGTTACATTTCAGAGCTATAAACTACGGATCTATTGGTGCCATAATGGGTCATGAAGTTACGCACGGATTTGATGACCAGGGTAAGTACTTAAGTAGTAATATATTCCACAATAAATATATCAACAAATCAACAAACACCGGACGAGATATTTTAAATTGTGGTTTAGATACATCAAATATCTCGTCCGGTGTTTGTATCCACAATGACGAATGAGCAAAGGCATTTCCAAAGTATCTAAACCACAATTTAGTACGTCAAGTTATTTCGGAGAACAGAAGAACCCGTTTCGTGATTTGAGTTATTTCTTTAATACTATGCAAGATTGTTAATCACACATTAGCACGTTTGTATCAAAAAAGAAAAGCTCAAATTAAGAGCCAATGTATATTTTATAATAAGAATTGGAGAGATTGTTAAATTTTGTTGTGTTTATTATTAGGTCGGCGATACGACGAAGAAGGTAACTTGAAGCAGTGGTGGTCAGCGGCGACGTTAGAACATTACCACTCGAAGGTGCAGTGCATCATCGATCAGTACAGCAAGTACCACATGCCACAATTACCTAACTATACTGTAAGTAACCATATTTGTTGTTTTAAAATTAATATACCCCTTGTTACTGTTATGAACATAAACCGTTTTAAATTATTGTGCAAACGTAATGTAATCCCCTCTGACAGGGATTTATTAGTGATAAATAAGTAGTTGCTGTCTAAATTATCATTACTGTAATAATGATTTAAGTCTTAAAGACATAAGAAAGTAACATTACCTATCAGAAACTCTTATAGGTTTGCATGGTTACTCTGGTACGATTACTTTTTAGTGGAAACAAATATTGATAAGTGATTTAGCTGAACTCCTTTGGACTTATTGAGCTGAATTTCTGGATTTATGCGCCTGTAATGTGTTCATTTTCACTATTCAATTGAAAAGAAATTTTAAGAAAAGTGAATTGACTTGAGTATTGTCATGTAAGCCATTTCTGTCTCGGTGTTTTTGTAGCGAAATAGACTTTCCCGAACACTAGCAGAGCTGACGTATCTTCCGTTTGGTTTTAGAGTTAAAGCAGTTAAATTTTGCATAGCATCTAACGACGCAGTTGATGAGAACGAAGCAGTTTGCATAATAAATTGGCCAAATTCAGAAACTTGCCTGTCAAATTGTAACAGAAGTTTTCTCCACAACCCCAACTACGTTTTGGTGGTTTTTATACCAAGCTACACATTCATAGGTCACAATTGGCCCCACCTGTTTCCAACTGTTTTGGTAATTTTAGCTAGTTGGAGACATAGTCTAGGTGTTGGTTCCAGGTAAGCATTTTTAACAAGGATTACTCCCGGATTTTTGACCTCATCTGAAAAGGTCAGTTACCTATTCAAAGAGAGTGCTGTTTTCTCTTTTTGATGAATGGTACACTAACCGTTATTAGTGTTCACAGAAAGTTCACCAGATTTCTGTGATCTACAGGTCATGTTGCAACAGATTTAAACGGCGTTAGTCACTTTGTCCGCCCACAGTGAGAATCAAATAGTCAGCGAAGCCTTACGTCAAGATGTCAGAGTTGTTTAGCTTACATAATAGGGTGTACAATTGACCATAAAAGCGCTAGCATAAGAGGTAAAGCTTATGAGCTTTAGAGATGCCTTGTTCCTATTTCTGCTTCTGGGGATGAAGGTGAGCCTAACTTTAGTCCATGCTGTTCCATTAGGATTTTTAGCAATCCTAAGGAAAGCCTTTAAAAAGTCTTGGAATGGATGTATTGCTGCATGAGAGAAGCTGGTTGCCTGTTGATTGTAAAAATTTTCCTTAAGCTTCTGGTCATACTTAATTTGGGGAACGAAGCTACCGTCAGGTCTCGTCATTATTAGTAGTAGGTTGCAGAACGCTGTAGGGTGTATGAATGTGACTAAGCTCGGTGGTGTTGTGGGGCAGGTGCACGGGTTCAACACGCAGGGAGAGAACATCGCGGACAACGGCGGCCTGCGCGCCGCGCTCAACGCGTACGCGCTGTACACGCGCCGCGCGCACGGTGCGCGGCGTGACGCGCTGCCCGGCCTGCCGCTACACACGCCCGAGCAACTGTTCTTCTTGGGCTTCGCGCAGGTACCTATCTACACTATTTCTCGTTTTAAGCACCCTTCGCCACAAGTTGTACACATAAATTCTTACAAATATTTACGTACTTGAGTACAATTTCAACTTTAAAGCAAAATAATCATCACCACCGAGTCCATTGATGGTACAGACAATACAGTGAAAGAGCATACCTTTCGAAAACGCAATTAGCAACAACACCCGCCTTCTTGCCTTACTCATGGATAGTTATAAGTCGGGAATTATTGAAAACTTTGATATAAAAATATCAAAGTGAAAGTCAAAATCAGTACCGCATAAACGATCAAGAGAGTCCGTTATAATTACTTTAAAAAATCTCTTCAAATTTTTCCTCTGTTTTTCGGCAAATATTTCATATAATCACAAAAGCATAAATAATAATAATAATTTTATTTTTCTCCAACAGATATGGTGCGGCAACACAACGATTGGTGCTCTCAAATCTAAAATGGTTGAAGGCGTTCATAGTCCAAACAAAATTAGAGTGATAGGAACACTTAGTAATTCTAAAGAGTTCGCGGAGGCGTGGCAGTGTCCCCTGGGCTCTCCCATGAACCCCGAACACAAATGTGTGCTGTGGTGACACTGTGATTTAGAATAAGTAAACCAAAGACTGTCATTAGAGCTTAAGCCTCTAATTTATTACGTCGGTTACTTTCCTGAAGAAATGGTCTCGAATATAGATGTATGTTATTGTTTAAAAAACGATTAATTGATGAACTCGATCATAGTGAAAATAAAGCAGTCAATTAGAAGGCTGGTCTTTTATTAGTCGCAGGTCGTCTATAAGAATATTTACCGACAAGAACAAGGAAGAACACCGTTAGGTTACCGAAAGTTACCACCTTAGGATAATACGTACAAGAGTTAATGTTATGCACTTACTTTTACTTTGTGACTATTTAGTTATAAGTATTTTTACATTTATAAAACAAACTATACCGTACTATGACAAATTAGAATAACTATTTACATGATCTTTATACAATTACCAAGTAATTTTAAATCAGTCGTTATTACATATATGTAATAATATAATTATTAATGTCAATAGGTCCGAATTTATTCGTTAGAAATCCAGTATGAGATTGTCACATAGAAATTATATAAAAAAAAGTCTGTACTACTAATAATATTACTTGTTCTTTCTTAAATTTTTCTATAAAATTTTGTAAAATTGAGCATTCTAAAATGAAATATGAGTAGGTATTGATTATAATATTGAGTTAGATAAATACTGACTGGCATTCTACTTGCAATTTGTGGCTGTAAATGAGGTGTTAGTTCAAATGTCAATCATTATGTATCGTAAATCATGATTTTATGACGCTTGTCTGTTTGTGTCCATATTTTGTTAAAATTCCCGCGACTTTTGTAATACAGAAATCTTTTCTACTAATCAATCATTAATAATACGCTAAATAACTAAATACGTAAGTTCTTATTTCAAGCTTATCTTTATTGTTTTAGTCAATATACCACTACCTACTAATTGTAACTAATAATACTTACGCAAATGATATTAATAATTAACAAATACCTAATCTTAATTAATATTATGTTTTAGTTATATAAGTCACTGTCACATTGTAATAAAAGTGCATCTCTGTATAAAAGTAAGAAATGAACAAAACTATTTATTATAAAATTAAAGAAATTGAAATATATTTGGAGTCATTTTCATTCCTATACCCTCTCCTGTATCAGTATGGTTTTTAAGAAAATTTAAAGCGAAATATAAAAGTAGAGAAGAGTAAAGAAAGTTATTTGATAGCCAAAACAATCAAGATGTGGAACAAATATCTTTTAGCTTTGGAATTTAGCTTGACATAATGGCAAGCTTTATTTGTATTGATGTGAAGCGAAGTGTGTAATTTCCGGCCCAGTACAATGGGCCTGACTTATATTTATGATTAAGAGTGTTTACGAAGCTTACTAGCTGCGCAGATTGTAATAAAATCATAAACGCTTATAAGTTAGATAAATATTGCATTCAAAACAAAAACGGCCGTTTTAACAAATTTAAAAGCTTTTAAAGTGTTGAGACTGTTTTACAAATACTTTACTTTACAAATACATATGCATTAGTGATCCTACTTGCGAATTATGATTTTTTTTCAATTCGCGGCGCTAGTGAGCCCCGTAAACGCTCTCTAATTCATATCAATAAATTGTATTCTTCATAACCATCACAATCAATTGACCCCCACTATACACGATAAGCCACAGCCAAACACATTCACTTTAAGCATTCCTGTGCTTAAAAAACTATCAGTATTCCATACATAATTAAAATAAAAAAAATTAGTAAGCAAAGAATAAAACTATAAATATTTTAATATTAATTTTATTTAACACATTAAGTATATAAAAAACTATTTTTTTCTCATATACTGGAATTTATAAACAGGTGCAGTGCTTGCAGTTCCAGGGACCAATCTCTTAGGCCTCATTATCTTAACATCTTGTAAATGTCGTTTGAGTTCCATTTTCTGTTGTATTACTGTCAATTCTTTCTCTCTGTCTATCCTTTTAGATAATTCTTTGTAAACCTTAGCTTTTTTCTTCTTCATTGATTCTATTGTCTGAAATTAAAAATAACTTAAATGTGATGACTGTGGGAGTATTCAGAAACTACTTGCAATTACTTATGATAGAGTAAATTATAATTTCTCATCAGACAAAATACATAAACATTTTAAGTATATGTATACAAACCTCATCATTCAACTCCGGTAAAGATATTTTATCAAGGTCCGCTAGCCTGGGTCTATTAGACTTTCTGCCGAGTAGAGCAGGGTGTGTGTCCAGTCTCTTAGCTAAATCAAAGTCTTTCTCTTCTCCCTCGTCTACAAAGAATGTGTGAGTGTTGGGTGTTGCTTCTGCTACATCTGTCATATGAAGTTGGGCCTGTAAAGCAGTATAACTTTTAATTATATTATTTAAGTAATAAACAAATACTTTGTAAGTATATTTATTTAACTTAATGTGAATAGAAAAAACTTGTAAAGATATAAGATTATTTTAAAATTCAAAGAGTATGACCAACAACAATAAAGGGATACTTAGGTTTATTGTATTGTCCAGTGCAGTCTTGCGATAGTTAATACTATAATAGTTTATAGTATCAACTATCAGTTATACCCCTTCCACTATATTTAACAACATTTGACAGCTTGACGTTAGTGACGTTTAGCAGTATCTCGAATGTAATGCTATTCGATTGTAAGCGATTTTTCGATTTTCCAAATTGCTTTATTTTACACATTTGGATTCTTACATCAACTTATATCATCTTTTACATTATATTATTGTTTCTTTCTTTATCTATGTTAAGAGAATTAGCCTATAGCTTAAAATTTTATAATTATAGTTAGCGTAAGTATTATTTAAAATACATAATTTATCGTGACACATTCGCGGGTTATAGCTAGTCTAAAATATCATATTACATTTTATAAACCTATTAAGAAGAGTTCAAGTTTATTCATAGCATTTAATTCTACCGATTATTTGTAATTTGTTTCACAATGATGGTAATCGTTATGCGTGTCCATCACTAAGTAACCATGGTAACCGAAAAAAACATTGGTACGTCAATGAAATACAATATTATTTGTTCGAAAAATAAGCGGAAGTATTTCGAAACTTCATGGACGTGAACTGTCAAAAAGCTAAACTTACGCTGGAAAGGGTATAGTTAGTTATAGTTAGTTAGTTTATAGTATCAGTTACAGTGCTTGCATAAAGCCTCAAAGATATAATGGTAGGTAAAGATCTTAATTAATTAATTACCCACTATATACATTAGCATTTACATTACAAATTGTAATAACATTATTAATTATGTTATTTTAAAACCTATGAATGATGAGAATAATTTTTAATATAATTCATTTACTGCTTTTCAACTTTGGACAATTCTGCTTCATAATGAACCTTATTGGGTTTAGTACTTAAAACAATTAAGTAATTAAATGTCACTGTTGAAGTACCACCCACCAGTAATTATGACTTAAGTATAAGGTTTACTACTTAAGTTCCAGAATTAGAACTTGGTCTGCAAAGCATGTCACAGTTAATTTAAAAGTTAAAATGATCATATTAAATAAAAAACATACAACGTCAATAAGTTGTTATTTAGTAACATAACATTGACAAAATAAATGAACTGAACTATAAGACTACAAAACAAACACAAATCACATACAGAATAATAATTCAGGTTATCTCACTTACTTGTAACCTGTTAATCCTTCTACTTTCCATGGTTCTCTTCATATTAATATACTTTATATCTTGTGTTTGCATCAACTTCACTTGTTCCGTGGAGTGCTCATCCTCTTTTTCGACTTCAAAATGCTCCTGTAAGTCAGAATGATATAAAATATAGGAAATCAGATGATTAATAACTATTTTAATCTAATAACTATTATAATCCCTTAAGTATATGAAGCTTGTTAAATCGACTCTACCCAGGAAACCGCTAAACATAACTAAATATCAAAACAACTCAAAATGAACATTGCAACAGTACTTACCCCATCTTTCACTCTAGAATTAATCATATGATAGTAGTACTCATCAGGATTTTTATCGAGTGCTCTTTTTCTTAGGAGTTTTAACGTCTCGCCTTTTTCATGATAATCATCTGCGCGCTTCTTGTAATCTTTTTTCTTTTCTAATAAACCTAAGTGTTTACGTGAATCAGGTTGGTGACGCTCTTTATGTGTCTTCTGATTGGCCTTAGCGGCCTTTTTCCAAGACGACATTTTATAAATAACTAATTTTTAATTGAAAATATTATACTCGTAAAATCACACAAACATAACCTAACCACGTGTGTTTGACATCGCATTGCAAGCTGTCAAGTGTCAATAACGTCAACGTTGTCAACCAATTGTCAATTTGTCTAATGTTTTTTTTTTTTAAGACTAGAAATAGCTATTCAAACTGACATTTTAAAAGGTAATATTTTATACTACTTACTTAAAACTGTGATTGCAGTTACATACAACAAGTAATAACTGCATTCGAGAGATGTGGTTAAGTTAACTATTATTAGTAGGGTTATCCTGTTCAGATTTTATGGGTAACTGATGTACCAATTCAATAATATAATACAATGTGGTTTAGTGCGAGACTTGACACAGCTGGCTTTTCACTTTTCCTCCATTTGAACATTAAGGTTTTAGTTTAAAAGAATAAAAATAATAAACAACATTTAATAAAAGTATGAAGGCGCATCCCTGGCGCCGTGAAACAATCTAACCTTTTTATTGGATAACGTTAAAGGAGGAACGTTCGTATTGAATTATGAAACAAACATTCAAAATGTTCGGACGAGAATGACAGGAGTCGTCATTCTAGCAGAACGTCATAAAAACGGGAAGAAACCACCGAACCCGTGAGGCTGGTGGTCGATCCTGAATAAAGTGTGACGGACTGCTATAGTGTCCGTGTACTAGTGCTGTTTAAGTACCTTTATTTGTAATTCATTATGAAAAGAGATTATAAAATGTAACTTAATAGAGTTATGCCTATTTATTTCCAAAATACCTCGAGCCTTTACCTACTTGAAGAAGTCTGAAACTGATACAGATAGCCACCTGGCGACAAGTATTTTAATAATGAGTTACGGGTGAGGTATATGTTTTTAATTCAGATGATTTCCTTATCGCCATTGGTAGCTTGACTAAAATAAGGTACAAAAATTCTAAGGCACTAAACAGTCCGACGCCTAAGAACATATTGAATACTCCGCCCAGTGATGCTGAAAATAAAAAACTAAAAAGATTATTAATATATTATACCTGACACTGTACTCACTTTAATACGTATGGTTACTATAAGTGATGTTTAACATACGTTGTAAAAGATAGATAATTAAGGATGTGACGGTTAAGTTACCAATTTCCTTGATTAGCTCCCTTAACGATGCTTGTGCTGTATAGATGGCAGTGATTGATCTTTATTGCACAATAAATAAAATGCTTAATATCTGTAACCATAACTTTGAACCGTCTTTTATACCCATGGCACCTTCTTTAATTAGTAAATGAGCAACATTTAGATAAGAATACTTACACAATAGAGTAACCCAAGTTTCCGTTGGATTTAATAAGAATACTCTAGATTCGCTCATTTGGACTCTTAATCTGATAACTATTGAGGGCCTCACGTTTAAGTCCAAACTGCAAAAATTAAATAACAATGATGAAGGATTTCGCTATACGATCATTAGCAATACCCTAGTAATAAATCGTCAAAATCATTTTGCCTACTAAGCTGCTATAAGCCACTGTCATAAGCCCCCTATGTCAGTTTTTAGATTCTGAACGCCATTGGCTCTTTAATAGATAGATGGATCAATTTTTTATTGCATTTCAAAATATTCACATTTATATACCTACCTACATTGCCTCACAAAACTTTTTTTAACATGTCCTGTAACAATAGGTAAAACATACTTACTAAAAAGGATCAATAGTTTCTTTGACATAATTCATCGGGCTCGCTTCCAAATTCATAAAAGTGGTGGCTTTCTTACACGAGGGCAAACATTCGCATGATAGGTTTTCTGAAATATTTAAGAAGGTATTGTTTCGTTTCATACATACATAGGTACATAAATTCACGCCTTATCCCGTCCGGGGCAGGCAGAGACGACATGCCACTTGTCAGGATCCTGGCAAACAGATAGGGCCTCGTCCACATTCATAATACATACGCGTCAGTTACGAGTGCTCTTTATTTGTTTAATTTTGTTTCTGCATATTATCGTAATGAATGTGATTTAATTAAATTAAATCGGGTAAGACAGTCAAAGGATGACGAGGGAAGGAAGGCATTTTTCAGAAAGGCCTGAACCAAGAAGAGTACCTACCTACCTTCGACTTACAACAGTGTTTTCCGAGACCTATTTGTTATTACAAATGGGTATTTTTAGGAATAACTAAAAACTGATCCAAATAGGTACCAACTTACCTTTTGTTTCCTTAGACCTCAAACAACCCATTTCCAAAACTGTACAGGTAGGTAAGTTATTGCTGGGCTCAACGTATAAAGGACTGGGCGCATTAAAAGGGTCGATACAACCACACAATTTCTCTGCGCAATGTAACTGTAAAAATTTAAACTGATTTTGTATTAAATGATAAAATCCACGAGCACTGGAGTAGCAATTAAATAAAACTGACACTTAGAGCTCTAAGAGCTTGTCCAGAAAGGGCGAATTCGCCGCGAATCGTATCGCGCGAATTACGCGCGACCGTTGCGTCCACAAGGTGCGTACCAACGCGCGAGCATTTGGGGAGGAATTCAGTACGAAACATGGAGTTGAACGAAGCGGTCACGTTTTGGTTAGCTTACCGTCGCTGGAAGAGACAGAAACGGAGGGAAAATAGAATGTATTTAGTACATCCAATTCTTAATGATAGAATGACACATAGTATGTTTGAAACTTTGTATCCAAAATTAAGACAACATGAGAAGAAATTTTTTAACTACTTTCGTATGTCCGTGAAATCGTTTGATGATTTACTTTTATTAATTGAAGAAGATTTATCGCCACGTGCAAATTATGTTCCGCGCGAGGATGTTGTTTCAGCAGAACAAAAACTCGTGATAACTTTAAGGTAAGTATTGTTTTATTCATAATCTCTTAAAATACTAACACTGTATTTTAGGATACAAATTCAGGTTTACTAATAAAAACGAATTATATGTAGTATCAGATTAAATATAATAATTAAACAATGTCATGGTTTTAGAAGAGGTCAAGACATTCACCATCCTGAGAATCTCTTGATGATGTTGATGGAGAATTTACGTATAATGCTGCCTGTGAAGATCTTGGCACTGAAATAGAATTTCGGCCTTGCCATGCTGTTATGGATGGCGTTTCTGGGTCATATTCTTGAAAAGTAAATTCATTTGGTCTTGAAGGTTGTGCATGGTATCGTGGTCGAACCGGAATTGAAGATGAAGCCGAACTGTTAGTATAATACGAATCGTTTGAATACACAGTTGATTGCGAAGATTGTTGAGCCGCTTGCAAAATTTTCATTAATTCAATTTTTACTGTTATACGATTGGCCTCGGGTACCTTAAGTAATTCTTTGTGTAAAGATAAACAGAACAGTTTGTCATCATCACCTTCCGTTACGCTGGAAACCAGTGGTTGTTGTTGATTCCTAGTGCTTATATAGTTTTTAATTATGTTCAGGAATTCGATCAGCATCAGCGGCAGTCATTTTCTTTCTTTTAATGTTTTGATTCGGCGGCCTCATTATGTCTTCCCTTGCATCTGCTGTAGACTCTTCGTTACCTGTCTCTGAGTTTTCAGAGGTGGCTTGAATATTGCTTTCTGTTTTTTTATTACGCACTGACCTTTCGAGAAACATAAGACGTTGAAAATATATGTATTGAATCTTCGAAGCTCCAGATCCTGATGGTGCATTCTTTGTTTTTTTTATTTCACGAACAAATGTGTCGCGAAGGCTTTTCCATTTTTTTTTGTAGAGTATTACCTGAAATTAACAATTTAACAATAATTTTTCAATTTTGTTTCAGGTACTTAGCAACTGGCTGTTATTTTGCTGACTTACATTATGCCTATAGATTAGGGAAATCTACTGTAATTGACATCGTTCAAAAAACTGTATAATGTTATTTGGAATAAGTTAAAAGACAGAGTAATGAAAGAACCTTCGACAGAAGAGTGGATGGAAATTGCAAGAGGATTCGAAAAATATACAAATTTTCCTAATTGCATTGGAGCAGTTGATGGCAAACATATTAGAATTATAAAACCTTTAGATTCCGGCTCTATGTTCTACAATTATAAAATTTTTTTTTCGACTGTGCTGCTTGCCGTATGTGATGCAAATTATTGTTTTATCTGTATAGATGTTGGAGCATGTGGGAAGAGAATGATTCAACGATTTTTAAAAACTCCACATTCTTCAAAAACTCACGGAAAAATCTTTGAACATTCCGGGACCAAAACCAGTATCAGAAATTCGTACAACACGTTTACCTCATGTTATAGTTGGAGATGAGGCATTTAGCTTATCAGAACATATTATGCGACCATATTGCGGCAAGAATTTAACCAAAGAAAAACGAATATTTAATTACCGCCTCTCTAGAGCAAGACGTTATATTGAGTGTTGTTTTGGAATCCTGGTAAACAAATGGCGAATATTTCACAAACCACTCAATGTACAAACTACATAATTAAAGCTTGTTGTGTTCTTCACAATTACGTCAGATTAAGAGATGGATACAGGTACGAAGACACATTGTTCGAAACAGCTCTAGATGGTCTGAGTACGACTACAATTCGACCTGGTGTAAGGTCTCGAAACACGAGGGATATATTCGCTGATTATTTCATGAAGGAAAGTCGACTGCCGTGGCAAGACAAAATGATCTAATTTTCTTTGTTTGTTACTAATTCATAAAATAATAATAATTACTTACCTAAATCTTTCTTTTTTTCCTCGGAGTCTTCTTTATCAGAAAATATTAACACCAATTCTTCCCAAGACCTACGTTTTAAAATCCTATTAGCATAATCAGGTGATTCCAAATCCCATATCGCCGGTCTTTTTTCTATTTCGTCTATAAACAATTCCGTGTCAAAATTTTGGCGCTCCATTTCCCTCGATACGTGCACTCGCTCTAGAGTTCGCGCGTTAACTGGACGCAACAAGGCGTCCCTAGTATCTCGACTCGCGCGCAATACGCGCGAATCAAGCGCGAGTCGAGAGTCTGGCGTAGTGCACGCGATTTACGCGCGTATTTTGAATTCGCGCGATGCTTGTGGACGCGATGTATTGATGTCTAGTACCTCGACAACGCGCGTATGAATTCGCGCGATACGATTCGCGGCGAATTCGCCCTTTCTGGACAAGCTCTTAGGGTCCGTTCACAAAGACTGGCTAGGAGAGAAGAGCTGATTCTGATCACGTTGAAATCAAACTTTTTAGCATTTGTATTAAGAATGTTTTCACGTGCACTGCTTTATTAAGAATCCTTAAACGCGCTTGGTGTGAAGTAATAAGAGAAGCCGTGTTACCTATTCGGCTCCGATTGCATACTCTGTCAGACTCACGAAAGCAGCGATCCGGTCAGCAAACGTTCTATGTGAAATTGTTGGCGCCTCCGCTCCAACTAACTCCATGCTTAGGTACCTATATGATTCGGTCTGTACGAAAAGCAAAATGCGCGACAATGCTTTCCAACCCGGTCTGTGTGAACGTGCCCTTACACCACCCTTAGCATACATACGAGACACGACATTTTAGAATATCCTTTGCGATCCACGCAAGTGTTTTCCAACAACGCTTCTTTATCTGGAGTCTCCGGTATAGCGTTGAACTTCATATGAGCCGTGTAATAGTAACCAGGTATCAGGAAGTCGGGCTGCGCAAACTCATCACCTTCATATGTAGTCAGAAACTGCAAAATTTAACTTATTTCTTTTATTAAAGTTAAATTAGCAATGCTGAACAGATTTTATTACTGAGAGACTAGTTAGCGTTAGAGGATGTTAGCGTTGTCTGACTAATTGCAACCAGGAACGTTCTATTTATTTCCTACAAAAATCGGTCACTGTCAGACGTGGGCGAGCAGCCTCATTATTGTCATAATTTACTGATCACTAACTGCCACTGGTAGAAAAGACCGGAGAACAGTTTTTCGATCTACAAAGAATTGCATTGAGATTGTTCTTTGTACTCATTAAATATTTGATTTTAAAAGACCTCGCGACACATTTTTTAACCCAGTGCGACATGAATAAGTACATAAGATTTATTAGCAACAACGGAATTATTTACCTGACAGCCATATAATATATTCCCTTCAGCACATTGCAGTACAAGATCTAGTACCTCGTTTATTGAAAACATTTTAGCTCGCCTACTTTTAGATACGTATTTCAATCTGAAAACAATAAAAGGTATCAACAGACTTCGTACAAACTTAACATGAAACAAGTTTTCAAATAAAACCAGGTCAATTGCAATTCTCGGGGGTGAATGGAAACAGAATAGTTCGGCATCTATTGTAAATTTTACGATGTTATTTTTATGACGGCTACTATGGGCATTACTGCAATAAAACAATATTTTTTCTGTAAGTACTTATAACACATCCTATTTATTGATAAATTTACAATTACTGATTTCTATTCACCCTATACGTTGCTATTCACCCCGTTTGACTTTACATACTTATCTGGTTGCATAACGCAACAGACTCCTAAAGTCGTCAATTGCTTCTCGAATAACTGGTCACATTGCAAGATAAGCCCTTTGTAACGACACTTCTTCGTATATTTACTGCAGTTAGGAGTAAAATTCATCATTACTTCACTTAATGTGTATCTGCTCGCGTTGACTATTGTATGTAGAAGTTCCACTTGCTTTATATCTGTTGTCTTTCCTCTGAGTAGCCGTGTCAATGTGAGCGATATACGTTGAGTATCAGTATCATTTATGGATCTAAAAATATACGGATAAAGTTGCTAATCTATGCAGAAAATAATGTGCCGTCTAATTATTATCAAAACATCGACCACTAAAAGATTATCTTACATTTTTTCAAGAAAATTATTAACTGCGCTCCCAAGCGGTGGACACACAATAACGGAGGGCATCTTATCTTCAATGTACATATCAATTTCGTGATTGTTCGCTAGTGCCAATAATGCGGGAGTCTCCATGAAACGTGTCCAAAGTATAATGCATAATAGACCACCACAGCAAGCGCTCGCGCAGCACCAAAGCAACCAGCACACTCTATAATAATATTACAAGGTGTTACCTAAAATATGCGAAATCTAAGTTGGCCAGATAGCTGCGCAGATGTAATTTTTGGACAGCCTTAATGACGAGGTGCGTGCTGAAAGCCATGGTCAGGTCGGTCAAATATAATGGGGCGAGTTGAACATCTATAGCAATTGATCCACTGCTGTTTTTGTGCAAACGACCTAAAGCAATAGGAGTTTTCAGAGTTTGGAACAAATTCGCAAGACTGTGCTACTGACGTTTTGTTTATGGATAACTTGTAGCTTCTTTTCTCTTTCTTTACCGTTTGCTAAGTGGCCAACATGGTGTCTAGAGTTGTTCAAGCCCCGAGCCATATGCAGAGGGTGTCAGAGGCATAGGCCTTTGCCAAATGACTGTGTCGCTACGACTACAGCAGGCTGGGAGAGACTTACATGTCTCTGAAACGCTTAGATAAAATACCACTGAGTTGTCTTGTCACTCATCAATGGAATGACTTCGCTGACGTTGCATAACCAGCCGTTGAACACGTTAGTTGAAAAAGTGACTCTCTAGCTTATTTTATTTTAAAACATTTGAAAAAGATTTGCATAAACTTACCGATCAACAGAGTACGGTGAACATAAATATTTGAAGCCGTGTAGTGTGGTCGTTTTCAAGAAATCCTTAAGAGCGTTTGTGACTGGACTATTTTTCATTATCAATTAAATTATTTAGCTATCTTGAAAACACAAAGAAAACTTTTGTCACATAAACAGGAAAACAATAAGATAATAAAAATAAAAACCAAATATCTATAAATACTGTACCTATACCTAGAATATATACCTACTATATAAAGAAGTCTTCGAATAAAATCCTACCCTAATTCTTCTTGTAAGTAGTGTGTCTACTGAGAACTGGCGCCAGCTTCAAGGGATTAAATAGTACTTTAAAATATATTATTGTAGGTACCTACCGAAAATAATGTGTCTAGACTTGGATTTTGACATCCACAATTAACCCACTTCCAACAGAAAGAAAGAACTTTTATGCAGGCAAATATAAAGAGCGACTCGAGTAGGTGACCGTGTCATATATCCACTATTTCGATTGAACAGTACCTACCAAAGTATCTTTATTTATGGACCAATATCAATGTCACAGCGATTAACCATCGATACATCTAATTGCTGTAATGATGGAGATTAGTTAAAGGTTAATGTCAAAATAGTTTTGGTATAGGCAGCCCTGTAATTAACGAGAACTAGATAATGATGATAGGTCGGGACTTAATAGGTGTGATCAAGTAGATTACTGTTTATGGTACTTGAAGGACCAGTGGTCTAATTAATAAATCTTATAGAAAATTTGTAACTCAACTCAAGGGGTGAATGAAAACTAACCCCCTTACTCATAAACGCCTCTTAAATTTAATCAATGTGTAGCGAGATTTTTATTACGAAAACCAACCTTAAACCAAACCAAACCGTAAGAATTTAAGCTAATCAACTGACTAAAATTTAAAAGGCGTTTATGAGTAAGGGGGTGAATAGTTATTAGGTACCTACCACCGTATACGAGATGAATAGTAACTTGTGGGGAGAATGGCAATGGACCTAAAGGGAACTAATTTTTAACAACTATTAGGTACAAGTCAATATTTCAGAGTTATATATGAATTAATATTCACAATGTTAACTAATTACATTACCTGATTTCTGTATATGGGTAAGCACGTTTTATGAAATCCACAGCGTAATGGAGTGATCATTTTAACCACAATTATCTTCACTAGAAAACCGTATTACTTTTACTATTATTACGATAGACTTAATCACATGTCACTGAGCGTACTGTAAACTTCGGCTCTGTGTTAAGGTCACGCCCTGCAATATTTAACCCTATGGCAATTAAAAATGTCATGCTAACGAAGATATAAATCTACAATATGTAGTATCACGAAAGCTCATACTGCTCATAGCATACAACAACTAGGGTACTTTTTCTGCGGAAAAAATATTTTTACAAACATACAGGTATATGCAGGTCTGCATGTTTTATTTTATCTATATATATAATGCCTTATTTTAACTGCCTTTATTCTTTAGCAAGCCGCTATGTAACTAAACGATTAATAACAAACAATTTAAAGTTACAAAGCGCATCCCGCATCAAGACAATATGGATCATTAATGGGTACTGCCACGGAAGAGCTAAGTAGGCGCGTGGTACGCGTGTCACTAATACGCGCTGGTACGCATAACTACATAACTTGTCTGTATAGGTAATACATAATGCGAATATCATTCTTATGAACAACATGTTAAAGTATATAATTGTCAGAACTGCGAAAACCGTCATCTATGCAATTAACTCGAAAATTGAATCTTTTTAGATTACAAAACGTCATATTATAATTCTTTCTGCGCTACAACAAAATAACTTCTATTTATAGTTTCTTAAGGTTCACTCCCACATGTAGATTCAGCTACATGTTATTTTTTTGTTAGTAGTTTATTTGTGTGATTATTTGTTTTTTGGCGACAGCGCACTCTGGGACCTTTCCATAGAACGCAGTGCTCGAAACTCAATTTTCAAAATAAGGTATTTCGGAAAAAAACTATGTCAGCTTAGATTTAAGAATGTATCACATCATTTTGTACAATTGCTGTATTAGTAACTCTTATCTGCTGTCCGGTACATAAGCTCAAAGTTAGCTCTAAACACAAATTATTAATTATCCGTTAACGTACACAGGCAGCACAAGAACAGTTAGTGTCATTTTTTAATCACGGTCCATCGTCACAAGGACAAATAAAAATGTATACTACCTAAATAAAAAACAAATATTGCACCATTATCATTTTATCATTTATTTGATTAATTGTCAGACACATAATTGTTGATATATTATAATTTAATTACCATGTATAAAATAAAAATATTAACAAATTTATTTAGCATGACAATGGCAAACATAATATTATTTCTAGAGAGCCAAACTACCCTCCACTTCTATAATTAGAAATGCGAATACATTAGAATTACTCTAAGTTGAGTTACCTCAAAATAAATTAAGGAGCTACATAAATACATCAACATTGATTTATCTTATACAAGCTAACAGTCATACATGAATCCTACTTAGGAATAATCTATTTGAGTTAAAAATGAGTTTGGTATTTCAAAATAAGTTTAAAGTTTCATGATTTCATTACAAATATTCATAAAATCAACAGACAAATAAAAAGATTTCATTAACCAGTTAATTATTTTCAAATCATTATCTGCTTACAAAATATGGCTAAAACATTAACTACTTATATTCTATTCACCAAGACAAGCTTGTACGGTGACAAGTCGGACGCACGTGATTGGTTGAAGATAAATGACAAAACTCGAATCAACACAATTAATAATTTATGAAGAGAGTAGCGATGATTCTACGGAAAGTAAATAATAAAATTTCAAAATGAAGTAACATATTGTTCTATTTTTCAAGTAGGCTCGTTTTTAGAATCGTTTTTTCTTACTTTGTGTAATTGAAATTTTTTAAAATAACCCAACTGAATTTAATCAGTACCGAACGAGCCTTATGGACGCATCTTTACGCTTCTTAGCAATTGTTTACGCCCACTGACCGTTAATGACGCTGATCTGTCCTTTTCACTTGAGAGGTCCCTATACAAGCTTGCTTGGGTAAATGGAATATAACTAACTATTTTATAAAGTGCTTAACCTAACAACAAATAGTCATGCGTAATAATCGACTAAGTGATGTTACTATTTTCCCATCACTAGTCATTTAAACGGTACATCGAAACACATAATTCAACGTCTATGCTACCAAAATATTAATTAAGTACCTTTATATTATAAAACATTGATTAATATTCAGTATTAAAATACATATAACATTCATTGATACAAATATATATTTTATCTCTAAGAGATTACAAATGATTATACAGACATTCAGACTATTAAATACGCACAATATTATACTGCATTAATATGACAAAATGTCAATTAATGTCAAAATAATTAAATAAATAACCAATGAAGAATGTATCATAATAACGAGTCTCAACAAATTTAATTACCCATATTCTCCTTCTAATGAATATAAGGACAGCTTTGCTTGTCTTAGTAATTTCCTTAGATTAAATCATTCTATAAAAACGTCATTTGACAAATTTGGAATATTTGTGGAAGATTTTTTTTATTGAAAAGCAGTCTTTTAAATTCGTTCATATGCGTCATGGTTGACGAAAATAAAAATATTATAGTGTTCCGACATAAAATTAAAATGAACTAAAATATTAAAAATTTTGCTATGCCTCTGTGTTTTGGTCAATAATTAAATAATAAATTTAGACTATCCGAAACAATTGTATAAAACATTGTTTCAGTCGTCATGCTTTTTTGTAAAGATTTTTCTACTGAACCCTTACTTATGTGCGAGTGTAAAATAACTCTTGGGTTCCCCGATTATGCAATGGGATTAAACAAACTTATACTCAGTAAAGTTACTATTTTGACACAATAAATAGTAACACAATATGATCAAGATATACAAACAATTATAATATAGTGCTGAAAGCACCCAAACAAACTATACAACAATTAAGATGGTATTCCTAAGCTATTTATTATGCTATTTGGTTAAAAAATCATCACATTCTATTTAAAAACAAAAAGTAAAAATAATAAAGAATATTTAAATCTAACATTGATTCTAAAACCGTCGTAATTGATTTTACAGTGATTAATAAGTGTTAATATTGTATTAAATAATTTCGTGAATAAGCACTACAACTATATATTTCTTAATAATTATACACGATAGAATATGCCTGTTAAAATAAGTATAAATGTTACAGTCAAAACTCATTGCCGGTCAAAACCCTTTTTAACTGAATAAAACAGTCAATATAGGTTTTGACCGACGTGCTTAGTCAAAACCCTTATTGACTGTTTTTTGCAGTCAAAAGTGGTTTTGACCATCGATGTTAGTCAAAACTCATTGAAAATTGATCTTTAATACATATTAAGGTAAAAGTCCGAAACAGTTGGTTAGGTTAGGTTAGTGTGGTGACCAAAGGACGCACGAGCCGAGCGAGCGAAGCGAGCGTGCCGCGGCAGCGGCCGGCGAGTGCTAGAATATAATAATACTATATTCTAGTTTTACATTAAAAAAAATGTTTCTAGCACTCGCCGGCCGCTCCCGCGGCACGCTCGCTTCGCTCGCTCGGCTCGTGCGTCCTTTGGTCACCATACTAACCTAACCTAACCAACTGTTTCGGACTTTTACCTTAATATGTATTAAAGATCAATTTTCAATGAGTTTTGACTAACATCGATGGTCAAAACCACTTTTGACTGCAAAAAACAGTCAATAAGGGTTTTGACTAAGCACGTCGGTCAAAACCTATATTGACTGATTTTTTCGGTCAAAAGTGGTTTTGACCGGTTATGAGTTTTGACTATAACATAAATAACACATCAAATCTGATATTACATTATCAATATTTTTAGAGCTAGGAATTTAAAAATAATTATTTTCTAAATAAAGTTTTGAAAAGAAGATCAAATTAAAATTACGCACAAAATTATTATCGCGACGACCACATTATTTGAAATACCTACAACTAAAATCATTCTAAAATTAATTGTGTAAAAATAAATATAATAAATTTGATTAAAAAAATTAATTAATATTTCACATACGTCAATATTTTTGCAGTCGAGCGAAATAATTGACTATCGCAGTCAACTTTAGTCAATCCTTAGGTAGTCGATTATTATAGTCAATTACAATCAATGTGCTGTAGTCACTAGTTGATCGTATACAATGTAATAGTGGACTAAACATATCATTACTGTGATTACTTACTTGACGGAACCAGGTGACTAGTGAAATCCTCGCAGCAGTGGGTTACTTCACATCTCAAACTATCGCTTTTCATTATTATAAATATTATATAAACGGTAGATAAATGCCGCATGTTATTTATCTATTGCTTGTCATTTCGGCACAGGTTACACAGGCCATGGTCACAAGTTGACACATGTTTGCTTTGTTTGAGGTTTAGGCACAGGTTACACTGACCATGGTCGTTCTTTAATCTCCCTTTATATAATGTTTATAGTATAGTGTTACGTTCAGCGCACGTAAGCGATAGCGGTGAAGGTGAGGAAGCCTCAGGACGGCAACAGCCTGGCAGGAGAGACGTCCAGCAGACAGAACTGCGCTCGACAGACCGGGCACGTGGCGCGGCCCGCCAGCCAGCCTGCTGCCGGGCCTGCCGCGCGCGCCGCCCACCAGCGACCCATGCAGGCACAGCACCACAGCACGCTGTAGACACACAAGCCACAAGGGTTAAACAACTAACATATAACACACAGTGACGATCGTATACCACAAAGACTCTCTCATTCAGTTTGCAAAATGATAAAACAAGTCGATAAGCTAGGGTTTGTAAGGTGTTGTGTAAAATGGATTAAAATCTTAAGTTGATCAGTCTTCAATATAGATTTGCAAGGGCCGACGAGGTTGGAATAGACTAGTCACAGCATTGTGTTACAGTCAAGAACGGGAAGCTTAACTTTGCAACACTTATGCACCAATAATACTTTATTATATTACTTTAAAAATGGAACTTACCGACAATTACACTGCTGGCACTGCGGTGGTCCTCCTTCAAGATGAGGAGGAGGGGCATGGCAGCGACGATTTATCTTTACGTCTGCAGGATATTGCATGCAACCAATACATAGTTCTGGTTCCTGAAAGTAGACAAATAATATTAAAAATATGTAATAAAACAAAATTCTATATTTTTTCTTTGTAAGTGTGACCCTGAGATCTGTAAACGGAAGGGTGATACTTAAGGGTCCTTTCACACAGACCGGCTCGGACAGCATCGGCGCGCATTTAACTTTTCACACAGAACGGACCGTAGACGCTTAGAGCAGAGCCAACAACTATTTCACATAGACTGGCTGTGGCTTCTTCGGGCGAGAAAGAGCATGCGTTCGGAGCCGACCGGCTGCGCGAACGAGAAAAGTACGTGATCGGAGCCTATCGGCTCCTCTTATTGTTTCACACCAAGCGCGTTCGAGTATTCTTAATGGCATAAGCAGTGCAGATGCATAAATAAACCTTACTACAAATACTAAAGTCTCTATTTTCAATGTGATGAGTATCTGCTCTCCTCTATCTATCTTCTATCTATATTCTCAGCGACAGTCAGGCGGCACTCAAAGCCCTAACACCACCAAGAGTCACCTCTAGACTCGTCAAAAATGGTATCCAGGCCCTGAACAAGCTTGGAAAAACTAACAAGGTGAGACTGGTATGGATTCCAGGACACAAAGGTTACGTCGGCAACGAGAAAGCCGATGAACTTGCAAGGGAAGGATCAAGCAGGAGTTTCGACGGACCGGAACCATGCGTAGGTCTTTCAAAAGGTACGTTCCTAATGGCCGTAAATGACCAAACGACACAGCAGCACTTATCAGAGTGGCAGCAGTCGGCTGGCATGAGGCATTCAAAGCTCTTTATCACAGGAGCAAATCCGGGCAGGTCCACAAAATTGTGGAACCTAAGCCGCAGACATATCCGACTAATAATCGGTATGTTTACAGGTCACCTTCCTGTCAACGATCTGTTGATGAAGATGGGACTATCAGGCACCAACCAGTGCAGAGCATGCGGTGAGGAAGATGAAACAGTGGAACATCTGATGTGCAACTGCGAAGCCCTCACCAGACAAAGAATGAAGCTGCTGGGAGTGGGACATCCTACACCTAGTGACTTCGACAAGCTGCCGCTAGGCTTACTCATCTCCTTCGCGAAGGTGATTGAGGAAGCTGTGGGGTGGTGAACGGGGGACCAGCACAAAAGATCCGATGGGGTCGAAGTGCAACCTGGAGGGTCCCCGAAAAGGAGGTGAAGAAGATAAGAAGAAGAAGAAGATCTGCTCTCCTCTCCGAGCCGGTCTGTGTGAAAGGACCCTAATTGGTCAGATGATCCAAGAGTACCACATTCTTTGTGAATGACATGTCAGGAAGACTCATGGTTCTTGGACATGGGTGTTCTACTAAGGTTTGGTAACTTACAGGAATATCTGGTTAATAGCAGTTTTTAAGAAACAACTACGGTGTGAGGCATCAATTATGAGAGAGGCATTAATATCATTACAGGAATCACTTTTGATTTAAGATATGAAAAAATACAGTACTTGTATAAACTTACTTGATCAACATAGTAGATAGGATTTTGATCAACATAATGTTTAAAAACATTGACAAATCTCTCAATAAGTGTCGGCATCAATGATATATGATCTGGTACACGAATCGGTTGTGAGAGACGTGGCTGTAAGTCTCGCAGGGCTGTTGTAGATATACGGAATGTGAATCTCTTGATGTCATCTCGGGTTGGTATAGCTTCAATATTGATGTACTGGACTTCATCCTCTCCAGACGGTGAAAGGTTGTGGCTGTCAGTCTGTCAAATAAAATAAAATTATATGAGTTAAATAAATAGCTTCTTTGTATATGTTTTCTTATAATTATCATGGCATTTAATTCCCAATGCACCAATCCTATATGTATAGCTGAATAGATGGTAATACATAGAGATGAAAGTGCTAGCCAGACAAGTTTTGTATTTAATTTTCCTGCTTTGCTATTAAATTATACTTTTACTATTATATACATGACTATTGCTCATCTTTTATTACACCCTTTAGAATGAAATATTGTGGTAACACCCTGTAAGAAAAGCTTTTATTTTATCCCCAGATTGGCACAAATTTTAGATAACATAAGAGAGAGAAATATTTTAAGCTATTTACTAAACTAGTAACAAGTAGGACACTGCAAGCATAATTTGTCGAAGTGGGGCATAATAACACCTCCGGATAGCCTCTGTGAGTGCGGTGAGGCTCAACAAACAATGGCACACCTTCTACATTGTCCTAACTGCCCACAAAGCTGCACAGAGAAAGATCTTATGAACGCCACTGACAAGGCAGTCACTGTGGCCAAATTCTGGGCTGGTTATGTTTAAAGAAAAAAAAAAGTATTGTATATCTACAACTCGAGAGAAGAAGAAGAAGACTAAACTTACAGCAGTGGCCACCAGAGTGCAGTCAGACTGTTTAACAACATTTAGATCATATTGAGACACCTTCATAAGCCATATCTCTGTAGCCACAAACTTGCTGGTCGCTGTTAACTGTATTGTTACTTTATCCACACTGTAAAAAAAGCAAATGTTTAGCTGCTATGAAGGTAGCATACATCATTTTAATTTCAAAATAAATACACAGAGTACGTACACATAATAAATAAATAAATATCAGCAAATAACAATGACCTGATTTTGGTTTGATGAGGCCATTGACAAAAAGCAGATAGGGTCGAAGGATTTATAGGGTTTTTCTCACAAATAAATAAAATAATAATTCAAACATACTTCCGAAATTCACAATTAAGACTGCCAGCAACAACTCGCCAATCACTTCCAGGGGTCACATATGCCAGTAAAGACTTTACTACAGGGTGTTTAGCTTGATCGTTTTCCCACCAACACAACAGACGATAACACATCAGCAATGGAATTATCGCCGTCGCAGCTGCTGCAGCTGGCAGCCACGGGCTTCGCTCTCCGCAACACAGCAGACACAGAACATAACCCAAAGGCAATGAGGAGTGAATCAAAGCTGTAATAGTCGTCCTTTTCATGTGATACGTGACAAAATTCATATTTTCCGAACCCAAGAAATGTTCAAACAGCTGAGCTATTGTAAAGCCGGCTGCTACGAACTCTGTAGGCGGATACACTACGCATATTGAGAATAATATGTAAAATAGCGTTACAAGCACATCCATGTTTGCTAATATATAAGAATAAATTTTAACACATCCCTTTTTCACGTTAATGACTAAAATTTACTCCAATCCAAAACAAATACGAACATAGCATGTACACACACATACACACAGAATGTAATGTGATCAGTGATGTACAAATTTTTACTAAATCAAATTGACTATGTTATTTATTGTATGAAATATTTTAGTCGATTATTTTAATCAGTGATTATAAGTAGGTAGGCAAAGATGTTATAAAGGGAAGATATGTCACAAGCTTAAAAATCCATAAAAAAATGTTCCTTAAACAAAAACCAATCATCGTCGTTGTAATAAGTATCAACATAGTTACCTAATTTACATAGTTACTAACATAAATACTAACAAAATTATTAAGACAGAAGGTATACAACGCTCTCTGAATTTAGTTTAGTGCCTATTTTTTAACACATTAGATAATTATGTAAATATTAATATAAACAACGTTAGTTACTGCGAATTTTGTAAGCATTCAATCAAAGTGGCGTAGTTATATTGTGAAATTTTAACGACAGAATTAAAACTAACTAAGAAAAATAAAATACAATGAAAATAGAAAATAATAAACAAAAAGAATTAGACAATAAGTCATGAAAAATCTAAAGTGCTAGCACATATTATTATGTTATTCACACGTTGTTGACTACCTCTTAAAAGAAATCAAATAATGTTATTTTAACTAGAACCTACCTCGTAGGGAGTTCCATAATTGTTCCTTAGCAAGTATTATATACTAGTACAATACTATTCAACTAAATTGATTAAGAAAAAAAAAACAAATAATGAACTGCGAGATATAAGTGAGTTTACAACTGTTGTACTGCCTACGATGTTCTACTCTGCACTTCATTCATAATCGGTCTTGTCCTGACATTTTAAATTCAATATGTAAATGTCGGAAACAGTACTTAATTTGATTCATAAACAAAGCCCAGCACGAATGCCGGTAGAGGCGACACTGTCGCAATGACGTGTATAGCTTGCTTCGTGCTACAACGGAGCCTAGGTGGGGCGCGCCGGAGGGAGACATCAGTCAATTACAGTTTGACTTCGGTCGTGATCGGTGCTCCTTACTAGGAACTAGTGTTGCAGAACTATCGATAGTTGACCTTGTAAAATAGTCAGAGTATCGATATGCATATCGATAGTGTCGATACTATCGACAGTATCGTTAGTAATTGAGATCCGATAGTATTGATAGGCATCAATACTATTGATACTATACTTACTATTCTATAGTATTACTTTTTGATAGTATCGATAGAATCGATAGTATTGATGTTTTATAATCAATACTATCGATAGTACCGATACAATTGATGGTCTCATTTCAACAAACAATCGATACTATCTATAGTGTTTAAAACTATCGATAGTATTGCACTATCCACTACCTTTGCATTATGGTTTACGTGGCCGGTAATTACTGTTGTAGACGAGGAGGAGGAGAAACTTGAGGAACTTTAGGAAAAATAATGTAAATAATTAATTTTGTTCTGCTAATGCAGTTACCACCACGTTAACTATAATGCAAAAGTAATACTATTGAATTTTTACATACTATCGATAGTGCAATACTATCGATAGTTTAAAAACTACAGATAGTATCGATTGTTTGTTGAAATAAGAGCAACAATAGTGTCGATACTATCGATAGTATTAATAATAAAATATCAATACTATCGATAGTATCGAAAACCAATACTATCGATAGTATTGATGCCTATCAATACTACTGTATATCAAATACTAACGATAGTATCGATATGATCGATACTATCGATAGGTCTATCGATATTGTGACTATCGCCATTACAATCGATAGTATCGATACTATCGATAGTACTATCGATTTTGATAGTGTTTGAGTAGTGTTATTTCGAATATGGCGTAGTGTTCAGTCAGTGTTAGTAGTTAAAGTGTTACGTGTATTAAAGTGTTACGTGTATTAAAGTGTTACTTGTATTAAAGTGTTACGTGTATTAAAAGTGTTACTTCGAGTTGACCGATCTATCGTAGAACGTGCCATCATAAGCTAACGCCGACATCAGAAGTGGGATGAACGCCAGCCAGCCCACAGGCTGCGTAGTTAACGAGCTTCCTGGTATTTTGTACCGATCAAGTAAGATCTTTCCATTATAATGAGCTTTGAGCAGAGTGCTCCCTGTTTAAAGGTACTTGATAAGGTGACTCTTTCCGGCTCAACTACTTATCCGTTTATTTTTATTTTTTTTTAAAAATGCCTACCAGAATGACTCTAAGGTGCCTGATGTTAAGCATCCATTAGAGTTCAAAAATGGCGAGCACCATGCCAGCTACAATAATTGTAGAGGCATGAATGTCTCCACTATGGCGGCTTCAGAAGATGCTTTTTCACGCCTCGCTTGAAGGAACCTGGATCGTAGTTTGAAGGAAACACGTGGGCTGGCAAAGAGTTCCACTGTTTGGTGGTTTTGCACATGTACGAAGTGCTGAACCGCTTTGTTCGGACTTGTATGGTTTCTACAGTGTAGCGGTGGAACTTACGTCCGGCACGTGTTGTTCTGGATAAGAAAGGAGAGGGTGGAACCAGTTGAAAAAGTTCATCAGAACACTCGCCGTGGTACAGGCGATAGAAGGCCGCCAATCCGGCGATGTCCCTACGCAGCTGTAAAGGCTCAAGGGATTTGGATACTTCTGGGCACCCAATGATACGCACAGCTCGCCGCTGTAACCGATCAAGAGCATCTAGAAGGTACTGTGCAGAGCCAGCCCAGAGGTGAGAGCAGTACTCCACGCAGGGGCGAACTTGAGTCTTATACAAAAGACACAGCTGCCCCGGCGCGAAGAACTTCCTCACCCTGTTCAAAACTCCGAGTTTACGTGATGCTGTTTTGATAATGCTCTCGATATACTCTTTGGGGTTAAGATCTCGGCGAATGTACCAAGGATACTCAGGTTTCCTCGAAGCGTTAATTGAGTGTTCTGAAGAGAAGGAAGGTGAAGGAATGGAGACCGCTTTGCAGAAAACGCGCACGCCTGTGTCTTCTTGGCATTGAACTCCACCAAATTCTCTTCACCCCATTGGGATATGAGGTTCAGGACCCGGTCGAGCTCAACGACAAGCTCTCTCCGCTGTTCTTCAACACGTGCTTGCTTGGCCGCAGGGTGACCAAAAAAACGGCCATGTACTGTGCTATCATCTGCATAACAATGAATGTTCCCTAGGTTCAACATATCATTGATATGCAGAAGAAACAGCGTGGGCGATAAGACGGATCCCTGGGGCACACCGGCGTTTATCTTCGAGAAATGGGAGGCCAAACCGTCGCAGAGGACTCGAATACGGCGCTCATGCAGGAACGCGGAAATCCAGATGCACAGTTGGGATGGCAAGCTGTATGCGGGAAGCTTGGAAAGAAGAGACCGGTGCCAGACCCTATCAAAGGCCCTAGATATATCAAGGCTGATGGCCAGCGCTTCACAATGCTTATCTATAGCCTCACCCCAAAGGTGCGTGACGTGTGCTAGAAGATCACCCGTTGATCGTTTCGCTCTAAAGCCATATTGACGATCGTTAATTAAAGTGTGACCCTCCAGGTACCGCACCAATTGTGAGTTAATAATTTTCTCTAGCACCTTGCAGAGAACTGAGGTTACGGCTATAGGTCGATAGTTTGATGGATCAGATTTGTCTCCCTATTTGGGGACCGGCTGAATATTCGCCTCTTTCCATGCCACGGGAACTATTCCAGTTGAATAAGACAGGCGAAACAAACGCGTTAGTACAGGAGATAACTCGGCCGCACAGTTTTTAAGCACTACCGCGGGTATACCGTCCGGTCCACTGGCTTTCCGAACATCGAGCGAACGTAGTTCCGCAAGAACGTCTCGCTGCCTGATTCGGATGTCAGGCATCAACGAATCGCAGCTCGTTATTGTCGGCGGAGTAACACCACTGTCGTCGACCCTGGAGTTGGTTGCAAAGAGATTCGCTAGCAGGTTTGCTTTCTCTTGAGGGTCGTGGGCCAGTGATCCATCGGGATATCTCAGCGGAGGTAATGAAGACTGGCAAAAATTTGCTTGCACAGCTTTGGCGAGTCGCCAGTAATTACGGCTTCCAGTAGAATGCGATAGTAATTCCTGCCCAAAGCGCTCGACGCGCTGAGCATCCGCCCTTATGTAAGCCCTCTTGTACCCCTTAGTGGCTTTGTTATAAGCTGCTTTTAGGCGATCGACGTCTGGATAGTTAGAGGTTCGAGCTCTGCTCCAAGCACGGTAAACAGTCTGTTTATGAGCAATGGCATCTTTTGTCTCACTATTGAACCAATAACGATTTCTGTTGGAATTGGAACTGGTGACATCTCTGTATGGAATATAATATTCCATACCCAGAATGATCTCACCAGTTACAGCAGAGGCAGTTTCCGACGAATCCCTATTTTTGAAGCACCGTGTAGCCCAAGGAATAGATGCGAAATATTCACGCATCCCATCCCAGCCTGCTGACGAGTAATGCCACAACCGTCTTATCGTTTTTGCAACGCGGGGAAGAACAGCTGAGAGCACTGAAGTGCAGACCAAACAGTGATCGGATGAACCTAAAGGGGCACAGACCAAAACACTGTATTGATCTGGGTGACTCGTGAGTAGGAGGTCCAATAAGGAGGGCGCCTGACTTGAAATATCCGGTATCCTTGTAGGCTGGAGTACCAGTTGAGTCAAGTCATGCGTGAGAGCGAATGCATGGGCAGTCCGACCCGCATGGTCAGTTCTAAGAGACCCCAACCACTCCTCGTGGTGGGCATTAAAATCTCCCAGAAAAACCAGTTCAGCGTTCGGATACCGCTCCTGAGCTTCATCTGCCGCTCGACTCAGATGGTCAAAGAGATGAGTGGTCTCATTATCTCCTTTGTGGGATCGGTAAAGGCACACGTAGATACGGCTCAAGCAGCCAAGATCCACGTGCACCCAAAGGACAGAAAGGGAAGGATCCTCAAGGCAGCGCAGCCGACGACAGCAAACATCCGCCCTAACGAAAAGGCATACCCCCGCTTTAGCGGAAAAATGCTCCTCCAGCACGTAGCCTGGATAGTGCAGATACGACGTGTCATCAGGGCGACGTATTTGCGTCTCATTTAGAAAAAGCATAGCCGGTTGTGCCGTCTCGAGATGATGGTGGACGGCATTGAGGTTTGAATGGAGCCCACGGATGTTAGTAAACTCCACCTCGAATCGCGGGTTGGTGGGAAGTGAAGGGGCCGCTGTTTTACCAGATATCCTTTTATGTATTGCCATGGGTAAAAAATGAAAGAAGTTTTAAAAGAAGAGGGCATGAAAAAGGCTGACTACCTCCGCAGCAGCGCAGAACAAGACGCAGAGAATTGTGTCGTCATTTTTTGACTATGTGGTGAGGCGTTTGCCGATCCGCCTGACGGAAGGGCTCCCGTACCCTCTCGGAAGTGGTCGACCTGGTAGGGCAGCCTCCTAGGATGGTTAGTCCTAGTTGGGCCCCTGTACTATGCCGCGGGTGGCCAGCGGCACCACCGTTTCTACAGGTCTCCCTGGCCGGCGGGTCGATCCACGCCCCCCACACAATGACTTCACGGATATTCTGCTGGTCCTCCACATGCTGCAGCGATTGCCCACCTTGCATCTAATCCGGCTTCCTCAGTAACTGCTGATCCCTCTGAATCACTTGACGGTCTTTGCACAGTTAGAGCGGTGGTACCTACCCGGGCCACTAACGTGTTCCACCAGTAGAGCAGAAAATAGCTCATTGAGTCTCTTAGCCGACTCTTACGGCACCCACGAGAAGATCTGGGGAGGTGGTTTGTATTCTAATGCCGCCACCTCACAGCAAACTGTAATATATTGTATTATGTAGGTAGACGATAAGTCGTACGCGCACTAATGTATGTACTAGCAGTCTGAGATTATATGTCTTTCCGCAAGGTCGTGTGTCATTTACCTAATTCCTTACTGTACCAACCCCAATATATCACAGTGGCGACGAGATATAAGAATACTACGCGTAAAATAATAGTGTTTAACGTAGTGTACGTTGTAAAAATACAGACATTATTATCGAGTAAAAATGTCGATCGGAAAAATTAGTGAGTTCAAAGTTAATAGTGACGACTGGCGGTTATATATCGAACGATTAGAACAGTACTTTCTAGTAAATAAAATAACAACGGAATTGCAAGTGCCAACGTTAATTACCGTTATGGGATCCGAAAGCTATGAACTTTTAGTGAATTTGTGTACCCCCCATAAACCAAAAAATAAAACGTTTAACGAATTAACGGACATTATGGAGAAGCATTTACAGCCCAAGCCGAGTGAATTAGCTGAGCGGTACAAGTTTAGACATCGTAAACAAAAGGAAGGCGAAAGTATATCAGAATATACGGCGGTTTTAAAGAAAATGACTAAGACATGTGGGTTCGGCACGGGGTTGGAAGAAAGTTTAAGAGACCAGTTGGTATGCGGAATAACCAGTGAAATTATACGACAAAGATTGTTTGCGGAAAGTCAGTTAGATTTTGCGAAGGCGTACCGGCTGGCGGTCAGCTTGGAGGCTGCCGAGAAGGACGCGGCAATTGTAATGGAACGTAATAGACAGCCGACGGCTAATACTGGTTTGACCGATGTCGATTGCCAGATGCTATCAGCAAACTTAAGGCGCAGCGCGAGGTTAACGGCAGGTGAGCAGGGCAGAAACCAACGTAGAAGCGGGGGCCAAGGCGGGCGCGAAGCGTATCGTAAAACGGTCGCGCCGGCACCAGCAAAACGTGGTGGCCTGGGCAAGGCCGCTGAATGCTGTGTGTGCGGAGGGCAGCATGACGCACCCACGTGCAAGTACGCTCGCTACGTGTGCAGAGCGTGTAACCAGCCGGGTCATCTGCAGCGCGTTTGCCCTAGGATAACGGGACAGCATCACGTGGACGTTCAACATACTAACATTAATGACGTAGATAGTGCGAGCAACACGAGCGACGAGGTAATAGATATACGTTTATTATCACCTACACAATGTAAACCTATTTATATTATGTTAAATGTAAATGGTTGTAATATAAAAATGGAATGCGATACAGGTAGTGCTGTGTCATGTATAAGTTCAGAGTGTTACAATAGATTGTTCAAAAATTTGCCCCTTTTGTCATGTGAATTAAGGTTTAAATATTATACAGGAGAATTAATTAAACCGTTAGGTAAACTGATAACTTTAGTAAAATATAAAAATACAACTAAATTGTTAGAATTATTTGTTGTAGAAAACGGTAAAACTATTCTGTTAGGCCGTCAATGGATGGCAGAATTAAAAATACAGTTACCTTTAGTTACTTATAATTGTAATAATTTGTCTTTGTTGAAAGGAGATGTGTTTGATGTAAGTGAATTTAGTTCCAGATACTCTGAGGTGTTCGCGGATGGTTTGGGTCGATTCACTGGCGGCACAGTAAGCATACACATTCGTGAGGGCGCGCGACCGGTGTTCATGCGCGCACGGCCGCTTGCGTATGCGCTTCGCGAGCCTGTCGAGGGCGCGCTTGAACAGCTGGTGCGCGACGGCATCCTAACACCTGTTGAGCTTTCGGATTGGGCGACTCCGATTGTACCAGTCGTGAAGAAGGACGGTAATATCAGAATCTGCGCTGATTATAAATTAACGTTGAATAAAGTTGTAGAAATTGACCGTTATCCTTTACCGAGAATAGATGAATTATTACTTTGTTTGAAAGGGGGTGAGTGTTTTAGCAAAATAGATTTGTCACAAGCTTACGCACAATTTGAATTAGACGACACAAAGAAATATACAGTTATTAATACGCATAAAGGCCTATTTATGTATAATCGACTTGTATATGGACTGTCTTCTAGCCCGGGTATATTTCAAAGACATTTAGAACAATTATTTGCAGATATGCCACAGGTGGGTGTATTCCTTGATGATATTATTATTACAGGCGGTAGCAATCAAGGTCACTTAAATAATTTATGTAAAGTATTTGAACGTTTACGTAAATACGGCTTGAGGGTGAAGAAGGAGAAGTGTGTTTTTTTCGAAAAGTCTATTAACTATCTAGGTTATACCATAAGTAAGAAAGGAGTTCATACATGTCCGGACAAGGTTAAAGCTATTGTTGATACCCCGGCACCCACTAACATTACCGAGTTAAGGGCATTTATTGGTATGGTTATGTACTATGGAAAGTTTGTAAAAAGTATTACCACGATTTTAGCACCCATGTATAACTTACTAAAGGCTGGGGTTAAGTATCGGTGGGGTAAAGAATGCCAGAAGGCATTTCAGGAGGTTAAGGCGTTGTTAGCAAGTAGTAAAGTATTAATGCATTACTCGCCGGAGTTACCGTTAATCTTAACAACAGACGCGAGTAGCGTAGGTATTGGCGCGGTTATATCACATGCGACCACGGGTGGTGAGCGACCAGTGGCATATGCGTCTCGTGCGCTGACTGTCACTGAGCGTGCTTACTCACAAATAGATCGGGAAGCACTTGCTATTGTTTATGGCGTCCGGAAATTTCATCAATACCTTTATGGGCGAAAGTTTACTCTAAGAACGGATCATAAACCCTTAACTTATATTTTAGGGAATAAAGTAGGCATACCGGTAATGGCCGCATCGAGATTGCAACGTTGGGCAGTCTTATTATCGGGTTACAATTATGAGATAGAATTTGTATCGTCTAAGAAAAACTGTGCAGATGCGTTGTCAAGGCTGCCTCACAGCAAGAGTAAACAAACTAATAATAGCAATGAGAATACATACATTAATTTTGTTGAAAGTTTTTTACCAATTACAAGAAATGAAATTAAACAAGCTACGGCTGGTGATACGATTTTAAGTAGGGTTTTAGGCTATATTCAATCGGGATGGCCTTTGTCTTGCCCCGATGAAAACATAAAACCATATTTTGTTCGACGAAATGAATTGTATTCCGAACATGGATGTGTAATGTGGGGTTATCGTATAGTAATACCGGTATCATTACAGGATAACGTTATAAAACAATTACACATCAATCATATGGGGATAGTTAAGACTAAATCTTTAGCTCGAAGTTATGTGTGGTGGCCGAAAGTCGATAAGGATGTAGAAATAATGTGTAGTCAGTGTGAGACGTGTTCGGCGGAGGCAGATGCCGCGCCTCGGGCTCGTATACAGCCGTGGCCTTACATTAGTCGGCCCTGGAGTAGACTACATATTGATTTTTTAGGCCCATATAAGGGATTAACTTTTTTTGTTTTGATAGACGCTACTTCAAAGTGGATAGAAGTTTTTGAAATGCCTCGCACTACTGCTTCAAGTGTTATTAAAATATTAAGATCAACTTTTGCAAGGTTTGGGTTACCCGAAGAGGTAGTTTCCGACCAAGGCCCGCCATTCACAAGCTTAGAGTTTAAAAATTTCTTATCCAACAATGGTATAAGACAAACGCTAGCACCCATATATCACCCAGCCTCAAACGGGGCAGCCGAGAACGCTGTAAAGTTATACAAGCGTGCAATAAAAAAGGCGTTTAGAGACAATGTTGATATAGACGCAGCCTTACAAACGTTTCTGTTAGCTTATCGGAACACTGTCCATGGTACGACTGGTGAAACACCAGCTATGTTGTTGCAAAAGAGGTCTCTTCGTTCGCGGTTAGATTTGTTGCGTTCTGAACGTACGGTCGAAGACAAGGTTCGAGAAACACAGCGCCGTCAAGTCGAATATGCAGGCGGATATTTACGCAATTTTCAAAAAGGTGACACGGTGTGGGCGCGCGGTTATGGGAGTCAGGACAAATGGGTAAGGGGCATCGTTGAAACTGTAGACAGTTCTCGTAGGTACTCTGTGGCAGGGGATAACGGTCAATTATTTAAAAGGCACGTTGATCAAATTCGTCGAAGATCGTGCTCGTCTGATGTTACCGTACCTACGTCCGAAGGAGAATCAAATAAATATCCGTCGGAGGGGGACACGGAGGCAGGTTTACCTGGTGAAGCCATTAGTGGGCTAGACCAGACCACTGATGGTAGCGAGAATAGTGGTAACATAAGTCAGGTTATAGATAACACTAGGGACACATTAAATAATGGTTTAATAAACAATAGTCCGACAGTAGATAGGTTACCTACCTTACCATCTCAAACTGAGCCCCCAGTGAATCGGTACTCAAGGCGAACACGAAAACCGGTTGTCAGGTTTTGAATTTAATTGCATTTGTTTAGTTTAAATTGTGTTATATTATATACTTAAGTGTTGTTGTATAACGAAACCATATTATGTTTGAATTTAATTAGGTAATTGTTTAGTCTATAAATTATTGTTGTATCATGGTGGAGGTGTAATATATTGTATTATGTAGGTAGACGATAAGTCGTACGCGCACTAATGTATGTACTAGCAGTCTGAGATTATATGTCTTTCCGCAAGGTCGTGTGTCATTTACCTAATTCCTTACTGTACCAACCCCAATATATCACACAAACTTACAGCAAGTTTCACTTATTCAGCATTGGAATCGGCTCCTAAATTTAACAAAAAGTATTTTTTGTCCATTATTACAATTTACCAAGTGTTATGCCATTTTGGAATCCTAACTAAATGCGGCAACTTTTTGCATAACTTGCCAAACTCTCGTAGTCCTTTTTTTTTCACTACAGGCAGTTAAAACTGGGTATTTTTTTCACTATAAATTTTATTCTAAGAAATAAGTCCTATTGATATGAAAACTAGACCAGTTGATTTTAAAATATTTATTAGAGTTTAAAGAGGATTATTCAGGGTAACACAGCAAAAAAAAAGTTGGAAAAAGTTATGATTTGTGACAACAGGAGTGAAAAGACTGTTGACTCACAGGGTGTGAATTTTTTCGTTTTTTTTTCAAATGCCTATAACTTTACAACCATGCAACTTAGAATTTCTTTTATATTTTTTTGATAACTAGCATGACTTGCCTTATCGATATCGGTTTCGAGTTAACGTCGGGTTTTGGGACATTCTGTATAACATTATTGCTAAAGCCACTAAGTTTAAAAAAATATATTAAATTTCAATGATAGACTGTAAAGTTGGAATAGAAGATATTTATTCATATCATAGGCATAAGTAGATATAACTTTTCTGGGGATCCTGCCGTTTGGCAAATTATGTTTCGTCAAATTTCACTTCCCAAAAAACTTATCGCAAAGTTTAATTTCCCTAAAAAATGCTTAGCAAATTTACATTTTGCATTTCATTCACTTGGTCAAATATTCATTTGGCAAATTTTTACTTGGTCAAATTTTATTTAGTCAAATATACAATAAGCAAATGCCTTATTTTGTCAAAAATATATTCCATAACGAAGTTCGGTTAAATTTTAATATAGGTAAAAAATTTAGGTTAAATTAGAACTGCTAGAAAAGTAGGTTAGGTTAGGTTTGAACTGTGACCCCAACAGAGCGCGAGCCGAGCGAGCGAAGCGAGCGTGCCGCGGTAGCGGTCGGCGAAGCGCCAGAATTATTTTTTATTGTCAGTGCAAATTAGACCAAATTTATAATGGAGTGACTTTAGACTCAGTAAAACTGTCAAATATTTTGATTGTGTATACGATTTATGTAAAAAGCAATATTGTAAACAACCGAATTTTAAAAGAGCTGCCATGAGTTTCTTTGCCAGGTTTCTTCTCATTGGCCCAACCATTTGGAAACTGGAATTTATGGATCAACACAGACAGACAAGTAGATTTGAGTAGTAGATTGGTTTTATTTTTCTTCTCTAATTTACATTGGACAATACAACGCGGTTTTTTTAGTGCTGTGGCGTTTGTCTGTGTCAATCTATAATTTTAACTTTAGCTTCAATTTCAAGTAAATTCTAAAAGACGATTTCAAACAATTTGTGATAAATTTTATGAAATATTGCATTTTGAAGTTTGAAGTTTTAAGTTTGAAGTAAATCATAATGATATATAATATTTTGGAATAAATATTATTATATTTGCCAAACCATATTTGGTAAAATGAAACATTGCTATGTAATTATTTGCTAAACAAAATTTGCTAAAAGTAGTTTTGCTATCTGTAAAATTGCGAAAAGATGGTTTTGCCAAATGATAATTTGGGAAACATACTTTGGTAAATGTCACTTTGGGAAACGTTTTTTGCCAAACGTCAGTCCACTTTTCTGACCTCATCAGTAGGCTCGCAGTATGTTACTTTCAAAAGTAAGAAATAAAATGAATAGGAGTGCTTTCAAGGCCATTTGTATTTAGGTACCTTTTGAATTAAATGTCTCGGATTTTAATACAGTGAACTGATTTCATCGTGTTTTAGATCTAAGATCATTAAGCATTGTTTCTTCTCGTGGTATTTTATTTAAAAGTAAAATTTTCAGTTCGCCTTCTTTTCCTATCCAGGTGGTAATTTTTTTAGTCGATTGTTAAATTCCAAGTAGTGAATAATAACTTATTATACCTATTACTTTTCTGAATGTTCGGTGTTGTCAAATTTGACGTTTTGATGTGTAAATGTTGGATGTGGACACGTATTATTTTGGTTAAATTGATTCATTTTGTAACAAAGTACGATATTACTAACTAATTTGTGTATGTTAAAGGTGTGAGACAGTGATAGTTATTGGCTTTTGAGTGTGTATTAAAAGACGTATTAAAATTCAGGTTAGTAAACATATACACCGGATTCGTAATCTTCCCCAAATATTTCTTGTTTTATCTTATAGAATTTTTAGGCATTGGATTTGTTTGATTTGTGTGCAACTTTATTACTTTATATCAATTATTGTATTTGGTAACAAGCCCATTTAAACATTTATGGCTTTTTCGTAGGTATCAAAAATTTACTTTTGATAAGCCTGAACCAGCTTTATAAATTGCTGACAAGTTTATTTAGCCATGTATGTAAGCAACCAATGCTAAATAATAGGATGATAGGTATGTGACTAATAATAATGTTTAGATTGTTTGTACATGAGCAAAACAATATAATATTCTCAGTGCCAGTTGAGACAATTTAGACAGCATTGCATTTTGTAACATATGTTTATATTTCACTTATTAGACTTTTACTAAATGTACCTTGATGATATTATAAATCACAATGTTCAGACATAAATTAAACTTATCAGTTTTAAATTCTCCATTACAAGGTTCATGTTCTGCATAGTTTTTTTTAAGTTTTGGAAGCTGAGACAATAATAACACCATTTTAAATAGTTTATTTATGGTTTTGTTTCAGTATGGCAGGTGTAGAACAGCCATGCTACACTTTGATAAACTTTCCAACAGACTCTGAACCTTACAATGAGATGCAACTCAAGTTGGATCTTGGTAAGTTTTTATATCTCAACCTAAATATTAATTTTACAATTTTGTTCTTACTTATATGAATAAATAAATATCAGTCTCATCATTGTATACTTGTATATTATTGAATACTAATCTACAATAGTACCTGAGAAAGCAGTTCTTTCTCAGAGTGATTTTGTATCTCTTCTCACCATATGTGCAAGATATGTATGTATCGAAATTTGGTCCAGCTATTGTAAATGTGCAGGTGTAAGAAACAACACATAACATTTACCTTTTTATTTGTACAACTGAATTAAATTATTATTTCTTTATTTTATTTAATTCAATGTAATCATGAACTCTTTTTGAAAATCAACAGAGAAGGGTGACACAAAGAAGAAAATAGAAGCATTAAAAAAGGTCATTGGTATAATATTATCTGGTGAGAAGATCCCTGGTCTTCTCATGATAATCATTAGATTTGTGCTGCCGTTACAAGACCATACAATCAAGAAGTTGCTACTTATCTTCTGGGAAATTGTACCGAAGACAAGCACTGATGGGAAATTATTGCAGGAGATGATTCTTGTTTGTGATGCTTACAGGAAGGTTTGTATAAATATTTTATTCTTATTATAGCGCCGATTACACTACCCTACAGTGCCCTACAAGATGTAGGGCCCTACATGTAGGGTAGTGTAATCGGCGCTTAAGTTAATAATTTAATATTCGGCTAAACACTGTCTGATGGCAATGGTAAGGTGATATTTGTTTTCATGTAATTCTATTTCAATGAAGGAAAGAGGGTATGTTAGGTGTAATAGTATAGAACTATTTGGTTGAAACAAGCTATAAGTGACTTCCCATGAGGCTGATGTGCCTGCCTTGAGTGGGTACTTTTACTAATTGACTAATAGTTCTATAACTAAATATTTATTATGTATGCTAACTAAAAGTATTTGATTTTAGGATCTCCAACACCCTAATGAGTTTATCCGTGGTTCTACTCTGCGGTTCCTATGCAAGCTCAAGGAGCCAGAACTTCTGGAGCCTCTAATGCCGGCTATTAGAGCTTGTCTGGAACATAGACATTCTTATGTAAGGAGGAACGCTGTGCTCGCTATTTTTACTATTTACAGGTATGTTGGTATTAGAATACTGTAGTATACTGCCCTACTAAGCGCAAAAGTAGTATCTGAAAAACATTCGTAAATTTGATTTTTATAGCATTGAATTACTTAAAAAAATACGCATCTATTGAACTAAGCCTAATAGCGGTATATTATTTAAAAGATATAAAATAAAATATCTCCATTTCACTTTATCCCTACACTAAGGAAGCTATTTTTACAAAACTTCGATTATCTCGTAACTAGCTTTCACTGAGATACCGCTTTTGTGCTTAGTAGGGCAGTATAGAAATTAAAGTGTTTTTACAAAACAATACCACAATCATTTATGTAATAAAGTTATCAACATGTTTCATACTCCTTTTCTGTACCTCATCTCAACAATGTACTAATGATTCTGGCCTATAATACAGTAACTATCATATTTTTATATTGTCATCATAAACTTAAAATTATGTAATATTAATAAAATATGGTTTTTTCTCGAAAATAATGTTTTGTTATGTATAATTTCCGTGTGGTGACGGAGTAAGAATACAATGTCAACACCCCATTTCATCCCATGGTTGTCGTAAAAACCGACTAAGGTAGTGTCCGTGAATATTATCTTTACGACATAAAAAGAAGGAAAACTTGAAATGAAACCCTAGACCAATCCGTCTGGCCAGCATGGTATTATTAGGCCAAATGTCCCTCCGTCACGGGAGGAGGCCCATCTCTGCAGTGGGACATTAATGGGCTGTTATGATGATGATGATGATGATAATTTTTCTCAAAAATAATGTTTTGTTATGTATCATTTTGTGAAAACACTTGTTGTTGGTAATAACAATTATTTATTTTTGTTTTAGAAACTTTGAGTTCCTAATACCCGATGCACCGGAACTGGTTGCCAACTTCCTTGAGACAGAACAGGATATGTCATGTAAAAGGAATGCGTTCCTTATGCTGCTTCATGCCGATCAAGAACGGGCCTTGTCTTACCTATCCTCTAGACTTGATAATGTACATGGATTTGGTGATATTCTGCAGTTGGTCATTGTGGAACTTATTTATAAGGTGTGTATAGAAAATATTTATGGTTGCCTCATTTTCTCAGCTTTATTAAAATTTATGTCAAAAGATAGTAGTCTTGCACTGTTAAAAACTTGATAGTATCTGTTTGCAAATTAGTTATGTCTAATTTACTTATCGGCAATAGTGGAAGGTTAGCTTCTGTAGGGATGGGCCTTTTCCAGTGCTTAAGATATTAACCTGGTCGGTAAATGATAAAGTTAAGCCCATCAGCTAGTTTATTTAAGGACAATTCCCTCGTCGTCAAAGTCGCTCGAAACTTCTCCCTTCTATGACAAAACTTTTACGAAATTCCGTTCATATAAAAAGAAACAGAGATATAGATATGCATAATAGACAGCTTTTTCAGCAAAATTTATGCAGAAATAACATCAGTAGGACACGATTTTAGCAAGCTATGATAACAATGATTTTTATTTCACAGGTGTGCCACGCTAACCCGTCAGAACGATCTCGGTTCATTCGTACAGTGTACGGTTTGTTGAATGCACCAAGTGCTGCAGTACGGTACGAGGCGGCTGGGACACTCGTCACTCTGTCCAACGCACCGGCTGCTATCAAAGTAAGTGTATGAGGGTAATTAATAAGCGGATTTACGTTAAGATTGATATCTATTGGTAAGGAGGTCTAAAAGGTTCACGTTTTAACAGCAATTACATCTATACTAATATTATAAAGAGGTAAAGTTTGTGTGTTTGTGACATTGTAGGGGGTAACCTCTGGATCTAGGTACTCAACCGATTTTAAAAATTCTTTCTGTATTGTATAGTCCATTTATCGGGAGTGTCATAGTATCACGCTATGACTAATAGGAGTGGAGTTTTTTTTCGCCGCCTAACTAAGTGGGTACGGGTCAGCTAGTGTGATATAATTTGACGACTTCGGTGGCGCGCCGGTAGAGCCAGCGGCTGCCGCGCATGAGGTTGTGGGTTCGATCCCCACGCAGGACAATAATTTGTGAGATCCACAAATTATTGTCCTGGTCTGGGTGTTCTTTGTGTCCGTTAATTGATGTTTGTAAAAGTCCCCGCGACACAGGGCATGATCCCTAGTGCGGGAGTTGTCTTTTTTAAATACAAAAATAAATACAATTTTAAAAATTTAACTTGAACCAATCAATTTTCTGTTTGCTAGAATTAAACTACCAAACAATACTCGAATTAGCTTATGAAATATCTTTGTTGTTTGTAGAGCTTTCTAAGATTATATTGGCATGGCAAAGGTGTGTGAGCACCAACGAACAGACAAGTAGTTCTGATTGATGAGGTTCAGAATTGTGCCGGAATTGTATTGTGACACAAAAAGGAAATAAATAAAATATCGACTGATGATACATAAATACGTCGTCAAGCTACAATATTGTAAATAATTTGTAGGCAGCAGCAGCATGCTACATCGACCTGATAGTCAAAGAGAGCGACAACAACGTCAAGCTGATAGTAGTGGGACGTCTGGCGGCTCTCAGAGAGGAGGGCGGGGAGGCGGCCGCCAGAGCTCTGCCGGACCTAGCCATGGATGTGCTGAGAGTGCTGCAGTCTTCTGACTTGGATGTCAGGAAGCATACCTTACATTTGGGTAAGTTTTAATTTATTTAATTTTTTGTTTTAAGTACAGTAACGGAAAACTGATTAAGTGTTATAAACTATTCCAATATTTAATGCTTGTATTGTATTTCTCTATATCGTTTGGTTAAGGAATGGTTTGGTACTACAATAAAATAAATAATAAAAATAAAAATCATTTATTAACACAAAAGCATGTACATTATTAATATCCAGCGGCCCCACACTAGGCAAGCCTGTCCTGTGGGTGCCAATTACGATTAACAATATGTATAACAGAGTGCTCGGATGACATATGAATGAAAGTATGTAATACAAATAACAAATTGTTTTAATCTTACTAATAACAATACAAGGATTATTACAATGTAGATGTAATATTCTGTTACAATCTTAGGTACATACTTATATCAGATAGCGTGGAAGATTCAGTAAAAAGAAATGTTTGATTAGAAGTTATTAAGTTTACTATTTTGATTGAATACAAACAATTTTCAACAAAATCATGATTTTTCTTATTTCCGTTCATAGACTTAAAGATTGGTACAGATCTCTCCGTTCGGTTGTTTCCGACGTGTATATCTGACGTAATTGGTGGTAAAGTTTGATAAACTTTAGCTATGTAAACTTCGATTAGGTAGATTTAAATTTACGTCAATCAAACTTCTATACTATAATATTATAAAGAGGTAAAATTTGTGAGTTTGTGTTGTAGGGGGTAATCTGTGGATCTAATTGACTGATTTAAAAGAATCTTTCTGTGTTAAATAGTCCATTTATCGGGGAGTGTAATAGGCTATATAGTATCACGCTATGACTGATAGGAGAGGAGCAGTAATGAAATATTTAAAAAAGAGACGCGTTTTTTTTCGATAGCCAACGAAGTGGGCACGGGTCAGCTAGTAAGCTATAACTTTGTTATAATATATTGAAAATACAATACAACACTGTCTTTAACGTAAATATCTTTGATCCGTAGCCCTAGAGCTGGTGAGCTCTCGTCACGCAGAGGAGCTAGTGGGTGTACTACGTAAGGAAGCGGCTAGAGCGCTGCCGGCCGAGCGAGACGACGGACCTAAGTACCGACAACTGTTAGTGCGCGCCATGCATCGTGCCACGCTCAAGGTACCTGCTTACTACATCACTACTTTGTTAAATAGTCCTTTTTACCAAAAAGTACCCTTGTGTACTAATCAATGTCCTACTCTAAAGGTCCGCACCGAAACAATGTTTCAAGTTTATATTACCAAGTCAAGGGTAAACTCCGTCCGCATGCGTGGTAATACATACATATAAACTTTAAACACTGATTACAAGATTTGATTTCGTTTATTGATTGTAAAATTCGCTCTGATGCGGGCCGTTTGGTGTGGTTAGACCATAACACTACGGTATATTATTATAATTGTGTACTATTCATTAACTGCCCCGAAAGCGCGACGGTAGCGCAAGTGGCTGACGTGCACGAGACCGCATGACCATTATTTGTGCGATACACAAATTATTGTCCTGAATCTAGATTACTTTGTATTCGTTAAATTGATGTTTGTATAAGTCCCCGCGACTCAAGGTATGAGCCGGTAAAAAAACGGTATGTGACCACTAACTCTGCCAGTATTAAGTTGTTACAAAAAGCTGCTCAGTGCTCAGTTTTCAAATAGCGGAAAGTGTGTGGAAGGGGTGTCTTATTTCTTTCAAGAGTGTTGTCAAAGTCAGAAAGAGGTCGCTACTAAAATTTATAAGAAGGAAATCTTGTCTTTATAACTCTCTACAAATCATTAAGACCGACATTATTATTATTATTATTATTTTTAAAAGACAACTCCCGCACTAGGGATCAGTCCCTGTGTCGCGGGGACTTTTTACAAACATCAATTAACGGACACAAAGAACACCCAGACCAGGACAATAATTTGTGGATCTCACAAATTATTGTCCTGCGTGGGGATCGAACCCACAACCTCTTGCACGGCAACATGTTACTAGTTGGCCAAGTTCTTCGTTAGTGGAGAGTAAGTAATTAATGGGATGTTATTATTACATTCCATTAGTCCCGGGGAAACTTTAACCGTGTTTTAACGTAATTAATTTAAGAAAACACCTGATTATTATTTTATATTAAAGTTGCTTTACCATAACTTTTATGCATGAAGTCTGTGCTTGACATTAATTAATGTATAGTTGTAACCTGTAACCTTCTTGTTACCTTTCACAGTTCCCAGAAGTAGCAGGAAGCGTAGCCCCGGCACTCCTGGAACTAGTCGGAGACGGCAGCGAGGTGGCCGCTTATGACGTCATGCTGTTTTTGAGATCAGCATTACACAGATTCCCAGACCTTAGGGACCTTATCTACCAGGTATAGTAATTGTGAGTTTTGAAGGAAGGATAGAGTAGGTAATGTGTCGTCTGCGAATTATTGGCTTAACTTTGAAACATTGAAGATATTTAACCCAGCGTTTCGAACTAGAGCAAGGAATAGTGACTATTTTTGGAGTCTGTTTCGCAGGCTAATCTCGTAATTTCACAGTTTATAGTGACAATTTCATAGTCTTTGATAAGAATTTCGTCTTGTCTGGTTGATGACTACAGTATCAAATTTGATACTTAATGAGCTTTAGTATTTATTGATACGACATTGAGTTAAGATTTTAAACGTAGTAATTACGAGACTTTGCCTCCCAGGTTAAAAAATCAAGTGTAATAAAACGATGTTGTTATCGCACTAGCTCAAATCTTGAAAGTATTTGCTACGGACACGGAAATTATTGATTAGACAATATTATACTTTTAGTTTTAGTAGTGTAATATTTTCAAATTATTTTCCGTGTAAATATATCTTAAAATAGCATACAAATACATTGTGTTGTTCCACAGAAACTCCTGGAGTCAGTATCAGGTATCCGCGTGGGTAAGATAGCTCGCTCAGCTCTGTGGCTGCTGGCGCAGTTCGCCGACACTCCCGAGCGAGCTAAAGCAGCGCTCGATGTGCTAGCTAAAGTTATACCCTCGCCTAGTTCCGCTGAGGATAAGGTATGTTGATTTACTATTGCATTATTATAATTATGGATTTTTGTAAAGAATTGGAAATGGTTACTATTTTTTAAATTGCAATGGAAATTGAACAATCGTTATTAATGACCATTCACTCAAATTATTCACTAGCTACTAAACAAAAATAAATCAAAACATCAAGAAAGAAAAAGAAGATGTTAAGAAGAAGATAACAGTGATAATGCTAGTTAAAGTAATAGTTTATGCAGTTCCACAACCCAGTCTTTTTATTGAACCTAAGGTTGAACATTGAGACAGCTGATGACTCACATTATTAACTTGTTTGTAAATACATATTTGTCGCGAAATCTGATGGATTTGAATCTGCAGGAACGTTAGTGACTTCCGCCATATTGTAGTTTTGATAAATCAGTGCGCACAACCGGCGCTGGCGACGTTTTAGGAGCAAGAGAGCGCCTGTCACTTCGCACTACTGATATACTCTCAGAACTGTCATCGTCATATTAAACGTCAATGTCAACTGACATTACAAGTCAATAGTCGAGTCAACGATAATACTACGGTGTTGCCGCTACAGTGCTGCCACCTACTTCCCTTTAATATCAAGTAAATTACTTTAAAATTATTTCATTCTCCGACATTATTACACACGTGAAAAACTTAGATTACTTGAAAGGGAATTGTGTTCTAAGTGACAAGCAAATGCACTATTAGTCACTGCACCATATTATGATAATCATAATTAATTAATAAAGTTATATTTCGCACATCAGGAAGAATCAGAATCGTCAGCTGCTAAGCCACAACAGGACAACTCGGCCCCACGACAGCTTGTTACCAAAGATGGTACCTACGCGTCACAGTCTGCGTTTAACTTGCCCGTGTGAGTATTATTAGTATGTTTCTTATCAGCCTCTTAATGTCCCACTGCAGGGACGGGCCTCTTCTCGTGACGGAGGGATACTCGTACTTGGCCTACTAATACCATGCTGGCCAGACGGATTGGTATAGGGTTTAATTTCAAGTTTTCCTTTTTTTTTATTTTGTAAAGATAATATTCACGGATAGTCCCTTAGTCGGTTTTTACGACACCCGTGGGATGAGATGGGGTGGTGACATATTGTATTCTTACTCCGTCACCACGCGGATAAATATAGTATGTCATTTTTATGTAATTAAATATTGTATGTAGTGTAGTTAGCACAATCTTACTTGGCCCATCTGAACTTAGCTTTAAATAAGTTAACGCATGAACAGCAGCAAAGAATGTTTTCTTTGTTCCTGTTCATGCCTTAACTTTTTCCCACAACAAGCAACTTCCCACAAAGGAAATTGCGAAGCTATTTGGAATAACTTCAAGCTGGCCAACTTAGATTGCGCGAACTGTTTATACTTATGTAGCTTTGTAGTGGCGATTGTATCAACAGCCGTAGTAAGTTGTCCAAATTATATAAGAATTACTTAGTTTCAATTTTATTTTGCTGTACCATACTAATATTGCATAGACCGGTTGCGCTGTGCTTTTTAGAGGTGAAAGTTTAGGTACAGGTATACTTGGAACGTAATTCTTCATTTTGTGTCATTTCTATCCACCGCACTTTAAGCAATTTAGTTTTTTTGTAGCTGATAATTTTAATTTGCTATACATTTGACAAAATAAGTTTAGAGTTTAAAATTATTGTGGTATCATGTCTAGGATAGCCTACCGTGTATACCGACCGACAGTTTGTGTCATCTTAGTCCATGGAAAACCTACTTATGAACAATAATGTTAAACCAGGGGCAAAAAAAAAAAAAATTATAAACGCTATTTTTTTGTCCAATACTGATCGGAAAGACTAAGACTTAAATTTCTGCCTAAACGGGTACCTGGGCTGACATTATTATGTTGGGTAGGTGGTCTAGCAACTATATGCAAAAAATAAAGAACTTTAGTATTTTTGAAACCTGAAAACCTAGCGCTGTAAAAAATGTACGCTACCGGTCTTTTATGCGACATGAGTAAACTGTTGAAAACCATACTGTATGTGTACACTAATATCTATTATGTACACAGTTCTTCTATAAATATTTTCATCTTTGTCCTTATCTTAACATGTGTTGTGTTCCTAGGAGCAACAGCACCTCCTTGGACTCCGGCCCCGCCCTCTGGTCGGCGCTGGGCGCGGGCGAGTCGTTCACTGCAGCGTGCGCGTGCTCGGCGCTGTGCAAGCTGGCGCTCAAGCTGCCGGAGCTGCGGGACTCCACGCTAGCGATACATCTGGCCGCCAAGCTGTTGGCGCATCATAAGCAGAATTCTAGTAAGTGCTTAGTTATTAACGTAGCGAAAGTGGTCGCTGTGCACGAGCTCGTGGGTTGGTTTCCCATGCAGGACAGTTCTTATGTGACCCACAAATTATTGTCCTGAGTCTAGATGTACCTACTTTGTGTTCGTTCAATTGGTATTCGTAAAACTTGGGGAGCTTCAAGAAACGAACTTACTCCCTTTTTAAAGGTCGGCAACGCATCTGTTATTCCTCTGGTGTTGCGGGTGTCCATGGGCGGCGGTCACTAATCATTTACCATCAGGTGACCTGCTGGCTCGTTTGCCTCCAATTACATTAAAAAAAAGTCTCCGCGACGCAGGGCATGATCCCTAGTGCGAGAGATTTGTCTTAGAACATTTGTGATAACGATGAAAAGTTTTTTTAATGTATTCGAATATAGGAATTCCTTCTTTTATGCTGAATCGACGACCTAGTTAGAACGGCGGGAAACTGATAAATAAGGGAGTGACAGAACCATACGAGGTGAAAATATTCTGAGGAGGTCTATGTTCAAAAGTTGCTGTCAATTGACTAATATGATGCTAGCAATTCCTTTTGAAAAAAGTCCGGGAAATGCTTGTTGTAAAAGCCTGTTATAATTAAGATATACTATGTGTTTCAAATAAGAATAGGATCGCACTCGCTGCCAACTTCATGTGGCAATTGTCATTTTAGTACGAGCAACAAAAAAAATCGTAAAATAATTTAAATAAAAATATTTAGCTTTGAAAATTCCGAAAGAAACAGATTGTTTTATTCAACGAAAAAAATGTTTCTTCGTTTTTTACCGTTTTATTTGTTTGTTACATTGAAACAATAACACAAAAAACCTTAAGAAAAAACGGTTTTATTGAAAATTTTGCAGTTTGTTTCACATGAAATCTGATTCGGATGAAGAACGTAGCTATGATGCCATAAGTGGTGTGGAAGAATTTAATTCCAATTAAAATTTAATTTATTTAAAAATTTATATATCATATTGAAGTAAAAATTAATACAATTTTGTGTATATTTTTTTCCTACCGTACATGACATTCATGAAGTTCGTTAGAAATGCGAAACAAGATGGCGCTTTGACAGTCCTATTCTCATTTGAAACGCATAGTAGTTACAATATTTGTTAATTTTTGTATTTCAAAAGTTAAAACTTAAAAGGCCCAAACTAAACAATGTTACTTTAGTTTTATTTGTAAATTGTGAATCCCATTAATAGAATTAGAATAAAACAGGGTCCAAAAATACTGCCCTGTGGAACTCATTATTTTATTCATATAATTTAGTAAGTTTTTTTATACCACGCTGGTAGCAAACAGGTACTCGGTCGACATGGTGGCAAGTGGTTATCATAGCGGGAGCACATCTAAATACCTTAAATTAAAATACCTCCGTTCAAAAAACTTTAAATTAAAATACCTAATGTATTAAAATACCTTAGCTTAAAACACCTAAATTTAAAATACCTAATGACTAAAAAAGGTCACTTGCTATATATTAGCTTAAAATAATAGATCCCGACTCAGAGTACCCCCGAAGGCTAAGACGCTCCGCTTCGCTCTTGCCTTAGTTTTTTTAAACGACCTAGGAATCAGTCTTAGGATAGCAGATGGTTAAGTACACGTGACCATGGTCGTTTTCCATTAGGTATTTTAATTGAAGGTATTTTGAACTTTCTCCAGACGGCAGCTCGTCGCTGACGGCGGACGACCTGCAGCACGGCGCGCTGTGCGTGCGCGGCGGCGGAGCGCGCGCGGCCGTGGTGCGCGCCGCGCTGGTGCAGGGCGCCGACAGGGCGCTGGCTGCGCTACTAGCTCTGCCTGAGAGACCCAACAACCTGTTCGACGATGCCGACAAGGTAACGTGCTCACACTCTTACTTGTATAGCGATAGATGGCGTTGACCCACTTTCTGAATCACGATAGCTTTGTTTACCCTTATATATTTTCATTTTTTGAAAGATTTGTTTTACAATTTAATGTATGATAATATATTTTTTGAATTAAAAACTCAACATACTGTCGTAGGGTTCTCACAATACTCTACACTAGGGCCTGAATAGCTTTACAAACTAATTTAAAAGCTCTAAAATAAAAATAATAAAATGTACAAGCTCAAAACAGAATGTTGCAGATAATAAAATCATAATATGTACATTGCTATAAAAACTACCAACGAAAATAATTTTGAACGAGATCTATACTAGAATTTACTCTAATAGGTAACAGTAGTAGTGAAGAGTTGGGTGTCTAAAATCTATTGGGAGATTTATCGATTCACGTGACAAACGATTAATCGATTTTTGAAGGTAAGATTGAGGTAGGTATACCATAAGTAGGTAGGTAGTTGATCGACCACCTTTTTCAATTAGTACTCTAGTGCTGACATTAACTCGTTATGTTTTCTATTTAAAGTTTTATACTTTTATCTATAAATACCACGTTGTTCCAGTTCCTTATTCTGTTCATTTTGCGAAGAAGTGTTACTCTTTGCATTTTCAAAACAAATCTGTAATCGAGTAGAGATAGCCTCCTTACAATTAAAACATGCAGCACTAAAATTAAATAATAGACACTATGGAACGAAATTGTTTTAGAGAAGTAAAAAATTACGTTATAATATAAATTTATTGTACTTAGAAGTAAATTGTGTTACCTTCTAAGACTCAAATCAACTGTCAAATTTTACCTATTAGAGTGGTAATAGAATAGTAAGTAGTTTTGGTGTACTTAAGGAACGTAATTCTGCATTTTGTGTCATTTCTTTCTTTGAACTCCTCTCACAGGCCGAACCCTTTTTGAAGTTGAGCACCTAATGAACCTCAAGAGTGATTGTGCGATAGGCTCAGACAACATATCGGGCTCGTTTCTCAAAAAATATAAAAACTTCGTAATCCCTCCCATCACATACATCTGCAACATCGCTATAAATTCCGGAGTTTTCCCGGACGCCTGCAAACTAGCCATTGTGCACCCTATACACAAGAGTGGGGACAGAGACCGTTCAAACAATTATAGGCCAATTTCCATCCTGCCAACTCTCTCGAAACTTCTTGAAAGACTTATAAATAATAGACTTGTTAATTACTTAGAAAAAAATAACCTCCTCTCGTCGCCTCAATATGGTTTCCGCTCAGGCATTTCAACAGAAAATGCAGTACTGGATCTAACCAACAATATTATTGTAAATTTGGAGAAAAAAGCAAAAGTAATAGGCATTTTCCTTGATCTCGCAAAAGCCTTTGATACGGTCTCTGTCCCACTGTTGTTGACAAAGCTTGAGAGGCTCGGTATAAGAGGTGTTCAACTTGCATTATTTGCCAGCTATTTATCAAATAGACGGCAGTGTGTTAGGGTTGGAGAGTGGCTTAGTAGTGAGCTCAATGTAGCCTACGGTGTGCCCCAGGGTAGTATCGTAAGCCCTACACTCCTTCTAATCTATATTGATGGCCTATGTAGATTAAATATACATAATGGCTCTATTTTCACATATGCTGATGATACTGCTTTGATATTCCATGATACCTCGTGGGAGTCGGTTCTTGTATCAGCCCAGGTGGGACTAAACCAGGTTACTGAATGGTTAGGAAGGAACCTTCTTACCCTAAATGCTGATAAAACTTTTTACCTGCATTTTTGACTTCATCATCAGCTGGTAAACCCCCTCCTTCCCTCAACCCTTTAATTGCCCATTCCTGCGCTGCATTGCAACCAGAGGAGTGCAGCTGCCCTACACTCTGTACAACCGATTGCATTAAGTATTTGGGGGTACAGATTGACTACAGACTCTCTTTTCAGCAGCATATAGAAGCGCTTACATCTAGACTACGGAAGTTAATCTTCGTTTTTAAAAATCTGAGACATGCTGCTGAAAGGAAAGTACTGAGACTTGTATACCTGGCCCTAGTCCAGTCTCTTATCCAATACTGCATAGTTGTGTGGGGCGGCACGGGAAAAACTAACCTGCTTAAATTGGAACGAGCTCAGAGAGCACTTCTGAGGGTTGGTTGGCGGTTACCATACCGGTTCCCCACCACTGACCTTTGTAAAACCTGTGAAGTTCTTACAGTACGCAAATTATTTATCCTTAGATTGATTATAACTACCCATAGACAAACCTCTTATGACCCCACTATAGTTAACACCACTCGCCGCAAGCATCATATTTGTCACGTAAAACCAGTAAAGACTAAACTAGCTCAGTCCTCTGTTCTTTTCCTCGGTGGTTTCGTTTATAATAGGGTTAATCGTATTCTGAATATATATCCTTTATGTCAATTTGATTGCAAAAAAGTCGTTGCAATTTGGCTACTGGGTCTGGACTATTCAGATACGGAAAAAATTATAACAGTATTAAAATAAATAATATGTATTTAAATAACGTTCTTATATAAACATCTTCATATACTCAAGCACTGTGCTCTCGTAACATCAATTAGACCTAACACACACACTCTCACACACACACACACACACACCCTCATACACGCACACCCTCATACACGCACATCCTCACATACACATCCTCACACACATTCACACATTGCATGCACCTTTATATATATTTTTATTTATTCTCACAAAATATTTCTACTCACGACACCTTGGACTCTAGACTTAAGTATTATTTTGAATGAGAGCCTGGAGATCCGTCACACAGGTCTTGAACCTCTTACGGACTTCAGCTCTCATAAGGTTTTCTAGTCTAAGATATAATGTACTTTTACCTTTAAAAAATGTAACCTTTTGAGAGAAATAAAATAAATTGATTGATTGATTGATTTCTATCCACCGCACTTTCCGCAATAAAAATTTTGTAGCTGATAATTTTAATTTGCTATAAAATTGACAAAATTAATTTAGAGTTTAAAATTATTGTGGTACCTATCATGTCATGTGTGTGTAGTTTGTGTCATCTTCGTGCACGGAAAACTTACTTATGAACAATAATGTTAAACTTGGGGCAAAAAAATTAGAGTTTTATAGGTATTATTTTCCATCTCAGGTTAGTCAAAGTCAAAGTCAAAGTCAAATAGCTTTATTCACTTAGGTTACAAAGTAACACATGCAAATCGTTATACATGTAGTAGAATAGTATAGAGAAAAATGTCTGCCAAACTACTACCACTTTCGCAGACGACTATAGTAGAGCTCTGAGAAGAATGTGGCCAAGAAACTCAGGCCACTCTTTTCAAAAATAATAATTTGACTTTGTTACAATTACCAACAGCAGCGTGAAGAATGATGTGTGCAAGCAAATCTTACATGCATAGCAATTTAAAGTTTAATTGATAAAAAAAATTTCATTGTTAATAAATTGATTTAAAAAAGCTTTAATTGCATGGCACGTTCATCAGTCATCTCGTCACTGCGATATCCGACAGAAATTAACACACAAGCATTTGTGTCGTCAAGTTGATTTTGTTAATCTTTAAGTAGTTGAGAATGGAATAGAATACCATTTAGATAATATAATTAAATACATTTACAAATGCAAGTGAAGTATTTCTATCGTTACAATAACAAATAAAACTGTAAAAGAAAGTAATAAGGTAGTAACATAACATCCGCACAACTACCTAGGTTAAGCCACAATCTACACCATGGAACAAGCAACATGAAATCACGATAATTGAAATCTAAGCCCATGAGTTTTTGTCATTAATATAATCGTTTATTGTATAATAGCCTTTCGATAATAGCTGATTTTTTACAAATGCTTTAAAGTTTAGTAAAGGTAGATCCATTACATGCTTAGGCAGTTTATTGAATAAACGTATACCGAGTCCCGCAAAAGTGTTATGTACCTTATGTAGGCGATGTTGTGGACCTATCAACTTATGCCTATTCCTCGTACCAATGCTATGAATGTCGCCATTTCTATCATACTGTTCAATATTTTGCTTAATATATATTATATTAGCATATATATATTGTGAAGCAACTGTTAAAATACCTATTTCCTTAAAACGATCTCTCAATGAAACATTCGATTCAAGATTGTAAATAGCTCGAACTGCACGCTTCTGAAGAATAAAAATAGATTCGATGTCTGCAGCCCTACCCCACAAAAGAACACCATAGGACATTAAGCTGTGAAAGTAACTAAAGTATACCAATCTTGCTGTCTCTATATTCGTTAGCTGCCTCACTTTTTTAACTGCATAAGCAGCTGAACTTAGTTTTCCTGCTAGAGCTAATATATGAGCACCCCATTGCAGCTTACTATCCAACGTTATTCCTAAAAATACAGTAGTGTCTACAAAACGAAGGACCTCACCGTTTAAAATCAGATTATTACTAAGGCTTTTAACATTGGGCATAGAGAATTTTAAGCATTTTGTTTTGGCAGCATTTAAAAGCAAATTGTTAGCAGTAAACCAGTTCAGGACTTGTGCGAGAGATTCGTTAACTTCATCTAAATTAGTTTGCTTACGGTTTACTTTGAAAACGAGTGAAGTATCATCTGCAAATAAAACAATGTCGCACAAACCCTGAGCAAGAAACGGCAAGTCATTGACATAAACTAAAAATAGAAACGGACCTAGAATGGATCCTTGAGGCACGCCCATACTTGGCGGAAGACCAGAGGACCTACTACCATTTACTTCGACATACTGAACCCTATTGCTTAAATACGAAGATAATAAATCAAGAGAAGCATCCCTAATTCCATAATGTCTAAGCTTGCACAGAAGTGTCCCATGATCAACGCAGTCAAAAGCTTTAGAAAGATCACAGAAGACGCCTATTGCATCCATAGAATTTTCCCAAGCATCATAGATATATTTCAGAAGAGAAACACCCGCATCAATCGTTGAGCTACCCTTCCTAAAACCGTATTGCTGCCTATGAAAAATATTATTTAAATGAAAGTGACTCTCCAATTGGCATAAGATAATTTTCTCATAGATTTTACTAATCACAGGTAGTATTGAAATTGGTCTAAAGTTACCAGGGTCGCTTTTTGATCCATTCTTGAACAAAGGAATAATCTTACTGTGTTTCATTAGATAAGGAAATACACCTATGGCAATACACTTATTAAATATAATAGATAAATGTGGAGATATATTAAATATAATACCCTGAAGAAGCTTGACAGACATACCCCATAAATCAGCAGATTTCTTGGAATTGAGACTTTTGAAAGCTTTTATGATATCATTATGGTTAATAGACCTAAAACTGAAGCGGTTCTTACATTCAATTACTTTATCTTTTAGTAAAAATTCTGCTTGGTTTGGAGAGGAATTTAAGGAGGTTGTTGTATGAATAGGAACATTGACAAAGAAATTATTAAAAGCATGTGCAATGTCAGCATTATTGGTGAGAACCTTATCTTGAGTTTTTAGTACATAATTAGTATCACGAATTTTCATCCGGCCGGTCTCTGCATTAATAATGTCCCATGTACTTTTAATTTTGTTGTTTGATTCCTTTATCTTATTACTCAAATAAGAAGACTTTGCTATGGCACAAGCCCTCTTAAAAGTTTTCGAGTAGTTCCTGACATATTGAATGAAATCTGGTTGAGTATTATATTGTTTCATACCATACAATTCATACAAGCGAGCTCTACTTTTATATATACCTGTTGTTGCCCAATCACAGAATTTAGTTTTAGAGTTACTAACAAAAGTCTTAGTTTTAAAAATATTATCATATTCAAGCTTGATAATGTCTAATAAATCTTTATAAATATCATCTGGGCTATACTGATTAAGATTAATTCTAGTCACTTTGATTGCAACATTATCACTAAATTGATTCAGGCGGTTTATGGTAATTGGCCTGCATGTGATTTTGTTCTCTGTGGGAGTAGTAATAGATGGAAATACTACCCTTTGCCCACAGTGGTCAGATGTTAAATCACTTAAGATATCCTTATTAACATATTCACAGTTGCAAAATACATTATCTAAGCATGTAGCAGAATGAGATGTAATCCTAGTGGCTTCTTTAAATAAAAACTGTAAATTATAAGACTGAAACAAACAAATTAATCTAGCACTAGTTGAAGATTTTTCAAGTAGATTTACATTAAAGTCCCCGCATACTATAATAAATTTATTTCCTGAGCATAGTCTTTCTAACAATTTCTCCATAACACCCTCGAATAGACTATAATCACTCTGCGGTGGTCGGTACACACAAGCTACGACATGTTGCTCAAGCTCCACACAAGAGATTTCGACTGTGCGCTCGATAGAAAGATTTGCTATGTCTTTTCTTTCTTTAAATTCAACTTTATTACTTATAAATATTAGAGAGCCACCGCGTATAGCCTTCTTTCTTACAAACGCACTTGCCAATGTAAAGTGTGCATTATTAAATAATAATTCATGTGACTGTAACCAATGCTCGGTAACACAAAAGATTTGTACATTATGTTTGTTTAAAAACAGTTCTATTTCTAGTTCTTTGCCAGATAGACCTTGTATGTTTTGATGAACTAAACAAAGATTAAGGCTACCCTTTGTCTTATCTAATAGTTTAAACTATTAGATGGTTTAATAAATGTATTAGTAGTGGACCTACTATCTCCTACCAAACTAATGAGTACTCTATTAGTACTTGTACCTATACCTATATTAAATGCTAATAAATTAGCAAGTTGTTTTCTATAATAAAAAGAAAGATACATGGTATCTTTTGTTAAGTAAAAACTGTTCCTAATAAAAATATTAGAGTCAAAAAATAAAATGTCACAGTAGTGACGTGTACTATTATATAATAGTAAATTTAATTTACCTATATGCCTATTTTGTTCTTGAGTAAGTGTATAAGAATATGGGAATGCACACATAATAAATTTGCAACCTACTGATGCCTGGATTTGTAATACCAGTTCTACTAATATAATTACATCCTTCTTGGTAATAGAAAGGCCATTTCCAAGTAATATGACAACTGTAGACTCTTCGTTAAGTTGTAACTTTTTCAGATTATTCATTATAATACTTAAACTAGCTCCAGGTGAACAAACATTAACAACGGGGCAATCTATGTAAGTCTTAATTAAACTACCCAAACCAACACCCAGTTTGTCCGAGACAATAAATGTATTTTTACTTTTACATAATTTTGAAGACTTTGTTAACATTTTAGTAGTTTTAGAACACCCTGTTTGTATATTAGGTGAGTGTTCAGAACCACCATTGCTGGTACATTGCATACTGTGATTATTACTAATAAGAGAATTGACTTTCTCTAAATTTTCTTTGCCAATTCTTGCTATTTCATCATATTTGGAAATATAATCATTAGTTATTTGTTGATTGGTTACTTAGATATGACCGCTAAATAAATTTGTGTCAAATTAAACCACGGAATTTGTAGATATTTAATCATTTTGTAGTTCACGCCTACCAACGCTTCAAAAAAATGTTAAAGTTTTTAGAATTTACATATTGAATATCTTAAAAACTTAAGAAACAAAAATTGTGAATATGTGTCAGTTTCATCCCCGATTTATTAAGTTAAAGTAAATTAAAAGTTTATACGTTTATTCTATTTATAATTCGTACCCAGCATTTTACGTATAAAAATATATTAAATCTTGTGCACTTCTTAACAAACCACGAACTTATTGTTTTTTTTTTTTTTACTTTCGAGATAAAGTATTAAAAAAAGAAAGAAAGCGTTTTTTTTGGCAATAACATGCGGTACATTCACAGAAATATAAAAAGTTACATAAAAAATCATACTTAGTGGTAGTAAACATCATCGACACAGTCACAGTCACACTACATCCGCACACAGATCCTACAGTAGGTATACGCAACGCAAAGTACGACACGATGCTCGGGAGTGCGAGAAGAGAGAATATGAGACGCAGCTCAGTACGAGTGCAACTCCCGACCAGCGCGGTTCACGCCATGTTATACCTAATGTAATAGGTAGGACGGGTCGTCTCGGTTAGTCTCCAGTTATTATATTACAATTTTTAATAATAATTTGTTGGATGTCCGTCCAGGAGCGTGAGAAGAAGAAGGGTGACAACACGGTGGAGGTGGAGACAGGCATCGTGTTCGCGTCGCTGGCGGGCGCGGGGGCGGGCGCGCAACATCACGACATGTTCGAGCTGGCGCTCAGCAAGGCGCTGCAAGGTAATGTTGTGTGCTTATTATGTCTATATGTGTCTTTTTTTACCATTTTGAATTTTGCTCTTGTGGATCTTAGGAATTTAAAATGGTTTGAAATGAATTTTGATATTTTTACAGCTAGGGTTAAGTCTACATGCACTTCAAATCTCTCAATACTTGAGTTGGGAGAGAAACACGGATGGTCAATTTTTTTTAAGATTATAAGATGAGTTACGTCTAAATGTGTTTGTATGTATTAATTTTCATTTTCTTACCAAATGAAGTAATCAAATTCTTACGAGCAACTTTCCTTTTTAGACAGTATTTGCGCTTTGCATCAGATTTGATACAGTAATATTACCGCATTAATATAAAACTACCAAACTAGCAAGATTTACCTATTTATTTATTTCTTATATCGTAGGTCGCAGTACCGGTGTATCAGAAGAGCGCGGCAAGTTATCGAAGGTGACACAGCTGACAGGCTTCTCAGACCCCGTGTATGCTGAAGCTATAGTTTCTGTCAACCAGTACGATATTGTGCTCGATGTGCTGGTGGTGAATCAGACTGGTAAGTTATTATATCGTAGGTCGCAGTACCGGTGTATCAGAAGAACGCGGCAAGTTATACCTACTCAAGTTATTTCGTTTTGATTCCAATGTTTTTAGTCAAATAATGACTAAAACTATAATTTTTGATTACTTCTCCTTCAAAACAAATATTCTTTCCTTTCTATTAAAGTAACTCATTTCCGTTACTGCTGTATTTATGGAGTAGTATTTATCTAATTGAATGTTTGACCCTATAGTGTCGCGTACATGTCGACTACATAATGATTGTTGTTGTCAGACGACACGCTACAGAACTGCACGGTGGAGCTGGCGACGCTGGGCGACCTGCGCCTGGTGGAGCGGCCGGCCGGCGTGGTGCTGGCGCCGCGCGACTACGCCACCATCAAGGCGCACGTCAAGGTGGCCTCCACTGAGAACGGCATCATATTCGGCAATATCGGTATGCATACTGCTTATTATGAAGGTGTAGTATTGATCTCGTGTTAGTTTACTGCATTTGCTGTTACTTTAAATTTTGATACTTTAGTATTTAGTCAAACAACGCCAAATATTGATTCTAGATAGTAGAGTTGTCACTAACAGTACTGAAATCCAATTTCAACCAAAAAAATGGCTTTATGTACAGCCAGTGCCTCTCCAACATTGAATGGTAATATTATTCAGAATTAAATTTTGTATTCCTTTAACTGGCATTTTATCTAAAATAATTTATGTATACAAAAAATTATACGCAACATTACAACTTAAGGAGGCATGCTCCCTCCTCCATTTCGAAATGTTTATGTTTAAAAGATATACTTTTATAAGACACTAAACATGAATTTAAATGCTTTACGTTCCTTGTATATTAAATGAAGACATGTTGCCTTGGTCAGTGTACGAGGTGTCAGGCGCGGCGCTGGACCGCGGCGTGGTGGTGCTGAACGACATCCACATCGACATCGTGGACTACATCCAGCCCGCGCTCTGTACCGACAACGACTTCCGCCAGATGTGGGCTGAGTTCGAGTGGGAAAACAAGGTATTCTATACAATGAATTACCTTATATTTACACACACGTTTACACAATTATCACTTACAGACCGGTAGCGCTAGGTTTTCAGGTTTCAAAAATACTAAAGTTTTTTTATTTTTTGCATATAGTTGTTAGACCACCTACCCGACATAATATGTCATTTTGTGTCACCCCAAGTACCCGTATAGGCAGAAATTTAGGTATTAGTCCTTTCGATCAGTATTGGACGAAAAACAAATTAGAGTTTATAATTTTAGATTCATCGTAATCTTGAAGTAGCAACTGATGTACACTCAAGGAATTTAATTGTTTAGCAATTTGCTTAATTTTGAAATCGGTCAGGTTACTATTTACCGACTACAGACGACGGATGACGAACCCCGACGTCTTGGGAGTCGTAAAATTAATTAGACAAGGTATATATACCTAGCCTTGTCTATCTATGACAGACAGGTATTTTGTGTTAAAATAAAATTCTTCAATTTTATATTGTTGACAGACCAAAGTTAAGTCAAACTAAACTAGACCTTATCTACCATCTCCATCAAACAGTATCCTTAGTCCGAGTTTGTGTCACTATTAACAATAAAGTATATCGAGTAGCATTCGCTGTTCTGATTGGTTCAATGCATTGTATTGATAATACTGTCAAAATTTTATTTTTTTCTCTTTGGACAGAATGGTGGAAGTTTGTAAACAAAGAAGTTTGAAGTGCAATTCATACTTATTGGTTATATTTTATATTATGTCAATTTTGAGGTGTAATATCTTTCAAATTCGCTAGGATTATTTTGGTATATAATACGACTAAATTACGTAGGTTGTGTACCTGCTAAACAATTAAATTCCTTGACCGTACATAGGCATTTTGTGTCATTTTAATCCACGGAAACCGTGACAATTAACTAGTACTTAACAATTCGTTTAACTACGTGAAAAAAATATTAGAGTTTGAAATATAGATCACAATTGTTTCAGTACACTAATATCAATTGTCCAAACAATTTTGTGTCGAATTAATCCACGATTTATAAAGATAGTGTATTTTCTTCATAAATAATGTAATAACGCCATGTTAAAGCAGAAAATAAAATTAAAGTTTTTAGAAGTTACGTCTTTTTAATCATTTTATTGCAATACTATTCATAAGTTGTGTCATTTTCATCCACGGAATTTTATTATTTGAGGAAAAATAAGAAAATTTACATATTAACATAAAAAGGCGTGCGCGGGGAAGACAGCGGGCGTGTGGGCGGGGTAGCACAAAGTGTAGACCATGACATAGCTTTATCAGTTTTGACAAAAAATTCCATCTTAATTCAAATTTATTAAGATTGTTTATGCGTGAGCTTGACGTCATTGGTTGACCGTAATCAAAACTATGCTTAGATTAAAAGTGCAATCTATTTTAAACTATCACTTCAACGCAATTAATAATAATATCTAAAATAACACAATACAAATGTTAATAACACTATAATAAACTGTAGAGTTTATATGTGAAAAACCATGAAATAATTTAAAACTAAAGTCAACTTGTTACTTGTGACATTACAAGCTTTTCATTTCAGAAAAAGTTAAAATGTGGAATTTAAATAAATTGTATATGAAACTGACACAAACTCACGATTTTTGTTTGTTATGCTTTTAAGATATTGAATATGTAAATTAAAAAAAAACTAAACTACTAAACTAAAAACTTTAATATTTTTTTGAAGCGTTGGTAGGCTTGAACTACAAGATGATTAAATATCTTAAAATTCCATTGATTAATTTGACACAAATTTATTTAGCGATCATATCTAAGTGACCTGAGATAGAAAATATATATTTATAAAACTCTAAGTTTTTTGCCTCTGGTTTAGCATTATTGTTCATAAGTAAGTTTTCCGTGGACAAAGATGACACAAACTGGGTCAGTGCACTGTAGGCTATCCTAGATATGATACCACAATAATTTAAACTCTAAATTTGTTTTATCAATTTTATATCAATAAAAAACTGAATTGCGGAAAGTGCGGTGAATAGAAATGACACAAAATGCAGAATTACGTTCCTTAAGTATAACTGTATACACCGGCAAAAAATTAAAAACTTAGAATTATTGAAACTTTTCACCTCAAAAAAGCACAGCGCTACCGGTATTAGATAAATGTACGTTTACACAATTATCGCTTAGACAATTAAGGTTTGCGCAGTTATTATATAGACAAATTATAAATTACACTATTAATATTTGCACAATATTACTTGGATAAATTAACTTTTTTGCACAAATTACCTTTGTACAATTATCAATTCTATAAATTAATGTGCGGACAACTATCAATTACACAGTTAATAATTGCACAATATTCAATTGCACTATTAACGTTTGCACAATAATAATCAACTACACAATAAACGTATGCACAATTATCAATAAAATAATTCGTTTTTAGACAAATATCAGTTACACAATAAATATTTTTTGGAGGTTGTAAAATAGTTTACGAATGTGATATTATTGATTGCAGGTAGCCGTGAATACAAACATAACCGACCTACGGGAGTATTTACAACATTTGCTGGCTTCCACCAATATGAAGTGCCTCACACCTGAGAAGGTAAAATATATAATACTCATTATAAAAACATTTTGAAGATCCACTACAGAATTTTTTTGTTTAATAAATTTGTTTTGTGTGATGATATTTTTGGATAGGTATAGATAAGGAATATCTCCGTGTGATGACGGAGAAAGAATACAATATGTCACCATTCCATCTCCTCCCATGGCTGTCGTAAAAAACGACTAAGGGACTATCCGTGAATATTATCTTTACGAAATAAAAAGAAGGAAAACTTGAAATTAAACCCAATAATACCAAAGATACCAATCTGTCTGGCCAGCGTGGTATTAGTAGGCCAAGTATCCCTCCGTCCCGGGAGGAGGCCCGTCTCTGCAGTGGGCTGTTATGATGATGATAGATAAGGAATATAATATGTCAATGCGGGTTCATGTTAGCCAACCTGTACGCGCGATCTCTATCCATCCATCAGCCAATGTACGTCCACTGCTGAACATAGGCCTCTTCCAAATATCTCTACCTGGCGCGACCCTGTTCCTCCCTTATCTATAAGTAGATGTCCCGCCTTTTTGATTAAGTCGTTGGTCCACCGCGGGTTTATCGAATTTTCGAAGTTATTTACGTAGTTTTTTTCCAGTCGCCTTCTACGACACCCGCGAGATGAAAAGGGATGGTGAAATTTTTATTCTTAGTCCGTCACCATACGGGCACTTTATACGCGCTCTCTCATCATCACATCAGCCAATCGACGTCTACTGCTGGACATAGGCCTCCTCAAAGTATTGCCACCTTGTGCGGTCATGTGCCTCCCTCATCCATCGGTTTCCCGCCGTCCTAACTAAGTCGTCGGTCCACCGTGTGAGGGGTCTCCCCACCCTGCGCTTTCCGGTATGCGGTGTTCATTCCAGATAATGTAATCGAATGCGCGCTCTATATTGTTGTGTATGTGCAGGCGCTGTCAGGTCAGTGCGGGTTCATGGCGGCCAACCTGTACGCGCGCTCTATCTTCGGCGAGGACGCTCTCGCCAACCTCAGCATAGAGATACCGCTGCACAAACCTAACGCGCCCGTCGTGGGACACGTGCGCATACGAGCTAAGAGTCAGGTATGTCTATACGCCTATACACTACTTTATAATTTATCCTACCTAGAATCTAAGCAATGTAACTTGCTGTGTAAAATATCGACTCACTTCATATTTTTTCACTCAAAGTAAATTAAAGCTCTCAATATCAATTTTCTCTCTCAATAACACTTTGATAATAAATATCGTTTGAGCACACTTTTACCTATATGTAATATGCAACTTGTGTAATTATGGTTTTAACATTTTTTAATTATTTTTTATTCCATTTAAAATTATTTTATGTATTTAACAGGGTATGGCGCTATCACTAGGTGACAAAATCAACATGATGCACAAAACGCCGCCACCTAAACCTGCGACGGCTCCCTCGAACCCCATACCCGCCGCGTAAGGTTAACGTAAAACCGTATTAGGTAACTACTGCACTTACTTTTTTAATAGTCTTCAATCATAATCATAGCAGCCAATTAACGTCCAATGCTGGAGACATAGTGATAAATATGTTTCGTAAAAATCAATAAATGTTATAAAAAAATTAATTTTTTTTGTGTGAACATTATTAGAGAAATTAAAATTAGCACTTGAGAATCATGATAGCCTATCAATTCTTAGTCTTACTGCAGGGATAGGTGTGCCAAAGAGACGAATGATAAAGTGGCATACTAATAGTTGGTCAGATGGTTTCCTGTAAGATTTTGATGTCAAATTTTCCTATAATCTTTCGACTCGAGACTTCCTAAGTCTATAAGTTAATTAACTAAGTCTATTCCTAAGTCATCTTTTGTTTTTCTGTTAGCAAATAGCCCTCGTCTGTATCGAGCCTGGTTCTCACGACACAGGGTAACCTTATGTGGGAAACAGTGGGACAATTTTGTAACACATAAAAAGACAGCAATAAATATATTTTCATTTTCATTTTTGTAACATCTATGGGATGTGATGTATTCACAGTATAGAGACTGAATATGGGAAACCAAATAATTGTTGATATTTTATTTTTCAAAATTTATTATTCAGTTATGTATTGTGTAGTGTGGTATGTTACTTAGTAAATGTGTATTACTAAATATATGTAGCTGTAAACTTATTAAATTACTTATAGATTTATTATAATTAAATATATTACGAAATGACTTATTTTATTGTTTTTATTGACTTCTCACTTCAACTTACGTATCATAGGTTTTTTAATTCCTTTCTCAATGTAGGTTGAGTATAATATTTGTAGAAGCTTTTAAATGTCTGAGTCTGACTTAGTCCAGGCGTGGACATAACTTATTAATACTAGGCTGGCTAGACAGGTTGGTGTAGGGTTTGTTTCGAATTTTCCTTGTTATATATGTATGATACTGTTGATGACAGACTCAGGAGTATCATTCTTCGATAATGCGAGTCCCCCATCTCAGGGTTATTATAATAGGCCATTGAAGTGTACAATCGGCAAATTTAGCTTGCTAATACCTCGCTGCCCAGACAAATTAGCAATTGAAGTCTATTGCTGGACATAGGCTTCCTCTAAATATTGCTATCTTGTGCTGTCCTGTACCTCCCTCATCCATAATAAAATATCAGTATCGGTATAATACAAGGTAAATAAAAAAACGATCCAGCCTTATGAAATAAATTAGTTTATTTTTTCGTCTAAGATGTATAAAAGACGTAAGTGCAAAAAAATGTCCATGTTCCGTAACGTATGAGTGATAAGTATAAATAATAAAAATAATTTATAATAGTAATAAGTTAATGGATTGGTTACAAAACAGTACGACCGACGCGTCCGGTCTGAGTCGGTGATTACTTCCAGGTTCTTGTGCTGCGAACGTCTGCAACAAATATATTGTATTACTAATAAATATAATATTTATACTATTTATATACTATATAGTAGTATATACTAACTAGTAGAGTAGTAGACTAGCCAATTGGTAACGTTAAGGCTTTCCAGACGGGATATTTTTGGGTTTTGTGACAAGTCTTCCTTTATAATCATCGTATCAGCCAATTCACGTTAGCTGCTAGACATAGGCCTCCTCCAAATGCACTGGGGATCGAGCCTTGTTTCGTGGAGACAATATTAACACAAAGAACATCCAGGTCTAAGACAAATAATGTTTTATCGTCAAGTAACATCAGAGTCGTCATTTGTCACCCTTCATATTCTAAAATACACCTCAAGTGTCAATGTCACTGCATGTAGGGCCAAATTTTTCGTGCCCATTCAAATTGAAATAATTCTCGTTCCATTCATCCTATGTGAACATTATTTACGATTAAGTACCTACTATCAGATAATCAAAAAAATAAAACATAATACAAACTTATTCCTCCTCCTCTTCTTCTTCTTCCTCCTCTTCCTCTTCCTCCTCTTCTTCCTCCTCCTCAACTTCTTCAACGACTTCCTCTTCCTCCTCCTCCTCAGGTTCGTACACGGGCTCGTCTTCATGTTCGGCCTTCACGTCCTCCTCGCCATCGGGGGAGTCGGTGTCGCCCTTCTTCTTGCCGGGCCTCTCACCGAACCACTTAGGCAGTCTCGCTGTTATACCAAAATCAATGTTATAGTATACTTACATACATAAACTCTTTCCTTGGGTCTGGAACGTAAAACAGAAACACGATTGTACGTTACCAGGTACTATTCGCAGAAAGCACGTTTCACCGAAACATACAATGTTGATGTTATGAATGTGTTTCTGCTTTACGTTTCACAGGCATTCCCGTGGGGGGTTGGAAGAGACTACTGAGTAACATGTGCTACAAACCTGCTTTGCTCGGCATACATTCATATCATTTTAAATTAAATTTTAGTATATTTGTAATCAATAAGTGTAACTAGAAACATCATATCTTTAATAAATTTTCAGGGAATAAATTCTCCAAGTATATTTGTTTTCTTACTAAATTTTCTGAATTCACTAAGACATTTAGTTTAGATCTCTAGTATTATATTATATGATCTACTAAAGATAGGTGGAGAATCTACTAAAGGGCAGATTTAAATTGAGTTTTCCTTCTCTGGTAATATTATTAAATGATTGCCTCAGGTGCCCGTGTTCAATGGATTTTTATTTTGTGCCATTTTTAACTGTGTCAGTTTCCGTCATGATGACTTTGTCACCAAAAATGGTACAATATTATTTTTCTTTTGTTTGTTGCTAAATGTTTATACGTAATAAAATACACATATTATTTTATCTTATTAGAATTAACTTAATAAATGAATACACAATGACATGGTGCAATCTAAGACAATCGGATTGGAGAGTGCAACAAAATTATGTAAAGAAAACAATTTAAAAAATATCATAAAATTAACTTATGTCACTGGGTTCATACTATCGTTTGGTAAGGATACATGCGCGGAAAGATGCCGTGCAATTGTGAAAAACTAATTTTCAATATAAATGTAGGCATTAAAGTATGCATATAGCATGGCTTAGAACTTACTGGATTCCTAATGCTTCTTCTTGCTCGTAAAGAGTACCTATCCTTCAATTTCGTTACATAATGCTGTTCTTTGTACACAACTAAATGTTGTTAAGGCCTTTCAAGTCAATTTTCTTTATCGACAAGATACTAGGCAAGCCGGCGGGCGCGGGTCTCACCCCACTGCCGAAAACTGATCTACCGTGCGAGTAATTTCTTGAACTTCGACTAATAGTTTATCGGTGATGACAAATATTTTTTTCATAATATCTTATTTTGAGGCTCGTATTCAGCCCGAGAGATCTATCCAATGGTGTATCGGGCTAGGCTGTATCTACAGCCAATGTCTCAAAATAGCTTTGACAATATTAGCCCAAAACCTTTAGGTTAACATTATTGCACAGGCACACGCGTGTTAAAAAGTGGTAGAATGCAATAAACTCCGGAAGTTCGAACTAGTGACTTTAAGTTTCGGGATTTCCATTCTCTAGTACTTATTTGAGTTTAATATACCCTACTCTAAAATTACCAAATCCTGGCTAACATCAGCGACCCTGGCTAATCTGGTACCTACCTTATTTACTGACGTTGTCACCCAAGTAATAATAAAATATTGTTAATAGGATAACTTACTCTTTTGCCTTCCGCCGAATTGGTCGGTCCTCTCCTGCCACACCTTCTCGAGGAAGTCCTTGTTCAGTTTCTCAAGGTCCTATAGGAATCGTTAACACAGGGTAAATACTATGACTGATGGGGGGATAACACATAGGGCCATCTTGCGCGGAACATTAACAAATAAACTATTCGAAACTGATCGCAATTTTCGAGGATATTTTAATGAAAATTTATGATCAGTTGAAGGTATATGGAGGTACATTTAGGTAAACACTTGGATAATATCATGCCGTGATGACATGCGCCGTTGGGTACATCAAACAAGACCTAACACCAGTCGTGTCTTACTTTTGGTGCGGTTCATGAACTCTTCCATCCTCTCGTTCCAAGTTCTATCCAAAAACTCAGCGTATCCATTATCGTAACCCTGTAGTTTAATTTAACCATCAATATGTATCGATATCAGACTGTATGATAGTGTTTCCTTGTTTTAGATTTATTTGATGGGTTTACTACTTTGATCAACATATTGTTAAAGGTTTACTAAGCTGCGATTTATAATCACTAAACGAACATCTTTTAGATAACTTATTCCCACAAGAGTCATATTGAGAGTAATCCCTAATTCTACTATAAAAACTCACTTTATCCGATTAAGTTTTTCGGAAATTGTGAGTATCCGGATTCTAAGTCTTATGTCACAGCTTTCCCAAAATATATTAAACTTAATTCAGTTTTTGTTTTCAATAATAGGTAAAGATATCAATTTCTAGTACTTAAGTAGTTTTATCTTTAGGTACAAGTGTAGTACATTATGTAGTATGTAACAGTAAGTATGTATTTAGTGTAGTGGTTAATACTTACACCCTCGAACAACTTCTTCTTGTCGTCGTATGACCTTGTGTCTACACGACGCTCGTATTTGGACGCTACTTGGATTTTGGGCTGCGAAATAAATCATTTAATTAATTTTTTTTTTTTTTTTATTATAACAAAATTAATAATTGTTATTAAATAATATCATATAGGTATATATAGGTGAGAATGATTGTTAAATAAGCAACTTTTCGATAAGAGGAACTTTTGACAATTGCTTAAGCGTCGTAGCACATATAACGTAACGTAAACGGATCGTCACCGTATCGACTCGAGCCGTTCAGTATTCTTTGTATGAAACTCCTTACTGCAACGCACACTAATCGGATACGTAACGTAATCGGATTTTTGACGTTTGACACCGAGGAAAAAGGCGAGGCGATGCCGATCCGTTTACGTTACGTTATATGTGCTATGACCCTAAAGCGTCCTGATTGAACTTTAGTGGATTATTTATAGCTCAAAAAATAAGGGAAACGTAATTTTTTTCGGATTGAACAAATAAATAAATAAGTACTAATTTCAAATCTCAAATAAGTAAATTCTTACCGGGTGTTTGCCTGTGAGTGCTTCAGGGTCGAGACCCTTCTTGAGGGCCTTATGCCTCAACTGTTGCTTCTGTCTTTCTTTGAGCTCTTTTAAGTCGTAGTCCTGCCTCTTTTGCCTCTCCTCAAGATCGTATTTCTCGGTCTCGAGTTTGACGATGCATTCCCACAGTTCCTGAGCTTTGACTCGGAGCTTTTCCGTGGATAAGTTCTCGATGGATAAAGGTTTGATACGGATGGAAAGGGAAATTTTCTTCTCCTCTTCCAACTGCTCCTTGGTCTTGTTGCGTTCCAGTTGAGCGTTGCTGAGTCCGAACTGTTGAGGACATAGAATCATTAAGTAATAGATAAGATGACATAACGTTTATTTGTGAAAACAGGTGTTACATTAAAATAAACAAGTTAAAGTCCTAATATGCTTGGTCCATTGATTTCGGACATAAAATTGTGTCATGGTCGTAATCGAGCATATTTTTTAGTATCACAGAAGTCAAAATCGTTCTGATAATGGAAAATCAACCACTCTGTTTAACACGAGTGCTCTATCATTATGTCTGGATCTTTATTATCTAGGATATTATAGTAATTCTTTGTATTGTCCAAAATGCATGCTTGTAGGGAAACCACATTGTAACTTGATAGACTGATAACATATTAGTTACATAGGCGGTTGCACTTCAATCTTTCAATTTACAATACTGTGTCTCTTCAGACTGTTTTGATAATAGGTAATAAACTTACGTTGTCACTCTTCTTCTGAATGGTGAAGTTAGGTCCGGTCTTGTTAGATTCTTTCATGGCCTGGAGCATGACCTGGCGCTTCTTCTCGGCCTCCTCGAGTCGCTGCCTCTTCTCCTCGATGTCGCGCTGTTTCTTCTCCTCAATCTCGCGAACTCTCCTTTCTTCCTCCTCCTTCTTCTTCTGGGCGAGGCGCTTCTCTTCTTCAGCGCGAGATACCTTAAATTAAATAGAAAAAATAGTTAAATACAGAATGCGTGTGATATGCGACACCGGATAAGCCTCGGTGGCTTGCTCTAGTCGTGGGTTTAAATCCCGGGCAGCACAATTGTTAGTGCCATCCACAAACTGTTGTCCTGAGTTTGGATCTTCTTTGTGTCCGTTAAATTCATGTCTGTGAAGTCCCCGCGCCACAAAGCATGATCCTTACTACGGCAGTTGTCTTTATTAAAAAAAAATAGAGTTATTAGGTATCTTACCTTGCGCTTGGCCTGCTTCTCCTTGAGGCGTTTGAGCTCATCCTCTTCCTTTGACCGTTGTTTGCGCCATTCGTTGATGTATTCCTTCAACTGCTCATCCAAGTCCGACCGCTTCTGATCTTGACGCTAATAACAAAATTATGACATTACAGAAAATAGTTACAACTTGTCCAAAATAATATTTAGGTTTTGCTTTAATTATTATTTTAAACATTATAATTAGTAAAGTAAAAGATAAAAACAAACATAATATACATATAATTTAATAATAAGTCTTGTCTATAAGGTAGTACTCCTTGACACAGCACGTATTGTGAGGAGGTTCTCTGAAACGCTAATTACCAGTAGCTTGGTCCTTGTACCCGATGCTGATGGTTCTTTCTATTTTTAGGTTTATCTTTTATACTTAATTCTTTAAAAAAATGTAAAATAAATATTAGTTACCTTGATGAATTCTGGGTCTCCCTCACCCCTGTAATTGCAAGTAATAATGTTAATTATAAAATATAATAATATTTTTATGTTAATGTTAGAATACCGTTGTTATAACGGTTAACAATACATATAATATACTTCTGTTATTATGATCGAATATAAACGGTAATATTAGATTTTAATATTATATCTGCTGTTACGCTTTTATATCGGCGTGTAAGCAGGGACGTGAGGTACTGTACATATTGTTAAAGTTTTAGATTAAATATGATCATGTAGTAGCTACTACATTACCATTATATTAACATTAATAATGTTATTTTAATTATAATTTATAATATCTGTACTAAAATCGTATTCAATTATATTTATTTAATTTATAATAGAACATAACATATTGATGTTTGTGTAGTTTTGATTCGTAAAAATGTTATAACTGTATTTGTGGGTTTATTATAATTATAATTACCATGGCTATGGTATACGGACATACACAAATTACTATAATATTATATTGATTACAAGGTATTCATGCTTTGATGTAATGTTATTTAATTCATGCATTAAAGTCGGGGCGACTCGGGTAGACGCCTGATGACCGACATAATTTTTGTTTGCAGAACGGCGCGGGCGCTGTATGGATTATCTAAAATAGAACACCTACCAACCGATATAAAAATAACTAGCCGACGACGGCTCTCGGTTGTTCAGTTCGCCGAATGATCATCTGGTCAGATGTTATACATTTTAGTGCAAACGTTCTGTAACAACATACGCCCGCGCCTTATCTAGTTAATGATAGGGTTGTAGTTAGTGACACCACGGAGAGCGGTGCAACTTACGCGATCGATGGTCTACTCCTAGAAACAGAAAACAACAATCAGCTTTCTACTTCTCGTATTACACTATATATCTACTCGTTTATATAATTCATTTTACTTAACCCAATAAGCGGTGATAATTATTTGCGCATAACACGATACAAACACTGCATCACAGACACTAGCCGTTGTCACTTAAAATTTTGGTTTTAGAAAAAAGTATTTTGTTTTGCTCAAGCGCAAAATACTAGTAAAGGTTTTTGGTACGTTAATGTTTAAGCCAATCAGTCGTATAACATGTCCAATGGCTAGGAGTGAAGCGGTCGGTTGTCTTGTAGCGAGAGTTTACTTACTCTGGTTTAGGAGCGGGTCTTCAGTTTGCAACGACGTAGACAGCGATGGAAAAAGAAAAAAATACAAACATTTAAAACAGTGCAACGTCTTCATGAAGTATTATACCATTTCAGATAGAAAAAGCTTAAGGGTTAAAGCGAATTTGACACTCGTAAAACGATCGAAGTCACTCATGATTCTGTTCATTGTGTATGTGGAAAGACCAGCTACTTACTCAGATGTTTATGGACTGATCTTTCCCGCGGCACAATATTCTGATATATGAAGATAGTTTGTTATATGAAAGAATTTCAATGTTAGAAAGCGGTATAGCAGCATCTCAGCACCTATGGTAAGTAGGTAGTATATCTGTAAGCAACAAAAGCGAATGATAAAGCGCTATAAGCGTTAGGGACGCTCTCTAAACTTAGCCTAACGAGCGAAGCGTATGTGAGTGCCGGAACAACCAAAAGGCACGCCACTTACTTCCTGCAACAAAAAGAGAGAACAGGGTTTGGTGAAGGCGTGCAATAAGCCCGAGATATGGGGGTTCGAAGAAACTGGGAATCAAAACTTGCGCTCATGCCTCAAGTAGTACACGCTTACGTTCAACAAGAGAATATTAACTATGCATGTGACCGAATGTCATCCCTCCAATCTAATAGTTTTGAAAAAATAGAGTCGCCAAGGCAAAGTAAGAAACTAAGCCGGAAAGAAGCTCAAGTGTATCAAACCCAAACAACGTCTAAGAGAACTAGTATCGGGGGCAGGGAGAGGGCCTCGTCGATGTTTCGCTATACTTACGTCTCTGGGACTTCTTCTTCTACTTCCTCCTCCTCGGAGCCACTGTGGAGTAGATAGGTAACGGGTTAACATACAACATTCAGTGGGAACACATTTGTTTGTAGTTAGCACATATAAACAGTTTTTACTATAAGGTTCTATAAAGTGATATGGATAAGGGGGATAACTTGTTCTTATGCTTGTGTGTTTCTCTGTGTTGTGTGTATTTAGTGTGAATAATATCTTACGTACTGAGATCCTTGTAGGATTGTGTATGTAAATACTTACGAATATTCCTCTTCATCAGACATGGTGGTAGTTTATTTAATCTGAAAATAAAAAGTATTTTGTAGATTTGATGTTTAAACTACGTGTATTAAGAAAGAACTATACGGCTGTCTCAAGATAAGGGGGCTGAGTGTAGTAGAACGAAATGACTAGCTGTAGAAAGCGACTTGTAGAAAATCCTATACGTTCGTAGCGTGTTTTACTGAACTATTTATTGTTAAAAAACTCAGTTCGACGATATCTTGGTTGATATGAAATGCTATTAGTATTAGGGTCTGATCCTCAATATTAATCGTAATTTCTATTTCCTCTTTGAATGAACAAGAGGTCCGAGCTTCTGGATATCGTTTGATAAACTGTTTGTAGCGAATCCTTTATTATATTCACTACATTTGCGTACCTCTTGTGCTACGCACTCCTGCAACTGCTCTACATAACGTGTAAGTAAGAGCAGTTGGCTGTAAAACTCAATGTTTGAAATTCAGAACAAATGTTGATGTTTTGAACTAACTAGGTAATGGGTAGGTATTATAATTACTGTAATTATGTCCTAACAGCCTATATATTAATATACTTAATATTGGGTAAGTAGAAGTCCTTATTTTGTTTTCCTAAAGAAAATATCAGTGCAGTTTTCCTAAGTTGGCTTTTACGACACCGGATGCGTTGACAGTTTTAATAAAAATAATTGATTCATTTATTTTTTTCGTAACGAATTTATTTTGAAAGTTTTTATCTACCTAATAAGTATCTACCTACTTAAACTCATTACATGTTAAGGATTACGTTTAAATATTTTTCTAGCTATAGGTTCTGAATCTCATCCATATCAGTCAATGAAATTTATATCATGTCTTAAAAAAATAATATAATCTACCTACGGATATCCCGCATAAAACTAAAACGAAACTGCATCATGTTGCTAGGCACCTACATGCAGAAGGCTAAGTTCCTAAAATAGTCGATTTAAAATCGATTTAAATAAATCGCTATTCAAATATTGTTTACAAGTTCAAACAGACGCAAAAGATATTGGCATCGAGTGTTGTATGCATCGATTTATCGATTGATGGATTGAATTATGCACATGCTGTGTTTATATGTAAACCAAAATAGATTTTTGGCTTATAGATAGTGGTTTTGTTTACATTATTAGTTAATATGATAGCTGACATACCTAGACGTGTAGAGCATGCTGTCTGTTTAACTAATAATCTTTTTAAGGCTTTGTAAGGTTCATAGATATTGTTTATCTTTTTAAGGGTTTAGGTATATTTAGGGTTCATTAAATTTATGAGTAGCAGCTGGTGTAGGGAAAAGCATTTATTTTTTATACCCATTAGAGCAACAACAGCTCGATTCCATTCTATCAGAATAATGTAGAGCGAGAAATATAAAATAAATTAGAAAAATAACTTTCTAAATGTCTCTGCATTGAACTTATAGTTTAAGTTGATTTTGTGCCTATGTGCAGTTGCTATATCCAGCAGCTATTTCTTGTTACTTTTAATTGGAATGAACTCCTATAAATAGCTGCTTAATTAACACCGAAACATGATTAAATATAAACTTGTAAATCATGTAAAATTTAGAAACTTTTTAAAATAAACCTATTTCCTGCAAATTCCATCATCATTTTTGAAAAACCTACGTAAAAAGTTGTTAACTAGATACGTACTGTCAATAACTCTATACGCGTTTATATAATTTGTGCCAACAATAAAAAAAGATGGTGGGCGGGAGCGCTAAACGCGGGAAGCATGCGTTTTGTTTATGAAGCCCATTTTATTTTTAGCGGTTTTATCTTTCGGACCATCTAGCACACCTACGTCCTCCTGGCAGCGATTCAAAGAAAGTGTAAAATTGGATTTGCGTACGAACCAATGTTGCCTAGGATTCGGATTTCTACGGGCCTTGAATTTTAACGTATTTTTCCGCGAAGAATGAGCTCGCATCGTCATAATTAAAATAGCTACATGCTATTGTGCACGAATTGTAGTACCTTCTTTTGTCAACATAGCTTTTGTCCTGTTTAATTTTATTTTTATTATTTATTTGTCAATGGGTTCATCTCGTTAATGGTTTTGTCAAATTTAAATGTCCGTAAGGATTAATGCACTTATACGAACCTAAGTATAGTTTTCCAACTATCTACATTCTTTAAAAGTTCAAAGTTCAAGAATGTTTGATCTAGTTTTAATTCATTATTCGTTAGATTATTTTAAATAAAAGCTAAGTCAACGAAACTCATTCCATGCATTGAACTCGATTTCCAGATTTATCTTTCACCGATCAAGGAATTCCATTTATGAAATAAAGTAGGTCAAGGAATGTTCCGTTCAAAAATGTTTACGTCAATTTATATTAATTCGGATTGCTATTATTTTTCTCCTTTGATGATTCTATTTTATTTAATATCTAAGTACTTATTTTTTTAAAGTTAATAAGTAAATAATTGTTTAATAATTAAATGGCAATTAATAAATTAAGTTTAACTAAAGTTAGCATGTCTCTCTCAACATTATTTTATATTTTTGTATTTGCTATTAGTAAAATGGTAACGATTATTTTTGTCCTGTTACTAGGTATGTCTGTTTTCGATGACTCTTGTTAAGTTTTAAATCAATTATCTTCAGCTGCATTTATATTTGTCACGCAATTACGTCTACTAATTACCTATCTATTAACAAATACTTCTTCCAAATATAATCATTTTCATTTAGAAGTTTGCTACAATAAATACTTTTTTATTTTCATAATTATGCAACAATAGTTCATTTTTTATTTATAAGTATGGAAAATGTAAGTAATTTAGATGATTCTTTCTAAAAAAATGTTTGTGTAGATTAGATAGATTTTAGTTTACTTTCGCACTTCAAGAACATAACGTAACGTCCTTGAATATTTATGAAGTTTTTTAAATCACTTTTTCACTATTTTGTTCTGTATAGTCTCGTAATATTAAGTATAGGAATAGTTCGACTTAGGGAACTACAGTAAATGGGACCAAAATATCCAATAGGCTATTTTGGAAAAAAATATGAATGGTCTACATAGCTTAAAATTAAAATTCTAGGCAAAGGGGTATAGTGTGTAGTGTAAATGTGTGCAAAAACATTATTTTTTACTTTCAATCAAAATTATCCTTGATTTCACATGTAATTTTGATTTTGTATTTAGATCTGAGCACATTTGGTGTGTTACATAGCTAATGCGGCGTGCGCGCATATCGGGACCGGTAACGTAATCCGGGGCGCTATACAAGGCGCTTGCTCCTCTACGAGCGCGCACTCGTCCGCATTTGGCACATACCGCGCGCGTATTTTTAGCCCAGCCTCCTTACGAACCATCATTTATCTTCGACGTTTCCGAAACTCCACAATTATCCTGGGGCACATTATCCTACACACTATACGCCCGGCACTGGCACTCTCACGGCACGGCACTTACGTCGCACGGGTTGGAAGACGGTCACTCAGTCACTCGGCACTGGTTCTTCGACCGGCAGCACAGCGACGTTGGAATGTGGAGTCCGCGGCGACCGGGGCGGCTCTGAACGCCGGCGGGCGGTAGGACGGCCGCGCGTATTTGCCCCTCCCGCACCCCGCAACTATATTTAGCCCCGGTCATTTTTGAGCCGATGATTACAAGCCAGCTCCGATTTCTACAGAGAAGCAACAGCCCGGCACGTCTACACCTGCAGGTGCACCAGCCAACCGCTACGAGGAAGTTATGTCTTGCGCTGCTGAACATGCATCCGACTAACTTTATCTACATTAGGTACATCCAAGTCTAAACATATTAGATAGGTACTACTTTCGCCAAGACATATTCGTAGATAGGTACATTTCAGCTAAAAATGCTGGGATTCCTTGACGTTTTTTACCTGCAGGTGTAGACGTGCCGGGCTGTTGCTTCTCGCAACAGCCCGGCACGTCTACACCTGCAGGTGCACCAGCCAACCGCTACGAGGAAGTTATGTCTTGCGCTGCTGAACATGCATCCGACTAACTTTATCTACATTAGGTACATCCAAGTCTAAACATATTAGATAGGTACTACTTTCGCCAAGACATATTCGTAGATAGGTACATTTCAGCTAAAAATGCTGGGATTCCTTGACGTTTTTTACAAAATCTAACATGGTTCAAATTATCTATCTGTTTCAGCAAGTAGGTACTTCATGCGTAACTCTATAGGTAATGACAAAACAGAGCTATGGAATAATAGCATACGTCCCAAAACTTTTTTGTAAAGGACAGAGTTCTTTTGCAAAGGGTGTGAACAAGGGTATGAAAATTTAACACAGTCATGTTATGGCTAGTGTTGAGACTTTCTTTTAAGTAAAACATAATCTGCGACTAGCATTTCGTTATATAGAACTAACGTTGAAATAAATAACTTTAATTATAGGCCAAAACAAAATAACAACTCACTGAATGTCACTTTTACGTAGTAGGTAAAACGTTCAATAGATCGGATTAACAGTCAACATTCGATCGGTTACGAATTGTTATAAGATCAACTATTACCAGTCCCTAAAGGCTAATCAGGTGGATGGTCTTTGCATGACAGATTCAAGTCTCTCTCTAGGCTCGTCCTAGGAAGTACCTAATTAGTAAGTAGGCGGAAGAGGTTCAGTAAAACATTGAATATCGCCTGTATTGAATACATAATAGGTCTTTACCTATGAAATTGCCCTTTTTTTCGCCGCAGTTTTTAGCCGTTATTTTCTTTTGAAAACATAGATTAGGTATTGCTTGTATTATTTTTGTAATTTGGTAAATACAGGACATTACCAACATGTAACAAAAGATAATTAAGAAAAATAATTATTATTTCTATTAGTAGGTAATAAGTGTGTAAATATGGGTCCATTTTAAACCAGCGGATTTTACCATTTAAACAAATGTAACTTCTTCCCTTATATTTTTTTTCTTATGATTAAAATGCTATAAGTTACCTAAGATGTGCGCTATTACTTATACCAAATTTTATTCTATTAAGTTTAATAATTATTTAAAAAACTAAAAAAAACTTTAGTATGAAAAATCAAACTTCTCATAAAATCTCCATACAAATCGGCCATTTCATAGGTAAAGACCTAATATTTGCTTCTTATTTACTAAGTAACTTTCTTTAGATGGTACTATTTTCTATCAGTCAAGGTGGCAGTAGGTGTACTTGATATTAATTAGTGTTGCAGATATATACCTACCTATCTATAGCAGAAATATTTAAATTTGTTAGTATACCTACCTACTTAGTTGTCTACGACAATACACACATTAGGGAACGAGGTGTGTATCACGGTGACACACAACGACAAAAACAATTACAAAAATTTAATCAATGGACACAGAGAAAGTAAATCTAGGCTGCGTGGGATTCAAATCCGTGATCTCGTGCATGCCAGCCGTTTACCCGACCACTTTGCTGACAACTCAAATACCTACTTTTATCTAAGTGCACACATCTTTAAAGAAAACACTCAGACCAATACCAATCTAGACATCCTTGAAAGAAACAAAGATTTCCAATAAGCAGGAATCGAACAAGACACCGCTGCTTAGCAGCCATGGACTATAACCACTACGCCACAGATACCGTCGTCGTCAGAAGATAATAAAAACAGAAAAACAAGGTAGTAATTTATTATCATTATTAAGAAGTTATGAATTGAAAAATATATAGAAAAAACTACTTAATACATTACTAAACTAGGTAGGTATTACAACATAGAGGAATTTCTTGTTAGGATTATTATTGGGTACACCGAGAACGGGGAAATAGAAGATTGATTCATTGTCTAACACAACCGCGGGTGTCCTTTTAAAGACCATTAGTGGATAATCTGCAGGTTAAATGGTAATTCATTCAATAGCCTCGGTGGTAGGCTCGGTCATGGTATGCGACTCAGGGTAGCTGCGAGGAAAACTATAATAATTGCGAAATCTAAATTGATATTAATTTGTTTATGCTACACATGGTCTAATCCTGTGTGAGAGTCCCGGTCGGAGCCTAGTCTGAGTGTCTGACCGGTGTTCCGATTAAAACCTACGTTGCCACACTAATACCATGTTCTAGGTCACAGTAGTCAATAGTAATAACCGTTCACTCATCAATACTACTTCCTATGTTATGTTTGTCTGACGTAAATGCGAAGCAAGTTTTATTTAAGTTTATTGTAGTCTTTTATTGTTTCCCTGCAAGACAAGCGCTTCCTTGTTACTAGCCAGTTATACGGCTCCGTAGTAAGCAAAGGTCTAATTTGGTTTACCAGACAGGAAGTCGGGTAGTATAAGAAGCAGGTTTTAATCCTGTCTCGAGCACTAACATTTTTCCTTTATCTTTTTCTTTTAAAAATTTGTGACTGCAACCTATTTTTATTAAAGTTGTTTTTAAAATCGTCGTCACTAATATCTCGTTTCGTCTTTATGATTTTATTTTACTTTTTGACTATAAACCCTTATAATAAAAATACTTTTTGAAAATATATAACTTTCAACATTATTGAACGTAGCTTTATACGTCAGACAAGCGAATGCAATCCGGACTATCCGTAATCCGAAAAATCCGGATATCCGCCCATTTTTACTCGGATTGTAAATCCGGATTCGAAAATTAAATCCGCGGATTTTCTGAATATTAAGAAATTGTAATGTTAAAGTGGATATGGCGTTATTCGAGGATAGTGGTTCACCAGGACGTTATTAGGAGGCCACTTACAAGCATCTTCAATGCATTCCCCCTACAAGCGTTGAAACAGAGCGTGCTTTTTCTACAGCAGGAATTATGTGTAGACGAATTTTGCAGCAGGTTACACAACTTTAGTTGATTTATTATTTTTGAGGTCACATTTTGATGGCAGCAAAGTTAATACAGACATTTACAACATAGCAACTTTACAGGAGAGCACTTTTAGTAAAATAAGTTACTATTTTGAGAATTATGAACCAATTAAAATTACAGTTGGCAGAATGAATTAAAATAACCTTTTTATATACCTATTGTATAAAGAGTTTTATCCCTATGTTGTCATTTTACTGAAATAATGTACCTATATTCTATGCGCGTTTAGAAAGCAGTGAGTTGTCAGGGTCCACCAACCTAGCCCCGGCGCCGTCTAACCAATCAAATCTTTTAAAATTCAGTTTAATTGAATTTTAAAAGATTTTATTGGTTTGACGGCGGGACTGTCACTGCATTCTAATAGATTATGATATATAATTATGTCTTTTTATACATAGAAATATATCTTACGCGGAAGAAGACATCTACCTAATAATCGTAGGTAATATCCTACATACGTCATTAGTCGCCACAAAAGAGGTCATTTCGATATAAAATATTATAATATAAACTGAGTAATAAGTTCTGAGACTTGTTTTTATGGATATTTAATGTTATAAAAGCGACGTAAACATTCCATTGATGTTCTAAAACAAAACAATATTAAATTTGTCAACAAAAATATTGTAGATGTCTTCATTTACATTGCATAATATAACATTTATATTTATGTAAAGTAGGTACTTAGGTAAGTAAGAACTTTAAACAAAATAAATTCATTTAAAAGACAACAAAATGGTACGCGCAAAAGCAAGACAAGTGACTGTTGTCTTTATTTAGGTTACAATCATCTGTGGATGCTCCAAAGTAATTACTTTTTTTTTTTAAATAAAATATAACTTTAACTAAAATAAATTTAATGCAGAATTTTAGGTAAGGTTATATAAGGCTCATTTTCGTAAAACAAAGATATTTGCAGAAATGTAGTTGTCCGCATTAACCTGGTCGCCATTGATTATATGTCTTATAAAATAACAGTCTTTTTAAAATTAAGTTAAATAAAAAGAGGTTAAATTATTTTGTTACTCTTGTTATGTTATTAATTTTTCAAGAAGTCAATTATTTATGTTTACCTACCTGAATTTCTATTTATGTTAACTTTTAATTGTTTTAGTAACGTTCTTCAGCTGGCAGTTCACGAGTTATACACAGATTATTTTAATAATGCGGATTATTTCCGTGTGTAATCTTTATTAATTTGAGGAGAACTTTTAATAGTCTTATTTTTGATCTCCAAAGTTTTATTTGAATTTGTACTTATTACTTTGATTTGAAATTGAATAATTACAAATAACAAAAAACAAATTAAATATCGATTATATTAATATGTTTTGATTTTCCAGTATTTCCATTATAACCCATTTACACAAGTATAAGAAAGATCACATTTATAAACTGATTTAAGTGTATTTGTTTAATTTTATAAAAAATCCGTAAAATCCGGATAATCCGGATCGGACCAAAAATCCGTTCTTAAAAATCCGGATTTTAAAACAGAACGGATTTGCATTCCTTAGTCAGACTTATGTCAATCTACCTTATAAATGTCAAATTTATGCCAAGTGCCAACTGACACGGGATAATTATTTGTTTATTTACATATAAAGCTTTGAAATATAAAGGTTATGATAGCAAAAAATAATTATTCAAACTATGTCATGTTTAAATAAAGTGCAAGATACGTCAACACCAAAGCGTCGACGAACGGGGGTAACTAAAAATGTGCGATATCGTCGTTTTTCTGCTCACAATAATAATGTCACTCACTCCAGTCCAATCCAACCAGAAACGATTGAAAATGAAGTAGATAACGTGACTAGATGTGATTCTCCCTATTTACCATGCAATCAAGTGGAATTTCTCTCCGATTCAAACAATACCACGTCTACAAGCGACATTCCTGGCTCCCCAGTTATTCCACAGACCGGCCTCGGTAAATGGGAGTCTTTAGGTTTAAGTACTAGTAAATTAAATGATTTTTGTGACAAATCTAGTCGAGCATCAAATAACAGACTACTTACAGAAGAAATCGAGGATATATCTGATGATATGTTTAGTTCGAAATTAGAACAATCAGTGTACAATCATGATATAAAGAACTTTAAAGAGGAAGTAGAAGAGAGTTTTGATATAATAAATGAATCAATATCTAACTATGAAGAAGTATTAAGAAATAAAAGTTCTCTTTTTGAAACCAAAGATTCTTTTCTACTAGATATTAAGGAGAGTGGTATTGTTAGAGAAGCTAAGGATAATGTAAATCAATTTAGTAAACAACAAGTAGTTCCAAGTAACAGTTTCTATGGTCTACCTATGATCACTAAAGGTCTATTCAAATCTTATAGGAATATTGAAAAGTTTTATGGTAAGTCTTACTTTGATAAGTTTTAATTTTATTATTATGTTTCATATTTTTTTATTGATTAGCTTACCTACACCAATCTGTACTCCATCTGGTGACAGAGTAAGAATACAACATGTCACCACCCCATCTCATCCCATGTTGTAAAAAACCGACTAAGCAACTAATCATAAATATTATGTTTATGAAATAAAAAGAAGGAAAACTTGGAATCAAATCCTATACCAAGCTGTCTGGCCAGCATGGCATCAGTAGGCCAAGTATCCCTCTGTCATGGGAGGAGGCCCGTCCCTGCAGTCGGACATTAATGGGCTGTTATATTGAAGTCAAGTTTTTTCCCTTAATGGAAGAGGGCCATTTTAAGTACAAAGATTGATCTTTTACTAATCATTTTATTTTATTGTAGATTGGCAAGAAGAATGTTTAAATTTGGATGCAATAAAAAATAGAAAGAATCTTATATATGCATTACCTACTAGTGGTGGGAAGACCCTTGTGGCTGAAGTGTTGATGCTCAGGGAAGTGCTTAACCAAAAGAAGAATGCATTGTTTATATTACCATTTGTTGCCATAGTTCAGGAGAAGGTATGTTTAATATTTTGTAAATTACTCAATTCTTTCTTTATAAAAAAACAACTCCTTGACTAAGAATAATGCCCTGTGTCTTTACAAACTTCTATTTAATAGACTCAAAGAACATCTTTTTACTATGTATAATGTGTATGTATTTACAAAAATAAAATGTATTTAAGTATGTTTATCCATTGTTTAGTACCCATAGTACAAGCTTTGCTTAGTTTGGGACTAGATGGTGTTGTGTGAATGTGTGAGGAATGTTTATTTATATCTTTACTTAGGACAATAGTTTGTGGATTGCACAAAGGATTCAAACCTACAACCGCTATGCAGTGCAGGAGGCAGTCAAAATTAGTTTTTAAGTTGATTGCCCCAAGAAGCTATAAAATATTTTTTTGACCCTGGACTCTTAAATAGAAGAGCCAGTAGTCACCAGTCAACCAATCAAAGCATTTGTGAACTACTTTAGATTTAATTTTTATAGATCTGGGCACTGTCACCATTTGCAGTACAATTAGACTTTTTAGTAGAAGAATATGCAGCAGGTAAAGGTCATTTACCACCAAAGAAGAGGCGTAAGAAGAACAGTATTTATGTGGCAACCATAGAGAAAGGACTTGCTCTTGTCAGAAGCTTAATAGAGTTAAATAGATTACATGAAATTGGACTTATTGTGGTGAGTCCTAATGTCTAGAATTTCTCTTTATTCACATAGTCAAGTAAAAACTCCAAATGATGTTGTTTCAAACTAATGCTTGTTTATAAATTATTATATGGCACCTAAAATTATTAAAAATGATAAATTTTATACCAGGTTGACGAGTTACATTTAATAGGAGAAAAAGGACGCGGTGGGACACTTGAAATGCTGTTATCTACTATTATATTTACCAATCGTAAGTATTTTGATTAACACAGAGCATTAAGTTAAACTTCTTTTTCAATATCTTCTACTTTTTAGCTATCTTTAACAGTTAATAAACTTAGTAAATAAGGTCAATTTAACACAAAGTGACACTGATACCAACCCGTCTTGCCTGTTTTAAGTAGACAATTTTTTCCTCCATACATGCAGACAACTCCAGTGTCATGTGGTCCATTCGTTACCTTCTAATAAATCTCTAATTGGCTTGATCTATATTATCTTGATTGATAAACTAGACACCTACCAGCACACTGACTTTTAGTTGCTAGGTTTCCGATCTCCCCTAACCAGTTTATGTAGTAGCTTTGTGCTGTGCTTTTATTTGTTTACACTCTCTTCTTTTATTTATCTTCTATTTTTGTACTTCTTATACCAGAAAACATTCAGATAGTAGGTATGAGCGCAACAATAGGCAATCTCCACGAGATAGCCAAGTTCCTCCGCGCAGAAGTGTTCCAGAGACGGTTTCGTCCGGTCGAGCTGGTGGAGTACGTGAAGTTGGGCAACATGCTGCATAAGATAGTGTGGGGGAACGACGGTGTTGAAGTTGTACCAGACAGAGAACTTGTGTATGATGTAAGTAGTGTTTTATTTGTTAACTAGCTGACCCGTGCCCACTTCGTTGGGCAGCGACAAAAACGCGTCCCTTTTTTGAACATATTTCATTACTGCTCCTCTCCTATTAGACATAGCGTGATACTATATAGCCTATGACACTCCCCAATAAATGGACTATTCAACACAGAATTTTTTTTTAAATCGGTTCTGAAGATTCAGAGATTACCTCCTACAACGTCACAAAGACACAAACTTTACCTCTTTAAAATATTAGTATAGATTTGTCCTATTTTGTTATGCTATTTCCTTAAATTGTATTCATAGAAGCGTTATTTCTCGTAGTATTCAGCAGCAGGTGTAAGCTTAGACCCTGATCTCCTCGGAGGTCTGGTGTCCGAAGTGGTTCCCAACGGCAGTTGTCTCGTCTTCTGTCCAACTAAACGTAACTGCGAGAACGTAGCCACTTTGTTGTGCAAGATACAACGACGGTGAGTGAGCTTTTGATATTATGGCAAACCTTGCCTTTTGGTCTTTAATTTTCCTCGATATGTGGCTTCTGTCTGCCAATATATTACTCTTTAAAAAAATATAAAATGAGGGAAATACAACTTATTTTTAATCTATTCAAAATATCATGTACGAATGGATATTAATCAATTAATTAAAGCACAACTTTGTCCATTCTCCTCGGGGGATTACTACTTACTACTATTTGATTTGCGTTTACCAAAGTAAACGTATGTTGCAAGCATTATTCAAAGTCGCTAATCGCACTAAGTAACCAGAACAAAAATAGATTTTCTGCACGGAACGACAAAGAAATACGTAGGTGTATATTTGTAGTGAGATGACGTCACACCGTGTGGCAGAGCGGCTAGCGCTGGAGCGAGCGCTGAGAGCGGAGGGAGCTCACGCGGAGCTGCGCCGGGCCGTGCGCGCCGGGGTGGGCTACCACCACGCCGGGCTGGCGGGGGACGAGCGCGCCGTGCTCGAACATGCCTTCCGGTATCTAATATATCTATAAGCTAATAATTTGTATTTGTGTCTGTGATATGAGATATATGTATATTGTATTTCATCATCATCATAACAGCCCACTAATGTCCCACTGCAGGGACAGGCCTCCTCCCGTGACGGAGGGATACTTAACTAATACCACGCTGGCCAGACGGATTGGTGAAGGGCTTAATTTCAAGTTTTCCTTCTTTTTATTTTGTAAAGATAATATTCTCGGATAATCCCTTAGTCGGTTTTTACGACACCCATGGGATGAGATGGGGTGGTGACATATTGTATTCTTACTCCGTCACCACACGGAGATATTATATTGTATTTATTTGTTAATATATGTACTACACATAGGTCTGGCGTGATATCAGTACTGTGTTGCACGTCGACATTAGCCGCGGGAGTAAACTTGCCAGCTCAGAGAGTGATAGTGCGAGCGCCGCTGGTCGGCAGAGAGTTCATATCGCTCGGCGCTTACCGGCAGATGGTAGGCAGGGCGGGCCGCGCTGGGGTCTGTGATATTGGTTTGTATTTTGATTTTTGTTTCTCTTTGCATTTAGTTATAATTAAATTATCCCTATGTACAAACCTCAAAAAAGAGGTGAATCAAACCATAGTGCAATCTAGAAATACTGTAACGCCATCTATCGTTGACTTATGTAAACTTATAATAAGTTTAGTAATAATTACTAACAAAATAGAACTTTAAACACCTTAGATGTATTTTCTATTAAAATAAATTATTCCTTATTACCCAGGTGAAAGCATAATAATATGCAACAGTCGCGAGTGGCCCCGCCTACAGTCGGTGCTACGCGGAGGTCTCGCGCCGGCTCGTAGCATGTTGAGGTGTTGTGTTACGAGCCTAGTGCTGAGCGCCGTAGCACTCGAGCTCGCTACGAGCTCTACGGCGCTACGACGAGTTTTGAACTGTACTTTACTGGCTGTTACCGCGACTGAAGATGATGGGTGAGGAGAATTTATTTTTGGATTATTTTGCACTATTTTACTGTACTAACTGGGCTCTATGGTATTATATTAACATTATTATTATTTATTCAAACTTGATTTTACATTTTTAAATAAGAAAAAAAACATTTAAAAATGTAAAAAACGGGAGACCCATCAGCATTTTGTATAAGAACTACAGTTACTGGTGGTTAGGGCTTACAATTCTACATCGGAGCTGTGATCGAACTGCCTAACGGAAGTGTCGTTCCATTAACCGAAAGTGCTATCGGAACAACGATCGCCAAATCAACATTTTACATGTCCACAATCTCGAAAACCAAGTCATATTTTATTGGTTTGACAATGTTTCTAACATTGATATTATCTCTTCCAAAGCTCAATAAACTCAATATGCGAAGAAGCAATAAGTACGTTAGTGAGTGACGGCGCACTAGACGTTGTTCGGGAGGTGAAAACAGAGGCACAGGAAGGGGACAGACAGTTTGACACCAAGTGTGAATACGCTGTCAGTAAACTTGGACAAGCTGCTATTAAAGGTATAATAGTTTTTTGAATTGTGTATTGTTTTTTAAGGTAAAGCTAATGATAATAAGCAAATATTATATCCAGCATGTCAATTCTCGTTCCTTAAAATCGTTTAAAATTCGGGTAAGTTAACTTTTAGTTGTCAAATTGTCACACAAATAGGTAAGACAATTTGACAACGTTTTTAAGGTACGAGAATTGACCATTTATTGGCAACGACACTACCAGCCGCACTACCAGTAGTGTCGTTGCCAAATGAACGACACTACTGCCATTTTTTTGGATCAATTGTACAGTCGAGTCGAATCACAAATGAAAATAAGAAATATAACTCATTATTTTAAACTCTTTATCTTAAAACATAAATCATAATTCGATAAAAAAAATTGTACTACAGTACACAGCAGTAATATTTAGTGGACCTTCCCAATCATCAATTGATATAGCAGTAGCTTGTATATGTTTGCTTAAAGTGAGGAAGCATGTGATGTTTTATATGTTGCCTTATTATTAATTGCAGTACCGGCATGGGACGTTCCATCAGGGTGGTTTGTGTAGAATATGTTACATCCTTTTATACTCGTAGCTGTCGTTTTTTCATCAGTCATGTGTGTCTCGGAAATTAGTAGGATGTCAATATTATTATGATAGATGAATAATTCTACTTTAAAATAATATTTGAAAATTAATTCTTCAATATTATTTATACCACAAAAAATAAACTTATTATGTCGGTGTACCTCGTTCGTAACCCTCCTAAACAACTTACCTACAATAATTCTCGAGATATATTTTATCAGATTGTACCTAAAAGTCAAAGACAGAGGAAGCTATATTCATGGAATCATTCAAAATCGACCCTGATCTGGCTTCTACCCAGATATCAGTTAAAACTAATGAGCTACATTCCATAATTTCATTTGTGATTCGACTCGACTGTACAATTGATCCAAAATAATGGCAGTAGTGTCGTTCATTTGGCAACGACACTACTGGTAGTGCGGCTGGTAGTGTCGTTGCCAAAAAAGGGAATTGACATACTGATCATATACAGGTAAATACGGTCTAAAAATGAATATCTTAGGTTTTCTTATAAAAAAATTGCTCTAGTCTTTATTACCTCTAGCAGATCAATAAAAATATATTCCATCTTCGTTTCCCTTAGGTTGTATGGACTTATCAACTGCTAGACAACTGTTCCAAGACATGGAGGTGGCCTCCAGAGGGCTAGTGTTAATGGGTAGCCTTCATCTATTGTACCTGGTCACACCACATGACGCGGAGAATATCGTCAGACCTGATTATAGACATTATTATAGTTTGGTAAGTTATATTATAAACACAGAATTGACAGGCATGTATGAATATGAATTTAGACGAAGTTAATTAAGTTGTACTTGGCGCTTAGTAGTCTATGACTAGCCGCATTGGAATAAGGCGTGAATTTATGATTTATGCCCAATTTTCACGCGTTTTGGTTAATGCCCAATTTTCTTGTTGCCCAAGTACCCGTAGGCCAAATTTGTCAGTTAGAAAAAGTTTTTGAATAATATCTAGAACCAGTCATAACAATGTGTTAAATTTCAAAAAACTATAAATATCTACATATATAACTATAATAATTAACGTATTCTACACACATAATAGTCCAATAAAATGTACAAGTTTCATGTTTTACTTTCCTATCTTTTGAGACCAAGTGTAACAATTTCAGTACTGCGATTTAGATGAAGAAGGCATACAGACTGCGAGGGTATTAGGTATCACAGAAATGAATGCTGTTAGAATGATGACTGGGAAAGCTATTACTGTGAGTAATATTTATTTAACACAACAACCCCGCACACAATATCACACACGTAACAACGTCACACATACACACACATTTATACATGCAAAGACAAAAACAACACCAATATACACACGAAATAAGCAATCGGCAGCCAGAGGATCGAAAAAAAACCAAAGTTAATGTTAACTACTTTAATTAATACTAAAAATTACAGTAAGTGAAAACTATTCAATGCAAGAATATGGAATGACAATATTAATTTTATTTCATAATTACATTATTATAACGAATTTGCTGAATCGGCGCCTCGTGCGAGAAATTGACGTCAATTGTGTTGTGCAATTAGCTGCGTCGCCGATCGGATGTTTTTCTATTATATATTTCTTATAATTTTGAAATAGCTGCGTCGGTGATATCCCTTATGCCCGATTTACACATCGACAAGTACAGTAGCGAGTTAAGTAGTAAGTTGCTGATTAAGTTGATTTAAATAGATCTCCATCCTATTTTTTGGCAAGTTAAGTTGGCGAGACGCGAGAGAGGGGGCTAATTCGTACTTAACTTGCCAAAATATAGGATGGAGATCTATTTAAATCAACTTAATTTTAAAATACTACTTAACTCGCCACTGTACTTGTCGATGTGTAAATCAGGCATTAGGGATTCGTATTTAACACACGTAAGAACGACTAACACACAACAACAACAGCGACACACAAAAAGAGTTTGAAGAAAAAATTTGTAGTATTGTGTAAAATTGTTGTTTAATTAAAATGTGTTTTGTAGAATGTTCCGGAGAAAGTTCTGTGTCGTTTTTACTTGGCACTGATGCTGCATGATCTGTGGAAACAAGTGCCGTTCTCTACTGTTGCTAACAAGTAAGTCTATATTTAAGTCATATTTAATTATATTTCATATTTTATGTACAGAAAATATAAATTTTAGTTTTCCGTTTCTGTTTCTAAAAACTAGCAATTTGTCATACTTATTACAAATAAATGTTTTTATATAGTTGGTTGTCCATGTGGTGACGGAGTAAGAATACAATATGCCACCACCCCATCTCATCCCATGGGTGTCGTAAAAACCGTCTAAGGGACTATACCCCTTCCATTATATTTAACAACATTTGACAGATTGTCGTTGGTGACGTTCAGCAGTATTTCGAATGTAATGCCATTCGATTGTAAGCGATTTTTCGATTTTCCAAATTGCTTTATTTTACACATTTGGATCCTTACATCAACTTACATCATCTTTTACATAATATTATTGTTTTTTTTCTTTATTATTATTATTTTTAGGAATTAGCCTATAGCTTAAAATTATATAATTATAGTTAGCGGTATTATTTAAAATACATAATTTATCCTGACACATTCGCGGGTTACAGCTAATCTAAAATATTATATTACATTTTATAAACGTATTATGAAGAGTTCAGGTTTATTCATAGCATTTATTTCTACCGATTATTTGTAATTTGTTTCATAATGGTTGTAATCGTTATTAGTGTCCATCACTAAGTAACCATGGTAACCGAAAAAAACATGGGTACATCCATGAAATACAATATTATTTGTTCGAAAAATAAGCGGAAATATTACGAAACTTCATGGACGTGACTTGAAACTTACGCTGGAAAGGGTATAACCGTAAATATTATCTTTACGAAGTAAAAAGAAGGAAAACTTTAAATTAAACCCTATACCAATCCGTCTAGCCAGCGTGGTATTAGTAGGCCAAGTATCACTCCGCAACGAAAGGAGGCCCTTCCTTGCAGTGGGGCATTAATGGGCTGTTATGATGATGATGATATAGTTGGTAAATCGTAGGTTAAAATGAAATAGGACCTAAAACTGACCCTTGTGGTACGCCTAATATTACAAGCAAACATTGTGTACCTTGAACCATTTACTTCGACCGTTATGTGAAATTAGATAGGGAAGAATCGTAAAAGCCTGAGTTTTTGTACACAGTCAAATGCCTACGAAGGGTTGCAGAATAGACTTATACTCGACTTGTACATTACAAGAGTTCTCCCAATCGTTATAAATGTTTTAGTAGTGCTGCTCCTGCATCTATGTTGGAATAAATCTTAAAAACATTATACTGATTTCTATGCAAGAGATCAGTGAATGTTTTAATCATCACAACAGCACAATTAATGTCCCACTGCAGGGACGGACCTCCGCCAGTGACGGAGGGATACTTTTTTTTTTTTTTGTTTTCTTTTAAAAAGACAACTCCCGCACTAGGGATCATGCCCTGTGTCACGGGGACCTTTTACAAACATCAATTAACGGACACAAATAACACCCAGACCAGGACAATAATTTGTGGATCTCACAAATTATTGTCCTGCGTGGGGATCGAACCCACAACCTCTTGCACGGCAGCCGCTTGCGCTACCGTCGCGCCACCGAGGTCGTCGATACTTGGCCTACTAATACCACGCTGGCCAAACGAATTGGTATAGGGTTTAATTTCAAGTTTGCCTTCTTTTTATTAGGTAACGATAATATTCACGGATAGTCCCTTAGTCGGTTTTTATGACACCCATGGGATGAGATGGGGTGGTGACACACTGCATTCTTATTCCGTCACTACACGGAGGAAGAATGCTTTAAGCTGACATAGATTTGGTAGCACCTTAGACCACCCCTAGTAACAGTAGCGTAAACCTTAATCCCGCAGGTACAACATACCGCGCGGCACAGTGCAGTCAGTCATGACGTGGTCTAGCTCGTTCGCTTCAAGCGCGTCCCGCACGTGCTCCCAGTTGGCGCGCTGGTGGACGTTCCGCGCGCTGCTCAGTGAGCTGTCCGCCGCGCTGCAGCACTGCGCCGCGCCACAGATCGCCGTGCTCATGGACCTGCCCAGTGTTAAGAAGGTAGCCTCTACATATCTGAATATGGGGTGTTGTTAGATGAAATTAATTCGGGACAATTATCTTCGTAACGAAGGTTTTTTTTTACATAATCTTACACCAATTTCAGGCTATATAGTAGCTAGTTTTAGTAATGTTTGTAACTGGACCGATTCTCTTTTACTCGCCAAAAGAGGAGCCTTGAAAACGGTTTCATTTTACCCTAAGTATTGCTCTTTATCAACCTTCTCCATGCAAGGACGGGGGCTTCGTCATCTATGGAGGAATACTTGGTATAAAGATCCCTTTCAGACTAATCTTAACTGATTTTGTATCAACTTTTTCCGCTTTGCTAAGCATATTGACTGTTAAGTAGACTTTTACCGCACCTTATGAATAAGAGATAAACACTCCATATTCTAGGGACCAGGCGCCATTTACGTTTTAACTTAATATTTAATACAAGGTTAAAAATACAAATAAAATGAAACATTGTCTATAGGCCCGTGCACTCCAACTGTACAAAGCTGGTTACAAGCGCATAGAAGACTTGGCGAAGGCGTCAGTGGAAGATCTGATGTCTTCCATCTCTCACTTGTCCAGGACCGCGGCCAACCAGCTCATCAGTGCCGCTAGAGTAAGTTGTTTTAATACTAGTGTTTTAGGCTAAGAATACCATTAGGTACGAAAGAAAAACAAATTGTAAAAATGTTAGAGCCGATGTTAGGTGAACTCGGGTTAAAAGATTATTTCTTATATCCTTATTTTAATGAATTTAGCATTGTAATTGATTATTTTGAAGCGATCAAATTGCATAATGGGATGTTTATCAAATTGCATATTTTGATTTTTTGGTATGTTATTATGACATACCATGTAAAAAAAATCAAAATGTTAGGTCTCATTGAATAACACAAAACAACTTCTCTAGCAATCCTGCAGATCGAACTTTGTTCTACGGATGAGTCGATCGAGGCTCGTTGATATTTCTATGATCCCATCTAAAAGGTTATTGCTGATGAAGGTAATTATACAAAATTTCTTTTATTTTGCTATTTCAGATGACACTAATAGAGAAAGTGGAAAACTTACGAGCTGAAGCCGAAGAAGTGATGGAGGAACTCAAAGTATAACATGTTGTTCATTGAATTCAAGATTACTGTTGCTAGTGTTTACAAAGAAGGAAAATATCAAATGCGCGTTTCTATATTTATTTTTAAATAACATTGCTTTAGGACTTAGATCTAGTTCTTGTGAAATGGCGCTTAGATACGATTTGTGAAGTTATACTTATTACAAACTAGCTGACCCGTGCCCCCTTCGTTGGGCGGCGAAAAAAACGCGTCCCTTCTTTAAACATATTTTATTACTGCTCCACTCCTATTAGTCATAGCGTGTTACTATACAGCCTATGACATTCCCCGATAAATGAACTATTCAACACAGAAAGATTTTTTTAAATCGGTTCAGTAGATCCAGAGATAACCCCCTACAACGTCACAAACACACAAACTTTACCTTTTTATAATATTAGTATAGATTAAATGAAAGAAGAGAATGTAAGTCTTATTGAAGTTGTCCAGTCGTCCTTAAAAGCTGTAACTGGAAAATTAGCTAAAATCTTGACGAGATATAAAGTTATAATAAGTTAAATAATAAATAATGACGTTTATTTCAACCAAATGCATTAAGTATTAAGATAAAATCAAAAAGACTGTTAATATTGTAAGCATAATGTATTTACTTTAAAATAAAACAATATAATGCTATCAGTAAGTAACTATTAATATTATAAAATATATTTTGTTATTAGGTTAATAGAAATAAATAAATAATTTGTGATAAGTAATAATTGTTAATAATGAAATATACCTACTTATCAAATATTATTGTGGTTTTAATCAATTTCATACTTTTACCCTCCTTATTATCTCGAAGCTGTCCATACTAATATATACAAATTCGATCGAATTGCTTACGAAACCCATGGGATGTAAACCCTGTAGAAAAATGTTAGATATGTCGAAAACAGTACTTAATTTGGTTCATAAACAAAGCGCGGCACGAATGCCGGTAGAGGCGACACTGTCGCAATGACGTGTATAGCTTCCTGCTACAACGGAGCCTAGGTGGGGCGCGCCGGAGGGAGACGCCAGTCAGTTACAGTTTGACTTCGGTCGTGATCGGTGCTCCTTACTAGGAGCCGTTACCCGTTTTGTTTGAGTACCTAGTGTTATTTCGAATATGGTGTAGTGTTCAGTGTAGTTAAAGTGTTACGTGTATTAAAAGTGTTACTTCGAGTTGACCGATCTATCGTAGAACGTGCCATCATAAGCTAACGCCGACAAATATAATACATATTTTCATCAAACTGAATTTATATACTTACCAAGTTTTAATGTATGGAATGGTATGATATGGGCTAATGGATGGTATAGAGTATAGTTATTAACTAAGTAATATTTGTCCTGTTTTTAAACTACTGAAAAGACCAGAAACTTAAGAAAAGTGATCAGTTTATGAATAAAATTCTATATCAATCTCAAATATTTTATTCACCGTCTTTTATATATACAAGGTTTCAAAGTAAGAGCGGGTAGTTTTCCTTTCTTCACAGGTGGATCACTAACTTTAGTAAACTCTATGAAGAAAAATACATTGTTACTTTTATCCAATTGTTTTAACTTGAAACCAAGCCTTTGTACCTCCTTAGTGAAGTTGTCTACGTTGTCGAAACGACTTTCTACCTCTGCTATTAATAGATGACCACTGTGAATAAAAAAAAATGAAATGTAAAATAAACAATAGAAACATTTTGGAACTTGAGTGATAATTCCAGCAGGAGGACACCTTTTTTGGCCACTAACCGACACTTCAGGTATTGCTAGACAATTTAGATCTACACTACTTAAGTCGTCTTGATTTTCCTATCTCTTCCATTTTAATTTCAATTTAAACCTCATTCTAGTCGTCATAAAAGGAAAGTAGTTTGAGAGAGGTGCAAAGACGTAATTTACAATAAAGATTTCATACTTAAAATAACAAAACATTAAACACACTCCAAAAATACTATTCAACTCACCCCAATTTCAGCACACGATTAGCTTCAACTAAGTACTGTGTTAGATTAGTCCCCATCAACGCGAGGCAATACACAGTAACATCCACCGAGCCGGTGAGCAGTGGCGTGCGAGACATATCACAAGCTTCCACTCCTGGCGCTGTCGCCATCAGGTCAAATGATCGCACGGTATGTGGTACTCGCTTGGATAATGCTGCTTCACCGCAACCCATGTCGGCTATGAGATGCGATTTTGGCCTGGTAAAATTGTTTATATTTACTATTTATGGCACAGGGATGTAAGTGAAAGAACCACATTTGATAGACTTTGCGTTAAGATATTTCTTTCGCATTACTAAATATAACATATTACAATTTGATTAATACATTTAATACTTCAAGGGTGCTACATTGTTTTCACAGATTTATGGAAAACCGGATTTTAGTGTTTATTTGACATAACTAATAAGACTATTTTCTGTTCTTGCCACAACACTTTCTTATGGAGGCTTTTTGTGTTGAGCTGTTTTGTATTATTGGATATGGTAATCAATGCATACTAACCACTTCAGCAAACTTACATTTTTAGAATCTTCTTAACAATAACATCAAGTGGGTTAACAGGCCATTTCTTGACTTGCAATTGGTAGCCCTGATGGTATGTCTCGAAGGCAGCAGGATCTTCGTTAAAAAGCTGCTGAGCTTCAGATCCCGAAGAAGTATAGAGCTTCTCATTTAGATACCTGAATTGTGCGGCTGCAATATTGATGGGATGACTATTATCACACATGACAAATATTATGTAAATAACACTTTAAAACAAAAGTATAAGTATGTTATGAAATAAGCTGTTTAGATGGTGTGGCAATCAAAAGCTTGTGGCTGTCATGCATGGGATTCAAAAACTTTGCAGGACAATTGATGCACAAGTTATTGATTTGAGCCTGGATAAATAACGTCACTATCATGAAATTCAAGTTAATGCTATAATGTGTCCATTAAATTGGTTTTTGTAAAAGTACGTCCAGTTAAGTGTGTAGTGTAATAGTAATAAGTAATAGTGTAAAAAAAATAAATCTATCATAATCTTACCTTTTAATCTCTCTAACATTCTTTGGCGTAACTGACTGCCCTTATTAGCCAGACCTATGGATCTTCTATTAGTTACACTATTTAGCATTGTCTTTAACTTTTCTTTCTTAGATAGTCCAATCTTAGGGACTTCATTCAAAACTAAATTATTGTTTTCAACAGAATTGTTTACATTATTGCTCTTATTTTTCTTTTTAGGTTTTTCATAAAATAATATATCTTCATGGTCATCATTTTCTATAACTTCATTGAATTTTTTCTTTTTAGCATTCAGTAATATTTCATCAAAGTTTTGTCCTTCCGATATTTTGTCAAAGCTTTGACTATCTGATGATTTTTTCTTTTTATTATTTTCTGTTTTAGTAGTTTTCACTTCTAGTTTACGTTTTTTTGCTTTTTTGTTTATTACTTTAGTTGTTTGTGAATTTTCATTTCCTTCACTAAATGAGTTTGACAGTTTAGCTTTTGTAGCCTTTTTATTTATATTTTTATCTTTATTTACTATAGTTTCTTTTACAATTACATTGTTTGGTGTTGTTTTATTGATAAAAGGCTTTTTTTGTACACCATTTTTAATGATTTTCTTGTTAGTGTTTACTATTGGACTGTCTAGTGATATTTTTCCTTTAAATTTAGCTACTTTTAAAGTTACATTTTGTTTTGCTTTTACTGTCTTTTTCTGCACTTTCTGTAAATAGACAATAATATAGATAATGTGTATGGCATAAAATAATGTAATCACAGGCTTTAGATAATTAGGTAGTAAGATAGCCAGCAGGAGAATGTTATTAAGTTAAGCCTGTTTTAGTCTAATTATTTTTCTTAAAAAAATTAAACAAGAATTTGTTTACATACTATCTGTAACAAATTTAAAACATTTGTCTACATAGATCTTAGCCATGTGAACGATTTGGCAAAGAAAATATAGTATAAATAATATAGTTAACTCTTTTTTACGTAGGTTAGAATAAATATTACAGGAATGAATTCATTTAGGTTAAAAATGTAACATCCTAGGTTTATCTACTCAAAAGTGTGGAATTTAATTTATCCTTTTCACCAGCACAAGAAAGAAAAAATAAATACCAGGAGATTAAAAGGATTAAGAAGATGTATTAGTGTCTAAGTCAAGCTGGTGTATTCGGTCTAAACACAACATGGAACAAGTCAGATGTCGCACAAACTTAATAGAGATCCCTTATCTCTCCTGCGTAACGAAATTAAGATCTCATTTATGCAGTAAGTTGTTCATAAAGAAGCTTGTGCACTTTACTTAATAGAAATATGTACAAATTAAACCATAACATCGTTGTTACGAAGTATATTTTTCAAGTTTACATAGTTGATTACTAACCTCATTCTTTTTCATAAAACTTGAATGTAAATTAGGAACATCGTCCTCCCATTCTGGCGCTTTAAACATTTCAGATAATTGTTTTTCAATTAATAATATCAAACATAACAATTCAATAAAATGAGGTTAACACGCATTGCACACATTCGAACTGTCATTTGTCAAAACAATACATGCATGCAATAATGTCAATTGTCAATGTCAGACTTTTTTGTCGCATGAAATGTCATAGGTACTTTGAGATTTATGTTTTGGCTACTGAACCTTTAAGTTAGTTATTTTCGTGATTCTTATATAACTGTCTTCAGAATAATAGTAATAAAAAACAATAAATACATTTTTATATCAACATAATTATGATAATTACATGGGTTGGAAAAGCTGCCATACTCAATAATTGTCGTACAGTACTTTCAAAACGAACCCGTCTTAACATTAAGCGATTTCCAGAATGATCCCTTACTTTAGGCTCGTGGTTCTCATTAAATAACTTGAAACATAATAAAGCGCTAAGACTCCATCCCAGAGGAATACTTTTCATTTTGGATGCGGATGAGCATAACGATGTCGTGGCAGTGGATGTTGGGTTAAACCTGGTTAGAGAGAATTTACGAAAACGAATTATAAAATAACCCTCATACGTTAACATAATGCCATCTAGTAGCAAACAAAGCAGACAAGTATTAGGTAAACATACATAAATACCTGATTTAATTTTACAATAACCACTACGCCACTGATAATGTAATACAAACTATATCGTTACATGGCCGTTCATCGTGTCCGGTTTAAGGTCTTATGTCGAGTTTCGTCTTTTCTATAAGAGAAATAATATTCGGGAACTTTTCCGTAGCTTTCATGATCGAGATAAGATAAGGCTGGGATAGTCTGTACTCTTACTCCATTCTCACAAAAAAGGAAAGTGTTAGGGTAAGTTCTCGTGACCTCGTGAAGTATTTCTTAGTTAATATTTTATTTTTACTTTTTTTTGATGTTTTATTAATATAATTATCTAGTAGGTACCTAGTACCTACGAACCTATAGTACTTACCTACAAGCTCTGTTTCGGACTAGATGGCGTTTTGTGAATCATCATCATCATAACAGCCCATCAATGTCCCACTGCAGGGACGGACCTCCTCCCGTGACGGAGAGATATTTGGCTTACTAATACCACGCTATAGCCAGACGGATTAGTACAGGGTTTAATTTCCAGTTTTCCTTCTTTTTATTTTGTTAAAATGATAGTCCCTTAGTCCGTTTTTACGACATAGGTACATGGGATGAGATGGGGTGGTGACATATTGTATTCTTACTCGGTTACCACACGTTTTGTGAATATTATCATCATTTTGTTATCAGAATAGCTGTGGTATATTTCATTACAATTGCATGCATGTCAACTAAGATAGGTACGTGTTGGCTAGTTTCATTGTCATACAAATCAGTCTTCGCTTTCTATAAGGCTAGAACAATATGTTTACCGCCTTTTATAAGTTTGTTTCAATGGAATACTACAGACGTGTACCTATTAGTTAAATATTTTGCAAGTAAGTACTTAACGATATTAATTACTTACATAAACTGGAATACAAATATCACTCATGACATATACCTATTTTTATGGTATATTCACATTTTCTGTGAGTCTCAGCCATCAGCCGTTCTCTCTCCTCATAACCACTTTACGCGATCCTGCGCCTTCATCATCCACTGGTTTCCCGCCACTGACTGACTGACCTGACTACAGCCCGATTTACACATCGACAAGTACAGTAGCGAGTTAAGTAGTTGGCGACGCGCGAGAGGGGGCTACTTCGTACTTAACTCGCCAAAAAATAGGATGGAAATCTATTTAAATCAACTTTATCAACAACTTAGTACTTAACTCGCTACTGTACTTGTCGATGTGTAAATCGGGCTTAAGTCGGCGTCGCGCGTCCACCGCACCGTGAGAGGAATCTGCCCACAATTTCTATTACCCACTATTTAAAAATGCCTTCTACCTCTATATTTTTACCTTACTTTGGGGTAAATATAAAACGCACAACATTTGATACAAATAAGATATGTTCGAATAATATAAAAGACTACACATACAATATTTATTTAATAAACTACAACTGTACTGTGTACTGGCAACAGGCTGGGTGTGTTCAATGTCTACCTAATAATAATTAATTCAAACAATTTTGAATAACGGTAAGTAAATATTGCCATAGAATTTATAACTTTACCTTTACATATTTTAACCGGTTCTAACCTTAAGTGATGGTTTGCAATAATAAAAAGTAAACGTACATGTGCGAGATCGAATCTGCGACCTCTGCATAGCAATCATGCACTTTAACCACTGCGCCATAGATGGTTTTACCTGTGAGTCTTATTTTCACCCGCAATATTGGACGTCTCATTATTACTCCCTTGACTATACCTAAATTAATGAGTTGACGAAAACTGGAAACGAAGACTACTCTAATAGGTGTTGGAAATAACATTAATTACATTTTATAAGCTCTCTACTAAATCATTCATAACTTATTTGCCCTTGTATGGAGCTTAATTTGCGCTACCTTAACGCGCATGTCTCATTTTACGACATGCGCAAAACAAAAGATTCACCCTCTACAGATTTTCTATTTCTGTATTTATTTACTAAAGTAAAATAAAAAAATATTATACTCATCATTAAATATCTAAATCATTAAAATATGTCATTTGTTTTTTGTGCTTTGTGCCAGTGATGCAGTGAAAATGTCTATGTGCCTGATTTATAATGATAACCTAAAAAGATTTTAATGCAGCTGTTAATTAATAATTCAGTGTTAAGAATTGGAAAATACTGTTTTTGTTATTGCTTTATGGATATAACTGTACTATATTTAATGCTATTTTATCTGTGATAACGTTATAAGTGTTATTAATTTCATTCCTTCACATGTAAGTATTTACGTGGTTTTATGTGCTATTTTTATTATTTATAAAAATAATTATGTTACTACATAATAATACAACTACTGGAAAATTTAAAATATATATTTAGAATATTAAGGCATCATATGAAAACTAAATAGATAAACGTGTGTTTTTAAAAAACCTGAGTTTCTGTTAAATAGACATTGACTCCCTTGAACAGGTATAAGTACCTATATTTGGGTAGTTCTACTTAAGATGCAAATAAAATGGACCAATAAGTGACTCTCTATGTTCTCTATCTTGTTGGTATGAAAAGTGGGTAAGGAACCGTACTTAACCATAATGAGTTAAATGAAATTATTATAAAAAAATCATAACAAGTCATAAATAATGCGGAAATAAGCAAACACTAAACCTTAACAGCATAGGATACGTAAGTAAGTTACTAGGTATAAGGCTTTATTTGTGCCTTTGGATAACATCAGACGTAGAGATCCAATCTTAATCTCAAATCTAATCCAGTCTTATTTTATTTATATAAATCTCTACTAATAAGACGTGAAGAATTTAATAGACCTTCATACTTCCTTGGCACTTTTTGTTACTGGCATCTTTAGCATCAGCTAAGTTCTCTATTCTAATTTTAAAAATAATCTTTCGTTATTTGTTTCTTTGCGACATCAACTTTAAAGTTTCCTGGATGTTGAAATGACATTTAAATGAATCTACCTCTCGCTTTATTGAAGCTGCTCTTTTAATCTTTATTACCTACGCCATCGAGTTTAGTCAGTCACACACAAAATACTCATAAAATCATTCATGTTTGTTGGCTAGAATATTTAACAAAGCACATTCGGAAGTGTTCGCATAATGCCACTGCATAAAAATACAGAAGTTTTCATATCATCCTTTTTCGACACATTCTTGTAGGAACTTATTGTAATTTTGTTGATTATTTTAAATAATCTCGTAACTTTATTATGAAAGGGTACATATTTGCCGGGATATTAAGAGTTTTGCATACCATATTCTATTGCGTGTACTACGGATAATGCTCAAAGGAAATACTAGATCTTGTGTCGTGCTTCCGTTTTGACAGAAGGGCCAAGCTTTTGTGGCTTTAAAACAATTTGAGAAAAGTGATCAAGAACAGCTATGTTTGTCATCAAAGTAAGATTGTCATTAAAATAACACTTTAGATTTTATTGTTATTTAAAAAAAATGCCTAGCTATCGGTATGTAACATCATCATCATCATAACAGCCCATTAATGTACCACTGCAGGGACGGGCCTCCTCCCGTGACGGAGTGTTACTTGGCCTACTAATACCACGCTGGCCAGACAGATTGGTATAGGGTTTAATTTCAAGTTTTCCTTCTTTTTATTTCGTAAAGGTAGTAGTTACGGTTATTCCCTTAGTCGGTTTTTATGACACCCATAGGATGAGATGGGGTGGTGACATATTGTATTCTTACTCTGTCACCACACGGATATGTAACATAGACCTGTATTTTTATTACTGAAAATATTTCTATTGTAACATAAACCACTTTTACTTGAATACACTTGAATTTGTATAGATATACTTTAATTATTACGTGTAAATTGCTAAATTACTTTAGTTCCAGGCCAACCCAATGTCCTCCCACACTAAACAGTCCTAAATGATCACAAATATAACATAAATAGCAAACAGATACAGTATTATCTAGCCCAATTAACTTTATTACTAACTAGTGCACAATATAAGACATCTGTCCAGTCTTCCTTGTAGTTAGAAATGAGAGCAGAGATCGTAATCTAGAACAGTCGCATCTACGTGCTAATGGAATACACATTACTTCTAATTGTAAATGTAAACAGTATTTTGGGCCACTTTGTAACAGTTAAGTTGTGATATTTGACATAATATATTGTTAGGTTTTTTCTAAAGAGAATTGCCGCACTGTGTACCCTATCCACGACCTGTATCGTGTTGAAGGAATTTCTAGAGAAATGTAATTGAACAATATCAAGCCTCACGACAACAATTTTTGGATCACACGGCAGTATGATTGGAGCCTTCCGGCCGCCATCGCAACTGTGTTTCACAACCAGTTGTCTACGAGGATTTTTTAGTCTTTCACGGCAACCAGTTGTGATAGAAGAATATTTATTCTTCTTCCGCAACCAGTTGCCAATAAAGAAAAAAATCGCCGCCTTCGCAACTGTGTTTCACAACCAGTTGTCTACGAGGACTTTTTAATTTTCACGGCAACCATTTGTGTGATTCTTCTTCCGCAACGTTTATAATCTCCACACATTATTTCAAGCATTAAAACCTCCATATTTCATACAAGTCGTCATCATGACAGTTATCTGTCATAATCGAAAAACCATTTGTAATTCCTTATCATAGTCATATTTTTCTCAGTACTATCATTCGAGTTCTAATTATTTGCTTACGAGCGTCGTAATAAGTAATTGGTTATAATATAAATTTAACGTTAGGTCACAGGTTATCATTTAAATGCAATTTGTGCCATTAGACATTATAATTTGAAGTCGATGCAATAAATACGTACCTACCCATCAAGCAATGTCTACGTCAAATATATATCCAAGTTCATCCAAGCTAGAATTCATAAGTACAAGAAGAGGAGGCGTTACTCTTTTGTATGATGGGTATCGTTATCATCGCAAAAAAATTTATACAAACGGAGACTCATTTTTTAAATGTTGTAGTAGTACTGGGTGTAAAGGTAATTTGACAGTGAACACGCGTAATGAGATAACAAAAATATCCAAGGCACATAACACTGACTGTATCGCTGATTTTGAGAGAAATGTAGTGCTAAAAAAAATGGACCATTTGAAGCAGAAGAGTAGTTGCAATTTTATATCTATTAAGAAGCAATACGAAGAAACTGTTCGCGAACTCAAAGATGATGGCTATGAATTTCTGACAAAGATACCGAGATATGAAAATATAAAAACGGGTCTGAATAACGAAAGAAACAAAGTATTGGGTGTTGCTAAAACAAGGTTTAATAATGCTCATGACGTTATGATTCCTAATAAATATAAAGATTTCCTTCTTACTGAGTACTGCGATGACGATAAGCGGATCATTGTTTTCGGGTCTAAAGAAATTATAGATGATCGAGAGGGAATAGCGATTAATAAATACCATCACTTTTTCGCTGACGGTACTTTTAGATCTTGTCCCAGAGCATTCGCACAACTGTATACAATACATGGTTACAATAAAAGCAGTCATACCATACTTCCTTTGATATTCGCTTTACTACCAGACAAAAAAACCGATACTTATAAAATTTTGTTTAACATGATCAAGTCGCGTATCAGTTGGAATCCACAAAAAATAACACTTGATTTCGAAGTAGCGGCTATAAATGGCATTCAAAGTGTTTTTCCAAAAATAATATTTAAAGGGTGTTACTTTCATTATAATCGTTGCTTATGGAAAAAAGCAAAAGTCTTAAATGTAAAACTACGAACGGAACGAAGACATGTAGCACGATGCGTAGGGCTTGCTCGATTACCAGCTCAATATATAGAAAAAGGTTATTTATACGTAATGACCAAAATGTCAAAAAATCCTAGTGAAGGACTTAAAAAATTTAACAAGTACTTCCAAAAACAATGGTTAAAGAAAAATGAAATGATGAAATCATGTTCTTGTGCAAAAGAAAACGTAAGAACGAATAACAATATTGAGGGATGGCATGCAAAGATAAACCGTTATATAGGACGAAAATATCCCTCATTGGCACAATTGTTGGACGTTTTATTAACGGAAACGGAAACTTACAATTTAAAATTAAAAAGTAAAAAGAAACTAGAGTACAAATTGATCGATGAAGAAATTGATGTGGCAATACAGCAACTAGAAGGAAAAGAAATTACAGTTGGGCATTGCCTTGAAATAATTAGCCCTTTCTCCATAACTTTTTAGTAAGTTCGTCAAATATTAGTTACAGAAGATGTTTAAGTTAGTTTTCTTTTAAGTAAAGTGTAGTTGTTTGGTATTCGGAGAACAAACTTTTTTAACCGTATATTTATATTTTATTTTAAGCGGAATAAAAGTTATTTGAGTTTCAGATTTCATGGCATTTCATTTATTTATTATTTATAATGTCGCTTAAACAATTTTTTCTCATTATAACAGTACCAGTTCTACACCTAAGGTACTCAACTTACGACTACAAAACTTATCACGGAATTCGACGTATCAAATTAATTTTCCATCATCATCTTCTTAATTTTTGATATAATAGCAATCCAGGTATAAATGTAGATTAAAATTTTAAAATACGTAAGTACTTTAAGTTTTGTAATCAATGGTTGTGAACAAACAAAGTAACTCTTCTATAGCAACTAGACTTTTTGAGATTTTCTTTATTGGCAACTGGTTGCAGAAGAAGAATAAATATTCTTCTATCACAACTGGTTGCCGTGAAAGACTAAAAAATCCTCGTAGACAACTGGTTGTGAAACACAGTTGCGATGGCGGCCGGAAGGGATTGGAGCAACTTTTATTTCGTTATGTTTTAAAGATAGTTATGTGCTTTTATTTGTTAGAGTGGTAAAATCTAGCTCCCTATAGTCTTTCGGTGATTATGTATCCTAATTTTTCATACAACATAGTGGTGAGTGATAAAATAATTTGAATTTTAATTGTCAAGCTATACGCTTGAAGATACCTTACAGCAAGTGTGTCTGCAGATACGTACCTGCAGATACATATGGGATTTTAATAACGTATAATTTTATCTACTTAACAGTAGCCAACTATATCGATTGAATTTGTGTTATGAGACTAAAATATTTAATCACGCACATTATATCGCGTTAGTCTTTGATAAACATTGATAGTAGATTTTACTCTTTATAAATGTTTTAGTGACTTTTATGTAGCTCAAGTGGAATATTGTGTATCTGTTTGTGAGTTTTAACAATTAACTATACTTCTTAATCACCTTTATCATCATCATCACATGTCTCCTTCAAATATTTCCACTTTACGCACTACTGTGCCTCCTATAACTTTTTAATACTTACTCGTACTTAATATCAATGTCCTCCTAAGTTTACGCTACAGGCATTCACTGGATGGCGTTCATGTAGTCCTAAGCTAAACAATAGATAATTGAAACATATTGAAACACGGTTGAAAACCTTTTTCTTATCATCATCATCATCAGTGGCCTTTAACATCTACGAAAGATGATTTAAACAGCCGTGTCAAGTAAAGCCGTTTTTCTTATAAGTAAATAAAAATACACCATTGAAATCTACAGTGAAAGTAAAAATGAAATTACAAAAGAGGAGTTTTGAAAAACGTTAACTAACTTTACTCTAAAAACATACTCTATCAAATCTAAGCAATAACGCAGCATTTCACCGCAGTCTCAATGTCTAAAGTCGTTATGAACTAATTGCAAAACTTGATCGGTTTAGTTCAAGGACGTGCTAGATGATATTCAGTCAGCTGTATAATTAAACTGTTTGATCAGACGTTAAAGACGATACAGATCGTTATTTTATATTTGATTATTGTATTCTACATTTATTTTTTTTAACGACTACAAATAGAGGACTTCGTGTTTTAACGGAGTAAGAATACAATAATATGTCACCACCCTATCTCATCCCATGGTGTCGTAAACCCGACTAAGGGACTATCCGTGAATATTATCTTTACGAAATAAAAAGAAGGAAAACTTGAAATTAAAACCTATACCAATCCGTCTGGCCAGCGTGGTATAAGTAGGCCTGTCCCCGCAGTGGGATATTAATGGGCTGTTAATGATGATGACAAATAGAGGATGGTTTCCCTTTTTTTTTGAATGTTTGTTATACCAGGATAGGGAGACTCCTTACACAATGTAAGGACGAATGTAAGGACGACCTGCTTAGAGTTATGGTTTACGCGGTCATAGGCTTCATTTAGCCCTCGGTTTCTGACCAGGTTGTATGTTAACCTTATGAGGGGTATGCCCACCCTGCGTTGCGTTTTAGTTTGGAAAGAAATGTTACTACTATATCTGGCGAGAGTGGTATAGGGTTTTAATTGAGTATAAAAATCATAAAACAGCTAAGTTTGACACATTTACATTCTTAATAGTCCACTGACTCTTAAGAGGACTCTCGGAGAAAGTGTAGTGGCTTTTTAGTATATCTGATTTTTTACTTTGTCAGTGACGTGAACTCTTTTTGATAGTTAAGTGTAATTTTTCTAGTGTTATAGAGTGACTGTGTCATGCATGAATAAAAATATTAGTGGTTAAGTTAAAATGCACTGTGTTTTTTGTATTTGGGTATTTTTACTGTTTCATTATTTGGATTAATATCAGGTAATAATAGAAGTAAGTACCTACTTGATTTTTCCCTATTTTTCAATAATTGCAATATTAGGAGAGGAAAGGCCTTTGCTCAAAAGTGGCTTGATGGCGGCTTATTTTTATTTTAATATTTTTTTGAGGGCTTCCATCCCATGCATTTGGGTTAACCCCATTGTGGCCTTCGTAAGCCTGACAATGGAGTCTAACACTAACGCTTACTAATTAATTATTATAATTATACATACTTAGTTCACTACATCGGCAAAAACTCAAAGATCGTCATTGCAGTATGACATTCGTGACTTACAAAGTAATGAAAGAAAACTTTCAGACAAAACGTTAGCCTTAATGACTTTATCCCTTAATATAATATTTGGTTCTTTACAATTAACTTATTTTCTAGATAGATGATAGAATAGGCAACAGATAGGCACATAGATACGTCGCTGTTATCTAGTTGTAGGGCACAAAACCTTTGTTACATATACATAAACCCTTACTCTTTGTTCACTAAACAAAGTATCTACGCAAATTATTTTCATGTTATTTGAAATTATAGATTTGAAGTCATTGTTAGCTATAATAGTACCTAATACAATTTGGAATTTTGACATTAAGTATAATAATGTCTAAATAATCTGTTCGTGTAGAGTAATATTACGTGCTATCGCCACTCTATCTCCCTGTAAGAATAATGCTTACAATTTGATGTAACCAATTATGATTTCGAAAAATCGGGTTGCATGGGTACTTAATAACGATATATTGATAACTGAACGTTTTTTTTAACAAGATATACCTATTTTGGTAATATTTTCGTGAAAGTATCCTAGAATAGAATCCTTATTTGAGTTTTTGAAAACTCATCCTCACGTTTTACCAGGAGAGATATTGAAACACATTTACTAGACGCTATGTATTCACAAACTACGTAGAGCTCTTACTATGGAGTAAACATACGAGTATGATACGTTAATTTTACGTTTTGGAAATACTTAAGTACATAATATTACACCTTTAGCACACCAGCCATGCCTATCTTATACCAAGTGTTGCCGTAAATATTACTAGGAATAAAATTTATTTTTGCCATTGCTAAAACCATAGTTATAAGTGTAAAGTACGTTAGTTTTGTATATAATATCATTAAAAAATGTAGCTCATTCCACATAATCTCCATTGGGTTTGATCCAGACATTTGAGTGTTGAGCTTAATTAGCAATAGAAACACTCACTCTCTCCATACTGATATTCCTCACTGTACATTTGTGCTATTATGAATTGTTTTAGGGACTTCAAATTATCATGGCAATAATTAATACATAGGTACAGTAGTAAAGCTATTAAAACCTATGTGATTTTGAGTGCGGGATTAGTGACGTCTAAAGAAATAATTATTTAAAATTAAAAAAAAATGTTTTGTGGGTCGTTAAGGATAAAGGTTCTGGAATGGCGACCGCGTACCGGATGACGCATGGTGGAAACACCTCATACTGGGGACCGACGACCTAGTTAGTATGGCGAGAAACCGTTAGATGAGGGAGGCATAGGACCGCACAAGGTGGCAATATTTGGAGGATGCCAGCAGTAGACGTCCATTGACGACCTCTGTGGTGTAGTGGTTATTTCATGTCGTCCGCACCGTATCCGGTGACGGCGACTCCTATAAATTACGCTTGTGGGGTCTAATATCTAACGCGATTGCTACGCTCAATGCAAATCTTTGTGTGCATGAACATGATTGTTTGCATTGGTCTGGGTGTTTTCTATGTATAATATGTAATTATTCACAAAAAAAAGAATTGAAGCTGTGCTTAGTTGGGGACTAAATGGCGATGGGACAGTTTCACAAACTATTAGGAATATGTTAGGAATATTAATATCTTAATAAATCTCGTCACCGAGGCGTCTAAACTTATAAAAAAAATTGGCTGATATAAATATGACAAACGTTATAATATAACATTGCCATGCTATATTCGATAACAACATCGTAATCCATAAGATAACTATCACTACTATACAATAGGTAGCATTTTACCTATTCTTTTGGGCATAACAATTACCGTAGACAATATTATACAATGATAGGGTATTGTTTGTGTAGACAGATAGTCTACAATATCATTAGTCTATTTAGTTTTATATAGTATATTTATCTTTTTGTAGACGATAAAATTAAACCACAACTATATAATATATTAAGTTTTCTTTAAGTAAGTAATAAGAATGTTTTTACAAAAAAATAGAAAGTATTTAAGTATGTTTATCCGTTGCTTAGTACCCATAGTACAAGCTCTGCTTACTTTGGGACTAGATGGCGTTGTATGAATGTGTGAGGATTATTTATTTATTTAACTAATGGTTATTTTAGTATGTAGACTAGGAGACTAGACTACTTTTGTTTTATTAATCGACTCTTGGTCTGCTGAACCCATTCTGGCAAATCGGTTTGGTGTCAAGTTTTGTTTCAAGATTTGATTCTTTGCTAAATATTCAATCAACTACTATCGCAGTCCACTGATGGACATAGGCGTCTCACAACACACGCCACAGAACACGGTCCTTCGCCTTTTCCATCCAGTCCGCTAAGTATTCACTATTAATTATTTCTGCGTCCCTCTTACGATCCCAACAAGATCAGATACGTAGTGATACCCAGTATTTTTAATTCCAATCACACTGTGATACAGTATCATTATATAAAGATGACCCAGGTTGCATTTAATAGCTTTAAATTATCACAAAGTATGTCTTATAAGTATCTAGCGTGATATTTCATTTCGTGCTGCTAGTTCGTTTTTACCGACCGGGGCGTTACCCGATGACATGTGTCGAGCCATGTATGTCCCAGCCTTTATATAATTATAATGTTGAATTTCTCCTTGAACTTAATTGCTTTATTTTCATGTGTCCATAAAAATCTAGGTTTTACTAGGGTAGTTATTATTTGTGAAGTTAACTTTGTTTGGTTAACAACTAACGAGACAGCAATTAGATTCTTCGTATTATTTAAAAAATATCTTCTGGTTTCGGATGTTATTTGGTTGATTTGTAAAAACAAAAAGTATATTATTTTTGTTTTTAGATTTAACGACAACGTGTTATCACATTTCAAACATAATGTAATTGATATTATTTGTCAACAGTTAAGCGGTATGTATACAAATTCATATGTCATGGTGAGAGTGGTGAGATGATGTTTAGCCGCCGGTCTTGTTGATACATGGGATACTTGACCGCTTACATACAAATGGGCAAAGCAAGAAGAGATAAAGTTGTAAGTACTTGTTATATATTTTTATCTTTAAGTGGTTGGCATTGACCATTCCACGGTTGTCGTAGTCTAAGAGAAAATCTTGCAGATCGTTGTAGGAAAATAACGCAGTGACTATTTTTGGTGCTCAACGAATGTGTCGTACCGTGGTCGTACCCTTGACTGAAAATTCCTCAAACTGTTTGCAGGTGCATATTGTCTTCATGATACATCCAAGTCACATGTGTGGTCAGTCCAGCAAAATAGTGGCAACGGACTGAAGTCCTTTTTTAATGGTGTGCCTTTATGTAAGTTTTGACACCCTAGCATTGTTTTAAAATTGAATTGTTTGTTCACAGTGGACATGGCGCTGCCAATGGAGTGTAGTGACCATCGCAGCCGTAGCACTTGTTGTGTACAACGCAGTGGCGAACATGTGGCTCCTCCGTCCATCATCATGTCCAGCACACACCACACCTCCACCCACAGATCCACCGACGTGCGAGCCTTGTATAGATACTGTACCGAATGTATTCGGAGCAATAGATGATGATCCCATATCTAAACTAGACCTACGGCTCGGTCGGTGGGACGGTTCCAGATCATACAGACTCTTCGACTACGCAGCTGTCGGAGAGTTATATGCAGAAGTGTCCGCAAACCATCGCGTCTGCTTAGCAACACAAAGTTCAATAGAAAGACTTCATGAGTTACTCAGAATAGCAGCGCATTGGTCCGGACCAATTTCAGTTGCAGTTTTCGTCGCAGGAGACGAACTAGGGTTGCTAAGAGCTTTTGCTACTTGGTTGTTTAGATGTCAACCTGAGATATACTCGAGGATAGCGCTGCACGTGACGATGCCTGCGGAGAGACCAGGTCTGCACGGCGCGATGCCAGTGTGGGCTCGAGATTGTAACTCAAAACCTTTGCCTTATGGAGAGAGGAGAGCTGATACTGTCGCTTGGAGAGCGAGGCATCCTTACCCACAGAATCACTTAAGAAATTTGGCGCGAAAGAGTTGTCATACGCCTTATGTGTTCTTGGTAGATGTGGACATAGTACCGTCTAAGGGTATGGCAGAAGCGCTGGATAACTTCTTAGCGCATGCTCCCAAGTGTCCTCTCTGTGCTTACGTTGTGCCTACTTATGAGTTAGATCGGAGAGTAGCCAACTTTCCTGTAAATAAAACTGTGTTAGTGAGACTTTCAAGAAGTAAACTAGCGATACCATTTCATCGGAAAGTGTTTATATATAATCAATATGCTTCAAATTTTTCCAAGTAAGTTTATTCCAATTATTTAATAAATACACACATCAAAAAAGTCTAAGCAACATGCATGATATTACAAATTTACCATTTATATTAATTTATTTTACCATTTATTTTAATTATAACGTTGTATTTTATTTTTAAAATAATATTTTTAGGGTTCTATGATGTAAAAATAACAGCTGTTTTCTTTATAAGTTCTTTTAATAACAGAAATTAACAATATTAGAATATACAGGTACATAAGAAACTAAACTTTTTTTTTACAAATTGAAATTTCTTAAGAAAATGAATTTATTGTGAAAGAATAGGACAATTTAATACAAAATATGGCCTCCTCTGCTATTCAGAACTTGTCGGCAACGATTATTCATTGAATTAATGAGACTGTTTATGTCATCTTGCGGTATTCGCTCCCAATGGAATTGTAGCAAATCCTTCAGCTGTTGGGTTGTTGTCACTCCGTCCAAGTCCTTCAAAACACGTCTCTGGAGCATGTCCCATGCGTGCTCGATGGGGTTGAGGTCTGGCGATTGTGCAGGCCAGGGCAATACCTGGATGTTCTCCGTTGCCAAGTATTCACTGGTTCGCCGAGCTGTATGTGAACGCGCATTGTCATGCATTAACGTAAAATCGGAGCCAAAGGTTTGTGCAAATGGATGGACATAAGGTCTGAGAATATCCTCAACGTAATTTTCAGCGTTCATGTTTCCATTTACAAAAACGAGCTCAGTTCGCCTGTTCTTCATAATACCCGCCCATACCATAACTGTTGAGCCGCTGTATGGATGAACTTCCTGAACGCACCTGAGTCTTTCAGTATTTCCGGGTCGACGGTACACTCGCACCCTTCTTGTATCAGGCCTAAACCCGAATCGCGACTCATCGGAAAACATAATTTTATCCCATTGTTCCTGGGTCCATGTTATGCGTTCTCTACACCATTCATTTCGACGAGCGCGATTCCCGTGACGTATCGGTGGGCACCTGATAGGGCGTCGAGCTCGTAGGCCGTACTCATGCAGTCGATTTCGCACAGTTTGGGGACTTACATCAACACCACTTGAATTTTGTAGCCTCAAACTTATCTCTCGAGCGGTTAACATCGGCTGGCGTCTTGCAGTCAGTTGTATGTACCGGTCTTGCCGAGTGGTTGTACTCCTTTTACGGCCTGGATGCTGTTCAGCGGGTTCCCCTGTATTATTGTAGCGCTGCCAAAGATGACAAATAACACTTCTATGAATACCAAAATGTCGAGATACCTGAGATTGATTACTTCCCGCTTGCAACATCCCTACAGCTCTTTGCATTTCATCTGCCGTCAAATGACGTCGCTCCATGACGTAAAGAATATCTAACAATTTAATTTTGTCGCCAACTGTATTTAAATGGTTGGTAAAATTATAAAATCAAGACTAAAACGTAGCAATTAACATGCACTCAAATTCAAACAAATTCGCAGTCATTTGAATTTTATGAAAAAAAACAAAACATAATCGAAATTTTTTTTTTACAACCAGCCAGTATGTCATCAATAACAAAAAAGTTTACTTACCTATACACTTTGAGTGAGTAAATACTTAGAAATTAATTAATATAAATGGTAAATTTGTAATATCATGCATGTTGCTTAGACTTTTTTGATGTGTGTATTTTTATATAATATATATAATATAAATAATGATATTTATGCAGCACACATAAATTCAATTAATCAAAAGGAGACGGTTTTTTTTGTTCGTCGAATAGGCCCAGTCACAAATTGTGTGAGTTTAGGAATGAAATGCATACCGGTTTATTTCTAATCTCTAGATAGACAGTCTGCACATAGCAAAACTCCCTCTAGAGGGAATACTCTGAAATAGGACAATCAAAACATGACTATAAGGGTAACCTAAAATCTCACAACAGCGATTGCCTAATGAATATACACTAATAAGGCAACCAAGACCTCTCGAAATAACGCAGTTTTTGCTGGCAATTGCTTGTAAATCTAAAATAATAAGGTGGTGAAAGAAAGCTCGCCTAAAAGCAGAACCCAAGATAAAACCACACTTTACACATCACAATCATGTGCACAGAAGCCAACAGTGACTGTGCCTCTGCTCAATAAGCAATAACAACAGTATCCAGCAAGAGCAGCTTTAGTGTGTATTATGCACTCTATCTAAAGATGCCATTTTTATAAAATATAAAAGTACATAAAAATCATGCATTTAAGTATATAATAAAATCTGAAACAACAAACAATGTTGTCTGTCAGTGTCAAACTGATTGAAACTGTAATAAAGAGTATCTGCTATTGGCTGTTATTTACGTTTCGTTCTACGATTATTTTTAAAGTACGTTACTTGATAATTTGTATTAACCATTAAAATAAACCTAAGAACGTTCCAAAACAAGCATTTTTAGGTTTAATCCTTTTTTACCATTATTTCATTATTCCCTCTTCGTTTAAGTATAGCTCGGTTAATTATATTAAGATGATAACTATTTTTGTGAGTAATATGAATAATAAACATTACTGTTTAGGGTGGTGCGAAAAAAAACCGTCTCCTTTTCTTTAATAATAGTGGCTGTCATATTTTGGCATGTCTTCATTTTCCGTCTTCGTAGTTCACTTCAAAAATAAAATTCACTTTAGCCTTTAGCGTCGTAGCACATATAACGTAACGTAAACGGATCGTCACCGTATCAACTCGAGCCGTTCAGTATTCTTTGTATGAAACTCCTTACTGCAACGCACACTAATCGGATACGTAACGTAATCGGATTTTTGACGTTTGACCCCAAGGAAAAAGGCGAGGCGATGCCGCCGATCCGTTTACGTTACGTTATAATATGTGCTATGACCCTTAATGTATAGGGTTAAGTATCGTTCAGTGATAGAGATAAAAGCATATTATTACGCTTACTTTGGTAAGGGTTTTGCGTCTGCTTTTTTGTTTAACATCGAGATTGCCACATTTTTCTAAACTGCTAATTCCCCTCAGATGGGAAGCGTCAGGCGGCAACGAGAGCCTGGAGACTCACGTGAGCCACAACGTGACAAACTTCGAGCTGCTGTATGAGCCGTTCTACGTGGCCCCGGACACCGTGCCGGCGCATGATGAGCGGTTCCTCGGCTACGGGTTCACTAGGAATACTCAGGTAATGTAACAATCATCATATCAGCCCATTAATGTCCCACTGCAGTTACGGGCCTCCTCCCGTGACGGAGGGTTACTTGGCCAATGTAACAATATTTTAAAGTATCTAACTTCAGACAATTTAATTATTGTCAAGTGCATTTGCATTTTGCAGATCTGTGTAATAAGTCATCTTTTTTATATTTGGCAATAACGACTTGATCACAGGTAACTACTTCGTGCAATATTTAATTAAAATACTTTTTTATAAATCGACATTTTTAGGCGCGGTTGTTTAAAGTATTTTTTCATTTCTAATAACTTAACTTTATTCTTTTTAATAAAAGAACAATGGAGTCATTTTGAGCTAAAATTTTGGTTAAACAGATTTAGTAATTGTTGAAAATGTTAACCCTAAGAAGCAATACGTATAAACCCTTTCCACTATATTTAACAACATTTGACAGATTGACGTTAGTGTCGTTAAGCAGTATCTTGAATGTAATGCCATTCGATTGTAAGCGATTTGGCGCTTTTTCAAATTACTTTATTTTACACATTTGGATCCTCACATCAACTTACATTATCATTTTATTATTGTTTCTTTCTTTATCTATGTTAAGAGAATTAGCCTATAGTTTAAAATGATAAAATTATTTAGCTTAGGTATTATTTAAAATACATAATTTATCGTGACACATTCGCGGGTTATAGCTAATCTAAAATATCATATTACATTTTATAAACGTATTATAAAGAGTTCAGGTTTATTCATAGCATTTATTTCTACCGATTATTTGTAATTTGTTTCATAATGGTGGTAAACGTTATGAGTGTCCATCACTAAGTAACCATGGTAACTGAAAAAAACATGGGTACGTTCATGAAATACAATATTATTTGTTCGAAAAATAAGCGGAAGTATTACGAAACTTCATGGACGTGAACTGTCAAAAAGCCAAACTTACGCTGGAAGGGGTATAGTGAAGTTTAATACTTATGTAACATCGTGTGAGGATTATGTATCTACAACGAGTGCAAGACATTTCGAGGAAGAGACTAGATATAATACTTTTTGAGAAGAAGAGAAAGAAAGAACTTCTTTTAGGAATCCAAACAGGTAGGTAAATGTTTTTAAGGTATTATTAATTGTATTTACGTGAACTTTACATAAGAAGAACGCTAGATCCACGAACACCATCCACGCCACTTAAATATCCACCAGTATGATAGGTTAGGATCATTGTATTCTTAAGCATCACATCGTTGCTATGGAACTTTTTAATTTTACTATGACACCATAAGCTATCGGGACCAAAAGTAAAACATATAATAATAACAATCAATAACTCTACATCCGCGTATCGTTTAAACAAAGTTAATTTGTAATGGAGCTGTGCCAAGTGACGTCATGTTGGAACGGGGCCGGTGTGTCATACGTTGTAATCTTGTGTTCCATTATAATTGGCGGAATAGTGTTAGAGCTGACGGTGTTTCTAGCTGTAGCTAAACCCAGAATAACTATCTGTGGATTGCTGGAATATCCGAAAATGTTTTTCGTATTGACTGAGTACTAATTAGAATATGAGAAGTTTTAACTAAGGGTTGTAGACGTCGGATAATGTAAAACAGCTCAAACTACTCAATGAAATTGGAAGTACTTAGGATAGATCAAATCATTTCTAGATTTGTTGTATTTCAAGTCACGATCTTAAACAACTCACACTACTTAGGTACAGTAATTATTTATATTGGTATTTCGCCATTTTAATCAGGTCGTCGATCTACTTTCAGTTTGCCGCGTTGACTCTATCTGAAAAGCCTACAAATAAAGGATTCGTATGACTAGTCATTACATACTTAGAAAACAATCATACCACGATACTTTTATCACATTTTATCCTAGAAAAGTTTAACAGACTGCCTTTATGTGGTGATGAAATATAATCATCTTATTAGTTGCAATTGGGTGGCTACCCCGTTTTACCGCATGGGACATCCGCTAGTGTCTAGAGTGATCTAGTCCCAGTGCCGTGGGTAATATTATAAACAATCAATTACATCCCATCTGATAATATTCATCTGTGAATCACACTAATACAAATCTCAGCTAGGAGCGTGTCCTAAGATTAATTTCGAAAAATGCCTATTCTCTTTACTCTATCCTTTAGATCGTTTTTGTCTGCGATAGAAATATTCCAATAGTATATTTTATTAACTACAAGTATTAATTGTAGGTATGAGTGAACGTAACAAGTATGTGATCGTAAAGTACTGCTGAACGAAGTTTACACAGCTGTGAGGGCGTGGAGGCTATTTTAGTCCGACATTCATTATTCATTCTGTAACTGATGACCTTGTTATGTTATGTGGAGATTTTAGGTATGTCTGGTGATGGAGTAAGAATACGTAATGTCAGTACTCTGTCTGTTTTAGAAGGTGTAGTAAATACTGACGAATATTGTGTGTGCAACAGACGATAAAACTAGAAAAAGCTTCTGCCTATTTTGGACAGAGTTTGTGTGTGTAGGTAGGCAAAGCTCTTTGTCATACTAAGAAGTGTTGTGTTAGCTCGTGTCTGTATTTGTTAAGAACCTACAAAGGAAATAAAATTGCACCTTGCCCACTCTATTGCCCAATGCCCATCCCATTTAGCGACGGACGGGTATTTAATGTTCTAATACTATTGGTAAACGTCTGGTCTCGCCACACCGACTTGACCTTGAATAAAGTAATAAAAAAATATCTGAGGTGACCGAACCGACCACTAAAATAATATTTTTGCCCGCATATTTGTAAAGCGCCAAATTTTTGGGTTCGCAATAAAAAGAATATATCCAATACACAAAATTTTAATAAATTAACTATATTATTTTTGTACTATGGTTCCAGAACAAATAAAAATGAATTTTTTATAATGTATACTTGTGCTCATAATTCTTTAACCATTGTCATAATTTCATTTGATTAGCTGTGTATGTTGTCACCTCGATTCGTGTAGGTATGTTACACTAAATTGTTTATTGATTTTTTACAAATTCAAAATTCAATCGATGAAATACCAGCTGCTAAAATATTTTTGCAATGTTTGCTTTCAGTTCTGCTATTCTTGCTCCTACATTCAAAACATTTGGCTGAAATTCATCGATAAAATTTTATTTTTCACACTTATTTCTGACACCATCCATCCAGTAAGAGTCGCGCGTCCTTAACTACAATGCAAGTAGGCGAATTAATTATTTTCACAAAAAAATCAAATTTAGTAATGAATAATATTTATTTTAAGCGCTAAACCTAAATAGTTAAAGCAGAAAATTAGAAGAGACATTAGTGATGGTAAGTCGGTTAGTCGGAGTCCATTAAAAATGTATTGTAAAACGCGAGAGTATACTGTGACATAACTGGTTGAGTATTCTCCAGAGAGGGCTCATTTATCAATAAGTAAAACATAAAAATGACATAACAATATACATCTCTCCGCTCCCCTACTCTTAAATGAATCGGTACTGATAGATTTGTAGTACCAGCCGCCAAATAGTATCATTTGGCAGTATTCCATAATCGCTTCGATGCATCCACTCTACCATGTATAAAGAATATGTCGTACTGGGAACACGTGCTTTTATGTTTTTAAAATATTATAATAGAATGCTTTACATTATGTTTAACAAGATTATAAACTTATTTAAAATATTGACTAAGTACTAACTAATGCCCGAGACTTCATCTGCACCACAGAAATATAAAAGCGTTTTTTAGAATTGTTTTATTCATTTTGTCATACATAACATAGATCTAGATAGGACCTAACCCTTTATTTATAGCTATCACATTTTAATAAATTTTCTGATAACTATGGTCTGCGCCGCAGAGTTACTATTTCGAGTAGCTTAAATTACAAATACAGTAATTTTATAACTTGTATCTTTGTTATCTTGATGTATAAACTATATTATTGTAAAGTTTCATTAAAATACATTCAGTAGTTTTTACGTGGCATGAGCTACTAATAGATAACGCCAAAGTCAGCCCCTTAAATGATATTCTACACGCTAAACTACCTATATTCCTATATTCATCAAAATCTATTCAGTAGTTTTTGCGTGAAAGAGTAACAAACATCCATCCATCCATACATCCTCACAATATATTATAATATTTATAATATTAGTAGGATATTTTAAAATAAGTTCAACAAGATTATAAACTAATTTAAAATATTGACTATTTAGGATGGCGACAAATGCAGACGCAATACATCTTTGTGTTTGTATTGTATTTGTAAAGTATTTAGAGCAAAAAGTATTGCTGGCAATGTGTTACTGTATGGTAGTTATTGCATTCCCTTTTTAATGTTGCAACTGATCCCATTTTGTTTTATTATTATTATTACCTACGTGTTATAACTCAATTACGTTTCTCATGCTGATAAACTGGCGATATGTCGACACAGTAGGAGTCGCATGATGCTATGTGTGTAAAGTATTGTCCCGTTTTTTATTAATAAAAAATGATATCCATTCATAGGCATCTACTGATACGTCCAGCACATAATCTGGTCTTACTCACATTAAACGAGTTAGTGTCGAAAAAAATGCTTTATCAACAATAAGCTATTGTGTTCTTCTTTAGGTCAGTAATTAGAGTTAGAACAGGCCGAATTTATCAAGCCCTTGTGATGATTTTGACTGATTGCCGTCGTCGGCTATATGGGTCTGAAAGTAAAGAAAAAACTTGCCTTTTCTCAAGAACTCTAGGCACAAAATTAAAAATTTCTGTCACATACTTGTCCCCTAAAGAATTCAATTCATGCTATCTGAAAGCTTTACTGGATTTGTATTTCCTGAAATTTAACAATTTGTGGTATATTCTACACGGCTCCTATATAATTATATCTCCCAATAAGATTGCTTAACAAGTAGCACGACCAGTTGTCGAACAGATCAGATCTCCAGTGCAACAGACATGCACTCGGCTATAAATAAAGTATTTTTTTGTCGATCCACGACAGCACGTAATTGGTTGGTGAGAAATATATCGTACGTAAAGCTCCGATATTGAAACAACACCAGATTAATGTGTTTAATCTTGGTGCAGACGAAATTACAAAATGTTATTGAAAACGGGGACTGGTATACGAACTGTTTTGTGGAGACTTTTTTGTAGTAGCTGTTATGAATTACAAGGTTCGGTAATGAAACTGTAAAGGTGTTACATGATTACCTGTTTTTTGAAAGTTTGGAAATTGAAACAGGCGTGCCACACGCCCCGAAAAAATGGTTCGTTGTTGTACTTTTTAGTCCTAATTAGGTTTTAACCAATGTTTTTAGTATTTCACGAGTTTTACACGTCTTCCTAAGAACTTGGGTCCTTTAATCCAAATTTGCGAAAAAACTCCTTGCAAATAATGTGATCACCATTCACGGACTCTACTTACCTCCATGCATAAAGATATTTTGGTTGTATATATAAAAAATAACACTATCCCACAATTATTTCAACGTAATGGTCTCTGAATTTTTTGCATCCATTTGCCTTAATATATTACATTAAGAAAATACTAATACAAAATATTCTAAAGAATGTATGTTTTACGTTTTCAATCGACTGAGGGCCAAAACGTCGCGTCCGCTAATATTTACTTCACATAAATTACTTACAACAGAATTAAAAATATCTTCTTTCGCAATGTAATAGCAATAAACTTTGGGAGCGCCGCGCCTCGAATTTTCCTCTACTAGTGCATTCGAAAACAGCTTTTACCAAGAGATACGATGTTGGAGAATTATTGGCTCTATCTAAATTCCAATGCGTTTTTTCGTCGTCTGTTTAAATAGTTTTGTTGCAGATACTGTGCAACGTATAGCGTAAAGCAATTCCGATCATTGGCAGTGATTGCTTTTAGTAATAGACTTATTTTTGCACAAATTTCGATTGCGACACTAAGTTTTCCTATTTTCTTTGCTTGGCCTTTCAAATTTATTAATTAAAAAAACTAGTCCATATGATGTAGTTATTTTTACAATTTTCATTTTCGTTATTCATATGTTTGAACCTGATTACTTGGCCAGCCTTTTTGATCATTATTTATTTGGTATATTTTACGCAATAGGTAAGTACTTCACGCCAGCTACATAAGTAAAAGAAAAATACAAAAAAAACATTATTTGAAGAGCGAAACTGAGTCGGTTTTAAATTACAAAAAACAATGATCAGTTAAATAAATGAAGTAGGTAGGTCTGTACGATAATATAAGTAAAATATTTATGTACCCACATTTGCAATTACTCTAAAGACAGTGTTGCCACAAGAACAATTTATTCCACCGTACTTAAACATTACGCATAATATTTTAGTACAAACAAACGCAAGTGAGAACAAAGGTATACCTTTAAACAATACAGCACGTTTAGTTGAACATAAACGCGTGTATAAATAGCGTTCCCGTTATGAAAATACTCGGCGCTGAATATTTGTGACGCTTATTGTAATATGATACTAGCTGACGAGGAATGTGGCGAACTGTCACCACTCGTTTTAATGTGGCGAGTCGATGAAAGATTTTAGAAATTAAAAATTGAAAATTAGAGGTTAGAAATTATTTTGCTGTTGGAGTATTTTTCAATGTCTAGCATAGGTGGAGTTTTGCAAGAGTGTAAGTTAAATGCCTTTACTTTTTTTCAGTGTAGAGCGAAACCTCTTTGTAATCAAATCTTGCATTGCAAGGAGTATCTCCAACTATTATGTTTTCTTCTGTTTTCCCAAAACTTTCGTGAGCTCACGCTTTTGATCATGGCGTAAATGGGTTAGGTATGGTTGTAGGAAAGTGGGTTAGTCCTAATCATTTACATTACAAGTCTGTATTAAAAATACACGGTACTAGTGGCCCATCCCGGCTTCGCACGGGCATTATTTTCCCGCTTTTTTTGTTCAATTTTTTCCTGAATTTTCATTGCTATAAACCTCACGGAACCCGAGACCTTTCCAACGAATGAAAAACCGTGGAAATCGGTTCGTTCCTTCTGGAGTTATAGCGTCAGGAAGGAAAACCCGACTTATTTTTATATAGTAGATATCTTATTATTCTGAAACCGCAGTTCACGGCAGCAACATACTTTAATTACCTAATATAGTAGTAGTAGAATTACATTTCCTTTATATTTTTTCTTGTAGCTTTAAAAAATAGTGGAAACTCTTTTTAAATTAAACATATCGCTAGAATGTAACAGTAAGAGTGTTGCAAGCATTACATTATAAAATATATTTAACCTCCGCCGCGGGAGACAGACACTAAAAATAAAATGCTAGGTATAAACCCGTGTGTTAGTGAGTTTGTTTGTCTTCGTTTGTATGGCAACTAGGTCAGATTGTTTTTCTTTTCGCTTAGTTTGATTTATTAACAGGGGTTTTGCAATTAAAAATTGTGTCACGACTCACGACTATAGTTTCTTTTTATTCTAAGACATAATTACATGTTACCATTTCAGCTCAGGGTGTCGTAAAAAAAGGACTATACTGAACTATCACTAGAAAAATCTAGGCAAATGTTTGCCTACACCTCTAGAAGAGAGTTTAAAAAAACTTATTTTGTGTCTTAATTATATATTTCTTGACACAAGCACCGAATTAGTCATGTTTTCCTTTTAGTTTTACCCTTTTCAGTTTATTTAGGTTTACCAGTCGAGAGATTTTCTTTTTCTTTACGAGGGAAAGATCTCTCTGTTAGTAGAGCTGTACTTTAGGATATCTAATGGATTTAGATTCGTCTATGAAGATGTGCGTTCTGATGACATAAGCTGATTTAGTCAGGGCGTTTTCCCTTCGATGGAACTCTTAATTTTTTTAATAGTTTTGTTCGTTTTAAGTTAGGATCTCAGACGAAATGCCGCGTGCAGATTACTAGTTATTTTCTCCGACGGTTTGCTATAATTTCGTCAGCGCGTTATGTCATTTTTTGTATCGGATAGTGTACAGGCGGTGTGCAAAAGTTTGTGTTATAAAAATAAACAATATTGTAGGAATGAGCGAAGCGAAGTGGCAAAACATTAAATGTTTGCCGTCCATTTTTATTTGGTTCACTACTTTTTTATTATGTTTAATGTTGGCTTTAGAAAGTGAAATTTATGAGAAATTTCAATGACATAGTTTTAATGCTGCGATACTGAAAAATAGCTAATTGGTTTTATATTCAATCTTTCAACTGCCTAGTTGAAGTATAATATGTGTCGGTCGGGCAAGAGTGCGTGGATTTTTAATTATTTGCTCTATCCACATATTATTACAGTTGTTCTGTGCCTAGATGTTTACGTGTCTGTCAACTTAATGTCAATAAAAGCCCCCGCAACACAGGACATGAATGACTAACATGAACACAACAATGCTATTTTTGGGTAGCAGCATCACATTTAAGGGCATGAGATTTTTAATTGAAATTATAATAGTGGAATCACTACTGTTACAGCAGTATTAATAGCGCAGGTATTTTATTGCAAGTTTCTTTCCTATCTTAAGTAGACTGTTTGGGAGGTCTCACTCTTCTTCACGCATCAACACAAGCAACACAAACTAGTCAAAGACCTTCTTTCTAGATCTCAGCAGTCGTCGACGAAGTTTCTCGTCGTGTCTTCTCCATCGCTGCTGAACCGTGCTGATTACATAACACAGACAATTTTTTACCCCTTAACCTCACCTTGACTTATAAGCACGCCTATAATCAGGAGAAAAGGTCACGACCTCGACGTGGACCGTGTGAAATTATCCGCGGTCGAGTTTAGTAATGATTTGTATCTGGACATTGTTGATAGACGTTTATTTCGTTCTGAAACTGTAGTAGCGATTAACATAATGAAGTTGTTAAGATTTGTGTTGTTTTTGTGTTTGTTCAGTGTGATAGGTAAGTCTTTTTTTACGACATGGCTAAGAGAACCATAAGTCTCTCGCATGATATATGCTTTTACGCGTTCATACGAGATGAAAATAAACTGAGTTCTTTACATAAGTATGCTCAGATTGCCTCTGCACTGTGCTCGTCATCCTGAGATACAAAGTTTTATATTCCATAGCTTGTAATTTCAAAAGATATTTTACCCTTACTCATAAACATAAGAACATGGCCTGCCATGCTGGAAGTCGTGGTTTCGATTCAACGAGCTAATCATTTACATGCATGAACATTAATGTTTAATTTGGTCGGGTGTGTCTATGTGGCTAAAGCGTGTATTTACACAGAAAAAAAAATAAAACCGAATTAAGAACCTCCTCCTTTTTTTGAAGTCGGTTTAAAATATACAGACAGGTTCGTTTATTTGTTGTTGGCGTTGTAAATATAAAGGTATACGAATATTTTAGGTTGTTTCAGTAGACCAGCACCTTCTCGGACGGCTTGAGTATGAGTAATGCTTTACTTTTTGATCCCAAGATACGTGCCCACCTTGGCTAAAATGCCACTTTGACTTTGAAGAGCTACCGTCATTGGAACAGACCCAGTAGTAGAATTTTAATAGCCTAAAAGCAAGATTATTTGCAACGAGCTAAATATTTTCTTTATTTTAGATCCACAGGAAGTAGTAGAATATAATGCTGAAGATGAACAGACTCCCAGCGATTCCGACGACACTCAAGAACTAGACATAGATTTAGAAGCAGCGTGTCCAGAGCTAAGCGGTCAGATCATTGGGGGTAGAGCCACATCGGTAAACAGACATCCTTACCAGGTATCTATGGTGTTGAATGGTAACTCGTTCTGTGGAGGGTTTATCATCAGCCAGGATTATGTGATGACAGCCGCGCATTGCGTTCAGAAGTAAGTGGTTTTTATTTTAAAAGATTAAGAGGACAATCGTGTTTTCAAAGATGTTCATCATCAACATCATCATAACATCCCATTAATGTCCCACTGCAGGGACGGGCTAAATATGTTATAGCAATATATTAAATTCTTTTTTTTTGTTGACTTCTGTGGCGTAGTGGTTATAGTTTATGGGTGTTATGTAAAGGCTTCGGGTTCGATTTCCACTCAAAGATTTTTTACTTAGATTTTTTGACTAGTTGATGCCAAGTAATCAATTACTTACTTCTATTTTACTAGCTGTTAAAATATACTTAGGAGAAATAAACGCCTGCGCAAAATTTTACAGCAAGTTCTAACACGTTGAATAACGTTTATTTAAATCTTGTGAAACTAGTAGTGTCAATAAAGAGTAAACCCTCTGATTCACGTATAGTCCCCAGCACTTGTCTCTGTCCCGGGATATAGAGGTAGCAGAAAAAAAACATAACATTAATATTAAACCTTCAACACATAAACATTATACACAACCATTAAATTAATAATATCATAAAAAAAAACTCAAAGCAAATTTAATGTGATCGTAAATCGGACTTTGTTGATGTTCAATTTTATCATTCTTTATAAAAATAGTTATACTTTTTTACTGTAGGGTAGTAAATTGTGGGTTATATTGTTCTTAGAGCTAACTATTACGGGTATTCGGGTATTTGGATCATGTGTCGAGGGTATATCTCAACTTTTCTTAACTTTATGACTTAGGTCATAATAAAATTGTGACCGTTTGGTATTGGCCAAGTTTGTTATCGTATTACTTATCTGTTTTTAGTTTTGTGTTGAGTGAAGTCAACTATTGCTATATACATGGATAGAGTTTTGGTATATGGATAGAGTAAGGCACTTAGATTATATTTTTTAGTAGAAGAAAGCCCGTCTTTTGAAGGAAAAGTAATTATGTTGCGTGGAATTCAGCTCCGCAAACTCGCGAACGAAAGCTAAACACACGACCGTTTTCCCACCCACCAGATTTATTATATCCCATCGTAAACTACGTATTGGACTCACGAAATATATTAATCATAATTTGTCGATCTCGTTTTGGTTTTATTTGTTTTAATAAAGGGGTATCCACCATAATAAATAATTTTTTATATACTCGTAGCTGTAACATACATATTTTAATAGTCGTAATTACGTAGGTATGTATAATATAGAAGCCTCTCTGACCGAGAGTCTGAGGTTGGCAGTGAGACTATCTACCGACTTTTACAGAAGCTGCAAAAGACGGTAGCCTGACGGATTTACACGTATGTCCTTGTTGAATCGCAATTTAACTGCCCTGACCCCTGTGATTACATTATCGCAGTACGCGTAGAGGATACAATGTGATTAATGTCAGTCGGAGGTCTCTAGAATTATATATTGTAGCATGGTTCCAGAGCCACCACCATCATCAGGGAGGAGCACCGCGTGGTTTTAGTTCGCGTTTGACTTGCCCATGAGACTGACAGCATTATGTAGTATTATGTAGTCCGTTCGAGGTTTTCACATAAATAAAAGTATTATATTCTTTACGTCTCCTCCATAATCTTAAGTCAGTCGTAAGTAACGTATTTCAAGAGAAGTAAGAATAATTTACATAATATTTGCATACTTTACTTATGAATGTGTCCTTTCATAAAGTTAAAATATTAAAATGTAACTTTACTTGAAGCTTAGTTCTCTTATCAAAATTCATCTATTTTGTATTTTTAGCGGAAGTTTGCTTAGCCTTGTTATTCATCACTCATTACAACCCTTTAGTATCCTATTGCAGAAACGGGCCCCCTGCGGAAAGGAGGAAAGCTAGGCTTTTTCCTTCTCTATTATATTTTGTTATACAAAAGGGTGTTCATAAGTACAAATAATATGATAAACATGTACCACACCTTGGACATTACTAGCTTAGAAATGAATTATATCAAATGGTGTGTCAAAATCAGTAGTGTGACAAACGAGAAAAAGATTACTGTTTGTCACACTGGTGTGCCTACGGGTCGGTTAGGAAAAGGGTGCTAAACAACATGTTTTTACGATGTCACCACACGGTCCATTCCGGCTTATACCTAGCACAGGAAATAACAGCTGATGTACAAATGCTCTACGTATAGGTAATTACTATAATAATCTTGACACATTTGAAAGCGCCATCTTATCTCAAACTAAGAAAAACTTGTACTATGGCAACTAGACAATGGTTATATACTTTTGTTGATATTAAATTTTATTATAGGTACGCAAAAATTAATATTCACGCAAAAAAAGATATGAATTGAGCAGAATTCCAAGACCTTTGATTAATAACTACGAACTACACCAAAGAGGTCATCAAATATAAACTCCAACTTTAAACATGCAACCTTGGCCGCTACATAACTTAAAACATCTTTAAAATTCGTATAAACTTTCACAAAATCATCACATGAATAAAATTTCCGCGACAGTACATCGTAAACTCACGCCAACGTCCACTCGAGCAAGACATAGAGTCACGGAGGGGAGTAGTTAAACCTCAAACAGTACAATTACTTTATAAAATATTCATAAAGTAAAAATATAATGGTGGTGTAGCATAGAGGTTTTATAACCACTCGAAATATAAACGTTAATCCTGCTGTATTAAATGAATGTATAATTGTGAATTTAAATTAGTATTTGAGCGCAGTTTTCTACTGTTTTAACGAACTTTAAAGTTACGGTCGTATATATTTTGGTTATATTAATTACTGATATGAAATAAAACTTATGAAAGAACTAGATTTTTTCCCATTATAGTAGAGTTTTAGGAAAGAATATGGCTAAAAGACAGAAGCCTCTGGACTTCACTAAGTAATAACTTATTTATTAGATATAGTATCTCAATTCTCGAGTCCATTTTGAGTACCAAGCAGTTATTATTATAGTGAAAGAAAAATACTCAACACGATCAGACTGTACGAGTTAATAGGCTGACTAGAACCTTTGATAGATTAATTACAGTGGAACTTTATACTCTTAAATGATACTATCATAGGCATTCTTGATAAACTTACTTACAATAATTTTGCTATCAAGTCAGAGTTTTCTATCAAAGATGTCTATCAAGTCAAACTGCCTCACGCCCAAGACAGTATGGCAAATATGGCGAGGTAGTGAAATCGAAATCAACGCAGGAAATATCTTTATGCGATCCTGAAATTATTGTTTTAGATATGGGTGTTTTTGTGTCAGTTAAATTAATGTTTGTAATATATGAAGAGATGCCTCGCATTAAACTTTACAAAACCAGAAATCGGATATAATAAATTCTCAATCGGACTCGATCTGGTCTTTTAACTTGATTATGCTTTTAGTGTCGCACCTGGTGGTATTCGTCTCCGTGTTGGAAGCACCCGCCGTGACTCTGGAGGAAGGATCGTCCAAGTAGCAAACGTGATAGTACATCCTCAGTACGGAAGGCCTAGATTTGACAATGACATTGCAGTGCTAAGACTCGCTAGGCCTCTTACCTTCAATGCCAACATTCAGGCAATAAGACTGCCGACGTTGAGGCAAGCGGTGCCGTTGGTACGATTGACTGTTACTGGATGGGGCCTGACAGCGGTAAGTACTAGTACATTACCATTTTAACCACTTCCAAGTGCCATGAATTTTTGTATCTAATCTTGACAGTGGCGTTCCCTTTGAACAAATAATTTGTTCCCTTTAATTTTATAAAACGAATTTGCTTCCCTCGAGCTTTGACACGGTTCTGCTTTGATTATACTTAATGCCTGGTGATAAGTGGTAACCGCCACTTTAGGACAAATTAGGTTAATCAGGATACAGTCAAATATATATTCCTCACACATTCACACAACGCCATCTAGTCCCAAACTAAGCAAAACTTGTACTGTGGGTACTAGACAACGGATAAACATACATAAAATACTTTTTTTTGCAAATACTTACATATTATACATAGAAAACACCCAGACCAATGCAAACAATCATGTTCATGCACACAAAGATTTGCATTAAGCGGGATTGAACCCGAGCCAATAAAATAATAAAAGAATAATTCTCTCAGTAAACCTCATTTACAGGAGGACTTGTCATGGCGTTCAGACAGGACGTAAACTTATGCCTGATAATCCGGTTCACTGCTAGACAATATCAAAAGAGCATTGTATTATCTAACTCATGACTATATTTCTTTTTCCGTTATATAGATTGGAGGTCGAAGGATCCCCCGCACGATGATGGAAGCCAATGTACCTGTTGTACCTCACTGGTTATGTAGACTATCATATGGAGATGCGCTCACAAATAATATGTTCTGTGGAGGACATTTCCTTATAGGAGGGGTTTCGTCTTGTCAGGTGAGAAATTCATTATGTAGATTTTTCAATTTAGGTCGACTGATAATAAAATACAATTAAATTCGTCTTGAATTAGGTGGTATAAGATGATTAAAGGACTTGACAAATTCTCGTGTGTAATCACTACTTAATCCACTCGATTGAGATGTTACCAGATTGATTACCATTTAGTAGTAAGTTCATATGGTGACTGATTAATAATCTATCATCACTTAGGATGATAGTGAAGTTGTAATAAGCGTTTACTAGGTGTCTACCATCAAGCACACTTATTTCTGTGTGAGAGAAGGAACCCTTTATATTTAAATACGTCCAAGTTGTAGAGTGTAATGTCCGTGTGGTGACGGAGTAAAAATACAATATGTCACCACCCCATCTCATCCCATGGGTGTCGTAAAAACCGACTAAGCGACTAACCGTAAATATTATGTTTACGAAGTAAAAAGAAGGAAAACTTGAAATGAAACCCTATAGTATACCAATCCGTTTGGCCAGCGTGGTATTAGTAAGCCAAGTATCCCTCCATCACTGGAGAAGGGCCGTCCCTGCAGTGGGACATTAATGAGCTTTTATATGACGTCCGAGTTGTGTAATAGTAAGCATACTTTTATTCCATTACTGAAAGAGAATAGTCCATGCCAATTTCTCATTATTTAACTTTCCAACAGTGTGTTCGTAGTATCTACATAGTTCTTTGGTCTGCACTTGAAGTACCCACCTTATAAATATTTAATGTTATTTTCAGGGTGATTCCGGAGGTCCAGCGGTATTTAGAGGAACAGCCTTCGGCGTTGTATCTTTCGCTAGAGGCTGTGCTCTACCTCTGTCACCTACTGTCTTCACTAACATAGCGTCGCTTAGAGCGTGGGTCACACAGAACACTGGAGTTTAGATCTTATACATACGACTTTAGATTACATTATGTTAAATACCAACAAACTAATAAATACCTCGTGCTAATCATCAGTTTCGATGCGGTCATATTGCCGTGTTATTCTTTATAAGACATATCGGAATTAATCCAAAAACAATAAAAATATTTCAAGATCAATTCTGATGTTCGCTTGGCAATCAATGCAAAGCAATGGACGAATTTTTTCATCGAGGCAATAGTATACATAAATACACAAAGTAACAGCACACGACAGTAAATTAATAATTTAACGTTGTTAAGTATTTATTTTTATATACGAATTTTAGACATTTAGTAGCTGTATTGTAAAGTTAAGAAAACAAATGACAGAAATGTGATTGATTATATACCAAGTATGTAGATTTATATTTTTTATATTATTATTGTATTTTGTTTATTTTTATACTACATGTTTTCAATAAAAACGTTTAATGGAACTTGTTTTTTTATTATTTTAGCTAGTATGTCTAAATGAAAATTAAAACTAGCTGTGCTTTAATAAGTCTGGTTTAAGAATTTGCCTGTTGTAATACTATCAAGCTCCTTTTGTGACCCTGCCTATTTGAAGTTTGCAGTTTTGAATATTATGTACTACTTACGGCAAAAATATTTAAACAAACAATATAATAATTGCGTTTGCGAATATATCTCGATTTATAATAAAAGTATATCCTGCCTTACAGTAAAAGTTCAGACAGAAAGAACTTTTGTCAACTTTTGACAGTTTACGTCCGCCATTATGTGTTGCTTTTTTTTCGGACACAGAATATAAATAGTATAAAGATCTATTATATTATAGTATCTCAATCTGTACCTATATTGTGCATATAGTACATACCTACCTACTTTAAAATCGGTAATGATAATCCAGTTATATCTCCATTTTAAACACAAATGAGAGAAAATATTTAACATTGTTGTTCTAATTACAGGTATACGAAATGTTCCTAATCGGATACCAGTTCAGAGTCCTATCACCAATATTTACCATACACTGGGGTCTACAAGCAAGAAGAAACAGACCTCTATGGAGAGAGAAACAGAATGAAAAGAATAGAAAACACTTCGAGACATTCAAAAGGGAGTTGTTTGCGAGATATAGGAAGGATCCTCTCCATTTATTAAGAAGGCCTCAACAGGCAAAGAAAACCTAGGCCTCAAGAGGCCGTGCTATGACTGCCGGCCTCTTACTTATCATTATAGCCGTGAACTTATTCTGACATCTAGTCGGAGCTGTTAGGAAAGTGTTGTGAATTTATGAATGTGGTTGTATTATAGTTATAATAGATGTGAATGAAAATTATAATAACGCATGCTAAGTGACTTTTAAGGCAAATTTTGAACAATATCAAAGTTCTCTTAAGCGAAATTAAACTTTAAGTTATTTATAAGTGGAATTATATTTATATGCAGGGATAATTTTGGACTAGCACTACAATAAAACTGTAATTATGTAAAAATAATGATGATGTACTTATTATGATGTAGCAACGATTTTATTTATTAATATTACTGTAGGTATTATAAAAAGATAATTATTCAATGTTAGAAAGGCGATACGTTAAACTATATTTCCAAAATCAGTACCTCTATCCTTAACTGAGTTAAAAAAAAAGCTGGGCTTTATTTCCAGCTCATAACAATATTACCTATTTATTTAGTTATAGTAACCCATTTAGGTCTCACTGTAGAGTCAGTGCACGTATCATACATAATAATGAATTTCCGTATGAGGCCTGTTTCTGAAACGAGGCCATCAATAGTTTTTGTCAAGTTTTACTTCTTTCGTAGATCTAACCATCCACTTTGTCGCTGTACATAATGCAGCCGAGTTTAGGATGCAGCAATGTTCACATTGTGTTAAACGAATGTTTTCAACAGACTTAAAAGGCATTAGTGTACATTTAAAGTAATTATTTACGAAATAATGTTATCGTTAGGTTAGTTTAATACATTAAAGATAGATAAAAAATAAATTTTAGTTCTCCCGTAATAGCGCGCGCAAAATTAAATGACTAAGGCACGCGGAATCCCATTCAGCCAGATATTTTTTTTCAGTACAAGAGATTATACTATGGGTAGCTTTTATAGAAAACTATTGTTAAAATGTTACAAAAGATGTTACGTAATTAAATTAAGTCACTTTTTTATCGTTTCAATAACTTTTTTGCCAATCTAAGAAGATAAGTACGTACATAATAGAAATTTAAACTATTTGCTAAACATTTTATATCTACTTACTGAATTCTAACTTGTAGTTAATTTTTTCTTTGAAAACGTGGTGCTCTGATCTTAAATAAACATTTTAAATATTTTATCAGTATTCATTTTAAGGCCATTAATACTTGATTAAAAATAATATTAATGTTTTAAGAAGACACATGAGTTGTTAAAAGTACTGGTCTAACATTTAGAAGTAGGTAGTAAACAATATTTCGTTATTACTAGTTGGCTAAAATGCTTTTAAAAAGTTGCTATTAAGTTCTGTCAGGCGCATACCTAATAGGAGTACTCGTAATAATGATTAATTGCAAGATGAAAGCAAACAATTTAACATATTTCTACAAATATAAGTTAAAGTGATAATGTTAGTAGAATATTTTTGTTGTAAATTTTGAACACTAGTTATTTGTTTACCTCAATTATGTATTTTTAATAGAGATAATCTTATTTATCTCAGCACTGTACACAAAAATGGTGATTATTGTTCTTATTATTGAAAACTATATATTAAACTAATAACAAGCAGTTTTACTAAACAATAATCACGTTATAATAAAAACAAAGTAAGTATTACCAGTTATTCTACCAATTTTATATTGTTGATTTTGTAAAATATGTTTCTATAGATTTTAGAATATAATTACTAAGTAGATTTGTTCAATAATGTCGTGTTGATATTGAAAAATATAAATTGGTGATTTTTATATTTAATTTTATTATGTGTTATAGTATAAGTTTGTTACAATATAAATAATGGTTATGTCAATGTAAATCACATAAATAATAGCTAGTATAAAATGACGTTTTGTACTAAGTAATTGTTGTTATTTTCAACAAATTTAATATCTTCTAATATTTTTTATATGTTACAGTCAGCATAATGTCATTAGAGACACTCACGAGTTTATGGTTACTGAAACGTATAAACTAAATTACGAGTACTTATATAAATTAAATGATCATTAATCAAATAAAAAAAAAAGGGTCAATAAAAAGTACCTAAACTTTGTTTGTGTATGTATTTTTGACTGCATCGATATTTATTTGTTGAGTTTTATTAATCGCTGATATTATGTTTTTCTAGACTGGAATTGATTGAGAATAAAAAGTACAAGCTATGTTATGTTCTTATTATATTTATATAATATTATCGTCGTAATTGTGTCGAATAGGCACTTCACTGTACATTGTCTGTATAGTATAATCGTCAAGTAGTAAAATGCTTATACCAGTTTGTCTTACTTTTATTTTTATACCTTACTATTTTTATTACCTAATAATGAATCAACAAATACCAAGCATGGGGAGTAGTATTGCATTTAGCCAGATCAACAAAGTGATTGCTTCATACTGAAGTGATTCCTCACACCTTCACACAACGTCATCTGGTCCCAAACTAAGCAGAGCTTGTATTATGGGCACTAGACAACGGATAAACAAACTTAAATACTTTTTTTTCGAAATACATACATATTATACTTAAAAAACACCCAGACCAATGCAAACAATCATGTTCATCCACACAAATATTTGCATTGAGCGGGAATCGAACCCGAGACCTCTGAGTAGCAGTCAAGTCATATAACCACTACGCCACAGACGTCGCGTCGTACATGGTACAGGTAAGGTTTTTCTTCTGTTTATCCTATATACATATATATCGATGAAAATGAGTAGCTTTTGTAGCCTCGTCTATAGTAAAATGACCAAAAGGCAGATCGTAATAGAACAATGGAACCCTAAAAAAATACACGATGATCGCGCCTAAAGAAATATATTAAGCAATATTCTATGTGCAAAGTATTATAGATACTTATGTATTTATTTTCTACAACTAATCAAACCAATTTTTTATAAACTAGTGACGTTATTATCTGAATCCTTCCTAGTGATGTGCTTCTGAATCCAGTCGTGAATGACGGGGTAGGCGAGACGCGAGTATACTCCGGGGAAGTTGCCGCGAGCGCAGCCGAGGCCCCACGATACCACTCCGATGAGCACACCCTCAGAGACTATCGGTCCACCGCTGTCGCCCTGCAAAATTATTTCAGATATGTAAGCAGTTTCTTTAAAGTAAAGCACCTTTATATTCATAAGTTTGTTTAGGGAATTTTATTTAGCAATTAATCTTTTGAAGAAACATAAGTAGTTACGCCATAGCTCGTAAAATAAGTCAGCTAAAGTGTAAATAGGTCTTGTCTGCAAAAAAGCCGCCGGATTTGGGAGCAAACGTTTAATTGACACCGCAACTTTACAACTGTAAGTAGTAGTCCAGAAAGCAGTCAGACTGGATCTAGAAAGTAAATGATCGTGTTTCGTGACACGTTATGAAACGTTTAGTTTCAGCAGTGGACGGCTATAGAGGGCGCTGATTGATTAGCAGATAGGGTGGCTAAATATATCTAAACAGTTTAAAATTTTAATAAGTTCTATAAGCTACCATTAATATCTGAACATTTAACGAATTGACTGTTTGCTCATTTGAATAATAAAGGTTGTTGTTGTTTAAATTTTCTCACAAGTATTGGTCACCTTGTCTGCTACGAAATATCTGATGGTAAATTGTACTACAGATAAAAAATTATAAATACACACCTCAACAAAGTCTAGGGATATTTTCACGATATTATGTATTAAGTTGTAAAACTCAAAAAAAATTGGTTTGTTTTTAATTCTTTTGATGAAAACTTATTTTGTTAATCTTTTTCAACCATTCTAAATTTGAATTTGAAAAATAAAATTAAAAATAAAAGATTTACGCGGCTTGAACGTTGTCAAGTTCGAAAATTTCATTTACCAACAGTAAGTTTTGACTGCTTTTTTGTGTAAAATTTAAGTTTTATAACAATTTAAACGTTTATGTCGAATGATTAATATTGTGTGCATCAAGCAGCGGCGACATTTCAACATAGAGGAAATGTTAAGGGCAGTAGGCATGCTCCCAGCTGCGGGTACTGAGCATAGTATTGCTGAAGAGATTGGAACAGTACAAAATATGAAATCAAGGTTATGGTCACGTTATCGTGCTACTTCTGAAGTGGCTGAAAGATATCACAGCAAATAGTCTATCACCACTCAATGACATGATCGATTTTTGCAAGTTCCTGCGAAAAGGCAGCCAAATGTTACTACCATGCAGCTGGCTTAGAGGCTCCAGCTCTTGGTGGAGCCCCTTGCGGGTGACCAAACTGTCAGAAGAAGACGGCATGAAGCCCACCTTTATGCTCGCATACCGCTTTGAACTCCAGCAGTTCGTTGAGCAAATCGCGCACGATGACTAGAGTGAGGTCCTGAACATTTGCTCTGCAAAGATAACCTGTTATCTGTACTGATGTTTTCACATGAGTCCTGGTTCGGTTTTCACTCGGATTCACGTAGAGAACGTGCTTGGCGAGTTCCTGGTTGTGATAGCCATCTACAACATCCTCAGAAAAACTATTCATACCACGATAGAACAATTATGATTTGGACGGGAATTTGTGTCGGTCGAAGAACAGAGCGCGTTTTGATCAGAAACACCATGACGGCTGAAAAATAACTTAACGAGGTGCTAGAACTAATTATCTACCCCCGTAGACTACAATTGGGCCAAATTTTTAAGCTCATGGACGATAACATCCGTCCGCAAAAAGCGAGAGTGATGACGAGCTGGTGGCAGGAGCACGACGTATCAATTTTATGCTGAACCACTCAATCGCCTAACCTCAAAACCATAAAATACGCGTAGGACATGTTCAAAAGGAGGGCTTTGATGAATTTTCCTGCATAAACTTGCGATGGAAGAGCAACTTTTTTTGTATCCTAGTCGGACCTGTAACATTATCCCGCATCAAGACCTGGATAACTTAATCCAAGCATGAAAAACCGTTGCAGGACCGTTATTTACGGTTTTTTGAATGTACTGATTACTGATTACTCACATAACAGTTAAAAACAGTATAATTTTCGATTATTTTCACTTTTGCTTAAGAAACAAATTCATTGTTAGTTTCACTAATTTTGCATTTTTTTTATTTTTTTTTAAATTATTTGCGCAAAAATAATACTTTTATTTAATTCTGGATTGTAGCCTGATAAATTGCCTTTATAAAAATATAAACATGATGTATGTTATCTTCAATAATTTTGGAGTTAATTGAGAAAATACCAAATATCCCTAGACTTTGTTGAGGTGTGTATGTACAAATTTAAAACCATTACGTAAAGTCTTCAATTGCAACATTGAAAGTTTACGGCTGTTGCGCCTAGATGGCGTTGTACAGTTGAGTTTTAAGTCGCGTCTCTGGCGCCGTATAAAGCAATGGTTTTTGGTAATCGAGACGGATACTCGGGTGGCCTAGTGGTCATGGGGCTGGACGCGTATAGTCCAGAGTCGCGGGATCGAGTCCCGCCTCGAGTACCAATTTTTTTTATTGTCTTTCTTTTTGGATTTTTCTAGTTATACCTAAGCTTTATAGGTAAAAATTTATATGTAATTGTACTACAACCACTATGACACTGATGTTGATTACCTGACAAGCATCGGGTGTAGCAGAACTGAATGAGCCAGCACAGAACATGGAGGCTGGGTCTATCGCCTTTCTGTCGAGTCCGGAGCGTCGACACAGTTTCATTGCGATCGTCTTTATTGTCGTCGATTGTAGATATGTTGCGCTTGCACCACCTTCCTAGATGACAAGAATATATATGAGTTAAGATGAAAAAAGGTATTTTATTTGAAAAATATTTTTAATATTCTTGTGGATTTGTTGTCAATGATTTTCTCATTAGGAAACTGACTCCATCAAGAGCAGTGATACCGCTTATGATACATACTACTTAATTTTCTACATGGTTGATTTAAAGAGAAAAGCATGTTTCGTGATATAAAACTACAGAAGTTTACCCGAAAACACTTTTTTTCTGAAATTAACCGACGACCCAAAAGTGGACGAAGGTGTGAACTATGACTGATTTAATAATCTACAGAAAATTTAATACCCTGTGACGTAAAGAAACTTTCAATACAAAAACTACGTTGATCAATTCCTCGATGATTCCCTTAGTTCGCTTTTAAGATGCATGGGATAAAATTGGCTAGTATAAATAATATGTATCCTTACTTCATCACACATATAACAAGTAATATAAAAAGAACAATCTTACCATTAGTTTCCCCCACCCACTGATGATGGCAGGCTCATTCCCCGGTAGCCTAGTATCCTTAGCTACCATCCGTATCGGCAGCAACTTGGAAGTGAACCTCAATGGTGAATACAACTGAAGTAGCCCTACGTCGTTCACTTTAGTTTTGATGACGTATTGGGGGTGTACGTAGCAGTCTTTGACGTCGTACATCTCACCTCCATGAGTGCGCCATGATGACCCAAGACGTACGCTGAGGTCTTTAGCGCGAGCTCTGAAATGATGGGCCAAAGTTTTCATAGTAATTCCTAAAAATGTGCATTAAATAGCGATATAATAAAAGTAACTAGCGATGTCTACTGGACACGACGAAACAGACGAATATTTAGTTTGTTGTAAAACGCTAAACGCAAATTTTCATAGTTTTATGAATATTTAGGTAGGTATTTCACTTTTTCACTTACAAAAGTTTCATTGTCTTTGGCCCATGTATACGGGTGGAAATAGGTCCAAACATTTGATTGTATTTACTTTTTGGACTCATTTAACAATGTTAAAGATTAAGTATAATATAATAGCACAATTCCTGAAAAATGACTGTTGCCCAATATAAAATGACGATACACGTTTACGTCTTACCATCGAGAGCCGTACGAGACGGCGATATACTGTAGGTACGTATAAGAAAACAGATTAGTGATCCGGTTAACTAACATAGAATTAGTAGGACAACTTTTTCTCTAGTAATAAGCATGGCCCAATAACAATAAAGACCTTGTGATACATTAGAGCAATTCATTCAGTAAAACATAAAGAAAGTATTTGTTACTGAGTATTTGGATAACGAATAAAATTTAATAAGACACATATTGGATGCAAGAAATGTCTACGTTTCAGAACCAACATATAGGTTTCTGTTAGCGACAATAAATTTCTTTGGAACAATCGTAACTCTCCTGAGAGATAGGTACATACAAACAAGAGATGTTTTGTTCTCAGCCTTCAGGCGATAGGTGTTTTGCATCGGCCTCAGTTGGGTATAAATTGAAATTGGCGAAAGAACGCAATTCGCTTGGGGCGGGACATAAAAACTAGGGATGTTTTTTAGGTGTGTGAGGTTAAGGATCTGGATTCAGAACGTGTGTCATCTTATTCGCATCAATCTGTATGGTGAGATCACCACTTAGCTATCTATTAAAATAAATTTTATTACTTCTACAATCTTCATTCTTCCTTGTACAAGCTTGTCTAAGATTTTGATTCACGCCATTTTAAAAAGGTATGTGTAAGAACATGCTTTGGGATTCAAAGATTTCTATTTTATACAATAAAAATCGGAGTATCCATTGTATAGCACACTCTAGCTAACTATACAACAAAATATCTGAAAAATAAACTCTTCAGCTTACAATACTAATATATTGTAAGCTGAAGAGTTTATTTGTTTGCTCATACGCATTTAGTTTTATCTGAGGAATTACTTATTAGTAAAAAAGTTATAAACCATCTCAAGAAGAGCCATCGTCTATTATCCATGAAAGTTTTTTATAATATAAAATCTATTCGATTCGATATACGTGGACCAACTAGCAGTAGACTAAAAATATGAGACCTTTTCTGTAGTCCTATTATTCTGTTCTTATTTACTTTCCCCCGTTTTTCAGTAGTTCAAATTCGGATGCGGTTTTGAATAAATTGCAGATTGTTTCAAAGTTCGGTTCCAGTTCCGAAACTCAGTAACATCCCTAATAAAAACTGCGTACTAGTTCCGGGAATTTATTCGTAGCAGTTCTCCCGCTAAAATGTGGGTAGATTTTGTGGACTCTTTATTGGTTTCGGGTCTGTATACCCTTGTGTCGCGGTTTCAATCATCCGTTTTCACTATACCTTTTTTATTCGTTTTGGTTTGACCATCTGTCTTCAACAAAACTTTTTATGCGGTTTTTTATGTAAGCAGTTAAGAGAAACATACTTCGAGATTATGTTTCAATATCGGGGACATTGTGAATCTGTTGCTTACGTTTGCTGCTTCAGGTATCTAACTTGTTCCTTGAAGAGACTTGTTTATTTATTATGATGGTACTTTAAGTCGCAATATTTGATATACTTCAAAAGGGACAAGTGCGTTTTACCACTTTTAATAACCGATGTGCATGTATGAGGATTTAATGGCCTGTTGTCTGCCTGTTTAATTTCAATTAATGCAATTAATATTCTTTCAAAAGTAGTAACTTATAGTTCTAGACATCTGCATGTCAATTCTCGTTCCTTAAAATCGTTAAAAATTAGGTTAAGTTACTTTTAGTTGTCAAATTGTCACACTCTAAATAAAACTTTAACGCAACCACAAAATATTACAATAGCAAAAACAAGACAATTTGACAACTACAAGTTAACTTAACCGAATTTTAAACGATTTTAAGGAACGAGAATCGACATGCTGGTTTTGGGTTCCCTATTTTACTGCGAAAGTTGATAGTTCGATTTTTATTATATCGAACACGGTATCGTGATAATTTAGTAGTACGATGTTATCTTACATCGATGCTTTATTGGTGCGATGTAACGCTAGTGCGAAAAATCTTATTGCGAAAAATCTTACTACGATTACTTGTTAGTTCGATAGTATATCGGTTCGAGACTCCTATTATTTCATGACGTTAGCGTGTAGTACTTATTGAGCTCACGGTACCGTGGGAAACTAACATCCCTAAAGACCACGCAATTAAGACAAATAAATACTTTGACTTGACAAATGAGATAACCAGAAATGGCTATAGGGTTACTCTGTATGCCGTGGAAATAGGTGCGAGGGGTACACCAGCTAAATCCCTTTACAATCTATTAAAAGAACTAGGACTGCCGAGAACTTCAGTAAGCTCTCTACTATCACGAATGTCCAAAACGGCATTGTTAGGTTCCTACCAAATTTGGATAGGTAGAGGACGGAACATAGCAGACAGTGAAGGTGACCGCTAACGCGTTGTAAGGGGGCCTCCTTAAACCTACATCTGGGTCGTAAGTCCCAGACGTTGTTACGCCAGTGTTCCGTCCTCTATCACGCGATGGACCCGGCACCCGCACGGAGAATCAAGATTAGGTCTTATCTTAAACGTCATGAAATAATAGGAGTCTCGAACCGATATACTATCGAACTAACAAGTAATCGTAGTAAGATTTTTCGCAATAAGATTTTTCGCACTAGGGTTACATCGCACCAATAAAGCATCGATGTACGATAACATCGTACTACTAAATTATCGCGATACCGTGTTCGATATAATAAAAATCGAACTATCAACTTTCGCAGTAAAATAGGGAACCCGGTTAAAATACTTGTTCACATTTTTGTAATTATAAATATATTATACTTTACCTCAAGAGGCAGTGTGCAGCAGTAAGAAGCCACGTATCTGTGATGACAGAACCTCCACAGATCGGGTAACTCTTCTCTCTCAAAGATATTTGCCAAGGGACTACATCGATTGACGTATTCCTGCCGGATACTATACGCCGTGTATACAGAGATTTCGCTGAAAATAATATACTATTTAAAGGAAATCCGTGAATCCGTGTGGTGATGGAGTTAGAATACAATTTGTCACCATCTTATCTCATCCCGTGGGTGTCGTAAAAACCTACTAAGGGACTAACCGTAAATATTATCTTTACGAAGTTAAAGAAGGAATACTTGAAATTAAACCCTATACCAATCCGCCTGGCCAGCGTGGTATTAGTAGACCAAGTATCCTTCCGTCACGGGAGGACGCCCGTCCCTGCAGAGGGACATTAATGGGCTGTTATGTTAAGGACATGTGTGTGCATTTAGATCCATGAATGTTTGAAGATATCTATAGATGTAGATAAAGGAGAGGTAGGAGGTTATAAGGATTGAGTACTTGGTGCTCAGAAGTCCCTGATACGAATAAGGCGTAAGTTAAAGTAATTCAAGTCAATGATTATGAAATATTATCAAACTGACCGCTTCACATTCTAGGCTGGCAGGTACCTTATGTCCTATTTATTTTATACACTGTAGTTTTTTTGTGAGTATTTGAGTGATTACCCTCCACATTAGGGATGGTTTAGCATTGAACTGCGAGTAAATATGTATAGTAAGTTATAATAATATGTAAGTATTATGATCATGATGGTACTTACTTCTTAAATTCCTATTATCTCTACGAGTAGCTCTGCTGACGTTAGCTGTGTCCTTACCATCTGAGAGAATAGAACTTTATTAACGATTTGTTCAATTAGTTGTGATAATTATTTGTTAAACTAATTAAGACCTGTTATAAAAATACATAACGTTGTTATATTAGTTATGGCATAGATTTCGCGTAGCTTTCTCGTATTCTCTTCAATATTGGAACAGAAAATAATTAAACTTTTTTATCAAAAAATACTAAATCGCTTGTAGATACCAATGTCGTTTATTTAAAGCACATAATATGCAAAAGCATAACAATTGAATAACACTTAATTAAACAATTTATTCTAAAAGTCTTTTTATAAATAAAGCAAAAATACGAAAAAAGCCTAAAAGTAAACCAATAAAAATACATTTAAAATAAACTTACCCATTAATTTATTTAGAAGACAATTATATAAATTTTTATATTGTTCTTTTACGTGAGACTGGTTCAAGAAATTTAGAATTTCAGTCTTATGTGCCTCCGCTTCTCCAGCCAAGTCCGAATAATCAAGTTCCTTGGTCGCTAATATCGGTGGCTTGTCTTTTTCATCTCCATTAATTGAATTATTTAATATAAGTATCAATATGATCTTAATTAAAAACATTATTTATTTATTGCTATTTTTTATTTCTACGATACATTTTAATTAAATTTCATTTATGTAAACATATTCTGAGTTGTAAGTATCTTTGTTGATAAATTCACTTTACAACACGTCATGCGTAATCATTACGAAAGATATAAAAACAAATGACCGTGAAATCAATAGAACTATACGTACTGCATTTACTTATGTAATTTTACTGTGTATGTCAATTGTTTTTGAATTTATTTAAGATCGCATGGAACTAAGTACATTATAGTGACGTGCTTCAGCAACTTTGTAGTGATATTCTTGTAATGTGAAAGATATGATTATGCCTAATGTGAAATACCTACTAATAAAAGCTAATGGTGTGACCACGTCATCTCATTTCTGGCGTGTCATAAAAGTCAACTAAAAATAAGCTAGGTACTATGACTGTTCATTCTGTCATATTTGGCTTACTTCAAATTAGAACACAGTTAAAATAAGTCCTTTGTTACATTATGTCATCAATCAATCAATCAAATCATTTATTTTCTTTACAAATATCTATATATAATTAAGTACTAAATATTCACAAAAAAAAAAGGATTTATGTATGTATATCCGTTGTCTGGTACCCATAGTACAAGCTCAGCTTAGTTTAGGACTAAAGGGCGTTGTGTAAATGTGTCAGGATCATTTATTTATTTAATTATTAGTAATTACTACAAACGATGTCAATAGTTGTATTTCTCGTCCATTTTGTAATTATTTTCATGGCAAAAAGTTTGCTATTTTAATTGTGTAGGCGTCACCCTGCTGGTAACGCCTACTCAATTAAAATAGCAAACTATTGTACACGTTGTATCAGCAGTATGTTGTTGTTATTGTATTTTTAATAATAATATGTTATGTAATATTATACCACTTTACTGCTTCATAAATATGATTTGTAATGACATTAGGATTATTTATTTTATTTACAGGTAAGGACGGCGGGAAACCGACAGATGAGGGAGGCACAGGAACACACAAGAGGGCAATTTTTGGAGGAGGCCTATGTCCAGCAATAGACATTAGTTAGTTAGTTGATGCCATCTACTAAAGATAAATTGAGTCATTTTGGAATGGATAGCTTGTCATGTCGCAGACAATATCAGGACATGACCTTTCTGTACAAAGTTTTAAACAGTCATATTGACTGTCCATTTCTTTTGGAGTCATTTAAACTACGTGTTCCACGTCGGATACCTAGACATACACAAACCAATGCGGGTTTGCTGCAACCGCCGTTTGCCAGAACCAATTTAAAGCAATTTTCCCCTGTAAGTCGCTTGTCGAGAGCTTACAATGATATTTGTGGTGAACTGGATGTGTTTGGCGATAAGCTATCCAAATACAAAAGTGTTGTTTTGGAGTTGTTGAGACTAAGAGATATATAGGTTTAAGATGTTTGTAATTTTAGCGTAATTATCTATTTGTTTTTCCATTTTTTTTTTTTTTTTTTCCCTTATTTTATGGATATACTTTTTGTTTAATTTAGTTCTTAACTTTTTGTGTGTTTTTAAAACAAATCTTACCAGTGTTACTTTTAGGTGCATGCTGTGACAACTTAAAATGTTATGCATTTAACTTTGTTATAAGTGTTAGATGTTAAAATGTAAAATGTAATAACTACTGATTGTCCTTAATAAATAAATAAATAGATATGACCATGATGAGGAATAGAGATTGAATACAACATACAATACATCCTCTATCTGTCTCCCCTTTCTGTAATGTTAGCTATAAGCAAAGACTTGTTATTGGCTGTCAGATTACCACTTTATAAACTAACTAGCTGTTGCCCGCGGCTTTGCTCGCGTTCAGAAGTATTATGATTAATTAGGCTTATTTTTTGTTTAGCATGTGTAAAAATAAGGGGCCTACAAAACTTCTTTGTACACATATTCTTAATAATTAATCTGTCATTAGGCGCTAAAACTATTAAGCTATTGAGAGAAATTACTCGTGAGCAAGCAACATAAAACATGCAGTCCATGAGAGAAACTAAGTTTCATACTAACTGTATTCCCCTATTTTATCCCCTTAGGGATAGATTTTATCAAAGTCCTTTCTAAGGGGGTACCAACGTCATAGTAACTATATGCATGCAAGGTCTCGGCCCGATCGTATTGAAACTGACAAAGTTTCATACACACTTTCATTACCTATTTTATCCCCTTGGGGGTAGAATTTATCAAAGTTCTTTCTAAGGGGGTGTCAACGTCTTAATAGCTATATGCGTGCAAAGTCTAAGCCCGATCGGATTGAAACTGACAAAGTTTCGTGCTAACTTTCATTCCCTATTTTATCCCCTTGGGGGCAGAATTTATCAAAGTCCTTTCTAAGGGAGTGCCAACGTCATAATATCTATATGCGTGCAAAGTCTCAGCCCGATCGGATTGAAACTGACAAAGTTTCGTGCTAACTTTCATCCCCTATTTTATCCCCTTGGAGGTAGAATTTATCAAAGTCCTTTCTAAAGGGGTGCCAACGTCATAATATCTATACGCGTGCAAAGTCTTAGCCCGATCGGATTAAAACTGACAAAGTTTCATACACACTTTCATTACCTATTTTATCCCCTTGGGGGTAGAATTTTTTAAAGTCCTTTCTAAGGGGGTGTCAACGTCTTAATAGCTATATGCATACAAAGTCTCAGGCCTTTCGGTTTGAAATTGACAAAGTTTCATACAAACTTTTATCCCCTATTTTATCCCCTTGGGGGTAGAATTCATCATAATCCTTTCTTAGCGGATGCCTACGTCATAACATCTACCTGCATGCCAAATTTCAGCCAGATCCCACCAGTGACTTGGGCTGTGCGTTGATAGATCACTATGTCAGTCACCTTTGAGTTTTATATACATATATATATATATATAGATTTGTAATATTAGCTGTAAGTCTTCCATATTGTTTAAATAAATAAATAAATAAGACACTGAAATATCAAAGTAGAGATTTTTTAGAGAAAATTTTTCAGTTTTAAAAGATCTCTAAACAACTCTTGGGGGCAAGTTCACGTTGTCTTTAAATTTATGTTTAAGGGGACGCTCGACGCGGCGGTTGAATCTGAGTCTAGTTTCAGTAAAATTTACACTCAGTGCTCAGGGACCGTCCGACTTGAGCTAATGGTGTCCGCTTGTTGTTTAACTTTACAATAGTTTTGAAAAGTAGTCTAATGTCTAGTAACTTAAAACACGTTCATGGAATTAGAGAAGGTTAGCACTTTCTATCACCTCGACTTCCCTATCATGACGACCTCTGTGGCGTAGTGGTTATATAACATGACTGCTACGCAGAGGTCTCAGGTTCGATTCCCGCTCAATGCAAATCTTTGTGTGCATGAACATGATTGTTTGCATTGGTCTGAGTGTTTCTTTGTATAATTATGTATGTATTTACAAAAAAAAAGTTATAATAAAACTTTATTTGCACAAAAAACATAATTACAGTTATTCTATCTTAAACATAATATGAGAGGCACATTTTATTTAAGTATGTTTATCCGTTGTCTGGTACCCATAGTACAATCTTTGCTTAGTTTGGGACTAGATGGCCTTGTGTGAATGTGTGAAGAATATTTATATTATATTATATTACCTTTTACTTCCTTGAATTCATTATCCACTAGGGACTTTGCAACTCTTAGGAATGAGACCCTTGTAAAATGACAGCCATGACTTTGGCCTAAAGAGACTTTTGTCAAATTAGCCAACCATCAATATACCAGGGATTCTTAATGGTAATGGTAACCTTATTAGCAGAACAGTATTTTAACGCAATAAGACCTAACGGTACGAGTTGATGGAAAAATGTTTTTTTAGTATTGTTGTGTTTTAGTGTATCCGCATCACCTCTTATCGTAAGAGGTGGCATGGTTTCCACTTTTGCTAACTTTTCATAGCCTATTATAATCTAAAGCTTAATGACTCATTGAACCAAGGCGGAACGAACATACACACATTTCTTACAGGCAGAAGAAATATTACCCTCCTACAATCGTATAAAAACAATTTCTTATATATTAAAGAACATTTAATTCTTGCTTCAAACTGTGAACCTTAAAGCAAACTGGAAAGTTTCTCGTCGGGGCAAAAGTTGCACGTTATAAAAGCTTGTATTAACAATTTAGCGCGAGGACGTAGATGAGTCTTGCTTGTTCCCGTTACACTGCTACTCGTATAAATCCCGAGCGATCAACGTGGTGCAGCTTGCTAGACAAACTAAAATGTGATACAGAAAAACAGATCCGTGTAGACCTGTTTTTGTCCGTGTGTCCTGTCTTAATATTTTTGACCAACAGAAAGGCTAGTAATTGGACTTACCACTTGCAGGATGGATGGTATCATAGATGCCATTATGTGTCTGACCATTGATAATTAGCTTGAATTGGTCTGTATGTTTTTACGGCATTAAAAAGTAAAATTCTTTAAGCTTTATATTTTTGCTGAGGAAGTCTAGCTATTAACTGATTTAAAATAAATGTAGTAACAATGTTGTATTACTGCAAATCTTACTTAATGCGACTTTTAAACAATATCTGTGTGCTTTTTTATCTTCAATACTGTTCTAATAATTTTTGAAGAAGTTTTAGGAGTCTCGTAATGTGTAAAAGTTTGACGGTTTATTGTTGGTGGCTCCGTGTACGACGTCCTACTTTTTCAAAATTGTTTGTCATTTTATTTAAAGCCACGGGGGTTTCCCCTTCCAATAGAAGTAACCTTTGGTATATTGATGGGGTGGAAATTTAACTGCGTGGACTGCTGGTTAGAAATATAAAATGTATACTTAAATTAAAAGCATAAAATCAAAATATTCCATTAGCGTTATTGTATGTGTTGTCATATAGTAAACCACATTTCGATTGATTAGTGTATTATTATTACTGTTTTACTTAACAAAACCTTATATCGATGGGTCCTACGTATAAGGGCCAAAATCCAAAATGACAACTTTACAGGAGAGGCTTCCAAAGTTTAAAATTGCTGTAACTTAAGATTGATAAAACCGAAATTTATGAAACTTTGTTTGTTTACTAAGATAATTGTCCTACTTATATATACTACACTGTTGTATATATATTTTAAACAGTTTTTTTTTTACTTCATATTGGCCCTTTTACGTTAGTTTTTGTATAAATTATTTGTATTTAAAAACACCATAAAAGGGCCAATGTATCAAATCGGCCAATATACGTGTATTATGCTAAGTTGCAAAAAGAAGTATTTTTAAATATTTTTGCTCATGAAATCAATTTAGAACTAAAGTATTTGATAATTAATTAGTTATAATAAAAGACATTTGGATATTTCGATAATTAAATCACATTGACCTTTATACGTTTTAGAATCTGCTATCCTAGTAACTGTGTTTTCAGTTAGGTTATGCAAAAAATAAACAAAAACCACAATACTTTTAATCATTTATTGAAAAAAATAATTCAGTTTCTTTAAACTACAAATAGACCCGTAATCAATGGTTTTTTGGTTATCTACCTAAGAATAATTGACAAAAAAATCACTTAATATCTTAGTTTGATTACCAAAATCACGTAATAAGCTTATAAAAATAAATGTACTTCACATTATTATTTTCTCAATAAAGTCACAAAAAATTTAACAAAAATAAAATCCTAACTGCCGTAAACAAAAATAACAATCTCTATAGAATAATCAAGTAGTAAATTGTCCAAAATCATTAATAAGTAAATATTAATGATTGTCTTCATTTTCGCTATCATTCGTAGTCACAATGTCATTAGATGTTACTAAATTCTCATAATAACTGGTATAAAGGTAGAATGATATTTTTGCGACATAAATACAGCAAGTTCTTAGAAGGCTGTATCGGTAACAGTTGATTGAAACATAAATGCAGAGGAATATCTGTTGGTATATCGGCAATTCGTCTTCTTGTTCGCACACTGACTGACTGATCCAAAATTTTAATATTATTTTTAATACCATCTTCACAATCACAATCATATTTATAGTACAAAACGTATGATTCGTCTCGGCTTACACGAATTTGTTTTATTTTAGACCAAAGGATTTTCTGTCCTTCCGAGTTTTTAGTCCAATTAAACTGCGTATTTGTCTCATCTTTTTGAAGTTATAAATCATATTTTGAGGTACGTCTTTGACGTTATAAGGACTTCCTTTTGATTTTACCCGTCGAATCAATGAGCTCCATTCAGAGGGTGTGTAAATGTTTTTATATTTTGAAGCTCGTTCAATGGTGTTCTTTCATTCTGAGAGTGGCCTACCTCAAGAGACTGTTTTATACTTATTCAAATTAAACTGTTTAGCTGCTTAGAGATACATGAAAAATATAATCCTGTTTCGGTTTTGGCCGGTGCAGTTGTACGACCAAAATTTAAAGTCGTCACAACCTTCTTGACTTTTTAATTTAATTATACATATTATTATAAAAACAGTTCGCTATTTCGTTAGATCCCTTCAATGCAACTTGTTCGTTCCATAAGTAGCAGGTACCAATTAAGTTCCCAATATCAAAAACTGATAAGTTATATACTTTCAACCTCTTACTGTAATAAAATAGACTAATATTACCTCTTGGGGACAACAACACTTTTTGCAAATCAAAAGTATTTGACAGAAAGTATCAGATTGACCCAAAAAGTAAAAAAAAACGCGCGGAAATTCCCCGCGTATAAGTCTCAAATAGCTCTTTGAACCTTATACGTTTCAATTCACGCTACATATGCCGTTATACTTTAATAAAAAGTCGTGTTTCCGTGCAGAATTTCTTAAGTTTTAATAGCTCACACGATTAATCATATCGATAGGATGCGTTTACCCTAAAAAAGTCAAAATTGACAATTTGTTACTTTGGCCCTTATACGTAGGACCCATCGATATAATAATGTGCTAGTCTAAAGTAACTTTAGTTAGTATGTAACTTGACCGAGCTTTAGGTAGGCGTGTGACCTCGGCTAGTTAGTAGCGTCGAGAGTCCACCACAAAGCATGAGAGCCTCTACACTACCTACATGTTGGAGAAGCGAGGTATAATACATTGTGCGATTGTTTTCTACAGGGTTTTAAACTTATAGTTTAAATTTCTTATAAGGACGCAATTTTTTTTTCGTAATGAAACACGTAAAAATCCACAATTATGTTGTCTAATAAACTAAATAAGCCATACGTAACAAAATAACTTCATTATGCTAGCTGTAAAAAAAAATGGTTCTTAGTTTTAGAAGCTGCCTCAAATTATACTTAATGTCGGTTTTTTTCGACGAAGTTATGAAATCATTCTTCCTTTTTCGACGTTTTTGAAATTAAAGACAAACATTAAATTACTTATTTAATAAAATTATTTATCGTCAAAATACAATTGAAATAGTTAATTTATATTTACCCGACTAATCAGCAGGGTCCATTATGCACAGCACGTAAAGGACAACTGCAGTCACGGTTACATTTTTTATTGCATTCCAACCAACACCTGTTCCAATAAGTCCTGCCGTCGTTACCACATACGGGATCGTAGTAACATGGGCAGTAGCTGCAGTCACAACGACAGACGCCTTTGTGTTCTATCTTTATAAGCCTTAAGCCCAAGTCAGCACGTCGCTTATTCTCACATTTGAACAAACACGAATTTCCGTAAGTTTTGTCATCAGAAGCACAGACTGGGTCAATATGCGCTGTACAAATACAGGGACAAACTCCGAAGGTCTTTGTCAGCAATGGAAGATTCAATTCAGCACGCCTTAAGTTTTCGCATGCGAGGATACAAGGGTTCCGGAAAGTGACACCGTTACTGGCACAGACGGGATTGTAAACCCACGAGCAGCGGCATCCACTGCATTTCCCTCTGTGTTGAATGTGGACTGGGGGTAAGTCGAGCTGATCGCGTTTTCTGTTCTCGCATAAAAGTGTACAATAGTTCCTGTAGGTTCTTCCATCGCTGCCACACAGTAAGTATTTATAAGACGTGCAGGCACATACTTCTTGCTTGCAATGTCCAGAATGTTTATAGTAAATAGCAGGTTTTCCTTTTGATTGTCTGATACGACTAATACATTCGAGAATGCAGATGTTTCTGTAAGTTCTTTTATCTGTGCCACAAACAGGGATGATAACGTTGGAGCAGCAGCATGTTGGTTGTTTACAGACTCCTTTGTATGCGATTTTAATGAGTGGTAGACAGAGATCTTTGAGTCTATCGTTTTCGCAGTTGAACAAGCATTCGTTGGCGTAAGTATTGCCGTCTGAACCGCAGACTGGGTTGTATATTTTGTTGCAGTTGCAAGACTTTTTGGGACATTCACCACGACTCTTGACGTAGACGTAAGGAGGACCGTTGTTTTTGCTGATGCATTTGAGAACGCATTCGTTGGAGTATGTTCTGCCGTCAGAACCGCACACTGGGTCGTAGATCAGGTTGCAGTTGCAGGGGATGTGCGCTCTGTTGCACGAGCTGGTTGTAGCGACGGCAGTTGCGACAGCTGCAGCTGTGGCGCTGCTACAAGAGTTATCGTTGATGCTTCCATTGTCATCGTTATCATCGCAAGGTGGTGGTGATGGTTGGGGAGGTGGGGGTGGTGGTGGTAGGGTTGGTTCTGGTTCAGATTCTGGCTCAGGTTTTTTGGGACATTTGCCACGACTTTTGACGTAGACGTAAGGAGGACCGTTTTTGCTGATGCATTTAAGAACGCATTCGTTGGAGTATGTTCTGCCGTCAGAGCCGCATACTGGGTCGTAGATCAGGTTGCAGTTGCACGGGATGTGCGCTCTGTTGGACGAGCTGGTTGTAGCGACGGCAGTTGCGACAGCTGCAGCTGTGGCGCTGCTACCAGAGTTATCATCGATGCTTCCATTGTCATCGTTATCATCGCAAGGTGGTGGTGAAGGTGGGGGAGGTTTACAGACTCCTTTGTATGCGATTTTAATGAGTGGTAGACAGAGATCTTTGAGTCTTTCGTTTTCGCAGTTAAACAAGCATTCGTTGGCGTAAGTATTACCGTCTGAACCGCAAACTGGGTTGTATATTTTGTTGCAGTTGCAAGACTTTTTAGGACATTCACCACGACTCTTGACGTAGACGTAAGGAGGACCGTTGTTTTTGCTAATGCATTTGAGAACGCATTCGTTGGAGTATGTTCTGCCGTCAGAGCCGCAGACCGGGTTGTAGATCAGGTTGCAGTTGCAGGGGCTGTGCGCTCTGTTGGATGAGCTGGTTGTAGCGACGGCAGTTGCGACAGCTGTAGCTGTGGTGGCGCTGCTACCAGTGTTACCTTCAATGCTTCCATTGTCATCGTTGTCATCGCAAGGTGGTGGTGATGGTGGGGGAGGTGGGGGTGGTGTTGGCGGTGGTGTTGGTGGTGGAGTTGGTTCTGGTTCCGGTTCTGGCTCAGGCTCCGGTTCTGGCTGAGGCTCCGGTTCTGGCTCAGGCTCCGGTTCAGGCGAGCCCCCGCATGTATCACATGTGAACAACGGTTTGAAGCAGAGGGTCAGAATTAACAGTCCTAGAAAAAATTGTAGACATTTAGATATTTAAACATTTACGCGTGTTTGGTAAAATATTAACTTTTCAATTTTATACTGCTGAAACTATTTTTAGGATTCAGTAGCCAAATAGCAAAAAACGAAACCCTTAAAGATTCCGCTTTAAAATTTTGATGCAAAAATAAAAAAATAATAATAAATATTGGGGGCTCCCCATACTTAGAACTGAAGTTAAAACACATACATGTGGGGTATCTATGGATAGTTCTTCAAAAATGATATCGAAGTTTTTAGAATATTTTTTCTAAGTCGCTTATTATTAATTTTACAAAAAAGAAACGAAAGTACCTAATATAAAAAATCTCCAATACTTATATAAAAAAGAAATAAATCAGTCTACCTACACAGCCACAGCAAGTGGTACCTCAATATAAACGCACACTCGGCACTCTCGTACATGCTAAAATAAGTGGACACTTGACACCGCTTGTTGGCTGGCCGAGTATCTTACGTATTGCATACTCTTTTGAATATATGTGCCCAACATTATATTACAGAGGGACAACTTTTACAACATTTTACTACATGTTAAGATTCCCCTAATTGTTACTGAAATACATTTGAGCGGTTGATGCTTTGAGACCAAACGTTAACCCATTTAGACCTAAAACTATTTTTTTCTAAAAATCAGTATTTTTTTGTTATAGTTATGGTTAAATAGTTCCAAGTAAGGTATAACAGTGATTAAAAAAAATCTTTGCTGTAGGCTAATCTATACAGTAGGCTTACGCCTATACAAAAAATACAATAATTTTATTAATCATCGTTTATTACTTTACATAATATACATATTGTTATGACTTATTACAACACACAAAAAAAGATGTAAGTAAGGTAAAATAAAGGTAGGTAAAGGTAAAATTATTACTTGGAGTGGTATTTCAAGAACACTTCACATGTATTTTAGGCATCTGGAAGGTCAAAGTGTATCGCATCTTACATCTTGCTGTACCGAAGATAGTTTACTTGGTCCAGGTCTCTGTCGAGTCCTATTCTCTTCCATAACAACAATGGAAATCCGATGCCTAATTAGGAGGTCTTATGATTCGCCTTTATTCTTCCAGAGTAAAACCAAGCTTTTTGCACGCCACGCTTTTTACAGCCACATCAATGCAATGCAGCAATATGAGCCATGCCATTATCTTCTATTATGACAATTCATACCGCAAATGCTTGTTCGTTACGCCCCTGTATTCTGATTAGAACCATAAACTCCTCGCATGTTTGATTATATTGGGATGTCACATGTGACTGGGATACCATTATCTTTCGTTTTAGCTGCTGTGAATACCATGTAGTCCTATGAATTGGTTTCGTAGGAGATCTTTCCTAAAAGACAGAGGTGGCTGGTTTCCATTTCGTTTCTTTAGTACAATACCTTTGCCTTTATCATTAGTAAGTTCATTAGCCAATGCTGAACTCGCTGACAAAGATTTTTTTCCTACCACCAGATAATTAGGTGGAGATATAAAAATGTCAGTTCCCAATTCGGGATATTCTGTATCTTCATCCTCTTATATCGTAATAATGTCTTCTAACGTCAAAATCAGAAACAGAAAAGTAAACACAGTTAGAAAATTCACTTATATAATAATATAATTCCGTAAAATTTGAATACTCATAAGCCTACTGTATCGTATAGGATACACCAGATTTCAAACATGAAAAGTACCACTTATGTAACGTAATAGTTCTAATATAATATGCCTATTGTGTAGCCACATATTCTAGCATGTAATTTAGTGCCATAAAAGATTACCTATGTTGAAAAAAAGTGTTATATTACCTCTTTGATGTCATTACGGTGAAACCATCTCCAAATCTCAATTTTCATCAACTCAAAAAACAGCCTTTAACTATTTTTTTAGCAAAAAAAGTATTTTTATAATGCTTAGCACTAACCAAAGATAATAAAACGCGTTGTATAAATTAAAACGTAATAGTAGGTAGTTCGCAAGATTTTTTTTAATTCTACCGTATCGTATGTGATACGGTAGGTCTAAATGGGACGTTTTTGAAACAGAAATGACAGATCTAAGGCAAAAATAATTAAAAAATACAACGCAAATAAAAACATCGTCTCCTCTTTTTGGAGTAGTAAATAATAAGTTTTCACTTATTACGTAAAATTTACAGAATATGATATAAATTATTTTTATTATTTATTATTATTTTTATTATTTATTTATTTATCTATACTAATATTAAAAAGAAGTAAAGTTTGTGTGCTTGTGACTTTGTGGGGGGTAATCTCTGGATCTACTAAACCGATTTTAAAAATTCTTTCTGTGTTGAATAGTCCATTTATCGGGGAGTGTCATAGGCTATATAGTATCGCGCTATGACTATGACTAATGGGAGTGGAGCAGTAATGAAATATGTTTAAAAAAGGGACGCGTTTTTTTCGCCGCCCAACGAAGGGGGCACGGGTCAGCTAGTAGTGATATAAATTAATTGATTAATGAACTTGCATCTTTATCTTGGTTGATGTATTAGAAGCTAACGCCTCTCCCTGATATTTATTTATTTATGATAATGATGATGCTCGAATGTTAACCTCGATATTGATTTCTCTACTAAATCTTTACTACTGTATATTATAAGCAATTTCATGTCTTATTATGCTATTTAAGTAAGTAAAGTTCTATATTTGATTTAATTACTATTAACCCACGAATGGGTTCCCTATTTTACTGCGAAAGTTCGATATCGTACATCGATGCCTTATTGGTGAGATGTAACGCTAGTGCGAAAAATTTTACTACGATTACTTGTTAGTTCGGTACGATAACATCGTACTACTGAATTATCGCGATACCGTGTTCGATATAATAAAAATCGAACTATCAACTTTCGCAGTAAAATAGGGAACCCATTACGAATATCAGAATATTTCTAAATGGGAAGCGCAGTGTATGCCTAGTTAGCATGCCTTGTATTTTTGTTATTGGAGTAGAGTCGTACCCGTAGTGACACGTAAAAAGGTAAATGAAAATTAAATATTTATATTTACCAGCTATTAACTTCATATCGCCCGCGATCGCGTCGCGACGCCCACATTTGTTAAAAACATACTTTTTTTTTCATTTTTATATGCATCTTGTATTTACATAATTAAGGTTACATACAAAAAGGTTTATTGAATATATTATTATAATAAGAGTTCATTGATAATAATGCATCAGAACAATGAATAATTAAAAAGAACTGTTTATTGCATTTTTGACGTCTGCAATTAATTTTTGACGACCTCTGGCGTAGTGGTTATATAACATGACTGCTACGCAGAGGTCTCGGGTTCGATTCCCGCTCAATGCAAAACTTTGTGTGCATGAATGAAAATGATTGTTTGCATTGGTCTGAGTGTTTCTATGTATAATAGGTATGTATGTATTTACAAAAAAAAGTATTAAAGTATGTTTATCCGTTGTCTAGAACCCATAATACAAGCTTAGCTTAGTTTGGGACTAGATGGCGTTGTGTGAGGAATATTGATATTATATATTTATATTTGCAAGTATTGTTGTATTTTTAAGGCTGTGTTTATTTATTTAACTCTAAAATGATCCTTACATACAAATTAAAAAATAATTATGTATTATGTTTTTTACTTGACATTTTAGTCATAGTTTGTTTCATAAAAGTTAACTGTTCTGTCTAATCTGTACACCTGTGTAAACATTACGTTTTTAACTCAGATTATGTTGTTCCACTGTTGTGTTAGTGTGTATAAGAACTTTATGAGTGAGAGTAAAAGTAAGTAAATAAAAATTATAACTATCTTCCTGAACGTTTGTTTCAAGAAGACGTTTTAATCTATACTAATATTATAAAGAAGTAAAGTTTGTGTGTTTGTGACGTTGTAGGGGGTAATCTCTGGATCTACTGAACCGATTTTAAAAATTATTTTTGTGTTGAACAGTTTTTTTATTGGGGAGTGTCATATAGTATATAACGCTATGACTAATAGGAGTAGAGCAGTAATGATATATGTTTAAAACAGAGACGCGTTTTCTTCGCTGCACAACGAAGTGGGCACGGGGCAGCTAGTACTGTATAAGAAGGCGGGTTTAATCGTCATTTCTTGTGATGTTCTTTCCGACGTCAGCTTCGTCAGCCATCTTGATGGCTATCCTGACTCCCGTACTGACGTCCGTCCGGAGACGCGTCCTGACGCCCAACTCTATGCTCATTGCGAAGTTTGTTCCTATGTTTGTCCTCACATTAGTATATAAGTAGCAGCTGATATTCATATCTACATATTCCAAGATCTCTCCAATACCAAAGCAGAAAAAAGGTTTTATCATTATGTATACTTTTTACGAAGGCTGTGCTGAATATTGTTTAGGCATTGGTTACGTAAGTTGATCGGTCTATCGTCGCCACAGGAAGGCTCACTACTTTGGCCTACTACGTCAAATCAAAATGGACTCTTTCATAGCTACGGTGACCACATATTTTGTACATGTGAAACAGGAAAGTTGTGCTGTGTTTCCTGTGTTATTTGACTTTGAAGACATAATTTTGTTCAATTTATATACATTATCTCTTGATTTATTAAATTTATTTAAAATTATTAATTTTTTTTTGAAACTAAGTTACTTTACCAATCTGGATAAAATTTGAATAGGACCAACCTAAAAGGTGAAAAAGAACCTTTAAAGAACCTACTCTACTTGGATTCGGTTAAAACTATTGGAGTTGTGTCATCCTTTATTTTACACTTTAATTGCGTCCGAATGAAATAATTGAATATTTGAAATGCAATAATATCTAGAAATTAGGTGTAAAGTCTGTTCCCACTCCAGCACAAATAGTTGTCTTATGTTTTGATGTATACTATGTATCTGTTAAGATTATATCAGCAAATGAAAATAATAATAATGTTTCGAAAAGAAAAAATAAAATAATTTAATAATCTAAAAAAATATGAAATACTCAACTATATAGTTTATCCATATATTCCAACTTTTCCTGGTCACACTATAGTTCCAAAATTCTGGTCACGCGCTCCCGGGGTCGAATTGAAAGGTGGCCAAGATTGAATAAAGATGGGCCCCCTACAGTGGGGTTATCAAATCATCCCACCCACGTACGAACGAATAAAAACAGATTTTGTTATCACCCTTAATACTCTGTATATGTATCGGGACAGGTTACAATTGCCACGTTGGGATTACTTAAGGTAATACTTTAAAAACAATTGATTTTATAGACGGGCAGGTGTGCTAAAGTTCCTATAGATGGAAGTATGGTTTACTTCTTCTTCTTCTCTACTAGCGCTTTGGAGGCGGTGGTAAAGTTTTCAAAACTTTGAAATGTTAATAAACTTAGATTAAGTAGTGTTAGATGACGTCAAAAAGATGCAATATTATTGTACTATTTTGGATAAATAAATGAATACTGAATACTGACTAAAACTCATAGCGTCGCACAATCACCCGTAAGGGCTTTACTGGGAGTAACCTTACTCTAGCCGTCTCCGTGGGTACCTATTAAACCTCAAATATTCGAAGCAATTTGGAAGATCTACAAAACGTTCTACTGTATGTGAGTTAGCTATTAAAATATTTATACTTAAATTTCTACATAAGAAAATGATACCTAATTGATTGACAATGAGATATTTACAAGTTTTTTATTAAGTTAAGAAAAGGGTGAGGGGGTCCTAAACGTGGACTAACCAGAGAGCAAAGTAAAAGTAACGAAGGAAAAGCTAGAAACAAACCATCAATCTGATATTAGTAGAATTAATTTGATATAATATTATAATTTTTTGACAACATCTGTGGCGTAGTGGTTATTTAACATGACTGCTACGCAGAGGTCTCGGGTTCGATTCCCGCTTAATGCAAATCTTTGTGTGGGAACATGATTGCTTGCATTGGACTGGGTGTTTTCTATGTATAATATGTATGTATTTACAAAAAATAGGTATTTAAGTGTTTATCCGTTTGTCTAGTACCCATAGTACAAGCTTTGCTTAGTTTGGGACTAGATGGCGTTGTGTAAAAGTGTGAGGAATAAAAAAAATTAGAACTATGCAATTTTTCATTCAAATTAATTAACTCAATTAGTCTATATCAGAGTAGGATGCCCTTCCCTGCATGGTAAAGGTTACGATACACAATTGGTGCAGTAATTTCTCTTAACAAAAATATATGAAACGTCTTTATGTAATTAAGTGAATAGAAACAGTTTTAATGAACGTACAATATGTTATGAATATGCTTTGATTGCGAGCACATCGCTGAATAGAATTGATTGCTTAGTTGTTTTTTTATGTATGAGAATAAACACGTAAAAGCTTAGGTTTTAATAAAAATTGTACACCAAATTATACAGAAGTAGAACTTTTGTGTTTGTGTAAAGATCTGAATCGTGTTACTATAATTTGTAATGATTTTATAATCCTAAACTATGTTCATCATCATAAAAGCCCATTAATGCCCCACTGCAGGGACGGGCCTCCTCCCATGACGAAGGGATCCTTGGCCGACTAATACCACGCTGGCCAGACGGATTGGTATAGGGTTTAATTTCAAGTTTTCCTTCTTTTTATTTCGTAAAGATAATATTCACGGATAGTGCCTTAGTCGGTTTTTACGACAGCCATGGGATGAGATGGAATGGTGACATCTTGTATTCTTACTCCTTCACCACACGGAGAAAACTATGTTATTGCATGCTAATTAGTGATCTAAATGTCGCTTTCACTGATCCCTATAATTTGTTTGTGTTATCATCCATATAAGTTTAGCTTATCATACACATTTTTACTAAAAATATTATGCAGTACATACACTATTTTGCGAGTTATTGTGTGCACAAGCGATGCCTATGTGGGCACTTTGTATCTTTAGTAGTTTGACTTTTTAGCTATTTCTGCTTAGCGCTTAGATGGTTAAGTTAAATTACAACATCCTACTATTATTATAAATGCGAAAGTTTGTGAGGATGAATGGATGGATGTTTGTTACTCTTTCACGCAAAAAGTACTGAATGGATTTTGATGAAATTTGGAATACAGGTAGTTTAAGGTGTAGAATAACTTTTAAGCTATACAACGCGGGTGAAGATGCGGTCACCAGCTAGTTATACTATACATCCAATTATCATAACTTATAATTCTAGCTCAGCAAATGTTTATCGTCTCCCTTTGTAATGTCCGGGGGGTTAATAATTCATATAACTAATTGACATAGGACATGTTTGTATTGAATAATTCACTGTGTTGATGTGCCTGAGATTGAACCTATATGGTATATGTATGTATAACTGTTAATTGGTGTAAATAATTAATGCATTAAATTACGAGAATCTAGCTGATTGTCTTTGATTATTATCATTTGGCATCATTGATTTATAAAAAACCCTAGATGCACATTTTCAAACAAAACTAACAGCCAAAAGTGTCACCAAATTAAACATACGCAATAAATACGTATAGTAATATCGTAAACATATTTCTTTTTTCAAATTCAATCTTACACGCATGACATAAAGTTGTATTTAAAAAGTAATGCACATAAAGCAATCAAATTTAATGATTGACGTTTGCCGGTAGAACAACGCAATACTAATTTGAAAAGAGTGCACAATGCGCCCATTTGTTGCGGACGTTTTTGGGAAGTGGAGTGTGTATCTTTGGTTTTTTGTAAATCAATGTTTGGCATTGATTTTAATGTTCTACTTTCTTGTTTTTCAGTATGAAAGAATGCTTCTGGCACTCACTGGCCGATGGGTCGACAAGCTCGACACATGGTCGTCATTCTAATCTCACCAAAATTTCGACTTCAATCGACGTGAAATATTCACATTCTTTCACAGACATCAATTCACACGAAAACATTCGAAATAGTGTATCGATGTGGCGCACTTTCTCACTAATAGAGTCTTATTTCAGTTTTCAGGGCTGTGGTTCATCGCTATTTGAACCCGAATTTTTAAAATTACAGTGCAATGATCAATGTAAAAAAACACTGAGTTTTCAGGTTAAACAACCACTGGACTGAAAAACTTGCATCTTTCTAGAGAAGGTTAAAAATTACCTCAATAAGCCATCAATATAAAATATTGATTATATTTCACAAAGTTGCTCACTTCCTTGTCTTCATTATAGTTAATCCTCTGATACAGAATATTCAATCAGCTCGTCAACGTGTCCTCGCGATGTGATTCAGTTTATGTAAGAGTTACATTAATTACGTAATGGCGTATATATTATTAAATTTAATGTCATTTTGCTGAAGATATAATGTCGAATAAGTACTACCTTGTGTATTGCTTTGTGTGTGTTATCACCCTTACAATATGGATGCAAACTTTACTGATACTACACTGAACTCAAGGATTGGTGTAGGGTTTTATGTGACGTGAATAGGGTAAGGTTGCGACTATTGGACCACTTAATTTTAAACAGTCCTAGTATCTAAAATAGAGCGTGAAATAAAACAGAATCTGTGCAAACGAGTAGTCTGTACATTCAATTGTTGGTAACTAACATAATTAAGTTAATATTATTAAGTACATATATAGTCACAAAAGAAGAAAATAAAACTTTGTGATGGTTTCCTTGTTTGAACCACCGTCTCTTTCATCGGACCACTTAGTTGCTATAATTGGACTTAGGGCATTATAGGTGGCTGGTCCATTCAAGGTGCATGTAAAAAATTAATAAAGTAATTTTTTTTAATCATTTATTTTCATTCATTTATTTTCGACTATTTATTTTCGACAATAAATAGTCGACAATACAAAAATATACTATGTATTCTTAATTGCTGTACTATACTAGTAAAAAAAATCTCAATAAAATAATTAATATAATAGTACTTACATGCTGTTATTTGCAGCGTAAAAATTAAATTCGAGGTCCGCGAAACAAAGCAAAGTACGTCCATCCCTCATGCTGCTTGCTGCGGTACTGGCGGTTGGAGGACGGTGTGGGGGGTTGTAAAGCTATCGTTTCGATGTAAATATCGGGTTCAAATATGAATAGATCGCGAAATATTGAAGTGGTCCAAACAAAGCGCTAGTCCAATGATCGCAACCTTACCCTATTATCTTTACAAAATAAAAAGAAGGAAACTTGAAATTAAACCCTATACCAATCCGTCTGGGCAGCGTGGTATCAGTAGGCGAAGCATCCCTCCGTCACGGGAGGAGGCCCGTCTCTGCAGTGAGACATTAATGGGCTGTTATGATGATGATGATTTATGTGACGTGTTCCAACTTTTTTATTTTATTCTACTTATTTAACTTTTTCACAACTGAACGCATGACTCCTTTAAACGTCTGCACCTGCACTTTTGTCTTGTGCCTCCTTCATCGATCGATTGCCAGCAACCTTTGCCAGATACAACTCGTGAGGGATCTGTCCAACTTGTGTCTTCATCCGAATACTCTGTTACGAACAGTTCTGCATGCGATGTGCCCTGCATACTGCAATTCGATGTCCTATATCTGTTACTTGGGTTCTCCTGCTGATCTCTTCATGTCTGACAACATCTCCACATGACAAGACAATTTACTTAAAGACACAAAACGGCATTCAAAAGTCCTAACACATAAATTCAGTTAGATACAGTGGGATCCATTTATTTATGGCTGGGATACGGGCGGGCATTTTTAGTGAAACTTCTTGAAACTTTGCAGTTGTGAGCCAGCTCTGGATTTGTTGTCTACTTTATTATTTCGAGGATCCCTGGTACTAGTGGTGTGTATAGGTAGTGTTTAAACGAAGCATTTGTTTAAAGTATTTCTCTAGAAGGTATGTTGTGACGGTAGAACATGTAAGTTCGTTGAGAATTCTTGCAGTAAAAATTGATTTAGAATAAAGGCATCTTAGATTAAAGTATTTTTACCCAGAGGATCACAAGCTATGTGTCCTCAGCGATAGTCAATATACTGGACATACAATAATAGCTAAACGATCTGACCTTCTTGGAAAAAAATTAAGCTTTTTCGTTTCGCTGGTCAGTAGCTTATCTGCAGCTAAGCTACGCAGCGTCTGTGTGCGCTGAGAATATTGACGTCCATGAGGGTTAATTACAACTGTCTTCCATAATAATTAATAATGTAGTTCTTTTAGGCTAATTTTATAAATAAATATTTATAAAATAAAAGGTATGAATAGTAATATAGTGCGTCTCAGTGTCCCATCTCTAAATAGTTATTATTCCCGTCGGGTTCAGCGCAGTTGATATTATAACTTGCGCAATATTTTACATAGGATTCATGCTCGGTCTTGACTCAAGTTGCGAGGATACAAATTATTGTTGAAGCCGTCTCTAAAACTATAAGCGTAGACGGATGACAAAGCTATTCCGTAATGTGAGATAATTAGTTATAGAGATGACAATTCAATGTTTTTGGTCTTAATATAAACAAACTGCTTTAATATTACTTGTTTTATTTTCGGTGGAGGTATCACCACCCACTTCGCCCTATGGGTAATACAAAAATAAATCGCAACGTTAAAGCGGACTAGTGAAAAGTATATTGATATTTTTCCAACAAAACAATACTTGGTATGTGAAAGAGTGTCGGAGACCACTGCGTCCTTTTTGAATCATCTTCCCTTTGCTTCTGAACATAATCAAGTTACAGACAATCAAGTAGTATAAGTAGTTTGTCAACTAGTTTTTTCCTGCAGACCCTATAGCGTAAATGGTGCATATTCAAGGGAGAATAAAACTCCTTAGATTTTGATTCATAAGACTTTTATTAGGAACATAGCAAGTATTATAATAATATAGTATTTTATGCATCTGATCCTAGCATGCAGTTTTAAATACTTTTAAACATTTTTAAAGAAAAACACAAAGCACCATATCACCGCGTCAGCGGCATAAGGATGCAACTACATTCTAAAAATGTTGGTTTAGAGTGGTGTTTCTGTGTGTATATCTGTTTAATATTTTTGTCATCTCTATTTATTCATTGAATATGAAATGAATTGTGAGCTAATATTATATTATCTTTATGTTAGAGCTGCTATTTATTTTCTTGTCATTTTTAAATCAATATAAATTGTATTTGATACATTGTTGTTATTTGAATTGCATTAATATTTGCATTTTTTATTTTTTTTTATATAATGGGAGGCAAACGAGCCAGCGGGTCACCTGATGGTAAGTGATCCCAGCCGCCCATCGACATCCCCAACAACAGAGGAATCACAGATGCGTTGCCAAGCATGACATCATTATTGTTTATAAACAAAATCCTTCAAATTTTAAAAGAAGAGAGCTTTAGTTAAAGTTTTTCGTACCCAACGCACTTCCTAGTATCAAACATATTTCTCGTATCGGTTTGGACCAGTACGAACATGAGTGTCATGGTAATTTCATTATCAGCTTTATATTTTTTCTTTAATATTATGTTAAATGAAATATTGATTTATAATTAAGGCTTTGGTTGTTTTGTTATCGACGATAAGTAATTAAATACATTTAGACGAGTGCAACTACCAGGATTATATTATGTGCCTAATTCCTTAGGCATAAAAATAAAATACGCATATTCGATACTGACTTTCGTATCTAACTTTGGCTACTGAAAACTACTACTTCAGAAAATAACCTGCCTAATTTGTATTTTTTATGTAACATATTTAAAAAATAATTATATCAAAAAAGAGATCTTAATTTGAATATTTACATTTAAAACAATACGCAGACCGCAGAAACAGAATAATTTTTATTACAAACGGAGACAGTCCCATTATTTTACGATACAAAAAAGCTCATACCCTTCTCAACGTACGGTCTTAAACACCAAAAAATTACGCATCCCATCTTTTCCTGTCATACATTAAACAAGATAGGTCAGATTTTTGCGCACGACGCAAAAAAGTACGCTAATATTTTACACCAATAAGGGTTATGTTGCGGTGAGGTAAAAACAATAAGCTCTGAATATATACAAACATATGAAATTTATGTTTGTCGGTTCTACGGACTGTATAATTTTTGTTTAGGTACATACTATACTTTTGGTCTTGTGCGGTACCCGTGCCGTTGGGTTCTTGCAATCTTTATAAACGAAAATGCTTATTTTTTGGGTGAAACACGTTGTATTAAATACGAGTCCTTTGAGCCTTTTTGTTTATTTTTTTTGTGAGTTTCGTGTTTTTGTTTATTTTTTGTAACTTATATTTTAAGCGTGTTATTTTGTATGTATGTAAATTTATATTAATACATACAAGGCTTCTGAGTTTTAGCTAACTACAAAAAAGGAAGATGTTATAGGCTACCAACGCTATGGTTTTGGATTAGGTTTTTTAAAAATAACTGCTTCCATGAGGAGGCGGCCGTGGCATGCTGCTGCTGTGCCCAAGGGGTCGAAGTTTTAAATGCAGAATTATATGATCCACTAGTAATAATTATTATTATCCTTAGTGTAGGTTTTAAAATACGGAAGTTGTTTAAAAAAGTTAATTAACCAATATATTTAGTCTGCTTTTACGAGATCCACGGTATGGTAATTATAAATAGTGACATTATTTACAGTTATTCATTCACTATTCACACTTACAGCTAAACCACTAATGAAATAACTATATTTACAACAGCTAACACAAAAGAGGTACGGGCCCGTCGTCGCAGCCATTGCTCGTACAAATCGAATTATTCCAGTTTTAGCTAAATCACGTTCACACAATATATTTTGTTCTCTCTCTCGCAGAATGCATTTACGTTGCGGGCGTCGCCGAGTGATACCATTTGTATTAGGTTGTTGAACTGTAGCTTATATTTTGGAGTTTTATTTACACTTAATAGAGAGTGATAATTCATTTCTTTATAAATTAAAGCTTGACTGACAGTGTATAGCTTTATGGGAAACGCTAAAAAGTGTAATAAACGTTAACTCCATTACTTTGTGGTAATCGTTAAAAAATGGTCACATTCTTGATATTCAGAATGTGCTAAATTTGAAACAGATTATCAATACGTGTGCCACCACTTAAAGCATCTAGGCGTGGTAAAAGTCAACTAAAAAAAAGTTGGCGGATATTTTTTTGTTAATTGTAAGAAAGCAACAAAAGTACAACACTTTACAAATAATATATCTGATGTGTTAGATTGTGTAAGAAAAAAATATTACCTTATCTTTGTTTATTGTCATAATAGGTCCATTGTTTCATAAACTTGCTTACGAAAGACGTGCTTAACACTAAATAAATTTTCTCCAGCATACTTAACACAACAACCATACTTAACAAGATTTTTTGCGGAATAGTCAACTGTACTTACTTTATTAAAAAAATAAACTAATTAAACTGTTTTTTGCTAGACGTTTCGCCACATACACTATCCGTGGTCACATGAAATGTTTAAAAAACTTACCTGCATTAATAGCTATAAGAAACATTACCGAGTAATTCGAAGCATGTTATCGTTACAATAGTGATCGAGTAAAATGTTCCAGGTATCTCGACAATTTTAATTAAACACTCGCTATCAGATGTTTAACTTTATTCATTAGCTTAGATGGTGACAATTCGGCGTCGCTACTTCAACTTCTAAACATTTTGAATACTTTGTTCATTGAGTTTATCTCGGGTTTTAAATTATTGTTCGCTTTAAATGTTTTATTGGCGTGTTTCATGTTATGCACTTGTAATACTAATTCTTTGTAATTATGTAGTGGATTTTAGCCACGGTTTCGCTTACGTTGATTTCGGTTTTTGTAACAATTTATAGTAATTATATAATATGATGCTATGCATAGATGGGGTTTAACTTTTAAAGAAATGATTTTTTAAGGAAAGGACTACCTTATCACGTACCGCATTAGACAATAGGTACAGTTGGGTGCACTAGTTGTGAAGAAATTGTCTGTCACGCCACGTGTCTGGCTCACTCAATGTCTGTAGCTATAAACAAACCTTACAAACGCTAACAATCAACATTTTTTATTTATTTTATTTATTTATTTATTTCTCTGTTAACATTACAGGCTATCAACCCAATGCGATAATAGGGTATTGTAACGTATATCTAGAGGAACCATACTAAACTTTATACATAACTTACTACTAATTAACTTAACAAAACCAAAAATAAAATAATTAATGAAAGAAAGATATCAATGATATAAAGTTATGTGTAACACTAAGTTTTTTAAGTAGAGCTCTTTTGTTTAATCTTATCAGATGATTTTCTTGATCTTGATAACTTCGCAAACAATGTTCCGATCAAGTAAGATAATATTTTAACTAAGAAATGCGTAAGTCCCAGTATTGTCAACACGCTGCAGCCAAAGAACACATTAAACATTCCACCAAGTTGAGCTGAAAGAAGAAAGAAATAGGTTTTATGGATGACGTATTTTTTATTTTATGTTAGGTTTTCTATTAGGTTCCTACTAAAAATAAAACTAATAAACATTTTCAATATGAACAGCTGTTTTGTTGCTTTATTTTAATAACGGTAGAATAAAAACAAGTGAAAATTAAAACTTTAATGGTCACCTAAACAGATGGTATTTATCGATGTTTATTTTGTTCCTGCATTGTAAAGTTATAATAATATCATCTTGTGTTAAAATTAATTCACCATTATCATGTAAATCCTGCACATGTACTTATTGTTTTAAATAATGTATAGTATGCTAACTATGTAGCGGTATATAACATGAAGGTCTCGGGATCGATTCCCGCTCAATCCAAATCTTTGTGTGCATGTACATAATAATATGATTGTTTGCATTGGTCTGAGTGTTTTCTTTGTATAATTCGACGCAAGAAAGCGATTTTGTCGTATCTCGAAAAATTGCGAAATAGAGTTTTATACACCATTCGATTCAGAAAAAAATACCACATCGAATGATCTCAGTTTCATTTTTCTACGACTATTTTTTATTTAGATACGACATTGAGATTTACCTCAATTTTTCTGAATCAAAACGAAAATAATGTTGTAACTAACCCAAAATTCGCGTTTTATTATGTTAGGATACATACAACATAATTGCTGCGTATACTTCACAGATTACGACATATACCTCGGCCGAAATGCATTACTTGCAAGGAGTTACACCCTTCACAGCGCACTACAATATAAATTTTATTTAGTTACAGCAAAATTGCCGCTCGGGATTTACATGCCAACTTGAGATATTACCAAGTGCTCATTCAGCAATTTACGTTATTTCTACAATTACAGCACTTTACAGTGTATTTTTCTATTAAAAAAATGTACTTAACCCATTTTAAAGGAATTAATATTTTGGCTACTAGAATATACGTGGCATTCGTTTCCCTGTCCCCCGCGACCATTCGCAGATGCAGCGCGTACGGCTTATTTGTCATTCGGCGCTCGACCGCCCAAGTGTGAATGCGATTACGTAGTGGAAAGACGACTCCTTATGTTCGTGTTTAATGTGATATTTGAACATCATAACAGCCCATTAATACACCACTGCAGGGACGGGCGTCCTACCGTGACGGAGGGATACTTGGCCTACTAATACCACGCTGGCCAGACGGATTGGTATAGGGTTTAAATTCAAATTTTCCTTCTTTTTATTTCGCTAGGATAATATTCAGAAATAGTCCCTTAGTCGGTTTTTACGACACCCATGAAATGAGATGGGGTGATGACATATTGTATTCTTACTCCGTCACCGTCACACGGAGAGAGAAGGCATACGCTAAAGAATTTAAAACCAAAATATGATAAAAAAGTTAAAGATATTCTGGAAGAAACAGACGATGAAGATAAACAGTAATTCAGATCATCTGTTTCTTCTAATTTACGACCATTTCTTAGAATTGCCCTAATTTTTAGTATGATTTGTCACGTTCCATTTACTTTAGCTAAAGTGGTTTTAAGAAGTATTAATCCAATGAAGCTTTTTTTTATTGTTTGTTTTTATTTTGTTTTGCGTATAGGCCTGAAACTCTGTTTTTACATTTTTAATTACAATAAATAAATTCGTTGCTTAACATACCGCATTTTGTTTGTGTTCCGCAAATTAAGTAATACTACTTACAACAAAAAACAAAACCATGATAAATAAATATATTCATATAAAACAAACTAACATTTATCATTTAAAACTTTTAAATAGATACAGCAAGTTTGATAACAGTCAATTAGAAGAAGTTACTGATGGTCTAAACATTTGCTTTTAAGATACAGCATAATCAAAGTTTATATTTTAATAATCAAATGATGTATCTAGTATTAAATCCAAATACAATAATCTTAGAATGACCGGTTAAATTGCAAATGGAAGGTTTTATTTTAAAATTTCATCATTGAAAATATGATAGTTTTAAGTCTACTAGTTTTCATATTATGAATTTTTTAAATAGTTTTTTAGCTCTGGTGCAAAATTGCATTTTTCGAGATACAACAAGATCGCTTTCTTGCGTCGATATGTACCCATAACACAAGCAGGTTAAGCCTAGCTTACATTGGGAACTGATGGCGCTGTGTAGAGATTATGTCCGTAAATAATTATTATTTATAATATGAACTTACAAAACAAGTCCAGGTAAGTATAGTAAGACCATCGTTGTTTAGTTTTCTTCTCGTATGATTGTATGAAAGTTCTTACTATAGTTATCTTGCTGTAGTTTAAGCCCTTGCTGTAGAAATATAAATAAATGTATATAACACTTTAGCTCTAGTATTATAAATCGTAAGAAATCCATTAATAAAATATTTAATATTATGTTAATACCCAAACAAGGTTATTCATATTTATGACGGGTAAGATGCAGAACGCAACCAAAAACATGTAACTTCAAAAAACAAAGACCAATTGTAAAATTTTATTCAGTTTGCTTAAAAGTCAACCTTGATATGCGTATTAACTTTTTAATAAATCCAAAACTACTAACTACTTAGTAAAGGAGAATGGGCGGTTTCGTCCCATGTGTTGTATACTTTGTGACCTATATCATTTGAAAGATCTCAACAAGTGCTATGTTTTATTGTAAGGGCATAACCCCGTATCTCGTGCAGGGAAACTGTTATAGGGTTTTAAAAAAATAAAAAAAATAATTAAAAATGTCTTAACTAATTGGTCTTTTAATAACTACTAATAAAGATATTTAAAAGTAAGGCAAAAAATTGTCACTAATCAAAGTTCACTAACAAAGTTCTCGAATACTTACTAAAATGTATCAAGTGCAGGTACTGTTGGGTCTGGAGTGAATGTTGTTGTTCTTATTTCATTTGTGTCCACATTGCACGTCGCAGGGCAATTGCAAATATCACTGTTCACTACAAAATTAAGATTAAACAATAAATTCTTCAAAATCAAGGCTTAGCTTAAAATGTAAATTCAAAATGCTGTGGTCTTTCATAATGCCTTATTATTTTCCTGCATCTACGAACTGCGCTACGGGACCTTTGACCATTGATTAGTGCATGTCACTTACAAGTTCCAAAGTAATCACAATTTTGCATAGAAATGAAAATGAAAATGAAAAATTATTTTATTCATATACTTAAGACACGTTAGTGACACTTATGAAACTCTGCGTTTTTATAGTGATCACATATGCACATCTAATTTAACGGCTAAGTTTACTGAGGGTTCGGAACACTACCATGTCAGGGAAGACACCTACAAGAAACTCTGCTTGGTTCCTATCGCTCTTCTTGGTGATCACTTCACAAATATTATTTTATTAAGAAAACAGTACAATTCAGATCAAAGCATTTTTATCGTTTAATGGTGGCCATATACGATCCTTCCTGTCGTCCAATCGGCATGATACTGCAGGCTTGATCCAATCTCAATCAAAAGAAACGAAATTCGATCCTGCCATCCATTCTAACTGTCCTTCCGATCCACTCGCATACACGGTCAATTCTAACTGATCCAATCGGTAGCGTCATGCCGATTGGACGATAGGAAGGATCGTGTATGGCTACCATAAGTAATTCTTTACACTGTAATATGATTTCGATATTAACTTATGTTTAACTCGCAGGTCAATGCATACATTCATGTCCATAAACATGTACGTATACAAATATTTGTGCAAAGCAGTAATCGATACTTCTCTCGCATCACCATAACTATAGCGCCGATTACACTACCCTACATGTAGGACACTACATCTTGTAGGGCACTACGTGTTGTCTAGTGTAATCACATGTAGGCTGTTAGGACACTACACATCGGAGATTGGCGAGTCCCGACCGCCCTACATCATGTAGTGTCCTACAAAATGTAGTGCACTACATGTAGGGTAGTGTAAGCGGCGCTTATAGCAAGTACGACACACAAGTATAAAAATGAAGTAAGTTACCGTTAACAGCTCTAGCACACGTGAGCCTGGTCGCGTTGCAGTAGACAACTCCATCAGGTCTCGGATGTACAAGTCGAACACATTTACACTGTCTTAGCGTGCGAGCCATCTCGCATTCCAAAGTACAGTACTTTCTGTTAACCAGACGATTTTAGTAGCAGTTAAATAAATAAATAATCCTCACACAACGCCATCTAGTCCCAAACTAAGCAAAGGTTGTACAGTCAGCTGCAAAGAAATCTAACCCCTTTAACGCGCTGTTATATTCTTAAAGGGGGTTAGATTTCTTTGCAGCTGACCGTACTATGGGTACTAGACAACAGATAAAAATACTTAAATACTTTTTTTTGGTAAATAAACAACACTCACACCAATGCAAACAATCATGTTCATGCACACAAAGATTTGCATTGAGCGGGAATCGAACCCGAGACATCTGCGTAGCAGCCATGTAATATACCGACTGCGCCACAGAGGTCGAGTTAGTAAGTACAGTACGCGCTAACTAACTCGACCGGCCTGAAGTTAGCTATCAGAAGTTCGCGGATGTAAGGACAAGAAAACCCCTGATCCCTACGCTCCCCGTTATTTAGTTCCTAAAGTGACATCAGCGCAGCCGTCTGCAAGAACTTCAAACCGGGCGGTACAAAAACATACGGCTTTTTTACCGACGATACCTACTACACTCGCGCATCTTCAACATTTTATTTTCTATTGTGTCTAAAGTTACCTTAGCATATTTTTCTTAATTCAAATCTTCTTTGAATTGAATGTTATGTACATTACTAAAATAAGCGCATCATCATTTAATTTAATAGAAATTCACGGTTTACAGCTAATATGCAATAAAGCGTTGTTCGCAATTTTCATTTTATTACTCGCTCGTATTTTATTTACTCATTTTAGGTGATATTTATTTAACTGTAAAGTTTAAACTCATGATTTAACTTTTAAACTAGATCACCTAGAAGTGTGGTACGATGTTTCACTAAACTAAAAGCTCTGAGAAGAATGTGCACAGAATATTAGGCGGTTTATATATTTTTGTTCGAACTTGGCCCATAATTTTACCCATAAAGCTTTCCATCAGGTGACCGACTTTATCGTTTGGTCCTTTATCATCACATAAAAGTAAATAATAAATTAAAATATTTTCTTTAGTAGGTTTGTCATTAGGTAATAGATGGTGCCTATGTCCAGGAGTGGATGCCCATTGACTGATATGACGATAATGAATCAATTATGGTAATGTAAAGGAATAAAGTTTTGACATCGCCGACTTACTTTCTATAGCAAGGGAAATACTTCAATCTCTCATCAGCCATCGTACATTTCCTAAGACTAGCACTGAGCCCCACAGCGGAGTCAGCGATGTGTAACGCGTGGATGCTGTAAGCGATCCACTGTTCAGTACCCGGGCTTAGTGCTGTACCGTTGATAGACGTATCTACGAAGTGTTGAGCTGCTTGAAGAGCGATCTATGGAAGTGAATGGTTTTGTACGATAGTTTTATGCGTTTGTCTATCTTTTTTTCTTATGAGACGACTCCAGCAATGGAATTCATGCTCTGAATATGCACAAAAAACTTTCAGGCTCAGTGCAATCATTTGTAAATCTTATTTTAAATTCTGCCCAAGACACTCAGTGTCCTGTGAGTGTGCAGGATTTAACTGCCACCTCCCAACCACGACTGTGTCGGGGATTTTAAAAATACCTTTTTTTTTTTTAGTTAGAACGATAGTTGTAAGCAATCTTGAACGACGTGCATAAGTGTGCAATGGCTTTTTGGTGGAATCTTTCTTGGAGTATCAAAATATTATTGCCACACGGACACATAAACTTAAACACCCTTACACCTTATTCCCTTACAATAAGTGCATGTTTAGTGAATCTCATTTCAAGGCAAATTTTTCGAACAATCGTTCCTGTTCAAACGACCCATTACTTTGTAAACCTGTCAATCAACAGATAACAGTATAGTAGGTACTAGAGAAATTGAAAGTAATTACAGTTTGTGCATCATAATTTCACCAGTTGTTGGCCAGGGTACATAGCGTGCTGAACTAATAATGGCTTTCTAGGATGGAACCACGAACTGATAAAGATGGCGGCAGGTCAAGGGATGTTCAGCAATGGCATCTAAGCCATCCATAAATCTAAGTTACTCCTTACTGTACAAAAGGTATTTCATTATTACGAAACCTTTGCTTACTTACCACTTTCCAAAAACTCTTACCGATATATGTTTTTCACGTTCCTTTTAATTATAGTTGGAACCTTACCCATTTGTACGCCAGATCTATATTTTTTGGTCTTTGAGTTTGGTTTATAGCTAGCACTAGGCCGCTGGTGAAACCAAATTGATGAGTATAATGCATAACTGTATCTTGTTTTATATAGCTATGTTCCCTCATTTCGCTGCAAAAATAAGTTGTTAGCTGTAAGTCTTAGTGATTGCTAATCAAATACAGCATTGTTGCTATTGACGAAGTAAAAAACCCATGGATACCATGGGTTTTATACCCCGTCTAAAAAAATAAGGGAAAGTGCACAGATAATTTATATACGAAAACAAAATAATCCAATAAGTTTTGCCAGCGTGCTATCGTTAGAGGAGCCTCACCATGGAGTGAGATGTTAACGAGCTGAATTTTTTTTCTTCCTACTGTTAAGTCAGGCATAACAGCCAGCAAAAGAACACGTGGCCAGACCGGTTTCAATTCTATCACCATCAGCGACCTAATTCTTGGAGTGCAGTGTCATGTTTCGATTTCTGTACATTTAAACGAAGTATAGTAAGGAATAATTGAAAGAATTACCGTCGTAAAGATCGTCCATTGAAAACACAGCAGAAGCCGTCTCTGGTGAGTTCCATTCTAAATAAATCGGAACAATTCTTGTCAACTCCCTTAAAGCGACATCTGTAAGTTTATCTTTTAAATAGCAAACAAAACTGTTTACACATATTGAGATAGATACGAAATTATTGCTTTTTATATAATTTTCCTCACACCTACACAATAAAACCCGTTCCCAAACTAAGCAGAGCTTATATTATAGGCACTAGACTTTTTGTAAATACATACCTAAATTACATAGAAAAGAAAGCCAATATTATTGACCATGCACAAAAAAAATCCATTTAGTGGGAACCTTATCTGAGCCATGGACTATAACCAATATGTTGCAGAGGCTGTCAATAAAGGTCACCTGAACAGTGTTTCTTCGCAGGTCTCAGTCAACATAAGACCAGCAGTTTCCACATCCATGTTATTGTAATCAAGAAATATCTCCAAATTTCTTAGATCACGGACATTAAAATTGACATCGGGAGAAAAGAATGCCGCTAGTTGAGGGAGAACATCGTAAATATATGTACGGTTCAGACCTTGAGGAATGTCCCTGTAAAATTTGATAAAATTAATGAAAAATAAAAACAATATAAATAAGTCTTGAAGGTAAATGCAATGAAGTAAGATAATGCCGTGGAATAAGGGATAATAAGGGATGGAGAGAAATCTTAGTAGAAAATTAGGTTTTGGTCCAGTTCGTTTTTGCTCTACTCTCTAAACGAACAAAACTCAGCATAATTCTTTGTAGTATATTACGGAGCTGATCCTGCCATAAAGCCTATTCATCTGACAGCATAGCGTATCAAAACAACTTTTGAGATGAATAAAATGTATTGGTTGTACAGTCACGAGCATAAATATATTACTATGGGCAGGTTGGCAATAACATCTGACATTTCAATGAGTTCAATAATATCTCTCTGCACGAACGCAGCATAAATATCTGATCACTCATTGGCAACATATAATTCTGACAGGCCACAAAGCAAAAATATGTGACGCGCCACTTTTCTCAAAAATATCTGACATGTCGTCTCGTGCAAATATATCTGACATTTGATATTTTCTGTATTTCTGCAATAATTGGTGTGTTTTCCCAGTAGCGTGCATTAATATCTGACTTCAACATGGGCGGCATAAATATCAATTACCTTTCTGTAATTTAAATTTATTTGATATAATTTGAGTTTTTACATAAAAATAGTTGGTTTATATTATATTTATTAATTTTAATAATTAAAATGAATATTATTCCCATTTATATACCTACTTTAAGTAAATATTTTTTCATGATTTGATTTGAAGTGGTAATAATATATATAAATTCTAAAATAATAAGTATATTTTATTTGTATAAAGTATAATTATAACAGTTTATAAATAATAATAAAAGGGACGTAATTATACCTTCACTGTTTTCATACATAAGACATTAATATTTGGATACTATTATTATTCGTAAATAACATAATGATATATTTTTATATTTGTTATTGCTCCTATTTATTATTCTTACCTAATTTAAATTTAATTGATTTAATTTGAGTATTTACATAAAAAAGTTGGTTTATTATTATATTTATTTATTTTCATAATTAAAATGAATATTATTCCTATTTATTTACTTCAAATAAATAATTTTTCATGATTTGAATGTATGTAGTAGTAGTAATAACATTTATATTCTAACATAATATGTATCTTTAATTGTATAAAGTATAATAATAACAATATATTAAATAATAAAAATAGTAACAGGGAAATAATAAAAATAGTAATTATACCTTCACTGTTTTCATCCATAAGACAATAATATTTCGATACTATTATTATTCGTAAATAACATAACGATAATATATTTATATTCTTTATTTGTTATTGGTCCTATTTATTATTCTTTCTGTTATACATTGGTCCTACTTTTATGTTATTAGTCTAAAACCTTCTTTGTTAAATGGATTATTTATGCATAAAAATTATTGGAGACCCCTCACACGGTCGACCGACGACTTGGTTAAAGAGGCGGGAAACCGATGGATGAGGGAGGCACAGGATCACGCAAGGAGATATTTGGAGGAGGCCTATCTCCAGCAGTGGACGTCAATTGGCTAATGAAATCTTTTAATATAAATGGAACCAGTAATTTGTTTGATAACAAGCCGTGAGACTGACTGTCGTAGAGACCGTTATTCCATGACCACTTTTAGGTTAGTAGTAGGTAAACTAATGCCCACCATACACTTAAGCCTGAAGCCTCCCTAAATGGTTTCTACTTGTTTCTTGTTGGAGATTTAGTCGAACATCCAGTGCACACATGTAATCAGAATAACAAAGTAATTAATTAATTTTGTAATTCGTTGCATCTGTTATTCTGACTTGGTTCATATCTAGGTATCTGCTGCAGAATAACAGTTTAATACACAACTCTCACACAGTCCGTAAAAGGTTTTTTGCAAGAACTCATACGCTCAAACTCATAGATTTTCCGCCCAGGATCACGGACTTAATCCTATGAAAAAAATTGCGGGGTTTAATGTTCAGCTATGAGATCAATCTAAGGTTCAAACCACAACACAAGGTAAAAACGGGCCCTACGACAATTAGTCTCACGGCTTGTTATTAAACAAATTACTGGTTCCATTTATATCAAAAGATTTCAATCCAATCCATTAGCTAATGGGCGTCTGCTGGACATAGGCTCCCTCCAAATATCTCCTTGCGTGATCCTGTGCCTGATGATGAGTGATCATCTATCGGTTTCCCGCCTCCTTAACCAAGTCGTCGGTCCACCGTGTGAGCGGTCTCCAATAATTGTTATGCATAAAAGTCCATTTTACAAAGAATGTTTTAGTTGGACCAACGTATAATAGAAGGAATAATAAATAGGAGCAATAACAAATATAAAAATATATCGTTATGCTATTTACGAATAATAATAGTATCCAAATATTAATGTCTTATGTATGAAAACAGTGAAGGTATAATTACGTCCCTGTTATTATTATTTATATATTGTTATAATTATACTTTAAACAATTAAAATATACTTATTATTTTAGAATATATATTTTTACCACTTTAAATCAAATCATAAAAAAAATATTTATTTAATGTAAATAAATGGGAAAAATATTCATTTTAATTATTAAAATTAATAAATATAATATAAACCAACTATTTTTATGTAAATACTCAAATTATATCAAATAAATTTAAATTACAGAAAGGTAATTGATATTTATGCCGCCATATTGAAGTCAGATATTAATGCACTCTACTGGAAGAACACACCAATTATTGCAGAAATACAGATACTATCAAATGTCAGATATATTTGCACGAGACGACAAGTCCACAACACGACAAGTACAGTTTCAGATATTTTTGAGAAAAGTGGCGCGTCACATATTTTTGCTTTGTGGCCTGTCAGAATTATATGTTGCCAATGAGTGATCAGATGTTTATGCTGCGTTCGTGCAGAGAGATATTATTGAACTCATTGAAATGTCAGATGTTATTGCCAACCTGCCCATAGTAATATATTTATGCTCGTGACTGTACCAGTCCCAATTTGCAGCCTTGCAGCCCACGCAAGTTTATAAATATGTGGGTTTCCAGTCCTTACTTAGTTTCATATTCCTGACTTTACAAAAGTCATGCGGCTGTCGCAACAAAAAATATATAAACTTACATTTTAGAAACAAATAGCTTCTTCTTACGAGTCCGAAAATTAACTTCTGGACAAACAATAACTGAAGGAAACGGTAGCACATTGTGAACTGAGTCCATATGCATCATGACAGTTGGGTTCTGTTGATAGCGATATATTATCTTGAAAAGTAAAGTTGCGCAGCAAAGTAGCAGGAGTATCATTGAAAATATCCAAAATATGCTGGAAAAATAGTATTTGTAAAAGCTGTTCTATTGCAGCGCTGCATAACTTTATAATTTAAAAACTGGCTCTATCCATTACATTTATACCTATTTTAACCTCTACGTAATTTCGTTTAGGTACTTGATGATTCACAGAAATTCCGTACTTCTAGAGTCGGTTTAAAAAGTTTTGTATATTTATTTATAATTTTAATAAATAATTGAGTAATTTTACCTATCTCCTCTGTCTGCCAATCTATTTGCTCCGTGGAATTGAATTTCGCCGAAGAACTTTAATAACTTCTCTTTCACCCTGGATGGTTTTTTCTTTACAGGTTTGTTCCCGGTAGTGTTCATGATTCTATGAACAATGGAATGTGAATAAATAGTATTTATATTATTGTCATAATACAAAGTATTAAGTTAATAGTTAAAAGTTAATAGGAAAGAAATAATACAATTTTGGTAATTAAACTAAAAGTCAATGGACAAAATTTAATGACCCATTCTCGGGTAATACTTATTAGTATACCCAGTAGAAGAAGTCAATTGGTTGATATATGATGATGATGATGATAGTAGATGTGGTTTCGACTTTTACCTTGGGCTGACACAAATATTTGCATTAAACGGAGTACGCTTATATGTTACTAAAACTCATTGCGTTTTCAAATTGATTAATATTCAGACAAAAAAACTCACAAAAAATATGGACCACGAGTTATTGACAGGTACTTCAACGTTCAGAAATCACAGGTTGATTGAAGGCACTTCACACGAAGTGGTGAAATAAATTTAATTAACCGTAGATCAGTGAATCAATCATTCTGACAATAAACATCTGATCGTATCGGTGTGTTCTGCTTCGGTATTAATAAGTTTTTTTTTATTATTCACTTTTGATTTATGACGGTAATTACTTGGAGTTTTTTATTGTGGTTTGAGGGTCATTGTTGTAAAAGAATATAATGTATATACTTCCTTAGTTATCCGTATGGTGATGTTATAAGAATCCATGGTGGTACGCGACCTTTTATTTAGATTTCTGTGGTACGACCCCATTTCAAGTCGTGGAAGCAGACTATAGAAACTTCGACTAAAAACGAAAGAAGCAGAACTTGACACAAAAGTATAGCCAGTGTGGTATGAGCGAAGCAATAATAAGTCGTTATGCTAACAATTTTTATTCAGTTAATTTTTTTCTTAAAATACAAAGCACAGGATGCGAAGAGTCATATTATAGTCCTTAACCTAACAGAGCTTGAAGTATGGGTGCGAACTAAGCCCATACTTAGATACTTTATTGTAAATTTTTTTTTTTAATTTGTTTATTTCGAAATAAATATACAATGGTTTTACATAGGAAACAGAATCGCCAAACTGTAAATACAGTTTGTTGGCGAAAAAATAAAATAAAATACATGACTGTATAAAACAAATGTACCAATGAAAACATTAATGTTCATGTATACAAAGATTTTTTATTCGGCGATAAGCAAAACCTGGGATCTCAATACTCAATACTCAATATCTTTATTGCACTCCATATGTTACAAATAGGTGTTATGTTTAATATCACAGATACAATATGGACCCTATTGGGTATGGCACTTTAGAAGAGAGGAAGGAATCATGTAGCTGAGCTATAACACAACAGTGGTCGTCAAATAGTACCTAACAGATACTAAAATATCGTCTTTATTGCAAAGTCTAGAAGCTGTCAAATATTAGCAGGCCTTAATGCTCGGGAGCTGTACTCAGAGACTAAAAACATTTTAAAACATTTTGTCGTAAATATATTCACTAAGAAAGTACAAAATAGCCAAGTTATCCGTAAGTCGTCTGCTTCAGAATACATTTTATCTCTTCTTCTACATTTCTGGGGTTGTAAACGGCGACTAAGAGTCTAGAGACTATAATATAAAATATGTCATCTTTTGAGCTTGATAGGTTGGTAGTTCAATCCAATGTCACTGCAAGAGGTCCGTCCCTCTAGAGGTAAATTTTATAGGTTGATAGTTTCCTTAAATAATAATAAAGTGTTTGTAAAAGCATCTACTAAAATGTTGACGATCTATGCAAGTACTCAGCACGGCTAGATTCGGCACAAGTAAAGTTAAATAGAATATTCTATTAGTACTTAGTTTCAGACGCTTCCAATGAACTGAGTTAGAGTTCTATTTTAACTATAGACAGGAAGAAATAGTTAATGGACTAACTAATAAGTCTATTTTCTGAATAGTTTACTATCTAAGATAAAATAATGGTAAATAAATTACATATTTTTCTTTGGTTTTGTTGGCTACACAGCATACTAAATATCTTTGAAAATTGATAAGCATAGAAATCATTATCATGGCACCTTACAGTCTAATAACCTTCCACTGCCGGAATATGTTTTTTTTATCATATGATGAGAGGCAAACGAGCCAGCAAGTCTCCTGATGGTAAGTGATCACCGCCGCCCATGGGCACCCGCAACACCAGAGAAATCACAGATGCGTTGCCGACCTTTAAAAAGGGAGTACGCTCGTTTCTTGAAGCTCCTGAAGTCGAGCAACATTCCGGAAAAAATGTCTTTCCTAGTGACGTTGTACCTCAGCTTACGTACACCACGTTGACCAGTTAGATTAGGATTGGGTTTGGTACATTAATAAGGTGTTAATACGATCTAAACAGAATATTATTCTAACATTATTGTCCAAAAGTATAAAACATTTTCCGTCTTTACAAAACCATGTTGAATCTTTTATTTTACCTTTTCTCTTATTCCTGTATGTAACGTTTCTACTAAGGAGGTGAATTGCTATCCCGTGGGATATTGTCTACTTTTTTATCATACAACGAAGTAAAATATTCAATAGCTTACGTAACAATAGAGTTGTCATGTCATAAATATAAGCCTAGCGGATTTGGTACGGTCAGCGTCAGATAGATGTGTGCTTTCAGAGTAGTCAAAATAATGTGATGAATGTAAATTCAATTTTATGTTTTCAGACATAGCGTTCAAGTTGTTGTAATCATTCAGAGTGTTCAAAACATTTTGGCTTTAATTTGTCAATATTATGTTAGCTGTCACAGTGTTCATATAAGTAATATTATCCCTATCTAAACCCTGAAACACAGGTTTCTAACCTAGTTCAGGAATTATAATAAAACAAATACCATAATACCAATATAATAACTTAAAAATATATGTAATTAATTGTTATAATATAAGATTTATTTATTTTTATTTATGATTAGAAATCAATGTATAACATTAGCCATAAGTGAGCCGTAATTGTACAGTAGGTTAAATTTTATTGAATATTTTTTTTTTTTTTTTTTTTTTTTTTTATTAATGTTTTCAAGATCTATGCATTCCTGCACTGTCCATATAAAATTACTAGCTTGATGCCCACGGCTTCACCCGTGTTGTATATGTTGCTTAAATTCTACACCCATAACTACCTGTATTCCAAATTTCATCAAAATCTATTCAGTAATTTTTGCGTGAAAGAGTAACAAATATCCATCCGTCAATACATCCTTACAAACTTTCGCATTTATAATATTAGTAAGACTGCACTGTCTGTATATTACACATTACATCTTTATCTTGCATCAGACAAACTTTTCTCATACCTGTTGACGTAAAGCGCCTGCATTTTAAGCTTAGTGCGTTTACGCTTGGAAAATTACATAGTGATACTGAGGAGCTTGTTATTAGCAACTGCCAGTAAAAGTTTAGCTACTACTTTCTATTAAGTCTAACAATAAAAATGATGATTGCCAGGGCAAGTGTTTCTTTTTTCAATAACATTGCAATTAACATAAGCGTAAGGATAATATTATGCACATGGTAATGATGTTGGGGACAGCATAAATGAATTCCTCGCAGATATTATTTCTACGAAAATAAAAGAGGAAAAACTTGTCATAACACCTTATACAAACTCCTCTGGATTAGTAGGTAAAGTTTTCCTCCCTCATTGGAAGAGGCTCGTCTCAGCAGTGGGTCACTCACTGAAATGAGTTGTTACAATCACTGAAGTAAACTAAGATTATTTTAAAACTATGTACTTAGATATTTGAAGACAAACAGAGATTTAGAGAACTGAAGTGTAAGTAGTCGTCGTTTCGTATAATTTCTAACATTTCAGTTCTTTACATTGATATAATTTCATATAGCATCTGTGTGTTCCCATTCCGATCGTTTTTATATAAGGGTCTCTTAAAATAGGAAATCAGGAAGCAAAAATACCAATTACCTTTTACGAGTATAGACAATGATGGGACATTATACGACTATTGTAACCGGTTAAACAGACACACATACCAGCCATAAACATTTATTGACGTACTCAAATCGAATCTTGATTAAACGATAAACTCAGAGTAAGAGAGATAGTGATATCTTTTGTCTCTTTTCTTCACACGTAAGTTCATGGCTCATTGTTTTTGGGTCATTTCAATAACGGCCGGGCAACATGACGGTCGCGTCAATAAAATACAATTTTATAATATTTTTATTGATTGTTTTGTTTTTATGTCAGATTTTTTTGTTGTATTCGGTTATGGTTCACTTGTTTTTTAAGAGATCAATTATTTTTGTCATTCTTTTCTTTGCGACAATAAAAAGACAATAAAATAATGATGCTTATGTATTCAACATTTGATTGTAACTAAAATATATTCTTGTTTTAGTATTTCGTCGAAATATTCTACAAAATCATATTGTTTTATGATTTTTTTTCAGGAAATACAGTGTCCGTACTGGAAATCAAGTAATAAAGGATTACAAGAGATTTTTGCAGTCATAAAAAAATAAATTGCTAATTATAAAATACCAGTTATTTCCTGTCATCGCCCTAGTTTTACTTTTTCCCAATAATAAGAACTAATTATATATAAATAGCTCCAGCTCCTTTATTAACGATACTTCTACATAAGTAAAGTAATCAAAATATTAAAAAAATACCTGCAAATAAATAGTAAAATTTCTAATTAGGTTTTAGTAAAAAAAGTGTTCATACAATTTGGATCACCAGTCACCTCCTACAGTAATTTCACATTAGACAATTTATTTTAACGGTAAACCAACAGCATTTCCTCATGAATAACAATAAATACACACAAAAAACCGTCAATTACAGGTTCTCACTTATAAGCTACTAACTGATGCCCGCGACTTCACCCGTGTGGTATAGTTAGCTTAAATGTTAATAAAAGAGTAACAAACATCCACCCATCCTCACAAACTTTCGCATTTATAATATTAGTAGGATAACATAATGCAGTGTAATGTATGGATGTGAAATTCACATGACGTTATAATATGCTAAGATCTTCGAGAATAAATGCAAACAAAGTAATCATTCTCTTTAGTCAGTAATGCAGTGTCACCTCTCGCAATACGTAGGAACATAAGAATAGTACAAACAAAATATATTTTCATAAGCTTAAGTCTCATAAAAGTCCCCCGTCTATCGACTATAATATTTATGCGGAGGCGATGTCGCGAGTATGCGTATTTCTTTATTTTATTTCCCAAGCGAGCATCCTACATGGTCGTATCTCTTTATAAAAGTCTTCAGAATAACAGGGGACATACTGGAATGTACTGTTTATTGAGCACTTGGTACTATGTACTATACTGTGTACTGTCTTTGAAACAACTATCTGTTTGCTACTAACTTATTGCATGGATTTGGATGTTCGGCCCAGATGTACTTAATCTGCCTTAGATGGAAATGTAGTGCGCTTTTTTTACAATAGAAACAAAAGATTTACTTATATTGCGTATTTTATATTATTGAAATCCATGTTGAAGTATATTAATCAAGCTTTCCTTTTCTTGGGCTTGTTAATGAATAGAAAAGTATCTTTTGCAATTCATACTAATATTATAAATAGGAAAAGATGTGTCTGTTTGTCTTTTTTTCACGGCAAAATGGAGCGATGATTTTTTAAGTGCAGATAGTTGAAGGGATGGAGAGTAACATAGGCTATTTTTTTCTTTTTTTTATGTGTCGTGGACAGGTGAACAGTGCTACTCCGCAAATGCTGCTATTATCTTGATTCTTAATATCTCATTTAAGGAAGGGCGTTTCTATTCATTACTAAAGGTAATGAATAGAAAATTAAATGTACCAACTAAGTAGTACCACACTGACCAGACTGATTGGTATATAATTTTAAGTATTTTTTTTCTTTGAACTCTGTAATGTAATATAAAAACATGCGTTTTGAAATATTTACATTCGATGCTAATTATGTGTTTCATCATACGCGTAGCTTTCGTAGCTATTGCTACGTCGTCGTAGAGTTTCGTAGATTGAGCTAGAGTTTTGTTGTGTCATTTAAAAAGCTGTCTAAAAACAAATCACCTGATAATCCTGTCGATGAAAGCGTTATAATAATGTTGAATTTCCTTTGACTTTTATCTGTCAAAGTATTTATTTATTTATTTAAGATTTAATACAATGATGTATACAGGCGGACTTAATGCCTAAGGCATTCTCTTCCAGTCAACCTTGGGTGATGCAGAGATAAAAAAAAAAAAAAAATTTTGCAAAAAAAAAGGTTTAAAAAAATAATGCAGTTGCTTTTTACAACCAAGCTGCTCATGTCTTCCAGCTAAATCGAAACATCAAATCTCTTCAAAGAAAAACAACTCTTACATCCTAGACAAAAGGGTATGAAATCCATTCACGAATCAAGTAATACCATTTATTTATATTTTCTTTCTTTTCCCCAAGACCCTTAACAGTCGTGTGAACGTAGTGAAAGTGTGACACTTCCCTTAACACGTTATTACAAGGTCAGATTAACAAGTAATATTAACGGGTCGTTCATAGGGTTGTCGCGGCCTGTTAGACCACGCCACGCGAAATATACATTTGTCACGGCTAATGTGCTCTGCTACTTTTAGAGGGTTGATACACATTTACATTTTGTTTTTTGAAGGGTTAATAATTATTTTTGTGAGTAGGTTCATAGTATTATAAGAGTAGTGACTGTATTTATAGTGATAGTATTTATGTACAGTTTTATAGTGAATTTTATATAATATTATCCAACAAGTGCTGTGCTCAACCCTAATCGGGTATCGAATTTACATATAATATGTGCTAACTATATTATTTGTATGTGTTAATTCTTTATCTGTAGTTGTGCCTAATAAATAAATAAATAAATAGTGATGCGGCAAAAATGGTGAGAATAAAGGTATAATGAAGCTCACCGATCATTGTCATCGTTATGGCGGTCCTACCATCATCATTATTTACCTTAAAATCAGGAAGATTCAATTTGTAATCATTACTTATTCATCCTTGTAAAATTTAATTTTAATTTTCTGTTAAGTTAGACCAAGCCCTGACATATATAACAGTTCTTTATTCCACTGCAGCGACGGAAAGAATCTATGTATGGGTTTCTGACAAGTTACCTGACCTTTATATTTAGAGATTGTGCTTACCTTTCCTAGTTGTATTTTGCAGCACACAAGAAAAGTATAGGAGGTGGTATAGGGAAGCTCCTGTAAACTTATTATATCAGAAAAAAAATATCGGTATAAATGTAGTGTATGCTCACATAACATAGTATTAAGTGACAGCCCTACTTAAAGTACAAATCGTGGAGCGATACGCATCGAAACGGATACAATTAATTAGTGGAACAATAGTCGCCACCCCGACTCTACTGATTGTACTGACGACGGTACTACATCAAGATTTTGTTATTTCACACCTATATACTTTGTGTTATAATATATTAGTAAATACTTACCCCGTTACTCATAAACGCCTCTTAAATTTTAGTCAATTGATTACCTTAAATTCTTACGGTTTTGTTTGCCGTAAGGTTGTTTTTACTAATAAAAATCTCGCTAAACAGTGATTAAATTTAACAGGCATTTATGTCTCCTTACTCATAAACACCTCTTAAATTTAATCACTGTTTAGCGAGATTTTGAACTAACGAAGTTGATACTCAACCCCTTGGGTTAGTATCAACTTTTACTTATAACTTTAATAGTAAGTAGTAAATAACTACTTTTATATTATCAGTTAAATGACACCCACTGCTGAATATTTATATAAAAAAAAGAAATCACAGGCTCGTAAAGTATAATGTGGAATAATGTTCCGTATGACAAACGCTTCCGCAACCGGTAATTAGTTGAAATGAATGCCTACGAATCATACTTATGATGTTATATTGTATTATTAACAGCTTTTGTTTCATGTTTCACTCTCTAGCGATGGCCTTCCTGGTGGTAGACGGATGGGAACTTGACCTACTAAGTATTAATTGCACTAACTAAATGGATTTGAAAGGAGATAATAATATCACAGAGGCATTGTCTAAATATTTCCACAATATGCCTGTGCTTATGCCAAATTGTCTGTCTACCTTGTTATGGTTTTATCCACGATATCTTGCATAATCGACACAATTAGACTACCGTGTTTAAATTTTAAACAAATCACTTAGCCGGCTTTCACTCAGACTCACGCGATGAGCTGGGCTAATGACAACGTGTACTCTTTCGCCACCACAGCCAATTGTGTAATTTATTAAATTGTTATAATATTATTATTGTTGAGTAACATCTCCTTAACATCCCGTGTATAGTTTATGCGTCCATTATTAAACGACAGATACTTAAGATACAACACAACGTCCGGACTAGATAGTTAACAAAGCCTTATCATCTATTTATAAGTGTAGGTACGTTAACCTTTATAACCTCAGTCAATAGAGCTTTCCCAGCTCTGAATAGATTACACTAGGCTCGCCCTTCGTTCACGTTTTCATTTCATTATTATCCCCAATTCCTTTCACATAAATCAAATTAAGTAATAATGGGCACACAAAAGACCCTTCGCCGATGAAGGAAAACAGATTCCTGTTAGATCCCACAGAATCGAGCTCAATTGTTCCTGTCTATTGTCATTACACTAAAATATCGAGTATTATGAACACTAACGCTATTGGGCATTTATGGAACATCTGTTATTATTGTGTACTTTGTGGTACGTAAACCTATAAATGTATAGAGATGACAGCGAATAAGGAAGAAGGATTGATTTGTATTTTTTATTGCAAGCATCGAGACAAAAAAGTAAAAATAACATTTTTTTAAATAACAATTGAAAGTTTGTATTTGATTTTGGAGTATTTTCAGTGTATTCTTAATGCAGGGCGGTGCAGACAACCTCCCATACAGTGGCGTAACAAGGTGATTCACGTCCCATCTATACAACAGAGAATTATAGCTCTACATAAATAAGTATATTTTCTATAAATATATTTTACAAAAGACTACATAAGCTGTTATTTAAGGTTACATAATGAAAACTTGACTTAAACCCCCTTACGCATAAACGCCTCTAAAATTTAATCACTGTTTAGCGAGATTTTTATTAGTAAAACCAACCTTATACAAAACAAAATCGTAAGAATTTAAGCTAATCAATTGACTAATATTAAAGAGGCGTTTGAGTAAGGGGGAAAATCTTAAAGTCTATTTAGCTATCCTTGTAGTAGAAAGCTACATACTGTATTCGGAGGCACTCTGTCTCAGCAGTCAAACGTCAAAGCTAAGTCAAAGGTGACAATCAAAGCAAGACAAAGGACAGTAATTACTTGTTCACACATTTAACTAAAATTCATTAGAGCAAGGTTATCTCTAAAGGTTGACACTCGCTATGTCGTAATGACAATTAGTGCAGAGATCCACAAAGTCTTCGATGATTTACTGCTACTTCTTGTGGTTTGGTCCAAGTTATAGGAATTTATATTGTTAATTTACCGTTAAACTATTCTGTTAACGAGAGTAGATTTAGACGTTATCTTGTGCCATTATTGGCACTTATTTTACATGCACAATCTTTGTGTAGGTAAAATAAAGGACAAGCTGGCACAAAACCAGTTACGGTGTGGCGTCATAGCACAACTCGCTCAGTCTGGATCTGTCAGTCCGCTGGTGGTTTCGCGCCCGTGCCGTTGAAAACTTGAAATTATACCTAAATACTTTTATAATGTCGAATCCAAATACTGGGAAATATCGTGTTGTGCTTAAAAGTAAAAATACAACTACCAATTCGCCGGAAAAGTGTGGAATGACGTCACAAGGACTCGATATTTTTCAAAACTTTGAATACCTATAAAATCAAAAGACCTAAGTATTTTTAACTACAACAAAAACTAGTGTGTTTGTATACATACAAGCTTTACTGAGACAACATTTCAAGCGATTTGGCATACCTAGTAACATTCCCCATTAGTGAGTCTTTATAAGGAAGTATACATAAAAAAACTAATAATATTTTTTTAATTTATGTCGTTCTATTGCTACAAAGTGGCTATAAACATGTTTGGAAAAACATGACAAAAACAAACAAAACATTCAGCTCAATCGCTTATAACTTGTACCAGCTCCTGTGCCTGACGTTTCTGCTAACACTTATTAGATACGCGCAGTTATTACACATGTTGTTATAAACAAAGAGGGACGTACTAGTAGTGATGTGGGTGTAATTATATAACATTCAGCTCAATCGCTTATAACTTGTACTAGCTCCTGTGTCTGACGTTTCTGCTAACACTTATTAGATACGCGCAGTTATTACACATGTTGGCTACAGTTTGGTCGTATTACGTGCCCAATAACATTGTTCGACAACGTTATAAACGAAAAGGAACGTACTAGTAGTGATGTGGATGTAATTATATAACATTCAGCTCAATCGCTTATAACTTGTACCAGCTCCTGTGCCTGACGTTTCTGCTAACACTTATTAGATACGCGCAGTTATTACACATGTTGGCTACAGTTTGGTCGTATTACGTGCCCAATAACATTGTTCGACAACGTTATAAACGAAGAGGGACGTACTAGTAGTGATGTGGGTGTAATTAATTGTATTATTATTATATTGGACATCGCTTTATGTACACAAGATGAGCTTTGGTTTGAACTACGAGTATTGACTTCATACTTTCTGTGATGACATAAATATTATAGGGCGAGTTCTGTCTTGCAATTATAATAAAATAGTTTTTATAAAGCGATTATGTGCCGTCACACAATTTAAAACAACAACATAGGTACTTAAATTCGAAATATCATAAGATCGGATGGATCACAAAAATGACAAAATATTTTTACCAGAATGTTACTTATGGGTGTTTTCTTTGTAAACTTAGTATGTATTTACAAAAAAAGTGTAGTACTCATAGTGAAAGATATGCTTAGCTTGAGACAGGACTCCGTCTCGTTTGAATGGGTAAAAAAATCTAGTTTATTTATTTTTATTTGGTTTTTCATTCAGCAAAAACAAACAAAAATTAAAAAATTAAGTAACTATAAGTTACGATAAGTCACAAGTTACATAACAAAACGCAACGAGTTACATAACTAATCCCTTGTACAAAGACATAACTGCACAAAACCAACGTACACTTTATGATATAACAACACAAATGTGTCATTCAAACAAAACCTCATGAAACAATCTAAATAATTCAGTTCACCTCTAAAAGGGCATTAATGAAGGCAAATCACGGAATGTAACCGCAGCGCTATTCTGTGTCGCGGATATGTCCGAATATTTGCGGATATGAAAGCGCTGGCGGATATTTAAGGTCTGAGTCGGGTCGACATGTGACTGATGTTGCGGCCGCCACATGCCGTTCGTGAATTATTTATGTGTACTAGTATGTATGTGTGAGGGACTGCCAGTGAGTTTAAAGAATGATTTTAAGTTAAGATGTGCTTTTTATGGTTTTCTTTTTTTGTGGGTTTGGGATATAATATAAGAAGAATAAGTAACATCTTATCTATCAAACTTTTGGAGGAGGCCTTTGTCCAGCAGTGGACGTCCATAGGCTGATATGGATGGATGGATGGAAGTAACATCTTCATTTTATTCTTACAAAGAGTTTTAACCATCCGTAATACTCCAAGATCTGTGCAAACGCTAAAAAGTAATTCATTTCTAAATAGTAACACTTTGTTCCGATCTACATAGTGCCTATGATTCGTCAAGTTTTGCAGGTGATGAAGGCCTAAACGCTAAAAGTATCGAAACTAATCGGTGATTAAACTTAAACTTAAAAGGGCCATGTCTAAATTAATTAGTTATTATTGCCTCTAAAGCCCGATTTACACATCGACAAGTACAGTAGCGAGTTAAGTAGTAGGTTGTTGATTAAGTTGATTTGTAAGTACGAACTCTCTCGCGTCTCGTTAACTTAACTCGCCAAAAAATAGGATGGAGATCTATTTAAATCAACTTCTTCAATCAACAACTTATTACTTAACTCGCTACCGTACTTGTCGATGTGTAAATCGGGCTTAACAATACTATAGATCAGAGACTGACTTGTATCCACCCACATGTAATTAACATTAAAACAAAGTATGAATAAAAAGTAAATACGTAAACAAAAATATAAAACTTGACAAGCAAACTCAGGTTCCACATCTAAGCTACGTACGTAAGGTAATTTACAAGCTCAGAAAGTTCAATATTTCGAGGCACGTACATCGTTACATCGATACACTCCGAGACTCAAAGACCTGTCGATTTATTTTTATAAGCACTGGCTTTACGCCGGGCGTGAGGACGGAATCTTAATACGCTTTAAAAATTGTAAAAAAAAGCTTCTAGAATTTTAGCACTTTTCGTCATAAAAGAACTTTTAGCTTTCGAAGAATTTATAAAAATATTTTTGTAATATTTGTGCCTTAAATTCTCCGGTCTTACTTGTGGGTTTGGTTTTGGGTCCCATTTACTACTTTATTATGGATTTGATATGAAGTGGAGTTTTGATTTTTACTACAGACCTTAATTAGAAATCATGAGTCATCGTAAAAATATTAAATTAAGATGTAATAACAAATTGTGATCTAAAACGATCCAATTTTTACATGAAAATCATTTAATTCATTGTTAAAACTCTTTATTTATTAGTTTTTATGTTATTAAGTACCTACTATTATTTTTTGTCTTAACAAAAACACAAGCAAAAAGTACCTACTTTTGCAGATAGTAAAAAATATGCATTATTGTATAGTTAAGCAGTTTTTAATACGTAAGTCCTACACCGTAGTCCATGCAAGTCTAATTCAGAATTCGTAAAACTGTATCCCTTATCACAGCAGAAAAAAAAACAAGGCCAAGCTTAAGACACCGCGCCGGATTCTTCCCCACCTCTGATAAAGAGATTAGTGTGAAAGAACCTTTTTATTCAAGCCATAGTAAGGGTTTATCAAGTAAAGGATGAATCAGGTTGCATCTGATAAGTGTGTGTAAAAAGTTTTTGTTTTCATATTTACTTTTACGAGAATTGTTTGGTAGGTTATCTTACGTTTTATCAATAGTTATGCACTTAAATGTGTGTTATATGTAGAGTGTTTTAGTCTCTGCAGGGAAGTTGTTTTTTTTTCGTAGATGACGTTTTAGAAACTGTATAGATACTTTGGCCGAGATAGACAAATGCGTCGGGTCTACGAAAGATGAAAGAACGGTTTACCAACTAGACCACACAGTGTTTCTATTTCAAATTGTGAACGTCTCGGCCAGAAGTAAGACCACCCCCTTATTCATAGACAATATAATAAGCTGTCTGTCGGTCCTGATTGTGCTAAACAACTTGCGTGAATGCAGAAAACACTTGCTTTTTTCTATCATAGGCTTTGTTCCACAGTTTATCCAGCCGGGCCGGGCAGTCGTTATCCTGCAAAGATGAACGTATGATTTACTGACTAAAGCCCAAGGTATTCTTTCATCTCCATTAGGTACATACATCAATCATATTATATTATTGGTTATAAAATTACTTTTTATATATTGGTAATGATCAAAGCATCAATAGCGTTTGATTCTATAATTAGCTAAGCTTCGTATTCAAAGAGTTTCTTATAAAATTATTTGAATGAATCAAGCATAAAAGCGATATTAATTTCTAATACACGTATACAGTAAGTAAGTATATTTATTTTGGTATTCTACGAAAATATTACAGAATATATTCGTTAGTGTATTTTACTCAATTGAAGGGTTTAATGAACCTTGCTTGAAATAAACAGTAATTCTGTGCGTCCTGTGAAAACTGACACATCTCGAAAATGTCAACTTTTCAGGAGAGCAGTTTTTGTGTTTAAAAATTCATAAACCTTGTTAGAATAGACTATTTTCAAAAATAGTGACACAGTTCGTTTATGTATAGTTATGTTTATAACATATTAAGTTTTTGCTTAAAAGTGTTAAATATAATATGAGAAATTTAATAAAAACTGTTTGTTGTATCAAAACACACCAACTAAAGGATATAATAATAACGTGTATAGTAATACAAAATGAATTATATCACTTTACACGTGTTGTGAAGCTTTGGTGAAAGATGATATTGTTGCATTGTCAAGTAGTTTTATACAATACTAAATCAACTCTTGTATAAATCCGTCAAACAAACAAGTCATAATTTTTAATCGCCAAAAGCACTGTATGGACAAATCTGGTAAAAGTTGAGTTTTAGTTATTTATATTATTTTACACGAGGATAAATCAGTCGATTTATTATGTGTTTTTTGATATAAGTAGACTTAAACTTATATCAACATTAACAAATTTTAGTTACTTTGATATAAGTAACTAAAATTTGTGTAAGATGATACAAGTAACAGTTTTAAAGTATAAAAATGAAGAGATATAAAATAAGTTTTTTGCACCTTAATTTTTATTTTTCCTCTATTATTTTTTTTATCTTAGTTAAAATTCAAAATTATATTCAATATCTAAAAGAAAAAAAACCCATTTCATGAGAAAAGTTAAGAATAAAACTATAACGATTCATAGTTACTTATACAGAAAATACCCAAATAAAACATACGTTTTTAGTATTAAGTAGTTGTGTTTAAAACAAAACGCAAAATTAATAACAATAAATTAAACTTAAACTTTTTATCAAAGTAATTTAATATCACACTTTCAGACCCTCTAATATGTGAAAGAACTATATAAATGAACAACTTATTTCTAAAACTAATTATATTTCTTTTTATAACTAAAGAATCACTTAAATTGGTATTAGGCTTTATTATTCCTATTAAAAGGTATTACTGCATAATATTGTGAATCAGCTGCAGAGATGTCTCTGTGAGTAACTGATTTAAAACCAGAAGTGATCATCGATTTTTTCGAGGGACTCTAAATAAAAACTTCTAAACCAAAAGGCGTTGCATGGAACTTGTATGAGGTACCTCATACTTACCCCGTCATAAGTAGCACTGGGGCCCAACAACTCCCAATTGGAGGTTCAAAATCTTTTCGACTTGCTGGAAAGCAATGGCAATTAATGTCCTACTGCAGGGACGAGCCTCCTCCCGTAAAGGAGGGACACTTGGCCTACTAATACCACGCTGGCCAATCCGTTTGGCCAGCGTGGTACAGGGTTTAATTTCAAGTTTTCCTTCTTTTTTTTATGTACAGATAACCTTCACGGGTGAGCTGGGGTGGTGACATATTGTATTCTTACTCCGTCAGATAGTTGATTAGATTAGTTACTAGATTAACAAGTTATTGACGTCAGTCTATTTTCTTTTTTTATTTTCATTCTACCACCACACTTACAAACGTTTTCCTAATACCACACTCAGAAACAGAACTACACTTGCGTCTTTTACATTTATACAATTTGGGTCTTTGTCAATTTGTCACTAAAGTTTGAAGTTTGGACATTATGACAAATTAACAGTTTGACGTATATTACCCGAATTCCTAGTACGTACTTGTATAAGAGTAGTAGTTATCTAGTACAGCTATGTGAACAGACACAGGTGGTAACTATCACACAATATTTCAGCTCTGCATTGTCATTATCTGATGGCTTGTTGAGTTTCATCACTTGCATCCAATTATCGTCTGAATATATATTTCGAACATTTAACTATAGTTCGATGAAGTGTATTTGATACTTTGTGATTTTAATTAACTTATCTTTTTACAAAATTGCAACCTGATTAAGGTCGGAAGCTGATTAGTGAGACAAGACTGCTCAAGGATTAAATATTTGGTATAGAGTTAAACAGTTGACGTTCGATGATCTTTCTTTTTCTTCATTTTTATTATTTCTTTTTTACTAAACAATTTACAAATTCAGTACGTCCGTCATGGAAAAATACAATAAAATGTAAAATTACTTTTTGAATCTCAAAAAGATAAAGGTTTATTTTTTCTCACCTTCCCAAGCTGAGTAACATCTTAGGTAAAAGAGTTAGATTAGGCTGGCAATAAAATATTTCAAAGTAAAATCTTCACTATCTATTGAATTACGACCTTCAACGACCAAAAATTTTTATCGTAAATTATTAAGAGAATCTATACGTTATTCAAGTATCAAGAATATTAGATAGTATATTGTAAGGTATAATATAGAGTATCCAAGCGGTCCGGTTTATCAGGTTCTGCGGTCAGGTGAATATTCATGAGATTAACCGCGGCTCGTGGAAGTCGCTCCGGTCACCAGACGCCAGTTGGCCTCGTCCCTGAAATAATATTTACTTTTTACTAGCTTTTCATCGATTTTTTGTAACAATTTCAAAATATGGGAAGTTGGCAATTTATTATTTCGTACAAATTGGCTATCGCTTTGGTTAATTGAACGGAAATATTTGCATACAAGACCTTAAAATACGTGAAAAAACTCATCATCATCTTATCAGCCATCAGACAAGAGGAAAATGGAGACATTTGAAGAAGGCCTATGTCCAGCAGGGGACGCCATCTAGCTGAGATGATGATTCTGTTTTCATTTACTCACAAATCTCAACTCTTTTCACAAGTCATTTAATATAGCGAAAGTCTTGTATTTTCAGAGCGATAGAAAACCCATAAATGGCATTTTTACGTAACAGATTTTAAATATTAACAACCTAATATAGTAGGTACAACGTTAATGTTTAAATAAATGCGGACATATTTAATGTTATGTCTACGACGACATCTAAGAACGTTCATGTTGGTGGCTTAAGTGCATGTTTTGTGATTGTAAATTCGTGTGAGTAGGTACTTCTTGATAAGCTGCAGTATGTTGCCACTACAGCTCTACATCTACTTATCTAAGGGTGGATTTTGGAAGTCTTGTTTAGCTTATCTTGTGGGGTTTGTTATTTAGGGTAGAATGTATAATAATAGTGTGTACTTAAGTAAGAGACAATAAATGTTTTTTTGACTGGTGGGTTGTTTCCCGGTGTAGCTGTTCCTGTATCGCGGAAATAACGGTTCAGAATCAAAATATCATAGTAAGTAACAGTGGATTAAATCAACCTGCTGCCTTTAGAAAAAATATTTTCTATGCCTCCATGTTGTTTGTTTCACTTTAAATGATATCTATATTAGCCCTACACAGAGCATTCAATTATAATCAGTCATTATGAAAGGTGTCTTATTTTTGTCTTGAATAAAAAGTTGAGCCTACAGACTACAATCAGGCAATCTTTTCTTCACACCACAAAGACAAAATTAAATTTGAAACACAAAATATAACATAATAAAAGATAAAGTATGTTTGTCGTAGAAGCTAACAAAACGACACTAAATTCCCTATCTATCAAAATAAAAACACGCCATGGGTACGGACAATAAACGCCTCTATAGAAAGGGTCTAATGGAAATGTCCGTCAAACTGAAATGTTCGATACATACTCACGCTTAGATAGTCTGGACTGCACTAACCAGTGTACTCACTAAGTAGGAGTTACTCGTAGGTTAACAAATATCTTAATAGCGAAATAAAAGAAAAAACATTGTATTGTAATTGTTTGTTTTTTTTATAAAAACAAAATTGAATTATTAATATAATTGTTTAAACTGTCATGGTCACATTCACTATTAATTAACGAATTATCGGGATATTTACCATGTTTATAGTTGTTGAGTTTCCGATATTTCGGCGCTGTTACAAGCGCCATGATCACGGAGGAACTGATCTTTAACTATAAACATGGTAAATATCTTGAATTATTAAATTCATTGAATATTGCATTGATAAAAAATAATGAAAAAATACAACCGAATTGATAGAGTCATCTATTTTTGAAGTCGAATAAACATCGTACTAAAGGCGTCATTAATTTCCGAAGTAGGTTTTATATGGACATAATCTCTTCAATCAATCAGACTGCTTCTCAATTATTCCTTGATTTCAATTACTTTTTTATTCTTACATTACTTGAGTATAAAGTAACCAAATAAAATCTCGATGCCTTTTTATCCTAAAAATAATATTTTAATAATCTTCTGCATAATTTTATCTTAATTATTATCACTGTCACTGAAAAAATAATAAATTAAATAGCATAAAATTATCAAAGCAAAGTTAATGCAATTTTTTGTACTAAAAATACTAGTCCTATAAAAACACGTAAACAGGCGCCACATCAAAAATGCAACAGTGTAAATGCGTACCCAGTCATTCATTACAAATTTGTTTGAACAAGTTTAAAATTACTTTAGGGAGGGAACTTTTTCTTTGACTTGTGTGCAAGTAGAAGTTGCCAACTAATCTGCATACGTAATGCATGTAAATAAGATTGGACCTTGCAAGTACAGGGGCTTAAGCTGCCAACTTCGTGCTCTGATTCGATTTGGTTCAGTAACGAGATTATTAGTAGGTACTCTGGCAAAAAGAACTTTGTTGATTTAGTTCCTAAGTCAATTTGTGTCTGGTATCGTGAGATGAGCCTTCATTTATTATTCTTGACTTCAAGGTTCAAGTTGAATGAAAGTTATTTTAGTTTTAATGTTCAAAATAAATTATTTTAGTCTCATATTATCCACAAGTTACCGGCAAAAATCTTTAGCAAAGCTTAAATTTGACATGGAACTATTTTCAATCCGTCTTGCCAAAGTGCTTGTTACCCGACTGGTCCCAGAGAATAATATTTTTTTATACACATGAATATGTAAGCGGGAATGTAAGTATTGTATACCTACTTCTGTTAAACTTCCCTAATATGTTTAAATGTATGTATAGTTCTAAGAAATGTAAGGAACAAAAATAAAACTTATTTTATTATTCTTTTTTAATATTATTGTAGACATACGGCTACAACACAGAAAGAAAGTCGCGAATTTTAACGCCGTGCGCTTCGACTTCAGCTGGTGTGATTTGAGCCAAAACTCATGAACATCATAACTTAGTTAACGCCCACTGGTGGACATAGGCCTCCTCAAAACCCAAAACTCCATTTATTGTATCTATTCACACACAAATAAGTATTAAGTTTTATTTATAAAACACTTGTGGTTTTCCTACAGTTGTATTTTGTTAAGTGCGGACACAAATTGGTGTTCAATCCGTCTGTGTTCAATATCAGGATCCAATCAACTGGACTATTTTATTTCTGTGTTTCTATGATTTCGCGGTCCGATACGATTGCAGCCTTGGATCTACGAAGAGGTGTATGGAGTTTTTATGTTTTGTTCAACTTTTAAACACGAAGTATCTTTAACATTTGTTTTAGCGTTTATCGTAATCACAATTTCCACGGTTTTTAGGTTTATTTCTTCCATGATATTTTTCTATGAATCATACTAAACATTGTAAACTGCAATTGCTGTTCCAATAAAATTAATCGCATTGCAAGGCGAGATCTCTACAGTTATCTTAAAATAATATTTTTTCACGTTTTTTATGATACTTGTATATAGTTTCTATCCTAGTAGTACTTATATTATTTGCTCTTCACTAATTACGAGTATATTTTTCTTTCTATATGACACGACAGAAGACGCGAATGCAATGCCATTAAATCTTCCTGTCCGCGCCTTCCTATAAATTTTCTTATATTAATGGTTATTTCTTGGCAAGTTGCGAAGCGGGGATCTTACTGTTTACAGTGTACTTAAAGCGATCTTTGACCGCTATCGGCGCTACAGACTTAAAGGAGAGGCTACACTGCCAACTGACGAACGGAGCGGGCGGAGCGGATGACATCTTTTCCCCTTTTTTCATACACACCGCCAACTAACGAGCTAAGCTACGTCAGCGATGCGAGCAATGTGAGCGAATCCAACTTAAGACCAGGGAAGTTCCTCGTTTCACCTGCTTTGCTAGTTTTCGCGTAGTTTCCATCGCTCGCTTTACCCACCCGCCCGATAGCCAGCAGTGTGGCCTGCGCTTTAATAGGATTCCAGTCTGGCATGCCATAATTACTTGCTTTGGATGCTGTTTGCTGAAGCTCAAGCAATTACTCGATTGGTTTTGGCAATCGTTTTCTTTGCTGGATGTTAATGTTGTACGTTTATTTGTCGGAGTATTGGTTAGTTTAGTTTTTGTGATGCTATCAATAAATAAAAAAATACTTTTATTGCAGTTTTTGTGTTTCTTTTATTCTTAGTTGTTCTTTTAAAGCTATGGCATCAAGTTGAAGCAAGGGCTTATTTTAATTTAATTGTGTATTATATGTATACAAGTTAAGTGGTATGTGGCGTGAAAGAACATGGGCAGAAATATGTTTTATATCTTATAAAGCCTTAAATTTTCATGAATACAAAAGTTAATTATCTTAAATACTATTAAGACCACACAAAAAATATGTCAATAAAAGAATTAAATTGACTTTTTTTCAAATGGATTGCAATGTAAAAAATATTATGATGTACGTAAGATTTTTATGAATAAAATAATTAAAGAACATTCCAAATTTGATAATGTATAAAGTTAAATTAATTATTTATTTATATCACGTTTAAGATAGTCACAAATACAAATTATTTATAATGCAAAAATTAAAATAGGAAAAAAGACAAAATTGTGAATTGCATTTTCCGGTCCAGTTGCTATGACGTTTTGCAGATTACATTTTTGTAAATAGCTGTGACCACAGAGTATATCTGTGAATATGTTGTGACGTTTACTCTTCTATGTATTATTTGGTGTTTTTGGGTATTTTGTAAAGATTAAATCCAAAATACTTTGCTTCTCCGACTTGTCTAATGAAAAACATTACACAGCAATTCATGCCAATAGGCCAGCATGGTATCTGTTGGCTAAGTTGCTCTTTGAATATAGAAGAAGTTTGTCTTTGCCTTAATGTAGACATTTTCAGACTAAGGGTCATAGCACATATAACGTAACGTAAGCGGAAAGTCACCGTATCAACTCGAGTCGTTCAGTATTCTTTGTATGAAACTCCTTACTGCACCGCACACTAATCGGATACGTAACGTAACCGGATTTTTGACGTTTGACACCGAGCAAAAAGGCGAGGCGATGCCGATCCGTTTACGTTACGTTATATGTGCTATGACCCTAAAACATACCATATCATAAAGAAGTTATTTATAGGTAAATTTACTAGCTTACGTCGTTTTTAATCCACCGTAATAACTGACGTCATGTGCGTCAAGAAACGTCGTCTTATCGTCGTAATACTTAATGTACATAAGATTATACGAGTAATTACTGAACGTTTAGACGTTTATGCCATAAAATGAAAATCTAAAAAAGTGAGTTTTGAATATGTCAGGGTAAGGAGTTGAAATAATATTATTATTGTAGTGGTTATATAACATGACTGCTACGCAGAGGTCTCGGGTTCGATTCCCGCTCAATGCAAATCTTTGTGTGCATGAACATGATTGTTTGCATTGGTCTGGATGTTTTCTATGTACAATATGTAAGTATGTATTTACAAAAAAAAAAGTTTTAAGTATGTTTATCCGTTGTCTAGTACCTATAGTAGGTACAAGCTTTGCTTAGTTTGGGACTAGATGGCGTTGTGTGAATGTGTGAGGAATATTTATTTATTTTAATATAACTTTAAGTAAACGGTCACAGATACGTGCGCGGTTCGTCCATGTTCCGTTCGCGTTTTTTTTATGTGGTGCAAAAGGGCAAGCATGACTGTTTTATTGTGAACGGCTCAGGCATCCATTTTTCTGCCGCGGTGACGAATATTCCTGTCGCTACTAGTAATCTCAACTAAGTGGTGGTTGAAGAAATAAAACGCATATTTTTGGCAGTAGATTGAATACTACATTAACTTTGATACACTAGTTCTCTGAGGTTGAATCAGCGGTTGAACGGTCTCCAAAAAGTTACCAAATTAAAAAAAGAAACGGTTTACTTAACTTACAATGGGTGCAACTTACGAATTTTCTTTCTCGCATAATACCTAACATTAAGTTTATACTAAACTAGCTGACCCCTGTTTCTTCGTTGTGCGTCGAAAAAAACGCGTCCCGTTTTTTAAACATACTTTATTACTGCTCCACTTCTATTAGTCATAGCGTCATATTATATAGCCTATGACACTCCCCGATAATAGTCTATTCAACACAGAAATATTTTTTTAAATCGGTTCAGTAGATCCAGAGATTACCCCCCGATAATAGTCTATTTAAAACAGAAATAATTTTTAAAATCGGTTCAGTAGATTCAGAGATTACCCCCTACAACGTCACGAACACCCAAACACACAAACTTTACCTCTTTATAATATTAGTATAGATATTATGATGACCATTAGTCAACTTTTACCTCGAGAAGAGAATGGATAGTGACATTTTGTATTCATAGTACGGATTTTTTTAAGTAATTTGATATTTATATTATAGATGCATTCAATCATCGATCAATCCTTTTGTATCGACAATGTAATCAAATCCCACTCTCTTCTAAAAATGTAAACAAATTGATGGATTATGAAGAGTAAGGTATCATCTTCACATTGAGAGCGTTGCGTTTTACCCTCTTCATTGAGTAGGGTAATATTTGACGTGTCAATCGGACGGTGTTTATTTATGTGTGAAATCTTACGAAGGGACAGATTTCTGATGAAAATAGAATTCTAGTGTAAAGTAATCTGGTGTAATACATCTTTGATTCGATTATAAGAATGTTCTGAAAGACTTTGTTTTAAAGGACATACTATACTAGTATAAGTATTATGCGTTTGCATTTTATCGTATACTAGCAACCTGCCCCGGCCCCGCACGGGCACCTACTACAGGATGAGTTTAAAACGTTTAAGTACAGCTTCATTAGACGATTACATTTTATACTATGTAAGATATATTCTACTTATAGGCAGGGTAGGATATACAATCGGTTTATCAGACAGTGGATGCTTGCCTAGACAATATTATAGGTTCGTATTAAAGAATTTATAAGTCTCCAAGCTATAGAACCGTAAATGATATAGGTTGTTAAAAAAATTAACGTTTCTCTGTGTGTCTCTGTCTGTCTGTTTGCAAACTATTTTTGCAAATTCTTTTCAACAAAGAAACTACCAAACTTTACTCCAATATGCAAAATCGTTGTTTGGTATCATCGTCATTAAAACTCAGATTTACATTCTACGAGGTTAAAACAAATAATATTTATTACATACTAGCTGACCCGTGCCCACATCGTTGGACGGCGAAAAAAATCGTCCCTTTTTTAAACATATTTCATTACTGCTCTACTCCTATTAGTCATAGCGTGATAATATATAGCCTATGACACTTCCTGACAAATAGATCATTTAACACAGAAATAATTTTTAAAATCGGTTCAGTAGATCCAGAGATTACCCCTACAGCGTCACAAACATACAAACTTTCCATATTTATAATATTAATATAGATATAAGTAAAATCGTCCAGATCAATTAATTATCTATAATCCTCAGTTAGCCCACCGCATTCGCGTAGTAACGTGCGCACATGTAACGTTGTGATTAAAACCTCCGCGGTGTCAACTTTATAAGCTTGGCATAGGATTGACAGATGCTTACGTGAGCGTCTGAGAGTAACAGCTGTGTATCATTGTAATGTCTCCTGTTAATCCTGTATGATGTGACAATTGATCCATTGTTTTTATTTGTTTTTAATCGACTCAAAAAGAGGAGTGATGTAAGTTTCTATAATGGCTAACGCAGACCTGGACGGCATGGTAAAGTATTTTAATTTTTACTAATGGAAATTCAACCGTACTGTTACAGAAATACGACATAAATTGCTATGCTTTAAAATGATGCCGCGCCATTGAAAAATCCCTTTCAATGCCAGGTCTGCGTTAGCCATAAGGCGTTTACTAGAAATGCTTTATTTAAATCTTGCTACTCTTCTGTACGAGCAAACCCGTACATAGCAATAGTTTTAGTTTTATGAATTAGACGCGTCCCGCAACAGTTCAATTACTATTATATTTCATTCACATTAATTCCACAGAATTTGTTAGTTGCTGCAAAGACTCCGCGCGTGACTTGTTCTTGTGTATGTTTCTTAAACATTCTAATCAAATTGTCAAACTGCTGTTGGTCTTTCAAATAAATAAATAGCGAAGTATACGAGTACAAAATCCTTTTAACACTTCTATAGGAGGAAGGATTCAGGATTTTAGCGAATTAGAACTTTTAACTGTTTTACAAATGTAGGAAGTGCTTTTTACTGACTTCAATTATCTTATAACATTCCGATGCAGAAGAATCTAAAGGTATCTTCCAACTAAAATATGTTATTTATTACATGAGATCAAAATATATAATATACATAAAGGTCATAGGGGTACCTACGTACATCGTCATAACAGCTCATTAATGTCCTACTGCAGGGACGGCCCTCCTCCCATGACGGAGGGGTACTTGGCGTACTAATACCACGATGGCCAGACAGATTGGTACAGGGTTTAATTTCAAGTTTTCCTTCTTTTTATTTCGTAAAAATAATATTGACGGATAGTCCCTTAGTCGGTTTTTACGACACCCATGGGATGAGATGGGGTGGTGAAATATTGTATTTTTACTCCGTCACCACACGGAGATCAAAATATATAATATACATGAAGCTCATAGGGGTAGGTACCTACGTACATAGATATTCTCAAATCCAAAACATTACCCTCCTGCTGAATCTCTCTGGTAAAAACCAAATAAACAAACCAAAACAAGGCCGTTAAAACAATTAACAAAAAAAAACAAAATTAATTGAACGAATTTAAATGTTTCACAAGCAGTGACAGGCGAGTAAGGATAGTACACAACGCCGGACATAGGGTGAAATTAAAAATTCCTCCGAGCTATACATTCACAATACAGCCAGGGGCTTAGGAGTTTGTGAAAAACTGAGCAAATTTTATGGCCTTATTAGTTTGTATTATACTGTTTGTTTATCGGCCTTATGGTCGTATTATTTAAACCTTGAAAACTCTTTGTAATATGTTTTTTTATAAAAGCTACGGTAATATATAAACTTGATGAAAAGCGCGAATGTAGACCAGAAATAAGGGAAACGGATGGATGTCAAAGAATAACTTCAGTCCGTCGTCATTGCAGCTGAATGCTTCTAAACATTTTGTTTAAAGGACCTGATATGGTATGGAAGGACGAAACAACAATGTGTCAAAATTAGTCACTAAAATATTAAATTGATATTAAATTACTGTGTTTTATCAAAACCTTACCACCAGCTAAAAATTAAAACCTACATAGCTAAACAAAAATTGTTAAGTACACCTTAAAATCGTCATTCACAAGTTTTTTTATCAATTTATTTGATTATTATCTTCTGCAACAGAGAAAAAACTAAAACATCCAAAATCAGGATAATAATTTGCGCACAAAGAATTCAAACCCATGAGCTCATACAGGCCATCCATTACAGACAAGGTAATGAAATAAAACTAAATAAACTACACAACTTTATGAAGTTAAAAGAGCTAACCTTATTACTAGATAATGTGAAAAGAATTCATTATTATAACGCTTAATGGAAGCTAATTCATAAAGCTGTAAACCCTGGCTTCTAACGTCAAGTAATGAGTAAATATATTTTATTATATCTCTCTCCGACCTTTTATAGTCGGCCGGTCCAGATAGCGATGTTAAACGCATATTAAACTTTAAGTTTTATATTAGAACATTCACTCTATGCTGCCATTTTGTATTTAAAGCTGCAGTGGATTTACTTTACTGTGATGTGAAAGGATTATTTTGTTAGTAATTAAAGCAAAAATGTAGATTTGGTAAAATAATTTCGAGTGTTTACGATTCAAATCTACATTTTTGCTTTTAGTACACGGTATCACCATCTCATCTCATCCCGTGGGTTTTAAAAAACCACCAATTGTGCGGTAAGCGGACACTACACAGGTAATTCTCCATCTTAAAATACTTAAACTAAAACCAACGTTAACCAATCTGACCTTTTAAGTAGCTTTGATTCACGTAAGAAACTACTTAGTCAGTTGACAACACATTTGCTTGGAAAATATCCCAGTTATTTCCCTACGTTCCCTAAACTTCAGCTAATATAACCTTTGTATCTTTCTAAGCACGATTTCGTGGAGCGCGAAGATTGTTTTCAAAACAACATAAATCTCAATAACACTTTAATATTTCACGTTCAACAACAAGCAACACAAAAAGTTTTCGTTCAAAAAGCGAATGAATTAAAAATGTATTCAAATATGTCTGCCTAGTCACATTTAGCGGGAAATTAAATACTCTTAACTGCCTACTGAAGCAAGTTTTGATAGAAAAAGTTGTTAGTAGGGGTCCAAGTGATAAATACAATTAGGACTCCCTTTTTGAAGTAACTTTTTAAACTCTGTATACCTTACTTTTACTTTAACCGTACCTTTATTAACCGGGAAACTCAATTAAATATCTTTTTCACGCAGTCCGAGTCCATTTTTGTTTGCTTAGAAGGGATGTCCGATATGGTAGTGGATTTGCATATTTTGATGAGAGACCGTTGAAATACAAGTCAAATGAGTTGGAAACGCTTGAAGGGAAATGAAAAGGAAAAGTTTAACGCAAGGTCGAGGAATGTTATGTCAATTTTACTCTATAAATTTGATGAAAGAAAAATATAAATGTATTTTTACGAGTCTCTATCGATCACAGGCAGAGAATATGAAAGCTACGTAGGAAAACTTATGGTAAGCCAACTAAATCCAACAACTCTGCCCATTAGTTTTTTAAGAAAGATATGCGCACGATTTTCGATGATTTAATAATACAGGAAAAGAGAAAGCGGAGCTCTACATGTGCTTAGCTGTTACTTTCGGCAACCCATGAGCATTTAGTAAGCCAAAAAGCTTGACTTTATTTCTCTTTTAGTCTATAATAACCCAACGCACAAGAGTAGATGGTACGTTTGCAACATTGAAATATTATCTTTTGGTTTTCCTTTTTTATCAATCACAAAAAGATTATTAAAAAAATTACTTAAACTCACGTCTTCTCCCGGACGGGGCGTGAGTTTATGTATGTATGTATGTAAATTTAAAATTACCTGAGCAATCGTTTTAAACACCTTACGATTAAAATCTTTGAACAGATGAAAAGTGATAGGCTATAAATACCAGTCAAGGATCATGTTTCACAAATAATTAGTCTTTAAACTGTCATTTATATCTGTATAAAACGTACATCAATCCAAGTGTATTGAGTAAGCAATAACTAAAGCTAATGAATGGAAAATCAAACTAGCTGCTGCGGTATGAGTTCCGTGTTTGGTACAAATTACGATAATTGAACTACAATTCCGAGTACTTGGAAATTAGGCGAGAGTACGGCCTGTCGTGGTTTATGTTATATGCGTTTCTGTTGGTTGTATTGAGGATATCATCTATGATATTGAAATATGAATGTCATTGTATTTACAAAAAAAAGTATTTAAGTATGTTTAACCGTTGTCTAGTATCCATAGTACAAGCTTTGCTTACTTTGGGACTAGATGGCGTTGTGTGAATGTGTGAGGAATATTGGAAGGTGCTGTAAAATTTGTCTATTGGACGTATAGTTCACAGTCAATATAACAATAAAGAAAGAAAACTTGACTCAAAAATTTCAACCACTTGGTCAATAAAGTTATTTTTTTAGTTTGTTATTGTTGTTTTTTACTTTAAACAATTAATCATAATATTATTATTATATCAGCTAAAATAATTATGTCCACTGGTCATCCCATGCCATGAAAAATCCATGAACATCCCATAATTTTAGTCAGTCCACGAGAAGGGTCTTTACAAATACCTATAATTAAACCTAATTAAATTGCATTCCACAGTTTTTAATTAACATTTTCGTATAAGTCTGAACAAAAAGCTTCGTGTTCGACGCAGCAAGTGGAACAAAGTAGGGACTGGAACTGTTACCAACTAACTAAGAACAAAAGTCAGCCAACTAAACGTTCATAAAAGTTTGCTTTAACATTTTTAGCTTTAATTCCAGTTTCAGTGCAAGTGTTGAATTATTTTCTGCACCTGAATATAACTTTATATCTTGTTTATACGAAGAAAGGTACTCTTTTACTGTTGAGTTTTATTTTGGTCGTGTTTTTAGACGTAGGTACCAGCTGTTTTGGGAGCTCGCGGGGATGTTGCGAGGAAATGCCATGTTTTTATTTTTAAGTAAATAACATGTAGGTCATGTGTAATAATCATGTCCGTATACAAAGTATACATGTGGTTTCGGTTTCGATTGCCACTTAATGAAAACATTAATAGTTGTTACATAGTTTAGTTTAGAACTAGGGAACGTTGAGTAAGCATGTGTGAAACCATTTTTATTAAAAGAGAGATGATTATCCATAGGCAGGTAGGCATTCTAAGATCATGAAGTTAACTGCAATCAATCTTTTTTAAGCAAGCGTGGCAAAAAATTTCGTTTCATAGCCGGAATACGTGCTTTTTGTCTCCATATCAGGTTCCATACAATAATATCACCATTAAAAAAAACAAAATTCGAAATAAACACCTACTTACATTAAAACAAAATTGACATAATTTTATATTAACACACCCCGATGTCTAAGCAAAATTCATGATTCCGCTCAACACGACAAAACACTTGATCAAACCAATTATTACACACGTTGAGAGTAAAATACGGCAGTTTAAATACTCCACCGTGGCTTTACGTATAAAAATTGTACGCCATTTAATATTTTACCAATTTTTTTTGTGTTTTTTACTTATAAACAAGCTGTGCGCCGTATTTTCACCACACAGCTTAATGGGAAATGTTTTTGGTGATTCTTTTTGAAGTTTGCGTTTCTATTTCATGTATAAATAAGTTTTGTTTGTTTAAGTGCTGTAATACGCGTACTACTGTGTTTGTGGTGGAAGAGTTTCTAAGAATACAATAACGTGACTATCTCATGCCGTGGCCGAGTGTTACATTTCCGGTTATAAAGTTTAAATGTTAAGTAAAATAAAAAAAGGTTCTGGTTTTTTCAACTATCACTATGACTAACAGTCACAACATTGTCTTGCATAGTAAACAACGTTACTACGATGCGATTTTACCTTTTTTATGGGAAATAGTTTTACAAATTAACTACAGACTACTAATTCAAACTATCCTTAATAAGTAAATAAGTTGTATAGATTTTATACTTTTAATATGAAACAGAAGAAAGTGATTATCATTAGAAACATACGAATTTTTACAATTTTTTGTTGTTACTGACAGTATTTTTACCGTTACTCTAAATAAAATAAATAATTAGAATTTTTCATTGAAGCGTGTATTTATACTATGGTCTTACATAATGCCCGATTTACACATCGACAAGTACAGTAGCGAGTTAAGTAGTAAGTTGATTATCAAGTTGATTTGAACAGATCTCCATCCTATTTTTTGGCGAGATAAGTTGACGAGACGCGAGAGAGGGGGCTACTTCGTACTTAACTCGCGGAGATCTGTTCACATCAACTTGATAATCAACTTACTACTTAACTCGCTACTGTACTTGTCGATGTGTAAATCGGGCTTAAGGTAGTAATGATAAGAGCTAAGATAACAAGTGAGATACAATTTGTGTTCGCAAGTATCGACTAGAGTCCTACCGTGAAGTACTCGACATGCCGTGAAGCTGAACCACTCGATGTTGAGTAGTTACTTCGAAATTTTGCAGAATAATATTACATTATTTTACACGTTCCCTCCGTGTGGTAACGGAGTAAGAATACAATATGTCACAACCCCATCTCATTCTATGGGTGTCGTAAAAGCCGACTAAGGGACTACCCGTGAATATTATCTTTACGAAATAAAAAGAAGGAAAACTTGAAATTATACCTTATACCTATTCATCTAGCCAGCGTGGTATTAGTAGGCCAAGTATCCCTCTGTCACGGGAGGCGGCCCGTCCCTGCAGTGGGAGATTAATGGGCTGTTATGAATGACACGTTCAAAAATTTTATCGACAAGATTTATTTATCAAAGAACTGACACATAATAATGATACACCAGTCTTATTACTTGTACTATTACCCCACGACTTCGTCGCAATATTTTATTCCAGAAGGTATTTTATTTTTACATGCAGTTCTACAGTATTTATTAGAAGATGAGACAAAATACTAACTGATCATTGTTCAGAAACACATCTTGATTTACATAGAAATGGTTTCTACACGCGGTTCAATGCTGTTAGTGTCTTCAGAATGTCTGCAAAACTGTCTGCATACTTATTCTGCACATAGTAGTACAACCTGTCATAATATTTGAACACATTCTTTATTAGAAACTTATTTGAACTAAATCTAAAAGTACTGTAAGCATAAAACGTAAAGATACAAACTCAATACATGGTATGGGAATTCCAGGGCTTATTTACTTTTTTACTAAAATAGTAAAATAGTAAAGTTTTATGTATTTTATTACTTCTTACTAGTTATTACCTCCTACAATTACTCCCAGTACTAAAACATGCTTATTTCTAAACCAGGCTAACGAATTTTAGTCTTTAATCAATGCCTCTTTCATAGTATTTAATTTCAAATTCCTTTGTTCTTCATCGTTTTACAGTGACGTTTTCAAATAGACGTTTAAGTCATTATGTGCATGGCTCATTATTTGTGAAGTCGTAGAGGTAAGACGAAGCTTTGCCACATAAGGGCCTCTACACACTGCGGTACATCTCAAGTGTGGCTTGTTAGGCTGTGGCGACGACGTGTGATTCTTGAGTTGAAGGAAATGTTCAACTGTATAGAATAGTATTCTTATTTTTTGTTTAAAGTTTTTAGTGGACTGTAATTTTTACGGAATGATTATCTTCTCATAGCTTAAGTTCATCATATTATTATCAGCCTATAGACGCCCACTGCTGAACATTGGCCTCCTCCAAACGTTTTCACCCTGCACGGTCTTGCCTCCCTCATCCATCGGCTTAAGTAGCTGATTATTATACAATTCTTTTTCAAATCTGTATATTAGTAAGCAAACGTTTAGTAATTAAATTATGTTTCACTTTATTAGAACCATAATAAACGATTATTATTCCTGCGCCTACTCTACTACCTCACAAATATTCTGAACAAGTGAACTAAAAGTTTCGATATTGAATAAAGTAAGAATTTCTAAATCAATTTAGATTTAGGCATAAGGTAACTTTGCATAATTTTTACAAACATTATCAAAACGAATTTGCATCAAATAATAACATAAGAATTAGATAACTTTAATAAAAGGTAGCCATTCACAAATTACACAAATTGGAGAAAAAGCTTATCGAGTCATACGATATCAGACAAAGGCGCGGGTGAACCTAATGGAATACGAATAGGATGGAAAATTTTGTGTACGCCTTTGTGTTCCCTCTCTATTTGTTGGGAAACATTTTCTTTAGCGAATTCGATGTGTTTCAACTGTCTATAGTGTAACAACGAGAATATTTTAAAATTGATTAGAATTGCTATGTGTTTATTTATGATGTTTGGATGATGTAATCTTTTTGTCGTAGTGTTTTATAGTGACGGATAATAATAGTTTATTATTGTTTTAATAAAATGCAACATAATTTAATTACTACACGTTTGCTTATGAGTGTTCTTTCCAGTTCAAATGGGCTTAAAGAAACTGTGTGATCTATTGTAGAAAAACACGGCGATTAAAAACAGATCGCAAGTGCGTAGCACTCAGAATCGACGGAAATTTATGAACATTATTGACGACCTCTGTGGCGTAGTGGTCGCATAACATGACAGCTACGCAGAGGTCTCGGGTTTGATTCCCGCGCAATGCAAGTATTTGTGTGCATGAACATGATTATTTGCATTGGTCTGAGTGTTTCTATGTATGGATTTACAAAAAAAAATTGTATAAGTACTAATATCCGTCGTTCTGTTACCCATAACACAAGCAGGTTAAGCTTAGCTTACTTTGGGAACAGATGGAGTTGTGTAGAGATGTCCGTAAAAAAAAATATTTGTATGAAGATGCAAAGCAAAGTATGTAAGAATCGTAGTACTTGCCACTCAGTAATTCTTGCCTACCCTCACGAGAACAAGGCGTGAGTTTTTGTATGTTACATAGAACTGCAATAGTTTTCATAAGAAAAATAAAATCTCACATAAGAATCCGTATAGATTTCTGTAAAAACATTTAAATTGCTAATTCAAATCAGTATTGCGAGTTACCTCTGACTTTTACAGCGTAGAATTAAGTGACCGCCTATAAAACTATATTGTCACTATTTTTTTTCTCTTTTAAAGTGTGCTGATCTTGTTGTGTCAATTATTATTTTTTCCAATTGCAACTCATAACAGTTATTTAAGTCGGAGTCCTAAGCCAAGCTTAAAGTAAATATCCATCATAAAAAGTAAATAAAATACGACGAAATAATTTTAATTTCGTTAAAATAAAAGCTGCTTTTAGGGGCCAAGGTATTTCGAATACCGTACTAATTGAGCAAAAAAAATCTGTGTCAAAAAATCCGAGCGACGTGAATTGAATTTCGAATATTCGTCCACCATCTTTGTTTTGTTTGTGCACAATCTCTGTCCGGTGGCGGTGGCCGTTATGAAATTTTTCATTAAGCCCTGTGTCAACTAGCGCTGCCTTTACTGTTTCTCCGACTTTTGGGTGTGGTGATAGTGTAAGCGGAAAATGACTTACGTGTTGATTCAAAAAAAATAAAAATAGGAAAATAATTTCTTAATATCAAAATACCAATTATAATAAAAATAAATAAATATCAATCAGCATAAATATGAAATGAAATGAAAATTAGTTCAACTAGTACCACGTATAATACTTGGTGTGGAGACCTCCTTTAAAGTTTTATATAAGTACTTGTGTCAGATAGACTTACTAATAACAGGTCTTTACCTATGAAATTGCCATTTTGTACTAAGATTTTATCAGAAGTTTGATTTTTCATACTAACGTTTTCTTGGATTTTTCTATAATTATTAAACTTAATTGAATGAAATTTGGTATACGTAATGGTGCACATTTAAGCTAACTGTTCAAAATACAGAAAAAAAAAGTATCTGGAAAGAAGTTACAATTAAATTTTTGGGAAAATCCGCTGTTCTAAATTGGACCCATGTTCACAGACTTATTATTAATCCAAATAATAATAATTTTCATTTATTATCTTTTGTTAGATGTTGGGGATATTCTATATTTTTTAAATAATAAAAATAATTTTAACCATATATGATTTTAAAGAATGTAGAGGCTAAAGACTGCGCAGCAAAAATTGGCAATTTCATAGGTAAAAACCTATTATATCTTTACTTGGTACGCTGTTTTGAACTTTACTACAGCAATAGAGCACGTGGAAAGGGAGAATATTAGATGCTAATAATATTACATAATATTAGGTTGGGGAAAAAGTCTTTTCGTATTTTTGTATGAAAAGTCAAGACATTTTTTTCAAAGTTTATTTACATTTATTTACAATATATATGTACCGTTTTGTTGAACAACTTTCTGCCATTTTGTGGGCAGAGACATTATCCCGTTACTGTAGAAACTTTGGGACTTCTGATCAAAAAAACGGGACAAATAGTTTTGGCAGTCCTCTCTTGAGGTCAACCTTACAGAACCTAAAGAATTCTGAAGAGACCGAAACAGGTGAAAATCTGAAGGCGCAAGGTCAGGGCTATATGGTGGATGCACTAGGACCTCCCAGTCGAACTCTCTTAATTTTTGCTGAGTGGCTAAAGATGTGTGCGGTCTAGCGTTATCGTGATGAAAGACCACACCCTTCCTGTTGATCAATTCCGGCCGTTTTCTCTCGACTGCTTCCTTTAATCTCATCAGTTACTGGCAGTAAAGATCAGAATCGATGGTTTTGCCGGGCGGTAAAAGCTCATAATGAACAATGCCCTTCCAATCCCACCATACACACAGCATCACCTTATTTCGTGTTAGGCCAGGTTTGGCCACAGTCTGTGAAGCCTGGCCAACTTTCGACCACGACCTTTTTCGCACGTTCTTGTCGTACGTGATCCACTTTTCATCGCCAGTTATCAATCTCTTCAAAAACGGCTCGGTTTCATTACGTCTCAATAATGAATCGCAAATGAGTACACGGTTCATTAAGTTTCTTTGAGTGAGCTCGTGTGGCACCCAAATATCGAGCTTTTTTGTATAACCAGCTTTCTTCAAATGGGTCAAAACTGTTTTGTGGTCAATTCCCAGTTCTTCAGCTACATCGTAACTACTAATATGCCGATCTTGCTCCACTCTTTCAAAAATGGCGTCCATTTTATTCGTAACAGGGCGACCAGAGCGAGGTGCATCTTTAACATCAAAATTTCCGGACTGAAAACGTTTGAACCAAATTTGTGCTACTCTTACTGACACTGCATCAGGTCCATAAACATCACAATTTTTTTTCACTGCTTGAGTTGCATTTTTGCCTTTTTTATAATAAAATTTTAAAATGTATCGAATTTCTTCATTAGATTCACTCATTTTTACGGAGAGAAAAACAAATGAAAAATAGCGGGAAACAACTTTTTTTTATTTTTTTCTTTTCTTTATAATGTAACCTTTTTAATGTTACCAAAACCAGCCAGACACAAGTAGTACAGTCAAAGAAATTAAATTTTATAATAAGTTTATACCTACGTTATGCGTAAAGACTTTTTCCCCGACCTATTATATTGGTTGTACCATATTCGTTATTTACCCAACATAAATGAATTTTATAGTAAATTATCAAAAACATTGTCTCTGGTATTTATCTTTCTAAAAATTTCTTTAAAAAGTTTAGGAAATTTAAGATCCATACGATAACAATATACTGATACGATACGAGCCTACCAAAAATGTTGCTCGCACTTTATTACTACTTGATTTTTTCATTTTCTACTTTGTTTCTCATTTCCGCTTAATTATATTAAATTAGTATCACCAACCATTTGACTGATTGAGATAATGTAGCTTGGTTTGACATGGTAGCTTTGTATGTAGCCTGCACAGAGCAGCCGTGCAAGAATCAGCTCTTTATGCAACTCAGAATTGTAAGTAAAAAGTTAAATATTAATTGGCCTTAAATATAGCTCATGATGAAGCTGCTTCATTTGTTTGGAGATTTGTAGATCGCAGAGTTATTAAAGCCAGTGACAACTCTACAATCTTTAATTAACATTTTATGTTGTCTCATTGGTTACTTAAGTGACTTTGACATTACTGGCGTTTATACTTGAATTACGACTTTAAATAAATATAATAACATAATCCTGTTATCCCACCCAACGCCTCCGCCATGCGCCACCACTGAGGCGCCGCGCCACCTTTAATATCGTTAGCGAGAGTTTTCATTAGCACGCCGTTCGCGATGCGTTTAGTGCTCGTTACGCTTTATAGTGGACAACAGGCTTTACTCTTATTATTTCGACGGTCAAACGAGATTGGATGTACGTGTAATTTTACAATGTTGCCCCGAGTAATTACGATTGTTATTAATTTTTTGCTTTTTGGTTTCAGTAATTTTTGCGGGCAATGGAGTAGAATTTTATTCTGTTTGTTTTTTATAATGAATTATTGTTTATTTTGTTGAGTTTATATCCTTTTTATTGTTGTATTTTTTTACTTACGCACGATACTTATTGGATTATTATCTATCTTATCAGCCCATTATTGTCCCACTGCAGGGACGAGCCTTGGTAGATACTTGGCCTACTAATAAAACGCTGGCCAGACGTATTGGTTTTTTCTTTCTATGTTAAGATAATATTCACAGAAACAGACTAAGGGACTATCCCTTAGTCGGTTTCTACGACACCCATGGGATGAGATGGGGTGGTGACATATTGTGTTCTTACTCCGTCACCACATGGATAAGTGGTTATTTACTCAAGTCAAAACTTGTTAAAAGGACATGATGATCCTCTCCTCATCCATCATCACCTCTAATCAATTTTACCATCGATCTATTGATTGGTCTAATAACACCATAAGTCAGCATGTTTCTATGTTACATGCATCCCTGGGGTATCGTAGACAGTGACTAAGCGAAATGACCAGCGTGTCACAATCAGCCCTAATTTTTTCCATTGCTAAAGAAGTTCCGTTTGACTAAAGATTTAAAAATATACAATGAAGTAAAAGGCGACTTAGGAACTACTACTGAACAGTCAATATAAAGATAAAATTTAAAAGTGACGAAATACTTTATACAAAACCTGCCAGTGAGTAAAGTTTCCCTAAATGCCTCTTAGAATTTCCAAGGGCTGCTGTAAGAAAAATTAAACCAATATATAATGAAAATCCTTATTGGCCATTAAATTGTTATTAACGAACTTGAGAAACCCTTCTAAATTTAAAGCCCAAAGTTCCAGTTTCCCGGACAAGTAGTGATGGTCCCGGCAGTAAATCCCGTGATTGAATACATACCGGGCCAACTCTAATTATAGCTAAGCACGGGGCGAGAGGCGATCGTAAACGAAACCCAGCTTTATTGCTCCGTAGAGACTTCTTACCCCCTTCTTGCCCCGTTTTACTCACTGTTACCTCTTACCTCTCCCTCCTCTTAACGTGTTTGCACATTCGCACCGTTAAATAGCAAAGAAACTCTTGTTGTACGTAATTGTGTTCGTTTACTAATTAGAGTCTTTGTATGTGATTGGAAAAATGTATTTAAGTGATGTTTTGATTAATGGAATGCTTATATCCATGCATACAAAATGTTTGAATACTTGTTAGCTAGAAGCAATTAACGTCAGGCGATGGATTATTATCGTTAAGATGCAATGTGCTGAAATATTAATAGTTCTCCATGTGGATATGAATACGTAATAATCACCGGCCCAATTTATCCTATGTGGGCCGTAAAGTCCGACTAAAGGATAGTGCAGTCCAAGTTTTCTATTTACGTCACTAGATGTGACACTGTCCCTACATTAGGTTGCTAATTACTGCTCCAATAAAGACAATTAATCCAAATAATTTGATTAGGTCAAGCTAGAAAGGCATCAACCTCATTTCTATTGAAAATATAATCAAGCATTTAAGCTATATCCAAGCAGGGAATTTCCAAGCTTTCAAACGAGAGCTTCTAAGGTAACATCTGTCTGAAACAGGTAATAAATTGTCTTGCAGATTCAAATGCACGATTTAATGCAAGGCTTTGCTATTACGCCACTTAGATGGTTTCAATTATTTATTCTAGATATCCATAGAATCATTTGTGAACACTCCTTGTTTTACGAATTATGAATCAAAAATCAAATTTTACTCCATAAGCTCACTAAATAAACTTTACAAAATAGAATCACCTTTCCAAATGTCCCAATAAACAGTAATGTTCAAAAGCTAAACATAAAAATCAAAATGAATTCATAACAGAAGCAATTTTCTTAAGTTTTAATTTGGAAGCGCAGTTAAGTGTAATTGGACGTTCAGTACAAGACACCAATCTGTTGTATGGCTCAATACTGGAACGGTGCCAGCCAAGTAGCAATAGAGTCATCCAATAACACAATGACATCTATGCAATATTGTGGACGGTAAATTGTACATACGCCTCTATAATAACGAAGATACACTATCTTCCGCTGCTGAATTACATTCAGGGTATATTATGCCTGTATTGGTGTATATTACAGACTCAGGAAGATGATGATACTTTATGCGTAGTAGATTAGGAATTTCAATAAGGTTTAGTATATAAAATCATAGAGAGTTGTTTAGTGTATAAGATATTATTATTAGATTATATTATTATATAAGATATTATATTTGCCATTGCATTATCTACATCTATACTTCTATACTAATATTATAAAGAGGTAAAGTTTGTGTGTTTGTGACGTTGTAAGGGGTAATCTCTGGATCTACTGAACCGATTTTAAATATTATTTCTGTGTTGAATAGACCATTTATCGGGGAGTGTCATAGGCTATATAGTATCACGCTACGACTAATGGGAGTGGAGCAGTTATTAAATATGTTTAAAAAAGTGACGCATTTTTTTAGCTGCCTAACGAAGTGGGCACGGGTCAGCTAGTGTAATGATAATTTAATTCTAGGTGCACTAAAGAGTTTTTGTAGAGATAGACCAAGAATAATATCAGAAACTTCGATCATCCTGATGATTAGGTTTTTGTTAATTAAATTGCACGAATGACAATGTTTTGTTTTCTGCAATGGAATAATGGTTAATTAGTACATTTAAAGAATGCAGCCCGATCAAGTAAAATCCTTGTGATGGACTTGTTTATTTTCGAAGTTGTGCATAGAAATTCTGTGATGAAGTTGTTAATTTTAGTTATACCTTATTTACTTTAGTTAAATAAAAATATCCTCTACATATTAATTCACATAACAGAGCCAGCAAACCGAGCCTGCGATCTCCATCGTGGTAGGCAAATATCCCTATAACTTTCTATTCCGTTTTCGGGTCGGTATCGGGTCTCTATGTGCCCGTCATGGTATTAAAATTAAAGTCCCTTCGCTACTTAGCGTTAGACGGAATATTGTCCATAAAACATCGCGAAATGCTTATAAATAATACTTTATACGACTAAAGTTGTGGATGCCGACCTTCTCTGTTCTGAAACGCTGGTCTAGAATGCCCCCAGTTTTATGGCGGCCAGTTTAAGATGCTGGCAACTTCTCGCTCTCTGTCTTTGCTGAATCGTTTTCAGAATATTACCACCTTACAGAACCTAGCGAAGGAGTCACAAGCCCTCTCACTCTTAAATATCGCGGTTTTGAAAGCAAGAGGTTTGCCTGAGCAAAATACACTAACCACTACGTTAACTCATAAAAGAAGATTAAGTTTTCCTTGCTAAAAAAACTACGCTCCGCATTTATAATGTATCTATGTCTATAATCATCTCTGTCTTCTTGTTATCAAGCTTTGTACTGTCCCGATAAATATCCAACTTCTTTATCTGTTAGCAGAACTATCAGCATAAAATAAAAGCTTAATTAACATCATCAAAAGGCTGTAAAACAAATCCAACTTCAAACAATTCTAAACCATGTTAACAAGAATGAATGAACCTATCATAACCAACATTTCATATTCGATCGACCGTTTTTTGCTTGCTCCATACATTACTATCGAAGCCATTAAGTACGATTATTGCTCGCTCGTAATCTATCCCACATATCTCTTACCACTACTATCGTCGATTTTACATCCTTAAGTGCCATTTGAAAAAAGAATTCGCTCCACGCTGACACAGTGACCTTAGTTACCGCCCGTCAGCTGACATCCCGTTTCAGTGTCTATGACGCGCATGCGTATAACGTACTTGATGCGGGATGTTACATACGTTCCCAACCCTATTTACTCTGCAGTACGCCGTCAACTTATGCCCGGGGTGGATGCTTAGCGCCCGCATGACGCGTCGTGCCGCGTAGTTCGAATGCGGTAGTGCGAGCGGTTTTTGACTCGATCTTGTGTGATTTTAACATTGAAACCACTGTAAAACTTAATGTGAGCTTTGATTTTCATTTGTAGTGTGTTTGTTTAATATTAAAGGTGAGTATTTTAATATTTTGTTTAGTTACATGCCTAATTAAATGCGGTACTGTTTCCTGATCAGTTATGAACACATTCGTTACCGCTATTACCCGTAGCTGTATTAGTACGAGCAAAAAATACGTCACGTGCTTCGGTAATCGACATTACGATTTTTATGGAACATTAATTACTGTTTCCAAAGTATGGACTAATTTAATTATTGTGTAGCATAGTTTTTGATTTATTATTTAAGAGATTGGGCTGTAAGGTTAATATGTGTAGATGTATTTACGTATAACAGCTCGTACAATGATAAAATCTACAAAGGACCTTTTTCCTCCAACTTAAACGTTTCCTTTCTGAGTAAACATAAGTAATGATGAATAAGGTAAAGCAAATAGACAGATTATTCTATACAGATACTACATTTTCTGAACATATTTTTAAATGAAACGAAGAAAATGTATACGATGATAAATTCGTGCGGTTCTTTGAAGCAGAAAATTTGATAGAGATAGTAGATTACTTTCAGATAACATAGCGGTATCAAAAAGCTTCGTATTTCTTTGAATTCATCTTGGAATGGGTGAGGGAGCTTGTTTCTTTCATATTTTGATTATTCTTTATTTTATCATTTTTGTTGTAAGCGAGCATCTCATCTCGATAATGTTTATGTGTAGGACTCTTACAACTTTAAATAAATAAAATATTATATAAGTATAAAAATAAACTAAGGTTACAGACCATTTTTTTGTTGACCTCATAATCTTACCTACAACTTGTAGCTAAAGTAATAGATAGCATGGTTAATTTACCAATTTTTATAATTTACTTTCTCCAATATTTTTTATCAAAATATTTGCATATTTATTTAAACATTACAACAAGAAACTTAAAAGTATTGACAAGCTCGTTTTCAATTAAATAAACAGGAAAAACCAAAGAGGTTTATTTGCACATACCTACTTCAAAGTCGTATCGAGGTCTGTGTAATAAAATAGCGATGCTCTACTCGACGGTCTTATGTTAAATAATATGTTTCCTTACTAAGGGTGGAAATGTTACTTTTGTTGTGAATCATAACAGTTCATTAATATCTTACTTTTGACGACCTCTGTGGCGTAGTGGTTATTCAACATGACTGCTACGCAGAGGTCTCGGGTTCGATTCCCGCTTAATGCAAATCTTTGTGTGCATGAACATAATTGTTTGCATTGGTGTGGGTGTTTTCTGTGTATAATATGTATGTATTTACAAAAAAAAGTATTTAATTATGTTTACCCGATGTCTAGTACCCATAGTACAAGCTCTACTTATTTTGGGACTAAATGGCGTTGTGTGAAAGTGCGAGGATTTTCTTTTTATTTTTTTTTACTGCAGAGTCTGACTTTCTCCAGGGATGGTGGGAATCTTGATAATATAGTAATACTACATATGATATACATATTGTTAATCGTAATTGGCACCCACAGGACAGGCTTGCCTAGTGTGGGGCCGCTGGATATTAATAATGTACATGCTTTTGTGTTAATAAATGATTTTTATTTTTTATTTCTTTTATTTTACATTAGCCACAACACTAGAGATTGACGTCATATTTCCATTTTTTTTTGTTATATTAGTGTATTCTTGAAATTTCAATAAGTTAGCTTACATAACACTGATGCGATAAAATGAAAAATTTGCAATAGACGAGCAGAAGAACTTAATACAATAAAAATAATAATGTGTTTAAAAAAATGTCATAGTACCTATAAAACTTTTTGCTTTCTACTTCTTTTCTTTTTTTCAGATGTTAAAACAATAATTGTTTTGGTTATGTTTTATGTGAAGTTTATGGATTAAAAAAAAAAAAGAAGTAACGGAGAGAATAATTAATATTATTCTTATACTATAAAGTATTAGTTTTGTTTAGTTTTAACTGTAGATGGCATTGTTGAGCGTATGAGTTATATTATATTTTCAATCTAAAAGTCAAAACGAAAATCAAAATTCATTACAGAGACTAGATGGCGTTATGTGAATTTTGAGGTATATATTTTATCCGCTACCATTTACCGTTAGCCGTTCACCTGTCATACACAGAAATAAAATAAATAACATTGTAATTAAGCTTCGTACCTGGTATTATAATTAACGTGCGAATATAAATTTAGATTATTATCAGACAAAACGTTAATAATGAAAACGTCGAGATTTTCAAGAGAAAATATTATATTGGAATAATAATAATTGGGAAATTTGACGCTAGATTTAATTAGTCTTTGTAGTTGTGCTTTTGTTTTCACTTGTTTTCTTGAGACGACACGGATGGTACTTCTGTCTTTCTACGATTACTTATCAATCCTTTGTCGGGACTGGCTTGAGTCCTATGCAAGATGTCTATCATCAGCCTTCCACAAATCATTGTCTGCCCGTATTTATTTTATTATATCCATTAATATCGTATCTTAAAAGTCCACGGGATACATGCAATTTGTCTGGCCACCGATGTATCTATAACCAAAGAGTCTTTATCTGATTGACGGATAACCATCCCTTTAGAACACATTGTGGGTTAATTGAGAAAATAAACCCAGAGTAACTTTATTTTACACATAGCAACACTACAAACTTCTATAAAAACTTCTATAAAACTAATTTCTGTTTTTTTTATGTTACAATAACATACAAAACATAACATTTTTTTCGAAACGGGCCTTAATATAAGAAATTAGTTTTAATAATGACGTAATAAAAACATTATATAAAATAATATTTCATAAACACAATTACTTGACTCTATAATTGCCTCTAATATAATTTAAAATGTCCATAAAGCAGCATGATTGTCCCACTACAAGGACACGCTTAATATAATAACACAGCCAAATGAAATAATACACTCCTAATTTCTATAGTACGAGTTCACAAACATAAAGCAACAAAAAGTTTCTAAGCAAACAGACTCGGCCGAAATTCTTGTAAATTTATCTCGGCTCAGTAAGAAATGATAATAAATGTTTGGATAATAAGATACAGTTATTTTTCCTTCTGAACTTGAAGGGAAGAAAATATCTTTATATTTACCCCGTTTTCCTGAACGAGTAAGCTCAAATTTTGCTGATGTTAATAATCTTAATGGTGAATATAATATACAAGTGTCGATGTAAGAAATTGTGTTACCACCTAATTTTATTGCTTGGGTGTTGTAAAAACCAACTTTGAGGTAATTTTCTAGACATTATTTCCCATTGAGTTATTTCCACAAAAAACATATGGGATACTGTTGTAATAAGAGTTTGTTACACTAGGATCCCATAATATAATATTAAATTGTGTAATTCATAAATAAATAACCTGTACAGCCATTTTTGAAAGTACACATCGCATCTAAAAACGATAACCGATGAAGCAAAACGTTTCTGGAATGACGACACATGAAAATCGCATAGTTAATAGCTTAAAATTATACATTTACTCTGTAAGTTTGCCCACTGGTGACCCGATAATGGAAGCTGGAGGTTAATGGATTTAAGAGGCCCAGGATCTCCAGCGGTGGACACGTTTTAATTATTTGGACTTTTACTGCTAACTAAGCCTGCTCCAAAGTAACTAGAAAACAAACAAACCTTACTAACTTACAATATTTATTCAGCTACCCACGCAATAATGCAAGTACCAGGTTGATACTCTTTAGCAGAGGTGTAAATATTAAAGCAAGCCAGACAAAATATATTAGTACTTACCTAAAACGAGACTGTTTAACAATTAAACTGCAACCTATTAACCTATATCGTAGAGAATGTTAGGAGCCACAATATTTAGTGACACCATCTCAGAAAGCAATAAAAACTTTAAGAAGTTTTGTCATTGTGGCTTTTTGAATGGGAAAACTTTATGCGTCTAGTAAGGTCCCAGGACTTAGTGGCTTTAACCATTTATACGTGTTAAAAAAGTCGTTATTCTTTATAAAACTGCTTAAATTACCTTAGCTTAGTTTGTGGTTCTTGTGGTGAATCTATTGCCAATAAGAGTTATAAATATGTTGTAAGTAGTAATGACTCCGTGTGGTGATGGAGTAAGAATTCAATATGTCACCACTCCATCTCATCCCATGGGTGTCTTAAAAACCGACTAGGAACTATTCGTAAATATTATCTTAACGAAATAAAACGAAGGAAAAGTTGAAACTAAACCCTATACCAATCCGTCTGGCCAGTATGGTATTAGTAGGCCAAGTATCCCTCCGTCACAGGAGAAGGCCCGTCCCTGCAGGCAGTGGTACATTAATGGGCTGTTATGATGAAGTAGTAATGATATTGGACTATAAGTTCTTTTGGCATACTTTTGCTTTTGCATTATTTTAACACTTTAGTTTAACCATTGGTATTAAAGCAGGTACATTAAGTAATTGTAATGGTAACAATTGAATTGGTATAACGCTTGATTGGTATAACGTGATAACATTAACGTTTGACACTTATACATCTGAAATTAACTAGTAAAATCTTAAATAGGCTGAATTCCCTATTTATGGACACAAATATGGACATTGGCTAGGAAAAAAACGGTATAAAATAAAAGTGCGTTTATTAAGGAATACGCGCACCAATCATGATGAACGGAAAACTGTACATCTAGAGACAAGGAACATTATCCCAAAAACGAGCCATCTAAAATAATTTTACTTAAAAACGATATGTCTCATTAAATTATTCGCCATCGAAGCGTAATATTGCTACAATGGATTTCCTCCAAGCAAGGCCAATTCAATTTATCATATTTTGTCAAAGTAAATTTTAGGTGAGAAATTTAATATAAATAAAATGTACAACGTATTTTTAACATTACATGATAAGGTCATTGTAATATACCTATTGCTACGTACACAAAATAGATTACATCATACTTTTTTTATATCAAAGTCTTCTTACAAAAAACTATGTATGATTCAATTTAACGAACACAAAAAATCTGGAATAATTGTTTTGTGAATTTTAAACAAATGTTCTGCCTAGTAAAGGAACCTGCGATATAGTATTAGTGGTTTACTAATTTGGGTTACTAATAGTAGTGTGTTTTAGTCCCAATGGCCGCCCGGCCTTGAATATTATATGTTTTTTTATCAACTCTGCTTTTGTATTCGTAGAGATGATTTCTTTGATATTTACTTTTATAGTTTGTATACCCATAGGATGTAATGAGGTAGTGTCATCGTGTATTTTTATTCCGTCACCACACGGATATTATAAACAGAATAGAAAAATGTATTTTATTTAAACATGTTAAAGTATTTTCTTTAAACATTGGTCAAGCAACACAGAGTTAAAACTTTTAATGCAACTTTCTATTTCAGGGCAGAAAATGTCAAAGTTCAAATACGATGTGTTTACCGAGAACTCGAAAGTAAAGGTCTTAATGTAGCTTGAAACTTTTACGAGAATATAAGAGACAGCGCCATCTATTACTTATGCTATTTACTTACTTACTGTCAGTAATAGGACATAGTGCAGTTTAACTTTAAGTATTACATTTTATATTACGTTTATGTTACTCTTTGAGTCGCTGAGTATTTTAAAATATGATTTAGAGAACTATTTGAACTTGTCTTTTCAACTGACTCAAAATAAATATTTAATTTCGTGCTATATGTTTCAATGTAGGTAGGTAACACAGACATTTTTATTAAATTAAAACCGAATGGATAATACTTTCGTTGGTTCTATAGTTTCTTGCTCAAAATATTTAAAAAATCGTTTGAACTCGCGTACTCGTGCATCGGAAAATGCCTTACCGACTCGTAGTCACACCAAGGTTGTCACACCAGTGTGACAAACAGTAATCTTTTTCTTGTTAGTCACACTACTGATTTTTCAACATCATGTATAACATAATTGCTAGTGCAGTGCAATTAGTAAGTACAAGTTACTACATTCTCACCTATAGAACTGACCGGTTGGAAATACATTGATGTAAAATATGTGATTTGGTGCTCCCCTTTTTATACACTACCTAAAGAATGCTTCCTCATGGTTATTAAATTATAATATAATTATAAAATGTTATTAAATTATAATAATATAGTCTAGAAATAGCAGTTAGTTTCGCCGCTTCTTCTCTGCTAGCGCCTTGGAATCGGTGGGAAAGCTTGATAAACTTTGAATATGTAAACTTAGATTAAATAGTAGAATAAATGAAACTGAATTATAGGAGAATTTGCAACGAGAACTAAACTCAATTCCGGAAACAGTGTCTAAAAATTTTTGGTTTGGTTTATTTTTTAGTGTAAGTAAGTTCGCCGTTTCCAGAAAAGCAGAAGATGATAGAATTTAATAAATAAAAACGTTTTGTGTATTATTTGTCTTTTTCTGGCACTTTCTGAACACAGTAGTACCTACATACTTTGATGATTTCAATATAAAAAACTTAGTACTGTAACATGGACATCACTAGTTTAGAAATAAATACATTAAAAGGTGTGTCAAAATCAGTAGTGTGACAAACAAGAAAAAGATTACTGTTTGTCACACTGCTGTGACATGCTTGGTGTGACTACGAGTCGGTCAGGGGAAAATGGTATGTTGCGAAAACCGGCAGTTAATTTTGTTGCATTTTCTTATTATAATTAGCAAGGTGATAACAATATTCAAATCAGCCAATTGACATCCACTGTTAGACAATTACTGACACCTTGTGCGTTCCTGTGCCCCCTTTATCCATCGGATAACCGCCGTCCTACTAGGTCGTCGGTCCACCATGCGAGGGGTCGCCTCACCTTGCGTTTTTCGGTATGTACATAAATAATAACAAAATATTATGATCACACATAATGCAAAAAAGTATGTCTATTTTCTTAAATAATATTTTACACAAAAAACTGTTTAAGCTCTTAATATTTTAGAACCACGTTGTCTAAATGGTGTAAAAAAAAATTAAAGAACGCGTCGTTATAGAGCTCCTGCTGTGATGGATGGATAGGTAGTTATAACATTAAAGTATTTCTAGGTATGTAAACATTAAAACGCTTTGTGTGTTATTAGGTACTCTAAACAAATAGTTATCAGCAAGTTCAAACAAACAGCTCCAAGAAGTATTGAATGTTAGAGTAATGGTACAACCTTGGTACAGCTAGGCTTACACGTGTCCATTGTAATACATGTATACAAACGGTTCATGTTTAGATATACAAAAGCTTTTATTTATAAATTAACAGGCAATATTAAATTGTGAATTGGAATTAATTTAACTTCTACGAAAGAGTCTTTGAGTGACAAAAAAGATCGAGTTTTTATATGTACCTACCTATTTATTAAAGTCTTCGTGGAAATGATAACCAATATTTATGTTCTTTTACTAAAACCACCAAATGGCATAATAACTAGTTAGTAATACTCTAGGTCGCGAGTATGATCTTCGACTGCCGCTTTATCAGCTGTGACGTATGAGGCTGCAATGCATGAGGACGCGAGTCCGAATTCCATAAAAGCTAGTGCAATGTCAGGTTATAACTCCACAAGTAGGATCTTCTATTATCCGGCAGAGGTACGCAAAGTAGAATCCCATCCAAGATAATCGTTAATGCGATCTAGAAATTATGGCCTTACAGTTAAATGTTCTTTGTTTCCTAATTAATTCACGTCTATAGAATATGCTAAATGTGGTAGTAATCTTTTAAACTATAAACAAATCCTCTATGTGTATAAATTCTATGTTATTCGAGTTTTCTATCTTTCACAGAGTTTCACAGCCTCTTGAGTGAGCCTCCGAAATGTTTCCACTTTTCTAATAGTGTATCGTAAATGTATTTTATCAAAATCATGAAATGAGAGCAGTTTTCTTAATTAATAATAAAGCTGAGTACCCACTAAATAAGCTAATACTTATCTTGTCTGCCATAAAGATGCTGTTATAATTTCAAGCCTTTATATTTTATTGCTCTCTTCTTGTAGACAAGAAAGTTACTTATAAAAGAGCACTAATACTTTGTGTTTGTATTTTTTTTTTTTTTTTTTTATTTATTTAAAAAAGACAACTCCCGCACTAGGGATCATGCCCTGTGTCGCGGGGACTTTTACAAACATCAATATTAACGGACACATAGAACAACCAGACTCAGGACAATAATTTGTGGATCTCACAAATTATTGTCCTGCGTGGGGATCGAACCCACAACCTCATGCGCGGCAGCCGCTGGCTCTACCGGCGCGCCACCGAGGCCGTCATAATTTTATTTATGTCACCGTAAAGACCGTCCACAGCTGGGGATAGTTTAGTTTGAGTTGTCTTATTCCTTCCCCATTCATTAAGTTTTTACCACTTTTATTAGGTATTTTGAAACAAGAGGGATCGGGGTATTTGGCATCTATTGCAACATAATTGCTATTACTCGAACAAATGTTGGTTTCTGTCTAAACAATAGTTAGATTTGTAACTTGTCTTTTAAGTAGGAACATTTTTAGTCGACCTTTCGACACACGTAGGATAAGATGATTTGATGTTGGTATAGTTACCGCACGACAATGTAACTAATAGTACATTAATTTAAGTAAAATACTTTAGCTAATAATGTATTTACAATTTTTAGATTATGCTTTTGCATTTGACTTGATACTTTCTATAAGCATTTAAGAAAAGAATAAGTCAAAGAATTTAACACAATCTTGTGTAGTCCTAATGTGTTTACCTCTGCTTTGTATGTAACTCATGACACCTGTAGTGTTTGCGCATTCTGCATCAGTGATGCGCAAGGTGTTTGCCTGTGTAATTGTTGCTTACTTGACAGAATCAACCTTTGTACGGACTACGCTGCCGAAAGCAATGAACTAATTTAGGGAACAAAACTAGAACTGATGTGGTGGAGTAATTTGGTTAATGAGATTAGGACTCGAGTGGCTTAGTGGTCATAGCGTCGAAAATGTATACTTCGAAATAGCAGAGTCATATCTTGTTTTGAGTGCTAAAGTTCCATTGTCTTTCATTCTTCTTAACGCTTGGTAGTTGTAATATTATAAAAAAAACAACCTCTTTAGATAAAGCTAGGATGATTCTATTTCGTAAATACTTATTCCTTTCTTGTTAAGTATAATTTATTTGTGTTATCTTAACAAAACCTTTTCTTAAAAAGGTTTTTATTTTAATATAATGTTTGAGCAATTTTTTTTAGAAAGATAATAAGTACCTTTTTACTGTATTGGGTTTTCCTAGAACCTTAAATTACATTTATTTAATTACACATTATTAACTGTCTTCTTAGCGTACAGATACCCTACAAAAGGTCAGAGGTTTGAATCCCACGAAAAACAATTATTTGTGTGAATGAACCATAATAGATTGTCTAGAGCCTGCATACGCTTTGTCTCCGTTAACTTCATATTTGTATATGTACCACCATACAGGACTTGCATAAACAACAGTCTTATATCACTTTGCATGCCACTTGTCTTCATTAATTTTATATATTAGGTATGCTCATATCCTCGCCATGCAGGGCTTGGATGTCAACTGTCAAAATTTAAAAAAAGATCAAAGTAAAAAGACTCTTATAGCCCAAACATAATAATAATCAAATAAAAATATTCTCAATTCATTAAATTAAAATGTCGGTCTTACTTCTTACGTATTTATGCAAGGTGAATTACCTTAAATAGCACTTACTTTACCGAAATAAAATTAACATACCCACCTTTTGTTAAACAAAACAAAAGTAACATTAAAATTAACATAAAATATACGTTTATTGTTCGTTACGTATGTAGATTCGATTTGTAAACACAACGTAAGAACTCCGCCATTTTTAGAAAATTAATGTTTGTTATTTATTTCCTCTACTATTTATTTACGTAAGCCATGATGGATAATTGTACCTTCTGGCATAATACAAATATATACAGTATTTCGACTTCATAGAAACGAACGAAACTCGAGTTATACCTACACGCTCACGATAGAGGTGGCTTTGCGGAGTGAACAGTCGTGACTGTGTCACAGTAACGAGCGGAAAAGTAGGTAAATTTAATTAAAAAGCTGGAGGTGGGCAGCCCTATCGCATGTTTACGTACCGCGCAGCCCCGTAGGCATCTATAATAAATATTCGGCCGAGATAGACTACTGCATGTACTGTGCTTCTGGTATAAGCAATTCGTAAATTATAATGTAGATTATGCACTTTAGTTGTGTATTTCTGTAGCTTTGGGTCGCCAACGCTCAGCCGTATATGCCATGCGTCGGGCCTACACGCGACGCGACTCAACGTCCGCCCTTTTGACAACGACGGACTCCCACTCCAGGACTGTGACGTATGCGCTCATGACAAATGTCATATAACCATAGACCTAAGACTTAGTTAGACTAAAACATTAGTTTTTAGATACATTCACTACAAAACTAACTATTGCTCACACTTTATCCCAAACTAAGCAGAGCTTGTACTATGGATACTAGACAAAGAATAAATATACTTGTATACTTTTTTTTTGTAAATACATAAATTATACATACAAAACAGCCAGACCAATGCAAACAATTATGTTTAAGCACACAAATATTTGCATTGCGCGGGAATTGAACCCGAAACCACTGCGTAGCAGTGATGTTTTATAACCACTAAGCCACAGAGGTCGTCAAAGTTATAAGTTTATTGTTGTCGATACTATAAAAAATAATTTAAACCCAGCCAGTAAAAATAGGTATTTAGTGGCTTAAAACTTAGTAAACAAGGAACGCTCATAAAATTGAGATCTGCAATCGTATTTCATCTCGACAACCTCTAACTTAGTACACCAACAACCATTATACAAAATTTACAATTCACAGCCTTGCCATACCTCGAGTAGGTATAAGATATAGAATACTTTAGAAAAAAAAAAAGAGATAAGTTAGTTAGAGTCTTTCGGTATTTAGGTTCCGTATCAAAGAAAAGAGAATAATAACTTTTTGTGAGTTACGGGAGCTTTGACAGTCTCGGTAGTAAAGAGATCGTGTAGTGGCTGTATGACCATTAAAAAGTTCTCAAAGAGTAGATAACATTCTGTGGATTAATTTAATTTTATTGTCAATGCAACACCTTCAAATGCGAGTAACGAACCATTGAAAAAAAACTTAAAGAAATCGCGAACACAACCTACCGTTTTTACCTCTGTTCCCAAAACATTGACCAGTACAGTATATCTAAAGAATCTATCTCTCTATTTATGAATAAAATCAAATAAGATAAACATAATATAAAGGACAATGGGCAAATTTCATACAAAAAAAACCCAGGATCAACAGAACTAATATATATCCCTCATTATTACACATGTTAAACTTATGTAATTTTCATTATTTGTTTATTGTATATGTATGGGGTATGAGAGATATAAGGCTCATAACAGTTAGCTATGAATGAAAACTACGTTACGTGTTTTAATGTTTAATAATACATAACCATCTAGCATAACAGCCCATTAATGTCACACTGCAGGGACGGACCTCCTCCCGTGACGGAGGGATATTTGGCCTACTAATTCCACGCTGGCCTGACGGAGTGGTAAAGTGTGTAATTTCAAGTTTTCCTTCTTTTTATTTCGTATAGATAATATTCACGGACAGTCCCTTTGTCTGTTTTTACGACACCCATGGGATGAGATGGGGTGGTGACATATTATATTCTTACTCCGTCACCACGCGGATAACCATCAACAACAATCACGGAATCGACCGACGACCTCGGTGGCGCGACGGTAGCGCAAGCGGCTGCCGTGCACGAGGTTGTGAGTTCGATCCCCACGCAGGACAATTATTTGTGAGGTCCACAAATTATTGTCCTGAGTCTGGGTGTTTTCTGTGTCCGTTAATTGATGTTTGTGAAAAGTTCCCGCGACGCAGGGCATGACATTTTGGTGCGGGAGTAGTCTTTTTTAATAAAAAAAAAAGACATTCATTGGACCTGCAGGATGTTCTATGCGTACATGTCTAGCGTGACCTAAGTAATATATTACACTTATCATATGAGAACAGCTCCCTAACGTACGCATACCGTGGATACAGGATTCTGTACGACATATTCTCCTAAATGATTAATTTAACAAAGTGCCATCTCTGTCTAACACGATGTCCTACGTGGGTGACGAAAACGACGCACCGCGAAGCGACGAACGCGACATACGCCATCAAATCAACGGCGTACCCTACTTGTGTCTTATGTGACGGTCTGCGACGAGACCTGGTGTAATCATATAGAACCCTTGTCGTGTGTAGCATCGCGTCGCGTCGTGTCGCTTTCGTCGCCCACGTAGGACACCGCGTAATTCATGTGGTGTGAGAGTGAAAGAGTAAAATAATACCTGAATCTGCGCATGACGCAGGTCGCTTCTGGTATTTTTTGTAGCGAGTAAAGATTTTAATATCAATTAGATAACGTTACATGTATTGCTTTGTTTTTATTAGCGTTACGAAATAGAAAAAAACTATTTTTTAATTGTGTGTAATTATAGTTGGACAGCACCTAGGGGAGAATTTTTTTTATTAAAATGTTTCTCTTAGCAAGACTAATAAACCGGCATATATTTTGTTCCTGTTGGTTCTGGGTTAATTTTGCCCAATCTCTTTTACAACGAAACCCTAAAAAACAATCATACTCCACATTCCTTCATAAACTCATCTTAAGTTTGTGAAGATCCATTTACAGAATGGTTGTGAATTATTCCCCTCGTCTTAGCGTCGGTTTGAATTATTTCTCTGTAGGAATACGAGCCTTGTACAATTACGCACAATCTCGAAGGAACACTTGTGCGACCTTGCACACAAATGTAGCAGTGAAACAATAACAACCAGACATTATGAGAAACGTCCGGCTCTCCGTTAAATTATGCTTAAATGTTTATTGTAGAACGCAATACTGAGTGACATATTGATATTATTCGCGTTATTGTCTGCAAGTTAATGTTTTTAGGAGAATAGGCTTTGTTGCCTTGCTTTCCGTCTAATATACAGCTGCTTTTTGGTTAAATTTGTGCTTACAGTTGGTTAATGAAATAGGTTAGTATATAATTTCTTCGACATAACATTCTTCTAGTTAATGTTGTCTGAGGATTGTGTGTTGCTATCTACTATCATAACTTACTCCAAAACCAGAACACTGTATTCTACTACACTATTATAATACTGATTATGATGGACAAACGTTTACTTTTTTTAATCGATTTTTACATACGAGTATATATATACCTAGTATCGTTTGAGATAAGTCAAATTAATTAACCAATTATATACGTAGAGAGCCATTATTGAGTTGTACTGAAGCCATTTTTACTGTACCATGAGTTTTACACTACGGATTTCGTTGTGACAAACGTTTAAAATTTTGTGCGAGAACACACTGGAGCCTGTTATAAAAGGTTTATAACACAAAGTGGCGAGTACTTGCGCTTTTGTTCGCTTTGCTACTTTAAAATATAATATGTTATAACCTTTATAGTCTCCCTGTGGTCTTCTTCTTAACACTTTTTTATTAGTGTCTTGTACCCGTTCTAAGTTTAGTATGAGACTATTTGAGTTGCGATTATAGTTTTCAACAAAATTAAAGAGTTTTTTTATGAAAAGTAACAGTAAATAATATTTAAGGGACCTAATAATCTTAAAAATTAACGTCACTTCATTTAGTACCAAACGAAGCAGAACTTGTACTATGGGTACTAGGACTACGGATAAACATAGGTACTTGTGTAATTTTTTAGCGGTTTCTACTACTTTAAATACCACCCTTGAAACATAGATAATTGTCGTGTGCGATCCCACACATAGTACCGATTTTGTCACACGATATAAATAGAAATAAACTACAAACTAAAATTATTACTTATTTGGGAACCGTGTGTAACTGAATATTTGCGCTCTCTGACATTTGTGGTTACAAATAGTATAGCATTAGGTGAATTATAACTTTTTGACACATTTTGTAATTAATTTAATTTGGTTTTTGTGACGGTAATTTATAGTTACGGGAATAAACAAAGCATACCTATAGTCATAATAGCCCATTAATGTCCCACTGCAGGGACGGGCTTCCTTCCGTGATGGAGGGATACATGGCCTACTAGTACCACGCTGGCCGGACGGATTAGTATAGGGTTTAATTGCAAATTTTCCTTCTTTTTATTTCGTAAAGATAACATTCACGGATAGTCCCTTAGTCGGTTTTTACGACACCCATGGGATGAGAATGGGGTGGTGACATATTGTATTCTTACTCCGTCACCACACGGAATATAGTATGCTGAACCGATAGTCAATAAGGCAAAAAATCTGGAATAGCAAACACAGAATTAACACGGGTACCGGGAATTTGATGGACAAGGAACATAATTGCCAATTTTTATTGATATTTATTGAGCGGCAATCGAACCCAAGACCTCGGTATTAGCAGTAATTTACTATAACAACTACGCCAGAGATCGTCCATTTTATTATTTATTCATTGACTGTTATTTAAAATTTAGGCCAGGCGCGCACTACGAGTTTTTCGCCGCGCGGCAGAAAAGCGCAGCGGTATAATGTCGCACTGTAATACTGTACCAAACAGTTTTACATTGTATTGCGCGCACTTGACGGCAGAGCCACCGCAGCGCACCAGTATTACTGTGCGACATTATACCGCTGCGCTTTTCTGCCGCGCGGCGAAAAACTCGTAGTGCGCGCCTGGCCTTAGTTTTACTAGCTTTGTACGCCATTATTTTGTAACGGTTCATTGAACCCAGTAAGGTCACAATAATCCCTAAAGCACCTCGTATGTTATGACACGAGCTTCACATATACAACTCCAGATGTTACAAGTAACCTGTTTAACATTCATTGGAGGTTACATGTAAGCCTTCCAACATATCTCCTTAGCGAGATGAAAGTCCACTTGTGAATATTTTAAGCCGCGCTGTACTTCCCCGCGTTATTGGCTTAATATTGGATGCTAGAATTTGATGAGATATAGTTTTCTTATAGTTGGCAAATATGTGTTCAATCATACATAGTTTTTTTCCCTTTTCAAATTAGAAACTGATAGACCAGACGACTAGGTTTTTAGTAGAGTCCCGTTCAATTTTAGGTAAAATACCAGTATGTTATATTACATAACTATATAAATAAAATTCAGCTCTTGCGGGAAAATAGAAGTGGTGACAGAGTAAGAACACATAGTCCCACTAACTAATACTATTTTAAAGTGTTACGACACTTTAGGTTAATTTTAAATCTTATTTATTTAAAATAGCAATACATCGTATAGATTAAGTCGACTTCACTTTAGGTTAATTTTACGAAACTAAACTAAAGGCAAATTAATAATAATTATCCTTAAGAAACCAAAAAAAGAAAAGCCCATCGATTTGGCCAGCGTGCTTTTATAAGACCAACTTCTCAGCAATGACTAAAAAAGAATCGTCTAAGCAAAAGGACAATAACAGTTCAATAAAAAACTAAAAACATTCCTAACAAAATATCCACAAGCATTCTCAGAATCTAGTTTAATGGTTCACTGTTGAAATACAATTTACGAGCGAACCTCTGTATGACAAAGTAAATCCGATTACAATATTTGCGTATCCATTTCTGAGGTGACTTACACCCGACTTACAAAAGGTTCTCCATTTTATTTGGAGAAAAAACTTTAGCTTGTGTACAGTCATGAGCAGTAATATGTAAAAATAGTAAAAGTTTGTACACTATCTACCGTTTATCTAGACATTAGAATACCAAAATTATTTCGTAATTTAAAAGAGGTTCCTTACAGTTTCGAAAAATTTCCGAATATTCAATTTTGGATTAGCAGAACTTTAGATAACTGTTTTACAAAAAGGGTAAAATGTGTACATATTATTGCTCGTGACTATACACTCGCATTGAAAATTTTCGAGTCAATAAACAGGTGATTTGCTCTTAATGCTTCTAGTTTACAAGTTTTGTTTGTTTTTACTTTGGAGTTTTGTGGTTGAATGATTTATGTAAGCTTTTTATTAAACTCATGTGGTTTTGTTTGGAAGTAGTAGAAGAAAAGTGTTACTTTTTATGTCTACTTAGTTTAATTTTCTTTTTATTGGACTGGTACATGCAGTGAGTAAAGTTTATACGTGTATACGGACATTATGTAGTTTATTTAAACAGAAGTCTATTATTATGTTAAAATACCACTCCCTCGCTAGAGATGCCCTGTGTAGGTAGAGCTTTTTACATACATGTATTTGACGAATAAAAAAACGTCAAGCCTTAGGATACCAATTCGTGGATCGCGCAAATAATTGCCGGAGAATCGTAGCTTGAACCATAGCGTTTTTAAAACTTTTAGGATACGCTTGTCACGTCAAAGTGGTGTTACCCTATATTTAAAGACAACCACGAATACCATTACCAACAATAATTATGACTCTCGAAAACTATACAATATTAATCTATAAGGCAAAACTTACAAAATCTATAAATTTCAAAACAATATTTCAGAATTCTTATTGATCAGTCCAACAACAAATAAGTAAACACGTAGTAAGCAAATAATAAAAAAAAAGCCTTTAACAGACAAACATAATAAAAGTACGGGCAACGAAATGAACGAATATTAATGTTTATTATGAATATTTACTGTTTCTACGTCGAACTTCATTATTTTTTTATGTTCAAACGAACAGGGATCTAGGGATTTACAGAGTCAGTCTGCTTCGAGAGATTTTGCAGGCATACGAATGTTTCTTTGGTAAATATTGTATCGATTATTATTATTGTAAGCTTACTTTAGGCTTTATTTACATCTTGAGTAGGCTGGTTGTACTTACACTGGCTGATTTGAACCCCGTTTTAGGTGCTTTTCGCTTGAGTATGATACGGTGGTCAGTAATCTATTCGATAACCTATTACTAAGCTGCTTCAATAGATGAAACTCATGACTCATCTAAACATTAAGGGCTAGAGCTATTCTCTAGGCTCTCAGTTACATTACATGACCTCCACGGGTATAAAAGGGGAGGTATAATGTCTTCTTATTATGAAATTTAAAAAAAAATATTTTTTTTTTTTAAAAGACAACTCCCGCACTAGGGATCATGCCCTGTGTCGCGGGGACTTTTACAAACATCAATTAACGGACACATATAACACCCAGACTCAGGACAATAATTTGTGGATCTCACAAATTATTGTCCTGCGTGGGGATCGAACCCACAACCTCATGCGCGGCAGCCGCTGGCTTTACCGGCGCGCCACCGAGGTCGTCAATTTGGGTTGAATTCTATTTGTAATAGTGTCTACTGTGTCAAATAAAGGTTATTTTCTTTCTTCTAAAACCGCCGCCCCAATGCCAAAGTCCTTTCTGACATCATTTATCAATCATGCACGTAGACTACGCGTCCTGCCCTTTCCCTTCTATTAGTCCTATTTCCCCTACAGCTATAAAACAGAGCTCGATACAATTTTTTTTCATAATGCCATCAACAATAGGATTATTTTTGTAACCGAAATGTCACAAACAAAAGTCTTGACCTTTTGTTTGGGTCGGCTTCGGTCAGCGGTACGGATTCGATTACCACATACGGTACCTCAGGGATTTGATGTATATTTCGTAACTTTAAGGACAAAAAAAACTTGGCGAGTTTTTATGATAATCAGGTCTGTTGTGTTGGGAGATATTGACAGCGAGATTATATAAGTGTCTTTTGATAAGGGATCTCTTGAGATTATGACAGCTTCGCTTTTTTTAGGATTATGTAAGGAGTTTTATTTATTTCTGCCGTGGGTTTAATTCCTCTGAAGATTTACTTGTTCAATGCAAAAATGATTGCTATGAGGCGAGATGGCTTTAGTCTACCAATGTTTATTTTTATACGACCTCTATAGCGTAGTTATGTAACATGACTGCTACGCAGTGGTTTTGGGTTCGATTCCCGCTCAATGCAAATCTTTGTATGCATGAAAATGGTTGTTTGCATTAGTCTGGGTGTTTTCTATGTATAATATGTAAGTATTTACAAAAAAAAGTATTTAAGTATGTTTATCCGTTATTTAGTATCCATAGTTCAAGCTCTGCTTAGTTTGGGACTAGATGTCGTTGTGTGAATGATGTGTGAGGAATATTTATTTTATTTATTTCGGGAAATACTAAGTCTTTATTGTTATTAATATAATAAATATTAATAATAATATAGTCGACATGTGGAATGTTGATTCGGCGATCATTGTTCCGATAGTACTTTCGGTGAATGGACTTATTCCAAAGAGTCTCTATCAACATCTACGGAGACTCTCGCTTGACAGTTGGATCATAGGTCTGATGCAGAAGGCAGTACTGCTTGACACGGCACGTATTGTGAGGAGGTTCCTATCTCTGGAGCCCTAACCACCAGTAGATTAGTCCCTGTACCCGGTGCTGGTGGGTCTACCTTTTTTATATTTTTAAATGTGTTTATTTTTATATCTATATTTGAAAATGTAATGAATTGTGAAAAATGTAAATAAAGAGATTAATAATAATAAAAACAGAAGGCACGTATTTAAAGTGTGCTGTTTACTTCAACGGCCCACTTCAAATACAATTTATACATAGTTACAGTAGTTCCGATGAACTAGCATAACTTTGGATAAGAAGGCAAACATTACATAGGCACCCGTTTGGCGAAAATGCTATTAGCTGTAGGCTACATTTTCCTCCATACGTGAATGAGACTTATTCCCTGTATGTCAATATCCAACATCGAAAAGCTGAACACGATCTGTGTAACAAAAGAAGCTTCATCATAACAGCCCATTAATGTCCCACTGCAGGGACGGGCCTCCTCCCATGATATAGGGACACTTGGCCTACTAATACCACGCCGGCCAGACGGATTGGTACAGGGTTTAATTTCAAGTTTCCTTCTTTTTATTTCGTAACGATAATATTTACGAATAGTCTTAGTCGGTTTTTACGACACCCATGGGATGAGATGGGGTGGTGACATATAGAATTCTTACTCCGTCACTACACGGAGGAAGAAGCTTAATTAGCTTTTATTTATACGTAATTTTCAACGATATTTAATTTTAAGTACAATAATACGTACTTTATTATTCCTAGAAGTTACAATAATAAAAACATTGTATTCTTTTAAAAGTTCACGATAATTGTCTCTTTCCACAATCATAAATTAAAAATAAAATTAGTTGAGTTTTAATTTTCATAATTTCTCAAATTTTACTCGCGTCCCTCGCTAGGGATCACTAAATTTAATTTGGTGGTTAAAAAGTGGCGAATGTTACCGCAGAGTTGGTAGCTAAACGTTCACTGGTTTAAAGTTACACGCTTGATTTAACCAATGTTTAACAACGTTGATTTATTTAATAGGCGATCATTTTTGTAGTAGTAAAAAAGCTGATTAATATTAATATTTTACTGTTACAAAGAGTGCGGACAAGCTCAAACAGCATTCTGAAGATGTTATCATGTAAACTTGACTTACTCGTACCAATACTGCAACACTTTATGCGAGTACTGGTCAGACAAGAATAAGACGTTTCAATTTTATTTTATTGTATTGTTTATTTTATTAATTTATTTTATCCTTGTGTTGTAATATTTTTATGTGTTTACTAACATAGTATATAAGTATCTCTGTATCTGTAACTAACCTATGGACCTAAGAAGTCTGATCAATAAATGAATTAATAATATTAATTAAATAACAAAAAAGTAAGTAGCATTTTTGGAGTTATGATTTATAATATCGTCGCACGAATACTTAAGTGTCCAACCTCCATTTGCAACATTTTACACCAGAGACGTTTTATTGATTAGTTTAAGCAAATAATATGATTTTATAAAAGTTTTATATTAAAAAAATAGTTAACGTGTTTATGAAATGATATATTACAAATAATCATTAAAAAGTCAAACAGTTATGTTTATTTTCACAATTTTTTATGGAGGTTGAGCAAATAAACACAAAACAAATTATGCAATTGGAGATAGACCACTACTGGAGTGGAGGTTGAGCATTTTGCATTCGAATATATTTAGTACTTAAGTGCCCTATAACCAAATACAGTGTGTTTGGGTATCGTGGTAAAAAAAAATTACTAGTTAACTGGCTATTTATTATTAAAAAAAACACGGAATGAAAAAAAAACACTGATATATATGTTACGGTAAATGTGATTAATTGAAAATTATTAGTAATTACCGGTTATTATTAATAATAATTACATGTTTTGGTAAATGTGATTAATCGATCGTAATTTATTACTTTTAGTAGTAATTATTAATAATTCACAACACATGTTGGTAAAAGTGATAAAATAAATAAAAACCCAACGTTTTTTGACCAGCAGATATTTTTTTTTTCATAAATTAAGAATGTGGTTGGTTGGTTGCTACACTAGGTACCTATACATAATACAATACGAGTATAAATAAAAAATACAATATTTTTTTGTTTTTGTACCGATACAAGATCGTTTACTTCGCCTGGTATTGTTTATGTTGTCTGATCCTGTCAAAACCTTAGAGATTCCATAAAGGCTTTGTCGTCAGCTTTCATATATTTGTAGGTACTTCTAATATATTTTATTTTCTTTTCGGTTAGTGTCTGATTTGAATTAGTCCTTATTCGTCGTATTCTTCTTTCGTCGGATTCTTAATTTATCGTACGTAATGTCAACATAAAATGGAACTATGGTATTACCGTGACTCTACTTCTTCATTTCATTATGTACAATAAAAACGACATAAATTGAAAATAAAACGGTGATAAGACCATACTTATACGTATAAAAAATAATTAATATACTGACACTATTTAAACAATTTAGAATGGATTTTTTTAAGAAAAATAACCCTTTTTTGACGATTCTTTATGTTTTCATAAGGAATTCTTTAGTTTTGCGGCTATTCATCCTTCAACGGCGTAATTAGTTCTGAATTTCTCATCCAAAATAGGGAAGAAAATGCAAAGCAACGGACATAATAAAAATAGATGTACAATGTGAGCAATGGATCTGTGGCGAGTAAAAAATAGTATTAATCTTCTTATCTAGCATCTAACATCATTGCGAACACAAAGCGTAGGTATACGTAAATACAAAACTACCCATTTAATGCTAAGAAATTTACCCATTTAACAATGAGCAAACATGCAAGTAGCAGGTATATTTTGACAGTCACCGCACAAAAGCAATATTTTTTATTATTATATTAGTTATATTTTACAACCTTACGAAATGTTCAAAACAATCTGTTCATTTATAGATACGTCACAATTTCATTTAAAGATTTAATTAAATCTGAAATTATAAGAATTAAATTTAAACATCCTGTACTATAAGTTAACGATACGCAGTGATAATCTGCAAAGAAATGTTAACAAAAATACAAGTTACCGATTCTTTTCTATAGTTGTGACTATATTTTCCGATTTATATTTCGTCACGGACATTTCGGGTACTGATTTCTATTAAAATATTACGTTTTTTCTATATTTCGCGTTAGTTTTAACTCAAATGCGTGCGAGCGCCAGCTTCGTTACAAAATAAATTAATAATGGCGGCGTATTGCGTCATCAAAATGCGCTGTCGTGATTGGTTACCTGTGAGGAGATTGAATACTTAAGCACTTAATCGATGTTCGGATGCACGTTTGGTGTTTCTCTACGGACTTTGAGCAATTAAGCATTAAGCTTAAATTCTCTTGTGTTAGTTTTCAAAAACTTAAATTCCTTATAAATAATGTATTTTAAGTCCAAACAGCAAGTATTATATACCAATCGAACCGCAATTTGATCCTTAATAAAATTGCATTAAAAAGTGAAATTCGTCAAAATGGTCGGTTGAGCAAATAAGCATTCAGGCGACGATATAGTAATCTTACGATATACCAGTGTAGAATACGCCCGATGATGCAATAATTACCCAATTTTGTCTGGTCGTTTAGGGTATAAGAGCTGTAAAACAAACATACAGACACAAAGATACAAAGGCGCGAATAACATTATCACCTTACTGGATCATTAGGCTACTAAGAAGAAAAGAAGAAGCCTTTGAGATGAGTTATTAACTTCAATTATCCCTAGTTCTCTACCACAACGACATAAATACATATCCTTAAATTCTAAAATAATAAAACGAACAATGCTAACACAGAACATAGGTAATTACACACAGACGTCACAACGCTATTATTTGAGCTACTAATAATAATTACAGAGCGCCGTGGAGTCTTTATTTTGTTTGTATAACGAAGACGTACAAGCTAAAATATTAAGGAAAATGTCGTCTTTGAGTTTTTATAAATTAGGTAGTTGTATACGTTTTCTCTTTGGGTATTCTTTCTTACTACTTTATATTATAGTTTGATTTTTAAAGAAAGATAACTTACTTACTAGGGATCGTGACCTAGGGATTTTCATAAGTTTTTATTTAATCATGGACGTCAAATCTATCTTAGTACATTGATCATAGATTTGATTCACTTATCTATACGTAGTATAAAATAAAGTCGCTTTTTCTGTCCCTATGTCTGTTTATATGTCCGTTTATATCTTTAAAACTACGCAACGAATTTTGATGCGTTTTGTTTAATAGATAGAATGATTCAAGAGGAAGGTTTATATGTATATCACATGCATAATATAGTAGAGAAACCCATATAAATTTAGAAGTTTCGAATGAAGCTGTACTTAAATCTTGTTTAAGAACATTATGTTGCCTAGTGGAGCCGGGGCTAGTAGGTAGTTAAATTATAAAGGTAACTGGTACATTAGCATAGTTTACTTAGGAAAATGTTTTAACTAATTAAAGTTCTTTGAAAAATTCATAACCTTCATATAAAATACCTCTTTAGATATCTATCTAGCCATTTCAACACCCTCCTTACGCATGTATGTCGCCATAAATAAGAAACCAAAGCACACATATAAAAAACGAGAAAAATAAGTACGCTTACATCATATCAAATAAAAAAAAAGTTCAAAGTAAATAATTCTAACTCAGACAGCGTAGATGTCCATACATTTTTCATTAAAACTCGCTTTGCTAGCACGATAAAGGGAAAACATAATTATGTTGAATAAAAAAATATATTATTTTCATTACTCAGTCTCTCGGTGTTTTTACAGCACTGTCACCCCAGCAAATTACAGTCACCGTAATGAACGTGTTAGGGTGACCACACAATGCGGTCGTGCAAATTTGTCGACGCTTTTTATGTAACTGGGGTCAAATGGCAAGCACGGGTGGCCTCATGGTAAGTGATTGCCGTCTGATATAAAGAAAGATTCTGGTGGTGAAAAATATGGTAGTGAATTAAAAGGGGGACACAAAAGGAAGTATAAACTTTTTTAAATTGTTATTGGTTGGTTTCGGCTTCTTTTCTTTTTAACGTTTGTGGATCTATTGTTATCCATTGCTAGGATGGTCTCCTTTATGGAGAGTGACTTGGCTCCTTACAGCAGACTGCTGAGACGGGTTGATACGGGATTTCCTTAATTTATGCATACGCATGCCGTGGCAGCCTTTAATTAAGGCAACACTATTGTTATGTGCTATATTTACGTTAAGTGAATCATGTATGAATCCTGTGTAGGTCTTGTTGGTTGTCCTTAAATAAATAAATAAATTATCCCCAGGCTTACATATTTTATTTTTATTTTTTCAAGTAAGGTTCCCCTCGGTCAGGTTTAGTAGGTTCAGTTTAAATATTAAAATAAATTGTTTAATGGCCGTGTGCCAAGAACTAAGTACTTGTGGTGGAATTAAAACTTTGATTGATTAAAAAAAAAAACTAAAACCTACCTATGATTTGACAGTCGTGTGAACTAAAATCCCGGGGAGTATTTTGTGTGATACATTATTAATTTTTGTACCTCCCGGAAATACCTTGTATCCATTAAATATGAATGTCTGTACAGGACATGAAAACTAGGACGAGACTTTTAGACGTAAAAAAATGAATTTGTAGTATAAATGCGTAAATAAATCAAATGAAATAGAAAATACTTGTTTAATACTATTCCTATTTCATACATATTTTATGTATTTTTTTTTATTTACTTGACGTTTCGGCACAGGTTGCATTGGCCGTGGTCGCAAGCTGACTGACTGAGAGTTAGCTTGCGACCACGGCCAGAGCAACCTGTGCCGAAACGTTAAGTAAATTAAAGGTAAATAACGCGTTAATACATCCCGTTTATATAATTTTTTTTTTATATAATATTTATAATAATGAAACGCGATAGATTAAAAGTTATATTTTCTTTAAATCTTTAAGTAAGAGAGTGATACTAAAAGCATAAGTCATTACTATCAGGCTCCATCATAAACTCAGATAACTTAAGAAAGATAACAAAGTACTTAAATTTTACACACAAAGAAACAAAAGCAAAGTAGGCCCTTTTTAATTGAATAAACTCAAGACACCGAAGGATATGACAGAATTATTAGGGTCCCTAATAGTTGTGGGGCCCTTAAAAGAATACAGCTCTTTTATTTTATTACGTTTAAGTCGTAAAGTATTCAAGAAATAAAGGGAAGAAAACATCTGCTCATTCTTATTTAATGTTATATTAATTGTTACAGCTTTTTAGGCGTTCAGTAGTTCAAAGAAAAAGGTATTGTTTCTCTTTCAATCGTTAATTCTTAAAGAGCTTAAAACACTATGAAATGCACGTTAGATTACTATTAAATAGACTTATATAAGAGCGAATTTCGCTTATATATTAATCAATAAAGTTAATTTCTAAAGAGTGTAAAAACACTATGAATCGCATGCTATTTTAGTTTTTAAAAGTCCTCGATTAAGATCGAATCTTGCTTATCTATAAATCGATAAAGCTAATTTCCCAACATTTAGAATAATATGAAATTCAAACTGAATTTAAATAGTCTACCTCTAGGAGCGAGTTTTGTTCTAAATCCTGTATTTTTTTTACAAAGTTTTAGATTTTTATTCTGACCAATTGTGCGTCAGAATCTCTTTATAAGATATGGAGGCACCGTTTTTGTTGAAGTAGGTACTACTTCCGCTTTTTCAGCGAACCGGTAGTTGTTTTTCGTCGTACACAAAAAGACAAACATTTTTTTCATTTTTGTATGTGCAGTTTTTGGCACGTCACGGCTATATCACTCAGTTTCAGTTTCAGTTTCTTTATTTTTCAACATAATGTTACAAAATAACAGCTTATTGACGTCAGTTTAAAACTACTTAGTCTAAGTTTACATATTAAAAGTTTTCCAAACTTTACCACCGCTTCCAAGGCGCTAGTAGAGAAGAAGCGGCGTAACAAACTCTAAAGCAGCATTTTTTAGACGTCTCTATAATTTTACAACAATTTTGTAACCGTAACAAAGCGCTGCAACCATTGTATACCATATAAAAACTAAGGATTGCACTAAAGGATCAATATAAATTTTTAAATATCTTAAACTAGAAGATTCGTCCTGTAGGTAGTACACAAAAGTGGGAGCACCAAATCACACTTACAAAGTTTTCTAGTAATAAAAATGTCGCTCAACTAAATTATCCCCTAGATGAATAAGTGGTGTACCAAAAATGAAAAATACTTAATGTCAGGGTCGACCAGTCACCCCAAGTAGCACCCGTTCACGAGTATAACGCAAAGGCCAGCCATCAACCCCCTCGCCATATCGTAGGGAAGGGATTGACCCGGCCTCCACGCCACCACAAACAATGACATTATAGTGAGCATGACTACACTAATATCGAACTAATATCGAACCTGATGGAAAACGTGAATAGGAACGGTTGGTAGGCTTAAAATGGCTTTACTCCGTTACTTTTTTTGTTGGTAATATAAGTTATAAAAAATAGATTATTATTAGTGACTTATACTACTTATAGAAAGTATATTTATAAGTTTGACACTCAGTCAATCAAAGTCAAACAAAAGTCACCCTGGTGTTGCACTTTCAAATATTAAGGTTTAGGAAGGTATAGGTATTACTAAAACCTGGTGGTGCAGGTCCTCACTTGCTGGCTTCGAAACTAATATTTGGACTGTTTGACCAGCTTAATAGTAGGGAAAATTCTCTAAGTCGCCCCGCTTATCGACACTTATTTCTTTTTTAAGCTCTGTGACAAGGGAAACTTGGAAAGCAGAGGTAGTAAATTCCGAAAGAATACAAAACCAAAAAAAAAATATTAAATTCTAAAATTTTTAATACGTTAATGTTAAATAAATCTAGTTAAATCAAAAAATTTAACATCATTCCGGTTATACATCTACCATAAGCAACATTCAAATAAATAATTATAAATAGCACACATTCCCTTCAAACTAGAAATATAAGTCGGCAGCCGCTTTGCGTACTGAGTTAAATGTACGATAAGTTTAACTGACGACCACTCCGTGTTGTAGAGTCGACTGAGTGGGACCAACTGTACTGTATGTATTTATATGTGACTAACTGATGTACTAGTGGGTAGCCTAAATGTTATTTTGCAGCCTAAACTACCTATATTACAAGTTTCATTAAAATCCATTCAGTAGTTCTTGCGTGAAAGAGTAACAAGAAAGAAAGAAAAAAGAAAGAAAGATAATGTTTATTAAGGCACAAGCGCAAAGGCATATATAAAATTGTAGGTACATTTTCGTCCTTATTTCTACATAATAACTATAACATAAAACATTTTCTTGTTCTTAAAATCTACCCTCCACCTTAAAATATGCGACAATTAAACATAGAAGAACAGATGAACAGGAAGGACACGTAAAACACAATAAGAGCACGCCTTTCACTCCTGCGCCAAAAAAGGCGTTGGTTCAGTTAATTGTCGTAAAACCCTAAAAGATTTACGACACTGGTTTTCAACCAACACCCTGCAATGACGACACGGATGCCAATCATTCACACAATCAGAGCACACTAACACAATTTAACTTATAAAAACAATAAAACTTTATAACTAATATAATAAATAAATAAATAAAATACAAAAATAACATTAAATTCATCGTTGTACCATATTATTAACATTCATTTAGTCTACCAGATCAGACCTAATGAGACTGACCGGAAACAAATGATAATCGTATCGTCGATAAGATTGATGTTGATTCATTGGCCAATGCGTTCGTTTCCGTGGCTCAGTATGTGTCCAGGCAGTCTGTCATTGGCCGATCTGGCAGACGATAACAAAATTTGATTGGATGTATAAAATTAGATAATAACCAAAACATAAACAGAAACAGAATCAATAAACTAGAAAACAAAAACAAAAACAACAGTATGTACAGCGTAATAAATTTGTCGCCAGGTGGCTATCTGTATCAGTTTCAGACTTCTTCAAGTAGGTAAAGGCTCGAGGTATTTTGGAAATAAATAGGCATAACTCTATTAAGTTACATTTTATAATCTCTTTACTTATTGTATTACAAAGGTACTTAAAAACAGCACTAGCACACGGACACTATAGCAGTCCCTCATGTAATACCGGATGGACCACCAGCCTCACGGGTTCGGTGGATTCTTCCAGTTCTCATGACGTTCTGCTAGAATGACAACTGCCTTTGTCATTCTCGTCCGAACAATTACATTTCGAATGTTTGTTTCATAATTCACTATGGATTTGAAAGGAGTATTTAATCACAGGCGCCAGGGATGCGCCTTCACGGCCGGACTGACAATCTCGACCGTCCTCGGGCGATAAATCTAAAAATAAATAAGCCATCGTCATTTCACAATTCCGCTCGCTCATCCTGACTCTAACGTTTCCATCTTAATAAGAGCAACTAAAATAACATTACTTGTGGTTGTAAACGCTAGACAAGCCAATCCTTAATAGGATGTGACCCGGACGACATATTTTCGTCTCAACACTACGGACAAGCGAACCCTCAAGGAGGGTCTAGCTCGGACGACTCATTTCGTCTCTACACTACGGACAAGCGAACCCTCAAGGAGGGTCTAGCTCGGACAACGCATTTTGTCTCAACACAACGGACAAGCAAACCCTCAAGGAGAGTCTCACTCGGACGACGTATTTCGTCTCAACACAACGGACAAGCGAACCCTCTAGTAGGGTCTAACTCGGACGACACATTTCGTCTATACACAACAGACAAGCGAACCCTCTAATAGGGTCTAACTCGGACGACACATTTCGTCTCAACTCTATGAACAAGTAAACCCTAGGGTCTTACTCGGACGACAACTTACGTCTTAACCACATGAACAAGCTAGCATTTCTAACTCGGACGACAACTTACGTCTTAACCACATGAACAAGCCAGCATTTCTAAAAAGTCTGGCTCGGACGACTTGTCTCGTCTTATCATATCAACAAAACAACAAGCTAACTTTCAGGTTCTCCTCGGATAATAAGGTCGGACATGATGCGTCCCCTTAACCAACCCACATGGGTGTGGTCTGGGTGGCACATCGCCGTCTACTAACTAGAAGTGTCAGTAGTTAACACTTTTTCTACAAATAGTCTCAAAATAATACTGTCCTTTTATGTTCCTCTTTACTCTTCCTCAGAGAGCCCTCTAGAATACACTTCGACTTCACCAGTAATAAGATATTTTACTCCCAGTAACTTCATTCTTGGTCTGTTGGGAGCCACACATCAAGTGCTCCACCGTTTCGTCTTCTTTACCACACGCTCTCCAGTCCCAAATTACTTACAGGGAAATGACCTGTAAACATACAGTCAGATATAAGACTGCGGCTTAGGTTCCACAGCTTTGTGGTCCTGCCCTTATTTAGGTAAATATTAACCACTTCTTTCGCTTATTTCGGTGTAGCGAAAACCTCCCTCAAACATTCGCACAGCGCCACCTAGTCCCAAACCAAGCAAAGCTTGTACTTTGGGTACTAGAATCCCGGTCAAGGCAAACACTATGTTTATGCACACAAAGATTTGCATTGAGCGGAAATCGAAACCTAGACCTTACTAAATACTTTCATAGAGGTATGACAACTTATGTCACACTTTTCTGTCGAAGCCCGAAGCGGGCCCTTGTTATTAATTAGATCTTAGATAGTGCGTATCTTTGAAAGAACGAGAAACGATTTGACTGAATACTATACTAAAAAAAGTTACAAGTTACTACTTATTTAACTAAGAATAACTATAATCTGAGCAGTTACAAAACTAGGAAAAGCGATGATTCCGATACAACCAAGGAACCATCGTCCAACCAGATTCGCTGTAACATTACAGTCTCTATGGTTGTATCGGCTTCACCTAAGTAGTATTTACTTGGCGCTTCCTAAAGGCTGGCTATAATACTGACGCGCCTTCACATGACCGTCCTGACATTCACCCGTCCTCGTGTGCTACCTCAAGGAGAAACTCCTTCGCTCGGTCAACCTGACCCATTAGTAAAAGATCACTCAGATACAGTTTAATAATTTGGTAATTCACTAATCTTTGTAATTAATTACGACCACGTTAACACGAAGCAAATGACGTAAAGTTATTTACTTAGCATTTTCGAACGACAGTCGAACAGCAAACGTCTTATTTAGTTACTATTACTTGCAAAACAAACATCACTCAGCCGACAAGGACTCGGGCCACGCTCACGGTACCCGATTCACAACACAGGTCTCAGGTCACCCTCACGGTGCCTGATCCATCAACACAGGACTCGGAACAACCTTGAGTGTGGGTAACCGTCCTTATCAGATAGCGGACAGCTTAATACTCCATCACGAGTTTACTCAATAAAATACTGCAAAGGATATTCTGTTCGACACGCGTGATGAAATAACTCCTAAATAACCTTGAACTGACTTGACTTTCAACGGACCTTTGTATATTTATGGTACTAATTTAATGTAACAGCGTAGTTTAGCAATAGGACATAATCATTAATAGCCTATGGCTTAAACATAGCTTTAGCGTTATCGAAACCTACGCGCGATACTTTCTTGTTTAACCCTTCTTCGATAGAGGCAATACACTCAACGTACATCAACGGACTACGTCTACGTTTTAGCTGCTAGTACAGTCGACCATCTACGACCGATTGAATTCCCACTAAAGTTATTTCTATAAAGTTACTTAAATAACTAACTTCATAACCATTCATAACCATTACTTCTCTTAAGAATTTCTACTCAGACTCAGATACTGGCATGTATCTGTTTAGCATTTTATGTAGGCAACGATATTAGCTCGCGTAGTATCAATCATACTCTGTATCTTTCACTACCCACAAACAACAGCTTTATGTTCTACTTGAAAATAAGCAAAGTCTTTAAAACATGTTGCACCAAAGGCATAATTTTATTAACTATGTCAAACTGCTTCACAACTAATTGAAGGTATAATTATTGTACCTTAATCTCGTTTTGTCGCTAGGACAAAATGTTAAATAAAATAATGTTAAATATCAGCGTTTAGCAGTGGTACACGCCAACAAAACAGACTTGTGATAGTATGGCACATTGTAACAATATACTCGTAGTACTTACAGACATTATTGGACATCAATTATTCTCCGTTCTTCAATCTTACCTTATTTTTACTCAACAGTGTTATTCACCATAATCGTCATCATTACCAATTAATTTTCATTGTTCTCAATGTTTAAAGCTGAAAACATCATGATATCCTATTTAGTCACAAATAATAGCCAGATAAAACACGTAAAAGGATATCAAGGGATAAACGTCAATTTGAACACGACGAGCTATATCAAACTAGAAACAAAATCGTCAAGGTTAAACCTTATGGAATCATTCTTATTAGACAGTACTACGTTAGTGTACTGATAACATTATCGGTTATACTTTCAAACTGTGAGCACTTTGCTCTTAATATTATAAAAAGGAACATTCTCACCAAAGCCAGTCTAACAACAATATCTGCAATTTTCCATAATTATTACCACACTTCATGTGGTGTCTTCGTACACCATAGTGAGGTGTTTCCTATCCAATTTATCACCGTCAATTGGAGAATATTAACTAATTTTGATTATTAGCCCTCCATATTCTCTATAGTCGTGTCAAACACAGAGAACTGCTGTATTGCTGAAATCAAAAACACTTTAACCATGGCACAAAGCCGCCATGAGTCGCGCGCCATGATCACATTCTTCATTGATCCTCTCCTTCAGAAATCCATCTAATTTTGTCAGAATTTTCCCGTCGGCAAAGATGGCGTCTTCATAGTACGAATAATCGTCATAAAATTCTTATTTTGTCGCTCAAGCGGCAGTTGCCATTTTTCATAGGTATTACCACGATTTCAAACACGTGGTCTTCGGATCCCACTTCTGATGTCGCCAGGTGGCTATCTGTATCAGTTTCAGACTTCTTCAAGTAGGTAAAGGCTCGAGGTATTTTGGAAATAAATAGGCATAACTCTATTAAGTTACATTTTATAATCTCTTTACTTATTGTATTACAAAGGTACTTAAAAACAGCACTAGCACACGGACACTATAGCAGTCCCTCATGTAATACCGGATGGACCACCAGCCTCACGGGTTCGGTGGATTCTTCCAGTTCTCATGACGTTCTGCTAGAATGACAACTGCCTTTGTCATTCTCGTCCGAACAATTACATTTCGAATGTTTGTTTCATAATTCACTATGGATTTGAAAGGAGTATTTAATCACAGGCGCCAGGGATGCGCCTTCAAATTTATATAAACTGTGTGATTGTGATGTCCAGTTATTTCTTTCTATTTTATTTTCCAAAGTGTACTTAACGTGGTGCAAGAGATAATGAAGTGAATAATATCGTGTATTAAATAATGTAACACTGCCCAGATGCGGCACATTTTGTTCAGAGTGATGCAATTGCAATGAATGACGTACAATGAAAGAAAGCTGAAATAAAGCAAAAATTTGTGATACTCCGCCAAATCAGGTATGTATCAGTGCAGTTAATATATCAACTCCCCTCAGCTCACATTTGATTTGCTCTAGGCAAAATTGTGTCGCCTGTAATTTTTTGTTTATTTAATAGGAACTTGTTAATATGAGCCTTGAAATTACTCTTTGTTGTCAGACCTCTTATTGGTGGAGGAATGTTGTTCCAACATCGAGTGGCTGCGTACTTAAAACAACCACGAAAGGCGGCAGTTCTGTGCTGGGGTATAGCCAACGGGTTTGTCGTAGATCGAGTTGGATAGTTGCGATTATCATGCCTCCAGTTCAACTTTTGATACAAGTAAGTTGGTTTTTGGGTTCTAATTACCTCAAATAACAGAACCGATAGATGTGATCTTCTTCTTGCTGCCATTTTTAAAATGTTGTTTGTATTTAGATGTTGAGTTACATGTTCACGTCTCTGTATGTTGAAACAATACCTTGCGCAAGCGTTTTGGACGCGTTGTATCTTATGTTCCGTACGAGACAGCAAGCATGGCCCATATACAACGTCACCATAGTTAAGTCGTGACAACACTAGACTGTCCACCAGCAGTTTCCTAGTTGCGACTGTTATATACTCTCGTATTCTATATAATACCCTTAATCTATAGAAACAGGACCTTACTTTGGAAGCTATGTGATCTTCGAAATGCATCTGTGGATCCATTGTAAGCCCAAGATTATATACCTTATCCACTATGTCTAAACTTTTTCCTCTCAGTGTAACTACTGGATTTGCGGCAAGAATGTCTTCGGTGTGCCTCCTGCTGCCCATCACCAAGACTTTAGATTTCTCTGGGTTCAAGACCAATCCACACTCATCTGACCACTTCACTACTCTTTCCAGGTCTGCATTTATGTTTTGTGTAGCTAAATAAGTGTTCCTGGGGTCAAATGAGAGAGAGATCTGGGTGTCATCAGCATAGCAATGCGCCCTGCAGTGGCGGAAGCAGTCCTTCATATCAGCAGTATACAATATGAAAAGCAGCGGTGAGAGTAAAGATCCTTGAGGACATCCCCTTGGGACATCTCTTAAAGATGAAAACAACTTTGACCTGTCCCTTCCATTGATCTGCACTTGCTGGGATCTGTGTGAAAGATAGCTTTCAAACCATCTCACCGTCCCAGGTTCAAAACCATAAAAAGTAAGCTTCGCAAGAAGGAGATCAATATTTACAGTATCAAATGCGCGTGAGTAATCAAGTAATATAAGAATAGATCCCTCCCCTCTATCCTGTCCCTCAATTATATTACCCACTACATCAGTCAGAGCCGTTGTTGTGCTTCTACCTTTTCTAAAACCAGACTGAAAGTCTGGAAGAATATCATTCTCTTCAACAAAAATGGTCAGCTGTTGATAAACTACTCTTTCAATCACCTTGGATAAACATGGCAAGATACTAATTGGTCTTAGATCACGACAGGAGGTAGGGTCATTATTTTTTGGGAGCGGACACACTATTGCCTTTTTCCAAAGTTCCGGAAATGAGTTTGTTGTTATTGACCTATTTACTATAGAAGTAATAGCATGTAGGGAGTGTGGCAAAGTCAGGCTGATCATGTCTTTGGTAATTCCATCTAATCCCTGTGCATTGGTCTTGATACCTTGTATAATTTTTAACACTGCTTCAGGGCTTACCGGCTGAAGAGCAAATCTTGCAGCACTGAACCTACTAGACACAAAGTGATTGATGATTGACCTGCTAACCTCTCCACAACCTGGCACATCTAAAAAGGCATCATTTATTTCATCTGGGTCCTGGAGTTGTTCAGGAAGTTCTATGTCATTACACTGAGGTAGGACATGCATTTTTAAATTTTTCCAGAGGACCTTTGTGTCATGTAAGCCATTATTAATACTATTTGTAAAAAAAACTTTCTTCTCATTCTGCAGGGAAGTATGAACCTGCTTTTTTAGGTCCAAGTAGTATTTTCTATGACTTTCTTGTCCAGACTGCTTATACCTGTAGTGAGCTTCATTTCTTAATTTAAACATTTCCTTTATTGTGTCTGTTATCCAGGGTGTTGGCCTAGAATTGACAAACACTGTCCGTATGGGTGCATGGAGATCAAATATCTGAATAATGAGTTTGTTAAGCGTACAAACCATGTCATTTACATTATGAATTAAGGATATATTATTCCAGGGTAAGGATATCAAATCTCTCTCAAAAAAATCAAACAATATATCTTTCATTGGCCGATATGAGATGAATTTCCTACATGGTTTATATTTTTTGATCATCAACTCACATGTGACAAGTGCATGATGACCAAGCTCCTCTATATGTTGAACATTTATATTTCTATTAGTAGTATTAGTGCAAACAACATCTATTAGGGTTGCACTGTCTCCCATGAAATGTGTAGGTACTTTGACTATTTGATCTAGACTGTTGCAGTGTAAAAATTCATGAAATCTTTTCACTTTAGGTTCTCCTGCCTCCAACAAATTGATATTAAAATCACCCAGCAAAACAACGCTATCATAGGGTGCCAAAGCACACAAGCTGTCCGTCACTGATTCCAAGAAGGTGTCAACGCTTAGCCAAGGAGGTCGGTAAGCAGTCCCTATCAAAATTTTTTTCGAATTTAGGGTCAGTGTAACCCACATCTGCTCCACCAGTGGGTGCGCGGGATGTGTCGTCACGCGAGTTCTTATGCTGGTCTTAGTATAAAAAGCAACTCCTCCACCACGTCCCTCACGTATTGAGAGTGGGCGTGGAATATGCCTTAACCTGTAACCTGGCACCATCGGTGCACGACCTTCTTCCCCCACACGCAACCACGTTTCATTAATAGCCAAGATATCCATATCATGCTGGCTCATTGCAAGCAAGAATTCATCGTGCCTTGTCGAAAGTGAACCCGCATTCAATAGTCCCAACTTAAGAGATCTCTTAGGCATCATTATAAAAAAATAATAAATTATAAATCAAAGAATCAAACAGAAAAATATATAAATTCTTACTCCTAAAATAAAGATCACCCACCTTTGTACACCATTGCAAAACATTTATAGCGTAGGAAACAATTACATATACTGTAAGCAAAAGAATATGACCTATATACATCACTATAAACACCCTGGACAACTCATTATTTTGGCTTCTAAGTATATACACTCCCGAGACATTCACTCTCGTTGTGCTTATGAGACATATATAAAAAATTTGGACATCATCACTTGCAACCATAAGTTTAATTATCCTAGAGTATGAAGTAAAAGTAACAGTAAATTCATCACATTCACAACACATATAAGAATAGTGTTTACTAACAAAAACGTTCACCCTTCTACACCATTTCAAACAATAAAAACAAATATATCTTATATTTCCCCCCATATACTTCTTCCCATCAGTGAGCTTAACCATTTCTGGGTAACCATAAAAGATTAAAAGAATAATTATAGCCAAAAGATATTTTGAATATAGTTTAATGTAACTAAATGGCTGAACTTTCTCTTTCAGGTCCAAAAACCTGAAACAAATCAGACTCAGTACGTATGGGGCAGACGGGATCACCCTGGGCGCACCTCGCGAAGATGCGTCCCCTCTTGGTCCACACGTACTGCCAGCCGTGCCGCTTAGCAGTATCACGCGCTTGTCGAAATAACTGTCGATTCATTTTTGAGAGGCGCTCGTTGACGTAGAATCTCGAAGGTGGACCCGGCAGCTCCAGGTCCGTCGTGGTGAGCGTGCGGCGCACCCGCGCAGCCTGCAGCAACTGGTCCCGGGTGTCGCGGCGCGCCAGGCGCAGCACAACGGCGCGCGAGCGGCGCGCGGGCCCGGCGGCGCTGGTGGCCACTACGTGCCGCGCGCCCACGCGCTCCACGCTGACGATGTCCCGGTCCTCGAGAGAAAGACCCAGCTTAATGCCCATCGTTTTTATCGTGTGAGAAATATTTTCACCCGGTATCTCCGACACGCCTGCGATCTCCAAGTCGTTGCTAAGCAATTCCTGATCCCGCTCGTTCACTTCCTGTCTTAGCCTTGCGACCTCGTCCGCATCAGATCCACTCCTCGCCGTGCCTGCTCGCTCGAGAGTAACTAGCCTGGTCTCCATGTCGTTTATCCTCTCGTTACACGCCCTTAGAGAATCCCTCAATTGCTGTACGTCTGATCGAACCGACTGGAGTTCACACCGTACCATACTGAACTGTGCGAGCATCTCTTTTTTGAGGGTCCTCAACTCGACGGCTATATTAAGCGGACTAGTAGTAGAGTAAGTATTCATGACCTCCTCCACTTCTCCCTCGTCCGTTTGTATTATGCCCACGTCTACGCTTATATCCCCTGCAGTTGATTCGCTTTCTGTATACAAATTTCTATTGTTACAGGTGTGACATTGCCAGTTAGGTGGAATGTTGCCTTCAAGGGACATACACAAGCGGTGATAGTAAAAAGTACATGTACAGCATTTAGCGGCGGCCTGTATAGACAAAAATTTTGCACAACTTTTGCACTTTACTGTAGACATTTTTTGTTTTTTTAAATCTTTGATGATGTTAGACTTATTTTTCGCGGTACTCATACTTTGTACTAGATGGCGGTGTTAAAAATTGACACGAGCTATCGATCCTAGTAATGTATTGCACTAGTTCTTATGGTATGCACTAGATGGCGCTGTTCAAGTATTTATTTTTATAACTGAATTTATCGAACACTAATTAATTATCTATATAAACAGATTTCATCACTGGTGTCAACGGTAACTTAGGCACACACAGAAAACTTAAGCTTTCTTCATTAAATGTTTATTAGTGTTTTTTATTATATATCTTTGATAAAAGGGTAGTTTTTTTTCCGTTTTAAGTTGCACTTTATTATCTTCAAAATTCTTAGCTTAATCCGCACTTTAGCACCGAGAAAACGTTTGTCACTGTATATTGCACTTTACTGTTCTTTTCCCTAATAAAACTATAACACTCAGATAAATTGTTTATTTTTTAAAACCAAAACAGAGTAAGATCGCTTGCTACTGATTCGACATCCGTGACGTCACTCCAAGTCGTCACTCCGTCACACAAGCATCCATCCATCCTCACAAAGTTTCGCATTTATGATATTAGTAGGATAAGTTTGATTGTATGTATTTTTCTAGTGATGGCGAGCACAGCAGATGCAGGATATTTTTTTGTTTTCCTTGCCTTATATAACTTGCGTCGCGGTAACTTTAACACACCGATTTATAATTGATCAAAACACCGACACCAAAAGCAAAAGGTTGGCACCTATTATAATTCTACACAATAAAGTATACATGGATGATTAATAGAAAAGTTCATATTTATTTTGTAAAAAAATCCCAAATTATTTAACTACCCCCCCTTAGTTAAATAATTTGCGAAGGGTGTACTATTTTAAACAAAATAAGCAAAAAAATCCTACTACTTATGTTTTTAACAGGCGTAGCAATCGTAGAGGTATACAGCTACGAAGCTGTAGACTTCTACGGCGTAGCTATTTAGCGCAGTCACAACGTTATTACAAAATATATTTTTTGTAATAATGTATTTATAAAAACCCGATATCTGAAAGTAATGAAGTAATAAGTAACATTAAAATTGAATGTTAAAATAGTTGTTAACTCACTTTGTAATCATTATAGATCCTAAGTGGTCAAACATTAACTTAACGAACATTATCAAATACTTTTTTAACAATACTGTGTATGAAATATTTTGTCGACTTTAGCTTTATTTTACAACTAGCTGACCCGTGCGCACTTCGTTGGGCGGCGAAAAAAACGCGTCCCTTTTTTAAACATATTTCATTACTGCTTCACCCCTATTAGTTAAAGCGTAATCCTATATTGCCAATGATACTCCCCGATAAATGGACTATTCAACACAGAAAAAACATTTAAAATCGGATCAGTAGATCCAGAGATTACCCTCTACAACGTCACAAACACACAAACTTTACCTCTTTATAATATTAGTATAGATATGGAAAGTTTAAACTATACGACAAAATAGTTTGGTTTGTAGTGTGCCACAAAGAATCAAAGAAACACACATTCACGCGTACTTAAACATAACCCTCCTTTACATTGTGTAGTCGGGTAAAAAGGTACAAATCAGTTGCGCACCGACCTTTTCTTCCTTATACAAACTTCGCGGAAATTGAATATCGAAGATAACGAAAAGATAAGTTCTGTTAAAGTAAATATCAAATTAAATTTGTTACACAAAAATGTATTTTTTTACGTTTGTGATGGCATCATATTCATCATAACAGCCCATTAATGTCCCACTGCAGGGACGGGCATTCTCCTGTGACGGAGGGATACTTGGCCTACTAATACCACGCAGGCTATACGGATTGGTATAGGGTTTAATTTCAAGATTTCCTTCTTTCTACGTAAAGGTAATATTCACAGATAGTCCCTCAGTTGGTTTCTACGACACCCATGGGATGAGATGGGGTGGTGACATATTGTATTCTTACTCCGTCACCACACGGATGGCATATTTATTTCCAATTAAGTATACTTTAACTACCTGTGGCACAGTGGATATAGTTGATGACTACTATGGAGATGTTTCGGGTTAGATTTCAGCTCAATGGAAATCTTTGAGTGTAAGAACAATAATAACAAGTTTGGACTAGTCTGTTGTCGGTGTTTGCCATGTTTGTTACATTTTTATTAACTTTAAATATTAAAAAAAACATGTTACATTTTTGTAAATTAAACGCTGTGTGGTTCATTTGCATTGCGTTACTTACTGTGTACAATTAGTAAAATGAAAGGGTGAGTTATCATTTTAAATAATCATTTATCAACACAACAATAATTCCAAGTACAAAAACAATCATCATCATCATAATAGCCTATTTACCCTACTATTAATGTCCCACTACAGGGACGGGCCTCTTCCTGTGACGGAGGGATACTTGGCCTACTAATACCACGGTGGCCAAACCGATTGGTATAGGGTTTAATTTCAAGTTTTCCTTCTTTTTATTTCGTTGGGATAACATTCACGAATAGTCCCTTGGTCGGTTTTTACGACACCCATGGGATGAGATGGGGTGGTGACATATTGTATTCTTACTCTGTCACCTCATGGAGAAAACAATAGATAATTAAATCAAAATTAATAATAAATATTAGCAGTGCAGCGCGTCACTGAGGAATTTCATTACGTCACCAGTGACGTCAGAACAGAATTAATCTAGTAATAAAGTGCCTCTTATGATTTATATCAAATTTCTGGTGTAATTAAATTGTATTGTCGAGATGGTCTATTGCGTAGTCGTCAGCCATTATATTTATTTGTTATGGAGTAAGTAAGACAAATGTTGTGCAGAGTAATTGTTATACAGGGGCAACGGGGAATTTATATTGTTTATTTGTAATGGCAAGCAAGACTTGAGGTTACAAAGTCTCGTCTCGACTTAGGTAAAAGCTATGCAGACAAAAATACAATTTAACTTGTTTTCTTGTTTGTTTTGTAATAATTATCCTTATTCATTGATATTACGTGGCAATACTTATAAAAGTGTAAAGGGTTAAAAGTTATAAAAAAAACTTAAAAATAAATCAAAATCTTGCCAAAACTGAGAATAGCAATTCCTCCAAGAACTCAAATTAACATGACTAAGAAAACATGAAGAAAGTACATTTAAACAGTTTTTCACATACGTCGGTGTACATTAAGCAGATTCACCAAGTTGAGAACTGTCTTGATTACACATTGTTCGCATTGAGATGGCGTCTTGGTACTTTATAAGCGTCGGGTATGCGGGCCTGCAAATAAAATGTCGTACTTTATTGTTACTCTACGTGATAAATTCTTTGCTACCGTGTTACTTGCCTTTGCTACTAGGGTAGGCTTTTTAAGATAATTTCATTTCATAGTATGGTATAGTTTCTAGTAGTGTCAATAGGCACATTATTAGAATTAGCAAAGTGGTTACCACTCATCAGCAAAAGTAGTTAAATGTCAAACCCAGATAATCAGATTAAGACCAGGAGAATCTGGGATTTCCTGTATTATGGCTTAATTTACCACCAAGGAGTATTGTAATATTTTTTATTTTTTTTATTTATACGTTTATTTCAGACCCAATACAATAAACCTATTGTTCTCTACGTGAATCCGAGTGGAAACCGAACCGGGACTCATGTGTAAACATTATTACAGATCACAGGTTATCTTTGCAGAGCAAATGTTCACGAGCCCACTCTAGTCGTCGTGCGCGATTCGCTTGGCGTAGTGCTGGATTACAAAGCGGTGTGCGAGCATAAAGGTGGGCTTCATGCCGACTTCTTCTGACAGTTTGGTCACCCGCAAGAGGGTCCACCAAGAGCTGGAGCCTCTAAACCAGCTGCATGGTAGTAACATTAGGCTGTATTTAGCTGGAAGTTGTTAATGACGTTGGACTGCTATGAGACTTATCAACTTTTGTTTAGGGTAGGCAGAGCTTGGTGCAAGTACTTGGTAGTACTTTATAAGCGTCGGGTAGGCGGGCCTGCAAATAAAATGTCGTACTTTATTGTTAACGTGATAAATTCTTTGCTACCGTGTTACTTGCCTTTGCTACTAGGGTAGGCTTTTTAAGAAGATTTCATTTCATAGTATGGTATAGTTTCTAGTAGTGTCAATAGGCACATTATTTGAATTAGCAAAGTGGTTACCACTCATCAGCAAAAGTAGTTAAATGTCAAACCCAGATAACCAGATTAAGACCAGGAGAATCTGGGATTTTCTGTTGAATCATGGCTTAATTTACCACCAAGGAGTATTGTGATACTGTATTCAGCTGGAAGGTTGAAGTTGCTAATGACATTGGACTGCTATGAGACTTAATCAACTTTTGTTTAGGGTAGGCAGAGGTTGGTACAAGTACCTACTTGGTACTTTACAAGCGTCGGGTATGCGGGCCAGCAAATAAAATGTCGCACTTTATTGTTACTCTACGTGATAAGTTCTTTGTTCTTGGGTTACTTGTCTTTGCTACTTGGGTAGGCTTTTAAGAAGATTTCATTTTATAGTATGGTTTAGTTTGTAGTACAGCCTATTGACAATAAATAATTCTTCACACATTCACACAACACCATCTAGTCCCAAACTAAGCAGAGTTTATACTATGAATACTAGACAACGGATAAACATACTTAAATACTTTTTCTTTTTTGAAATTACATACATATTGTACATAGAAACACTCAGACCAATGCAAACAATCATGTTTATCACACAAAGATCTGAACCCAAGACTTCTGCGTAGCAGTCATGTTATATAACCACTACGCCACAGAGGTCGTCAATCATTCTAACTGGCACAGTGGTCGCCATTTATGAACTCTAGTGATTGCTTACTATTAGTGGAAGTACTTAACAAGGTTTAGAGTAGCCTGAAGTCAACTTTGTAAGACAACTTCTGTCTTCTATCACGTAATATTGTTCTTAGTTGCTGAAATTTTTGCTAATATTCACAAGTGTTTATATAACTATTATTTTTGTTTAATTAAAATGTCATCAAATAGAAAGTAATTTCAAAATCATAAGTACAAAAAAGTTACGTTATTTCAATCATCATCATCATCATAACAGCCCATTAATGTCCCACTGCAGGGCCTCCTTCTGTTACGTAGGGATGTTTGGCCTACTAATACCACACTGGCCAGGCGGATTGGTATAGGGTTTAATTTCATGTTTTCCTTCTTTTTACATTGTAAAGATAATATTCACGGATAGTCCCTTAGTCGGTTTTTACGACACCTATGAGATGAGACGGGGTGGTGACATATTTTGTTAAAATTAGCAAATAAAAAGAACATAGTGGAACGATAAATAGAATTCCTTTCAGTTGTAAATGGAATATAAGTTCTAGATATAAACGAAATCTAATTTCGGAACAAATCTTTGTGGTCTCAGAGGACACTCACGCCTACGCAAGTAACAACCTATGATTTATTCAGCCCAGCTTGCTACAGATATAAATCTTTCCAGCCAAGAATTTTCTGTCAAATCTGTGTTAGACTAGATAGACTTGTGGCTAAGTGCATTGAGATATAGTACTCTTGTAACTGAAAGAAACAATATCTGTAATTTATTATTACTCATTCAATGGGTGTTGTAAAAAGCGACTAAGGGACTATCCGTGAATATTATCTTTACGAAATAAAAAGAAGGAAAACTTTAAATTAAACCCTATACCAATGCGTGTGGCCAGCGTGGTATTAGTAGGTCAAGTATCCCTCCGTCACGGGAGGAGGCTCGTCCCTGCAGTGGGACATTAATGTGCTGTTATGATGATTTTTAGGCGAAATACGCATGCTGTTTCTTAGTAAATTCAAGCAGAGGTGATTCTCATTAGCTGTAAGGACTATTAAGGTACAAAATTTATTTGTGACGTATATGTGTAATTTTCTAATGTAAAGCTAAAGTGTGATTAAAGAAATTAATGAGAAATAAAAAGAACAAGTTCTAGATAGAGTTCAAAACTTTATCTCCTTGTTCCTTTCTTGTTTATTTTATCGAAACGGTTATGGACAAACGAAACGCTATCTGCTCTCTAATTAATCTTCCGTCATATTTAAAAAGTCCACCACATGTAAGTGATCGGTATACTATGCATCTCCCTTCTCTAAAATAAGCTAATCAAAACTAGCTTAATAAAAATATAAAATGCTTATAAAAATTATGTAGATTTCGATTGTCAAGGCTTTTATTAATTCCTGTTATACGTAGGTACTTATTATTGTTCCAATAATGTTTTGTTCTCTTTGCACGAGATTTCCTAAATAAAACGTTTGAAGATATTTTACACCAGGGTCTTATATTATTTAATTAATAATTTTCAGATTGTTTTGATTATTCCTCTATCTAATTTGAAATTGCTTTTATGATTACGGCTTTACGGCGTGTATATATTTTTCCTAAAACTCTATTCCTTAACAGATAAAAATTCTAACAAAGATATAATCTATTTGAACTTAGGATGAGTACTATCGCAGGAACTTATGTCCGATAGTTGAAGTCTTTGATGAAAGATAAAACATCGTCTCTTCATAGTGTACCCTTCTAAAAACTAAAACAAAAATCTTAGAGACTATTTTTGTCCATTTTACTTTTGTTATCAAAACATAACAGAACGACAAAAAAAACCTTTTCCCCGACAAATACTCGTGAAACCACATTCAATTTATCTCTAAATCAAATCGCTGTATAGTGAAACTAGAAAATTTGCCCAACCGTTGGTAAACCACAATATTGAAGGGAAAAAACGAAGACAGGCTAAAGTTTTACTTATGAGGACGAAGGGAAGGGGGTTGAAGGGTAAGGGAGGGAGGACTGAGTCAAATGACGCGTAAACTACTTTCCCTGATCAACCACTAAACGATGACTGAATGAAGGTGAATAATATTGAAGAAATAATTTATTATTTTTTATTTTATCAATCTTTAGTTATTTATTTATTGTAAGTTACAATAGTTACTTGACAGTTGTGTGTAATAGTGTGGATATGGTATTAGAGTTGCACTAAAAAGGTTTTAAGTGCCATCTTCACATTTATCATTGGCGCGAACTTATTAAAACAAATATAAGGAAGTTACTACATTAGAGATAAGTAACATGATTATATGATATGATAATGTATTGTGCCTAGGACCTATTATTTCAAAAAAACTGTGGTAAAATGTTAATAATTGTAATTGGAAGTAAACTCTACAATTGTTTACGTACTTTTTGTTGATTGTATTAATGTTTACCTAATCCGTACTAATATTATAAATGCCAAAGTAACTCTGTCTGTCTGTCTGTCTGTCTGTCTGTCTGTCTGTCTGTCTGTTACTCTTTCACGCCTAAACGGCTGAACGGATTTCGATGAAATTTGGTACAGACAATCTTTAGACCCTGAGAAAGAACATAGGCTACTTTTTATTAGCAATCATATTATATTTTGATTTCATAGAATTTTGGCGGGAAAGCTGTGTCACGTGACCTGTGACGTCATAGGTCACGTGACCTGTGACGTCTTAGGTCACGTGACCCGTGACGTCATAGAATTTTGACAGATGAGTCGTGACGTCATAGAATTTTGGCGGGAAAATATTTTTTGACAGTTGAGTCGTGACGTCATTGAATTTTTGACAGATGAGTCGTGACGTCACAGAATTTTTGACAGATGATTTGTGACGTCATATTATTTTGGCGGGAAAATATTTTATACCTCTGTCACTTTTGACAGCTGTCAATTTTGACAGATAGGCGTGACGTCATAGAATTTTTGACAGATGAGTCGTGACGTCACAGAATTTTTTCAGGAAAATATATTTTGACAGCTAAGTCGTGACGTCATTGAATTTTGGCGGGAAAAATAGTATTTTGCGATGACGGAACACAGGTAGTGGAATAATACACACAAATGTAGAATAGAGACTGACTTTTTATTAAGTAATTATGACTAATACAGTTGGTATGTCGGTTAGGAAGGGGTAGGTATCATGTTCTTATGTTTATATTAGAGTGTTATTACATGGTTCATGTTACAGTTGTAATTACAGTCCTATTTACCAAATATAGATACAAGTATGTTATGGATCAAGTTTAATTCTATTTATTTATTTCAATATCTATTTACCTACTACAATTTAAACAGCTGAATCCTGACGTTATCACAATTTGGCGGGAAAATAAATAGGTTTGTACAGGACCCTCGGTGCGCGAGTCAGACTCGCACTTGACCGGTTTTTTAGCTGTGGGTCTAATATATCTAGAGAGCTTAAATTCGTAATTGTCAACTTATTTTATCACTAGCTGACCCGTGCCCACTTCGTTGGGCGGCGAAAAAACGCGTCACTTTTTTAAACATATTTAATTACTGCTCCACTCCTATTAGTCATAGCGTGATACTATATAGCCTATAGCTTCCGCCCGCGGCTTCGCCCGCGTGAAATTAGTTTTTGTCAATCAGAATCAGAAATCATTTACTTGCTTTGAACAAAGGTAATATATTATTATGATGGTATGGTATGGAATCACAAAATCATATATAGCAATAATAAAGAATAAAAAAAATAAAAACATATAAAAATAAAATAAATAGTATTCAAAATAAAATAAAGAAATAACATGTCAAAAACATTGAATTATAAAGTCACTTTTACAAATAAAAAAACAAAAAGAAAATATAAATAAATAAAAATATAAAAGAAAAAAAAATAGCATTCAAAATCAAATACAAAAATAATAATAAGAAATAACATGTCAAAAACATTGAATTATAAAGTCACTTTTACAAATAAAAAAACAAAAAGAAAATATAAATAAATAAAAATATAAAAGAAAACAAAAAAAAATAGCATTCAAAATCAAATACAAAAATAATAATAAGAAAAAACATGTCAAAAACATTCAATTATAAAGTCACTTTTACAAATAAAAAAAAAAAAGAAAATATAATTATATAAAAAAATAAAATCAAAAATATAAAAACATAAAAAAATAAAAATAAGAAAATAAAATAAATAGCATTCAAAATCAAATACAAAAATAACAATAAGAAATAACGTGTCAAAAACATTGAATTATAAAGTCACTTTTACAAATTAAAAAACAAAAAGAAAATATAAATAAATAAAAACATAAAAAAATAAAAAAAAATAAATAGCATTCAAAATAAAATACAAAAATAATAATAAGAAATAACATGTCAAAAACATTGACTTATAAAGTAACTTTTACAAATAAAAAAACAAAAAGAAAATATAAATAAAAAAATATTTTTTAATGACCTACATACATACTAATTTAAATGTGAATTATGACTAATTTAAAACATTTTTGTAAACAACATTTGCAGTTTTTTTATCATAATTTGTTAAAATGTAGAGATTGCTTGGATTCGACACTCGCGAGCAGGCCACGTACAGTTGGCCATGTGAAAAACAGTTTTTCTCTAAATGGACACCTGCTACTTTGAGGGTTTGGCCTTGCGCTTTATTAATGGTCATTGCGAAGGCTGGTTTGAGGGGAAACTGGATTCTTTTAAATTGAAACGGTATATCTGTAGGGATCATGGGGATGCGTGGAATCAAAATTTCTTGATTTTTAGCTATACCTGTCATTATATTTGCTCTAATAATATTGCGTCCTAGGTGCGTAATTTGCAATCGAGTCCCGTTGCATAGTCTAGGTGCTTCGAGATTTCTCATTAATAAAACTGGAACCCCAACTTTCAGTCTCAGCTTATGAGACGGCACTCCTGACAGCTCTAAAGAATTTAGAAACTCAGTAGGATAAGACGTCACCTGTTCACTGTCCATGACAATATCTACTGACAAATATTCGACAACATCGCCTTGCACATGTGACATCATTCTTTCATTGATCTGTCCCACGATTTCATTAGTCGGTGCCAATATTGCCCTTTCACACAGCCATTCTCTATTCCTCATGTTATATTCTAAACCGGGATAGACGTTGTTTTTAAGATCTTCCAAGTTGTGGACAGCATTACAGAATTCTTGATTTAATGTAATCATACCGTTAGCGTCTGTAGTCATTCGACCTTCACCGATTTTCAATAGAGCAGCTGCATATTGCCCCGATTGCGTATCATTATGTAGTTGTACTCGCATGTTTTTAGTGAGACAAATTTTTTTTACATGTATCCATAATGTAGACGCTTTCAAACATGCATTTATCTCATCTGCTGGAGTGCCTCTAGTGATGACAGGTAGTGTCTGTCGAAAATCACCCGCAAGCAACACTATCATCCCACCCATTAAACTCGGGTTACTTCTGATATCTTTCAGAGTCCGATTGAGCGCCTCGATTGCTTTTTTATGTGACATTGTGCACTCATCCCACACCAACAACTTGCATTGCTGTAGCATTCGGCCACGATCGCTGTTTTTTGTGATGTTACAAACTGGAATTTCCTCATGATGTAAATTTAATGGGAGTTTAAGTACCGAATGTGCCGTGCGACCTCCATCGAGCAGCGTTGCTGCAATTCCAGAGGAAGCTACAGCAACAGCTATTCCTTTGTCTTTCCGAATTTGAGCTAAAAGTAAATTCAATAGAAAAGTTTTTCCAGTGCCTCCTGGCGCATCTAAGAAAAACAATCCACCCTCACCAATATCTATTCTTTGCACAACAATATCAAAGACTAATTTTTGTTCCATGTTTAATCGAGGAACTGACTCTGATATTTGTTGCTGTAAAGAAGAGACATTGTAGTCCAGTTCTCTTATTAAATCACTACTGACTTCTCCGATTCTTTGTGGCTGGTTCATTCCAAAATCTGATAATGGCTTCCCAGATATAGCCATCACTTGGTCATCAATCTTAGTAAGCGCCTCGTTATATACTAAATCATTATTGACATTAGGATTATTTTGTTGCAGTCTGTGCAAAATATCGTCTGACATATCATTTTTGTACTTTTCCCATAATATCTGAGGATTTGACAGACCACATGTTGCTATGAGAATGGCAAAAAGATCTCTTACCTTAGCTGCTGATCTACATTGTGCAGCCTCTTCTAATGTCGAGTCCCAATGATTGTCATTCTCTAACAATCCTCTTGTTTCACAGGCTTCTCGGAAGGTAACAAATGTTTGACCATTGTAGTTCTTGAGATCATCGAACGAAGTTGGCCCACGCACGTGGTGTAGCAGTAATCTTAAACAAAAGCATTCAATGTTGCTAACGTGGACAGTATAGACCCGTCCTAATGTATCTCCAGATTTAACGCCAGGCCAATCCAGAACAGCAGTTCCTTGAATTCGGCGTGTCCAACATTTTCTACCTCCATCCCACGTGTAATACCGAGGTACCTGAACGTACAAAAGTGTTTTTGCAAATTCATCTGATCTGCAAAGGTCAAAAAAGGCGGTCAAAGTGGTTTTTGGTGGTGTTGTCACTCGCTGGTGAAAATTATTTTCATTGAAATAAATTCGTTCACCATTCTCTAGATGCACACTGAGGTGCGTAACAGTAGGATGCCTTTCGTGCAAAGGAAACCCTAATAGGCGCCATGCAGCTTCGTTGCTGCTGACATAGCGACCAGACTGAAACGTTTGTACTTCGTCTACTGGGTTTGAGGACTCTGAGCTTCTGAAATTAAAAATAGCTTGATCGCTGCCTTTATTAATATATTTGCAGATGTATTTGATTGCACGTACGGAACCGCAAGCTTCTACATTTATATGGGCGTTAAAAGTTTTTAATAGGACAGGCGAATATGGCACTACCCAACTATTGTCAACAGAAACTTGACTACCATTTCGGAGTTTAACAAATGCCGTACGGCCTCCGTCTTCTGGTGCTCTTCTACGATACATCGGGTAGCCGTTCTCATTATGGAGAGTCTCTTTCAGTAGGTTGCGAGGAAATTTTTTTGTGCATTTACGTTGTTTCATGCACGGGCACTGAGGATTTTCAGCCCCGCATGGACCATGGATCATGTTTTTCATAACAATATCATAAAGTGCCTTGTCATTGTTAGAATCTGGTATTTCAGCGCTTATAACTTTATCGATTTGGTCAGGTCGCAATTTATCTTTTAACCAAAGCAAAATGTGGGCATGTGGGAGTCCTCGCTTCTGCCACTCAATGGAATACATAAAGCATTGCACTTCTCCAAAAACCCTTCCTTTAGTTATTACAATTATAAGCTTTTTAACTTTTAATCTAAACACTCTGGCAATGACATCGTGCCTATCGTTGGCGCTTTGACCTGGCATTAATTCGTCAACTATTTCAGACCAAGATGGATTGCAGGTGAAGGTTACAAATAAATCAGGTCGACCATACGTACGCACATAAGCAAATGCGTCTTGAGTGTACTCGTGTAAGTATCGGGGACTGTTCACAAACGAAGAGGGCAGAATCACCATTTTACCTATATTATTAGGGTTCACGTTGGCATCATTCGATACAGCATCTTGGAGATGAATATAATTTTCGGCTCTAAGTTTTGTTTGATTTAAAGATATGTATCGCAATCTTTCGCTTTCAACCTTCACGTACATATCAACATAAAACTGGTTAGCGAGCTGTTTGCATCGTTGTATTACGTTAAAATTGTCTTCGCGTATCATCATATGATAAACATAAAAGTCCATGCTCGATACTTTTTTGTTGGACAGGGGGAGGTTGGTCACTGGATTGACCTGTGGAATTTGAAAATGGTACCCCTCTTGCCCCTTGCTAAACAGAAGCGGGTATTGTAATGCGTCATAAAACTTGTGTGTGTCGGGCACCCTGGTCAATGTGTTGTCACGGGTTTGTAAAACAATATCACGCGATGCGAATTGTTCACCACACACCATGGCGGCGACTTCGTTTATTAAGGGTACATTATAACGTCTTTCATGTTCCCCGCTTGGCGTACGATCTGGGTGTATTACTAATTTGTAATTTTCCCCTGGCATTCTTTCTAAGGCTGTTTTGAAAGTGCTGATGAGGTTATTATGTCTGTGCAACATTCTTTGAATTTTTAAAACAATGTCCCTCTCAACTCCTTCAATATTTTGACATCTGCGGTCAACCTCGCTGTTTTCGTCTCCCATAAAATAAATCTGTAGAAATTTTGGTTGATCATTGTTTGTGGGAAGCAAAGAACCAATCCTATGATAAACTTGCCCTTGTACCGTAAATGTGGGTGAAAATCCAGGCATGATGACTTCATTACCCACACCAAATGATGTCATTTGAAAGCAAGAATTGTACTTTCTTATACTTTTTAAAAATCGCCGAGATTCATTGCTGTCATATAGAAGTAAGGATTTGAGTGACTCTTCGGGGTCACCAAGCGTTGGTACTGATACTTTGCCTCCAGAACAGCACATACCTGGGGTCTCTTCCTTCCACTTGAGTGCCTCACATTGTCTGCATTTATTGGCCATTCTACCTATGAGGACTAATCGATGATTAAAGTATTCAATTAACGGATCATAATCAAAAGCAGCATCGGCAAATGCCTCCCACGTATTCATCGTAAACGTACGTCTCCTTTCTGCTTGCCGCTCGGAATTATTTAAACGTCGTCTACGTGTTTCTTCGAAGGTCTCTGCAGCTATGTACGAAGCTTGCCGCTCAGCATCTAAGATTTGGCGAGCTTGGGTCTGCTGAGAGGTCTCAGCAGCTCTTTGAGCCGTGTGACGCTCTGCATCAATGACTTGGCGAGATTGGGTTTGTTGAGAGGTCTCAGCAGCTCTTTGAACCGCGTGACGCTCTGCATCAATGACTTGGCGAGATTGGGTTTGTTGAGAGGTCTCAGCAGCTCTTTGAACCGCGTGATGCTCTGCATCAATGACTTGGCGAGAATGGGTTTGTTGAGAGGTCTCAGCAGCTCTTTGAGCCGCGTGACGCTCTGCATCAATGACTTGGCGAGATTGGGTTTGTTGAGAGGCCTCAGCAGCTCTTTGAGCAGCGTGACGCTCTGCATCAATGACTTGGCGAGATTGGGTTTGTTGAGAGGTCTCAGCAGCTCTTTGAGCAGCGTGACGCTCTGCATCAATGACTTGGCGAGATTGGGTTTGTTGAGAGGTCTCAGCAGCTCTTTGAGCCGCGTGACGCTCTGCATCAATGACTTGGCGAGATTGGGTTTGTTGAGAGGTCTCAGCAGCTCTTTGAGCCGCGTGACGCTCTGCATCAATGACTTGGCGAGATTGGGTTTGTTGAGAGGTCTCAGCAGCTCTTTGAGCCGCGTGACGCTCTGCATCAATGACTTGGCGAGATTGGGTTTGTTGAGAGGTCTCAGCAGCTCTTTGAGCCGCGTGACGCTCTGCATCAATGACTTGGCGAGATTGGGTTTGTTGAGAGGTCTCAGCAGCTCTTTGAGCCGCGTGACGCTCTGCATCAATGACTTGGCGAGATTGGGTTTGTTGAGAGGTCTCAGCAGCTCTTTGAGCCGCGTGACGCTCTGCATCAATGACTTGGCGAGATTGGGTTTGTTGAGAGGTCTCAGCAGCTCTTTGAGCCGCGTGATACTCTGCATCAATGACTTGGCGAGATTGGGTTTGTTGAGATGTCTCAGCAGCTCTTTGAGCCGCGTGATACTCTGCATCAATGACTTGGCGAGATTGGGTTTGTTGAGAGGTCTCAGCAGCTCTTTGAGCCGCGTGACGCTCTGCATCAATGACTTGGCGAGATTGGGTTTGTTGAGAGGTCTCAGCAGCTCTTTGAGCCGCGTGACGCTCTGCATCAATGACTTGGCGAGATTGGGTTTGTTGAGAGGTCTCAGCAGCTCTTTGAGCCGCGTGATGCTCTGCATCAATGACTTGGCGAGATTGGGTTTGTTGAGAGGTCTCAGCAGCTCTTTGAGACGCGTGACGCTCAGCATCTAAAGTACGACGGATCTGTGAATCCTCTTCTGATTCCAGAGATCTAGCAAGTTTAGCAGCCCGAGCTCTGCTAGGGCTATTAGCTAAATTGGACTTTCGTTTGCGAGGCATCGTTAAAAAAAATGTAACAAAACAGATGTACCGATTAAAATTTAAAATAAAAAATAACCGTTAAGAATAATGCGCTCATCCGACGGCGATGTATATTAAACACAATCGTCCGTCAAGTTTACGTTTAAATGGAAATAAAGTAACAAAGAAATTAAATTATCAATACATATGACATAACAATATACAACCAGAGACTACTTTTTACAACCAATGCATAAAAAAGTAGAAGGTAATGTAAGTAGGTTAGGTTTGTTTTACCTACCTACCTATTAGAAATGTTAGATGTTATTAAAAAAAGGATATAAACGCAAATCGGATTTTTAAAGTAAAAGTAACTATCTAACCTACTTTTAAATATGAACTAAAATAAATATCAGTATGAATAAAATTAATTTACAGGACCTTATTAATAAAAAACACTTAAAAAGTTCCACGAAACAATAAAATGATATTACTGGTCGAAAAATGTAATTCTCTCTTGGTTAGGTGCGCGACGGTGGCGACGCGTAGCGTTTACTAAATTAGCGGAAGCTGTCAAATAATAACAATGTAAATATTGTTAGTTGTTCCTGTTTCAGCCACAAAACCAATCTAAATTATTGTTTAGGTTTTTATCACTTCACATTAAGTCATAGCACTTCGGACTCTGGCAGAATTGTCGACATCGGCATAGTTTGCCATATATAAGATAGAAGAAGATTGTTAGTTTTCTTTGCAAACATAAATAAATCCAAAGATTAAAATAGTATTGTTGTCATAATTTAAGTGCAATTTATTCAATAGTTTTCCTGTAAAATGAATATAATAATAAAAACCGGGTTTGAAACTATTTCAAATAATATTTGTTTCCAACCACAAACTGAGATAAACTCAAGCCGAGCATGTTAGAAATGTGGAAGAACTGCGCAATAACGGCCAGAGCTACTTCATACGTAGTTCGTCAGACATCTGTGACACTAACACCATACAAAACCAGTTTTAACGTAAGTAATGTTTAAGTGATGCTAGAATGCTATTACGACATGTAGGTATGTAAGTCATCCGACGGCGATGTATATTAAACACAATCGTCCGTCACATTTACGTTTAAATGGAAATAAAAAGTAACAAAGAAATTAAATTATCAATACATATGACATAACAATATACAACCAGAGACTACTTTTTACAACCAATGCATAAAAAAGTAGAAGGTAATGTAAGTAGGTTAGGTTTGTTTTACCTACCTACCTATTAGATTAATTAAAAAAAGTATATAAACGCAAATCGGATTTTTAAAGTAAAAGAAACTATCTAACCTACTTTTAAATATGAACTAAAATAAATATCAGTATGAATAAAATTAATTTACAGGACCTTTTTATTAAAATACACTTAAAAATTTACACGAAACAATAAAATGATATTACTGGTCGAAAAAAATAATTCTCTATTGGTTAGGTGCGCGACGGTGGCGACACGTAGCGTTTACTAAATTAGCGGAAGCTGTCAAATAATAACAATGTAAATATTGTTAGTTTTCTTTGCAAACATAAATAAATCCAAAGATTAAAATAGTATTGTTGTCATAATTTAAGTGCAATTTATTCAATAGTTTTACTTTAAAATTAATATAATAATAATAACCTGGTTTGAAACTATTTCAAATAATATTTGTTTCCAACCACAAACTGAGATAAACACAAGCATATCATGTTAGAAATATGGAAGAACTGCGCAATAACGGCCAGAGCTACTTAATACGTAGTTCGTCAGACATCTGTGACACTAACACCATTCAAAACCATTTTAAACGTAAGTAATGTTTAAGTGATGCTAGAATGCTATTACGACATGTAGGTATGTAAGTCATTTAAAATTTACTAATTGTAAGCGTCTTATCCATCTTATTATTTTTTGCATATCAATGGTGCTCGTGTCGTCACTGATGTGGTCAGAGCAGCAAGTGCAAGCATGTTAATGCTTTAATATCCTATGTTAAGAACACCACCAGCTTGTCAGAGACCAGTAATGAACAACAGTGAGGCAAACCTAGCATTCGGCAATTTGTTCAGAATAAATATTCTAAGAAGACATGTTGTTTATATGTATTGCTTTGCTTTGATTTTGTACTGCAATTAACACTTTTTACAGCTGATTTCTGCCTTTGTTTCCAATTATTGTTATTTTACACCATAAACTACATATATTCCAAATTACTTCAAAATCCATTTAGTAGTTTTTGCATGAAAGGGTAACAAACATCCATCCATCCTCACAAACTTTTGCATTTTTAATATTAGTAGGATAGGATAAGCAAAGGTGTGTCACTTTAGTGCCTAACAAATAAGGTGAATATTATCTTCACTAAATAAAAAGAAGGAAAACTTGAAATTAAACCCTATACCAATCCGTCTGCAAGCGTGGTATTAGTAGGCCAAGTATCCAGTTTCAGTTTCATTTTCATTTATTTATTCAAAGTAGTACAATAATATTGTATCTTTTTGACGTCATCTAACATTACTTAATCTAAATTTAAAAACATTTCAAAGTTTAGAAAACTTTACCACCGCCTCCAAAGCGCTAATTGACAGCTGTCAAAAGTGACAGAGGTATCAAATATTTTCCCGCCAAAATAATATGACGTCACAAATCATCTGTCAAAAATGCTGTGACGTCACGACTCATCTGTCAAAAATTCAAAACATCACTGCTCAGCTGTCAAAATATATTTACCCGCCAAAATTCTGTGACGTCACGAATCATCTGTAAAAAATTCTGTGTCGTCACGACTCATCTGTCAAAATTCTATGACGTCACAGGTCACGTGACCAAAATTCTATGACGTCACACGTCACGTGACCAGAATTCTATGACGTCACAGGTCACGTGACGAAAATTCTATGACGTCACAGGTCATACAAATTCTGTGACGTCACGAATCATCTGTCAAAAATTCTGTGACGTCACGACTCATCTGTCAAAAATTAAAAAACGTCACGGCTCTGCCGTCAATATTTAATTCTGTGACGTCACGACTCAGCGTACCAAAATTCAATGACGTCACGACTCAACTGTCAAAAAGTATTTTCCCGCCAAAATTCTTTGACGTCATGACTCAACTGTCAAAAAATATTTTCCCGCCAAAATTCTGTGACGTCACGACTCATCTGTCAAAATTCTATGACGTCACAGGTCACGTGACCAGAATTCTATGACGTCACAGGTCACGTGACCTATGACGTCACAGGTCACGTGACCTATGACGTCACAAGTCACGTGACACAGCTTTCCCGCCAAAATTCTATGAAATCAAAATATAATATGATTGCTAATAAAAAGTAGCCTATGTTCTTTCTCAGGGTCTAAAGATTGTCTGTACCAAATTTCATCGAAATCCGTTCAGCCGTTTAGGCGTGAAAGAGTAACAGACAGACAGACAGACAGACAGACAGACAGACAGAGCGACAGACAGACAGACAGACAGACAGACAGACAGACAGAGTTACTTTCGCATTTATAATATTAGTATAGATAACAGCCCATTAATGTCCCACTACAGGGACGGGCCTCCTTCCTTGACGGAGGGATACTTGGCCTACTAATACCACGCTTGCAGACGGATTGGTATAGGGTTTAATTTCAAGTTTTCCTTCTTTTTATTTAGTGAAGATAATATTCACCTTATTTGTTAGGCACTAAAGTGACACACCTTTGCTTATCCTATCCTACTAATATTATAAATGCAAGTTTGTGAGGATGTATGGACGTTTGTTACCCTTTCATGCAAAAACTACTTAATGGATTTTGATGAAATTTGGAATATAGGTAGTTTATGGTGTAAAATAACAATTAAGCGTGTAATACCGCGGGCATCAGCTAGTATCTTTATATAATAGACGAGTCCGTCCACAGAGGGCAGTGCCCATCCCAAACAGTTTATAAGCTTGTATAATGTTGACGAGAGTTCCGGATGTTCTATTAGTTGAATAATAAAACCTTATATTTGAGAATATTAGGTATAATGAGAATCCATTGTTGGTGAGAATTGCCAGCGACCCGGAACCTTCGCTTCATTTTCCGCTTCAAAATAACGAATAATAAATCAAAAAACCTTTTGCCCAAATAATGTTCTTTCTGATAGATGTAAAGAAAACTTAAATGAAGTTATCATTATCATAATAGCCCATTATTGGTAAACTTTAGGTACCTTTACAATAGATGAATGGGCTCTTAAGGTTCCCTGACTACCTTGAAAAGTAAGTGTGTGCTCTATAAACAAAAGTAGTAGACTCTATACTAATCTGAAGTATGTAGACTCAAGTATTGTCTATCACAGACCACCTTCTGAGATTTTTGAGAACAACTTAAGCCTATCTCTGATGTGCTCTAGACACTAGTAAGGTAATAACATTATAGATTATTTATAAACTTATTTTATACATCGCTCTTTACCCTGCTGGAATCTAAAGTAAAAAACAAGTACCGCCTCAGTCAGCACTTAAGTTGCGCACTAACAATTGTACTACCAACTGTGCAGGTACTAAACTTGGCGTTACGTAAAGCATACACTATACCTTTAGCTAAGCGAACATATTTTGTGTTTGTTATATCGAAATAATCATGTTTTTTGTATTCAGTGATGTGTCATTTTGTATTATTCAGTGTATTCGCTGTGTTGGTTTGTGTGGTAGGTCTTACATGTATCATCAAATAGGTGTCGTAAACACGGACTTATGTAAAGTTCACAGATCTTATATTATCTCTAAATGAAAATTTACCCCAAACTCCTTTACGAGTCCATCTGACCTGTGTAAGAGTAATAGTTCAGAAGGTTTGTTGTTGACATAAAATTGCTTTAGTTTCAAAAGGTACTAAGAGTTTTCGGCTTCACAAACGAATTAAAAAGAAAACTGACGAAGGTTTTCTAACCCCCACTAGGTTCTTTCATTAAATATTTTTTTTTAGCTCAAACTAAGAATTCTTAGCAACATCACTATTGTCAATACAATAGTGATGTTGCTAAGAATTCTTGCCGAATTTTGTATTATTGTACCAATGTACAATAATACAAAATACCTTGTCTTTATTCCTGGACTATATAACATGTGCTCTTCGGAAGGATCAATACATAATATTTAAGCTATCGCGATCCATGTTCATAAATTTTAAACATAAACAGGAAATTAACAAGCTTACGACCACGGCCAGTGTTGTGTTACCTGTTCCGAAACGTCAAGTTAAATATAGATGAATAGCATGCCGCGTAATTTCCCGTTCATGTATAATATTTATAGGATGAATACAATCCTTTGATATCTTAATAAGAGAGACGACCTCTGTGGTGCAGTCATTATATTACATGGCTGCTACGCAGAGAGGAACATTTGGATTGAGCGGGAACCTCTCGGCTTCGATTCCCGCTCTATGCAAACATCGTGTGCATGAACATGATTGTTTGCATTGGTCTGAGTGTTTTTTATGTATAATATGTATGTATTTACAAAAAAAAGTACTTATGTAGGTATATTTAACCGCTGTCTAATACTTATAGTACAAGCTTTGCTTAGTTTGGGACTAGATGGCAATGTGTGAATGTGTGAGGATTATTTATATTTATAACATGAAAATTTGAATTGGTAGCAATAGTAGTATAATTATCTCAGTATAATATGTATGCTAATAAAACAATCTGTTGTCCATAGTAGGTACCCATAGTGTAAGCTTAGCTTCGTTTTGATTTAAATGGCGTTGTGTAAATGTGAATCCATGATTACATAAATACACTCATAATAATATCCGTGTGGTGACGGAGTAAGAATACAATGTCCACCCCGTCTCATCCCATGGGTGTCGTAGAAACTGACTAAGGGACTATCTATGAATATTACCTTTACATAGAAAGATGGAAAACTTGAAATTAAACCCTATACCAATCCGTCTGGCCAGCGTGGTATTAGTAGGCCAAGTATCCCTCCATAACGGGAGGAGGCCCGTCCCTGCAGTGGGACATAATTATGTTATGATGAAATAAACTTAAGAATATAATAATATTTTATACATCTTTTGGTGTGACTTCTACTTTACAGCTGCACTATATTCCTGTTTCAAATCTACCTCTGAAACGCTTAGTTCGTCGGTGTTAAGTTTCAAGGGCCTAAATTTAACGCGGACTCGGAATTAACTTTATTTAACTGTTTCAATTAAATGAACTGAGTCTTGCATCGATAGAGCTTAGCTATAAATTTAGTTTTGGCTAGTATTGTGAAGTTACTGTATTGTATTGTGAGAATTAGTAATATGGTGTAAGTGTACGTTCTAGATTTGGATGGGTAAGTGAATATTTGATAGTTCGTGGTCGAAATTACTATAAATAGTTTAAGCAATACATGCTAGTGTGGTCCAAAGTTTAGGGATAATATCAATTGGAAAATCATCTAAGACTAAATTCGATTCATACAATTTGTACTTTATTTTACTTTTTGGTATATCTTTGTTCACTGGTCTCTTGCCTATTTCTGTATTTACCGATTAGCCAATTATTTCAACTAGTTTTAGAGACAATGTAGACGCAGTCTCGGATATATCATCATTGAAAGCTACTGCTAGACAAAGGTCGCGAAATAGATACTAATTGGTTGTAATTATACTAATATTTTAATTTTTAAATATAATAATTGTCACACATAAACTATAACACGACACATTGTCTTTGAAAAAAATATTCTTAACCATTATTTATGCAACTAAAAGAACTATTTGATTCTCCATTTTTAAATATCATTTAATCTAAATGTTTACCTGATCCTTTGAAATAAATGACGTCAGCAAATCTAACCAGGGCTAGGGGCCGGTTCTGCCCAGTAATGTGATTTCGAGACATCGAGGCGTCAATCGATTTCACTCGTGATGCGGCAATTCCGAATAATCGATATTGTAATAAAAAGAGAATGTAACCGTATTCGTTAGAGTATCACTCGTAAAGAGGCTGTCACCACAATACATAAATGTAAAGAGAATTATGTACTTGAGATCTGTTTTATTATCAGTCGTCTTCCAGAGTGATATCTAGTACTGATATTCGTCAACGTTTTTTGGCGTAAAACTAATCTGAAGTATTTTAATTTAAAATGATTCGAAACATTTTATTAATCTTATTTATTTTAATTTCAGTGAATAGCAGTGTTCTGACGAACCGAAACAGGTTTTTGTTTCACTGTACATTTTTAAAATTAATTGTTTATTGTATTGTTTTGTTTTCAATTCAATTATAAAATAAGTATCTGAAATGTTATATTTCTCTGTTACAGGTAATTATAAACACATTAAAGTGAAGTAGAGCCTGTCCTCACGGGAGGAGGCCCATGACTGCAACTGGATATTATTTGACTTTTATGATAAAGTATGTATTAATAAGTTTACAAACACGAAAGAGAATATCGACTGCCCTATTAAACAGGTTGATGAGATATTTTAATAACATAAAGTTAAACTAAAGTATAAAAGGGCCCTTTATAGAACCCATAAACTCTTTCAAAAATGCTCCAATTATAATTTTACATTCGTTTATCCTCGCATTATAGTAGGCTGTTTATCCATTAGCTAAGCGATAATGTAACAAGCGAACAATATAACTAAGATATTTTTACCGTTCATCTTACACAACCCTTGAGGGTCAGGTCCTCCTGTAATGGAGGTAAACTAAGCCAACTACTCTTCCTTACTAAACCACACTGGTCACGCGGATTAGTTTGAAATCAAGTTTTCTTTCTTTTTTTATTATTAAAATTTTACTACTAACACCACGCTGGCCAGACGGATTGGTATAGGGTTTAATTTCAAGTTTTCTATTTTATTAGATTTTATTAATTATACGAGAACTTTGGATTGGTACGCTTCCGGCAGATAAGCATGTATGCAACCTAATGATAATTGGTGGCCGCTCATAGACGTTGAAAAAGCCTGGATAGGACCTTGTGCTGCCTACCCCTAATTTAATCGCAAGTTGTAAAATTTGACTTTAACTATTCCTTTTCCGTTATTAAACGGTCTACTATCAATTAAACGACCTCTTAAACTAATTGTTAAATATATTAGTACAACGTATTGTTAGTAGCTTATCATCTACATTTTCTCCCACATTTTACGTGGAAAGCCGGCTTAAGCCTTCGTAAAGCTACCTGCCCTTTTCAATAGGCTTCTTTATCTACGGGTAGGTCAGACCCATCACCCGGTTTTACGGTCGCCATTAACCGGTTAATAACTCATTGATCCTTCTTGAATTATAGCAAACAAGTTATGTGGAATATTTGGCCATTATGGAAGGCCAAATTCCCTGAAGGATGTTATAATTTGTTTATGGCTTTTGATATTTTTGCCTAAGCCAAAAGTAGGTAAAGAAAATTATTTTCAAATTCAAATAATTTTACTTTTTACAATAAAACACTTATTTGACTCGTCAATTTGGGTTTGCGGTAAAGTTACTCTAAACCTCAACATTTAATACTCTTAAACATACTACGAGTCTTTTTTCGTAGTGAACTATTTACCTGTGCCTTTTAGGCGTTAAATAAAACTAAGTACAGCACATTCCATTATTAGTAGGCCAAGTATCCTTCTGTCAAGGGAGGCAGGCCGTCCCTACAGTGGGACGTTATTGGGCTGTTATGATGAACATTCGATTAAAATACGTGTGTTAGAAAGTGTATGTTGCCTGTTTTTGTTTAATATTACAGCACAAGTTGTGTTGTGTCGTTCTAAGCTAACTGACATGGTATTAATACAGCTTTATGCGCGATGTATGGCATATACCTTTACACTTTGTGATATTATATTGAGGAAACTTAACCCGCTAGCTGTACAAAATTGCTGTGTTAATTCCAGTTTACATTAAATGTTCATAAACATGCAATGTCATAGTTTTAAAACTATGATTAATACATTTATAATAATCTATCAAGACACGAATGGCTTAATAATAGTTGATCAAAATAACATTAGTTTATTTATTAATAATATAATACTAAAGTTAAATAAAGCACGTTATTTTTTATTAAACTTTTTTGGTTTTCACATTTTTTGGAGTTATAAGGGTAAAAGACCCAGAACAACAGCTTGTAGATCACAAAATAAAAGGCAAATCAAATTCATACACCACTACGTATAAAATAACAATACTTAATAGTGGAAAATGATTAACTACAAACTAAAAAATTATGTGCAACTAAGGCATCCTTAAACCCAATATTATATTCAGACATAAAGCACTTCTATAGCCAATTTAATTTGTTCAAACTGCTGATTCAAATACTGAAACGTAGCCTTACAACCTCTTCACCAATCTCGTGTTAAATCGAATTCTTTATTCCCGAGAGACATAGATTCGATTCCGGCATAAAAGAAAATGTGTTAGTCAGTGTCATGTCATACCTCCCTACCATTATTTGAATTAAGTGTATTTTGAGCTAATTTAAAATACTTACTTTTTTTAATATGAAATTTCGTATATCTCCTTGAATTGTATTTTTCTTTGTAGAATATAATATTCCTCATGTTTGTATTTCACATTTTTCTCTATTAGCAGTAATACAGAAACTCTAAACTGTTAAAGTTACAAGAATTATTCTAGATAGGATAACAGTTGTCTGTTTGAGGATGATCAGTCCCACTAAACGATCCTTTTATATTTATTTTAAGAGTTCAACTATGAAGATCATGCCATATTTATTAATTAAATAATAACAAAAAACAATTTACAAGTGATTAAGATCGAACTACCAGGCTCAGGACAATCATTAACGGATCACGCAAACCATACGTGGTATTCGAACTCACAACATGTACATTAATTTCTATAAGTTACAGTCTCTGTTCCATATTAGCTTCTAAAAACAAAAGAAACATTGATTTTCCTATTCACGAAGCCCGTTTAGTAAGGGACAAACAGTCCGACTGGCACACAAACCATTTGTCGGGTAACTTTCTTTTGTCCCGGTCCCTTTTATACAAGTGCCCGCACACCTGCGTTTAACACACAACTAAACCCTCGTTCACACAGCCGTAATTATAAGGCATAATCTACACAACATACACAAACTTTGTTAAATTTACTTCTCGAAATAATTTTGTCCTCATGATACAAGGTTGAGAGTACAATAGAGGGGTGACAGGCTTAATTTTCAAAGCCTTATTTATGTCGGATGTCTTCTTTGACTTAATAACTTGTCTCCGTAGGGATGCCGTATGAGGGATGTTTATTACGTGATTGAATAAATAAAATTTTGTGAGATTATTTTGTTTGGGTAAACGTTTTAAAAAAGTTGCTGTTTTTAAGTAGGGGTATTTGTGTCGCTTAACTTCAAGCAAATGTTCTATAGTAAACGATTTTGAATAAGGTTTATGTAAAATAATCGATTGTAAAGTTTGCGTTGTTCATTTTATGATTTTGCTAAATAATAGAATGCATTTTTTAGAATTTAAATATTACGTCCCATTAGCTCTCTTTCTTCCTGATTTTAAGTTCAACATTGTTCTCTTTCCAATTTGCCCTATCTTCAACTTCATGGTCAGCTCGCATTCTCCCATATTCTTAGCACAGTATCTTTTTACGAAGTCAACTATTAGTTCCTAATTCTTAATTTTCCACGTGTGTAATTTTACAAATTCTTTTATAGACGAATTCTTCTTTATGAACATTCTTAATTTTACCTATTCTTAATTTTCCGAATGCCTCATTTTCACAATTATAGAAAGTACGTTGTAGTAGTAGTTTTTGTCCTACGAACGTTAAAAATATTGTTTTTTTAGTTCTTTCATTAGGCCTCATGACACAGTGTGCGTGCCATGCGTAGCGTGTCCTCCATTGATGTGAGGAAACTAGACATGTTAATACCACGCTGACAGGATTAGGATAGGTTTTTGGCACAAACGATTTTTTCACTGACGTAAATTTGCATAATACCTATACTCTTTGATGTGTTTCACAGGTTGACACGGGGTATGTTTGGCTCTTGAATGACTACACTCCGTGATTCTCAATTTAAAGCCACACGCTTCCTCACACTATTTTTGAAGGACCCGATATCATAAGAGAAGATATATACACATTTCAAAGTTTGAAAAACTTTTCCACCGCTTCCAAAGCACTAGTAGAGAAGAAGCGTAACAAACTCTACTGCTGCATTTTCTTGACGTTACTTTATAATTTAATAACATGAGGTAACTGTAAAAGATTGCTTATCAATTCTAAGATTCAGCTTAAACAGGCAGTATACAGTCGAAAACGTGCAGATTATTTGACCAAAGCAACGGAGACTACCAAGATTATAATATCGTATTTGATATTTTAAGCTTGTCATCATCCCAATTTACTTCACGTCATTGTGTCATACTTAGTTGTTACTCTGAGAAAGGAATAGTTTTGATTTCTCAGAGTCGAATAATTAAAAATTCAAATACCTTTAGACCACCGTCTACTACGAACTTGTTCACTATCGATTTATATTTTAGTTGAGCCTTGAAAGTTGTTGATATTAATGTATTGTTTGATATTCTATATTGAAATAGATGTTTGATTGTATTTGAATAAACAAAACTGACATTTACATTCGAGTTTGTGTCTGGGAAATTACTGAAGTTGATTAATTAAAGGTTTTCTTGATACACTTCTTATTAGTGTTTGATGTTTTTTAAGAGTTATAAGTCCGTCTATCCGTTTTTCTTTAATAATATCTTTAAGCTAAGCGATCGATTCGATCTTTAATGTAAAGAGTTGTCTTTTAAATAAAATATGAAAACAGCAAGAGTAACAAGACGTGCTTTTTTAAGTTTATTTCAGAAGTAAAATATAGTTGATTATATTGCTAGCATAAATTTAAATCATAGTTACACTCTTTTTCTAGTAGTTGCGTTATTATACTCAGTATTTGCAAAAAAAAAAAACGTAGAATTAGTAATGTTTGTCACAAAAGACAAAATCCGAAAAATATGAAAGGAATGGTAGAATATTTTACTAAATTCGTATTTGAATATGAAACAGAAATATAAAATACAGTTATTATAACTGTACTCAACATTTTCAAAGCCCTTGATAAACCAAATAATTTCACATTTCTATTGGTTTAAAACTTTAGTAAAAATATAACGAAACTCGTGTAATTGGAATGCTCTCAGAAAAGCCGCATATTCGACGCTTTGATTTTATAACGTGGGTTGTTACATTTTATAAAGTAATCTCTTTTGGATTTTTTTACTAAAATTACATTTACAGTGTAGCTACGAAACGCTATGTACTGCCATCCCAATCTACTTTGCTTTATCCGCACTCATAAATTGCGTCATATACGTACGTTAGTTTTGAGTGCTACATGTATCTATACATGTTGTATGCATTTTGTTTCACTACGAAAATTACAATTCCTTACTTTCCTATTTTCGTTATGCTAGTAGTTGCCAGGGTCTCTGCTTGATAGCGTACCATATTTAGTCTGGATATAAAGCAGCTTATTTGTTAAAAGCCATCATCAATGTCATAAATTTGAACATGAAGTTACTTACAAATATACATTTTTCTCGCCTAGGGTTAAACAGGCAACCTCTCATTGAACGAACTCTCATAACTGCACAGAGTGTAGACTAATTCGACACTGTACCCTTACTTCGGTGCCTTATTGCTTAATAGCGCATAGCCCACTAGGTACTGCTAGTAAGAAAATATCTTAACCATACACTTACACAAAGTTCCGCCTCCAATATATAAGTTTAGGAGTATTTCGAGTAGTTAGTCTTAATTTAAAATACAATATCTTTATAACTCTCCGTGTGGTGACGGAGTAAGAATACAATATTATGTCACCACCACATTTCATCCCAAGGGTGTCGTAAAAACCGACTAAGGGACTATATGTGAATATTATCTTTACGAAATAAAAAGAAGGAAAACTTGAAATTAAATCCTATACCAATCCGCCTGGCCAGCGCGGTATTAGTAGGCCAAGTATCCCTCTGACATGGGAGGAGGCCCGTCCCTGCAGTGGGACTGTTATGATGATCTTTATAAATTGTAGTACGAGTATATGTGTTAATCTGATGTATAAGCTATGTTATTGTGAATTAGTGGTTTTTACGTGAAAGAGTAACAAACATCCATCCTGGCAAACTTTTGCCTTCTTAAGACCAGAAGAATCTTCCATACGTATATGATTGTAATAAATTAATATTGTTTTGTAACTTATATCTTTATTCTCTCGTCATAAGTTAATAGAGGAAAACGTTATGTTTGTTTAGTAGTTATTTATGAGATAAGGTCGTTGTGTTTGGGAGAGAATTAGTAAATATAATAACGCTTTCATTTATCTGTGAAGTTGATTAAAATTTATGTTTCATCTCGGATTTATGATTGTAGATTTGTCAAGTCGTCAGTTTATTCAAGTTTTTGAACCAAAGTACCAGCAGTGTACGACTGATCTGATGATGACAATATTGATGATAATAGGAATTATTAACATCATAATTAATACCATAGAATGGTCCCACTCAACGATGGGCCTCCAATAAAAGAAAGTCTTCTTAAAGAAATACAATCGCATTTCTATTTTCTTTCTCATGTTTTATTAGAAATTTTCAATACAGTTTCTTATTTAACGAAGATGTCTTGTAATAAGCTAAGATGGCGGGGTCATACTATGTATTTACACTATAAAATGAAGTTTTTTTTTATTTTCTTTGTAATAGTTTATATTACGATAAAAAATTCTAAATTTTTCTTTATTAAACCCCAAGCAATTTCAAAGAAAAAGTAATATAGAACGATTGATCTTACTTCAGATGCACTTCTTGAACAAATTTGTTCGAGCTGAAAATCGAATTTTCAAGAAATCATTGCGACCCAATGAACACTGGGAAACTTCTTCACCTTTTTTTCATCTAAAGATAAATTTCCTTATAACTAAGTTAGCAAATTTGTTTTAATACAGTCCTGCCAACAGAATAACGAGGGGAACGGGCTCTTGTATTTGTTAATAACTCAGAATTCTATTTACAAAAATTAAAATCGCTTTTGAAACTCTAATTTAACGGACACAAAGAAAAACCAGGATCAGAACAATTATTCTAAAAGACAAGTCCCGCACAAAGGATCGAGAGAATTCAATGAATACAAAAAGTATCTGAACATTCTTTTTGTTTTTTTTAGACTCGGGATAATTATTTGTGGTTTACTCAAATATTTATCTTGCATATGGCCATGACTCCTACGTCAGTCGCAAAAAGTCAGTTAAATTATAAAATAAAATAATATTTCTGGTTTACATAAACAATAACTGTCCTGCTTAGGATTCAAGCCGGCAAACACGTACCTACATTGCTGAGTCAAATTATTTGCAAAACATACCGATCCTCGATTTCGCCTTTACATACCAAATAACAAGACATACTCAATATAAGCTTGTTAAAATATACGCAGTTGTACATGTATCAACAAACGATAAAATGACACAACCCCTTGCAAAAACGTTGTTACCTTATCTTATCTCTATACCTAAGAGACATGCTCGCTGGGCTCAGATTTATTTTCCGTCAAACTTACCTTCAAAATTCGACAGGAGACGACAATATCACTCTTTGTCATGCATCATTCAGCAACATAAAACGGGTGACGGTTCACCTCATTGAAAACTAAACTCTATCCAGTATCATTAAAGTTGTTCTTCGCGTGAGCAAGTCGTCAATATAAAATTCGTCTTAGCTCACGCTACAAAAACACGGTTGTATTAAACGGACTCGTGGCCGCATCATTTGTCAATCTCTGGTAACGGTCCTTGGGAGCCGGCCTCCCTTAGATTAATTCACCGTGTTTTAGTTCCTCTGTTCATTTGGTGAGTCGTAACTCTTGCCGTGTTATGGTGGAATTGAGTTAGTTTCGGCAGGTATATTTATGTTAACTGATTGATTGACGACCTCGGTGGCGCGCCGGTAAAGCCAGCGGCTGCCGCGCAAGAGGTTGTGGGTTCGATCCCCACGCAGGACAATAATTTGTGAGATCCACAAATTATTGTCCTGAGTCTGGGTGTTATATGTGTCCGTTAATTGATGTTTGTAAAAGTCCCCGCGACACAGGGCATGATCCCTAGTGCGGGAGTTGTCTTTTATAAAAAAAAAGAAAAGAAAAGATTGGGTGGGTTCTGATGTAGTCATCTGGTTTGTCAGTAGTATACATTTATGTTGTGTGTATTATGCTGTACGCTAACATTTAGGAAATTATAGTTCTACGTGAACTATTGATTTTTTACTATTTCTTAATTACTAAAAGAGAAAGGCTAAACACCTTCTATGTTCTATGCCTGTTCCACGTGGTTTTAGAGTAAGAAAACCTGATTTCAATACCCCACCTCATCCCTCAGGTGTCGTAAAAAATGACTAATAAACAATGTTTAAATAAATTCAACAGTTTCTAATAAGCATAGTATAAGCTCTGATTATTTTTGGGACTGCGTGGCTTAGTGTCAGGAATATTTATGTTATATTTTTTGAAAAAAAATTACAATAATAGGAAATTCTGTATCAACAATGCCAACAAATTCATTTCAGCTAACACAAGTAATATAAGCTGTCGTAATGCATACACTGTCTTGTGTCTGTGATGGAAACACACCATCACTCTGATATCCCTGCACCTTATCATTCCTTATTTAGTCTCAAGCGCTACCATCATTTTTAGTTCTGAGTACAAACAACATTTTGTTCTGTGCTCTCTTATTTAGGAATTTTTATATTTATTTATTCATTTACAGTAAGTATGAATACAAATGTAAATAATTATTTCTTTTAATATTACTTGGCATTTTTTTTAAAGACAACTATTTCACTTGGAATTAATTCCTCTGATTCCTATGACCATGACTTTAATGAACATAAATAAATTAGTCTCAAAGCAATCATTTTGGGATCATACAAATTATTTTCTTTCTTGGGTTTTTCTACAGAGCCCTCGTTACGGAAACCCGTGTATGTTTTTTATTTTATTTTTTATTTTTTATTTTATTTAAAATTGGAACAACAAACAGCTACATTATAGATATACACATTAAAAATAATAAAAAAATCTTATAAACAATAATGCAGCCCACAGCGCTGTTCACAGATTACCATAAATATATAATATATATGCTGTATGTTGACTCTTAGAATAATATGTTACTGTTTTATTTCAAGTAAAGAATGCATCCTAATTTTTCTTATACTCGCATATACCTACTAATATTGAATTTAAAAAAAAAAAAATATATATATATATTTTGTAACTGAACTTCAGTTGACAGGTCTCAGGGTGTCAAACAGAAGAACCCTAAACTTTGCTTCGGAACTGTTAAAAATATCAATGTGCTCAAATGTCTCATTGTATGCAGTTGTCATGCGTCGAATAGGTGATCGAAGACCAGTGTTGGTTCGACAGGTGTTTGTAGCAAACAATTTACCAGTACGCACTTGCCGTCTGTGAACAGTCCTGGGTACAGCATAACAAAGTACATTATTCAAGTCTACACAATCAAAGCTACCGTTGACAAGCTTGTATAAAATAATTGCCTCCAGCTGCTTACGCCTAGACTGGAGCGTTAAAAGATTGTACTTGTGGAGTAACTCATCATATTCTAAGTAGACTTTGTGACATCTATAGTGCATCGAGCGAAGAAACCTGCGCTGAACACTCTCCACCATATCTGTATATTTATTGTAGAAAGGATTCCAGATAGGTATAGCATATTCCAGTTGCGAACGAACTAATGTTTTAAACAAACAAAGATACGAAGATACCCGTTTAAAGTCAAGAGTGGACCTCATTATAAAACCATACATCTTGTACGCTTTGTTAACTATTTGTTCGATTTGTAAATCCAGACACAACTTGGAGTCAAGTATTACACCTAGATCTCGGACAGAATTTAACTTGGTTAATGATTCCCCACCCAATGAGTATGATGACCCAACAAAATTCTTATTTTTAGTAAAACTAAGGTAGTTGCATTTAGGAATACTTAACTGAAGCTTTCGCGAGTGACAATACGCGGCCAGTCTGTCCAAATCTTGCTGCAGCAGATCACAATCCCGTGTCCCCCTCACAGGTCTAAAAATTTTTAGATCATCTGCGTACATCAGAAATCTGGTGTTCTTGAAACAAGTTCCAATGTCATTTATAAATAATATAAATAATAATGGACCCAGAATAGAGCCCTGAGGGACGCCAGACGTAACCCGAGCAACACCTGAACAATAGCCGTTGATTACCACTCTCTGACAGCGATTGAAAATATATGAAGTAAACCAGCGCAGAAGGTCACCTCTAATGCCATTGAAAGCCAATCGATCCAGGAGCAACTCATGATCAACCTTATCGAAAGCTTTGCGAAAGTCAGTATAGACAGCATCCACTTGAATGCCGCTATCCATGCTCTCAAAAAGGAAACCAGAAAATACCAACAAGTTTGTTATTGTAGAACGACCCTTTACAAAACCATGCTGTTGTTGTATGATGGTGTTATGTACAACTGGATAAAGCTCGTTATGTATCAGCCGCTCGAAAAGCCTCGACATGGTCGAAAGAATAGAAATTGGCCTATAATTCTCAACATTACTCCTGGATCCGCTCTTATGCACAGGTGTGATATTAGCGTGTTTCCACTCCTCCGGCATAACACCCTCATCTAGGCACTTATTGTAAAGTATAGTTAAAGGCACATAAATGGTCACAGCAGTGCCTTTCAAGAAGTACGCCGAGATTCCGTCAGGACCAGGTCCCTTGCCCGGATCTAGGGCTTTCAACTCTCTGATCACTGAATCTTCTGAAATATTAAGTGATGATATAATGTCGTTATGCGACGTTTCAGGTGGTGGAGTCCACTTGGAGATAGTAGAAGAAGTCGGTTCATAAACAGACGTGAAGAAACTAGAAAACGCATTACAAATTGATTGTGGATCATTATATAGCACATTACAATATTCAACCTGGGAAGGTATCCCCGTCCTGTCTCTACGGTTGGAGATATAAGTCCAGAAATCCTTAATGTTCGAGCATAAACTGTCCTCAATGGAACAAATATATTTTGAAAAAGACGCTTTACAGTTTCTTTTGAATATGGATCGTAGATCCGTAAATTTTTCATAGTCCGCAATGTAACCATGTTTTTTCCACCTCACCCATGCCTTTTGTTTCCTCTTAAAAATACTTATCAATGATGCTGAGAACCACACTGGGAAACCATGATCCCTTGTAACAGACATCGGTGTGTGTTCCCTAATGATATCATTGATGACACTGTAGAACACGTTCACCGCTTCCTCTGCTCCCAAGGGAGTCAAAATCGCCGCCCAGTTCATATTACAAATTCTAGCATTAATAAGCTCATAATTTGATTTGTAATAGTTGAACTTTTGTGACGTTTTTTTCATCATGGGGACAAGTTTAACGTCAAGTATTATGTCAACAACAAAAGGCGGGTGATGTGTATCAACAGGAAGTAGAGGATACGTTACAGGTGATATCCTGCATAATTGGTTAGATATAAGAAGGTCTAGAGTTCTGCCCCTATCATTCGTCACAGTGTTGTATTGTATAGCATTAATTATAGACATAAATCCATTTATTAACGAGCAGACTACTGATGTCCCTGTACCCAAACCAGACCCAATTACGGATGTTGAATAATCTGGAGGAATCCATTTAATTTCAGGAAGGTTATAATCTCCGGCTACGTAAAATGCGTCCACGTTAGGAGCACACAATACTTGCTGCAAAATATCAAAATGATGTTCGTATACACATGTAGCTGAACTGGGGGGTATATACACCGCACTAATAATGTGACGACCTCCCGGTTTCGTGCTGGGCACTTCAACCACTACGTGTTCAATGTGATTACTAGAGAAAAAGAAACCTTGAACTTGGGATAAAATATATTCTGACGGCCTAAGCGACTTTAGCACAGCAATCAGTACTCCACCGCCGTCTAGCTTCTTTGTACTTATTCGATCGCGATCGCACCTGTAAACAGCATAGCGCTGATCAATAAATTCATTATTTTGAATCTCCGGAATGAGCCACGTCTCGGTAAGAATTATAACCTCATAATTAGAATTTATAATATGCATATACAATGTGTTCAGCTTTGTGCGTATGCCTCGACAGTTTTGGTAGTAGGCTGTCAGATGTTTGGCGCCTCTAGTAGCCATTGATAATTACGAAAAACATGAGATTTACCAGTAGAAAATAATAAAATAATAAATATATATATATATATATATATACATATATATATACATATATATATATACACGTACGTACACACTCCTTATACACACATATACACACATATACACATACACACGCACACACATACATATACACACAATACCCATATATCACAAAAAACAAGTTACTATAAACTAATAGCTCAGGCTCATACACTCGGTTCACCATAAGAGTTCGAGTTAAAATCATGAGTACAAGGAGCAAGCCACTCACCGCGCAGTTGATATCGAGCACTCCACAAGCACAATCAAGTTTTAAATAAATAGCTGGACTTGAGTTAACAACAATTAACAAAATACTCAACATTGAGGCAATCACACACTGGAACACAAAATATGCGCCAAGAGCGGCAAATATAACAATAAGGACAGCATAAGTGGTATAGATATAGTAGAGATTAACATAAATTTTATACAACATACCATCCAATATACACAGAATCCACACTACAACATGCACTACATAATTTCTGGTAATATTATTACAAATAAAGTCTAATAGTTTAAAGACGGGTTGCAACAAGCGGATGCAACATAAAGTAACATCAGTACATAATATGACCCCGACGTGTAAGTAGGTCTCTACGTATTTATACAAAACATAATATAACAAATACCTCAATATTTGAGTATAATAAGGAATATAGGGCAAAAATATACCTACTACAATTATATTACTATATATTAATAAAATTACAAAAGAAAATACAATATTAGCAACGTTTAAGATTAACATTTTGATTGCAATAATATAAAAATCAAATACGAACAGGTCTAGTCCGAAACTTCTCGGCAAAGAATGTTTTAAAACACAAAAACAGACATGATGCCCATTATTTATTTGTCCCACTGTCACTTTACCAAACAAACATAATCCAGTCATTAAACTTGTATCAGGATTCATACAATAAATACATAGAAAGTGTAAGCAGTAACTAAGTTCAGCAATACAATATCCAACAATAAATGAGAATGTAGAGCACACAGAAGACAAATTCATTACAAAAAACACAAAACAACAGTCTATTTTAGTTAACGTACAATAGAAAAAGCAATCATGTAATATACAATAAACAACAAACAAGCAGAGAAACTCACACTCAACGTTACTGAACAGTATCCCGTTTAGAAACGTTACTAGGTGAAGTGCCGCTGATCCTGCGCAGGTCCTCCTCTGTATGTATAGCAAATGCAGCACAACCGTCACGTTCACGTACGAGGATAGTAGCGTTGCGGACCCATACATATTTATAGTTACACTTAGAAGCAACCTCCTTAGTCTTACGAAAAAGTAGTTTTCTTTTTAGTGTCAGATGTTCGTTCATGTAGATATTCGTCGATGCACCGGTGAATCCCAATTGGTTAGACCTCAAAGTTTTAAACCTACGGGCAGCAGCGAGTAAATTGTCCCGCAAAATTCGGGATTGCAGTTTGACAACTACATTCTTTGAAGTTTTGGTTTGTTGATGAGCATGAGGTACTCGGTGAATAGATATAACATCCTTCTGCGTGACAGGAAAGTTTATAGTATTTCCAATCATTTCTAAAATGTTAACCAAATTCTCACCACGAGTATCGGGCAGACCTTGGATTTCCAAGTTGCATTGTCTAGCCTGCTGTTCGAGGGCATCAATCTTAGACTCTAAAAGACAAGTAGACTGGGTAGAGTGTCCATCAATCCTCTTATCCAAGCTATCCATGCGCTTTATGAGTGCAACTTGCTCATCCGAATGAAATTGCAAAGAGGTTTGTAACTCTACTACTGTTTGCGATAATTTAGTAAAATCCTGTTTAATGCTTCTGTTTTCATTACAAAGTTGAACCATGTCTTTCCTTATCTCATCAAGAGCACAATTTAAGTCAGTGTTTAATTTGTTCAGACTCGAGTCGATATCATCGCGCCAGCCATGTAAGGTACCTTTTATGTCTTCCTTAAAAGTAGCAAGTGTACTATTTAGATCGCTTTTCCATGACTTCAATGTTGTGTGAAGCTCGCTTGTAAAACTCTGAAGTAAGCCAGACGTACCCGAACCAGCAGAGTCCCCGTCCATTGTGGGAATACTGACATGCGTAGAGTAATGGTCCCGCTCTATATTGTCACACGACATATTTACAGTCTCTTCATACGTTGGTATTTGTGTAGATCGCACAGGCGTAAGTAAGTTAGATCGTGTGCGCCGGGTAACATTATTACATGACGGACACTTCCACGCTGCCCTAAAATCTTCCGAGAGGGCCTCGTATTGATGGGGCTTTATATTTAAGCATTCAGAATGAAAACACTGCTTGCAGGCGTTACAGCGGAGAAGCTGCGCCCCTGCATCAACAAAAGCATTGCAGGCTGCACAATTCATATTGAAGCACGAAGTATTAAAGCAATAAAGCAATGCGAGAGAAAAAACAAAAAAAAAAAATTTTTTTTTGTATAAATATTTGAATATGATAGTTCTTCCGTTTCACGATTCTATAAATAATTAAAAGCACTAGCTAAGTAACAGGCAACGCCACCTATGTCATTCACTCAGGAACAAGTAGGTAAGCACTTGATAAAAAGCAGTGATTACTCAGTACGATCGAAGAACTTGAGCGGCCTAAGCGTTTACAGGTAGTATCAATAGATGGCGCTAGTTTCTTTGTAGCTGTCGAAATGACACTGCAGAAATTGAATTGAAATCTTTGATAGTCAATAATTTAAATAAACAGCAAGTTCACATATACAACTAATTTCAGTCAATAACACCACACACAAGTTTATAAGCCACGTTAAATGAGTGTCACTACTTACTGCACAAGAAAGAACACTTTATAACGTAAATAAACACCGGCAAAGTCACTCAGTCAACAACAGTTAAAGTCACTAGAAAACTGTCACAGTTTAGAATCACTTCAACTGCAGTCACACATGAAAGTCCAATTAGTAAGATTAAACCAAATTGTAATGTTTTGAACAACTTCAACTATTTTTAAATTTAATAAATATGCAGAAACAATAATACTTGTCAACACACAGGCAGTGCCACCTAGTGACTACACATTACCATTAGAATGTTGACTACACATTACCATTAAAATATTACATTGACATCTTTGAAGTCACATGCAAGTTGTAATGTGATGTCTCGGTATGTCTCCAGGTCTCCAATCTATGCTTCTATACTAATATTTTAAAGAGGTAAAGTTTGTGTGTTTGTGACGTTATAGGGGGTAATCTCTGGATCTACTGAATCGATTTTAAAAATTCTTTCTGTGTTGAATAGTCAATTTATCGGGGAGTGTCATAGGCTATATAGAATTACGCTATGACCCAATAGGAGTGGAGCAGTAATTAAATATGTTTAAAACAGGAACGCGTTTTTTTCGCCGTCCAACGAAGTAGGCACGGGTCAGCTAGTAGTAAATAAGATTATCTGTATCTGTTCTGAGACCTTTAATAACTGCGCATAAATTCTCTTAGTTTTGTTATTCCCTGTCCGAATAGTACTTTGCAGTTCCTAACCAACCTAATCTTGTAAATCGATCTTGTGCTTTAAGCGGCATAATGTATAATACATGAGCGATGGCTTATACCTTTGATAGCTCATAATCAATTATTAAGTGTGTTGCTGATCTAATAACAAAAAAAATTAAGGTAATGTTCATGACGCTGCCGCTGTGACGAAATTTTGATTTAAAATCTTGTTTTTATAGTAAATGTTCCTTAGAATTCCGAAGAAGAATCACATTCTTGGGGCGGGAGTTAATATAAAACATAACATAGAAGCCCTTAACGGCCAGTAAAAGCATACAATATTAGTTATTTTCGTAAACAAAACTAGATCAAATTATGTAAGAAATAAACGTACCTTATTAACCTATTTCCAATATAACATTTATATCGGAATAAAATCAATAATGGAAACATTAGGTTTGTGCTCAAAAATAGTTACGAGTGACGATTCTCGTAGTTTTAATTTCTGGTCGGAGTTTCTCTTACGGTTAAAAGCGTATTCTTGTTTAGTTTTATTGTGTATTCAGATTCAATCTAAAATTATACCAAACGAAGCATACAATCGACAAATAAAACTAATACTATTGGCATAACTGTCTATAAAGTAGGTCGTAATACCTGCATTACTTTTCTATTCATTGGTCAATAAATGCATTGTATTTTGGTAGGGTTACTAAAATTTGAATTTGTTTACTTTTTATCTCGTGCGAATTTCTATTTTTTTTTTGACTCAGTGATGCCTAAAGTTTTGCTGATAATTAATTGGGACTGGAGTTAAATGATAGTCAGTTTGATAGTCAATGTTGGCTTAAGTGACAGAATCGGGTTTTTTACCAACCAATTTCAAGCTCAAACTCCTGCCAAAACAACCCTGTTTAATTAATTTACCATTATACTATTTATTCAAAATAAAAGCAATAATATTATTTCGATACAAACTAGTGTAAGTATTTCCCTTGTCGCATTCCGTTAGCTTATTTACTTCCACGTATGTTTCAACTTTAGCCTTTACCAAAGGCACTGTAAATTTTGCTGAGTGCTAATAAACTCATGCAATACTAAAATACGGGTAAGAAAACTTTTAACCCCTTGAGAGTTTTGCGAGATTTGTATTTAAACTAGCCAACTACGTTTTACCGTATTCATATACGTAATGTGTTGCTAATATTGTTATGAAATAATATGTCTTTGTTTGGTTAAGGAAGTATAATATGAGGTAATGGCATAGTATTTGTAATTAAAGTTCTTTTTATCTTTACTACTGCCGAAATATATACTTATAAAATATAAAGTAGCATAAGTATAAATATTATGCATGTAATTTCATACAATTTTCGCCACAACGTTTGTCGCTAAAGTGTCATTCGCCCTGGTGAGTTCGCTACAAAGACGTTTCGCTCCATCGTACCACGCTTAAAGTTTTTCGCCACAACGACCTGTCGCTACAACGTCATTCGAAACTACGTACGGGACACGAATAAATCTGTTTGTTTTACAATTATTTGATCTAAACCTGGTTTTCTTTTAAAAGCTTTATGTATGATTAAGTAATTTATAAAACCAAGCATATATTTCTTAATTTTGAGACTTTTAAAATAAAATGATAGAAACCAACTATTGTAACGTGTATCGATAGTTAATAGCAATTTAACTAGCGCGACTTCTGTGTTAACAATGCAGCATCTACGATAATGTAACTCACCTTGGGTTCAGCTACTAGTAGAAAGAACGTAATTATTCAACACAATATAGAAAAAAAAAAACAAAAGACAAAACTAATCACGAAAAAACCCCACGCAGTCAAGTCCACGTCAGACCCCTACTCGATAAAGGTCAAACGAAATGCAAATCAGTTATTTGATGACAATTTTACGTGAAAATGTAAAACGTAATTCCTTGTTCAGAGCAAACATTTAGCGTTCAAAACAAGAGAAATCCTCTTTTTAAATAAAAGAGTATTTGAAATAAAATTAGAGGGTAGAGTAGAATATATTATTAACATGTCGTTAGCTATTAGGTAAGCTGTACTAATGTGCAGTCGGCTAATGAGAAAATTAGTAATGCGGTGTGCGTAGTAGTCGTTAAATGTGGATTTTTTAAGTTGCGGTGTAGGGTCCCTCTAGTTGTTTTTATTTAAGCCTTAATGTTGCTTACGTGGTCACGTTTAAACGGATCATTTGTTTTTTCAATGTGATTTAATGTTTGTAAGGATTAAGTTTAGTAGGGATATAGGTAAATTGTACGAGGATTGTTTGCCACAGTTAGACTTTTTGATATTATGTGATTTTTCTTTAAATTATTTTTTTGGATTATTTCACTTAAGTTATTGAATTTCATCGAGTTCTGCTCTTTAATTTTTAGATTTAATAATATTGGCATATTTTAAGGTCGTTATTTGCTTTATCAATTAGATGCAACCCACTCAATACTATGTACACTAGTTACTTCCCACTCAAAGCCGAACAAAGTGATATATTGTAGTAAAAATATGAATACCTAGTTTTCTCATGCACTTTGCAGTTAACATAATGCAAATACTTAGTACAACGTTACCACGAATTAGAACTTTACAGGATATACGCTAACGTCTCCCACGGGAATAAATAACTATAAAGGTATAGACAAGTATAGTATTAATATACTTCCCACTATATTTTTGGTAAAATGAAATCAAAATCCTGATATTAATTGTGTTTTTGATACAGACCCTAGAAGCATTCGAGGCAGTTTTAACGCAAAAGAAAGCAACATAAAACTATGGAATAAGATGGGTTCAAATTCAAGACCTATGTTTAGTAGGGTGGATCGTCATTTTTTATTTCTGTTTTTCTACTTTGAATAGCTCTAAAAGGTTGCATTAGTCTTTAATTTGAATAAAAAAAATAAGTAAAAAAATCTAGGAAGTGATTTTTAGCCCTCTACCTAAGCTTTAAGTTTTGAAAAACTCGTATTTTCCAAGTTCCTACTACGTTCACTTGTACTTAGAGACAAGTCTTTATTTTTAAGTTAAATACAGTAAACAATATTCTTTCATAATAGCAATTTCATTGTAAATTATTAATTCAGGCATAACACACAACTTTATTGTGATAATTCTCTATTAACTTTAATGAAAATTAACAAAAAATAGCAAATATTGCTTGTAAATGGGGTAGTTGACATTTGGTATAATAATTTAATTTCTTTGCCATATTTAAATAAAATTCGCTTTATCTTGAATTGAGTTTCATAGCTTGTTATAGATTTGATTGTTTAGTAGCTTAACTTTTAAATTATAGTGACAAAATGACGAGAAGGATTGCGACAAAAAAACAACTTGTCCTATTTTCAGATCATCTTGTTTAATTAATAAATAAGTGCTTTCAACTATTGCCAGCACGCTAAAACATATCATTAAATATGAATGATATTTTTAATTATAATTTAATGATTTGTTTTAACGAGAAATGAGAAAATAATGAAAAAATGGAAAACAGCCTTCTCTATCTCTAAACTATTTGATGCAGTTCTGACGGATCTAATTCAAGTAAGGAAAACAGCTTCATTACCAATTGTTAGGTGAATCAAATATTAAAAATTCATTCTGATACGTATTCACATTTTTTATGATATCTAAAAATGTAAAGAAACTGAACACTTTACGATTAAGCTGCAAGAATGGAAAAAAAAATGTCTTACGGAATTATTTGATGTTTGTAGCTGCAAATGCATCGATTTTAACAACTGCAACTGTCCTGCAATGCATTTTCAGCTCATGTTGAGAATTTGTTATTGGCAATGCTGTTTAATAATAGACCACACATAATGGAATTGGATTAAGGCAAATAATTGCAGCAAGACAATGTTCAAAATCTGGCATAAAAGTCTTTAATGTTCCAAAGTTAAACTTTGAGGGTAATATACGGATACGAATAATACGGATATGATTATATGGAGTGAATAACAGGTTACATGTCCCCCGATGTTAGATAATATTAGTGACGAGGAATTAGAAGACATAATTACGTAAGACTATCAAGTAACCATTAATTTGCCAAATTATCCTTGTCACACACAAGCGGTAGAACGATGTCTGAAAATGGTCACAGAAGTATTAATTTCTGTGGCTGGTGAGAGGCCATACGTTAAATCTCATTCTTAAGTTAAATCTCACTAAATTATGAGACCAAAAAAGACTTTCCAGTACATAGCAAAACTGAAGATTTTTACGAAATTTCATTTTTTTACCACTTTTGTTTTTTAAATTTTATGCCTTATTTATTTAAATTTTTTTCTAAATATTGATTCTAACTTCAAGAACGAGTATCTTACTATTAAGTTTCTGCTAAAACATTCAAGAATAACTTTCATTTACAGTTTGTACAATATTTAATAATACGTTAATATTCGTTTAGTCACATTACAGTAACTTTAAACTAAGGTAGAGGGCTAAAAAATATGTCTAAATGGTAAAATTTTTATATATTTACTTATAGTTTAAGTAGATACAACTTTTTGCGGGGATTCAAAATCGATTTGATAACATTTTTTTTTCTTTATACATTGACGATCCACCCTAATGTTTAGGCGATAAAGTTCTCCTAAGTTAGTTAGTAAATTTCCCAAGTTAGGCAAGAACTAAACATTTATGGGGCTTTAGCTGGTACACCGAATTGTAAGGAGTCTGAAACACCTGCCGGCCGGCTTGCAAATGTCCTTTATAAGATTTTTCACTTTTAGAAAATGATTTTTTAGAAGACACTTTTTGTGAATGATATATGTTTTTTGTTATGCAACGTAGCAATATGACTGTATTGAAAAGCACGACTATTCTAGGAATGAAGCCAATGTGTGCTTCAGTTGCCAATGCTTCACTACGTCACCATTACGTACCTGCATACCAGTCTCAACACACATTTGTTTTAGGGTAGTTTACAAAACGTAAATTTACATTATTCATTACTGTTATAAGCTAAAATCAAATTACTAAACAAGGAATCTAAAATAATCCAATAATGTTATGAATTTAATTAACATTACAAAGAGCTATAAACTAAGTAAACAGTAGGCACATTCTTAACTCCAAAACGAACAACCACTAACCAACAAAGCAGAAAACAACACACTAATTAGTAAGAACGGACCCTAATTCCTTAACCCTACACTAAAGGTCCGAAATAAGTCAAATACCATACAGCAACCCTACTGCTTTGGTATTTCGTACCCCAGCGAGCCGAGCTCCGTTATTTTAGTGGAATTTGCGACCGGTAAATGTGACAGGATTTTAGTGCATGCATGGGCATTTTCGGGTTAAACTTTCCAACCTAAATGCCGTAATACAGTGTGATATGTGTGCGGTAATAGCTTTTGTAGTGTTAAGAGATGTATTTGTAAGTTAAATGCTTTTAAGCGGGTTAACTATTATATACATGTTTATAATAAATCGGAAATGTAGAGATCCGTCGTAATACCAATAGTGATCGACAAAGAACTTAAGATTGGCCGTATGAAGAGGCAATAGGAAGGGCAATAAAGCACGCAGAAGCGATAGCTTATGGGCTGAATGGAGTTCTGGAATGACATCCGTGCAACAAAAAACGAAGAATGGAAGACCTATCAGGGGTTTGATCTAAGTATGGTGATACATAGTTAACTGACTTTTACACTATATTAATTGTTTTATTAGACTAGTGTTCTAAGACATAATTTACTTGAAATTAAGAAGCGTTGTTTCAGTTTCAACCAAAATTATTGAATTACCTCAGTATTTTACTCATCAAACGCTTCCTAACGTTATGTCTAGCACCGCCGAGATTACACACTTGTCTCCAGATTTTACGAGGCGCGACTTCGTTTAACCCATCGTACAATATTGTCAGTCTCAAAGTGTTATGAACTTGGTTGACGGTGTACAGTACTACTTTTTAACTGCCTTATAAAATATCATATAAAAATATAATATAAATTCGTTCAACTTTTACGATGCGGTGAATTGTATGAGGCTGTGGAATTCAGTTAGGGTATTTGATTTTTTGATCCTTCATTATTTGCGTGACGTAAAGAGTACGTTGTCATTATCTGATATATTGGTCTTTCTTACGGATTTTTACTATTATGTGTGTATGTATGTCAATAGAACATAATTTAAACTTGTAGCCCAAGGGACTAGAATCCTTCTATTGTAATATTTACACCTGTAGCATAAACGGCCTAAATGATTATGAAGTTTGAGTAACTATTAGATTTGTGTGTTCTTTTTATGAGTATTATAGGTTATGTGAAACATCAGCGACGCCCGACGTTTCAGTCGGATTCCTTCTACCCTCGTAATTGAGTGTAAAAACACATTTTTAAAACAAAGAGTACTTATACAAGCTATTTGTATAGGGCAGTAAGAGTAAAAAACAATGTAATGTGGTCGCAACGTTCTACAGATTCAAGAAAAAATAAATTTCAAGTAATATTAGACTCGTTTTCATGATTTGTTCCTGACTCGTCATCTTCCTAATTGGTCATCTTTCAAATTCGTCACTTTCTAAACTCTAAACTAGTCATTTTCCAGACTCGTCATCTTCCAAACTCGTCATACCGGGCACTATAAAATCGTGACAGTACGTCGAGTTGCAAATCTGGCGAGTTAAAAATCTGTCGAGTTGAAAATGAGGGAATTATAACACACATATTTTTACACTTATACCACACAATCATTTTAGAAAACTATGTTACTTACTAACTGATACTATGTAACTTAATGAGATGTCAACCTGTTGAGTATCAGTCCCTTGGCGTCGCTTTACAGTCATCACTGTGTAAGATGGGGTGGTGAGACATTGCATTTTAAGACGTTTTCCATTACATACTATTAATACAAGAATTTTATGTTCAAACTAGATATTAATCAGCAATATGATTCAACAAATTAAACTGAACGATCTCACCTTTGTTAGATTTGAAATTAAAAAATAAATCCACTTTATTTTCCATCGCAATAAATCCAATCTTATTTCTATTACAGACTTATATTAATTTCATTTCAATGAAAATTGATCTCAGAAGAGTTTTATAACGAATCTCGTTTTTTAATGTTCTCAAAAGAATAGGCTTAATATTATTTTAAACTCAAATACAAATTAATTTAGATAATTTATTTATATTACAAATATAAATAAGCCTGTGTTTAAAGAAGATTGTCTAATATATTTTATTAAGTAATATATTTTTATTTATAAATAATTGTGCCGATATTAATTCTATGTATACTTAACACATTATAGACTTATGAGTGATTAACGATTGATTTTAAGTATATATTAGCACTCGTTGAATCGTCGAATAGGTATTGATCCTGTGCTTTATATTACTCTTGGTGTGGTCCCATGGCTCCTTTATCACGTTGCCAAACGAAAAACATTGAAAATATTTTCATCATATTATTGTACTAGACAACTTTTAGATACTTGCAAATCTCTCCATATCGTTCAAAGCATTACAAATATATTCTATTCTATATTATTCAATATTAACAACTATGTAAAGCCAGTATCTGAAACGCGTACAATACACGTGGGAAAACCTTTACAAAAAGCTCAAACAGGATAAAGTATATTGAAGAAACAAACAAAACAAGAGGTCATTGAGTATTTCTCGAGACTCTTCATACAACAGATTTTCATACCACGCTCAATATATCAAGTATTCTTGACACTTCAACAACCGGGTCAAGTATCAATACTACTAATTTCAGAGGATTTTTCGAGTGGCAAAGTACTTAGTATAACAGCAGAGATCGCTTCTTCTATTTTAGGATATATTTATCGAATCCTGATTTCTAAATGTTGCTCTTAATTTTGCCGTTATCAATGAATTGAGCAACTGTCCATTTACTACCTAAGCTTATAGTTTGAGTTTTATTTGAACACTTAAGGTATTCTCATGTTTTAGCTACTTTGCCAGACATTCTGGACTCCTCAATTCAATACTCTCAAAGGTGTAAATGCTCCTGTCTTAATTCTTTAGTCAGTTTCCCCTCGATCCATCAGTTTCGCATTTTTGTTCCTTTCAAGGTTGTTCAGGGCTTGAACTTTTGACCAGTCTTGAGCCTACTTAGCCTCAAAGTGCTATCAGTGCCTTGGGCCCATAAGCCTATTACATCACCTTATAAATAGACTATTAAGTTAAACTACTTCTGCAAATAAATTATCCATAGTCTGAATGTTCTCATTATTATTTTATTTTTAGAATGATGTAAAGCTTAAAATAGACATAAACTTTTGAATAAACTCTCTTCATTACTCTCAGAGTTCGTATTACGATTCACGTTCAACATAAAAACCACAAATTGACTCGTGTTTACTGATGACATTTACTCACGTAATGAAACCGCTATCAAACGTATCTACTTTATTATCTTAATAAGCATTATTGTGATACAATATTACAAGGTCTACTATTACAAATGTGGTGATAGGCATATTTGACATTTTATTATTTGCGTGTCTGTATTCTCTTTACCGGCTTAATTTTTCTCTGTATATAAGGATACCAGTAAAAGTAGATACACTAAACGTTAGCGGTTATTTATAGAACGGAAGTAGGCTATCAATTTGGCTCGATTAGGCTCGATAACGATTAATGACACATAATGTTTAGTCCTGCGTGAAATTAAATAATATTTCTGTAATGTATAAAAACAATGTTGATTATTTTTTTTTTTTTTTTTTTTTTTTTTTTTTTTCTTTTTAAAAGACAACTCCCGCACTAGGGATCATGCCCTGTGTCGCGGGGACTTTTACAAACATCAATTAACGGACACATATAACACCCAGACTCAGGACAATAATTTGTGGATCTCACAAATTATTGTCCTGCGTGGGGATCGAACCCACAACCTCATGCGCGGCAGCCGCTGGCTTTACCGGCGCGCCACCGAGGTCGTCATTATTAGAATTGAATGTGCTATATTACTAAGAAATAAAATATGCATTCATTCATATCAGTCAAAGATGAAATTAAATATAACTTGTCAAATTAAAAAGCGTTCTTAATAAACGATTTCTAAGAATTTTACCGTCGTACCTACAACAAAAATTTATTTGAGCAGTAAGTAGTTCAAAAATAATTAATCTTCAAACTTCTCTATTACCACTAAGCTAAACATTAATGTTCTTTGTCTATCAAGGGTCCGATCGAATCCAATAATTGTGCGAATGTGAGCGAACACGACCGAATCAATTTGTCAAATTGCTTCCAAATGTGGCCAATAAAGGTTCTTGTAACGAGGTTTTGGACAAGGAAGTGTATTATCTACATCTTTTATGGCGTTATTCTACGAACGGAGTTATCATTTACGTACGCTGCAAAGAAATCTAACCCCTTAAGCGCAGTGTTATATTCTTAAAGGGGGTTAGATATCTCTGCAGCTGACCGTACCAGCAAATTGATAGGGTTGTTTTTAAAGGATATACGATATAACAATGTACATAGGTTCAGACAGGGCGAAAAGCTTGTTAAGCTCAGGGTCTATGCCTACTCCTAGTGGAAATAAAAGCGTAAGTTTATGTTAGTACTATACGAAAAAATAACGGTGCATGCCATTTACCTTTATATATTAACAGAACTACATAATATTATTAAGCTTGCAATGTGAGGAATGGATGATATTATAATTACCAAGTTTAAAAAGTCTTTTATGTGTGTTTAAATATGGAACGGCGTTCGTGCGCGGCAGTAGCAAACTGGATAACGCCACGAGACAATGCTTCTACTTTTGTGAGAAGTAGCTTAGTCCAAATTCCTTTACCACTATTCTTGTCGAGATCTTTAGATTTTATTTTAAAAAGATTATATAGTAAAAAGAAGTACGTATTTATTTTTATTATGGAGGGAATCTATCAAGCATCATAATTAAGCTCGCCATATTTCACTTAGTTGACTTTTAATACAAATAGTAGAAATAGTGATATCGTTAAAAGCATAACGTCTTTTATATAGATATTTATACCAATTAAGCGTTATTAATTCTTATATTAAGCCGAGTGAATATAAAATCATCAAAAAGTTATTCGAATAAGCATCAAAGGATGTTCTATTCATGGATTTAATATTTAAACTGCTACACGCGCCTCATTTTGTTGGCTGAGCCTACTGTGTATAATTATTACAAACGAAATTCTTGGAGCTACATAAAGGTTAGATACAATAAAAACAATATATTTTCAGAAAACATCAAACAGAAATATGAGAATACGCCTGCAAAATATAGTCAGAACTTCTATCCTCAATAAAGTGACCAAAATTGGCTTACTCGTAAGTTCGACGAGCGCCGGTAAAATGTTCCCTTATTGATAATCCTGGCAAAGGTCTCCGGGGCACGTTGATTATAAATAGAAGGATTTAATTGTTCAAGTTTTAGGACCTCCCGATAGAACAGGTCTATGGGTAATCTATTTTAATTGACTTCAGGTTGGTTAAGGCACGTACACAATATCGTTTTCGTGTTAACTATTTAGCGAAAACGTCTTTTGGCGTCTTTAAGGCATAATTGAATATTTAGAAACTAAATTCTTATTTTATTTATGTTTATAGCAATGCTGAAGTATATTTTTTTTCGTAGAGGAAATATTTTATCTATATTTTATTTATTCAGGGCTACAATACAATTATACAGATTAGTAGGTACAAGAAGAATTGAGTAGGTAATTGTATACTCAGCACCGTGACCCCCAAATTAACCCAAAGGTGACGAACTTAAGAACTAGTGTAATATACAATCATAGCAATGAAGTGTAGTATAAGTACAATACATACTGACTAACTTTAACAACAAGTTTTATTAAATTAATACAATATTAAATTACTACATAATTAGTTTTGTAGTTCCATAATTTTGACAGACGTTAGTTTTTTGTGAACATTTTTTGAAACATTGAATAAATCTATCTATCTAAATATCTCTCGCTTGTGGTTATGTAACACGGTTATGTTAGACTTCCAAACCAATATACAAGGGTAACACCTTTAAGTTGGCCATCCTTAGCTGTTCGGAAGAGTCACAGGAAAAACGATAGCAACATATCGGATGTTGTGTTTTCCCGAAACCCCTTTCACATTACTTCAACAGTTTCGAGGCTCGACAAAAGGGAAAAATGAAAGTATGTAGGTACTTTCATTTTTTGTTTGACGGTAACCTTCGATTCCAGATCGACTAAAAATAAGCATAACCATAACAGCCATTAATGTCCCACTGCAGGGACGGGCCTCCTCCCGTGACGGAGGGATTCTTGGCCTACTAATACCACGCTGGCCAGACGGATTGGTATAGGGTTTAATTTCAAGTTTTCCTTCTTTTAACTTCGTAAAGATAATATTTACAGTTAGTCCCTTAGTCGATTTTTACGACACCCATGGGATGAGATGGGGTTGTGATACACTGTATTCTTACTCCGTCATCACACAGAGATAATGCAATTAATATATAAAATCAAAAGTAACATAATTTGAATTAACACGAATATTCTCATATTGCTTCAATTCACAACTATAATGAATTAGAATAATAAAATTATGCAGCACGTTCCAAGCACTCAGCGTTGCGCTATCTCTTGTCGCCTTTGACGTTAGGTAATTTAGCGACAGCCGCGCAAAGGCATTTTGTTTTCCTGATGATAGTTTGCGATATGTGACTTTTTTGGTGTTGCGTAATTCTTTCTTTGACACGGCGATAGTGTAGACATAGCATAAGAGTAACGTTCCACATTTAAATGAAAAAAAGAAATATTTATATACTTAATCAGAAATCTTGTAAATATCACGAAGACGAAAGTTAGTATGGAAGTTTGTTACTCGTTCACGTAAAATGTGAATGAAATTTTTTGAAACTTTGCAATAATAAGCTTATACATCAGAGTAACACTAATGCTAGAATTTATAAAGAAATAAATCTTACGCAGACGAAGTCGCGGGCTATAGCTAGTAGTGGATATAATAGAATAGAATTAAAAAATATACACTAAAAGCTTTTTTTTATAAGCCAGAACCTACGATCGGTTGTCTAAATTAATAACAATCTGAGTGGAGCGTTTTGCCTTACCCGTTTATATTGATTTAGTTCGACACTGAAAAGGTAAACAGTTTATAAGATCCAAATTACCTTTGTAATTCTATGATGTCAAGTTTGTTATCTGAATCCTAGAAATTTAGGAAGGGAAACGGAAGTATATTTTTGACAGGTATCACATTATGTATCTCATAAAATAAGATTAAAAAGATATTTTTTCTAATCAAACCTTGTTTAAAAAATAATGTTATTTGACGGCATTACCACATAACATTAACACATGTTAACCAAATTATCTTTGCTTACACAAAAACCTCCACAGATCGACGTAGGCTAAAAATATAGGTACTTTGCTTTTGTAAAGAATACCAAGAATTATTAATTACATAAACTGTGAATGAGAGAAGATCTATTTTTATCTCATTTTTGTTTTAATGTTATTAGACGCGTGGGAACGAACCAAGAATACATACGAAGTTCAATATCCTTTAGCAAAGGTATTGTTAAAGCGCTTTAGTGACTAAAAAGGCACTGCCATAATGACTTTGGGGATACGAATCCTATATTTTATTAATAAATCAATAAATGATCGAGTAAAATGATCTGAGGTAACGAACAAAAGAAATATTGAGACACTTCTCCTCTTTTTAGAGTCATTTAAAAAGATAAGAATGGACTAGCTATTTCGTATCGTCCTTGAAAACGCCTTAAAGTTAAGTTTTGGATAAATGCAAAAAATAGACTCGCTTATAATAAGTATTCCTCATAATTGGTTTTAAATAGAAAAACAAAACTAAAGACATCTAATTTTATTCATGAGGTTCGTAAGTATTTTATTGGAAAACTTAATTATTCTTGCTATTTAAACATAGAAAGTTACTAGGGAAGTACCCTACAGATTCCCTATTAAAACACACCCCACAATCGGAGCATATCTTCTATATATATAAAAGGAGAAACTGACTGACTGACATATCAACGCACAGCCTAAACGGCTGAACGTAGGCACTTGAAATTTGGAAGAAACGTAGCTTAGGCATCGTAGAGGTGCACTAAGAAAGGAATTTCCGAAATTCCCACGGAAACGGGAATAAGGGGGAAAATCCTTTTGTATGAAAAATCTAAACCACTTAAGTTAGACGCTTGAAATTTGGCATGCAGGTACCTTAATAGATTTAAAGCTAAGTTGCAGTAGGATATTGGAAAATTCCCATGGGAACAGGAATTAGCGGGAAAAAAACATTTGTATGAAAAATCTAAACCGCTTATGTTAGACGCTTGAAATTAGGCATGCAGGTTCCTTAGTAAATTTAAAGCTTAGTTGAAACAGGATATTGAAATATATACCCTCGGGAACGGGAGTAAGCGGGAAAAAACTTATGAATGAAAAATCTAAACCTAAAATTAGGCATGCAGGTACCTTACTAAACTAAAAACGAAGTTGCAACAGGATATTGCAAACTTCCCACGGGAACGGGAGTTAACGGAAAAAACATTTGTATGAATAAATCTAATCTGCATAAGTTAGACGCTTGAAATTAGGCATGCAGGTACCTTAGTAAATTTAAAGCGTAGTTGCAACAGGATATTGCAAAATACCCTCAGGAACGGGAGCAAACAAAAAAGAAATTATGTTTGAAAAATATCTAAAACTGAAATTAGGCATGCAGGTACTTTAGTAAATTAAAAACGTAGTTGCAACAGGATATTGCAAAATTCCCTCGGGAACGGGAGTTAGCGAAAAACACATTTGTATGAAAATATCTTAACTGCTTAAGTTAAACTCTTGAAATTAGGCATGCAGGTACCTTAGTAAATTTAAAGCGTAGTTGCAACAGGATATTGCAAAATACCCTCAGGAACGGGAGCTAACAAAAAAAAATTATGTATGAAAAAAATCTAAATCTGTCAATTCGTCGCTCCGTTTTGCCGTGATTTTTTAATGTCCCACTCCAGGGACGGGCCTCCTCCTGTGACGGAGGGATACTTGGCCTACTAATACTACGCTGGCCAGTCGGATTGGTATAGGGTTTAATTTCAAGTTTTCCTTGTTTCTATGTAAAAGTAATATTTACAGATAGTCTGTTTCTACAGCACCTTTAGGATGAGATGGGGTGGTGACACATTTTATTCTTACTTCGTCACCACACGAATAATTTACCCCTTTTTATGCCAAATGTGTTCTGTGAAATAAAAATCACTCCGTGGGGAGAACCCGCGCTAAAGAGCTATCTTGGTCCAGTAAGTGAAAAAATATTAATGAAAAAATAATAGTGCAAATTCAAGCTGGGGTGTCGACCGAGCGATGTGTCAATAGATATGGTGATGGATGATATCTGATGACGGTACTACACTGTTGACTCCTTAAATTCTCTTAAACGACCAGGAAACCCTTCTACAAGTTAGGGATAAAGATTGCTGTGCCTGTCCTACTGATTTGTAACTGGACCCGCCATCACTTTCTTCGTAGGGGCAAAGGTAGAGATATTTTTAGAACCTAGAAGCTCCTCACGACCGGTAGGCAGGGTATTAAGGGAATTCTTACTTTATCAGTTCAAGCGCTTGCAATTTCCTTTGCTTTTCTTTTAACTTTAGTAAAAGTTACAGGCAAAGGATTTAAGTACCCGGTTTATATCTAGACACTCCTTGCAATTGGCAATATTTTTATAGGTATGCGCAGAATGCAGTATGTCCTATAATGTTGTTTACCGAGACGTAATGCATTAAATAGTCATAAGCCTTTGCGGGCGAAGCCGCGGGCAATAGCTAGTATTTATATAATTTAGATTACCTACTCCTACGCCTGAAGACTGCGTGGGTATTCGATATTAATCACAACAATAATCTACACGCCTCACTGAAATAAAAGATATTAACAAATTAACAGTAAAGTAATGTTATAGGAATAACATTATTAATAACAAAGTATAATTTACTTAGGAAAATACTTTAGGCCTCGATGTCCATACCATTCCTTACAAATAGCAATGTACAACAAAGTCTTTTAATAGAGATTTTGATTAATTAATTAATCTTTGTTAAATATTTTCATGTTCTCTTTCGGTCACTGTAAGGAAGGGCGTATTACATCCTACTATCGATGTATTTCTACATAGACTTTCTTGACGACGACGCTACTTTAAACAATCAAAAAGAAATAGGCTGGATACCTGAAGTATCTCAAGTAGGTATTTTCTAGTTAGAAACCCATAAACTATTTGACCTATAGATAGCACGCTGGCCAGGCATACGCGTATGAGAACAAGGCATCCGTTTATATTTGTATGCCAAAGTATTTTTTTAAAATAATAAAATCACAAATACAAATAAAATTACATTAATCAGATGCAAAATCCGTACACTGAATAGACTTAAAGCTCCGCTAACGACCGCCCACAGTTCAACATTAACCGATACTTCCCGTCTCAAACGGGGTGTGAATCCCGCGAGAGTGATTCTCGATTCTCCTCAATTCCAATGTCCGGAGCGGTCTCCGGTACTAGGGAGGGTTTTGGCGGAAAATCGTTGATAACACAGCTCGTTCATGAAGCGGTAAATTAGTGATTGCTACATTGCTTCATAGTGGATGCTAAATTAAATAGAGAAAACTATTATAATTTTCTAAACTCGTTAGTGTTTAGAGGAGAAGGTTTAAAGAAATAAATATCAACATTACTTCTAGTCTCCTGTGTAATGTAAAAGACGATTGAGTAAAATTTTAAAAATGGTATAACTAAGTGTCATGTCAGCCATGTAAAACCCAAAGCAAATCTTATACTAATTCATCTATTCAGCGTGGTATTAGTAGGCGGATTACTATATTTTCAGAAATTACAAATTGAATTAGATAATTGCTATTATTATAACAGGAAACCATAAGAGTGCTGTATTTTCAAAACCTGCTAAAACGTCTTTATAGAAATTTTTAGTTAGAACCTACTTTAAAAATGGTTTAATGATAGGTTCTATTAGTGCTGATCGTTTAACTACAAATGCTACTCTAACCCGACTAAAAATTAATTATAAAATCGAGTTTAGTTTCAAAAGACCCTAAAACACTGCTTATGTGTTTCAAAATCACAATTTTCAAAATCGTTTTTCATGAGTTGTCGACACTAAGGAAAATCACTTTAAGGGGTTTTGAAATTATATGACTATGTTCAATTTTATGTTACGACAAAGCTTTAAAAGTACAAAACAGGTTTTAATTAAGCTTACTGAATGTGTAGTTGCTTTGTTTGAGAACAATCTTAACTAATAGTGTTGCATCACTATTAAACTTAGAGGGTCTTATATTACGTTGGTAAACTAGTAAGAGTAGACCTATTTCACCTTGTAATAGGAACCTTGGTTTACAAAGTAAATACTTACTACAAGAATTAAGCCCGAATATTTAGAATACATAGTGTAGAACTCATGTCATTTTAAGTTTGTGGTTAAGACTAACCCCCTTACTCATAAACGCCTCTTAAATTTAGTCACTGTTTAGCGAGATTTTTATGAGAAAAACCAACCTTATGCCAAACAAAACCGTAAGAATTTAAGCTAATCAATTGACTAAAACCTACTTAAAAAAGGCGTTTATGAGTAAGGAGGTTAGAGTCTACTAAAAAACTTCATCCAAGAATGATTGTCTTGTGCATAAATGTAAGTACTATATTATTATATTAACTATAATACTTTCGTGTTTCATTTTTATACTAAATGATTTTACATAAGTTTCATGTCTTTAAAAGTCTCCGTGACACAAGATCTGATCCCCAGTGCAGGTCCAGTAATATTTTTTTAAAAACAACTATGAATTAGATGTTACAAAACCAACAACTCGTACCACTTTTCGTCATTTATATTAGTCAAATTTTCCTCGCAAGATATAGAATGCAAGTCCCTGCAGTAGGACATTAAGCTTTAGTGCTTATACGTTAGATAGCTAAATAATTAAGTTACACACTCATGCATCATAGGACAGAGCAGAGCAAAGTCACAGAGCTCGATCAATTAAGCAATGTGTCCTTATTGCATTATCCCCTAGTGCAGAGTTACCGCATCCATCTTTTCGTAGCTCATTTGTAGCATTTACGTTATATTACATGAATTAATTACATCTATTTTGGATATTTAATATCTTAATTTGATGGTAATCTTTTATCGGCTTATAGTAGAAGCATCGGCTTCTCCTTATCTTAAGCTCTTTATCTTTTATCGAAAAGATAAAGAGTTTTTAAGCAAAATCAGTAAGTTACGATGTAGTAACCGAATCGTAAGCTACAAATGTGACCACTAGTTCATTTTGTCTTTAAATGCCAAAATGACGACGATTTTTAAAACTATTTAAATGTATGCTAATGGAGAGTTCGTTTCGTAATTATAATATATATGAAAACAATAAGGAAAAATTAACATAAAGTCAATTCGTCTTACCGTGTGCAGTAATAGCACACATGCAGGTTGTAATTTAAGTAGGACAATAACGTAAAGTAGAAAATAGATCCATTAACACATAAAAATAGTAATTTTCTTTACATTTATTACAACGTTGGCTAATGATAACTTCATACTGTCATTCAAACGTATCATTAGGAGTCATAGGGGCAGGGTTTGACATAATGGCACCGCTAATCACCCTTAAACAAAGCTCTGGGCATATATTATACCACTATAGAAACATTAACCTCAATAAAATGCATGGGTTTTTTGAATATTAGACAAGTACAAAAATTTATTACTTTTACCAAATTTCATTCTGTTATGTTTAATAATAGAATCAAATCAAAAAAAATAATCTAAGAAAACGTTACTATGTAAAATCTAACTTCTGATAAAATCTTCATACAAAACGATAATTTCATCGATAAAGACCTATTATCACATTCCCAGTGCAGTGTACCATATGTGGTACACGTGTATTGTTTAACTATTGTGTCTGCTGGCGGCACTGTGAAAGGGTTAACGGATAAACCTACATAAACACTGTGTTTTATCATTTTTGTATTGAAGATATTTTGTATTTCTATGTGACCTTACTACTTACTAAGTACTTAACTATTACCCGTTGTACAAGCTCTAGTTAGTTTGGGACCAGTTGGCGTCATTACTATTATAATTGCTAAGTACTCTATTTATAAAAGGTACGAAACATTAAAATAGCAACATTTTGAATTCAATAATCAAATCAGAATATCGTACAAAAAACTAAAAAATGCAAGAAATAAAAGTATGTTTTCATTTTAGTTTCATTACAGTAAAATGGCTTCGAGTATTGGCTTTTTAAATATAATTCCATTTGCGTTTTATCTACTGTTCGTGAACATACGAAGTATTATGTGAAGTGGCGCGGGCGGTCAGCGGTCGTGTTTTACATCGCGACTACATAAATATTCACGTTCCGTGCCCACTGTATCAGAAAGTCATACGTTGTAAGCTTTGTGGCATAAGCTGTAGCGGTTTTATGAGAGTCAAAGTAATATTATTTTTTATTGAGAATTTGCGTCGTCGTGCTCAAGCCCTGTGCCGTGAGAACGTTTACAGATATAATACAAACGAATTGAACATTTAAGATCAAGACAATAATTTGTGGATCACACAAATAATTAACTTGCTTGGGATTTGAAGCCGCAATCTCATGCGTCGCAACATCATCAACGATCACTTCTCCACAGAGGCAGCTGTAAATGATACTTTTATGAAATACATTGAGTCAGAGTCTAAAGCCAAATTGATTTCGGTAATTAAATTAATTTTGCAAGGTCATCTCCAGTAAAGGATATACAGGAAATATTGACCTACTAATGCCACACTAGCTAGACGAATTGGTACAGGGTTTGTTAATTCAAACTCAAATTGCTTTATTTCTTAAAATTTATCGCAAATTGTTTAAAGGAAATGTATTAAAATGTCCTTCTCTACTTTTGTAGAGAAAATATCTACGAACTGTCGTTTAGGCGAAGTTTTTTCCGACACTTATTGGATTATATGTAAGGGACTGTCATTATATTCTTACTTCGTCTTCACACGGGCATAAAAATAAGTAATAACATTAAATCGCTAACCTCCTATAACTTATAGCAAACATAAAAACTACCCAAACCATTCGTCTGTAAACCGATATGAGACGAAGTTTGAATTGCAAAACTAAGCGGGCTTCGAACGTTGCATTTTATACCGAGCATCAATATACCAACTACTAACTTGTATTGTTCTCTACTAGTTTTGTGTGTCAACTATGTGCTAAATGTAGGTACTTTATGTTTGTTTCTTTCTCTGGCATCTCGTTATTGTATTACTTTGAGATAAAAAGGAAATTTTGGTAACGTGCACTAATCGTAAATGACATTATGTACATACGAAAGTTTTAATGTAATGTTCAAGTTCCTAGAATATTGACATAGTAGGCAAACTCTTCGCGTAGTTAAAGACGACTTGAGAAAGCTAACGGTAGATAAAAATGAATGTTAGAACAAGATTTAAGATGGTGGACATATTTGGAAGAAAACCATGTATAGGAATGAACGTCATCTTGCAAGGCAATTGTTTTTCCTTTTGTTTCATTTTATTTTCAACATTAGGTAAAGTTTTCTTACTTTGTATCGAATTCAACCGAAGCACAATCTTCATCTCCCTTTGTTATTTATACAAAACTAATTTTAAGCTAAATTTAGTTAACAAATCCAGGTCTTTCGTTTATCTAAATTAACATAATCTATGAACTAAATTAAACTTTAACTTTATATTAATTAACTTTTTCTCTGGTGGATAAAATTCGAAACGAGGTTATTCGCCAGAGAACCAAAGTGACCGACATCGCTCGCAGGGTTAGCACGCTCAAGTGGAAGTGGGCCGGTCATGTCTGCAGACGGACTGATGGTCGATGGAGCAGACATGTGCTTGAGTGGAGACCGCGTTTGGGCAAACGTAGTGTAGGGCGCCCTGCAGCACGATGGACCGATGACTTAAAGAAGGTGGCAGGCAGTGGATGGATGCGGACTGCCCAAGACCGGGATGGTTGGCGTCTCTTGGGGGAGGCTTATGTCCAACAGTGGACGATAGTGAGCTGAAAAAAAAAAAAAAAAAAAAAAAAAATTAAACTGGTTTCTGAGCAGTGAACATCGTTTGTATAAACCCTAAATAAATTTAATAAGTATACTAGGAATATAGGTTGTTACTAAATACCTACTAGTAAACTTAATTAAGTACTACTATTTATGCTGAAGATAAATAGTTAATTAAATTCCTACTATATCACGACGGGTGTAAAGCTATTCTATCTCAATATTTGTATTGAAATTAACCTTATATTGAATCGATGAAGTAAGGACTATAGAATAACGATACTATAAAACGTCTAGTCTAAATGTTAAACTATATGTTCAACCAGTTCAACAAATAGGACTTTATTTTTCAGTTTTTCGTCATACGTTTCAGATATACACACATCACTATATTAAACTTAACACAGAAAAGCTTACTCATGCTTCTTAATTTTTAAAACCTACTTTAAAGTTTCTACCGTGTACGCATCAACTGATTATGCCCTAGCATTGACAGTCTCCATCCATTAGCTGCGATTAAGTCCGATTTACACATCGACAAGTACAGTAGCGAGTTATGTAGTAAGTTGTTGATTAAGTTGATTTAAACAGATCTCCATCCTATTTTTTGGTGATTTAAGTTGGCGAGACGCGAGAGAGTACTTCGTACTTAATCCGCTAAATAATAGGATGGAGATCTATTCCAATTAACTTAATCAACAACTTACTACTTAACTCGCTACTGTACTTGTCGATGTGTAAATCGGGCTTTACCCCAAATGGTTTACTTGATAGTTATACATATTATGTAGAATTTTATCACAGCGTCTAATATAATATTGTTAAGCTAAATATAAAGCAACAAAGATTTCAGTAATAAGATGTTACTTGATTCCCTTCAGGGAGTACTGGCAAGATTACAATTTGCATTGCTAATAACAATTATTATTTACTACTCCCGATATAATTCTGGAAGCTTTTAATCTTAAGCAAATTAAAGCAAAATAACACTGTTATAAGTAGATTAATTGCTTATTTTAACATTATACTTAAATACCTAGCTTATTATCTATTTAGATATTAAGGCGATTAAAAATTTTGAAAACTATGTTGGGTTAGTCTTTTTTCTGATACGTTTAACTTATAAAAATCTATATTGTGGTGAATTAGTAAGACCAGATTATGATGTCGCCATCTTTGGAAAACCCTTGACTTTTCAGTAACTAGCTGTTTGCTGCGTCTGTAACTTCACTCGAATACTTAGATCTGCGGTTTGAGTTAACTGGGGAGAACCAGGTGTTCCAAAACGCACAAGTATTTAAATACGTATGGTGTAGTGTAATATGGTTTCCCAACTAATATTGATTTAATTGTAATTTAATGTTTCTTAAATAAGAGTAAAATAAAACACCAAGAACATATACATACATTTAAACTGTCACTAATCGTTTGAAAGACACTGAAACGTGTCAACAAAATAAATTGTTAAATAATTTATTTGTTTTTTCCTTGACTATTGTTTTGTTCACGCGATGAAGTACAAAAAGGACGACATTTTTTTGTTTAAAAAAAAAACTTTTTTTGATATAAATTGTCTACCACAAAATAAAATGGACATTTAAGTTAATATATTTTGTTTTGTAATGCTTGTTTTATTGATTTATCTAATAAGTTATGGGAAAGGTATTATGTCGTTTATGAGGTTAAGGTTATTGTGCCCTAAGAAAGATTTCAGACTTTGTAAGTAAGATAAACTACTAAAGATTAAATGTCAGTGCCTATTGCTATGTCTATTGTTTAGTGTCTAGGGCCTATACCTATTGTTAGATAAGCTAACTGTATTAAATATTATATGCCATTTTTAATTACGAAACTTAGAGCAACATCAATCTGTTCATCTTTTAACCATCCCACATAATCAAAAACAAAATTATCGCCGACCCACTGATACCAACAAAACTAACAAACACAATAATTCCACATATAATAGTTCGGAAATTACTACCGTCGAAGGAACCCGGTCCCTAATCAATCATACCGTGTCGAGATGTTTGTTTCCTCACTCTACTAAACCAAATGTAACACGGCCAGGCAAATATGAATCTTATTCTACAAAAGTTTAAGTTTACATTATGTTTTTAAGATAAAAATCATGTCGAAGATTTTCAACTTTCTAACAGAGAATAATGATCACAGGCCGACTGTAATCAGAAACCATATTATTATCAAGTAAAGATTGTTTTATTTTCCTAGCCTGTGATCTAGTTGTAACATGTATATTATGATGTTCGTTAATATTTTTTAACTGTTCTGACGTAAAAGTAATCCGAGACAATGCGTCTGCAGCTGCGTTGTCTGAACCCTTCACGTACTCTACAATAAAGTCGTATTCTTCTAATACAAGTCTAAATTTAGTTAGCCTGCTTGATGGATCCCGCATGCTAAATAAATATACTAGTGGACGATGGTCGGTTATAATTTTAAATTTGCGACCATAAAGGCTAAGGTGTTACGGCCCACACTATAGCCAATAACTCCTTCTCGATAGTTGGGTAATGTCGCTCGGCTTTATTCAAACTCCTACTTGCGTATGCGATAGGGTTATTATTATTATTACTCAAAATCGCGCCAATCGCGTAACCTGAAGCATCTGTTTGTACGATAAATTGATTAGTAGCCGAAAAGTCGGGATATTGTAATACTGGTGGAGAAGTTATACATTCTTTTAAAGTTTCAAACGATTTTTGGCACTCTTCATTCCAAATAAAAGGTACATTCTTTCTACACAAATAATTTAGTGGATAGGCTATGTTAGCGAAGTTTGGTACGAATTTCCTATAGTAATTAACAAAAGCTGTAAACCGTTTGACCTCGTCAATCGATTTTGGAGGGGGGTAATTTTTGACAACTTCGATTTTACTTGGATCGGGTAAAACGCCGTTGCTAGATACTACATGCCCTAGGTAGAGCATTTCCTTTTTAAAAAAATCACACTTTTCTGGGTTAAGTTTTAAATTAACATGTCTTAGCCTCTCGAAAACGTCTTGTAAATGTTTAATTTTTTCGGGTAAATTTCGACCAAAAACAATTAAATCATCTTGGTATATTAAGCATTTTTCAAAGGCCAGGCCAGCCATGGCCATGGTCATCATTCTTGAGAATGCGGATGGACTAGTCTTTAATCCCATCGGCATTCTTGTTAATTGATATTGTCCTGAGCAGAATCCCGTATATTTCCTGCTATCTTTATCTAACTCAACATTATGGAAGCCTTGATATAAGTCCAAATGACTGAAATAAATACACCCTGACAGAGAATCTAAAATTTCTGTAATGTTTGGAAGTGGAAATTTGTCATCTTCTATTGAGTTATTTAATTTTCTGTAGTCGATGACTAATCTCCATTTTTTCTGACCGCTAGAATCAAGCTTTTTTGGAACTAACAGTACCGGACTGCTCCATTCACTTCTACATTCTTCTATTATTCCTTCTTGCAACATTTTCCCTATCTGTTTATTAATTTCGTGTTTCTGAGAGTAAGGCAACCTATAAGGTTTGGAAAAAATAGGTGAAACGTTAGGCTTTAAGGTTATAGAATGTTTATAAACGGTAGTCGTAGTTAAATTATCCCCTGGTAAATAAAATATATCGCTATACTTTGCACAGAGTTCCTCTACAGAAAGCTGCTCCTCATTATTTAAATGTTTTAAATCCAACAAGGAGAATAACTTCTTAACTCGATGCGCATTCGACTCGATTCGCCTAAAAGTACATATATTGTAGTCACAAATATTATGTGTTATTGGTTTAAAATTCTGAAGTGTAAAATATTTCTCAGTAGTGTTTAGAATCTTAATCGGTATTTTACCGCACACTGGCTGAACTAAGGTACTTGCTAAATATATACCGTCACTAATATACGATGCACAAACTAAGCATTCATTAGTAGAGTCTATAGGTACATAATGAATTGATTCGCACCTCGGTGGAATGTCTAAATGATTATAATTAAATGTAGTAATCGGTAAGTCAATTGTAATGTTAGAAGTAGTCAATGTTATTATATTACTACCAAAGTCTAATATCGCCTTATGTTTAGTCATGAAGTCTTGCCCGATGATGCCATTTGCCCTAATAGGCAAGAAGTCGAATACATAAAATTTATGCATCAATTGATGCCCATTTACGTCTAAGTTTATATAACAATACCCGAGAGTCGTTATTTTACCCCCGATACCCGTAATGGGTATCTTTTCTTTGTATAATGAAAGTTGATGCTCTAAGATATGTTTATACTTTATCGCCGAGATTGATGCACCCGTATCAAGTAACCAGTTATACAAGTGATTGTTTACAGATAAATTAATTATACAATTACTGCTACATGATAAGATATTAGTCTCGAAAAAACTGATTTTGTGTATTATTTATCGGTTCTGGTATAGCTTCTGACTCCGCTAAAACATTAATATTATTGTTGGACATCCTTTGATTTCCGTTATTATTATAATAAAACCTACCTCTAAAAGGACGACCACGCGTAGAACCCTGGTGCTGCTGATGATGGTAAGAAGAAGACCCATTCCATCCACCGCGACGTCCGCTGCTGTTATAGTTGTGGATGCCGCCTCGCTGGGGACTACGCTGGGAGTACGTCTGGTGTGAATATCCACCACGTGTTCTCGTAAAATTCTGTTTAAAACCCCGTGAACCTCTATAACCATTATAAATAGCAAAAACCTCACCTGAACTTGCTGAAGAAGTCATCTGTTCATCCTGCGCGGATTGTACTGCGTCCTTGAGTGAGCTAAAATTTCGTGAAGCTATTATGGTGCTTAACCTACGGTTTCGCAACCCATCAGCAAACTTTTTAATCGCGTGCTGCTCATTAATAGGTTTTAATAAATTATAGCTTTCGGTGTTGCCCTTAGCTTGTGTTATGGTAAGATCAACGAAAAGTTCAGTAATTTGTTTACCAAAATCTTGGACAGATAGATCATTCTGTTTCATAGAATTCAACTTAGTTTGAATAGCCGTCGGTGATTTTTGGGACAATAAAACTTTTCTCATGTCTACTATCAACTCTTCTACAGTGTCATAATTCAAAGATAATTGCAATTTGGCTGTCTGAGATAATCTACTTTTTAATATAAAATTGATTAATTGCTTTTTACACTCAGGAGATGAAATAATAGAACTATAATACTCAATATTGTCGATTAGTCGTTTGGTGTTATCCTCCTCGTCAGTCATGAGGGGCAACAAATTCATCGCGACTTTAATATCGAACTGAGCCATGGTTATGCTCTCAGATTTACAAGGTTTACACAATTCGATTATTTCAGTATAAGTAGCCTGAAACTTCTCTATATATTGATAAATCAATTCAGAGTCAGTGCTTGTTACGTCACCCTTTTTAATACAAATTAAAACTTTAGTTACACAATTAGAATATCTCACAAAAATATCGTTTGCTTCATTTAATTTCTTATTTAATAACTTGTTGGTTCTACGACTTACTCCAACTTTTATCAAATATACTCTAATTTCTTTAATTTCATTACATAATTCTTCTAAGCTAGATGCCATAACTTACCAAAATAAATGAAGTATGTCGTTGAACACATGCAATATATTTTTTACACATTATACCTTACACTTTAATCGAATACGCGGATTAATGTCTTTCATAGTTCGCTGTGGTTTATTATATTATATTTTTTGGGATAGGAACGCTGTTACGCTAACACTTAAGCCGTATACTTATTTTAATTTCATGTCGACCGCACTTGTATTTTTATAACACTGCACAATATATGCCTTTTTAATTATTTTGCACTTCACTTATACGTCGATGTCAACCGCGGGAGCTTTGGGAATCGCGCGTAGAAACGAACGACGTAACGCGTGGTGATGAAACTGCTGGTCGATCCACTGTAGGTGACATCTCTTGTATATACGATATGCGCCGTAGAGTATACCCAAGGCCAATAACCCGAGTATCACTTCCAAAATGATATTTGTAGCGCTAATATGTGACCTTAGCTCTTCAACCGACGCTTGGTTGGTGCCCCCAGCCGCGTTTTGGGCAATAATCACCTCTTCTTTGGACTTAGTGGTACCCATCTTCAGATTTTACAGATTTATTTTTAACACAACTCGTGTCGAACCGCGCCGATTTACAATTATTATTTGCACCGAACATAATGCGATTTTAATTCTAATCCCTATATGGTCAAAGAATTTCTAAACAACGCTCCGCTGCCACCGGACTTCGGCAGGGTCGCCATGTAAGGCGGGGATATTGGAGAGATATTGAAACACCGAATGATTAGACAATACTAACTATTTATTGATATAATAACACATTTATATATGGAACAATATTATAAGGTGGTTACACACTACAATTATATTGTCGACGATCAGTTCTGCACATAGTTCATCATGTAGTGTTGGCTGTTTAAGCTCGTTTATGAAAAATAAGCAATATGCATCGTTGGGAGTGGACTTGCAGCTTATTTCTGTAAAGTTTTCACAGAAGCTTGTTATCGGAAGCACTTCATCTTGGGAATTTTAGAGATTGTAGAATACATTTTACACACTTAACTGATGTGTTCGTATTTTTTGCAGTTATTTACGTAAACTATAACATGTTTTGAATGTCTCAGGCTTAGACCAGAGTTGTCCATAATAGATTTATAAGCCAGACATGACTTTAAGTCTATATTTCTTCTCGTTCTATAATTATCTCCAAGATAAACGTAGAACTGTAAGTACCTCGGTGAACATTATAAATTCATCATTATGCTCATTTGCCTCCACCTCCATCGAATCCTTTATTCCAACAAAGTTGAATATCTTGCTCTCCATTACATCATTCAAATGTTTTACTGTAATTAAATTTAGCAAACTCCAACACAAGCAAGAAATTAAAACGAGAACGCTCTCGGATTTCAAGGCTACGGGTCAAAATCACGAAATACAGTAAGTCCTATTCCTTTATTTATTCACAGTGCATTGTGAAGAGCAAGTCTGTTACCGCTACTGTAACTATTAGCTAAAGGAGTCTTAGCTTTGTAATCTTGAATGGAATTTGCGAGGCTACATTAGCATTTCAAATCAACCCCTCGCTCCGTCTTTTAGAAGCCTATCTTTTCGACTTTGCTGATTGTGTTACTCAACAATTTGGTTTACTATCTGTTTTATGTATTTGTTGATGTTACAATCATTATGTCGTAGTAGGGCAAGTGTTGTTTTAATTATTAGAAAAGAAAATTAAAAGCTTTGGCGTGGTGAACCCACGCCTAAATCCTGTCTCAAGCAAATCAAAACTACGAAACATTGCAACGCTTTTGGAGTAAGAATTTGTATTTACCCATTAAACGGTAATGACAGTGATAATGTTTATCTTTATTCTGCATAGTTCAATTCTAGATGGCGCTGTCTGGCAACATTATTATGCTTTAATGTTCAATCAGATTATAAATAATTTTGTGTTTTTATGTACATCTTCGTACAAAATGGCTACTTATCTCGGCGGTCGATACTTAAGAGCATTCGAACAGCTCTGAAAACTTGAGATAAAAAGCGTTTTTCGATATTATTGAGAATCTTCAACGGTCCGATGATTAGGGAACGGCGGCTCTTATTTCGTAACGAAAATTGAAGAAATATTGTTTCGTCCATTCTTCGAAATCATTTTGTAATTTATTTTAATACTAAATATTTTAGTTAAACACCTTCTACTTCGAAAAATATATTTATTTTATGTAAAGAACGACTAAAGCTTGACATTTCTTTTAGAAGTAATATTTTTTCATTTCATTTCAGAAATATTTGACAATAAGTTGGTATATTATATCATATAAGTAAGTAACTGTAAATGTGTTTATTATGGGATTAGTGAGCTTTTTATTATTATTACTTTTACAACAAGATCGTATAGTATTGAAAGTCACGATATTTTAATTTAGAATAAGATAAAACTTCACTATTGTACCTATTAGGTGCAAACCTGTAAAGATAGTGTTAAGTATGAAATAAATAAATATTCGTTATTTAAACATTCTACATTTTAGTTAGGTAGACCGATGACTTTAAGAAGGTTTCTACGGAGATCTGGATGCGGAAAGCGATAGATTGTGTGATACGGTGCGTGTTAGAGAGAGGGAAATAATCAAGCCATTGGAGCATGTTGCACTCCTAGTGTATACCTACCTAAGTATATTATCGCTGTAACCTAGGGTAACATTCTGTTTTCTTCATTGACAATCTCTGTGGTTACTTATGAAGAACAAGAATTTTCTGATATAGTGATAGTAAGTGACTTTAGTAAACTACTAGGCTCGCGGATTCAAGTACCAGCAATACAATTGTTTGTGTAATTGTTAAATCAATGTTTGAGCTAAAATTGTGGAAGTTAAAAATGATACAATCTTTACAGTGGTTTATTCAAGGGCTGGAAGGGCATAACTCAGATAAATTGTATTTAATCCTAATAGTTAGTTGTTACTTGGTAATCTAATAAATTACTCTTTTCCTAATATTTTAGACGAAAAGAATTAATTACCCCTGTAGGTAATGAATTACACTTGCCTGACTTCAGGGAGTGTCTCTGGAGATATTATCTTGCCTGAGTTCAATTATGTTCTGCTAATATATCTCATACAGTACTAAGGCATCCAAAAAGTATCTTTATGTATATTCCCTAACAGTTCTTAAATGCCACAGCCCAAGGTTATGCCACGTACACTGAAGAAATAAAAACTATTAGTTAAGATAACTTCTGCACTAAGAATAACTCAATTTTCCAAGTTCCTGGGACTATTCAACGCTCAAAATAAATGATTTGTTAGAATCCTAATTTAGCAGTTAATTCTAGAAACCTAATATTAGCTGTTAGTCTTGTATCTTCAAAGTTTCTCAGTAAAGTATAAATTTAGCTCATCTCCGTGCTTCAATTAGATCATTATCTTAAACGTATCACATCCAAATAGCTGTATATCTCTAAATCCTATCAAATCCCCTTCTATTCATCACCTCGTCTCACGGCTCTAAATAATCTAAACAAAAGCTACAAATATTGATTGTTGTTTGCTTTATAGATCGAGATCTTAATGCGAATAAATTACTTGTTAAAAGGATTCGTTTCAATCCCCCTCTTTCTCTCCTAAACCTCTCGTCTAACCTCCCACCATTGCTTTTGTAATGTTATTTGGAAGACTGACCAATCAAGTGTTTAATTCTTAAGAATTCTATTAATAAGTTCTATTATGTTTATTAATAGGACTTCTGTTATTTAATTTGATATCATACAGTTTGTTTCATAGTGTGGCTGACATTCTTTTTTCAACGTTAAGAATCAGATTGGTTTTTAAGACATTGATTTGCTTATGGTCCAGCGAAGCCACGTATTGTTATTTTCGCAGCCCAGTCCTCCGACTAACATAGATACTGGATCCTCAAACTCCTGTACTGCGGTTTTGTCACCAAAATAGGGGTAGATCACTCAGATCCGCGGAATTATTTTTAATGGATAAAATGAAACCATAACCATAACCGTGGCACTTTATACAAGTACCTAACTATTTTTTGTTACTCAATAAATAAGAAAAATACAACACAGTTAAACAGTTAGTAAAACGAGATATTTAAACAAGGTTATTCTATCTGCTGATGCCTTACATAATATTTCTAGTGATACACTTTGCATCCTAACCTACTGACAAAAGCAGTGACTATTGTGTTTTGTACATTGGAACAGATCCAAACTGCCTAATGTACTTTAACCGACTATTACCATAACATTACTCCGAGATGAATGCTATCATAAATATATTTACTACTATTATTGTTGTCTTGCATAACATCATTATTTCATGTTGTTTCTTTTTTATCCGACTCCAAAAAGTAAAGTCATTCTAAAGCAATTTGACCGTGTTTTTATTTTTTTATTCATTAAAATTTATTGTAGCTTAATAAATTATTTTGATTCCGGTTGAAAACCCGGTCCGAATCGGCCGGTTAAAGTGGCAGTGGACAGGACACAGCGCGGAGAACCGACAGCCCTTGGAACAGAAAGGTTCTGGAATGGCGACCGCGTACCAGAGAGCGCAGGGTGGGAAGACCCCTCACACGGTGGATCGACGACTTAGCTAGGACGGCGGGAAAGCCTAGGAGGCCTATTTCCAGCAGTGGACGTCGATTGGCTGATGTGATGATTATACAAACACATGATTTTAGCTAAAAGTTATTTCATAATACTTAGTATTAGTAATATAATTTGTATAAGATAATGCTCTTAAATTATATTTAATATTATAGTCCTAATGTATATATATATATATATATATATTTTTTTTAATAAGACAACGCGGGGACTTTTACTAACATCAATTAACGGACACATAGAACACCCTCACAAATTATTGTCCTGCGTGGGGATCGAACCCACAACCTCATGCGCGGCAGCCGCTGGCTCTACCGGCGCGCCACCGAGGTCGTCAAATAATGTGTGTCTGTCCCTCGTGAATGACTCTTAACTAATTATAATACCTTCCTACATTGCATTATAGTACAATACCATAAACTATAATTTATTAGAAGCTCTTTGTTATATACCTTTGTGATTGTTTCAAAATAATAATGTAGAAACGATTTTTCTGCGTTGTAATAATGGTTTCCCTGCCACAGACAATGATTGATGCACAAATGATTTTCATGGAACGGGAACAGAACTCGTCAATAATTATTCCATATCAGCCTATGGACGTCCATTGCTGGACATAGGCCTCCGCCAAAAGTTTCCACTCTGCGCGGTCTTGTGCCTCCCTCATCCATCGGCTTCCCGCCGTCCTAACCAGGTCGTCGGTCCACCGTGTGAGGGACCGACGACCAATAATTATTAAATCATTATTATTTTTATTCGTATTAGTAGGTACTAGTAGTAGTATCAAGAAACTAAAATAAAAACTACAGGTTAAACATATTCTGAAAACTTATAGTTTTCAGAATATTTCACTCCCCTATGAAGCTCACGCTCGCGTGTAATAACATTTCTATTATCTTTCAACTTCTCATATATTATTTCAACGGTCAGTTGTTTATAACAATGACAAGTTAAAACAAAATAATATGATATCTTATTTCATAAACAAGGAAGAACAAAATCTTACAAATAATGAAGATTAATAACAGAAAGAGAAATTTTTTTGCTTATCAATAAATACTTGAATCGATAAAGAAAGAACAGCGGAATAATATTGAATATTGTTACTGCCTCATTAGCAAAACGGTCGTGTAGACCGTATAGAGGTTCTGGATTTGAGTCCCACGCAAAATAATTTATTTGTCTAATCTACAATTTATTTTCTTAAACTTTGAATTCTTTAAGTCTATTAATTTCATGTGTAAAAGACCTTCTGATATAATCTGAAAATATCTGAAAAACAGACGGAATTTCATTTAATTTCACTCATCACATTCAACGACCTTCATTGGTCATAGTAGTGTAGTAGTGGTGCTTTGCCCAACTGTGGGATGATAAAGGCTAACACTAACTAGTTTTAAAATGCAGTTTGACTGTAAAGGTTATTATTCCGACAAATCCAATAGGCAACAAAGGTTTGCGTGATATAGACTCGCGAGAGAATTCACCAGAAACATAATTAAGAGTCGGCTCAGAGTTTGTAAGTTTAATCGAATTACGAACCGCCCGCCGGAAGATTAACTCGCCTCTTGCGGTTTTGGACTACTTCAGGACGTGCTACTACAAAATCTCGATACTGTTTATAAGGAATGATGGCCTGTCGTGTTGCTTAATTAGTGTGATATGTATTTATGTTACCTTGAGGTGCTGTAAGGTATGGAAAGGTCTGTACGAAACTTCATGTAGGAAAAGGAATGTTGTGTTCCAAGAGTGGTAATAGATTTGAATATCTATGCATATAAATAAACTTACTCATAAACGCCTCTAAAATTTTAGTCAATTGATTAACTTAAATTCATACAATTTTACTTAAAAAAAATCTCGCTAAACAGTGATTTTTAAGAGGCTTTTATGAGTAAGGGGAAAAGTATTTATTTGTAACGTCAGACTTCCCTTGACACAAATAAATACACAAATATTACAGGAATTCTTACAGCGATGTGCAAATTTTGAATGTGATATCAACTAGTCGCTAAATGAATAGTTTAGTTTTTGATTACGTAAAATTTAAAGCGCAGACCATATCCCTACGATAAATTACGTACACATTACATGCTGTCCATAGAATGTAAAGAATATAATTATTAATCGACAATGGATTTATTGCTGGCGGTTGCACTCGCGATAATGGTTATTATCGCACTAAAATGTAGATATGCCGTGACTGGATATTTAGTTTTATATGTAACAAATATTTCGCATTGGTGGTGGTTTATTATCGAATGTATAATATCAGTAAATAGTAGTATAATATAATTTGGAATTTTTATATTCGTAAAACTAAAAACAATTTATTTTTTGATTTTTATTTTCCAATAAAGTCGGATTGCATGCTATGTATATTATACTATATGTGTGGGGACAAAGAAAGAATTCACACATTGCGTCTGTATCATCATAATATGATGACACAAACGCAACGTGTGAATTCTTTCTTTGTCCCCACACATAAAGTTATATATTTTCTAAAAGCTGACTAGAAAAAGTTCAATATACAAGAAATGTTATCTCTACCAAACAAAAACGGAAAACTTGAAACCAATCATTCAGGTCTGTGTGGTATTAGAAGACTTAGTTACTCTCCATCACTGAACAAGGTTTTTCCTTTGATTTCCCCTTGCATTACACCTGACATTAAACAAGTCATTTGATATTAATTAAAATCAAATATTATAACTAATTAGTAAAATTATTTATTGGTAACCCCTCACAGGATTAAAATTAGCAACAGTAACCTTCTTTAATTTACTCTCATCAAATAAAAGGTACAAACAATTTCGTTCGAGATACTTAAAAAGAAAATTAATGTTTTGTACTACAAAATAAATTGTTTGAGTAAAAGACTTGCTTTTGTGTTTTACAGCGTTCGTAGCAAGGAGGTCGTAATCTTTTTCTTTCGCCTTTATAATTTCTCCTTTCATTGTTTATTAGGTCGTCTTACTGAGCTATTTAAATAAATTAAATTCACTGAGTTTTAATTGTAAATAAAATTAGTTTTATTGATCTAGAGACATTCATTATTCATTAATTGGACAACAACTCGTAGTTTCGTATAATAAAGAGGCTTTTTTACTTGGGAATCATGTAAATGGCCGCCTTTCTGCCTTTGGCTTAGTCTAGCGGACAGGTGAGTCGAAGTTACAAAAATATAGTTATTAGGTACAGTTTACCGACTAAACCGTACTCCTCTTTCACCTATTATGGGAGCTACGGTGTGCCTAAAACACGTCCTCTCTATTTAGCAAAGGCTTTTACGGGGGGGTATCAAGTTATCTTGCTCGCAAGCCTCTCACGTGAACTCCTACAAACGCCCAAATCTGCAGATTGAGAGTTTAGATCCCTCTATCCTCTCAAGCAGACTTTCCCTGTCAGCTTTGATGGACAAAACTGTCTTAATGTCCAAACCAGTTTACGACAAACTTTATGGTGACCCATGCTTATTCTTAGTCGGTAACACCACAAGGAGAATACTAAGACATAGTTTTCTCAAAAATGTTTTTAATTTGATCCACACTTATCGTTAAGAAAAGCGAACTTACAGCTTTATGTTTATGGTAACGGATATTATTACTAACAAAACAATTTCAATAACGCTGTCATATACATAAATATAGATATTATCTACCCATATGTTAAAAAAATATCAATATTCCCCGCGTGGCAGTAACCGTATCTTTTCATGTGCAATAACGACATATTTCAAGTTAAGGCTCGCTGAGACAAAACTTTTTTCCACAAGGGAGGGAAAAATTCTCAAAGTTACACCCTATCTTGATATGCGATATTTTAAAAACAATTTGCGAGAATAAAAACCGAACAGATACAGAGTTTCGCAGAATAATAAATTAACTAACTTTTGAACGAAATATGTGAGTTTTTGTGAGACTGGACGGGGTTAAAATGATGTACCGCTATTAATATTCTTTTAGATTTTGCTTTTACTTTTTTTCTAGTCTAAGGGCTTTATAAATTAAAATAATGGATAGCATTTTTATAAGGAATTAATCACCCGTTCTTTATACAGGCTCGCAATAATTAAAGGAGTTATGAAATAAGGATTTGCTCAAAGATTCTACAAGGAGTAGCCTATTATTTATTCTTTCTTTCTACAAAGGATAAAACCTTTTCTAACTGATTCAATTAGATTGTTGACCGACTTCAAAAACAGGAGGAGACTTACTGTTGTACCTCATAACTCAGTCATTTCGTGACAAGTAAGGGGAAATCTACAAGTTGTGTCCTTTTAAATTATAAAGAATCGCCGAATAAAACTATTTTATACCCACGTGATACCACGATTGTACTCATACAATCGTGGTTACACACCTACCTGGTGCGTCCAAACACTGAGCAGTATTCGTGCGCAGAATTTGCACGTGGGCCACCGCGCTGTGTTTGAACGAAGGACGCGCTTGTACGCCTTTGTCTACCTACCGCACTTGAACATTCACATCAGTAAACATTAGTGAGTAGGTATTTGTGTGCACACGTATTTCTGCTTACATACTTGGACAGTGCAACTTTAATTTTAACTAGCTGACCCGTGCCCACTTCGTTGGGCGGCGTAAAAAACGTGTCCCTTTTTTAAACATATTTCATTACTGCTCCACTCCTATTAGTAATAGCGTGATACTTTATAGCCAATGACACTCCCTGATAAATGGACTATTCAACACAGAAAGAATATATAAAACCGGTTAAGTAGATCCAGAGATTACCAACGTCACAAACACACAAACTTTACCTAATATTAGTATAGAAGTATACTTAGATTAATTGTTTAAAGTTAATTATCCGCGTGCTGTAGGACCGTGCCACTGTATTAACAACACCTACAAGTTGAGATGGGTAGTTTGTTGGCCCTTAAATGATAATTAACTTGAAGCTTACCTTTAAACACTTATGGTTCCAACTACAAGAAAAAAGTAATATGAGAATTATATAACAACAGTTGTTAATTACATTCATACTCGTAGTATTCTGAGAAAAGAATCGCGTCGTGTAATAACAATAGTAATCCTCAAATATTTACACAAGGCCATAGAATTCCATACTAAGGAGAGCTTTTTCTTTGGTACCAGGAGTTCTTAGGCTTCTTACTAATAAATCATAAGCAAGTAAAAGTGTTATTGAAGTTTAATAACTCTTTCTGTCCTAGTTAGCGCTAAAACTGATCAATATGATGAAAACAACATTTTTCCTATAACACGTAATGCCTTGTCATATAAGTACGTTATTAATCTATAGGATAGTTGAGTTCAAAGCAATTCATATCGATTGCCTCTTCTATTAGTGTGGTGTCCACAAAAGTTGGGGCCAATCAATCATACATAATCCAATATTTGTCCAAGGTTCGACGGCGACGGGGTGAAACCCTAATTGTGTTGTGATTAATGACTGTGTTCACCATCTGTCGACACTTGTTCCTGTGAATGTTTCTAATACTTGGAACTTGTTATGAGGGCTTTGTGTTGGGATTGCTTCAGATATATTTTATTATATTTGTTTATTTTGTGGGGCTAGGTAAAGAGCGTGCGCGATTAGAGGCGGTTGTTTAGGAGATCACAGATTCTAGGATGGAATGAAATTCTTATTATGTTATTGCGCGGACAATAATTTATCGTGAAGTTTTTTTTTCGATCTAGATCTGTTGGTATTTCTAGGGATTTCCTTACATACATTATCTACTATTTCCGCGACGGGAATTGCCTTAATTAGCCTCCTTCCGTAATTCCCTCAAAGTATCTAAATGTTTGTATAAACTTTGTATTGAACACTTTCAGAATTTCATAGGTCTAATTTTAGATACACTATAAACATTTGCAAAATTCGTACTAATATCAAATTCATTTCATAACACACAAAAGTAAAGTAAATGCCAGGTTAATTAAGATTTTTACTGAATAAACTGAAAAAAAATTCTCAAAATTCCTTTGTCAAAGCAAGCTAGTATGTAAGAAAACAATTCAATAAATAAATCTTTAGCACAATAGTTCTGAAAGTAAATAACAACGTCTGTAATCCACACAAACCGAGTACTCTAAACAGTACCCTAGAGTACAATGAATCCTGAGAGGATAATGACTCAACAATCTACTATATAAAAATAAGTCTGGTTTTCTTTCCTGACGCTATAACTCCAGAACGCACGAACCGATTTCCTCGGTTTTGCATTCGTTGGAAAGGTCTCGGGCTCCGTGAGGTTTATAGCAAAGAAAATTCAGGAAAATGTTCAACAGAAAAGCGGAAAAATAATGCCCGTGCAAAGCCGGGACAGGCCGCTAGTTCACTAATAAAACTACAAACAAACAGACAGATAATGTTATTATAGAGCTTTTAATTCAGCGCAAGTGAGGGTAGCATTAGCAATTCAGATTGAAGGAGGTACATACGTGCGGGTCCTTAGGTAACTCGTACGTGGTACAGACTGCTTGTGTTACCTAAACTAATTCACACTAACTTACTAAGCATTTACATTAACTTGAACAAGTTAAGTTAAGATTTTAGAAGAGAATTTTTTGCGATAATTTTACATAATTTTGCGAGTATTTTTCATATTTTTTGTTAATCAATTGATTAGTCAATCAATCAATAAAACGACATAGAACACCATCTTGTAGAATTTGTACTATTGGTACTATTATTGTATGACTAAATATCATCATAATTAATAAAGTCTATAAACACGATATTGCCACGTAAGGATAGAAAACTTGACCTTCCGATACCACGCTATCCAGATGGATTATAAGAACATAGTGACGGAGTAAGAATACAATATGTCACCACCCCATCTCATCCCATGGGTGTCGTAAAAACCGACTAAGGGACTATCCGTGAATATTATCTTTACGAAATAAAAAGAAGGAAAACTTGAAATTAAACCCTATACCAATCCGTCTGGCCAGCATGGTATTAGTAGGCCAAGTATCCCTCCGTCACGGGAGGAGGCCCATCCCTGCAGTGGGCTTTTATGATAAGAACATATCTTGTAATCGCTCTTTGTGACATTCAGGTCGTGTTGTATATTTCTTGTGTACCGTACACAGTGTATAAAATATTTGGTCCCTCATTCCATGATAATTTTTTTTTTAGCCGCAGGACCGTAGTGGTCATGTTTAAATCCCACGTAGAACAATTAATGATTTGAGCTATCCACAAACAATTAATCTGAGCCTGTAGGTTGTTCGTGGTGGCTGTTAAATATAAGTTTATAAAGGATTTTACATAGCAACATTGTACAGATTACTTTACATGATAATACGAGTAATAAATCAGTTTAAAGTTATAATAACAGTATTGTATAAGTCTACATTGAAAATAAATGAGTATTTATTTTAACAAAACAACGCTTGACAAGAAAATAAATAGCTTTAAAATTTCCAGGAGATTCAACTGACAAAAACCCATTACTAAACAAAACAGAAGAATTATTTCATTCGTTAATGATATCTAATTAATGCCTACCATCATTTAGACCAATTATATCTAAGAGCCTCCAAGAAACAAGACAAACAAACAAAAATAATACTTTTATTCTTTTGTTTCAGTTCCGCTGCATCCGTTACCAGACCATAAATCACCATCATTTGAAAATAGAAAAGACCGCATTTATCTAAGAGTGAAGCAAGAATTTAAAAACGTAATAGGTTGAATAAAAAACGGTCATCCTTCTTTCGCAATATTTGTATGAAAGTATTCATGAATATGACAACATGGTTGGCTTGGAGCTAACCCAGTGTTGATTTATGTGATGTCGGTGATCCATCAACGTAGCCCGAGATAACTGAAGCAAACAGGCTTTGGAGGACGCTTTGTAACAATCTTTTGTGCATTCAAATTGTTGGTCGATTGAGTATGCATGAAGATTCCATTTTTTATTTTAGTAATATCCTTTTTATCTGTGGTAATGTAATGAAAACGTATGATTTCCTTTTACATTAAAATTTATAACTATGGATTAAAAGTAATAATTGAATTTTCGATAAATGTAATTTACGTAAATCCCGGTATTATTGAATTGTGAAACAAAGCAGTTGCCAAAATACCGCACGAAAAATGATCTCTTATTCAAAAAAGCCTCATTTTAAAATGTAAATGTATGTATTATAGTGGAGTGCAAAATGCGACGACGTCCATTACCGCCGGTTCGCGAAGAAGTGTCGAATACGAAGAGGTGGACAACTTTATGTGATAGTGAGTGGGCTGTGTATACGTTAGTAGCTTCAGTAGGAGCACTGACGTACGCGAATAGTTTGAGTGGCGAGTTCGTGCATGACGACATCCCCGCGATAGTGTCCAATAGTGATGTGAATGGTGGAAACAATGTGTTACAAATGTTCAGGAACGATTTTTGGGGAACTCCGATGTCTGATCATAACAGTCACAAGTCGTATCGGCCGCTTACAACATTGTCTTTTCGGTAAGTCATTTATTTTTATATATTTTTGATTTAGTATAAAAATGTGCGTGTGTGTGAAAATGTATAACAATTAAAATTTAATGTTTTATGTTGGTAGGTACCCTAAATATATTTTTGATAAAAGTAACAACTATTTAAAGGTCTTTGCACATATATATCAAAACGTAAATGGATCGGCACCGTATCAACTCGAGCCGTTCAGTATTATTTGTATGAAACTTTTTACTGCAACGCACATTAATCGGAATCGTAACGTAATCGGATTTTTGACGTTTGACACGAGGAATAAGGCGAGGCAGTGCCTATCCCTTTACGTTTTGATTATGTAGGTACTACGACCCTAAATCCCATTAAGCATTAACAACATTTTAAAAATCAAAAAGAAAATTCTATTCAGTGCCGTTAGTACGAACAGTGCCAGTAGTGGATAATGCTACTGTGATTAAAATAAAAAGGTGCACTACATAGCTAGTAAAATTAAATGGCATTGTGAGTTAACAGCTTTTGTCTCATTAAAATAAACTCACAGAATATAAAAACTTGTAAAGCATCAAGTTTTATGCATTTGACGTAAATAAGCCTGGAGGTTACTATCACACAAACAACTTATTAATCTCGTCACTATAATATTTATACGTGGAAAATATGACCGACTGACGAAGGCTGACACAATATAGTGCAACGCGTAAAAATGTTACACGGATAATGTTTAGATACTATTTTACTTACTCTGCTTCATCTAAAAGGGAAAATAATTATTATCCATTTCACTATGATTTCTTAGACATAATGGTTTCAATAACTTTTCTTTCGACGCATGAACTTTGATTAACTTACTTTTGCTTTGTTACAAACGTAACAATATAAGAGACATCTGCTAAACATCGTAGAATGATTTTTCTAAAAGTTATAAAAATGTTATAGCATAGTCTTTAGATTTATAATACTGTAAATTGTTGACGCAATTCATAGAATTTAAATTATTACTTTGTTGTTAAATTTCTTTAGATAATAATAGCAGTAACCTTTTTCTTTGCGATAAAATATTTACCTTCTCGTAATTAAATTCTTGTTTTTACTTAAGTCAATTCCATTCATTTTTCTACTACAATAAGGAGAAAATGAATTTAGGTAAAGTAGTTTAAAATGTCGGCAACTTGCGAGCGACTTTTATGGTATTGTAAATATCCTCGACGAAAATTATAACGTAGTGGTTATATACTATGAATGCTACGCAGAGGTTCAATTTCAGCCTAATATATGCAACATGAAAGCCTTAACTATGTTTATCCGTTATCCAGTACTCACAGTACAAACTCTGCTTAGATATGTGATGTTGTTGAATGTATGAGAAGTATAAATAGTACTTCTCATCATTACACCTGTGGCCGACGCACCCGATTCGTTTCTTTAAACTCAAAACAATTTAAGAAACAAATCGGGGGCGTCGGCCACAGGTGCTTCGACCACTGGGGGCGTAAGCCACGGACCCGAAATAAAGGGCTCTCTTTATTTTGTCACAAACGATTTTCATTACTACAAAGTATGTGACTAACTGTTATCTATGTATAGATCTACTTGTGGTTTATGGGTAACCAGTGAGTGCCGCAGGGTGAGACCCGTATCAACCTCAATGACTCGTTCATTTAGACCGCACTAGTAACGCGTTTACTCTTTTAGTATTAGCTCTTTATATTATAAAGAGGTCCCAGCAGAGGACTATCGAGGACTGTTAAAAATAAAATAATTGATTATTATAATTTATGTATTGGATGAATATCTTATAATAAACATGAAAGATTTAAGCATGGATGCACGTTATTGCTGTTTTATGTACGTCGTAAGTTACGAGTTTTTTTTTTTTTAATCTTTATTGAAAAGGGTTTAGTCACTCAGTGACTATGCCACCCAAGTTACGACTTTTAAACTCCTAAGCAGTAATTGGGATGGTGTTTATTTTGCCTATAAAGAAAAGTAGTGCAAAACGGTGATTGTAGAAACAGCCTTATCTTGTATTTATTTAAGTTTTCCAACTCCATTCTCTTTCGTTCAGTTGTAGTTTTTCGTCAGGACTCAATTAGTGTTATGCTCGGTGCTTTTTGTGAGTTCACGCTTGTACACTCTGGTTTAAACTTGCGGGAAAATATTACGGGTTAAAAAGTAAAGTAGTGATTAGATATAGGTTAAGACACAATTATGATTTTTTTCTTCTTATTATTTGGAAGGTTCTTTTAATCAAGAGTTGGTCAATCAGCCCATAGGCCTTTGACGTGGTTTAACGACTATGATCACACGACAGCCGGTCGATTTTCAACAATAGCCGGTTGATTTTCAACGTGCTTTCCGAGGCACGTTAATAAAATACCACTGAGCTCTCATCCATCTACGAAATGACCTCGCCGATGTTGCTTAACCAGCCTTATCGTTTATAAATCAGTGATTACAGCCTGCTGTAAACCTTTCATAATTTTGAATTAATAACAACGATGTAAATTCTCCTATTACTTGAATGATTAAACAGGAAATAAATTATATAAAGCGATAACATCAATTTATCAAAACATAAACTTGTCTAATGAAGCTCGTTTCTAGTTCATATCAATGAATATTTCATAACATCCTCGCTTTAACTAATTAATCTTACACCTATTCGAAGGCAAAACCACATAATCTACATATTCCTGTTTCGTACATAATTATCTACCTACGAAGTTGTAGGTGTGTTTTACATACACGACTGATGTGAAATTGTTTGAGATAATTATTTTCATAAGAAACAAAAACGTATTTAAAATAAAGAAAAGAAATTAAAAATGAAAACAGTAAAATAGACTTAAAATTGTCTCTAGACACATTAATAGAGATTTTACGCAAAACATTTTTTATACAAAAATATAAATCCCCCATTATACCTTACACAGCAGCAGAAAACCTTTGTGGAAATCTAATAATGTTTTGTTGTACTTTACTTTATTGACAGATTCTAAATTCAAATCTAATATTGTTTTTTTTTTCAATTATAATTCTATTTATGGCCAGTGGCCGTACCTAAATTACGTGAGATGATGATAAAATATCAAATAATTATACAGGTATACCATTATTTTACATGTAAATGTACACAGGCTACTAACTGACAGTCCATTAGCCATACAATGTTTGTTTAGCTATTTCACGCCTAATTTGTCACCTTCAGCTACTGGAAATTCAATATTGATTGGGGATTATCCGCTCAATGAGATATAAAGCAACAGGGCAGTTGGTTCTGTGAAATATTGACTTTTAGCCTCGTCATATGTAACGTACTGTACTGGCTCTTAGTGGAGATTTTATCTGTCATTAAAATAAATAGAGGACAATCCGTGCAGGTAAACTTTAATGACAGGTTTTAAAAGTTTTGTTGCCAATCAGTTAGAGAATTAGGTTGGATTTTTGGATTTTATCGCCATGAAGTATCTGGTAAATGTGTTTAGAAAATATTGACAATAAAGAATTATTAGGTAAGGTACATTGTACCTACCTACTTTTGTTAATTGTTTGCCTTTGTTGCGCAGCAGTTTTATATGCGTATGAGAAGTCATGGATATAACATTATGATGATTATTTTACTACACATAACACCTGCACAGAGTAGGCATCGAATAGAATTTATTACAGAAAACGAAGTACAAAAACACGAGATACTTCATAAATATTCAAACATAAAAAAAATAAACATAAATAAACCTTGATGTGAATAGGCAAAATCAAATAATCCAATCCATAAAAGCTTATTACAAAACCTTTTCTATGATAAAAAAGATCAAAATCTTTTGTAAAGGAATACCTAAGCATTGAAAAAAAACTACAATAATAATGCAAAAAGCGAAAGCATTATGAAGCGTTCACGAAATATCTTTATCGGGTGGAAATTTCATGTTATTCATGAAGGGCGGACGGGCCGGCAATGTAGCAACAAAGACTTCAAACGGTACCCTTCAGACCTGATCATTTCTGTTGTCAAACATTTCAAGGAAAAGGTGTTTGCATCAAATAGCCGAGTCTTCGATTTTAATAATAAAATCGAGTGTACAAACACATCCATCAGATCATTGATTCATAAAGAGATCTTCAAAGAATAAGTTGAGATTTGGCGAGGTTAGAAAACACCTGAATATCTGGAAAGGTTCTTAATACCCGTCTTGGTAAAGGGAAAGCGGATTGCGATCAACTTGAAACGGCTTAGGACCTTTATTTAAGAATTAATTTGAGCTATGGATGAAACTACAAGATCTCTTAATATATTTAATGTTTTATTTTTAGTTATTGATGTCAAATAATGTGCTCAAATTGCACATTTTTGTCTATTCCGTTCTTTGCAAGAGCCAAAATTAGGCAACTTTTTGTTTACTTTAATTATTTTACGCATATAAGACAACATTTACTCATACGCTTTGTTCTGTGGCACAAGGAATTTTATAATTAAATATCAGTTTATTGGAAACACATCTAGGCTCGGGAGACCAAATTTGGATTTTTGTAAAGAATCATCCAGTGAGATGTTCAAATTTAGAGCTAACATAGCGATAACATTATCATATTATATTTCGAATTATAAAATATCACAATTTTTGTCTATAATAAGGAGACTGGTAGTAAACATGTAGTATAGTAATGAAAAAACCGACGTGAAATTGCTAACAAAACCGTAGACTTACAGTTTTTGTGTTGGTGAAAAAGAGGGTCTATTCCCCCTATATATGTATCCCTTGCTTCTTTTAATCCTTACACCTTTCTTTCTCTACACAAATGGCTAGTACCTTAATTCCGCTATTTACAATTTTTAATGATGAGTTCTTTATTGATCCTTTATATAAAAGCATTAATGATTTCTAAAACCTTTACCCAATAAAGTGCGGAATAAGTAAGGACCATTTACGGTAACGAGTCCACTCTGTCAATAAAGCTAAGTCAATGATTCTTACTAGCGCAGATAAACATACTTTATTATCTCTGAGTAGAGGGAAGTGGATCACTCATCATCATTTACGCGGACGTCAGTAATGAGTTTATATTATGTCTATACGTTTCTTTATTGTGGGAAGAAATAATGTTATTAATTTATTTATCGCAGCCATTTCCATAGCAAGGACGATAATATAAAAATATATAGGTAGGTACCTAACTACTTTGTAAATGTTTTTTTTTTTAAATACTATTTTTGCACTAGGGAGCAGATGTATTAACAAACATCAATTTAACAGTCACAAAAACATCCAAACTCAGGACAATAGCTTGTGGATCACCCAAAAAAATGTACTGCGTGGGATTTGAACCAGCGACCTCGAGCATGTCAACAACGGCTACCGCGACCACTGCGCCACCGAGCTGATCATAATACCTACTATATATACATTATTTAAAAATGAAACAGATACTAAGCAGGTTAGAAGGATTTTACTTTTGAGTTTATAATATGTTTGGTTGGGATACAGACTGTTTTAGTCTCTTAATATCCTATAACAATATTCTCTATATGACCCCGGGAGATAACCCCTATATCGTTAGTTTGCCACTGGATCGATTTCATTGGATAGGCAACTAAAAGCCCTATAAAGGGAAGATTAATAATTAATACATTTTCATGTAATAAAAACGAGTGATCATACTTTGAAATGAGGTTATGTGATTCCACCCAACTAATTTCTTTTCCAACACAAACTTTTCTAACAAAAGGCCTTTTAAAAACTCGTGAACGTTGAATAGTATCGAGATTCTTTAAATAAATCATATCAGAGTCCAAAAATCCTTGTCATACTTCTGCTTGGAGGTCCCATTTATGATGACGGTAATGAGTGTCTGTCACGCAAAATTCTGAGCGAATTTTGTTATTTTTGTTACATTTTCGAGGTACTCTGTTAAGATTATTGTAATTAATTACTTGTTTGAGCGTAATGGCGTCAGATAGAGTGCTGGGTTTTTACTAATAAATAAAAAGCTTATTTATTAAATGTCTTTTTTGTTTATAAAATAATTAATGATAGCGTTTTTATTGTCATTATTCTTATTTATGTGATATCACGGCATGAGTAAGTAGTTATTACTTCTAATAAGTGTTTGATTATTTACTTAACTACGGATAACTTATTAGAATATTAAGAATAAGTTGAGTTAACTCCACTGATTTATGAACTACATTATTTGTAATTCAATTTACTACTTTGATAGGCGCAAGATAGTATTACAAAACATTTTTTGTATTGACAAACTAGGAGTAAAAGTAAATAGCTGGAGTTTGCTGCTTAAAACTTTGTTTAAAAAGGTGACACTGCATTAAATTGCAGTGTTTGCGCTTTTGGGATTTAGCTTCATCGTACTTGCTTGATGCTTTGGGCAAGCTACGGTCCTTATCATATCATTGTATTGTCAAGAAGTTACCAACGCCATAAATGAGATGAGACTATGAAAATATTGATCCAATGCCTACTTCTGCAATATTTGTATTTTTTCTCTCCAATAAGAACATGAAAACTATTTACCAACCGATAAAAGTTGCCTTTCAATTCAACAGCGTCAGTATTCTTCTATAATAATAACATCTGTTTAAACTGTCAACATAAAACATAACAACACATCGCAAAAGAACGCTTAAGCTATCGAATATCAATATGAGCTCTTTTACTTCTATTTATTCGTTCAGCCCTTTTTCCTATCATACGACTAAGGCATATTGCTAAACAAAGATAAATTTTACAGCTCAACCACTTTGTGTTATTCAAATTTGAACTTTAATAACTTTATTATAAGGTAGCATTATATTTTAATGAATTTATGACGTATATTAATATTAGCAAGGATCACACGCGTAATGGAACGTGTGATATGTAGATTTGTTGCGTTATTATTATAAAGGTTTCACCATTCTGTTGCAAATGGAGCGCGCTGTTTATATTTAGAATGTTATAAATTTGAATAATTTAGCGAATGACGTTGACGGGAGATTTTTTTTTTCTTTTGTATATTGTAATAAGTCTGTTAAAGCTTTGGCACAAAACAAAATTAGATACAGAAGTTTTTTTACTTAAAAACTGTTCTGGAGCAACGACTGTGAGTGTCATGATGTTATATTTTGCCGGTATGGACACACTACAATAAAAGGACCCAATATCACGGGACGATAGGAACAAATTCTGACTATTACATTAGTCATCAACAGCTGCTTCACGAAAACATTAAAAATAACTTAGGTAAAAGATACCGTACTACTTGTATATAGTAGGTACATAATCAAGTAAAGAGCATTTCTGATAACATCTCAGAAATATTCTTCCCACGAAAATACTATTCAAATCAAATTTTCCACATTTTGAATCGAGAAAGGCTCATTTTAATAATGTTCTTCGTGACCGGCCTTTGAACTTGCAATCTTATACTAAGCAAACTTAAAGTAAGGTTTTTTTTATCACAGCGACCAGCTTAGTATAAGCACAAGAATACCAGAATTACTTTACTTCTAATCTTATTAGAACAATGAAGTCAAATAGTATTTTCTATTTAGGGATGAGGCCACATTGAAATAAAATTAATTTTCATGTATCTACATGAAAATGGATGGGGAAGGCGCAGGACCGAGTTCTGTAGCGCGTGTTGGGAGAGGCGCAGCAGTGGACTGCGATAGGTTAGTTGATTGATTGAACCTACATTAGGTGTACGTAAAGATTTTCATTGAGTGGAAATCTGGCACCAATATCTTTACGTAGGAGAACAACAAAACGTATGTTACTCTAACAAATTGTGTTCTTCTTCAATTTATAACGAAATAATTTAAGAAAAAATTACACACAAAGCTATTATGATATTATGACATTAGCTTACATCATCATCATCATAACAGCCCAGCCCAGGGGGTGCACGAAAGGAGCCTCCCCGAGCGGCGGTGTCAAAGTGAACTTGCTTCCCCACGCCCGGCGCACCCTGGACACCTAGCACTCGGTAACGCAGAGTCTAGGTGACAAATCCTTTCACCACGTCAGGTACACAAAATGCAGCCTCAAACGGCCCTTTTCAGGGCCAGACAGCGCTTTTACACCAACCAGCCCACAAAAGCAGCTCTGAAGATAATATCTGAAAATATTGAAGGTTTTTCAGACAGTAAGGCGATAATCCTGTCTAAAATGTGCCAGGAAACAGAATGCGACCTAATCTGTATTCAGGAGACGCACCGCGACTGGGATAACCGGAGACCGTTTATCCCTGGAATGACCCTCGTCGTGGAGTCGCCGCACGCAAAGTATGGAAGTGCAATCTTCTCGAATGGAATAACCAACATAGTCTCTTCTAGTTCCACTAACACCTACAACATAGAAGTGTTAACAATAGACACGGGAACAGTCACAGTCACCTCCATATACAAGCCCCCCAACACCCCCTTTGTATTAGACAGAACGAGTAACTTACAACACTATAAGGCTCGTATCATAATAGGCGACTTTAACAGCCACAGTACGACATGGGGCTACCAAGTTTCTAACGATGATGGCAATGCGGTTGAAGAATGGGCGGAAAGTCAAGGTCTCACGCTGGTACATGATGCCAAACTCCCGGCCTCTTTTAACAGTCGGCGTTGGAACCGCGGCTACAATCCTGACTTGATCTTTGTTAGTAACAACATCGACTACCTATGCAAAAAGTCAGTATGTCCACCTATTCCAAATACACAACACAGACCGATTATTTGCGAAATTAAAGCTGCGATTAACCCAATATCTGTACCGTTTAGGCGCAGATTCAATTTCTCCAAAGCTGACTGGACAAATTTCTCGAAAGGAGTCGATGAAAAATTAATTAATATTGAACCAGTACCCTCTAATTATGACACATTTATTGGTATTGTGAGAGTAGTGTCTAAACAATTTATACCACGTGGTTGTTGCACTAAATACATTCCGGGACTTGATGGAGACTCAGCAGAGGCTTTTCGTGTGTATGAAAAGTTATACTCTGAGGACCCTTTCTCCGAAGAAACTCTACAGGCCGGCGAGGAGCTCATAACGAAAGTCAGCGAAAATCGTAAACAGAAATGGATCAACACAGTCACTAACATCGATATGGCCCGTAACAGCAAAAAAGCATGGTCTACTGTACGAAAGCTGTCTGGAGATCCTCCGATGGCTTCAAATCCTGGGAGAGGTACATGTAACCAACTTGCCAATCAACTGCTGCGTAATGGAAAACCCCCCCACCGGCTACCAAGGCTGGGGAAGCTGCCCGTAGCACCGTATAATAACACCGACATCAGTAAACCTTTTACACTGGCTGACATTGTCTTGGCGGTTGGAGCGCTTAAAAAAGGTAAGGCGAAGATGACCTAACAGTGGAGCAGATTAAGCGGTTGGGTCCCGTAGCGGTTTCCTGGCTGCTGGATTTGTTTAATGTCTGTCTCGACAAATGCACAATACCCAAAATATGGAGAAGAACTAAAGTAATAGCGTTACTGAAACCTGGCAAGTCACCGGAGGATCCTAAAAACTACCGCCCTATCTCTCTACTCTGTCACACCTACAAACTCTTCGAGAGAATGCTCCTGACTCGTCTTACACCTGTTGTAGACCCAAAACTGATTCCGGAGCAAGCTGGATTTAGACCAGGCCAATCATGCTGTAGCCAAGTTCTGCGTCTCACTCAGCAAATAGAAGATGGTTTTGAGAAAAAGTTGATTACAGGGGCCGTTTTTGTGGACTTATCGGCCGCTTATGACACGGTCAATGTAAAGAGGTTACTCCATAAAGTCGAACAACTGACCAATGACAGAGGGTTTGTTAATATTCTGAGACAATTGCTTACAAACCGTCGATTCTATGTGGCATTCGGCCAAGGGAAAAGCAGGTGGCGCTGTCAGAAGAATGGCATACCCCAGGGTAGTTCTCTGGCTCCAACGTTGTTTAATATATATACTAATGACCAGCCCACCTTCCTGAACACCGACCGCTTTCTTTACGCAGACGACCTGGCTCTTGTGACACAGGCGAACAGCTTTAAAGAGGTTGAGCTGACCTTGTCGAATGCCCTCGAAAATCTGAGTCCATACTACGAACTTAACTCCCTCAAACCAAATCCTTCAAAAACCCAAGCTTGCGCTTTTCACCTGCACAACATCCACGCAAACAGAAAACTAAACATCACGTGGCAGGGAATCCAGATAGAACACCTTGAGTACCCCAAGTATCTGGGTGTCTCTCTGGATAGATCCCTTACATATCGGAAACACTGTGAAGTGACAAGGCGGAAGGTGAGCACGCGGAACAATTTACTGCGACGACTGACCTCTACTCGGTGGGGGGCAAAACCCGACGTGCTGCGCACCACAGGTTTGGCTTTGTCATTCTCGGCTGGCGAATATGTGTGTCCAGTGTGGCATCGGTCTGCTCATGCTAAGCAAGTGGACACTGCACTGAATGAAACGTGCCGTATAATATCTGGCTGTCTAAAGCCAACGCCGCTGAGCAAGCTTTACCCCCTAGTTGGTATCGCTCCACCGTGTGTCAGAAGGGAAATTTGCTGTGCCGTGGAAAAACAAAACCAGGAGGTAGACCCACGCCATTCCCTGCATGGGTATAGCCCAGCACGAGGGAGGTTAAAGAGTCGACACAGCTTTCTGCGTAAAACCACACCAGTCCAAGACGAACCATCTGCGGCTAGAGTCAAACTGTGGCAAGAGAAACATGCCCCACCACCCAACTATGTGAAATGCAAGGAGCGCCTGTCCCCCGGTTCCCATCTCAACTGGTCCGATTGGAAATCCCTTAACCGCCTAAGGACCCAGGTAGGCCGTTGCAAACAAAACCTGATGAAATGGGGTATGACAAACTCATCTGATATCTGCTGTGAATGCGGGGAAGAACAGCAAACAATGGCACACCTACTGAACTGTCCAAGGTGCCCAGATAGCTGCACAGAAAAAGACCTCATAGACGCCACTGACAATGCAATCAACGTGGCCAAGTTCTGGGCTGATTGCATTTGACCACCGATGGTACTGCATTGTGTGCCTTACGACTCGAAAGAAGAAGAAGATAACAGCCCATTAATGTCCCACTGCAGGGACGGGCCTCCTCCCGTGACATTAGCTTACATCAATCTTTATTCGGCAAGAAATTGTAGCAAAGTTGAATTGTTTAAGTGGCCTTTGTTTCTTTGCCACATTCTAATTGTATCTGTGAAAATATTGTACACTTAGCAGATATTTGCCCTTTCGACTTTCTTGACGACACACCAACGAAAGTCACATACAAACATCAGCTCACGCCCTATTTCTATACTACACGGTCACATTATCTAGAGACCTCGCTGGAATGAGAACCTCGCGTCCCGTTCTCCTTTCAACCCCCGCGCTCGCCACGGGCCCATCAGTGATTCGTCCGACGCGACGTGACGTCATCGACGCCAGATCTCGAAATAATGTGACCGGGTAGTAGGGATAGGCAGAGACGACTTAGCTACCAACCAAAGCTGTCATAAAAACCAAAGAACGAAGAAACAGAACAAGACATAACTACATAAATTTAAGTTTAACAAAAACTCGGCTTGTAAAACTGATAAAGGTAAAATGACTTGTATTATTAATTCTACACAATTCTAGTGATTACTTTATTATAAAGACTTTTTCGTTCTAACAATTCAGCTTCAACAAAGACACGGTCTTTTTCTTGATTTTATTTTGTAAGAAAATATAATAGATGAAGCTATTGTTGTTCATTTACACAATTATTATTATGTATTATTATCTGCTCCTTAGAATTATGAACAACAGAGTACATAATTTATACCTAAGTAAAATAGTGTTTTTGATTTAAACTAGCTTACTAGATTGATTTACCTGTTATAACTTTTAAACTATTTTATTTACCTTTATTTTACTTGACGTTTCGGCACAGGTTGCACTGGCCGTGGTCGCAACCTACCTGGTGATGCGAGGTCATGATTTACCTATGCCCTGATAGTAAACAATCAGTAGAATTCATGATGCTAGTTGTAAAACGTTCATACTAGGCATGCTTTAGTTGATATCTTTCACTCCCTTCTCGAAGGATACACCATCATAAGAAGAAAACGTACTTTAGTCTCTTATAAGTAGTAAAACAACAAGCTGGCTCAAGTTGCACAATAATACTTAGCTTTGACAAATGCATACTTACACATAAAGTACTGAAGCAACTCTCATAAAAAAAAAAACATCCTACTGTATTACACAGCTCATCTTTTAGTTCTCAAAGAGATGTAGAGAGCAATGCAACTCAATTTCGCAAGCTATCATCTCCCCGCGGGATAACGCGACTCCCTGTCGAGTTCACGTTTAAATAGCACATTAGCGTTACGTACACAAGACGGTCTCACCTTGTCCTCTGTGTTATGTTACTCACACGTACCACTAGATATCTGTAGATTAAGCCATATGGTGTATCCGAAAAGAAGAAAGACAATGGCAGAAATTGGTACTCGATGCGGGACATCGCATCGAGTACCAATTTTTTCCATTGTCTTTCTTCTTTTCGGATTTTTCTAGTTATACCTAAGCTTTATAGGTAAAAAATATTTGTATTATGGTGTATCTTTGATGGTGTAGCGGTATGCCACTGCCTTGATCGAGGTTCTTGGTTTGAACAGTACAAATAAATGATTTTCCTAAACCTGGATGTTTTTTTTGTAAATATAACAATAAATAAGCAATGTTTGTATGACTTAGTGATATTTAGTTTAGGTTTTGTTTTTACACACACAGAACTAATAGTACTGGCCTGGAAGTCTGCATTTCAAATAAGGGCATAGCTAATGAAAGACTTTTTTAGTAAATATAAAGAATATTCAGAAAGGGAATTATGATTAGTCTTTATATTTCAAAGGCGCCTGACGTAGAATTTGATATTCTGTTTCAATAACAAAAAAATAATTGCAACTGAATCATAAATAATAGAAGCATATTCAAAGGGTAATAAAATATAAATGATAAGTATAATTAATTGAATAAAGAGGTACTTGGCGGGTATCCAATTGGCATCAAGTTATTTAACGTTTCATTTCAAGGGCATTTTGGGAATGGAAACGGTTATTTTATAATTTTATACAGAGAGAGATTTTTTTTAAATAAATCTTACCAATTAATAATTTCATAGTTGTATAATTAGTTTTGTTACAATCAAATCAAATTATTATAAATCTATAAGTTAACATTTACTCTACAACGTTTTTTTTCGTCGCTTATGTCCTTTGTTGGAGATCCATACAATAAATAAATATTAATAATAAATAAATAAACTTTACCATTTAAGACTATTTTTGGGAGACCTATATTCAAAATCGTCGTATTGCACATAAAAAAAGTAAAATAATGTTTGATAAGTCTTTAAAATGTTTTGGTTGAGGTTCATCCGCCCCAAGACAGCCCGCGTAAAGTAGTAACGGTCATTTACGGCCAACTCGTCCACAATAAAAAACAAAAATATCTTAAATGCATAATCCAAGCAACTTGATACCACCAGTACGACCTCTGTGGCGTAGTGGTTATTTAACATGACTGCTACGCAGAGGTCTCGGGTTCGATTCCAGCTCAATGTAAATCTTTGTGTGCATGAACATTATTTATTGCATTGGTCTGAGTGTTTCTATGTATAATATGTATGTATTTCGAAAAATACACACACGTTGTCCAGTACCCATAGTAGAAGCTCTGCTTAGTTTGGGACTAGATGGCGTTGTGTGAAAGTGTGAGGAATAAGGAATATAGTACGTGTGAGTTCATCCAATGTTTCCAAAAGTTTCTTGGTAATCAGACATTAGATACAATGACATGTACACACAGCAACACATCAAGTTAAACATTTTCATTTGAAATTGTGTCTTATTTCAAGGTATTAAGGTACATGAGTGTCTAGCTTGATGAGTTGCTGTGTGTACCTACAGCCTAATCATTTATGTGATACTACCTCATAACGTATACGATGTCTCTGCTCATTTACTCATGTTTAACTTTTATGACGAGTTTTAACTTTTAATCACCTCTGAATGAACTGCTTAATTACTTTTTAAATGGTTGTGATAAATTACTTTTTAGATGAAATAATTAACTGCGTGTTTGTAGTTTTTTATGTATTTAGCTTTGTTAAGCAAACTTAGAATTTAGTTTTTAGAGTTTACTGTTAACCTTTTTTTGAGAAATTTAGTGTTATTAAAAAAATAAATAGGTATATAATAATTACCAAAAAACAAAACAAATTATCTCATTTCTTTTTTTATTAAGTAAACGAAATGTAATAAAAGAGATTAACCATATTCTACAACTTTACATTTATTCCCTATTCCAATATATTTTCTTTCGTTTGGAGTCGGCGCAGCATGTCTTCTTCTTCCACATGCTGCTAAAAGTTTTAACTATACTTTACGACCGGCTGCCATAAAATAAAATACATTTACATATTGTACAATATCTCTATAAAATTATTATAAGCCCAAAACACTTACTCAAAATTCAAGCACAAAAAATCTCTAAACCTAAAAACTTGTCTCTCGAAAACTTGGAGAGTAACACGCTTGAAAGCAGGTCACAGCGAATCTGAAAGACAATGGATGGCGGAAACAGAGCCCGAGATGTGATAAACGACTCGACGATGAGTGGCTGAAAAATGCTTTGCTGTAAATTAAAAGGGACCGAAGTGATTGATGGTTTGATTTCAGGAAATATAATTTGGTGAATCGAATGAGTATTTTATGTCGAGTTACTATTGTATTGCTTTTGTTTTGTTAGTTGTGGTCTATTGGGATAGTTTTGTGAGTTTCTTTCGTTAAAAAAATGTTTTTTTTATCTTTTTTTCTTCGCTGTTTTGGTGGTGTTTTGGAGCTTTGGTGACTTGACCGTGAAATTTTTTGTGCTTCTAGTACAGAAGTTGATTTTTTTTAAACAAAATAGACAGTGAGGGAAGGCTGAATGATATAAACAAGTGATGTTAAGTTAATGATATCGTCTTTATTTTTTAATTGACTCCGTAATAGGTACTTAAACACATTTTCGAAAAAAAAAACAAAAATTTCTTGACAAACTTGAAAACACAATTTTTTTTAACAGTATAACTACCTCCGAAGCGATCCCTTGGAAATATAAAATTAATGAAGTTGAAGTAATAAATTTATAAGTTAAAAACCTAAAACAGAATAAGATATTATAAGTACTGTTAAACGTATCAATTTTATAGTCTTTCCATCTTTTTACGTTCGAAGTTTATTTTTTTTTTTTTTTTTTTTTAAAAGAGAACTCGCGCACTAGGGATCATGCCCTGTGTCGCGGGGACTTTTACAAACATCAATTAACGGACACAAAGAACACCCAGACTCAGGACAATAATTTGTGGATCTCACAAATTATTGTCCTGCGTGGGGATCGAACCCACAACCTCATGCGCGGCAGCCGCTGGCTCTACCGGCGCGCCACCGAGGTCGTCAACGTTTATAATTAAATCCGACATATTTATTAGTATTTGAAACGGTGTCATTTACGTTTAATTATAAAAGGTCGTAAGTGAGTATATCACATTACTGTCTTTATATAATAAATAAAATGTAATGGAAGCTTAATTACTGCCTCGAGTAAAGTGAAATGTAATGTATTTCATATAAGATAAGTGCGCACATTTAACGTCACATGTTTCAGTATTAGGGACTTGCCATAGTTAATGCGTTATGCGGTTGCAAATAACAAAGTCATGATACTGCCAGAATACTCAAACGAATAGAAAAAAAATATTTTGTTTTTCTCGAATTACTAATAACAGATAGGTGAAATTAAATTGCTGTAGAGTTTTAGTGTCGATTTATTCTTTCGATTTCGTAGAGACATTATAACGAGTATTACCAAATTCCTTTAGTACACCATTTATAACAGCTGTGGGTTAAGACAAGAATTTACTTTGAAAATCCATGCATGATAAATTAAAAGAAATGGTTTCAAGTTAAGTGTTTTTGAATGTAGCATGCGAGCAAGTCCTTCTCGCCTGTTATATCATCATAACAGCCCATTAATGTCCCACTGCAGGGACGAGCCTCCTCCCGTGATGAAGGAATACTTGGCTTACTAATATCACGCTGGCCTGACGGATTGGGTTTGGTATAGAGTTAATTTCAACTTTTCCTTTTTCTTTTTACTTCGTAAAGATAATATTTACGGTTAGAAAATAAGTACATATATACATGTGCATACAGCCTTACTGCAACCAAAGTAATCTCTCAGAGAGGTTTAATATAATACCTCCGTCCCCAGACATAAACAACTCGCCATATAATGATTAAAAACCTCAATTAAACTAAGCTCAATTCTTTATGGACTCATGTTTATTTAACAAAAGCTAAACAATAACATAAGTGTATACATGTGTTGTACAAATTAGTTGTTCTAACGACTCTACAAAATAGGATCTCGTCCAGAGTACAGTCGACTGCAAAAATTTATTGATATTACAAAATTTTGCAACGCTAAAAGCTTAAAAGTGTCGCGACGAAAAGAGAAAATAGTCTTTTCATTTATAAATCGAAGAAACACTGAATAAAAACTGCGTCAGTGACGCGCCGGTCGCAGAAGCGGCTGTCATGCGCGAGGTCGCGGTTTCGACGCCCACGCTACACTTTGTGTGATCCAAAAATGATTGTCATGAGTCTGGATGTTCTTTGTGTCCGTTAAATTGATGTTTCTTAAGTCCCTGCGACACAGGGCATGACTCCTAGTGCGGGAGGTGTATTTAAAGAAAAACCAAAAACACTGAGCACCAATTTTCCATAAACCGCTAAACACGAAAAGCGACCTTGTAATATTAGATGTGGTAACCAACTTTTGTATTCGAGTGTACATAGTAAACTCTGGACTGAAACAGATGAACGTAATTAAGTTATATTGCGAGTCCGACCAGATTGATGGCGCTCATCTAACTTGCTAATGACGGAAGAGACATTCTCAACTATTTGAGGGACTTTCTACTTTACCGCTTTACAAGCTTCCACGATCATTTGATGTAATTCTTTTAATAGTTCAAGTATTTCTGAATTAATTGTAGGAATTTGGTGGTAGTTTGCTTTTGGATTTTGAACTTTTTGGTAAATTGTTTAGTATATAAGTATACGTTTAACTTGTAGTATGTCTTATGTAAATGTTTAAGGAATATAATATCACTACATAATTAGATTTAAGCAAACCAAATTGTTAAAAAACATAACATCAAAAAACGATTTCATTCCGAATAATAAAATATTTCAATTGTGTATTCTATTCCCTTTCAGGTTGATCTTAACTCTCGGCGTTGTATCGTTTTAAAACCTTTTCCCTGCCAATATTTTTATTTCCGCTCCTTTCAAGCCACGAGTGCTTATCAAAAGAACATGATCATAATTTGAATAGCATGAATTCGCGATAGAAATAACGTACAAGGAAAAAAGTATCAGAAACTGTTACATTACTTAAAAATTCCGTTACACTGTCGGCCATTTCGTACTTTAATTGAACTCTTCAAAGTGGAAATACAGATACCTCCCCAGAGGTTTCCCCTCATTATCAGATTATCTTAGCAAAAGAGAGAAAGAAAAAAACAACGTTATTTTCAGAAAAGTACCTCCTTTGTAATCACAAAATTAAATAAAACACAGATTAGGAGTACTTGAGTACTTACATTTTTAATTGCATCTGGCTTTGCGAGGTCCGTTTTTTTAGCTTTAATCACGAATTGAAAGGGGCTTAGTTTGTGTTCCTATTGTCTTTGGGTTCAGTTAAGAGAATGGATGTTTGACAGACCCTCCACAGAAGAGGCTTAGGTGAATTAATTTAATTTTAATCGCACGAGGCTGTATGCATGCACGATTCTGTAGAAAACGGAAATATGAAATCCCGAATGGCTTTCCTGTTCCATCGTAAATGAAATTACTGTGTACTGTGTTGGAACAATTTATAAATAGATTAAGTCTTTGTCGGTTGTGTTCGTTTGAAATTGCTGATGTTCTGATTTCCGTTTTGCTTTGCCAATGTTATAAGTCGTAGTCGGCGGAGAAACTCCACTTCGTTCAAGTACATTTACTTGTTATTGAAATTGCTACACATTTGAATATTTCGGCAACGCTGTGACATTGTTTGTTTGTTCAAATATGCTTCATTAATAGTTACTGTTTATACTTTAATATAATTAAATAGTTATGGTTGAACTAACCCTGTTGTAGATATTACAGTGGGTATTATATTTCAGGTCCTTATGAGCTTAAATATTAACGCACAAATAATTACGCTGTACACATAATAATTCAGAAATGTTGTAGAGTAATAGTATCGTGTATAGTTTAGCTGCACGCGGTTACATTTCCATTAAGTAGAGTTCTTAAAAGAAACATAGTTATCGTGAGCATGTTAATGGTCGATAATTTTTAAATTTATATTTTATCGTCTACTTATACTCGTAGTTCTTGTAGTAAGATGCTACTAGAGTGTAGCTGAGAGGGTTTTGTACTTTGTATCCATCCCCCATGCTATTACAGTATTCTTTAGACACAAACAAAAAATAAAGAGATTCATTCCTCAAAGAAACGTGCAAACGAAATTACAACATTAAAAAATCACGCGCCCCACATACTAGAATGTGTTTTACATTGTTAAGCCAGACTTTTAATAATACTTCGTACTCATTACAGTGCAATTAAACTTTGTTTTTCTATTTACGTTTTCTTTAACTGTCTTCTATACTCAGTATGTTATTCTTCTTGGGCTTTTGATTACTTATGGGGCACTAGTACCAAAAACTAACATCAATATTCTCCGTGTGGTGACGGAGTAAGAATACAGTGTGTCACCACCCCATCTCATCCCATGGGTGTCGTAAAAACCGACTAAGGGGCTATCCGTGAATATTATCTTTACGTAATAAAAAGAAGGAAAACTTGAAATTAAACCCTATACCAATCCATCTGGCCAGCGTGATATTAGTAGGCCAAGTATCCCTCCGTCACTAGAGGAGGCCCGTCCCTGCAGTAGGACATTAATGGGCTGTTATGATGATGATGACTCACACATTCACACAACGCCATCTAGTCGTAAACTAAGCAGTAACACAAGCAGTCATATGGGTACCTGCTAGATAACAGGTTCTTTTTTGACCTTCAGTCTTTAAAAACATATAAATAAACATTTATTTAGTAAACAACACAATACCTAGTCGAAAAACCCTGTAACTTAAATACTCTTGTTTCGCTCTTGTTTTAGGATTCGTTTGTTTCTTTGAAGCACCTTAAACTACTACGAGTATACAAACGTTTTGTTAACGAGTCATGACTAATTAGGCTTGAAATAAGAACCTTCTTATTTATGCTTTATATAAATAAACTTGTCTTTGTTTAGAAAAATGTTAAATAACAAATCTAAAAGCTTTCTTTATCTATCTTATATTATTATAAGTGGCTATTTTTATATTATCTTTACATAGAAAGAAGGAAAACTTGACATTAAACCCTACACCAATCCGTCTGGCCAGCGTGGTATTAATAGGCCAAGTAATAATAGGACATTAATGGGCTGTTATGATTTTATAAAGTAAGAGTTTTTATATTTTCAAGAGATAGATTGTTTTTTTAAACATATCTTTTAAATTCCCACAACCCCATCTAGTCTCAAACTAATTAGAATTTGTAATATAATTCACACTCTTAACATCAGTCGATATTGCAAAAAGTTTTTGGAATTTCATGACCGGCGACTAAGTCTCGTACATTATTTAGTTCATTGTACCACCTACAAACAGATAAGGAGGTAGCAAACATAAATATTCCCAAACAAGATTGTAGCAACACAATACACGCGCTGGCCGTTCTTCAATAAACCATAACCCATTGTCATTGGTCGATAACTCGTGCTATTGTTGTCCTTAAACAATAATCTTTATCTGCAATATTACAGTCCGCTTCACCGATGAAATGCTCGTTAGGACCCCTTTGCTCCTTATGATGTCCTGGTAGGTGATTGCGATTGCAGGAAATGTACAGAAGTACAATTTAAGTATTTGTTACTGAGCTTTTTAGCATTATTATTTTTACCGGCCTTTAAAATTGTCTCCGTAAATAGTGACGTATAAGAATAAAAGAATAACTAATGACCTTTTCTACTACAAACCTCAGATGATCAATGGAAAAGTCAACGTTGAATTCAAATGTGAATGCTATTAGGTTACTATAAATAATTATACATGCCAATGTCGAGTTACTACGTTCCAACAAATTCAGTTGGGAATTCCGAGGTTAAAAATCGAACATAATACATAACTAAGAATACAATAGCCTTATATTGAAGTTAGAGTTAAGTTTCTTTTTCTTTCATTGCACTGATATAGGCAAAACTTAATAACACGACAGTCATATTCACGTTTCATTGTATTAGTAGGCCAAGTATTCTTCCGTCACGGGAGGAGGCCCGTCCCTGCAGTGGGACATTAATATGCTGTAATGATTCGCGTTTCTGAATGTGGTGCTATTCAGAGACATCCTTCTGTCGCACCTGCACAGTGGCGCAATTCTAATAATAATGGCACGTCATACAGTCTGTCGACACGTGTCATTTGTCACGCGTTAGAGTTGTCTCGGCGTTGGGTTGAAGCAGTTGCCGCGGTTTACACCTCGACTAGTACGTTACGTGATAAATGTACGAACACTACTTATGTTTGATTTAGGGGGTTAATTATCTTCTTCTTTGTTCAGAAGTCAATAACTTTCAACTTAATGACTTGTGTAACGCAGAAATACTGGGACTACTGATTCCACATTTTTTTTCCTATTAGGTTTTGGCCTTTGTAAGACTGAAATGATGGGAAATCTTTTGCGCAAGATAGCTTCTAAAACTGCGCCCACTACCCAAAACTCTTACTAAGCAGTAGAGTGCTAACAGTTTTACCGTGTTAAGGCGTAGGGGTACGTTGGCTACTATCAGGCTATCGACTAGTTTCTATTGTCACTTTTATCGTAAGGAATAAAGATAAATAACACTGACAAACTGATTTGTAAAAAATATTATACAACTGCAAAATAATTTTGTGGCATAATCCTAAGCCTGGCTGTTACTTTGTGTACATTGATAAAAATATATTGTTAAATAAAAATATCCCTGAACAATAGTTTATTTTTAAAAATAATATTTATTCTATGAAAGCTTTGTGTAACTCAAAATGCGTATGTGCGGACTAGATTCAACAAGTTACATTGTTTCAGTAAAACTATAAATAATCCATCAGTAAAAATATACAAAAATGTTTCCATTGTTTGTCATATTGGTGACTGAATATTTTCCTAGCCGAGCCAATAACAGATCAAAGCATTGCTGTAGTTTTTCTCGTATAAATCGAGCAGAGTTTTCAAATACGAATTAGATTTACACAGCGTTGAATAGTTCTACGAGTAACAACATGTTGGAAAATCAAAAGTATATTGCATCTGACGTTTATACACTGACATTTCAGTTATATTTTTTTAGTTTACGATCATAAAATACGTTTGTAGTGTTTTAGTTTTGGTTCTTTCCTATTCATTAACCTATTTTTTAAATTCTATTTTTACTCTTACTCTACTTTTTAATAATCGGAGGAGGCTCTCACTCAGAATTTCATCATTTTTTGAGCAAAATTAAATAATATTTTTTCATAGGGTATAAACTTCATTCAAATTGTTTTGAGTCATTTGGATTGCATTAAAAAAAAAGTATTTCAGTGAATCGTTAATATAAAAAGTAGTCACTTTAAATCCGCTAGGAATAATTCCCAGGTTTTTACAAACCAAAATGTATATTTTTTTATGATATATACCTACTTAGGTTCTATAAAACTGGACTGGCTTACCTGAGACAATTTAAACAATAGCAAACCCAACACGGGTTCGTAAAAATAAAACCAGCAAAATGCTTTTCCGCAGCGTCCTTAAAGACTATTCTAAAATTATTCCACAATAAATAAGCGTGCTCGTTTCGCCACTTACTAAATAAGAAAGAAACTTTCATTTCCATTGAGAACGGCGTTACCTCATAATCCAAGTCTCTAAAGTTAAATGGTTACCAAATTGAACATTATTCGTGGAATAAACAAAAGTTTTGCGGGACCACCTTACCTTTTATTTGAAGAATAAAATTTCTAAGTTAACTTATTTAGGTCTTGCAAAATTTTCTTTATTTTTTTTTTGTATGGGAGACTGGAAATTTTCTGTATTTTACCCGATATAAAGTAGTGACACAGTCCAGGAATAAATTTAGAAGTGGTATTAATAACTCGAGTAAAAGAACAATTAAAACAATGAAAACAAAATTAAATTCTTGAACTATGTATTCTTGTATTTTGTGCAACTAGCTGTATGAAATGTGCATTTAAGCTGCAACTCTAACGAGTTCATAAATCGTTTTAATATTTTATGTATACAGAAAACTTTAACTGTACCGAACAATATAAGCAAAAAACTACCTTAAATTAAAAACATTAAAGTAGATAATAGTGTTTCATTGTAAAGGTGTGCTTCCTCCAATAATGAATCTTGGACCACTAATACCACGCTAGCTGACTTGATTGATAAATTGTTTAGAAGTCGCTGTCTATCGGAAGGGTATTGATATCCTATGTATCTTAGAGACGAAGAGGTTTGGTGAAGATTTTTTTTCATTATCGCAAGGACTGTATTGACATCTAGGCGACACCAATTTTCTATAAAGGCTATTCTATGTTAGATCGCATCGAATAAACTATTTCATACCAATCTATAGGCTTGTATGGAATAAAAATTACTGCTGAAATTCAGTATTAACAGTAGCCTCTGGCTCTCACAGCATTCTGCTACGCATTTGGCAGTGATAAGTGACGTAGACGTAGTATGCATTTTTTCTCTTGTATGAATTCCCTTTGTATCGTTTTTATTTCTTTTCTTTTTATTTATTTTATGATTTATATACTAGGTGTACCTTTTTTGTGTATATTTTCAGTTGTGTTTGAGAAATATTTTTCTTTATAACGTTTAATAGTTATGTCAGTTTTCCATACATGTGCGTCCACCGCAAACTATATTTCTGTACGGAAAACTGGCATAACTATGCGAGCTAAGCTAAACCAACTTACTTTGCCGGCGGTGGACGTTCGGCTTTAACATATGGAATTTCGGTAGGCAATTACAATAGAAAATCAATTGATGCCCGTTACTTATGACTGGCATCGCAATTAATGTCTCTCCTCTCCCTTGAAGTATATGCTAAGCAGTTTAGGAACTGATATTAATTAATTACATAATAATTAATGTGTGATCTCCAATATTCAAAATTTATTAACCCATTTACAGCGACCGATCGTTATAACGATCACAAAACTGTATTTAAAATACCCTCAATTTAAAAATATGTGACTACCGAAATATTTTGCGTTTTGTCTATTAATAGTTTCAGTGATCCTTTAGCTGTGTTTCTGGGCGTATTTCCTTATCCTATAATATTAATTTTGAATTATACTTGGATTTTCATTTATACAAGTGAAATTAACTTTCATTATGTCTGCAAAACGGTAAGTTTTCACAAAGTTTCTGTGAGTTAAACTTATTTTATAATTATTTTTTATAAATTTGTTACCTGCCTTACAAAATGTGAAGTGAATTTAGACCTTTTACATACTATTTTTATTAAAAATTACGTGTTATATTTCATGATCGTTATAACGATCAGTAGTAATATAGGGATATTTTATTTTCAGATCAATGGATCATACTAAACCATTGTTTCTCAATAAAATCATTGACAAATTGGAAAAGTGGATGATGATTCTACGTTCCTAAGATGTAGAACTATTTTTCCACCGGATAACGCTAATACCGATCACACAGATAAAGATTCTGGTGATGAGGGCCTTATTTATTAGCTTATTTTGCTGATCATTTACAATTTCGTTTCCCAGGTGCTCCTTGTCACCTGTTCTTTGACAATTTCTTTTCTTCCATTGAAGTTTTTCACGAATTGGGTAATAGAAGACTCAAAGCTACTGGAACAATTCCTGAAGACCGTACTAAAAATGTCCTTTGCCATACAACAACGAATTCAAGAAAATTGCAAGAGGCAATTTCACGTACTAGATAAGTCAGCCAGAGCATATTTTAGTTTGGAAGTGGAATGATACGTGGTGACATAGCATCTAATTCAAAAACCATCGAGCCCTTACGTAAAGCTAAAGTTTGTCAAAGAAGCAGAAAAAATATTTTCCTCATATTTTTTCTGCTGCTTTGACAACCTTTTACAAAAATAATGGAGGAGACTACGATTACCTTACGTTCTTACGTACCTCGGAGAACTTAGCCAGAGGTATTTTGGAAACACATAAAAGAACTGAGTCCAACTCCCAGAAATTATAGGGAAACCTCTCACTACGATATAATTGATCAGTTAGTGGAATACAATGACTCACTACTTCAGTATTCCCTTCGTAAAAAAAAGACACAAACTTTGCTTGTCAAAAGTGTAAGGTTCCCTTGCATCCAATAAAAACGTTTTGTAATACCAACAGTGTTTGTACTACAAATGGGATACAATATATAAATTGGTACTTGTGTTACCGTTAACCTACCCGCTTATTACTACTGATCGTTATAACGATCCTCATTTTCCCAGCTTTCTGGAAAACCTAGATTTTTTTTTAAATTTTTCCATGTTTACTATATGTATCAAGGTAACAATATTAAAAACTTAGGAAGATATCGAATAAAAAATAGTTTCAGTAACAACTGGGTTAACATGCCCTTTACACATACATATTTACCAATAATTTTAAACATCTGAAATGAAATGAAATGAAATGAAATATAAATGAAATGAAATATATTTATTTGCTAAAAATGTGGTTAGGAGGTTGACATTATATTTAAGTAGGTACAAGACACATTTTGCCTAAAGGCATGCAAATATTTAAAAATACAAGTCTACAATCAATCACACAGACTCCAAACAATAAAAATATACAATAACAAACCTTAAAATTATAAGAATCTAAAATGGAAAGAACAAGCATATTTTTTTAAGAAGTCCTTAATGGTATAGAAACTCTCTTCCACTAACCATTTTCGGAGAGTAATACAAAATTGATTGTATGGCAGGTTAACAATGTGGTCAGGTAAAGCATTATAAATAACCGGTGCCATGTACACACAACTCTTTCTAAACATTTCTATGCGAGGTACTGGTAGCTCTAAATGTGTGTGCGTTACTTTTCGCCTGTTAGTGTTATTATGTTGTTCGAAGAGATTCAAATTGCATTTTACAAATTTAGCCATTTCGTAGATGTATAGACTAGGTACAGTTAAAAGATTTTCTGATTTGAACACGGGCCTACAGGAGTCGGACCACTGCATATTAAATATTGCACGAATGCACTTTTTTTGTGCTATAAATACGCGAGTTACATCAGAGGAGTAGCCCCAGACTATTATGCCATAGCGGATTATTGAGCAAATATATGAATGATAAACCATTAATGCTGTTTGTCTAGAAGTGACATTTGTAATTTTTTTTAACGCGAATATAAATTTATTGATTCTTTTACAAAGATCATTGATATGATCCTTCCACGTTAAATGTTCATCTATTACAATACCTAAAAATTTTGAACTCTTTAGTTGTTCCACGGGTTGGTTATTACATTGAATATTTAATTGTCTATAATTAGTTTTAAATGACCTGAATTGAATAATATTAGTTTTGTCTATGTTAAGTTTCAGAGAGTTTAAGTTTAACCATGAAGTAATAGATTGGAGTGCGTTGTTAGTTTGATTTTCGCATGCGTTTATGTTATCACAGTCAACAATTATTGTGGTGTCGTCTGCAAATAGGACACAGTTATGGTTTTGTATTGCCTTTGGAAGATCATTGACATATATGAGAAACAACAATGGTCCCAAAATACTGCCTTGCGGCACGCCGCAATGATTAGATCTGACGTTAGAATCAATGGTTTCAATACAGTTAGTTTTGTTGTTATATTTGTTTACACGAGTAAATTGTCGTCTATTAGTTAAATATGATTGGAACCATTTTAGAGCTATGCCCCTTATACCACACTTATCTAACTTATAAAGTAATATATTGTGGCTAACAAAATCAAAAGCTTTACTTAAATCTAAAAACAGAACAATAGACGGTTTCTTTTTATTAATGTTATTAATTATTAAATTTACTAGGTTATAGACAGCAAGTTGAGTTGATTTATTTTTCCTAAATCCAAACTGTTGATTCAATCTGTTTATACCAGTAATTGGTGCCTTTGATCAACTCCTTTGAAATACGTACACATAAGTAGGTTAATGTTGTTTGATGATTCGTAAAAAAATATCATTATATTAATTATATAGGTTATAACTCTTTGATAAATGACAAGCCTTTCATCTTTGAACTGAATCAATAAATTTGCTTTCATTTTGTGTTTATGTTTATTAGTGGTGGCTTGTATAAATATTAACTCTCTCCGCGGTTTCATCGTATGTGATATTGAATTTAGGGTAGCAAACTACAATATTCCATACATCTAAAGTAATCGATTTTGAACGCGAGGCATATGATATTACTTACTTACGTATTTATTTAATTATTTATATGGTTCTTTATTATCTCTCTATCGTAATTGCTTAAGAGGTGCTCTCATTACCTGAGAGCTCGTGATCGATATAAGCTACCCGCTCCCTTTACTACAAGTCCAAACTACATAATAGCCCAGAAAGGCCTATAAGGCAGACAAGTCTTTACCACGTATGGTAGCAAATGTTAACCACGGATACCTAAATGTCCAAAAGGACGTTATGTTGACATTCCGTAGTAAGATTTTACGACACCCTAGGTATGAGACGAGGTGACACATGTATTTTTCCATTGTTTTATTAATTACATATTATTATTTTTTTTATAATCGTTGCGATTAACATTAAAATTGTGTCAAAGTAAAACGATCTCATACAAATTAAACAAAGCAATTCTTAACGCAGTATAAGTTAGTATGTCTTCATTTCAAACAGCAAAGGCTTTATCTAGACGGTATCAAAATATATATTCTAGGTTAATTGGTTATTCTGAGAGTTCTCTGTTGAATTATTCAGAAGTTTAGGCGTTCAGTACTGTTAGACATTGTTGTATTTAGTATAATAATGCTTTTTTACTAGGGTCAACAATCACGGGAGTCATATTTGAATAATATTATCATAACGTTCTCCGTGTGGTGACGGAGTAGGAATACAGTGTGTTACTACCCCATCTCATCCCATGGGTGTCGTAAAAACCAGCTAAGGGACTATCCGTGAATATTATCTTTACAAAGAAATAAAAAGAAGGAAAACTTCAAATTAAACCCTATACCAATCCGTCTGGCCAGCGTAGTATTAGCAGGCCAAGTATCCCTCCGTCCCGGGAGGAGGCCCGTCCCTGCAGTGGGCTGTTATGAATATAAAGTGATTAATTACAATTTGTTAACTGGCTAACAGTTTGTGTGTAAAACATATTTCAATTTTTATGTAGGCAACGATTAATAATTTTGCGACGTAAAATCTATTTATTGACACAGGTATTAAAAAAGCTAATGACGTTGTAAGAATGTGAAAACGTCAGCACCTATTTTCTTTCCGTGAACGTCGTCAAAAGCGAAATCAAATCAAATATATTTATTTTGTAAACGTAGGTATACATAGTACATTAATAATTATAAGTAGATTCTCTACGCTTTCCCAAGTTGGGGCATACAAAATTTTAAAATGTTTTTAAAATTAAATGTCACAGGAAAATTATTACACCCGTATTACGAGTATGTATACAAAACTTACAAAACAATAAAAGTATATTCGAAAAAATACCCAATCACTTCTTCAGAACTCTTGTAAAAAACCCTCTACTAACCTATCTACCAGCATAGTATTAGTAGGCCAATGTTACTCTACCCTAGCTTTCTCCTCACACAAACATATGAAACGAAATAACTTATACATTTATAATGAACTTGTTCACTCACGTCCGTGTCCGCCGCAGGGACGGGCTCGGTAAATATGTACGTATAAATATTTCTGTACGGTTCTGCAGATTTGTGAGTACACCTTACGTTTAACAACCTATGTAATGTTGTTCTGGAAACGAGCTATTCCTGGGACAGACTTACTACATTTAAGATAGTTTTATTTTGTATGGAAATAATAATTTGTCGAAAATGACCTTTACTATTTTACGAGCATTTGATTAAATTGACTTTAGCAAACACCTTTTTAGCAACGAACTCAAGGGATGAGATAAAGGCCAGACACTAACACAGAGCTTTCTGGAAAAAACTGTGCGGTGGTCTCCATTGACATAATATAATATTTTGAAAAAAAATTGTGACAAAAGTAAATCCAGGATTAGAATAATGACCACAAATCATTGACCTTCGTGCACGGCTGCTGCACACAGTGATCACAACGGCACCAAGGCAGTTTAATTGTCACAGATATAAATAAAATCCTTGAATAGCAAATAAGATTCTTTTGCCAAGTTTGATAATTTATGACATACGTTCTCTTTGGATAAAGGCCAAAGTAACACACTCAACCGTAAATGTAGCATTGTTCCAAATCTAACTTAAAAAGATTTTTCTAGAATGAATTTGATTCAAGGGGTTTTTGGAATAAAAAATGAATATTCCGTGCTGCTCAGAAAAGTAATAGTAAGTTTGGTTTAAATGATAATTGATAATATTAGTTAGCTGCTCAACTTATGCTAACTTAATGCTAAAACTACTTCTGTAGCATTTAAAAACATGTAAGATTCACTAGACAAACGACCTGATCAGGTTTGTACGCATGATGCTGCCACGGGACTGAGGGAATAAAAACATTTGAATAATACCCATTGGCGTATATGAAAATGATGATGAATTTTGCAGAGTGCTACATGGTTTCGCCGTAAATATGTTATTACGCTGATCGTTAAAACTGATTAAAATAATGTATCGTTATATTGCATTATAAATCAACAATTAACTTTTAAAGCTTTGAAAAATGCATGCAAAAAGAAAACACCAAAGTCGACGCTGGGTTGGTTGGCGGATGCAGTGGGCTTAGGCACGGATCCGCCTCACCGGAACTTTGCTCCTGGCTTGACAAGGCGTGGACATTTTTTTTCTATAGTAACCCTGTAATATTTACAGCAGTATAATTTTTTTTTACAAATTACCAATAGTTCTTTGTTGTGATGAAATAATTTGCAACCCAAATAAATTTTTTATTCTCAAATGCACTCGAAAAACGTGCTATGAAGTTGGTTGAAAACATTTTAATTCTTCAACTAGACCATTAAAATGTAAAAGATTAATAGCTCAATAGACCGTATTATTCAAGACTAGAGATACCATAGATCATCTCTACTAATTTGTCTAGTACAAGGTCTGCTTAGTTCGTTACTAGATGGCGTTTTTAGGTATGTTCATAAAGAATACTAAAGACATCCTAGACATTTTTAAGTTTAGTAAACAAAGTACAATAAGCACTTTTACATGATTGATATCCGTGCCTCAAAGCTTTCCAGCATTCAAATTACACTTAACTCCCACATAGCCTTACCCCGGGACCCAGAGCACATACTCTTAGCATATTTCTACTACATATACAGGACCTACTTGTACTCGAAGCCACTCATTTTTCTCGCAGCTGTGTAACATCTGCCACGATGCATAGTAAACGAGCCCTGTCTAAGTCTAGAACGGCTAGTTTGAGAACTGAAATCTTTACATTTTATTCTGTGAAAAGAAAATATTTTTTATATACATTTTGTACTTTAGATTGGCTCTGATATTATTGTAGAACAGAATATTTGTCGAACAGAGCAAAACATTTTTAAAATAAAAAAATTCTAAATATTTGTTTTGTTTCACCATGATATACCTACGTCACCCTGCTCCTTTTTTTATGTAATGGGAGGCAAACGAAAAAAATGTATAAACTTTATTAAATCTCTAATTTTTCTCCTTTATTTTTTACTAATTACATGACTTATTATAAATATCCACGATCGTTTTATATCACGCAAAAAGATTATTTACATTCATCATAATCGTTGCAAGCTAAGATCGTTCTTTTACAAAAATAAACCTCCCCCACGTAGGTACAGAGATACATGTCACGTTGACGGACAGGTTGCTATCAGGATCTGTGTCAAAGACCTATAAAGTAATGACATATTTTTCGTGCTTCATATTATTGTAATCTTTTAACTATTTCTTTTATCTCACACTGCAATAAAGAACGGCCATTTGTTACAAGAACTTTTGAAAATTTATTTTATATTTTTATACCTCTTCACCCTATCGTTCGCAGAACCATCGATAAACGATGGAGCCGTAAACAAAAAGAAGAAGAACTATTGTTTTTGTTTTCCATAAGTTTAATTGACAATTTTCTTACCGTTTCCTATAACACAATGCTGCATTCCCTAACAACGTTTTCATTAATTACAATTCCGGTCTGTAAACAAAACTTCACATCTACAATATCTCCGTACCATCCTATTACGTAGGATCCCATTTCCCGAGGAATAAAGCGCTTGAATCATGTAAAGTAAGATATTCTTTGTTTAGTGAACAAATTATGTGATATCGTATACTTCACGGTACGCGTAAACGTTGCTTCGTACTAGGTCGAGGTCAATTCTGTCGAGAAATTTTGGGGTTAAATGCGTTTGTCGAGAAATAGGGCAAGTGAATTTACCAACAGATGAGACGGGTGAAATTATTATACTTGCTGGGAATGCTGGTTAACTTTTGATTATGTATTGTATTAGTAAATATACTTAGGTTTAATCTTCATCATCTTCATCATAACAGCCCTTTAATGTCCCGCTGCAGGGAAGGGCCTCCTCCCGGAACGGAGGGATACTTGGCCTACTAATACCACGCTGGCCAGACGGATTGATATAGGGTTCAATTTCAAGTTTTTTAGGTAATATTCACGGATAGACCCTTAGTCGGTTTTTACGACACACGGGGTGAGATGGGGTGATGACATATATTATTCTTACTCCGTCACCACACGGAGAAGGTTTAATCTTAGGATGTTAAATCGTGGTTAAATTAATTATAGAAAATATGTTCGTGTACCTAAGGACAAACATCTATAAAACTTTTCAGAGAGTTGAATTTAATTGGCTTCTTGATCTAACACTTTTACAGACTTCACAAAACCGTTCAGCGTTATTCTAACAAATACGTGATTAAAAGAGATTATACTTCATATTATTATGCGATAAAGTCTATGGTAAACTTATTTTGCTGTTATGATACACATAAAAACTTTTTAATAGAACCGAAAATAAATATAAAACGTTAACGTTAATAAAAAAAGTTTGAAGAGTATCGCCTTCGAGATCCAATTACTAAGCACATATCTGTGACTTCTATAAAAACAGTTTTTGTGTTGTATAAAATTAAAATAATGGTAAAATGTATCATAATTTTATTTTTTTAGTAGTATTCAATAAACATAATATCGCCTCTTTTGAACTTCAAATCATTTGATCGTACAATATTCACAGCATAATTTACTAACATCAAGAAATATATCTGTCTAACTATCATATTATATCTGTGTCAGTTACAGATATCAAAAAACAATAGTATTTTCACTAAGACGTCATAAAATAATATTTGTCTAACTAACAAAAGAGGTGTTTTCTTCCAGACACATTCAACAAGCAAACAAAAAATATACCGCATCCATTTCCATCTAGTTGGTCGCACTTAACCCGGACGGTATTTCAACCCGGACGTCAAGCCGGGTGGGGTTGCCCGGACTACGGACGCTTCCGGACACGGCTCGTTTGATATTCAGCCGGCACAATGCCAGGTGTCGTTTACAGGCGACTCTCGTGGTTGCTTAACGCTGCGTAAAAAATATTTTTATAAGTAGATGCAGAGCTTTAAAATCGTTTAGGGATGCTCGAGTGTATTCATGAAGGTGAGAAGTGGGTGTGAATGAGGACGAGGAGTTTGTGAGTTTGTATTTTAACTGTGTTTTTGTTTAATGCTTGTTTGTTTGAATTAAAATGATGCAGTTAAAATATTTATGTGTTAGGTAACATTGAAAACTACGTGGTAGTACCAGTACGACAAAATACCATTCTTAAATTCAACAAGATTAATACTGTACAGTGTAATGAAGAAAGAATACAGAGTATGACCATCACATTTCATTCCGAGGATCGCAAAATTGCTTCCAATGGATTTATAAAAGTCAGCACCAATGGATGTACATAGGAATAGTGAACTCAGATCACTATTATCATAAAGCAGAAACAACTAAAAGCTCAGTAATTCACTATACACACGAAATAAATGTAGACTATTATTTATAAATTTATCAAGGTATTTGCAAAGACATAAACAAATATTATTCTTAATATACTTTTCTTCGAAATGTATAAAATACTCTTCTATTGAATAATAATGGACACAGCAATATTACTTGTATTTTCAGTACTGTGAAGTTCGCAATCACATTTCGTTCAACACAAATCCGTATTGGCAGAAGCCTTCCCTTTGCCTCGTTATAGAGAACATACACCATTTACATAATAGAGACGACAATTCTTTACATTTTATTGTAGCAGCAAATAATAATATTTTTTACATCATCATCATCATAACAGCCCACTAAAGTCCCACTGCCGGGACGGGCCTCCTCTCATCACGGAGGGATAATTGGCCTACTAATACCACGCTGGCTAGACGAAACGGCTTAATTTCAAGTTTTCCCTCTTTTTATTTCGTAAAGATAATATTCACGGATAGTCCCTTAGTTGGTTTTTACGACACCCATGGGATGAGATGGGGTGGTGACATATTGTATTCTTACTTCGTCACCACACGGAGATTTTTTACATATTCACAACCAACGCCTACTGAAAACACATTGAGTATCGAGTTGTAAGCTGTGTACATATCGTATGTGTATAACCTACATTTTATCCCTTTTTTGTTAATTTTTAAGTACTTATTACACAAAACTTTGGTGTCATGAAATCTAACGAAGAAAAAATTTGCAATCATTACCTCTACGAAGGCACAATATAAAGAAACCTTATACCATTTCGCGTGAACAAAATCTCTGAATTTCCTTCCTCACTAAAAAGGCTGTTCCTGGATATAATAGGTACTTATTATGATTATTTAGAATGAAACTTACATTTTTACCTTGGTTTCCACGATATTATGGAAAAGGCTGTTTGAAAAAGAATGATATATGTAAACAAGAGCAACTGCTGTTGTCATAAAAAGATCAAACAGGCAACTAAAAATGTCAAAATGAAATATGCGTAGGCATCTCTAAAAGTTAGACGCTCGCTGCCAATTTACCACACTCTCCTGTCTAAGCACATTAAAAAGATTACGACAGCCTTAAATCCGCTTTCTGTTCTGGCCAATTTGATAGAAAATGTCAGCCTTGAGTAAATTACTTAAAGCGAATTAGAAAGGAAAAACTAAATTAATTTATAAAAATCCATACTGACTTCGGTAATATTAAAGAGATAAAAAGTTAGTTCGTTAAATGGATTTAATAAATGCACTAATCTTTGGTGCTTTTGGGTTTATTACTTATATTGAACCATTCTTTTTTTTTTTTTTTTTTCTTATCTTTAAAATATATATATTATCTTTAAATTATATTCTATATTTTATATCATACATACATACATAAACTCACGCCTTATCCCGTCCGGGGTAGGCAAAGACGACAGAACGCCACTTGGGCCTTGCCCACATTCAATAAGCGAGTCATGCATGTCGTTTATAAGTTAGAATAATTACATTAGAAAACTATTTTTTATTGATTTCAGGTAGGATATTTTAGTTTTTGGAATGATTAAATGAATAGTATTACAAACTACTAAAGTAACACTTAAGTAAATGATTAAGTAATAATGGAGAAAGTAAACCATTAAGTAATAATAGAGAAAATAACACGTTCGCTTTATTTAAGTTAGTCTTGCGGTTGGCCAAGTAGCGTAGAACAGTGTAACACTTTTAATTACAATATTAAACTTCTAAAGAAATTGAACTAACAACTTGAACTGTAATTTTTGTATCGGATAAATTAATTTAATTTTATAAAAGAGGATTCTGCGAGATAAAAGTTAGATGAGTTTTCCTCTGTAGTGATGGAGTAAGACTGAGGTATATAATTGCAGAAAATGTCGTAATGAACTTTTATAAAGATATTTTATTTTATTTTTAGTTAGAAAATCTTCTTACATTAATAATTTGTCTCTAGAAATATTTTTCTTTGACGTTGATATTTTAAAAAATAATTGCGTCGCTGCTCTAGTTTCACGCTGTACAAATTAATAACAGTAATCTTAAAGTTCCTTGTAGATTTAAAATAACTACAGGGTTTTAGCACTCCAGATTACTCCGAGGTTGTCGTAAAGGGAGCCTAAGGGATTAGTACTTTATAGTAACTATCTTTAGCAGAAAATGAAATCTTAACAAACTAGGCCAAACTCCTCGTTGGCACACATGTAAGAATGCTATTTATGTTTTACCAATTGTTTTCCGACATTTCTATTACTTCCTATATAAAACACCATAATTTTCTGATGGAAAGGCTTGGAAAACAATGTCAGTCGCCATGGGACTATATTGAAATTGTACATTTAACAATATGACCTACTTTCTTTGGCGTATAATTATTCTGTAACAATTTTCAGGACATTTTATTTCTCACGTGAATACATTGTAAAGGTTTAGTATAACATTACGCAGGTACAATTCAAATAAATGAAAATTAACATTTAACAAGCCTAGTTCTACGGTAAAGGTTTAGATTGTTAAATTGCCAGTGACCTAATTATCAGTCCCTTTTAGTACTATAAGTATAAATTATAATATGTACGAGTTCTGTTGCAAAGCGAGAGAAAGCAAAATAGTAAAAACAAACTGAACTTTTAGTAGTGATTCATTAATGCCTAACTGAAAATGGTTTATATCCTATGTCAGAAGGAAACTTGACTATTAAAATAACTCTGGCCAGAAAAATTGGTTTAGTCGGGCCAGTTTTGGATTAGGCAAAGATTTCATGACAAGTTTTTTTCTTTTGTGTCCTATAAGCTTTTGCGATTTTCTTTTCAATGACAAATACGGTAAGTACAAGAATCCTGACGCGTGATAAACATAGACTTGGCACTACAAGGTAGTATAGAATTTTGTGTCACGTTTTCCTCCCTTAACAAAAAAGATTTTGTACAGCTGTAGTCTCTTGGTCAACTAGGTTTACCTGGCGACCCTTACAGAAAGGATAATGGAAATATTCCTGGTAGTATAAAAACCAAAGAGCAATAAAGTGGTTAGACATTTCAAGAAACACAAAACATAATATTCTGAGTACCTAGTTAAAGTAAAGATGAGGTTCTAAGTGCTAATGAAACACAAGCTGCACGACATAACACTAAGTATGTAGATATCCAACAGAAATTGTATTCAACAAACGTAATGATCTAGGAACAAGGTCACAGGGACACTAATAAACAGGCATATGCACGCTAAACGGTTGGGTCTAATTTAATCAACAGACATCTTAGCTAAGGGTTCATGAAAATTAATGAGGTCCCAACAAAATGGTCATTTGGACCAATAACCAGTGGAAAGATTATTTTCCCCGCAATTATACAGACACGAAATACAAATGCAGGGTTGCCAAATATTTGTTGGAATATTTTCCAGCTTGTAGGTGATTTACGGATTACGTTTGTCGGAAAATTAAAACGGTTCATCAACAGAAATACGTGTCTTTATATTTTGTGTCTTGTGTTTGTGCTTGTGGACTAAGAAGACAGATTGGCACTTTTACTTCCTGTAGATTTTGTATGACTCGGACAAAGAACGTCTAAAAAAATATCAATGCTAGAAATAAATTTCTATTCTATTCTAAAGACAGTTCTTTACCAATTCGTTTAATCAACATTTAATTAGATGGCCAAATTCTTTATTACTTGTCAAAGAAACTTATCGTGTTGCTGTCCTATCCACTGGTATCCTTTATTATTTTTATTGGTATTTCATTTTTTTCCTATCTTATCTATACTTATAATAAAACTGTAGAGAAGTCAATTCTGTACATTGAATATATGTTAAAAATTAATATTGGAGGATGAATGGTGATCGATACTGATGCCAAAAATGCAATTAATAAATTTTTTGTCTGTCTGTCTGTCTGTCTGTCTGTCTGTCTGTCTGTCTGTCTGTATGTGCACGCATGGGTCAAAAACTACTGAAGGCATTTTAACCAAACTTGGTACGATTGTAGTCCATACTCCTGGGCAGGTTATAGGCTGTATAACATAACGCTAAGACACATAGGAACTGAGCAGTGACGATAAATTTGAAGCAAGTCGGTTGAAAATGCACTTTCGAGCTCTTATCATCGCATACGTTGATCATACGCTAAAAATATGTATTACAAAAATAATGGTCTTCAAAAGATGTACAAAAAAGTCCTTAATAGTATGTATCTATCTTTTATATATTACCCACAATAACGTGTTTAATCGTTAGGGTTTTCTTTAAAGTGTATTAAATACATAAATATATTGTATTTTGCATAGACAATTATCTTTATCAAACTTCCATATTTCAAAAGTACACTTTAATATCTTATTCATAAAAAAAAAGTTATAGAAATCGGTTTATAAACACACAAGATATAGATGAAAGAAAATTTCCAAATTTCGCCGCGCCAGTATGAGTACGGCTGTACGGTTGATTTTTGTTTAACGTCCGAAACGGCCAACCGCTGCATCTATATAATTTCATTTACATTGACTCTTAATGCGAACGGACGTGGTTCTTATTGACTCTTCTCGGAATAAGCGCGCTTTAGATATTAAAATACATAGATACGTAGTTTTTATTAGGTATTAAGTTTAAAGTATCTATCTTCTATACTATAATAAAACTGTAGAGGTCGAAATGTCTGTTCTATTCGAAAATTCAGATAAAAATTTATCTATAAAATCTAGAAAAAAGTCAAAAACCACGAAATTACAATTTTTAGTATTAATGTCTATTTGTCTGTTTGTTACCGCACATCTTTAAAACGAATTATTATAATCTTAAGACCAATACATTGTATTGTAGCCTTTTTTATTAGGCTTAAACTGAGGTATGTTTCATCAAAATCGGAACAGTATTACACGAGATATCGATCTCTATATTAGAACAGTCTAATACAAATCAGGGGTCATGAAAAATGGATTTGGTTTAATGTTGAATGAATTTAAATTTCGTTTCTTTTGTTCACGAGATGGCGTTACCAGTAGTAATCACAAAATAAATGTGTATGTAAATAATCTATAACTATTTTATTATTAAGTGCTATTAATTATAAGTTATTCCTTTTAAATGTTAATAAAATTAACCATGAATCGTATGTGTAATATCAATTTTATTATAAGTCTTATTAAATTAAATCGATTATAAGTTTACTTGATTGTTATATTTTTGTGTTTTTCGTAAATGAAACGCAATTTAATTAAATATAAATTGTATTAGTAAGCTATTAATCTAAAATATCAATTATTATCTTGGTATTAATTTAGTTTAAACTGTAGTAGTTACTGGTCAACGTAAAAATATGCAACAGACTCCACCTGTTTTTATTAATGTAAATAAATACAAATAAACTTTATTAGTTAATCAGAGGTAAAAAACATCTGACAAAAATAAATAGTCTTTCCCTGTTTTGCCAATATTGGCGTACAAACTTATTTTTTAAAGTTAAACTATACCTATCATCATAACAGCCCACTAATATCCCACTGCAGGGACGGGCCTCCTCCCGTGAAGGATGGATACTTGGCCTACTAATACCACGCTGGCCAGACGGATTGGTATAGGGTTTAATTTCAAGTTTTCCTTCATTTTTATTTCGTAAAGAGAATATTCACCGATAGTCCCTAACTCGGTTTTTACGCCAACCTGGGGATGAGATGGGGAGGTGACATATTGTATTTTTATTTCTTCACCACACGGATAATCGCTAATTTATTATGAATTAAATTTGCACGTCGTGTATGTCAGTATAAGTTTAGAAGCAGTCTCTAAAGATCTGTCTTTGTAAAGATCTGTTCTTAAAAAGGTTTTGGTTCTTTTGGAGTATATTCTTTCGTTACAAGGTTTAAAAAACAATTTTTCAGTATTAAATCGAATTGCGAAGTAGTAACATCCACCACGCGAACGAAGTCGCGGGGACAGCTAGTAAATAATATCAGCGATATTTGCCGTAGTGGAAATATACTACGCCCACAGGCCACATGTAAAATATCAAGAATTCTAATTTATTTACCTCACGGAGGGGTCATTTACTTATGTAGTTTCGTATTCCTATGTCATTGGTAATTATTACTTTAAAAGTAGCGGAGAAAAGGTCGTTAATTTGCATTCTTAGTCTATCATCAGCGGAAAATCAACTGAAGTTAGACAGAATAATTTAACTCCAAATCATAATAATATGACCCTAGCAGACATTGTTACCAGTTATCCTTACATTAATGTCTATCCCATTTACTTTATTATTCATCTATGTAGTTCCACAATGAATTTGTAAGCATACGTAATTTCAATAATCCTATGAATATTTGGTTAATGGAAATGATAATCCAGATAATCCCAAGATAGGATATATTAAAATTTTACATTAACAATTATAGTTTCTGTAATACGAACGTGCGTGTTGAGATAATTATTAATATACTTAGATAAAGCAAAATAAATTTGTAATAATACTACGCGTATGTCATCATTATGAATGTTAGATATGACCTGTCGTGTATAGACAGTTTAGACAGTCCCATTTAATGTCCACACGTCCAGTTTTGGACATATCCCTCATCTAAATATTTTCTTTGCCTCCCTCATCTGACTTCATCCATAGAATATTATTTGTCAATGTTGACTGGTCCCAAACTCAGCAGAGCTCGTGTATGATATACACACCTCAACAAAGTCTAGGGATATTTTGTATAAAGTTGTGAAACTCGAAAAATTTGGTTTGTAATTTTGTTTTTTTTTAAATTCTTTTGATGAAAACTTACTTTGTTAACCTTTTTCAACCATTCTAAATTTGAATTTGAAAAATAAAATTAAAAATAAAAGATTTACGCGGCATAAACGTAGTCAAGTTCGAAAATTTCATTTACCAATAGTGGGTTTTGACTGCTTTTTTGTGTAAAATTTAAGTTTTATAACAATTTAAACGTTTATTTCGAATAAATGATATTGTGTGCATCAAGCAGCGGCGCCATTTCATCAGAGAGAAAATGTTATGGGCAGTAGGCATGCTCCCAGCTGCGGGTACTAAGCGGAGTATTGCTGAAGAGATTAGAACAATAAAAAATAAGAAATCAGGGTTATGGTCACGTTATCGTGCTCCTGGTGAAGTGGCTGAAAGATTCCACAGCAAAAAGTTTATCACCACTTAACGACATGATCGATTTTGCAAGTTCCCGCGAAAAGACAGCCAAATGTTACTACCATGCAGCTGGTGTAGAGGCTCCAGCTCTTGGTGGAGACTCTTGCGGTTGACCAAACTGTCAGAAGAAGTCGGCACGAAGCCCACCTTTATGCTCGCATACCGTTTTATACTCCAGCACTACGCCGAGCGAATCGCGCACGACGACTAGACTGGGCTCGTGAACATTTGCTCTGCAAAGATAACCTGTGATCTGTAGTGGTGATTACGCATGAGTCCCGATTCGGTTTCTACTCGTATTCACGTAGAGAACGTGCTTGGCGAGTTCCTGGTTGTGATAGCCGTCTACAACATCCTCAGGAAATCTATTCATACCACGATAGAACAAATTATGGTTTGGACGGGAAATTGTATCGGTCGAAGAACAGAGCGCGTTTTGATGAGAAACACCATGTCGGCTGAAAAATAATTTAATGAGGTGCTAGTACTAATAATCTACCACCGTAGACTACAATTGGGCCAAATGTTCAAGTTCATGGACAATAACACCCGTTCGCATAAAGCGAGAGTGATGACAAGCTGGTTGCAGAAGCACGATGTATCGATTTTATGCTGAATCACTCAATCCCCTATCCTCAAAACCATAAAATACGCGTAGGACATGTTCAAAAGAAGGGTTTTGGTGATTTTTCCTGCATAAAATTGCGATGGAAGGGCAACTTTTTTTGCATCCTAGTCGGACCTGGAACAATATACCGCACCAAGACCTGGATAACATAATAAAAGCATGAAAAACCATTGCAGGACCGTTATTTATGGTTTTTTTAATGTGCTACTACTGATTACTCACATAACAGTTAAAAACAGATAAATTTTTGCTTATTTTCACTTTTGCTTAAGAAACACATTCATTGTTAGTTTCACTAATTTTCCAAGTTTTTTATTTATTTGAATAAAAAATTATTTATGCAAAAATAATTATTTTATTTTATTCTGGATTGTAGCCTGATAAATTGTCTTTATAAAAATATAAACATGTTGTATGCTATCTTCAATAATTTTGAAGTTAATTGAGTAAATACCACATATCCCTAGACTTTGTTGAGGTGTGTATGTCCAGCAGTGGACGTCAATTGGCTGGTGGATGGTTGGCTTACCAAATTATATTCGGAGCTTAATGCTCTTTGTCAAAGCTTCTAACGCAACTTTATTAACTAAATATATACTTATAGTAAGACAAACTTAAACTATACAGAAGTTTTCGCCAAAAATACTTTCGAAACAAAATAAAGGGGTTATCCAGTAAAGCCCTACGACATTTACATACAAAATAATATTAAACAAAAACTTATTCAACAAAATGTAGTTTCTGGACCGTAAACATGTAAGAACTCATCAGTCAAAGTTTCTTAAGGCTTACGAGACAAGACATCCCAAACTATTCGAGGGACTGGCCGAAAACAATTCCAAACATTGTTTATCCACCCACCCGCGGTCTAGTCCCCACGGAATATTATGGGGTTTCTGAAAGATTTCCAAAATCCCTTTCAGGGTAGTTCGTAGACCGTTAGTAGGGTTAACGGGCTTCTTATTATGCATATGATGCTATAAAGTTTAGCTGTTCATTTGTGCCGTCTAAGTTTTACGGGGTGTTTTATTGAAATAAGGATTAGCTTTATTGAGTAGGTTAAGAGGTTTAAATTGAATCATCAATTATGTTCTTAAGCACTTTAGGTTCATCCAGCTCCTTTGCTTTATGTCTTGTTTTCACATTATCTAAATAACTGGCCCGGCCAGAGGTTTATCTTTAATTTATTTGTTGTGCCTTTTAAGTAGCTTTATATTTTCTTAGAAGATTCACAGATTATTCTTGGACGCTTTATTAATATTTGGTAATAAAACTACGCACTTAGGATAAACATCGTTTCAACCTTTGTTCGGATCAAGACACAGTACTAAACGTTTTAATGTTAGGAATGTAGGGATAAAGTACTATAGATATAAACAATCACTATAACAAATTAACAGCAACAATAACGCCGTAGCTCTATTGTCAATGTTGTGTGGAGCATTGTACGAATCCTTTAACTATCTCTCACCATAAGTTCATCAGTGTTGCATGGTAGAAACTGATATCATCCAGTATACTACAAGTATAAGAAAAAAACTAAATTTTCATCGTTTACCATACTTACTTCGTTTACATACATTTATGTAAAGCGCAAATGATGACCGTGACGGAGGGATACTTGGCCTTCTATTACCACGTTGGCCAGACGGATTGGTACAGGGTTTAATTTCAAGTTTTCCTTCTTTTTATTTCGTACAGATAACATTCACGGATAGTCCCTTAGTCGGTTTTTACGACACCCATGAGATGAGATGGGGTGGTGACATATTGTATTCTTACTCCGTCACCACACGGAGATTTATTCTGTATTTAATGCTTGCTTATTATAATATCTAACAGACATTTTCACTTCATGGCGATGGAGCTTGACCACAAAATAAAGCAATATTGTACGTGTGCTAGAAAAGCACGTTCAAAAGACGTTACATGAAACTGCTATAAAGAAAACACACATTTATAATGGACGTTTATAGCTTGGAGTACAAAATAAATCTCCATTTAGTTGTGAAAACTAGAGTGTCTAGCGCTCTCAGGAGTAATTCTTTATAGTGAAGAAATATTGATAAGTATGTGTTTGCCTGTACTTAACTATTACCTTTTATTGAAATGTTTTTGGACTCTGGTTGGTTGCACGTTCAGATTGATGGTGTAGTGACTTTATAAGTACATTTCTGATCGATCGTTACATTGATACGAGTATTCGTATTTCAAGTTTGTTAATTTTAATTTATGCAACTACATAGTTCAATATTTTATTCAATTAGACTGAAACTTTAGGATTTAATCTGCCTTGACGGCCTGAGCTATCAAACGGATATATCTACTGCGGTTATATAGTATTTAAAAAATTGTAAAATCCAAATGACTAAATCGACTACTTACAATGCCCCTAATAAGAGAATTAAATAAAAATATAATAGTCAGCTTACTTATTATTCCTCTTAATAAATCCATAGTTACAAATTAGGAAGGAACTTTTTCCAACTTAATTGATTTCTCATTAATTTAATGATTTTTTTCTTTGTACTTCACCTTAGATTTTGTCAAACTTCTAGAAAAGGGGTGCAATTAGTCCCATGTCATGTACCCTTACAAATTCCCCCAAAACTAACAACATTTTGGCATTTCACTTTACTAATCTTAACACCTTTACACATTTGCATTTACACTATTAAATACATACATATCATTCCTTTTGATCGCGATAGCTGACCATATCCCAAACATATAAATATTTCATAACGCTGGGGTACAAAATCTGATCGTGTCACGAATAAACGAGTCCCTGTGTTGTTGTATGGTAATCTCTGGAGGCCTATTTCTAGGGCGAGGTTGCTTTATGTGACAGACTGTATTAAAGGCTAAAATGTATTTGAATTGTAGAAAATAACTTTAATATTTAAGATGTTTACTTTTTATCTGACTCCAAAAAGATGTGAAGGTTTTTAATTTTGGTGTACTTTCGTTTTGTTTATTATTTGTTAAAAAAAATGTTGTTTGAAAAGTTAGTCCTGTAGAAAATTCTACAAAATAAATGTTGTAATTTGATTCAATTACAAAAAATACTTAAGTACTACTAAATACTACAACTAATGTGTGAAAATTATTTAAGTATTGAAATCGGTAACCTAATTATAAATTGGTCCCGGATTTATAATAAGAAAATTAATAATTTAATTGTTTACAGACATGCCTTATTGTAGTTATAGCCGTTTTTTTCTAGTGGCTGTAAAAGCTTCATAGTTTTCGGTCGCACTGGTTAACTTAATTGTACAGCAGTCACGGATACAAAAATAACTAACGTTATAGGTCAAACACGAGTATTTGTAATAAAACAATGCAATGTTTTCAAAATAATAATATTATTTTGAAAGCTTAAGAAAAAAAAACCTGTAGAAGGTTTACGAACATTGTTAATACAGCCAGGCCCACGTTTACGACTGGCAACATTAAACATCTTATACTTTCCTCCTTTTTTACATCCACATCATCAACACCATTCTTTTACAACAAAACTAAATAAATTAATTTAAATTCCTGACTTAAAGGCTACTCTAGATTAACTCGACACGTCTCAGAATAGGCCTCCAGTTGGGCCGCTCGCAAATAAAATTTTATAGCCAGAATTCGCGTTCGTGTTTCAACTAAAAATACATTTTACGTCTGACTTTTCTTTTCGTATGAAAATTTGTTGCGTTTGCACGTCTACTGCGAGTAACTTTAAACATCACGATGCTTGCTATCTTAAATTCTAAATATTTCTTTATAACTTTAAATTACATTTACGAACGGCTTAGTGGAATTAAGGAAGATTACCTATGTTTGGTTTGAGAGCTAATTATTTTTATTTAAATTACTATTATATATTACTACTGTAGATATACTAATACTATATATTACTACTTACAAACTCTCATCACTTATCATGAGGGTGTGCTGAGACTAAGGCCTTAGCCAAAGCAACTGAAGAAAAAAAAGACAAGGGTATAAATTCGAATGCATTTTATAATGTTTACCAATTTAAAAAAAATATATTTCTGTAAATCATCCAAGTAACAAAATTGGGTGTTTGGAAAAAATACAAACGTTAAAAAATTGATAGTTTTCTTCCAGATCATAATAATCGCTTTCAATAACTCTTAACACAACATAGTCCACTAACCACACAATTATAACGGCCTTATTACAAAATACGGTCTAACTATAAACCACGATTTATGACGTCACAAAACCACTGTTTTTGAAATTTGTTATTGCAAAATCAGTCTTAACGCTAAAGTGTTAAAACTGATTTTGTATTAAGAAATACAAAATCATAAATTTGATAATACAAAATCAGTTTTAACACTTTAGCGTTAGGACTGATTTTGCAATAACAAATTTCAAAAACAGTGGTTTTGTGACGTCATAAATCGTGGTTTATAGTTAGACCGTATTTTGTAATAAGGCTGTAAGAGTTTAGTTTATCTAAACACATAGTTTTATATCATCGCTTTATATTGTACAACTTTCACCCGACTTGTTCAAACATGTCCTTGTGCCAATCATGAAGCTGTCGAGAAATGTTGTGTTCAAAATTAGATTACGAAAGTCCCTTCCTCTACGTGATAGGTACGCATTAATATTGAACACGATATACAGGAATATATTCAGATATGTTTTATATCATTACAGATATATTGGATGTTTTTATGGTGATTTTTAGAATAAAATATGAATGTTTTATGTTTGATTTCAATAAGTTTTTTTCCTGCGTGTGTGCTTGTGGAATAACTAATGGTTATTGTGTGTACTATGTGGAGGCGAAATACGAATGCAATAATGGTGTCATTATCCCATATCATCTCATGAGTTTCGTGTCGTCTCTATAAACAAAAGTAAGCACAATAACCGTTAAAGCCTGTGCTACCAAGCCGACCAAACAGCCAACCAGTGGTATCAGTAAGTCAATATTACTTTTGCTAGCCGTCTTAATCTATACGATGTATGGCTATTTTTAAATAAATGAGATTTAAAAAAAAAATATTACTTTTGCTGCTAGAGGAGGCTACCCCTGCTCTAGTAACTTTGCTGAGTCGGGTCTACAGAGATGTTATGTTAGACCGCTTGGACACTGACACATACCTTGATCGATATAATTATTTTATGATCCTGAAGATAAATGAGCAGCGTTAGGAGCATCTGTTAAACTCGCCATTATTTAGAAAATGTAACTTTTATTAGATAGGCCATTAAATAGGATATTTTGACAAAAAACCCGTAAGCAAATAACTTATCTGCAATGAGACAAACGGCTGAAAGCAAAATAATATTTTGACGGAAAATTCTATAACATATTAACAAAAATAATATAAAAGTCAGTAATGTACTGCATAATGTAGAAGCTAGTTCTCCATTTCGCCACGCAAGTTGATTTTTACATTTTGCGCAAAGCAGCGATCGATACCTTTGTCTTCGATGTAAATGATGCATGAAAGATCGCTTACACTCACTCTGTATCGTGTTGTCTGCTGTAGTTTTGAATACATTGTATAAGAGATAGACAATGTAACTTGCTGTTCATAGAACTCGATCACCTGATGGTAAGTGACGCCAAAATCCTAGAAAGAAACTAGAGCTTGAAGTCGTCGAGAAATGCAAGAAGATTTTAAATTCAAACTGTTGCAATTGAGGGTGTAGTGTAGTTCAGCATATTCGTATACACGTATTATGCGCTGCGTCATTATGTCTACAGTAAAACTAAGTTTAAGGGTTCTGTCCTCAATTTTTTTTTTCAATTTTTTTTAAAAGACAACTCCCGCACTAGGGATCATGCCCTGTGTCGCGGGGACCTTTTACCAACATCAATTAACGGACACAAAACGGACAGTTATTGTCTTGACTTGAGTCTTTAATGTATTTTAGTCCCAGGGCCGATGTCGCAATATGCCATTCACGAGGCTGTTAAGTCGTTGGCATATTTTGTGAGACAAACGAATGATAGGCCTGAAGGCTTAGATACTTTTTCAGAGTCTGTTGAATAAATTATAATTGATGAAATGTATTTTCACACACATTTTTATTTTCATGTCCATTAAAAACCTAATTCCAGAGTGGTATTAGTCAGTTATTATTATTGGTCAGTTAGTCAGTTTCTCTCTCCACAGAAGAACACTACTCATTGCATTATAACAGTAAAGTTTGTTAAAAATTATTAAGACCATATAATTTAAAATAATACAATGTATATCTCGCTTAATATCTTAGAGTCGATCGCTTTAGATAAGATAGCGTCACTAAGTGATTTATTGAAGAGTCTGTCTTTAGGGGATGTATGCGACTTGAATTTAAAGTACATTGTGAAATCAATGTGTGCTTGAAGCCGGGCTTGAAACATACAATAACTAAATACGTAAGTTAGTTTAGTGTACTTTCATAACTGACCTGTACCTTAATTGCCTCGGTGGCGCAACGGTCACGGAAGTGGTTGCCGTGCACAAGGTTGCGCGTTTGACTGTCGCGTCGCGCGTGAAAGATTAATTGAGACTTATATTCCATATAGATCAAGTTTATTACCGTAAAAAATCGTTTTGGATGAGAATAGGTATTTTCTCTATTCTTAAATTATTTTCAATACGTATGCAGTGTAGGGCAAAAATATAATGTTGTAAATAAATAAAGAATTGCTGGGAAGTATAAACCTTAAGAAAGATGAAAATTTACGTAATTTTAAGATAAACAAAACCTAGTTCTACAATTCATTTAATCCGAGTAACATGTTGACTTACGATGCCAACTTAAAATCGACAGACACAACGCATTGCATCTTCCCAAACATCAAAGGCCATTTCCATAACATTAGCATTTAAACACAGAATCCTTTTCCTCCACAATATTGCGACAATAAGCGACTAAGTTCATTTGTATGTGAGAAGTACCAAGATTTGAGTGCTAATTTAGACAAAATTCCACATTTAACTGTATTACGCCACCCATGAAGCCTTATTAAAGTCGTTTGGTAATTTACTTGAAAATTAACCGCGCTATCCTTATATTTGACTTTAGGGAGCCTTATTGTGAATTACCTCATTTAACCGATAATAGTGAACTTGAACTGCTTTCTCTCCTTGTGCTTATAGAACATTTAAAAGAACTTTTAGACAATCATAGTTCTACCCGCGGTTTTCGCTCAGTAAGTATAAGTACATTCTTGATGCACCGAATGTTTGTTTGGTTTACGTATAATAATATACGTTTTGATTATTGTATTTCAATTATGTTCAGCTGTGTCCAAAGATTGGACATTGAGCAGCATTTTTGTCTTCAAAAAGTTATTATGCAGAAACACTAAAGCTTACACAGCAAAACAACCAAACGGCATACCGAATAGTTCGGTCGAATATCCGGTTCGGTAGAGGTTAAACCGATTAGTGACAAAACCGGCGCATCTCTAATAATAATTAATTTTAGCCTGACAAACTTCAATACTCCATTGGAATTTGGTTATAAACCACTGGGCCAGGGAATTTCATCTTTAATTCGGAATTTGACTGACTGTTTATAACTTCGAAAATTTTCATAATTTGTGTCATATTCCATGTGTAATACACACGCGTAAACACAATACTGTTTAAGTATAGTAAAATTTATGACGTAACGAATTTTCTGTTGACGTTTTATTTCTTGAAACTTTAAAATATTATAACCACACTGGCTAGTGGAAAAAATCATTCATTAACATAAGGAATACACTAACTTTACTTACTTACTCCGCCGGCTCAACGACCCAAAATGTGTCTTGGCCTCCGACACGAGAGAACGCCAAGGAATAACTTTGGTTATAATTTATTTTGAAAGCCACTAAACTGCCTAAATGAGTAAATAAAATAATCCTCACACATCGCCACCTAGTCTCAAACTAAGCAAAGCTTGTACTATGGGAACTAGACAACGCAACGGATAAACATACTTAAATACTTTTTTTGTAAATTCATCTATATTTTTTATTATATAAAACTCAAAAAGGTGACTGACATAGTGATCTATCAACGCACAGCCCAAACCGCTGGAGGGATCTGGCTGAAATTTGGCATGTAGGTAGATGTAATAACTAAGGCATCCGCTAAGAAAGGATTTTGATGAATTCTACCCCCAAGGGGATAAAATAGGGGATATAAGTTAGTATGCAACTTTGTCAGTTTTAAAGCGATCGGCCTAAGACTTTGCATGCATATAGCTACTATGACGTTGGCACCCCCTTAGAAAGGACTTTGATAAATTCTACCCCCAAGGGGTTAAAATAGGCGATAAAAGTTTGTATGAAACTTTGTCAGTTTCAAACCGCTCGGGCTGAGGCTTTGCAAGCATATAGCTACAATGAGGTTGGCACTTTCTTAGAAAGGACTTTGATAAATTCTACCCCCAAGGGGATAAAATAGGCGATGAAAGTTTGTATAAAACTTTGTCAGTTTCAAACTGATCGGGCTGAGACTTTGCATGCATATAGCTACTATAACGTTGGCACCCCTTTAGAAAGGACTTTGATAAATTCTACCCCCAAGGGAATAAAATAGGGGATGAAAGTAAGTATGAAACTTTGTCAGTTTCAAACCGATCGGGTTGAGGGTTTGCTTGCAAATAGTTACTATGACGTAGGCATCCCCTTAGAAAGGACTTTATTAAATTCAACCCCTATAGGGATAAAAAAGGGGAACGAAAGTTAGTTTGCAATTTTGTCAAATTCACACCGATCAGACTGAGGCTTTGCATGCATAAAGTTACTATGACGTAGGCATATGCTAAGAATGGATTTCGATATATTCTACCCCCAAGGAGATACAATAGGGGATGAAATTTTGTATTAAACTTTGTCAATTTTAAACCGATCGGTTTTAGGCTTTGCATGCAAATAGTTACTATGACGTAGGCATCCCCTTAGAAAGACTTTTATTAAATTCAACCCCTTTAGGGATAAAATAGGGAACGAAAGTTAATTTAAATTTTGTCAAATTAAAACTGATCGGGCTGAGGCTTTGCATATTAGTTACTATGACGAAAACATCCTCTTAGAAAGGATATTTACAAATTCTACCACCAAGGGGATAAAATAGGGGATTTAAGTTTTTATGAAACTTTGTCGATTTTAAACCAATCGGACTGAGACTTTGCATGCATATAGTAACTATGACGTAGGCATCTCTTCAGAAACCCCCCCTATGGGATCAAATAGGGGATGAAAGTTTGTATGAAACTTTGTCAATTTCGAACCGATCGGATGGAGGCTCTGCATACATGTAGCTACTATGACGTAGGCATCTCCTTAGAAATTACTTTAAAAATTCTATCCCCAAGGGGATACAATAGGGGATGAAAGTTTGTATGAAACTTTGTTAATTTAAACCGATCGGGCTGAGCATACAGATAGCTACTTTGAAGTAGGCATCTCCTTCAAAAGTATTTTGAAAAATTCTACCCCTAAAAGGGTAAAATAGGATGAAAGTTTGTCTATATCTTCTAACATTTTCGAATGATTGAACTGAAATTAAAGATTGGAGCTATTATGATGAAGACGTCCGCTAATATACGATTTTCATCAATTCAGCCCTATATATTGGGACGTCACGTCTCAGCTGGCAAAAATTCTATGAAGTCACGACTCAGCTGTTAAAAATCTATGACGTTACGACGAAGTTGTCAAAAAAATTCTCGCCAAAATTCTATGACGTCACGTCTTATCTGTCAAAACTTCTATGTCGTCAGGAATTACCTGTCAAAGACGTTACGTCTCAGCTGTCAAAAATTATATGACGTCACGACGACGTAGCTGTAAAAAAAAATTCCCACCGAAACTTTATGACGTCACGACGTAGCTGTAAAAAAAAAATTCCCTCCAAAACTCTATGACGTCACGTCTCATCTGTCAGAATTTATATGACGTCACGACTCAACTGTCAAAAATTCTATGACGTCACGAATTATCTTTCCAAAATTCTGCGACATTATGACTTAGCTACTCCACGCATTCCTTAGAAAAATGGTTTTGACATACAGGCAGTCAGACGGACATTAAAGTGATTTCATAAGGGTTCCGGTTTTTTTAAACATAGTTTATAATAATACTTTTTAACGCAAGCAAAGCCGCGGGCAAAAGCTAGTACATAATATTATACATAGAAAACACTCAAACCAATGCAAACAATCATGTTCATGCACACAAAGATTTGCATAGAGCGGGAATCGAACCCGAGACCTCTGCGTAGCAGACATGTAATATACCGACTGCGCCACAGAGGTCGTCTAAAGTGCGAAACAAATGGAACCAGGCAGCAACGTTTACCACCACCGTTAGGCAGCCGCATACCTACAGAGTTACAGGATTTGATAAGCACAGGGTGAACTCCAATCACCAGGAAGCGGTACCGGGGACATGCCAGGATGAATAAGATCACGTGTAACACTGGCTTTGTAAACGTCAGACGTGAAAAATTTTGCTCTTCAAATTAAAAGTTTTGTTTTAATATAATTATATTATAATTGTTATAAATTTTACTTAAATTTAACCACAAAATCAAAATATAATCATCTAAGATTACAATATAAGTGTTATAAATGACAAAAGGAGCTTGCTGAACAGTGTTTGGATTTCATACAAACGGATTTTGATTTGAAAATCCCAGGGAGTATTTACGTATCGTTTTGTATTAATTACTTATACACTCCACAACACGTTTAACTCTGCTCATCTGCATATATGAGCTTCGTCCATCACTCATCGGCATAGTTTCTGTCTCCTTTTACTTGACAACTTGTGGAAGTAAAATCGAAGACTAAGACGCCAGCCCATACAATAAGACACTCTTATGAACCTCACAAGCACCTCATTTATTGTACATCTATGTACTTAATAGTATAATATCTTTAGGATTTATAATTTATTTTGTCCATAATTGTTGCATAAAAGTTTTCCTTTTGACAGAATCATACTTATAATGATTATAATAGTTCCCATTTAAAGTATAAAATAAGTAAAATAGCAATTTTACATAGTATTTACTTACTTAAGTATTTTTTCAAACTATAACCTCTTATAATATTATCCCTATCTTTATAAATTTTAGTTTCCATATTCTAATACCTACCCTACATACTTTTTTTTATATAAATTTTATTTTCTAACTTCCCTCCTAGTCCTTTAACTTTTTTCCTCTTATTCTATAGATTGCTTATTTCATTTTATTCTTTATATTTTTAGGTTTTTTTTGCTGTAGTTTACAATGAGTTCATACACCATGACCCGCAGGGCTACAGCAAAAGATACAGAAAACAAATTGAAGACTGCATTGATGGAATTAAAGAAATACATGGAGGAAAACAGCCAGCTACTAAAGGAACGCAGTGACAGTGAAGAGGAAATTCTCAATGTCAATCGTAAAGTAGCTGAATTAAAGGATCAACTTGCCGAATTAGATGTCCAATATATGGATGTGTTAGATCAGCGGGATCGATTTGCTGAAGAAGTTGCTTCCTTTGCTGATTGCAACATTATGTATGAGGAGGTTCTGAGTCGCAATACACAGTTAGAGAAAGATCTGAATAAAGCGCATAGCAAAATCATTTATCTAGAAGAAAAAATACAGACACTAAATAGTACTGCCACTCAGAATCATTTTTCAGAGCTCCTAGGTGATGTAACAAAGGTAAATAGGTGCACAGTAAAATTTGATTCCAGAAGGAAAAGTAAAAAATATTATAAGTTAAATAAATTGGTTAAACAACTCAAATCTGCTCTTAACAAGTCCCATAAAGTAAAGGAACTGCAGGCTACTAATGTTGACCTTAGTAGGCAAATTAATATGTCAATGCTGGACTTAGAAAAGTGCCATAGCAAATTAATAAGTAACCAGATTCAATATGATTTACAGGTTAGTGAACTAAACACAAAACTAAACAGTTCACAAGCAGAGCTACATAGGATTACATTAGAAAATCAACAAATAACTAATGATTATATTTCCAAATATGATGAAATAGCAAGAATTGGCAAAGAAAATTTAGAGAAAGTCAATTCTCTTATTAGTAATAATCACAGTATGCAATGTACCAGCAATGGTGGTTCTGAACACTCACCTAATATACAAACAGGGTGTTCTAAAACTACTAAAATGTTAACAAAGTCTTCAAAATTATGTAAAAGTAAAAATACATTTATTGTCTCGGACAAACTGGGTGTTGGTTTGGGTAGTTTAATTAAGACTTACATAGATTGCCCCGTTGTTAATGTTTGTTCACCTGGAGCTAGTTTAAGTATTATAATGAATAATCTGAAAAAGTTACAACTTAACGAAGAGTCTACAGTTGTCATATTACTTGGAAATGGCCTTTCTATTACCAAGAAGGATGTAATTATATTAGTAGAACTGGTATTACAAATCCAGGCATCAGTAGGTTGCAAATTTATTATGTGTGCATTCCCATATTCTTATACACTTACTCAAGAACAAAATAGGCATATAGGTAAATTAAATTTACTATTATATAATAGTACACGTCACTACTGTGACATTTTATTTTTTGACTCTAATATTTTTATTAGGAACAGTTTTTACTTAACAAAAGATACCATGTATCTTTCTTTTTATTATAGAAAACAACTTGCTAATTTATTAGCATTTAATATAGGTATAGGTACAAGTACTAATAGAGTACTCATTAGTTTGGTAGGAGATAGTAAGTCCACTACTAATACATTTATTAAACCATCTAATAGTTTAAACTATTAGATAAGACAAAGGGTAGCCTTAATCTTTGTTTAGTTCATCAAAACATACAAGGTCTATCTGGCAAAGAACTAGAAATAGAACTGTTTTTAAACAAACATAATGTATGGTCGAAAACTAAATGGCTTTATCACCTCTAGAGTTAATGTTAGTTGCATGTCATAAAACTATTAGGTTCAATATCGGACAGCAAAACATCAGCTAAAGCATGACGCTACTTTGACATATCAGTTCTCTTGTATTAGCAAATAGTCGTTAGGTATTTATAAAAACAAATAGTAAAGTCAACGTTATTGACTGTTACTAGAGCATATTTTCGGTAAAAAGTTTTATTCTAAAGAATTTCTCTCTTTTTTCCTTGTATGTCCATCCCTATCATTTCTTGCATGACGTCATTGGCGCATATTTCAATTTAAAATTTTCGTAATTTTATAATATAAAACAATATAGGGTAAACCACTTAATGGTTAGAAGTCCTACAATTATTGGCACTTAAGAGTTAAAAGTGAGTAAAAAGAAAGAAAACACTATAGATTATTCAAGTTCCGTATGATTATTCAAGTTCAAATATTATTTATTTAATATTTTTATCATATTTTATTTATTTCATGTGTCAACATAGCAACAATAAATTTATCAGAATCCTTTTATTGGCAATAGTGCCAATAATATCTTTTTAATACTATTCAATCACATAATAATGATTAAGTTTAAGCAAAGATTAAAGTATTTTATCATTTTATGATACTTTATATTTTAGTCTGACACGAAGTCCACTCCTAAAGTGCCAACAATTGGGTGGCTTACCAGCCAATATTTGAATTCTACATTGTCAGTTTTTCTGAAATGACAAGCTTGTAATGTCACAAGTAACAAGTTGACTTTAGTTTTAAATTATTTAATGGTTTTTCATGGTTTTTCACATACAAACTCTATAGTTTAATTAGTGACATTTGTATTGTGTTAGTAGATTTTATTATTTATTGCGTTGAAGTGAAAGTTTAAAATAGATTGCACTTTTAATCTAAGCAAAGTTTTGAATACGGTCAACCAATGACGTCAAGCTCACGCATAAACATTAAATAACGATCTTAATGAATTTGAATTATGATAGAATTTTTTGTCAAAACTGATAAAGCCATTTCGTTTTCGACTATACAAATCTTTTGTGTTACCGAGCATTGGTTACAGTCACATGAATTATTATTTAATAATGCACACTTTACATTGGCAAGTGCGTTTGTAAGAAAGAAGGCTATACGCGGTGGCTCTCTAATATTTATAAGTAATAAAGTTGAATTTAAAGAAAGAAAAGACATAGCAAATCTTTCTATCGAGCGCACAGTCGAAATCTCTTGTGTGGAGCTTGAGCAACATGTCGTAGCTTGTGTGTACCGACCACCGCAGAGTGATTATAGTCTATTCGAGGGTGTTATGGAGAAATTGTTAGAAAGACTATGCTCAGGAAATAAATTTATTATAGTATGCGGGGACTTTAATGTAAATCTACTTGAAAAATCTTCAACTAGTGCTAGATTAATTTGTTTGTTTCAGTCTTATAATTTACAGTTTTTATTTAAAGAAGCCACTAGGATTACATCTCATTCTGCTACATGCTTAGATAATGTATTTTGCAACTGTGAATATGTTAATAAGGATATCTTAAGTGATTTAACATCTGACCACTGTGGGCAAAGGGTAGTATTTCCATCTATTACTACTCCCACAGAGAACAAAATCACATGCAGGCCAATTACCATAAACCGCCTGAATCAATTTAGTGATAATGTTGCAATCAAGGTGACTAGAATTAATCTTAATCAGTATAGCCCAGATGATATTTATAAAGATTTATTAGACATTATCAAGCTTGAATATGATAATATTTTTAAAACTAAGACTTTTGTTAGTAACTCTAAAACTAAATTCTGTGATTGGGCAACAACAGGTATATATAAAAGTAGAGCTCGCTTGTATGAATTGTATGGTATGAAACAATATAATACTCAACCAGATTTCATTCAATATGTCAGGAACTACTCGAAAACTTTTAAGAGGGCTTGTGCCATAGCAAAGTCTTCTTATTTGAGTAATAAGATAAAGGAATCAAACAACAAAATTAAAAGTACATGGGACATTATTAATGCAGAGACCGGCCGGATGAAAATTCGTGATACTAATTATGTACTAAAAACTCAAGATAAGGTTCTCACCAATAATGCTGACATTGCACATGCTTTTAATAATTTCTTTGTCAATGTTCCTATTCATACAACAACCTCCTTAAATTCCTCTCCAAACCAAGCAGAATTTTTACTAAAAGATAAAGTAATTGAATGTAAGAACCGCTTCAGTTTTAGGTCTATTAACCATAATGATATCATAAAAGCTTTCAAAAGTCTCAATTCCAAGAAATCTGCTGATTTATGGGGTATGTCTGTCAAGCTTCTTCAGGGTATTATATTTAATATATCTCCACATTTATCTATTATCCATACTAATATTATAAATGCGAAAGTAACTCTGTCTGTCTGTCTGTCTGTCTGTCTGTCTGTCTGTCTGTCTGTCTGTCTGTCTGTCTGTCTGTCTGTTACTCTTTCACGCCTAAACGGCTGAACGGATTTCGATGAAATTTGGTACAGACAATCTTTAGACCCCGAGAAAGAACATAGGCTACTTTTTATTAGCAATCATATTAAATTTTGATTTCATAGAATTTTGGCGGGAAAGCTGTGTCACGTGACCTGTGACGTCATAGAATTTTGGTCACGTGACCTGTGACGTCATAGAATTTTGGTCACGTGACCTGTGACGTCATAGAATTTTGGTCACGTGACCTGTGACGTCATAGAATTTTGGTCACGTGACCTGTGACGTCATAGAATTTTGGTCACGTGACCGGTGACGTCATAGAATTTTGGTCACGTGACCTGTGACGTCATAGAATTTTGACAGATGAGTCGTGACGTCACAGAATTTTGGCGGGAAAATATTTTTTGACAGTTGAGTCGTGACGTCATTGAATTTTTGAACGCCGAGTCGTGACGTCACAGAATTAAATTTTGACAGCTGATTCGTGACGTCACAGAATTTTGGCGGGTAAATATATTTTGACAGCTGAGCCGTGACGTTTTTGAATTTTTGACAGATAAGTCGTGACGTCACAGAATTTTTGACAGATGATTTGTGACGTCGTATTATTTTGGCGGGAAAATATTTGATACCTCTGTCACTTTTGACAGCTGTCAATTTTGACAGATAGGCGTGACGTCATAGAATTTTTGACAGATGAGTCGTGACGTCACAGAATTTTGGCAGGAAAATATATTTTGACAGATAAGTCGTGACGTCATTGAATTTTGGCGGGAAAAATAGTATTTAAGCAGCTGAATTCTGACGTTATCACAATTTGGCGGGAAAATAAATAGGTTTGTACAGTATGAGGACATTGATAATATGATTGGTTTTTAAAGAAAGACAGACAACAATGATGTTTTTGACATGTTATTTCTTATTATTATTTTTGTATTTGATTTTGAATGCTATTTATTTTATTTTTTTATTTTTATTTTTTTGTTTTTATTTTTTTATTTATTTATATTTTCTTTTTGTTTTTTTATTTGTAAAAGTGACTTTATAATTCAATGTTTTTGACATGTTATTTCTTATTATTATTTTTGTATTTGATTTTGAATGCGATTTATTTTATTTTTTTTATGTTTTTTTTTTATTCTTTATTATTGCTATATATGATTTTGTGATTTTTAATTTGCATGTCTTAGGGTAGAATGTAAGTACTGGATCTCATAATTTTTACTTTAGTTATAATACCATCATAATAATATATTAGGTACCTATGTTCAAAGCAAGTAAATGATTTTTGATTCTGATTGACAAAAACTAATTTCACGCGGGCGAAGCCGCGGGCGGAAGCTAGTATTTAATAAGTGTATTGCCATAGGTGTATTTCCTTATCTAATGAAACACAGTAAGATTATTCCTTTGTTCAAGAATGGATCAAAAAGCGACCCTGGTAACTTTAGACCAATTTCAATACTACCTGTGATTAGTAAAATCTATGAGAAAATTATCTTATGCCAATTGGAGAGTCACTTTCATTTAAATAATATTTTTCATAGGCAGCAATACGGTTTTAGGAAGGGTAGCTCAACGATTGATGCGGGTGTTTCTCTTCTGAAATATATCTATGATGCTTGGGAAAATTCTATGGATGCAATAGGCGTCTTCTGTGATCTTTCTAAAGCTTTTGACTGCGTTGATCATGGGACACTTCTGTGCAAGCTTAGACATTATGGAATTAGGGATGCTTCTCTTGATTTATTATCTTCGTATTTAAGCAATAGGGTTCAGTATGTCGAAGTAAATGGTAGTAGGTCCTCTGGTCTTCCGCCAAGTATGGGCGTGCCTCAAGGATCCATTCTAGGTCCGTTTCTATTTTTAGTTTATGTCAATGACTTGCCGTTTCTTGCTCAGGGTTTGTGCGACATTGTTTTATTTGCAGATGATACTTCACTCGTTTTCAAAGTAAACCGTAAGCAAACTAATTTAGATGAAGTTAACGAATCTCTCGCACAAGTCCTGAACTGGTTTACTGCTAACAATTTGCTTTTAAATGCTGCCAAAACAAAATGCTTAAAATTCTCTATGCCCAATGTTAAAAGCCTTAGTAATAATCTGATTTTAAACGGTGAGGTCCTTCGTTTTGTAGACACTACTGTATTTTTAGGAATAACGTTGGATAGTAAGCTGCAATGGGGTGCTCATATATTAGCTCTAGCAGGAAAACTAAGTTCAGCTGCTTATGCAGTTAAAAAAGTGAGGCAGCTAACGAATATAGAGACAGCAAGATTGGTATACTTTAGTTACTTTCACAGCTTAATGTCCTATGGTGTTCTTTTGTGGGGTAGGGCTGCAGACATCGAATCTATTTTTATTCTTCAGAAGCGTGCAGTTCGAGCTATTTACAATCTTGAATCGAATGTTTCATTGAGAGATCGTTTTAAGGAAATAGGTATTTTAACAGTTGCTTCACAATATATATATGCTAATATAATATATATTAAGCAAAATATTGAACAGTATGATAGAAATGGCGACATTCATAGCATTGGTACGAGGAATAGGCATAAGTTGATAGGTCCACAACATCGCCTACATAAGGTACATAACACTTTTGCGGGACTCGGTATACGTTTATTCAATAAACTGCCTAAGCATGTAATGGATCTACCTTTACTAAACTTTAAAGCATTTGTAAAAAATCAGCTATTATCGAAAGGCTATTATACAATAAACGATTATATTAATGACAAAAACTCATGGGCTTAGATTTCAATTATCGTGATTTCATGTTGCTTGTTCCATGGTGTAGATTGTGGCTTAACCTAGGTAGTTGTGCGGATGTTATGTTACTACCTTATTACTTTCTTTTACAGTTTTATTTGTTATTGTAACGATAGAAATACTTCACTTGCATTTGTAAATGTATTTAATTATATTATCTAAATGGTATTCTATTCCATTCTCAACTACTTAAAGATTAACAAAATCAACTTGACGACACAAATGCTTGTGTGTTAATTTCTGTCGGATATCGCAGTGACGAGATGACTGATGAACGTGCCATGCAATTAAAGCTTTTTTAAATCAATTTATTAACAATGAAATTTTTTTTATCAATTAAACTTTAAATTGCTATGCATGTAAGATTTGCTTGCACACATCATTCTTCACGCTGCTGTTGGTAATTGTAACAAAGTCAAATTATTATTTTTGAAAAGAGTGGCCTGAGTTTCTTGGCCACATTCTTCTCAGAGCTCTACTATAGTCGTCTGCGAAAGTGGTAGTAGTTTGGCAGACATTTTTCTCTATACTATTCTACTACATTTATAACGATTTGCATGTGTTACTTTGTAACCTAAGTGAATAAAGCTATTTGACTTTGACTTTGACTTAGATGTCATCAAAAATATTTGGCAAACAAAGTAACGGATAAAATAAAATGGAAATCTGAAGATAAAGCCATTGCCCTGCAGTGCCAGTGGAATAATTTACGGTTTTTGTAATTATATATACACTTTTTAAATTGAATAACTTGAAAAAAACAATGACAAAAAATTAATTGAAAAATTCTTTTTTTTTTTTTTTTTTTAAAAGACAACTCCCGCACTATGGATCATGCCCTGTGTCGCGGGGACTTTTACAAACATCAATTAACGGACACATATAACACCCAGACTCAGGACAATAATTTGTGGATCTCACAAATTATTGTCCTGCGTGGGGATCGAACCCACAACCTCATGCGCGGCAGCCGCTGGCTTTACCGGCGCGCCACCGAGGTCGTCAAAAATAAACCTTAAATGAGTACAATATTGAATTCCAGTCATATTTGAAGTTCTTAGAGATAATTCCGAGATTAATAGTAAGCAGCGTTACTCAAAGTCTTTTGTTCACAATTTTTAATTAATGTAAGACAGAATAAAGATGAATTTCATAAAGAAAAGGTCCTCTTTTGTACCGTATGACAGTACTGAGAACAATGGCAAGACCAAATATCTTGCATTATAATATTATACTCAAAGATTTATTAACAACCTACGCACTACGGATTTTATATTGGGTTCAATTTTATTTTCTAATTATATAAAACGTTTATTTTTATTATACAAAATAATAAAAAATAGACTCCAAAATAGATGTCGTTACCGTTTATAAAATACCTACCATTGCATTTACTTGAATGATTTTCGGATAGTAATTTCCGAACCATTCTAAAGAGAGAAGAACTATGATGTTTTCCATGGGATCATGCGATAAAAGTAGAGTAATAATTATTGTAACTGTTATTGTAAATAAGCGTAGGTTATAATACATTTCTCTATTACGGCGCTTGTACACGCTAAGAAAAATCGCGGGGCCTACGCAAGAATTCGTGTCGTTTCTAAGCACGACCTGTGTACACAGCGTCGGCGATGAATAAGAAAATATTCTTGTCTGCGCAAGACAAGACACGGCGAACGTTGTTGCGGAGGGGCGGGGAGCGGTGTAGTAGGGTTTCATACTTTGTTGCTTTCTAGTTAACATTTTTACTAAAGGAAACTCACACTGATTTTCACACTTGTTATTACTTGCGCGCCCTACGCCCGTCTGATGACTGCACGAAAAAAATCCTATCGTGTACACGTTTCTATTGGTCTTGTCTGCGGAAGACACGAAAAGTTTTCGTGTGCGAAAAAGACAAAATTCTTGACGTCTACACGAAGATTTGTCTTGTCTGGCGCAGACACGGCACATTTTCTTAGCGTGTACAAGCGCCCTTACAGTTAAAATAAAAGTAAATAACATAGTTAAAAATGTTTAATAATCAGTTTATAAGAAAACATTTTCTAAACTACCAACACTTTTGCAGAGGGCTAAAGTAAAGTTCTTAAAAAATCTGTTGCTAAGTAAATATAAAAAAATCTCATTAAGTATATGAATACTACATTAGTTTACATGGCACTATGTAAGGTAAGTTACGGCAGATATAAAAGTTCCCTGTTCCCGTAGTTAATAGTAAAGAATGGCTCGTTTGCTCTGATAAATCCCGTTCAGCTTAATGTTGAGATAGTGTGGGCTCTGCTAGAGAGGATCTCGAGAAATTGCATAATAAATGGATGCAAGATTGCCCCTATTAATTGGATAAAACTTGAGAGCTTCTATCAGGAATAACTTACCATGATGTTTAATTTATTATAAGGGGTTTCTATAAAATTATTATTTTAGTTATAATATATTAGAACGACTACTCTATGTCATACTGAAATATATATATTTTTTAATTAATATACTACAGTATACTAGAGATACTTACAATTAGATAAGCAGTTGCGTATGCTTTCAATATGTTGGCTGTTAGTGCAGTTAACTCAGGATTATACACCACTCAATACAATGACGAAAAAAAGTGAAAGAAACAGTTTTTTAATAAATATTTTTAATTGGTCGTATTGCCAAACATTTTAAATATCCCGTTTATTCAAGTTCAAGTAGTGGAATTAGTCTTAATTCTGTTACGTTCCTTTAAAGCCTAGGGCGTAATGATGTAATGTAATTTTCAAACTAAATACAAATTAGTAGATAGCTTAGTTCTTAAAGTTCAATTAGCTTGTGGCTCAAAGAGAGTAAAGTATCTAGAATCTAAAACCCTCGTCTCTTTATTAAATCACCTTTATGCCTGTCAGCCCTTATCGTGAACTACGTAAGCTTGAAAATAGTATGTAGATTATCGGCTTTCTTCAGAAATGGTGCATTTTTTATTGAATTTCACTGAGATTGACATAAAATTTTATAATTAAATTGTTCCTATATAAATCAAAATCAAAATGTTTTAATTAGCAATAAATTCTGAAAAAGTTTCCCTTGTTTATTTTTTACAATACTTAACCACGGGATCAGTTAATAATAAATAATGAAATCTTTATTTGGAACAGATACACAGGTACATTTTTACATATGAGATCGATAATAGCTGCAATAGTTGTAACATTGTAGCGCAGCGCCCACCTCCTTCACACCTGGCTTGAGCGTTCCAATAGTAGGGATTTATTTATACCAATCTTACAGAAGAAATACTGTTACCTTATAATTAACACAATTTTAGAAGTTAGTAAGGTGAAACTGTGTATTTCCATTATGTTCCCACACTCACATTTTACGCATTAAACAATATAATGAAATGATAAAACAATAATAACCACAACATAGACGCGGTATAATAATCGACCGCAATGACTTTGATATGTGTCGTATTACCAGAACGAGAGCTTATTAACTGTGCCATCATCATAACGATCCGAATGTCAGACATATCGGAAATGTCGGACGGTGTAAAGAACTCGATAACCGAGTTCACGTCATAGGAAAGGAAATGAAGTGGCGGTAGAACTGAATCTAAAATGTGTGTGAACGATTTACTAAACTTGTTTTTATCTTTGACGACCTCTGTGGCGTAGTGGTTATATAACATGACTGCTACGCAGAGGTCTCGAGTTCGATTCCCGCTCAATGCAAAACTTTGTGTGCATGAACATTATTGTTTGCATTGGTCTGGGTGTTTTCTATGTATAAAATGTATGTATTTACAAAACAAAAGTACATAAGTAAGTTTATCCGTTGTCTAGTACCCATAGTACAAGCTTTGCTTAGTTTAGGACTAGACGCCGTTGTGTGAATGTGTGAGGAATATTTAATATTTAATCTTTGATTACAATTTGGTTCATTGCTACCTTATAATAAAACTGCATGTACTGTCATTACCCTATCTTTTTTCATGCGTGCCTGTAAACGGTTAGGGTAAAGTTTGTAGATATCAAATCTACGAAAATCGAAGAAAAGGTAACCAAAATAGTTTATACATCAGGCCAAAGTGGTTTTATAGTTTCCCTTCATCACCACCAAAGTAGTCACGTCGTCTTTGCAGTAGGACATTAATAAGTTTTATTGAAACCTTCTCTGAATAAGACTAATAAGTATATCAACGTAAATATAATTTTCCGAAATATTAATAATTGTTAATCATTTTAAGAGAAAAATTATACGAATTTTAATTTACCTAGAAATAATTAAAACATTTTCTTGTAAATACCTACTTCTTGAACACGAAAAGATGCACAACTTTTTCAGTGTATGTTTGGTAAATAATTTGATTAGTTTTAATGTGGTTTCAAATCAATTTTATATCTAAGTCTATTTAGATAGCGTAGAGGTAAATGTTCGAGATATGGTATCAAAAATTTTGTTATACATATTTTTATAAATTACCAGACTAAGAAAAGAATGTTACAAAAACTAACTAGTTATTTAGCTAACCTCTAGAATAGAGAGCAAAAGTAAATACATCATTGATTTAGCTGAATATAAACAATAGTTCTATATTCTTTCACACACCAAAATACATAGTTCTCTAGTCTTAGTAACCACAAAGCTATGTTGTGTGCAAGTATCTAGTAGGTAGATGGCAAGGCATTGTGATCAGGCGCTCGCGGCGTTTGTCTCTAACATACGTCGCTAAGGCATCCACGCTCTGTGTTTACTAGAATATTACAAAGTAGCTTTGAATACTGAAAACAGATTTTGTATAAATACTAGCTGGTAAAGCTTGAATATGATTTTTGATAAGACTTTTATCACTCACTGTGGTACACCAGTAGGACAAATTAATATAAACCTTTAAGGAAGTTACAAGGATCTTCACTCCTGGCTTCCTCCTTCGTTTCAAGCGTATAACGAAACAAGGGCCAGTCAGATTAACAGCGCTTCAGCTATCAACGTTGCAGCATCATGCTGAGACTGGTCCTAGTTTTACACCTCATGTGACTTTTTATTATGTTTATTTGTAATTTTAATATTAATTATTGTATTGTGCAGTGAGGTACAAAATAAATATTTTTTCTTTCTTACAAATAAAAAATAATTTTAAAGGGTGTTTTGCAATATAAAATCTACCCTGTAATGAATTTATAAAATAGACTACCTTGCCACAATGCTATGCAGTATCACTAAAATAATAATTACCTATATTAAAATAAAAAATAAGCAGCATCAGCAGTACCAAATGCTTTAATGTTTATTAATAAAAAAAATATGTTTTTTATTAATAACTAACTACTAATTTCCATAAAACAACTTTCAGTTACCAAGTATCATTAAACAATTTGTATTTCGTTACACTACAAAAATTATTTTCTCAAAATTATAACATATCCTTAGGCTAAGCTCGTTAAAAGTCAGTTTCAGACATAATTTACATTAAACATAATTCAGAGACTAATTATCTATTTAAATTAACTTTATAGGTAGTTATAATAATTGGTGATGTTTTACATTTTGTTTTTTATATTAAGTATGTTTTTGTCTCCGTGTGGTGACGGAGTAAGAATACAATATGTCACCACCCCATCTTATCCTATTTATTTATTTTATAAGGAACATTTAACAGTTATACGTTAACATAATAACAAATATCCTATCTGTGAATATTATCTTAACGAAATAAAAAGAAGGAAAACTTGAAATTAAACCCTATACCAATCCGTCTGGCCAGCGTGGAATTAGTTGGCCTAGTATCCCTCCGTCACAGGAGGAGGCCCGTCCCTGTAGTGGGACATTAATGAGCTGTCATGATTATTTTTTTGTATTTGAATAAACAACCGACACTAGGGATCATGGACTGTATCGCTGGGACTTTTACAAACATCGATTTAACGGACACAAAAACATCCAGACTCAGGACAATAATTTGTGGATCACACAAAGAGCTGTCACGTATGGGAATCGAACCCGCGACCTTATGCACGTCAGCAGCTTACACTACCACCGCGCTACAGAGGCTGTCTGTATAATCCTACTTCCTATCCTGTTAATATTATAAATGCGAACGTTTGTGAGGATGGATGGATAGGTGGATGTTTGTTACTCTTTTACGCAAAATCTACTGAATGGATTTTAATTAAAATTGGAATATAAGTAGCATTTGAGCTACCTATATAAAGCGGGTGAAGACGCGGGCATCAGCTAGTGTATTATAATAATATTATGTACATTGGTAATGTTTAACATTTTACAAGAATATATTTCGTGTTTCAACAACGGTATCACAAAGCTTTGTATCAGTACGCCTGAGGCAACTACATGTCATGTATGTCTGATACGGAGCTCTGTTTTTTGTTGAGCCTTCAGTACTTCATAGCGGCCATGTGACACTGCGTAGGACATTATAATCTATCTCAAATATGTTTGTATCTTAGCATAATAGTTTATGTTTAGAAAAGGTGAGAGCTCAATAAGAAAGTATTTTTAAAGATTTTTTTTTAATAATCCTTACACATTCACACATCGCCACCTAGTCCCAAATTAAGCAAAGCTTCTACTATGGCTACTAGACAACGGATAAACATACTAGACAACGGATAAACATACTAGACAACGGATAAACATACTAAAATACTTTTCTTTTGTAAATACAGACATACATAGAAAATAGAAAACACTCAGACCAATGCAAAACAATAATGTTCATGCACACAAAGATTTGCATTAAGCGGGAATCGAACCCGAAACCTCTGCGTAGCAGCCATGTTATATACCGACTGCGCCACAGCGGTCGTCATATTTTGGTATTATTAATTTAAAACGATAGTTTTATTTATAGTCATCACTGTCATATCAGCCAAAGCGTGCCTGCGGCAGCGTATCGGAGCGGAGAAAGTAGACAGTTTTTCGCTCCCCTCTTCTCCTCTCCGCTTTGGTGGAAACAGGGCCTTATGCAATGAGTCGTCCAAAGCTGGACAAAGGCCTACTCTCATTACACTTTTTACTTTTTCACATTATATGTTACATTGGTCCTAGATTAAAATTGATAGCCATCTTGATACCACGAGCAACGTGTCCTATGCCAATTATTTAAACTACACAGAAAACTTTGCTTTACATTAATATGTCCACAACAACTAAGTAAAGAAATAAACAATTCACATTGTCTTTGTCTCGAAACAAACATTTGTGTGGTCTCTTGTATCAAGTTTATTGTTCAATAAACCCTTAACTAAAACCGCAGTGAAACTTAAAATAGTATAGCGTACAACTATTACGTCTAGCTTGGTTTCCTACTCTCATATATTAGTGTAAGCCGAGATAAGGCGGCACTTGGCCAAACAACGAGTCCAAACTAAACATTGTAATTACCGATGTTGAATATTTTAACTAAAATGTTGGTAATCAACGATGTATTGAATGTTTTGTATTCTCATTATTGTTTGTAATTAAACCTGCGTGATAGCTGGTTAGTTTAATATATTTATAAACAAAATAGTTTAGATAACAAAACAATGTCAATATTCGTTGTATGTTAAATTAAGCGTAATTAGTTTGTTGTGGTTTTGATAACATAATTAGATAGATATTGATAACATATTTGCGTGCATTCTGACTTTTACCATAAAGTTTTCAATGTTTTGTTGTTATACAAACATCATACATTCTAATTTTTCAAAAGCTCGATAACATATCAATCTCATTATTTCATGTTGCCAATTTCAGTAAACGAACTTTTAATAAATGTTTAAAACTGATTCCTTTCGAATCTTTTTATTGAAACTAGGTATTTTTATAAGTAACAATACATAATAACCAGTAACATTTGCAATCGTAGAGGATATTAAACTATTCAAGAAAGTTATATAAACTTATTCCTCTTTAATTACTAACTAGCTAACCCGTGTCCACTTCGTTGGGCGGCGAAAGAAACGCGTCCCTTTTTTAAACATATTTCATTACTGCTCCTCTCCTATTAGTGTGATAATCCATAGTGTGATAATATAAATATAGCCTATTCAGCACATAAATATTTTTTCAAATCAGTACATTACATTGCTTGCTGTCAAATAACTTCACACAAAAACACCGTTAAAACACTTTTATACAGCTAGTGTAAAACAAGTTTCTGTGCATTACCCCCTAAAACGTCACAAACTTACAAAGACACAAACTGTACCTCTTTATAATATTAGTATAGATTATAAGAAAATTAAAACATTAACTCCTTCACCAAAAACATCCAAAAAATAAATCTACAATTTCAAATTTCGTAAGAGAACGAGTATTCTCACCGCTCTCCTTTGATAGCTTGTCAAACCATATCTGTTTACGAGGCAGTCTCGACGTAAGCTCTACACGACTATATGAGATGGGCTCCCTTAAACATCGTCAGAAGTAGGCTCTCCCTAAGAATACCTATTCACTGTAAGCGTGTTACTCGGCACGTGTTATTAAAAAGACATATACTTAAATTCAAGTATGTACTTCGTAGAGTGCTAAGAAAATATTGAACTCCAGATTTGAAGAGATTTTGGTGCTCGTGTTTGTGTCAATAGGGGTTAAAAGGTTTTTGAATAAGAAAGTTTAAAAAATAAATAATTTTGTATGTAAATATTTTTGTATTTTATGTTAGACGTTTTGGTACATTTTTTTAGCGGTAGAGACTCTAGGTAGGTCCTGCACTGTAGTGGTACATCAATGATATGTTATGATGATGATAAAATATGGTCGTGTTGTTATCGTTTGAGTTTTTCCACAAAGAAACAAATTAATTTTTAGTAAAATATAAAAAAATAATTATTTTGCAACTTAATTTTTTCTATACCTATCACTATTAATCTTCTTTTAGGTATTATAACGACCTTTTTATTAATACCTACAATTGTAAAGTCTTAGATGTATTAAGTCTTTGCCGATGTCCAATAGTACATTGGTAAAATAAAATTAAAACGACTGCGAAGGCTGTACCTCTAGGCGTTTCGGATCTCTCAACAAAATTTATAATAAAGAGGGTATATTCTGAAATCCTTATATCAGTTTATTTAGTTACGATCTGCCTTTTATCTTAGAAGATTTGCAATTAGTAGCCGAAGGCTAGGGAAGGTAGAGAACTGAACAAAGTGGAAACATTTGAAAGAGAATAACTAACCGATTTTTTTTCTTGTAATATGGCCATTTGACTATAAATCTCCTTATACCCTAGATCCTCTTTAGAATAATGGATTGAGAATACTTGATGTCACAACCCTATCTTATCATACGAGTGTAGGATAAGTCGATCTAGAAACAAGCTCGCAAGTATTATACTAGGAGAGCTGGCGTATCATTTTGTTGAGGAATGGTAACTCGTGTAAATTATCTTTTAAACAGTTATTTAATGTCTGGAAATCAGTAAAGTAAGTTTCAGTCGCCGCACTAGACTAGCGATGGAGTCAAGAGAGACAGGCTGATGAAGTCTTCAAATACAATGACAGCTGATCTGTTATCTATGAGGTGAAAACTATGTATTATGGTTAAGAGTTTCAGGCTTGATAAATGACTTCTTGAACTGTAGCACGGGCTCTAAAACTATAATTCTATGGAAATAGTAGACAAGAAACCAATCTAGCCAAAAAAGTTTAACGGCTCAACTAGACAAGTCCATACCTGCAGCATTAATTGTCCTGTACATAACTATACATTCGATAGACTATACATTTGTTGTTTATGTTGTTACAGTTTAAACTACAAACTATGTGGTTTCTCCCCGTGGTGGTGGCACGCGTGTAACGTCGCGCTACACGCCGCGTGCTGCGCGCTCGTAGCGCGGACAGGCACGGTGGTAGCGCGGCTACAGAGACCCTTCGCGGCGCTCGCTGCCTTGCTGTTCGCGGTACATCCTGTACATACTGAAGCGGTGAGTAAATTAGTAACTATGTGGTTTCTTAAAATACGATTTGGTTGAGAGCGATCCGCCCCACCACAGCCTGCGTAAAGTAGTAACTGTCGTCAGAGACAAACTACTCGTCCTCAACAAACAAAAAAAAAAACTTAAAATACGTGGTTATGGGGTTATAAAAATATATTAGTATTTTTTTTAACTACCTTCTTGGTATATTACGTTGTTGAATAGCTTTAAGATAAGATATAAAACTCGTTAGTAGGTTAATTTGTACACAATCATATGATCGAACCTGTTGAAAGCGCGAAAAGAAAGAATGGTTTTACTCCATCGCCTTAATTTTGCCGTTCTGACAAAAGCACGTGTGCGGTGAGTGTACACCGGCTAATTCTGAATACTTACAATATGCAAGTTCAAACCCTTTGGAGCTTTTCATGTGAGTACGGTGGGCGATATCTAGCCGGCTATTAGTTGACCCACAACCATACAAAGAAGTAAAACCTCATGACTTACATAATCTTTACTCTACTACTAGTAGTAGTATAATATCTGTGTGGTGACGAAGTAAGAATACAATATGTCACCACCCCATCTCATCCCATGGGTGTCATAAGAACCGACTAAGGGACTATTCGAGAATATTATCTTTACGAAATAAAAGAAAGAAAACTTTAAATTAAACCCTATACCAATCCCTCTGGCCCGCGTGGTTTTAGTAGGCCAAGTATCCCTCCGTCCCGGGAGGAGGCCCGTCCCTCTAGTGGGACATTAATAAGTTGTTATGATGAATCAAAAGTAAAACTAAAATCATCAAAGTAAAAAGATCGCAAAATACATGTATAGTTCTATTACTGTTTAAGTACGATGTACCACTCGACATTCTAGTCGAGGCTCATATGAATAATTCAATGAATTCTGTTTATGCGATACGACAGTAATACATACATAGACCTACTCATATTTTTCTTTTGATTCCACATTCGTTTACTGACGAGTAAATAACGTGTACTTTATAGTTCTTGTTTGTTTAGTAATTTCTAGATGAAGATAGGTATGATACGTTATATAAAATACGTTTATTTTTTACTAGCGGCCCCATTTAACTTGATATACAGCATAAAGATAACAAATGTCGATTTTGATGTCTTTTTTCGACGTGTAAAAATAATAATTATGCATTTATAAAATTATATTCCCCACGCATTCACACTTCGTCATCTAGTTTCAAATTAAGCAGAGTACTATGGGTACTAGACAACGGAAAAATATATATTGATTTTTTTATTGTAAGTATATCATCATAACTATCAGCACATTTATGTCCCACTGCAGGGACGGGCATCCTGGCGTGATGGAGGTATACCATGATGGCCAGACGGATTGCTATAGGGTTTAATTTCAAGTTTTCCTTCATTTTACTTCGTAAAGATAATTATTTACGGTTAGTCCCGTAGTCGGTTCCTACGACACCCGTAGGATGAGATGGGGTGGTGACATATTGTATTCTGACTCCGTCACCACACGGACAAGTACATAAGGATTATATTTTATTATGTTACCTACACATAGAACACACCAATACAAATTGCAGATTCCTGCATTTAAGTCCGATTTACACATAGTCAAGTACAGTAGCGAGTTAAGTAGTAAGTTGTTGATTAGGTTGATTTAAATAGATCTCCATCCTATTTTTTGGCAAGTTAAGTTGGTGAGACGCGAGAGAGGGGTCTACTTCGTACTTAACTCACCAAAAAATAGGATGGAGATGTATTTAAATGAACTTAATCAACAACTTACAACTTAACTCGCTACTGTACTTGACGATGTGTAAATCGGGCTTAAGAGCAAGCTGCATCCGAGACTACAATCCATTAAGGCTCAGAGGTCGTCCATTACAGACAATCTTCAAATAAATTATTCACCTTTATAGTTTTACATGCCTTAGCCGTGATTGAAGTTCTACAGAGGCCACACTCTTGATATTGTCTTACAAATCTTACTTTACGCACAGGTCTCGGGTTCGGTTATCTCTCTATGTAATCCTTTGGATTAGTCTAGATGATTTTATATAATATAATATTTACTTGCAAATAAAAGTATACAACTACGTTTATCAGTTACTGTTATCCACCCATAGTAAAAGCTCTGCTTAGTTTAACATTAACTTTTAAAAAAATGTCGTTAGGACAAGAACTAATCATCATAACAGCCCTTTAATGTCCCACTGCAGGGACGGGCCTCCTCCCGTGACGGAGGGATTATTGGCCTACTAGGTAATACCACGCCGGTCAGACGGATTGGTATAGGGTTTAATTTCAAGTTTACCTTCTTTCTATGTAAAGGTAATATTCACAGATAGCCCCTTAGTCGGTTTTTACGACACCCATGGGATGAGATGGGGTGGGGACATATTGTATTATTACTCCGTAACCACACGGATCAAGAGCTAATTAAAAAATCTATTCCCATCTAGATAGAATATTTATTCTACGTCAAGCAAATAGGTTATAATGATAGGTAATTTATGTCATTCAGTCCGTCTGCTATCGATTGAACCCGCCTGTATGTGATACTGACACATCTAACAAGCTAAACGTGAAATTGTACTTATACAGGGTGTACTAAAATGAATAATTAACCAGTCGATAGGTACCCTATCACTTGTCAGAATATAATAGTGCCTGAATGGAATATCGAAGCACTATTAATAAGTAGGTATTAAGTTAAGATTATTCTTCGTGTAGTGACGGAGTAAGTATATTATGGTATCATCCCACGGAGGGTGGTAAAAGGCGATTAAGGGAAAACTTGTAGGTTAGATCTTTACAAAAATAGGAAAACTTGATATTAAACCTTATTATCAATCCGCCTGGCCAGCGAGGTTTTCATGACGGAGTAAGAATACAATAATATGTCACCACCCCAACTCATTCCATGGGTGTCGTAAAAACTGACTAAGGGACTACCCGTGAATATTATTTTCATGAAATAAAAAGAAGGAAAACTTGAAATTAAAGCCTATACCAATCCGTCTGGCCAGCGTGGTATTAGTAGGCCAAGTATCCCTCCGTCATGGGAGGAGGCCCGTCCCTGCAGTGGGACATAAATGGGCTGTTATGAATACTAATAATGAAAACTTCATTCACATCAATCACAAAAGATTTATCTTCGCGACACGTTTTAACATCGAAGAGGTCAACTTGATAAGTTACATAAGACATTCACTAAACTAACTTGACCCCAATAACTGTTCAAGTTTTGTACCGAATATTCTGTCACTAGGCTGTCGTCCATTACATAAACTTTGGAAACTCTACACAAAAATCTTTTGAACTTTTGTGCTTCTATTTTGACGTAACACGATAAGTTTTGGAGAAGAAACTATAACTTTTGCTCTTGAGGTCAAGATGTTACGTGTCGAGTGTTATTTATAAATATTCTACAGTATTTAGGTACTCAATAGAAGTACAGTGGCTATTAGTAATTAATATTTTTAGGATCAAGAAGAGAATTTGTTAAAAGGAAAAACTATAAAGCTTACAAATTATAATCACTTTAAAAAAAATTAAATAACAATTAAATACTTTAACCCTTAAATGACAGCCGTTAATTCCAATCAAGAGCAACCCCTTTTTCTGACCAGTCCAAATATGCCATCATAGAGTAATGTCATTTTTACTCGTCGAGCGATAAATTTACTACAAGTACAATGTGGCCAGCAACTTCTAATTCTCATAACAATATTTTATAATTTTTGAACTATAACTTAGCATGATTATTAGTTTACGTTATTATTTGCTACTGTATTATTGCTACATTAATTAAATAAATAGGATAGAAGATCACTAATTGGGATATTTTCTGCCATTGATAGTTATCTCGCGTTTCACTGCCAAGACGTACATACAACTTTATTATAATGCCTATACACAAAATTAAGAACTAAGTTTGTTCTTAATCTACTTAATTTATCTTTTGACCTACATCGCTAAGAATAAATTATACGAGGAGCATATAAATGCGTAAATTCCTTTGCTAATATATTCCATTTTGAAACTTAGTTGCATACGAAACAACTCAGTTGCAACTTGAAGCCACTGAAACAACTAAGCAGACTAAGCTGCTAGAACGTCTGTAAAGATATTCACTTTTGTAAAATCCACGTTATATTCTAAGTAGTACGGTATAAATTTGCATAGCACTTACCTAAGAAATACAACGTCATTTACATTTCAATTACGAGTTGTTTTTCTAGTTCTTTAGAGAAGTGCAGTCGGAACAAATGGATTGCTTATCTGATGAAGCTCTGTTTATTTAACAGCTATGAATTTGGAAGAATTATTAGATCGTGGTCGGTTTCTTTATCTATTTATTAGCCTTTTGATGTTGTAGTGTAAGGACAAGCTTTATTTAGTAATTGTTGGAAATTATTATGCCAGCTTAACGGTCGCATATTAAGGTAAAATGCATAGTAGTTAACTGTCTCAGTGATTTTCCGGGCGCGGTATTCGCGAATTCAAGTTGCTGGAAATCATCGATAATTTAATCATTGGCCTCAAAAATGTTTGGCCTTTATTAGCTACCCATAATAGGCTAACGTTGTGTTAATTTACAGACAATTCGTAAGTTTTTTCCCCGGAATCCTAATACTGATCTTCTAGAAAAGTCACTTAAATAATTATTACTCCTTTGTAAAGAAATCTAGACCTAATAAAGCTTAAAATCTAATATAAGCATACCACAAACAAAGCAACAAAAACGAGCAAAAAACTTAATACAGATTTCAAAAACCACATTCTTTAAACCGACCTTTAAAAGACAAGAAGCTATAAAGCGAGACTTTATTCCTGACACCGACTGTGTTTTAAAGCAAAAATATCGTTACATATCGGAGTAATACTGGTTGTCAGGCCTTGAGATAATAAAACACATTTATAGATTTCTATCGAACTGAACGACCAATAAAACCTCTGCATTCGTTCTAATAGTGGTATTTAAGGTTGAACATTTGTACTGAGATACCATTTCAGTTTTGTTATTGAGTTTGTAAGTAGCCTCTCTAGTCATTTTAAAATTTATTTAGTTTTGTGAATTTTATCTAAGTATAATACTTTTTATTAATATTCTTCATTAGTTTTGGCAACGCCATATAGCAGGCCATAAGCAAGTAATGAATTGATTTGCAGAAACTTCTGAAGAATAACTATTCAAACTAATTTTGGAACATGTTTTCTAGATTAGGTACATAAGTATACTAATTTCTGACCATAACACAATAATTTGTACCACGGCATACGCTGGCCTGACTGATCGGTATATAAGTTTTTTATGTAAAGTATAACTTCTTTTTTCTAATCGCTTAGTTATATAGGTACTTTCGCTGAATCCTATGTGATAAGGTGCGGTAATGGCACTATGCATTCCGTCACCACAGGAAGGTGGGTTTTTGTTATAACTACAAAGTGTGTTGTTATCCAGAAATAAAATAGAATTTTGAATAAATATCTCAATGAGCGCTTTTCATCTGGTTTTAAGGACTAATATATTGCAAAGTGACGTCTGGAAATTGCCGCAGAGGAGTATGTAGCGCCACGCCCGCCGTTTAGTTTTTACTTCCGCGTGTCTTGTTAGTCAGTGCCGGTCCAGACCGAAGTAAGTACAGGCTGTGCCCCTGAGGCAGGTCAATTATTTTTTCATCCATCACAGTCCGCGTAAAATAGTAAAGGATATCCTTCTTTTAAAAAGACAACTCCCGCACTAGGGATCATGCCCAGTGTCGCGGGGACTTTTACAAACAAATACAAAAATACAAAAAAAAAACAAAACAAATTTAACAGACACAAAGAACAACTAGATCCTGGACAATAATTTGTGGATCTCACAAATAGTTGACCTGCGTGGGGATCGAACCCACGACCTCGTGCACGGCAGCCGCTTGCGCTACCGTCGCGCCACCGAGGTCGTCATCATATCAGCGGTCAATATAACACAAAAATCACACAAAAAACCTATAACTTAAACTATCTCATTAACGCTATTTTACAAATTCAAGCATTTGACCAAAGTAAAGTCCTCTTAAGAGTTTGCATAAAGTACCAATTTTTGTGTCATCAGTACACTTCAACTCTTCAAACTTATCCATCGCTGGTTCAGAGGCTTCATACTAAAGTACTCTTTAAGTTTCGCGAAGTACTTGTTATAACAATGGATGGCAATTGTTAGTTTTATGAAAATGTAAATTGTACTTAGCTGACGGAAAAGTTACTTGTTTTGTTATTACTTCTACTATCTTTGTAAGGGCATTATGAATGTAATTTAGCATTAGGTATATTATATATCAATTATTAAATTGGCGTGTAATCTTTTGGAGCCAATAGTCTTATTTTAATAAAGTGGTCCTCAGGTCTTAGTAGAGCTTGGGGTGACTTATATTGTGTGGCCTAGTGGTTAAATTCTTTTTTTTAATGTATTGTGAGCGAGCAGGCGGTCCGCTAAAGGTTAAGTCATCATAACAGCCCATTAATGTCCCACTGCATGGACAGGCTTCCTCCAGTGACGGAGGGATACTTGGCCTACTAATACCACGCTGGCCAAACGGATTGGTATAGGGTTTAACACCCATGTGGTGGTGGGTGGCGACATATTGTATTCTTACTCCGTCACCACATGGTTAAGTGGTGTCCGCCGATATTGGATGGCATCCTTTCGAGAGCACAGCCGGACCGTTGTTAAGACAGAAGTTATTGTCTCAAAGCACTGTAATTTTCTATTTATTTTACCCTATTACTTAAACAGTGTAGCGTTTCACATTTCACACTTCCACATTGAGATAAATTAGGACACATAGCGGACGCACACCTACCACCAGGGTCCCAGAAAAGAAGCAGCTCCAAATCCTGTCCCGTTTATTTCAATAAGTAACATTTTGGACGACCTCTGTGGCGTAGTGGTTATACAACATGACTGCTACGCAGAGGTCTCGGGTTCGATTCCCGCTCAATGCAAATGTCTGTGTGCATGAACATGATTATTTGCATTGGTCTGAGTGTTTCTATGTGTAATATGTATGTATTTACAAAAAAAATATATATATAAATATTATTCTTGATTTAAATAAAAAAAACATGATATTTTATATTTTGAATTTTAATCAATTACTCCATGGGGGATCTCAACCTTCGACGTCTAAGGAACCCGTTAATACGGTTGCTACGGCGTTAATTGAAATCACACTATTCCTCTCTATTGCGCTATTTTCTCGTGAGTTCTTCTGTCAACTAACTCGAATCGTGTTGATATCCTTAAACCTATAAATAACCCAGTGTTAGGAAAACTGCTATTTTATTTATTACCCTTAACTTTCGCCTTCTATAGCACAATGGTCTGGTAAAGTATAAAGAATTGTTATTTATACAATAAACGCAGTTGATAGCAAAGTCTAGGTTTAAGACTTTATATAAAAATCAATTAAACGGACACAAAGAATATTGAGGCTTGATACAAAAATAGTAGTAAGCATAAATAATAATGTCGTGTGCGTGGTTAAACCCGCTACATCACGCAAGACAAGACACAATGTCACCGTAGCAAATTTTCACTGTCTTCCTTAGCATTAACACAATAATTATCATTTAAGAGAGATGTATATGTCCGTAATTCTAAAATAACATTTATTTTTGTAACACACTTTTATTTAAAAGAACAAGTAAATTTAAAAACAAACCTACATAAATATACGGAAACAAAAACTTTTCATCTAGGCCGTTTTCTTTTAGGGGTAACAAGCTTGGAACATTTCTAAAGAACAAAATGGTTCAGCCTGAGTGGGTACATCGATTTATATTCTACACGGATCGCCCATCGAACTTTCAATAACACAATTACTGGTCAACTCAGACGAATTTTGGGTAAAAGGGATCCGTACTGAGTGTGCCCTTTGCCTTTCTATGTTTTTTTTTGTAAGTAGGTATGACGTTTTACTGTGTCGTTCGTTTGTAAGTTACTTTGAGAACAATTTAAAGTACACATAGTAATTGAGAGTTTGAACTGCTGAAATAATAATTGTAAAGAATACCACTCTATTTTATAAGACGGTTAATTGGGTTATCACAAAAGTCTATTCTAATAAATAAAATATATACCACCTTACTGGTGTGCTATTAGGCTGGCTAAGTTTCCTGTCGTCACTACAAGAGGTGGTTACAATTGAATATCAATGGTAATTTAAAAATGGTAAAATTTTCTTATTTTACCATTTTTAATTGCTCGAAGTTATTAAAAACTTTTGTGTTTCCTCTACCTTAAGATATCGGCTCCTTCAAACGTAGTATAAGTACGTAACTATTTACTTACCTATCGTCGGTTGCGTTTATTTCTGGACTGAATTCATGTATTCCATCTAGCTCGACTTTTATAGTCATATAGTTTTTAATAAAAAAATATTTCATAGCTACGGAACCAGCCCAATGGATATGAATAAACTAGTAAAATAGCTACGATTTATTTCTTAAAGAATTTCGACGAAGTTCGCAAATAATATTTATTGAAACTAATATTATGATATTTTCAAACAAAATATTCCGCTTCAAGTTCGACTTAATCTACTCTCACAGAGTGAGATCTATTTACTTTTTCTGTTACCAAAGTTTTTGTTATAATTTTATAATAAAGAGTTTTATTGTTATAACGGAACTTCGTTTTAATAGTAGATTCTTCCTATGTGTTTACATTCAAAGGCCTCACTGCAGAACGCATCATATGCTAACACCATGCTTGTTAAAAATGAGTTTTTACAGCTTTTTCCTTTTATTGCTTTTATTAATTGTTTAAATGAAGGCTTTTTTGGCATAGAGGAATGACTGTACATCACAGATATCCATTTCTGTGTAATGTAGACGTAGGTCGATACATTTTTCTTAAAAACTAATGTAATGTAAATGCCAGTACTAGTCTCAACGGACAATCTATTTTTGTGTTGTGTAGGTGGCCCTACACTGTCGTCTGGTAAAATTATATAAAACAAAACATCATCGTATAGCAAACCTTCATAATTCCACCCATGCAGGGTTTCAGTATTTTTATATTCCTCAATCACTCAAGAACTTCTCCTTTACTTAGCTTTAACGCCACCTTAAAAAAAATATAGTACATACTTAGGTGGTATTTTGCATTTTAGTCCATCACCATATACACTACAAAAGCCGATATTTTATCTTACTAACATCTATTTGATGTCATAGAGATAATTTTATTTGAAATATTGGTTCACTGCAAAGTATTATTTCATCTCAAACCTCAATACTGAATAAAAACGACAGTAAGTAGACGTTTTGTGGTCGTAATCAGATCTCGTCTGTCTCCAGATTAGACCGAGTGCGAGAGATTTATGTCCGTGGCCGACAGAGATATTGAACTATTTTATAGTACACCCCATCTGTGCAGCGGCACGATGCTCTGACAACGATATTAAGTTTTTCAATCGAAACCATTCGTTATTTGTAATATTATGTTTCCTTACTATACTAAAACATTATGTTGGGGAACAATCTTGCGGCGCATATGTTCTATACTTCCGCAGTGTAAAAGCATTTAGTCAGACCGCCAGATGCTGACGTAGTGAAGTCATTTTAATAGCTGCCATCCTTGCACTAATTTTTCGACAGTAAGCGATCTTTTTATGGGGAAGTTGATGTGACCGCTATTATTGTTTTATATTACCTTCTCTCTTTGGTGATGTTGCAATCCATGATCATAAACGAGAAGATTGCATATTCAGAAATGACTGAGTATAAGGTAACAATTGTTTAAAAAAAAGACGTAATCCAATTGATACTCTCCCTATTATTTCGGAGTCTGTAAACGAAAATATAAGTGTAATGCTTAATAATTTGCGTACATTTTAGCGCATCGACGTAGTATACCAGTTTGTATGTAACGGAATTACAGCACGGGCAACTTTGATTATGCTCAAACTACTAAGCTTTACTTGCAACTAAAGCTTAGAATTAATTTTGAATTACACTTAAGCAGTGCATAAGTGTAACTATGCGATGACATTGGTGTGCAAATACTTGACTACCACATATTTATTTTAATTAGTTTTTAATATCAACGCACTTTCTTAACATTGCATAAATATGATTAATGGCAATACGAATATAAACAATTCCAAGACTTCGTCTTAGCATGGGCAGTGCGCTTGTTGCAGAGGGATTATCTTCAGAAAATTAATTTTATTTTCACATCTAATAATAAACAGTAACATCGGGATACTTAAAAATTGTCTGTAAGTACAAACATTACATAATGTTTGATAAATTTGGTTTTTAATAGGGACTCCATAACATATGCTTTTAATTAATCTCGCAACATCAAAATAAACAAATGGCGGATGCAAACAAAAAAATAAGTGATTAACCCGACTCCCTCGTAATTAATAAAGGAATTAATAATTCAAAAACCATTTCCGACAACCGTCGACACGGCCCGCACCGCATCCCATCCGAATATGTCAACCAATTTACATAATTAATCTTCCCCTACCAAAGTACACTCATTAATAAAATCCCGACCTTGATTAACGCTTGCAATTCATTTCGTATTCAAACAATACGTAATTAAAATACAGTAATGTACAACAAACACCGATTGGCTACCGAACGATGAACAAATATTACACGGACAAAGTTTTTAAGTGACAATGTTTTTTTAATAAATATTTAATTCCTGCTTCATTATTATGTTTCAGTTGCTAGATATAATTAATATCATTAATGATTCAATTCGTAATAATCTTGTTTTCCTCAATAGTATTAACATTTTAGTAATGGTGTGAAATTAAATATTTTGCAATAATTACTATAAAGTTTTATCGTCGCGTATTGTGTTCGGACACTGAATTGAAACTTGATGCTGCAGTAATACTATAATAATATTGGAAATGTATTTTAACATAGGTAATAATTATTAATTTAATTGATTTGTTATACAAATTGCTGTGCAAGTCAAACACTGTTTTGATATTAATTGTAATTAAAGCTTGGAGTAATTAATTAATAAAAAGCTGAAAATATACACACATAGCAAGAAGTTAAAACTTAACGTAAAACTTTTCTTATGTTTTCAGTGATTTACCAAGCGTTTAAGTATTGTTTCTTTTCGAAATAAAAAATGGATTAAAACTAACTAAACTCGTTGTCGAAAGTCCGGAATCAATTATTCAAATATTTATTTTTATACATATTCATTTACATGGATGTTCAAATTGACGTTCAATTTCCTAACAAATAAAAGAAAGCAGTATTTATTTTCCTCCAGTAGACAAATAGCAATTTTGTACAGCTTTCATCATTTAAAAATATAAAACAAATTAAAACAAGAACCCACTTACTTCTCTGTAAGCTAAAATAACGTATTAAGTGGGTTAACATTTCAAAATGCAACACATTTAACTGAGGCAGATGCTGTCTTGAAATTAGGCGTTCAGGAAAACGTTGTCGAAATAATTTTCATTCATTCCCCACAAACCGCAGCCCGGGTGCATCTTTATGAGGGCACAGCTGTTCGTTCTGTGAAAATATATAGAAAACAATGAAAAGCCAACGTTTTGTGTGAACGTAGCTAGTTTTTGGAGAAAGGAGTTTCAAAATGTTTGTGTGTTTAATTTTTATAATGAAGGCATTTTTTAATTTGTTTCTTTTAATTAAAAGTATACTGAGCTGACTGCAAAAAGCATTTTATAATATTGTACTTCTACTTTTAGACGTTTAAGCTGATGCTAGCGATAGATAAATATAAATATGACTCCACTTCTTATGAAATTTATTAAGTAAGTGTCAGTGCACTTTTCTCAAATTTATTTTGAACGCTATTTATATTGTTGGTCTGGACTTTAATGTCAGATTAATTATAATTATTAAGTAATAATTATTATTTTAAACAGTCGAATTTAACAAGTCGAATCAACAAATTTTGACGCATACAAAGTACGGGTAGACCCTACATGTAGAAAGCTCTGAAATATTGTCTGTTCTAAACAAACTATTAATTTCAACTTAATTAGATATTGGAGAGTGTAGCTGTAGGTACAGGGAGGTGCTAAGGCATTTAATTTGCTTGCTATCTTTACATGATAAAGGATAGGTAACTCGTTAGTATTTCCTTTGTAAGCTGTATTATGTAAACAGCCACTGTTCCTCGCACAAAGGTTCCACGTTTTTGTCTCAGTAATTGAGTTTTAATTACTGTGTGTGCTTGATGGAGTGGGTCTTTGTGTTTATATTGATACTCTTTGGGTACACATCTGCTTTATTATAGCGAGATGGTGTTGTGTTAGGGGAATGTGACAAAAAAAACGAATTGAAAAATATTAAGTGTAGAGAAATTAGAGTAGAGCAGAAAGAAGAAATGCTTTTTGATTAGTTTAGCCTTAGCACGCAACTCAAAAATACTAAGTTGGAGTTTAATTTCCACACTGTACAACAACTACTGTATTTCCTTTTAAAATGTTTTAAAGAGTAAATTAACCAAAAATACAATCGTGTTTCTATTTTGACAGATCATAATTATGTTAGACCTGAAGCCTAGCAACACTGTTGCACTCTCACGTTTAACATTTTTAGAATACCCTCATTTATACGTTGTATACTCATATACTACGATTACAACTTAAATGTCATTATTTCTGTTAGAATTATCATCCAAGTTAAATTTAACTTTGAATTCAACGACTTAAATAATAACTTAAGTGTTGAAAGTAGTTGTAGGTTAAACGGCGTAATTGTGCGTAAAATTCTTCAAAATTGAAAACTTAAATTGAAAATTTCTATTCGAATAAATTAAAGAAGAAAATATAAAGTTAAATAATAAGACTTTTGTGCTAAGGTATGACAAGTTGAACAAGTTTAAATTGGCAAAGAAAATCCTTTCTAAAACTGCTTACAAAGTCTAAATGTAATTACTATCTCTGTAGGTGAAGTTAGGCCCGTATCAAAGTAATCTGTAAGAAATTCCAACATCACATGTGATTATTCTGTAAAAGCGCAAGGAGCGTAGCGATCAGTAAATATTTAAAATTGTCGGGAGGAAAACTTTCTCGCACGGGGCTTCACGACGTGAATATTTTAGGGTTTGAGCGGTACTTTCATATGTGTGCGTAATTACCTGCTGTAGAGTAAGGAACAGGAACGGTAAATGAGATTATTTTACTTTGTGATCAACGGACTTTATATTTGTATTATATTGTACCTTTTGAAACTAGTTGATATTGTTATAAGAGTTTCGCTACGCAAACAGGTATCTTTTGTATTAGTTTTGAGATTTAAACATCGAAATTTAAGTCTACACAAAGCTCATTATCATATTGGTTTGTATTGAGTTCCGCAAAAGATGAATACTTCTACTGTAATACGATGAGTACATGTAGCTACAAATATGTTCTCTTAATACAAATCCAGGCAAACCGGTAATTGATTTTGGGAGGATTTTGAAGTTTGAAAAAAGTCTGTTAAAGTTTTCTCCGGCACTCTCAACATCAAAACTTACAAAATTCGTTAGTTAAAATATTTAGCTTTGGGATTTAATTTTTCTTGATGTTTTGATGTACTCGTACCTATGTACCTATCTATAAAATAGATTCTAATATAAATATCAAGCAAACATGAAACCTAAAACATTTAACACTCGTCTACAGAATTCTCGGGTTTAACTAAAAGCATATCACTGAGGGCACCTTTTCACAAACCCACATTTATATTTCTGTATATTACACCTCTTGAGGTCAGGGTCAAAACATTAGGGTATTGGTATCGGAGGAAAACCCGTTACTGTCTTTATCCAATCTTCGGAAACAACCTCTTTTATTTACGACTGTACAGTTTTTGCAAACGTTAGGTTTTTGGACGGTGCTAATGATGGTCATTAGCGGCTAAAAACCTAACTAAGATGTTTACTGTAATTAATAACTTCAGTAGAAAGGTTTGCGTTTAGAATTATGATGCTACGAAACGAACCAATAATACAATTTTTTATGAAAAAAAAAAGCATGGTTATTAATAATATTTTGTCGATACTAGTAAAGATTATGAAGTGCGGCGTTAACGATAAGTGAGAAAAACAAAATATGTGTATTCCCACGAACCGAAAAATAATTTAGTCTAATAAATAAAATTTCTGCAAATCAACAGCTTTTTGAGCGTAACTTCATTAAAAAATAAAATGGGTTGTAAAACTTGATAAGACACGAAACTCCTCTTCCAATATTCCACTTATTCAAAAGGTTGGTGCTTAACACAATAAGCTTAATTTTTAAAGAATATTACTTATTGAAAATTTGAAATGTATTGATTTTAACTTTGCATTTAGGCCTACCTACTTTTTATAATGTAACGACACACGAAGACTAGGGTTAATTTGTGTATTTGGCTCTATTTTTCTGATGACACATGAACAACATTGTAAAACCAATCAAGCTAAAGAGGTATATATTTACTACCAGTAACAGTAGTATAGATCCTAAAAACCCTGGATAATTACAAATACGTTGCCAACCTATGAGATGAAGAGTGATAAAGAATTTATAACACAACCTACAACAAAGACCACAGAGCTAATATACCTCACAATGTAAAGTAACTTGCCACTCAAAAGCTTACTCCAATCTTAAATAAAACCTCACAAAGTACTAGTTACAACATAGATTAAGCAACAGAAAGATAAATATTAAACTTAATACAACTCGCTTGAACTTATAATAAAACAAACATGCATAAAATTAAACTATGACAACGGGACTTAGTGAAAGTAAGATCATTAAAACTTGTGTAGCTAGACTGTGGCTAAGTTGGCTCTTTGGTTATAATACTTGTAGTTAAGGTAGATACCTATTGTAGTTGGCTTAGTAGTTATTAAACCATCCTCTGTAGCGGTCGCTTCATAAATTAGCTTGTAGGGAATTTGTGTTTGTACGAAACTTAGGTGTATATCGGTGGTTACTTCTAATTGATTATTATTATGTAGAAAATTAAATATAATAGAAGGATTTATATTTATTAGGTACTTATAATTCATGTATAAAACTTTTCATGTAGTTAATTATTGTCTATGGATATCTAGGCTAAGGTACATCAGCTCTTCTTATGCCCTGATGAACAGCCTTCTTTTTTGAAGTTTAAATTTCAAATCCCAGTAAGGATTTAAATAGAAAATTGACTACTGAATCTTAACCAATCATTGTCCTCCATCACCTCTTAATTTCTAAAACGCGATGGTTTTATTTGCATACGAGGTAGTTTCTCATGTAGTCTAAGTGGTTTAAGGTATCTAAAAGCAAAATCAGAAACATGTTCTAGTTTGAATCCGAATCTACTCTAATTCGTTCAATTGTTCTTTGCTTAATAATATGTATAGGAAGATTTAAACATTTTCTACAATAATAAAAATATTTCAAAGCTTTTCCCTTAAACACAAAATGTTGTCACAAAATACATTAACAAATGTAACACTAAAAGCTTTAGACGGAACAAAAATAGAGCAAGATATTATGAACTCAAAAGCAACAATTCAACAAAACGAAAAACTTAACACAAGTAATCTTAGGAAAGAGGAAAGGGGCGACGTAGATCCTAATAAGGAAATACACTCGGTGCGATATGACACAGACGTTTCTAACATTTTTGTTGTTCGTGTTGCCTTTACTGTGTGTTTACACTTGTGCCGGTTTACTTTATCAGAAGAATAACAGTATATGTGCTTGTACGACAGCCGAGTAAATGATTTCGGTATGTGGACCTTTGAGTGTAAAGGCTGAGATTGTTTTCTTCGGTTTTTAATTTTTATGTCTAAATAAAAATTAAAAACAAACTAACCAATATTTAAAATTTATTTGCGTTAAACTGAAAACTAAATAAATGTAAGTATAAAAGCTTACAACAATTTTCATTTAGCTTAAAAATGTAACAAAGCATTAAATAAAGTAAGCCTGAGGCTAACAACATGTTGTACAAAATTTTACAACATCTGCAAAAGTAGTTGTAGTTCATAGTTTGTATATTTTGCAAGTTTGATAAACACATAATCACCTAAATGAATAAAGACTTACTTAATTCTTAAAAGACAAGTTAAACCACAAACTTATGTTGTAGCAACATTGAGCATACATGCAAATAAGACATCAGAGCATGTATTTTAATTTGTTCAAAACTCTCAACTTCACAAACATGAACGAGGAAACACAATATGCTTTGTTTAATATTGACATACGGTATTAAAGCCTATGTAAATTCGAAAGCCTAAAATTTCACAAAACAAACAAACAAAATGGTTTCAAATCTGTTTTTGGTGCGAACATTTTGTTCGCGCAAATGAAAACTTAGCTCAAGTATCGAGTGTTTTTTCGCATCGCTGTTTTTTCTATCAGATTGGAGTATTCGGAAATTGGGGATATGTTACAGACAGATGCGATGTTTACTTGTTGGGACAGAGAAAATATTTGCCTTCATTTTTTTCGATATCGTAAGAATTGTGACGGAGGCATTCAGAGTGTTTTTGTCGTCGATAAGGGCAGATATACCTTGTTCCGTGAGATACGTGTATACGCGTTTATTATGTTCAGAATATTGAGTATCTAGTAACAAGAGACGACATTTCTCTATGATTTATTTTAACTTTTGTAAGTTCTTTTTTACTTCGAACGTAGCACTTTAAAGACTATATTTTTTGTGTTTAAAATGACAACGTCCGAACTCCTTTGATTAATTTTCATACATCACGGTGATGAACATCTCACCCAATTTTTGTAACGCTTTTATGTTTAGTGTAACAAAATTAGTTACAGTTTCTTAAAAACTTTGTTGGCCGACTAAACAATTCGATGTTTTCTTATTTTTGCTGGATATTAGATAATATTATGACCGTCTTGTAATGTTATAAATAGATAAGCCATCTAGAAACATAACAGACTACTGCAGCTAGTTGTTAGAATATATTAAGTACTACGGAAACCATTCCTAACTCCTATTTAATAAATAAGATGCTGTTACATATTAAGGATGCAAAAAGCATCTGAATTTTATATTAAAGGCCTGAAAAAGTTACTGCCATAATATTTATGTCTGATATTTTTATTTTCACATTAAGTACAAATAACAGATGTAAATGTACATTTAAAACCCCATTAAAATAATGCTTTATCCTTCATTCTTTGCTACAAAAATCTAAATGTTAATGGCTACTTATCTAGTTAAATATTCTTCTAAGTTAATTCGTTTTAAAGCATCATGACATCAATTTTCCGCCGATTTGTTTGAGAACAAAGCCTTCCAGGCAACAACGCGTTATCGGCTGTTATTTATCGACCTTTGTCGAGCCGAATGTGCGTTAACTCTAAACTCCAGAGTCGACATTTTCTTGCTCCATTTTGGACAGCGTACAATGACACAATAGGTCCTATTAGTCATCCGTTTAGCTAAAATACAGGCTGTAAAGAAAAGCCTATTTTGTTTTTCGAATTCGATATATTCAAAATTTGAATATACCGCTTTTGTTTAAGTTCTGTGATGCATTCTTATATCTTGTGGTTTCAGATTCCTTACTAAAGACGTTCTTGCGTAGAATATTCACTCTGAGCTGTGAATATACAAAGTCTTATATGTATAGATAGACTGCTATGATGATCTGGATCTCCAGCTTAAGTGATGTCACCTCTGTTCACAACAAGTTATGTAGTCACCGTGATGGTAACCTCGTTAACACGATCTACCTGCACCCCTATAATTTAAGTGTTTTTACTTAACGAGCGGTTTGTTACCCCCCGAATTAATGTTAAAACTCAGTAGGTTTAAAACTTGTTTAAATCATCCTGACTCCGAGCTTTCTTATCTCGGATATAAATTGTTGTATGGAGCTCTAGTTTTGAGATTTAATTTCGTTTTCGTTGATTCCAAATTAATGTTTTGGATTTGTTTTTAAATGGAGATAATGAATTTATACTTCAGCAAACGAGTCTTCTATAAGAACTTATAAGATGTTTGGAAAAATATTATTTTGTAGGTAACAGTTACAAAACTTAAAAAAAATTAAGTAAGAAAAGAACTATTAAGTTATAAACTAAAAATCTAGGACCATGACCCGAGCTCGACGGGAGCTGGCGTGTTTGCCTATAACCGAAAATTGAAGAACTCTTAACGCTTTTGACAGGACTTCGTCATGTTTGTCTCCATATACAACTGATAAAAGGTAGAGAAAATGAATTTAAAACAACTAATTACTAATCAGCAAATACGTTACGTGAACCTGTGCTTTTTGTTAATAAACTATAAAGATATAAACAATTTCAAACGAAAGTTTTTAATTTCAACTAAGTATGTTTTTATTGTTTAACCGCAACATGGTATATTGACCTAAATTGCGTGGCAGACTATTGCAGACTTCATTATGAGGTCCCTCAATCGACCTCTGGGTCAAGAAAGGGACAGACACTTGTACAACTACCGAAGAAGGCTTAGTTTGGTTAAAATTGTGAGGCAATGTTGTGGCCTCGTAATTGATTTTCTAGTAGGAGTTTGAGCTGTGGAGTCTATAACATTACCCATTTTGGTTTAACATTTATTGTTGAATAAGTTTTATTATTGTTAAACAAGCTAACTTGCTGTGACGCGTGTTGGGAGAGGCCTTTGTCTAGATGTGGTATTCGATAGCCTAATTGATTGATTGCTAACTCGCTGTTCATAGACTTAAAGTTTCGCAGTCAATAAAAACGGTCAATCCTAACATTTCAGTGCATGAACAAGATTATTTAAATAGGTCTTAGTAAAAAAATAAATTTATTATATCTATTATTTGGTGTGACATCGTAGACTACAGTTTCGTTATTTGACACCTCCTTACTCTTTTACAACACTTAAAGGAGTACAATGAAACACTTAATTCCCTCTTAAATACAATTTAAGTCGTTAATCTTCTGAAGCACAGCAATATATTGAATATTTAATTTTAAGGGTTTAGCTACGAACCTCTTTATCAGTCATCTCGTGATTTATCCCCTCAAGACAACTTTACGACGTAACGGAGTGAAGTATCTCAGGCAGACATTCTGTTAGAAAAAGCTCGTAATTAAATGGCAGGTATGTCAGAAAGGTTTAAAGACAGCAATAAATCTTGTGTTTAAAATTCTGAAGTACAACGTTCATTGTACGCTTTATATTTTAGCTACATTTAAATTTTATGTTTCAGAAATTATTCCATCGCATGTAGCCCTAAATGCTAGAAACGTTTTACATAGTTCAAACATCTAGTACCTACTATCAGATATTGATATGATACACCGATAACATAGACCATGTTGATTAGACGGATTCGTGTTACACTCTACTTTTCTGACACCCATGGAAAGAGATCAGGTGATCAAACCATGTCTGATCATACTGTACCACCACATTAATTTTCTATTCGTGTAATAATAATCTATGCACATAAAGAAAATTAATGTTTGCAGACCCAAAACGTTTCTCAAATAAATGAGTATCCTATTTGCTCCATTCCAATGCCACACCATAATGATTTGAACCAACAAATTCGCAGTACTTTGACCAAAACACATAATGCATAATGCACATAAATGCAGCTATTTTGTAAAACACTTAGCAACACTACCGTACGTATAGTGTCGAACACGCTTCTCGCGTTTCTTCCAATGTATTTCCGGAGCGAAGTGGCCGCTAAAAGCGAACTGCAAATAAATATTTTAAGGAAGCACTTAGCGGCCCTGATGTTAGTCAATTTGTAATCTTTTATTATAAAGCTTTCACTTACATTGAATACAAGAGTTTTAATGTGCAAAAGGTGTAGAAGGCCGTTCGTAATTTAAATAAGGCCTAAGCTACGCATATTATTACAATGATAGTAAGAACCAATTTAGGGTTAATCAAATTTGACGCAATCACTGAAGTCGGCAAGTAAGCCGTAATTTATAAAATAATAGTTTAAATCTTTATCTATTATTATGTTAATCTGTTATTGTTTACTCCTGTAAAAATTGGTTTAAAATGTCTTTTGCTGAGTCACGAACGCGTTACCCATCACTCATAATTCTGTCTCAAAAGTCTGAGCATCGAGTTAATCTTTGAGCATTTGTGATAAATCAGAGGCGTTCATTAGTGATTTTATCATATTAATTCACTTAAACGCAATTAACAAGGGACGCCTCTATAAGCAAGGCCATATTATTTTGACGGTCTGTTGTTTTAATAGGTATATCATTTGGTGAAGCAGGATGTGTGTTTAATATAATAGTTGTTTAGTTAGGTTTGGGAATGTGGATGTTATTACAATAACACGATTTGAACATTAAAATGTAACGCAAAATAAAGTTATAGAATTGAATTACAAAGGAAACTAAAGGCTTGTTGAAAATGATTGATACAAGAATTAGAATAGAAATAGGAGTATACATATGATTATGTATGTGTGGACTGAGGGCCCATTTTTTTTTGCGGTTTTTTGCAGATTAATCAACAAAAGTGCACAGTTAAAGTTGTTAAAGAGTTTGTTAAACGATTATCAGAGTTTGTTAAGACTTCATTCAAAAGATATATCGCTTTAAGTGGGTCCCTCAGTTCAAACACAAAATCTCCCATAATTAGATAGGTAATGAATTAAACAACATTTTTTTGGTAAAAATCCTTAGTTAAACATGTATAAAAGTATAAAAAGCATTGAAAAGCCTAATATGAGTAGCTACAATTTTATTACATTTTAATTTTACTGTATTGCAAATTTTATTGTTTTATTTTTACATTTAAAAAATGATTGCAATTTAGATTTAATTGATTAATATTAATATCGACGGGCCCCAAGAACATAATTATTGTGTAATGTTTTGCTTGCCGTTTCAACTTGTAATGGAATCAGCACTGTTGCTTGAGCTACTTAAATATTGTATTATTTCTGATTGACTTTGTGTATGTTTCGTGGGTTATCCTAATTATAAATAAATAAATATCTAAATTAATAATAAATGACATTAAAAACAAATATACAGTCGTTTTCTTAAAACGTGGACACACCCCACCAGACTTAGTATGAAAATTAATAAAACAGTTAAAATGACAAAAAATATAAATAAACCAGACACAAGATAAATACAGATCGATAAAATACAAAATTAACTATGCACTGAAAGGCTCCCCATTTTCGTAATTGTTGTATTTAATTATATATTTAACAATTAGCATTTGCATAGTGTGTGGACTGAGGGACCACTTAAAAACTTAAAAATAACAATAATTACCACTGTTTGTGATCTTTCTTTAATTTTAAATTTATCCTTGCCCTTTTAACAAATGGTTGGCTTAGGAATATTTAATGTTCATGCTATACTTTATTAATTATGAGATAAATTCAAGTGGCCCCTCAGGGACCTTTTAAAACGTTTGTTATTTTTTATTAGCTACTCATATTAGGCTTTTCAATGCTTTTTATACTTTTATACATGTTTAACTAAGGATTTTTACCAAAAAATTGTTGTTTAATTCATTACCTATCTAATTATGGGAGATTTTGTGTTTGAACTGAGGGACCCACTTAAAGCGATATATCTTTTGAATGAAGTCTTAACAAACTCTGATAATCGTTTAACAAACTCTTTAACAACTTTAACTATGCACTTTTGTTGATTAATCTACAAAAAGCCGCAGAAAAAAAAATGGGCCCTCAGTCCACACATACATAATTAGGTATATGATTTTATTATAATTTTGACAAAGTAAATATTAACATGAAAGTTTTGCCTACTATCCGGTTGTTTGCTTTTAAGGGACCGTGGTCAACTTTTACCTTTACTACAAGGATGATTCCTATTAAAGAAAACAAGTAACCCTTCCATGCTTGTCCTGTGTATTCCCCAATTTCTATGCTGGACATTTACAGGAGTAGTTTGACTCTAGCCTCAACTCAAAGGATTCCATAAACTACAGAACGGATCCCGATTTCAGTGACTCAAATCTCGCAGGTCTGCAGTCCCTAGGTGTCTAAAACTTTTCAACAATTTCAAATCTGCTAATAAGATGCATAAAATTAAATATTTGTATCAATGCGAAAGATAGATTTTGAAATAAAACAAGCTTATTTAGCAAGAAAAATACAGGCAAAGCTTCATTTAGTTTTGGAGAGCAGCTCGTTTAAGTAATGATATGATTTCATTAGTATTCGCAATCAGCAAGTTCTTTGATATATTGAAAGTTAAAGTAACAATGCAGACAGCGATAAAAATAACAGCAGATCGTGTCGCGAAGCTTAATACAAACACGTACGAGTCTGTAGCAGCTGATTGGTAGTCTCGCTTCGATAGTAATATGAGATACAGTATTCTTCCTTTGGAAACTTTGTATCTCAACAATCGCAATCATAGTATTGTCGAAATCAATACTGTAGAGAGACATTTAAGTAGATATTGGAAAATCATCTTTTTGTTAAAGTTAGGAAAATATCATATTATTATAAAAATGGAAGTAAAATTTTTGTTTTTTAGTAAGTTCGTTTAGGACCTTAGGTTGACCGTCGTAACCACTGTGGTCTTAAGCTTTATTTGTGCAAAAAATGGGGTAATAATAGTCTTGCCTAAGTTTCAATATAGGTTCACCAGTTTAATCCTTATCGTAAGATAACCAACCTGTGACAGTCTCGCATATTCTATTAAAGAATGGTTTAACACGACTATGTCACATTAAAATTTCCATTACAATCTACCACTACAAGTCTAGACAGTTGACTGACGCGATAAAACTAATATAACTCGCACGTAGACACTGCGTCAGGATTAAACGCTAAACCAGTTGGTATTATGTGGGACCTATCCGTCAACGTCAAAGGAATACCAGAGCGTTGAGACAACTATAGCTACTGATAAGGGTACTGGCGGCTAAGTGCTACTTTGTACACGATAAGAGAGGGGGGTTATAAAGTGCAAATGTGATGACAGGGCGACTTAGTAAGTTACCTTTTGTTAGGTTTTGAAAGTGTCATAAAAGGAATAGTTTATCGTAACCGCTCATTACTAACGTAAAAAAGGATGTGTTCGTTGTCAAAGGGAAACTTGTTATACTGATATCGCTGAGCCGATGGATTGTGAGGTTTTTATGACTAGCTTTTATATATTTTTATAATTAATGATATTTTATTATACTTAGTTAAACTAATACGACGACGCACACGACCACGTGCCTAAACGTTAAGTAAAATAAAGGTAAAGAGAATGCGCGTTAATACCCCAATTATATAATATTTATTTATGAACGAATGAAACGAATATTGTTTAAAAGTTATGATAAACTAATTCCTATTATGAGTGGTGTCTGGAACAAAATCATAATATTGTTTAAAAAAGTGCCAGGTATTCAAGTCAATATAATATGAAATAATGTTAGAGGTATTTAAATAAGAAATAAACCAGACCCTGATTCAATTATAATTTAATTTTGGGAAAGCGAAATTCTTTAGAGCAAAGTTACAATCAATGCTCATCGATCATTCGAACTTAGCATAATAATGAAGTATACATAAGTAGTACAATAATACACCAAGCATAAACAGGGGTATATCAAAACAATAAATTATTCTTCCAGAACAATATTTTCTAGAGCTTCCATAAGAATTGAAACTGTATGACGTAAACAAAGTGACGCTCATTTATAAGACAACCACAGAGCTGTCTATTACAGGAGTAATCTAGAATGTTACACTTAGCTTAGGTATAGCTCTTCATATAATATTATGACGTAACGGAGTCTTTATTATCTTATGAAAACTATTAATAATTTTATAATAAGAAGTATTTTGTCAATTTATGGATGGAGAGAGAGACTACTTAGAGTTGTAAAATCTTATTGAAATATACCGAAACACAATGAAAACTTCAGTCTTTTCTATAATATACCGCAGTCAATTTGCTATCTGGTTTACTCTAACTCATCTCGATAATACTATTTTAATATGTTAAACGTAGCTAATTTAGGAAGAAATGTTTTAGTGTAAATAGCTGTTGGTGAACCTAATCATAAATAAATAAGTAAATTTGCCATGCCTACGTGCCTATAATATCCGATACTTATCATCTGTATTTCAATGACTGGACAATGCATCGTGTGTTGGCGAGTACCCATAATAGAAGTTCTGCTTAGCTTAAGCATCTATGGCGAGTACATACATTGGGCTAAAAATATTACAACAATTTTAATTTCAGCTGGAGAAATAACACAGTAAGTTTATACTTTTATAGTACTTACTGTGTAATTTCTCTTTGTTACCTATTTTTCTGGAAAGTTGTTTTATCATAATATTATTATTATATACTTTATTTACCTTGGATTAAATGTAATAAATTATTAGCCAGGCACGGATTAGACCAGGATAAAGTCGTAGTCGTTGGCTTACACACATATTACATAATTCATTAACGTAATATTTAGTAAGCGGTTGGCTATTAAGGGTCCAGCATCAAGGGCAACCTTTGAAGTGGTTTTTGAACACGGAATATTTAAGAGAAAAGACTATGCGGGCTTTTTACGCACTTACGCATTTAGCTGATAAAATATTATTTTAATATTACTATGAACTAAAAGATTATTTAGCTAGGAATGATAATATTAGATGAGAACGATCTAAAGCAAAATTAAGCTTATGTTGTTTAGCAGATAATGCCTTAAGGCATGAAGTCCGCCTTTGTGCAAATTCCAAGGAAATAAATAAAGCCATTAACTAATTAGCTAACAAGTATGATAAATGAAGGAACTAGCATAAAAGTAGGTTTAAAAACCCAATCTCATTCATTTCATGCATTCTTATAATTTCCACAAAAAACATCCTGATAGCAACCATCGAGTTTACCAATCCGTTTGGCCAGCGTGGTATTAGTAGGCCAAGTATCCCTTCGTCACGGGAGGAGGCACGTCCCTGCAGTGCGACATTAATGGGCCGATATTATGATGATGATGATTAAAGGTGATCGAAAATAAATAAAAAACAAATGTTAACTAAAATAATTTTATCTTCGATAAAATTGTCCAAATGACTACAATTTTCTTGTGGCACTAGCGCTCATAGGCTTACCATACTAAGATATATCATGTGAGTGAAAGGTGTCAATGTGTTGTTTAAACGCCTTTAGTATGTAAATTGATTTCTCTACCTACATGAACTTTGTGACGCAGATTAGAGAGACCCCTAACAAAGTAGCCGACGACCTGATGAAAGTAATATCATTCACACTATCACATAATGCCGTCTATTTCCAAACTAAGCAGATCTTGTTGATGCTCCTAGGCGACGGATAAACATACTTATACATCTACTTTTGTTGTAAACACATACAAAACAAGAAAATACTCTGTCCAATGCAAACATTTACCTAATTCTTAAGATGTTGATGATCTGCTGTGATGATGTTTATACAGACTAAATTCGGTGCCAAAACGGTCGTGATAGCCGCACGAAAGGTCACGAATTCAAATCCCAGGCACGACCATTATTTGGGCTTGGACCCTATCGAGGCTCAAGACGATAAAGACACCGTTCACGTTGTGTCCGTGGAATCATTGTTTTAAAAGTCTCTGCGATACATAGGTAATTCCTAGTCTACTGTCTTTTTTAAATAACAAGAATAGAATAGAAAAATAAAAAATGCAAACAGCCATTTTGGATTCCCATTTTGATCGTATTTGTATAAGTAGTGTCAAATTAAAGGCCCGTCTGCGGTCCTGACATGTCACTCTTATCGCTCTGAGAAGGGTTACGTCGCATCGGACAGATACTAGCTATGTATTGATGTACGTGATCCCTCAGAGGAGGAGGGGGTAGATAGGTGTCTAATATGTATGAATAACATTGAGACTGTGGAAAGTGGAAAGCTTTTTTATTTTAGTGGTTCGTAAAAGCCTTGTTTTAACCCATATCAGAGTGTCTGGCCTAAGCGAAACTAGAACGCCAGGATTTATGTAAATAAATTCTTTATTTGCACCAAAATTGTACAAAAAATTATAATAATTAACCTTAATTTGCAACAAAATCAACATTTCTATGTTACAACGAAACCCTATCAATGAATAATGACTTATATTAACTGTACTCTCTCTTGTATGTGTGTTTGGAAACTGTACATAAATAAACAAAGTATTTGTTTGTTTATTTATTTGTAGTCGTATCAGCAAACAGTTTCTTTTTGACGTTTCAGACCCACCGCAAAATAGTCTCAGACTAGTAATGTCAATTAACAATTAGCAAAAAAATCATACAACATGACACCAATTACTTACAAAGCATTTAATTCTTTTCTCTGGAGTAGGTTTGCGACGAGATGATAAGTAAAGTAATCATCCAGCATAACACAGTATTTTCCTCTAAACACCTTTTTTACGTAATTAGTAGGTGCAAATGACACAGACCCAAACGATTTCACGTACTTTAGTCTAATAATATAGGTAATCAACTCCTACACTCAGGTTTTGCTCATTTGATAGTTCTCATTGCTGGGACGACAAATAGGGGCCGATAATTGCTCCCTTTCTTGGAGGTCTCTTTTTTTCAATTTCGTCACAAGATTTGGTCGGCGAGTTGCTAAATTGAATTGGGTGTAATGGTTTTTGGTTATATGTTTTTGGCCACTGGCGAAATTTTGTCTTGATTATTTGGTATTACTTAGGAATAGGTGATTCCGTACTAAATTAAGCTTTGAATCAATTCTATAAAATAAAGAGTATTTTATAAAATAGTTCAAATATGATCGAAAAAAATACAAGAACTGGACTATTTACTGCGAGCTTCTACCGTCTCATTATTTTTAGCTTTAACTGACTCCAAATTCACAATAAAGCTTTCAATATTTCGAGAGTATCTTAAACGCTTGTTACGGAAAAAACGTCCTATCTTGCCATAATTTTTTTAATGGCCGATTCTATTTACCATTCCTCAAAACTGCTTAAGATATGTTTTTTTTTAAACAATAGGTAAAATATAATTAGTCTCATTTGAAACTACCGCCTTTCCTCATTCAATAACAACTAAACATTCCCAAATCACGTGAACATGAAACTAGGTTCGAGCCATGTTCCTGTAGGCGAGCATCCAATTAAACATACTAATCTATATCGGATCGAAGCTGCGATCTCTGTTCGTTACATTAATTAGTTAAATGTCAGGGAGCAAGTTATTACAGTATAGAATTTGTAATCGATGCCTAGGGAACGTTAGAATGTATAATAATAATAGTTTTCACATTCACTCCATCGTGTGGTAGCGCAGTAAGAATATGGTGTCACTACCTCATCTCAATATAGGATTGTCGTAAAAGTGACTAAGAAAAAGGTCGCAAATATTTGGACACCTATGGAATGAACCTTTTACCGGCAAGTCACGGAATGTTAGGTATTATAAGGGACTTATACTATAGACTATAGAGTAATAGTATATATTAATATTTAAAATACTTTTATAACTAAATTCTACAAATTACCTGATCTAAAATTAAAATGATAGCTCTACTAAATTTATTCTCAAAATGGCGAAGTAATTGTTAACGCCTCTCATTACTGTTAATGTTATTATAATTTATAACGCAGCTACAATGATATTACATTCTAATTTTACAACAAAACAAAACGCCTCCTAAATGAATTTCATCACTTCGACGCGAAAACGAATCGAAACAACATCTGGCGAAAACTAATTAACATAAATCGTAATAGCTTTTTCTAAATAGAAACGACCCTGGCGCCATCTAGTAGCCGCGCTAATTGCACAGTTATCGCTAGAATGGTCAGTTAACTTTTATTGCATTCAAATTTCATTTGTCGGTAAATGAAAATGGTTGCTATTAACCCGCACTTACCCTTTGCTCGACTATTTTATTAATGATGATTTTATAGCTAACTTGCTCACCGTCTTGGGTTTTGCACTTTAAGGTTCTTAAACTGTAATATAAACAATTAAATAATTTATTTAAACAAGGTTTTAAATAAGCACGCACACAAAATACTATTTACACTGTGAAAAAGCTAACAAACAAATAAATGTTATAATTTACTTTACTTACGGAATTTTGATCAAACTGATCAATTTCGGTACACTACACTTCAAACGGTATGATTCCGTGTTAGCTTTTTCTGCTTTACTAGAGCTACCTATTTCTGCTGAATTCCTCAGTAGTTTTTATGATACCTACACTCAGAAAGAAGTAAGTTATATTTTAAGTCATGGAATAAATCAATCAATCAACTAGCATATTGCAGTCCACTGCTGACATAGGCCTCTCCCATTACACGTCACAGAACTCGGTCCTGCGCCTTCCGCATCCAGTCCGACCCAGAGACCTTTATGAGGTCGTCGGTCCACCTAGCCATAAAATAAACGTAGGTCCATGGAATAAAGTTTTATTAAATCTATATGAATTAGTAACGATGTAACATTGCTAATAAAGTCTGTGTTATTCGCGTCAAATTTTAAAATGAATCCGATCCGTACCAGTTATAAGTGCTACATAACTAAACTTGTTCTTTTAACCAATAAGTATATTCATGATGTCTTACTCTTAAATCTTTTTCCTCTCTTTATAAAAGAAATTTTTAAAAGTATAGCCCCCACTCGAATCGAATGGCACGATCCTCTCTGATCCAATAATAGGTTCCGCATTTTCTGTCGCCGGGTATGAATATTCAATGCTTGCTTTTTTCGAACTCTGTGTTTAAGGGTTGGATTTCGATTTACAATATAAAATTGAGTGATATTCAAATTGAGTTTTTTGAATGTGAAATGGTTCTTCGATGTTAATGGTGTGGCGATGTTCTTATACATTTAGATTATATTTGCTGTGGGTTTCAGTAAAAATCTACTGTATCTTGTTTTATTTTTATTTATAGCTGTTAATAACTCTATGTATGAACACGCCTTACCAATACATGAGTCGAATCAACGTACTGTAATGGCCTACAAATTTAAATCAGTTCTTTAGATATTACTAGATACTGTTGAGACACTTTCTATGACATGCTGCCATACCCTATCCTAATAATCTAAATATATAAAACTCAAAGGTGACTGACATAGTGATCTATCAACGCACAGCCCAAGCCACTGGTGGGATCTGGCTGAAATTTGGCATGCAGGTAGATGTTATGACGTAGGCATCCGCTAAGAAAGGATTATGATGAATTCTACCCCTAAGGGGATAAAATAGGGGATTACAGTTAGTATGAAACTTTGTCAGTTTCAATCCGATCGGGCTGAGACTTTGCATGCATATAGATATTATAACGTTGACACCCCCTTAGATAGGACTTTGATAAATTCTACCCCCAAGGGGATAAAATAGGGGATGAAAGTTAGCACGAAACTTTGTCAGTTTCAATCCGATTGGGATGAGACTTTGCATGCATATAGATATTATGACGTTGGCACCCCCATAGAAAGGACTTTGATAAATTCTACCCCCAAGGAGATAAAATAGGGGATTACAGTAAGTATGAAACTTTGTCAGTTTCAATCCGATCGGGCTGAGACTTTGCATGCATATAGATATTATGACGTTGGCACCCCCTTAGAAAGGACTTTGATAAATTCTACCCCCAAGGGGATAAAATAGGGGATTACAGTAAGTATGAAACTTTGTCAGTTTCAATCCGATCGGGCTGAGACTTTGCATGCATATAGATATTATAACGTTGACACCCCCTTAGAAAGGACTTTGATAAATTCTACCCCCAAGGGGATAAAATAGGGGATGAAAGTTAGCACGAAACTTTGTCAGTTTCAATCCGATTGGGCTGAGACTTTGCATGCATATAGATATTATGACGTTGGCACCTTCTTAGGAAGGACTTTGATAAATTCTACCCCCAAAGGGATAAAATAGGTGATGAAAGTTTGTATGAAACTTTGTCAGTTTCAATCCGATCTGGCTATGACTTTGCATACATATAGATATTATGACGTTGGCACCCCCTATGAAAGGACTTTGACAAATTCTACCCCCAAGGGGATAAAATAGGAGATTACAGTTAGTATGAAACTTTGTCAGTTTCAATACGATCGGGCTGAGACTTTGCATGCATATAGATATTATGACGTTGGCACCCCTTTAGAAAGGACTTTGATAAATTCTACACCCAAGGGTATAAAATAGGGGATGAAAGTTAGCACGAAACTTTGTCAGTTTCAATCCAATCGGGCTGAGACTTTGCATGCATATAGATATTATTATTATGACGTTGGCACCTTCTTAGGAAGGACTTTGATAAATTCTACCCCCAAAGGGATAAAATAGGTGATGAAAGTTAGCACGAAACTTTGTCAGTTTCAATCCGATCGGGCTGAGACTTTGCATGCATATAGATATTATTATTATGACGTTGGCACCTTCTTAGGAAGGACTTTGATAAATTCTACCCCCAAAGGGATAAAATAGGTGATGAAAGTTAGCACGAAACTTTGTCAGTTTCAATCCGATCGGGCTGAGACTTTGCATGCATATAGATATTATGACGTTGGAACCCCCTTAGAAAGGACTTTGATAAATTCTACCCCCAAGGGGATAAAATAGGAGATGAAAGTTAGCACGAAACTTTGTCAGTTTCAATCCGATCGGGCTGAGACTTTGCATGCATATAGATATTATGACGTTGGCGCCTTCTTAGGAAGGACTTTGATAAATTCTACCCCCAAAGGGATAAAATAGGTGATGAAAGTTTGTATGAAACTTTGTCAGTTTCAATCCGATCTGGCTATGACTTTGCATACATATAGATATTATGACGTTGGCACCCCCTATGAAAGGACTTTGACAAATTCTACCCCCAAGGGGATAAAATAGGTGATGAAAGTTAGCACGAAACTTGGTCAGTTTCAATACGATCGGGCTGAGACTTTGCATGCTTATAGTTACTATGACGTTGGTAGCCCCTTAGAAAGGACTTTGATAAATTCTACCTCCAAGGGTATAAAATAGGGGATTACAATTAGTAAGAAACTTATGGACTGCATGTTTTATGTTGCTTGCTCACGAGTAATTTCTCTCAATAGCTTAATAGTTTTAGCGCCTAATGACAGATTAATTATTAAGAATATGTGTACAAAGAAGTTTTGTAGGCCCCTTATTTTTACACACGCTAAACAAAAAATAAGCCTAATTAATCATAATACCTCTGAACGCGAGCGAAGCCGCGGGCAACAGCTAGTGAGACATATAAAACAATATTTATAATGCCTTTTGTATTCAAGCTTATATTTTAGGTAACGAAAAATGTAACTTAACATTTTAATGACTTTAATATAATTTGGAAAGTCATACGGTGAACCTTTCATGGCATTAATCCTTTTTAGGGTCCCGATACAGGGAAGTACCTTCTGGTGCTCTCTGTTATACATCAATTTGAGTATGCATCAAAATCTCTGTTTTTTTTTCCTAACTGAAAATTATTGTTCGCTGGTCATTTCGGTAAGAAAAAATCTTTCTCAGTGATAGTAACAAAGCTTTGAAATGTTAAGAAACTGTAGCATCAGGTCCAAACCAAACCATATCAGGTGCAAGCCATAGTATTCGAATTGTATTGTTGTTAAGTTTACTTAATTAGTTTAGCTCAAAGTGATGAGTACAGTACAAAGCTGATGCACTTTGAGCTATTAATTACATAAGGACAGAATTTTTCTATTTCTGTTTGTTCCGTGCCATGTCTGTAAAAAAAATTCAATACATCCATTTTTTAAAAACGAATACGATCTTGTAGACTGCTTTGGCTTTGTTACACTTAGACAACCCTCAAACATTTTAAACTTCTTTTCAAGACGTACACCTTTACCCGACATACATTTTCTTCGTCAAAACTATTCAGAGATTCAAAGGGTTAGATTGAAAACTGGGTTCGGTATATTTCTTTCTTTTTTAGTTACGATTGGAAAACCGTTCCGATGGTACGAAATTGCTGTCCTTTGTATCGTTCTGAATCGATGGGGATTCATTTAAATGGGTATGTTGGCCATCACACAAAAGGTATCGATTTAAACTATGCGTTCGATGAATGTTTTGTAAACGTGGAAGGAAGTTGAGAGATGCTTTTCATTTGGGGTTTAGTAAAAGTGTTGCTAACGTCAAGGATGATTGGACTTCGATAAAAGATACTTAGTTGTGGACATAGGTGGGTGGATGTATTGTATTTTACCTAAACAACTATCAGATCCCAATAGATATCTAATGTCATTACTTTTCTACACATCACTTGACGACACTGGCTGTCTGTGTCATTAGCATATCAGACTCGTACCGTCTAAAACCACACGGTGTTCATCCCAGCTGTCATAATCCGGGGACCCCAGGTAAGCTATAAAGAGGGTTAACCTTGAGTCCTCTAAAAACCTATTCTATTACATTTTAAAAACGTTAGCGTGTATTTTTAATCAGCAAGCTCAAGTCACGATACAAGAACATTTTAGTAAGTTCTTAAAATCTCGCTTAAAACTTGTTAACATTAATTAAAATGTGACGTATTCATACACCAATATATTCACAGTAACACATCATTAACAAGAATGTTTTCAGCGGGAAAAATAACGATATTACACGACTGATTTATGTTGGCGTTTCATTTATTAATTGATTCGTGAGCGGCTCGTTGCTTTTTGAGTTTGCCGGATAATATCCAGTTTAAATTTTAATTGGAACATAAATTTTATAGTGTCGTGAAAGGGTGAAGAATATACGTATTTATTACAAGCATTTACTTTGACTGAAATGAAATTCTGAATGTATACTATTTACTTTTGTTCATCAAGAATTTTCTTCTTACTTTGTTTATACAACAAACTTTTACAGACCTGAATTAGTCAGATCTTTTAGAAAGGGTAGTCTAACCGTTCTTGGAACCTACATGGCAATATGCAGACTCTCCCTAAGGGTATACAAAATACTGTGCCTATTTTTTCTTACAAGAGGATCTGTTACAAGCTATTCTGGATTCCACCTATCTAGCATATTTTTAAGCCAAAGCCTTTTCCTATGTCTTTTTGTCAATAAATGAGTATGTAGAAGCAAGAAAATACTGTTTATCACAGTGGTAGTTTTATGGGTATAGTTACGACCAGTCAAAGGTGGACATTTTTACGACAAGTCAAAGATATTATTTAAGTGCCTTAGCGGTTGCTTAACACCTACTTAATAATTCGCAAGGAAATTGAAATATTTAAAAGAACATATTATTTAGTTAACGAGTAAGTATTCGTTGAGTGAAAGCAAGTAGATTGTGGTAAGATTTTAAATTTCCTTTTTTTTTTCGTTTTTTTTTCTTCTTTTTTAAGAAGAAAAAAAAATTTTTCTTTTTAAAAAAATAGTTAAGACTGCTCTTTACAAACATAGATTTTAATTGGCACAAAGAACACACATAAATAATTTAGCAAAAATGTATACTTATTATTGTATTCGATTCCCACTCAATGCAAAACTTTTTTGCGTATGTTCATACGCAAAAAAGTTTTGCATTGAGTGGGAAAAAAATAAACTTTTTTACAAGTATATGAATAAGTAGGGTGATGCTACCAATTATCAGCACTTTAAGAGTTAGTCTTACTTTAATATCGTTTATCTTAGTGATAATACCGATAACGAAAGTTAACAACATGCTTTCTCGGTTCACTCACAAATAAGTAATTGATGTTTATTATAAAAATTTGTCTTTATTCATACACATTTTATTTAGATGAGTTTGACTAAATAATTACCCTAACACCAATTATTGGCACCATCATCACCAATTACTAGCATCGACCGAGCCAATTATCAGCACCTTAAAATTAGACATGAAATTAGATAGATAAATTAAATAATCCAATGTATAGCAAAATCTCTTTTATTTATGCCTAGCCTAACAACCGAAGTTTCAGAAAAAAAAATACATAAAAATAAAAAAATCCAAAAAATAATAAACATTCTTTTGATCATAATATCAACACTCAGCACCATGCCAGGATATGAAATCCGAAATTATAGAGTACTTTTTCCAAGAATATTGAATTCTAGGCATAAAATAATCACGCTTTACAATAAGAAATATGGATTAACAATTTTACATACCACTTTGTCATGTAACAGTACCAGTGCCAATAATTAGCAATTCACAAAAAAATTGAACCCAGATGTCAGCACCTCATTTATTAACATAAAATCAAGATAACGTTCATTTCCATTGTCAGATAAGCCTTATAAAACATTATATACATGAATAAAACCTAAAGGTTCAGTAAAAAATATCTAAAAGAACTAAAATGAAGTAAAATAAAAAAACCTGAACTTACCTACGATCATAAGAAACTGTCAAAACAAAGTAATGTGAAGGACATGTTCCCGCGTTTTTAAAAATATCGTTTTTTTTTTCAAACAGTGTCGTGTTTGGATCAGTTTATAATTCCAAAAGGATCTTATTTTAATGTTTGTTAAATGGTAGCCGAAATTAATTAATAGAAAGCTTATAATTTGAGTTTTAGTTGGGGATGCTGATAATCTGGTGCAGTGCCAACATTAGGACGCGTGCCCCTAGTTGTTTAATTTTTAATTTGAAATATCTAAAATAGCCAATGTAAATTACAATTAAATTATACTTGACGATAATACAAACTGTAAACAACAAAACATTAAAGGTGTGTTTGTTAATTAAAATTATAACACATTTGAGTAAGGTTTGTAAAAGCGGATGTTATTTAAGTAAAACCGACAAGAGTACGGTCTACTTCGTGTCCAGAATAAAACTCAAAGATAATTAGCAAGTGTTCCTAATTAAGTGCTGATTAATATAATTATGTTTAGTTTACAAAGAGAGCTTATGAATAAAAATAAACTAATAATGTATAATAAAAATGTCTTCTTCTTCATCTATGCGAGTTCCCAGTTGCGTCCACAGCTCGAGAGCCATGGAGCCTATGGGGTCTGCTTTCCGGCTTCTTTTTCTCCACTTCGCACGGTCTTCAGCATCCTTAATTGTAAGACCATTGCTACGCATGTCATCCCTGGCGACGTCAAACCAGCATTTTTTGGGTTTTGAATAGTAATGTATTTAAGATAAAATTCCTGCACCATTATCATGTAAGTCAAATGATGACCAAAGCTGGGCCTATGCCTCTTTTGACGTTTGTTAGGTCGTCGTTCTACCGTGTTAAGGTAATGGCCTCTCTACTGTATCAGTCCCTTTGGTTACATTGATTCTATTTTACAGTGAACCTTCCCATTATCGTTTGTTAGATTATTACATTTTATCCATTGCTAGATTCTACATTTTATTTTTTCTTCAATTCAAGATTTCATTCGCATATAAATTAGCAGTATATTTCGTAAGCAATTGTGAATTTTAAGAGAATGGCTTTAATAATATTAATTTAATTATATTATAATTAAATCCAAAACTAAAAACATGACCCAATTCTACTTAGACATACCGCAAACACGCCCTAACTCGACGAGGTTCAAAATACAAAGACTTGTTAATGCCACAAGTTTATCGTAAACACGACAGTGGAGCTACTGAACACTTGCACCGATGTTATCTCAGCAAGTAAAGTAACATTACCTATCACTTAACGAACGTCGAAGTCCAACGATCAGGAACATTAAGGAGACCTAAATGAACTCCCGTTGATGGGATTTCGGATTCCACTTTTGGGGAAACTTGCATTATAAAGACATTGAAAAAGTTAAATGTCCGCTTTGAATTTAAAAGTACATATCTACATTTTAGATTAAAAGTAAGATAACTAAGTATTTTGTTTTAAAAATTAATAAAAATTAAAGAAAACATAGATTCACACATTAAGAAGGTTTTTCTATAGAATATAATTATTATGCATTATCCAGTAGTGTGAGGTAATCAATTTATTCAATACTGCACAAAGTATTGCAAGGGCTCACAGACTATTGATATTCAAATTTTATTATTATATAATTTTTATTGACATTAAAGATTGTATAACCTGCGCACAAAGAATGGCAGTAAGAAAAACTTAATACATCAACCTAAATTACCTTTCCATCACAGCAATCTTCAACACAAAGAGTCTAACGTTACGGTCTTGAATAACGAGTTATCTAATATCAAGGCTACAAAGCAACATCTGCTTCTTGTGCTTGTACGTTAGACAAAGCACTATCATCCAATTATTTTAAAACTAAAAGAATATTCGATCTCTAAAATAATATTTTTATGAATAATCTCTTTAAATGAAGTTACTATTTCCAATTACTACACTATACATTTAACCAGTACCCATTTTAATCAATAAACATGAAACACTTCGCAATATTGGATTAGTTTTAATCAACTAAACTTCAGTCGCTTCTAAGCTCTTTGAGCGTAGGCCACACACGTCGGGCCCGCACAAATACTCTTATGTATCGAAAGCTTGGACAAGACTTGCCGATATCGCCTTTCCTCTAACAGGCACCACTTATCTCCTCACTCACTCCTATACTAACGCAATTTGATATCTGTTCATCAAATTTCAGTCTAGGGAATACTTAGTCTTTACTGATTTTGAAAGCAAGCTGACGTTTAGTTTTAGATAGAATGTAATAGTAGCCTTGCTTGTATTAACTACATTTATTCGGTATCAAAATATTTTTTACGTTAGTCTCTGAATCCCTCTATTAAATTCTTTTTAGGGACCAGACAAACCTCTTTACTTTGAGAGACTGTCAAATAAGCTATACTTAAGTCATAACAAAATAATATGACTATCGTATACATTTATTGATTTGACCCAATACTTAGCACTTAAAGATAACTAATACTATCGTACTTTGTTTTGAGAGGCAATAAGCGAAGTTTGAACAAGTGGGGACGCAGCGGAGAATTGTAGCCAGTAGCAATCAATGCTAGCTCTTCATAACCGAAGCAATTTAACTTGGTCTGGTACAGCCATTAACGAGGTAACTTGGACCATATTATTTGATATCGATTTATTTACATTACTTGCGGTTCACAAAATTTCCTGTCGACCTTGCACATTAACTTTGTTAATGGAAAAAATAAAATAGATATTTTATCAGAAATATTTTCAAACCAATGTGCATTGGCACGTTGGCACTTTCAAAAATTACAGCTATTACTTAAGCTGACAATATGCCTGTGATTTGACTGATATTGTAGAAGCTTGCTTGCTAGCCTTTCGTCACAAATGCTTCTTTTTGAATTGAGGTCATGAGCATGTGCGATGTCACCATGTCAACCCGGGTAAAACCACACGATGTTCTTCAGAGCTGTCATATATCATTTTACCTATAATGTTCTCCGACACATATTGATCGCTTATTGATTGATTTCAATCAAATATTATAGCAATGATTTTAACAAGTAGTTGTTTGTTATAATCAACTAATGAATCCTTTTGACTTTATTTTTAACAAGCTATGCGCTCGAAAGCTGTTCAACAAGTTGAGGAAGCTCGGTTTTGTTTCCAAGTTGTGGTCTCCCTGATTGCATTGAAACAGTTCGTATTTCGTTATTCTTGCACGCTATAATAAGATAAACTTTATATATTTTGTGGTATCGGAAAGAATTGTTTCTTTATTACCTACTTTAGTTTTTATACTACATATTTCAAGATTATGTTAGTTAATTTAAATATTTTCAATTTGTATTATATTTTATTACTTTTGTTTAGCAATTCCCTGTATTAAGTAAAAAAGCATTACGAGAGGTACCCTGAAGTGGTTTGGAAACTTAAGTAAAAGTATATCTACAAAAAAATTGTGCGTAAGTAGATAGTAACATCAGTACTTGAAATACGACTTCTTGGAAGAACTTACAAGATTGAAGACTTAAATTATAATAATGATCCACTAAAGAAAATAGGTACCTTCTTAGAATTGGTGGGCACAACTGAAGCCTAAAACTTAATTTAATTTACACAACTCATATATACACACACACACACATACACACACACACACACACACACACACACACACACACATACATTCACGCACATAGCTATACGTCTTTTTATAAAAAATTTGTTAATTACCTGTATTAGCTGCGGGAGCCCTGGTACCCATAACACAAGTTTAATCTTACCTTGGGTACCAGAGTTCAACACAACACTGTTATACTAAGTTAATTTCTGTACCTACATATATTGTGTTAATGCCTGTACTTATTTTGGAAAATAAATAAAATAAAATAAATAAATTATAATCTTGTAAATTGTAAGGCCATACTTATATCGTACCGTAAAGATCTCTCATGTAACCCCTTAAAAAATATTTACTTTAAAAAAAAACACTAAGAAAACCTTGCCAAATACGAGCTTTATTCATAAAAATAATTTCAAGGCACTAATTTAAAGTTTCCAACATATCTATAGTAAATTTGTAATATTTCCTCGTACTCGTATTCATCACACCGACGATAAATATAATCGAACTTATAATTGCCACCGTTAAAGCTTTCAGACAAATTACTTCTAAACTTGTGTATTTAATCACTAAGTTAAGATTAGTACCCACTAGTTGTAACACTGAGGCATTATCTGGATTGGCACTCGGGAGGTCATCGGCAATGTTTCATAATGACTACCCATCTAAACTTTATGGGGGATAACCTCTGAGGAATTTGAAAACGAGTTTAATGTGTTTATGGGGACGGTTCATTGGTTTCAGAAGCGGTTAATATTATCATTTAATAGGTACTCTTATTCTATAATAGTCTCTCTGACTTTGTTCTGCGGTCTAGTACTCCAAAAAGATATAGAAGCTGTAATCAAGAATAGAAGACCAGTAAGTGCAAGCGAGATGGATATAGAGAAATGATAAGGCCTTAATACTCAAATTATATCAACGAAAGTAGGTCAAATCCAGGTTATAAAATTATCTCAAGCAACACATATTGAGTATTCCACGAATTAAGTGTTCCTTGAGTTTCTTGTTTATAAACTTATAAGTAGTCTACTACAGTAAATAATTTTTAGGGATAACAGGCAGGGATTGAGCATTAAAATAAAGCTTTTCCATTTCTTAACTTTTTTACGACTGTAAGTTTTGAACTGGTAATGTACCTGTTAATTAAAGATTGTAGATTGTTAAATTAAGATGTAAAAATGCAAAAAGGCACCACTAATTTTTTCTTCTTTCTTCTTCTGTTAACGTAATTTGAACTATCCAAAATAATCTTATTCAATTATTTTATTCTATATTTTATTCTAATAACCAGAATTTTGTTTAATATACACGTATTATATATATTAAGTTTTTATAAATGCCCCAAAAAACTATAGTATTTACTAGAATTCTCAAAAACCATTTCTCAAAGATTCTACTTCAATAACAATATCCGTAACTTCCATAAAGTGCCTAAATATAAGTAAATTGGAACAAAGTTGAAACTGTTGGTCAGATTTACTTAAAATATTCACTGAAACTGACAATATCTAATTTAGAGTTGGTAAAGTTTTACACAGTTTTTAGTCCGTGGCGCATGCGTAGTTGGTACGGCGCATAAAATAGTTAGAAGGTGGCTGAAAATCGTATTGACACCCTGGACCAACGTGGTTGTGGTTCAAATCATAGCAAATAGCGACAAAATGAATAACTGGTGAATAAAATTGGGGTACTGTTAAAACGACCAGAAAATATTTAAAAAAATGTAAATAAGGCTAGCATTATACTGTTCAGAAAAAAAAATTTTGCTTGTTCAATTTTCTTTTTTATTACCATCATACCAGTCGCAAGACATACTACTGCTAGACATTTTATAACTGTTGCTCTTAATTTCGCACTTGGGAATTAGAAAAATATATCACAAAACTGACCTTCATAACAGCTCTTAATTGTCCTACTGCAAGAACGAGCTTCCTTCTGATAGAAACTTGACCTACACATTCAGACACAAAGTTTCATTTGCTTCGAAGATGCTTTAGAATTTTTTGTAATACAGCTCCAGCTGTAAGCGTTTAGGCATATTTATGTTGCGAGGACTTTTACAGACATGAAATTATTGGAAACAAAGAAATCCAGTCTCATTTATCTTGCGTGGGATTCAAACCCACAACATCTCACAAGGCAGCAGAAAACATAACCAACTGCCAAAACTCTCAAAACAGTTTTAAACTTAGACAAACCAAAATAATACGTGAGTGTATAACTCAATCCACAGATTTGCATTCAACAAAGTTCGGCTTGCACAAAATTCTCGTAAACAGGATTACCTAGTTCATTGTGACCTAAACTAGCAACTGCTGGCATAATTAAGGAAAGGCGAGCGTTTATTGTTGCAGACTCAGACACTTGATTGAATTTGAAATTCTACCGACACGTTGCGGCTTTAGTTTGGATGTTGAGGCTTATGTTTTATGTTTGTATAATTCTTTGTATCTGTGCCTTATTGTTTTGTTTTAAGTTATATTTTAGAAAGTTGTGTTACTTATACTTATTATCACAAATTAGGACATCGACTTCCAACTTGTATTTTAATGTTGCAATTAAAACTCAGCGTATAAGATTTATATTTTTACATACAATGTCTCTATGTCCCTCAGCCCTTTCCACTAAAATTTCTTCTTACTTTTTAACAAATCAAACACATTACTAGAATACTTTTTCATGTCTATAAAAAAAAAATGACTAGGAAAGTCAGAGTAACGATATAAATAGGTACCTGGGTAAATGGGTACCTAAATATCCTTTTACCAGTAGGTACGCACTATCTTTATCTCAAACATTCTCACATTTTATCAGTTCAGGTAGGTATACACCTATCTGAACTGATAAAATGTGAGACGAAGAGATTAAACAACCAAATAACCCAGTAAATACTTCCGTTTTGTACAGAAAACAGCATAATTTCTCACTCACACAATTTTCAAAGTTTAACAAACTTAAAACTTGATTACAACTTCATATTTGAATGAGGAATTGTCATTATGTTATATTAATTCGTTGCCTAACTGTCTGTCAATCACAATTTGAAAGAACTTTATTCAACGAAATATTATTATCAATAGAATAACAGGCCTTCAGAAACAAACGGTTAAACGAAAACTAATCAAAAGTATAATTCTGTGACAGACACATTGATAGGCGCTCAGAAGTTCCAACTTGAAGAGGATACGTCAGGGGTTTTCGCGGAAATATAATTGAGCTGATTTAAAAATGTAATTATACGTTTCCCTATGTCTTCAATTCAGAGACAATCAAATTTAGCAGAATAATGTTTACCAGTTTCCTCGAACATGGAATATACTTCTTTTCATGTTTTGAGCGAAATATTATTATATGATTTATCTACCACGATTTGTATGTTGTATAATCGCCGCATTAATTGTTTGGCTTCATACGTAAAGAGATTTATTTTTATGCCTGAATTTGATATTTAGCGTTAGCATTAAGGAAGTTTCGTGAAGCATAAAGTAAATGAAAATATGAGATTTTTTATATTATTATACGAGACTGGAATACAACCGGTCTGACTACACGGGTGCTCTGGATGTCCACCCGCAGATATCAATGGTTAACCACTTACAATCAGGTAGGCCTCTAACCCGTCTGGCACTTTGGAATATTACAAATACATCATACATTTATAAATGTCCTCAATTTATCTACCAACCTGTCGCAATTATGAGATCGATATTATTCTCAAATAAATCTGCAGAGAGTAAAATTAATAATCTCTACAAAGTAGTATTTACCTAATATCGTCGTTTGACGTTTTATTGGTTCATATATGAGCCGCGGTATCACACCGTAAACCTCGGTGTCTCGTTACACCGATGCTTATTACTCCACAGAGCGAGGAATCACAAATTAATTGAGAACATGTGGGTGTAGAGTTACGAGCTATTTGATAATGTGTAGGTTTATATTAAACAAATCGGTATATTTTAATAACTATTTGAACGTCTGGCAATACACACATTAATACGTACAATTTACATAAACTCGTGACTTATTCTTAGAGCGGTAGGTTAGTAAGCGCCCAGCTGTAGGATCCTTATGATCTGATTTGCTCTGTCAACATTTATACAAAGCTATCTAGTCTCTAACTAAGCAGAGCTTGTATTATACTGCGCCGCGGTTAGTTTGACGATCTCTGTGGCGTAGTGGTTATAAAAGATGACTGCTACGCAGAGGTCTCGGGTTCAATTCCCGCTCGGTGCAAATCTTTGTGTGGGTGAACATGATTGTTTGCATTGGTCTGAGTGTTTTCTATGTATATGTATGTATTTACAAAAAAAAAAGTTTTTATGTATGTTTATCCGTTGTCTAGTACCCATAGTACAAGCTTTGCTTAGTTTGGGATTAGGTGGCGATGTGTGAATGTGTGTGGATTATTTATTTTTAATTATATTTAGTAATCGCAGTATAATATACAACGGATAAAGAACTTATTTTTTATACATACGTACATTATTATTGATAAATATAAGACCACCAGGCAAATGCTAGCACTGATGTTCATGCACACGAAGTGAATTTTAGACCTTTGTGTAACACAAACCTGCAAAAATCGTCACTTTTTATAATGTCTTGGCCGACAACAGCACCTTGTCCCAAACAAATTGAGTATTAAAAATCCTTTTGTTAAACCTTAAACACAAGTAAAACAGATTCTCGTAATAAATTAGACCAAAGTTAATAATGAAGGCAGTAATTAGCTATTGTATAAGTTACTAATTAGCAACAGTTTATCCTTGTTATTACCTACTGACTAATTTTAGTTGGACGTTCGCGAAATAACTCATTGTAATAAACTGCTTGTTAATAAGGTACTACTTAAATAATTCCCGGTTTTGAATAAATCGTGATATATTATTTAATTTAAACATATTCATAAAATTGAAATGTATGTTCAATAAACCAACGACGGTGTTTTTACTAATTTAATAATATGAATGTAAACGCGTTACCGCTATAATAAAATGACAATTAAATATTGTGTGTCTGTCTCCTTTGTTCTGGGTAATCTCTGAAATGGATAAATCAATTTTGATGGGAATTTTGCAGATAGATTATTGATTTTACAGCCCATATCATCGCAATTCAATAATTTGTGTGACACCTTAAAATTGTCCTGTAACTGTCCTCCTTGTGTGTATCCTGTAATATCACGTTTTAAAAATTTACGTTTTAAAAAACTCAGACCTGGTCCTCAATGCGGGAATGCACACAAAATTTATCTTGCGTGGTATTCGGGCCTGCAACTTATTACTCTCCCCGGGCCTTATTTAATTGAGGTGCCCCTTTGATTCGAATTGTATCATTTATCATTAAAGATTAATAGGATAAAAGCCGTGTCCGTGTGGTGACGGAGTAAGAATACAATATGTCACCACCCCATCTCATCCCATGGGCGTCGTAAAAACTGATTATGGGACTAACCGTAAATATTATCTTTACGAAGTAAACAGAAGGAAAACTTGAAATTAAACCCTATACCAATCCGTCTGGCCAGCGTGGTATTAGTAAGCCGAGTATCCCTCCGTCACGGGAGGAGGCCCGTCCCTGCAGTGGGACATTAATTGTTACGATGAGGATAAAACAAAACAACTTGATAGCCTTACCATCTTTGTAAAACAGTCTTCCGTTAAGAAGTTCCTGTGTCTTGAATATTTGAACAAAGATGGCGTATGCGATTAACTCGTCTTACAGCTGATAAATGAGCCTTCCGATTACGTTATAAATTAATTTATTAAACACAATTTATTAGCTAAGAGTTCTTTAACTTTAAATTAGTATTTTGTTTTTATAATTAAGCTTTATTGGCGGGAGAAATAATAGTAATTATTTAATCATAAAGCTTATTAATGTTTTATAACAGAGCATGTTCCTGCGAGTATGGGAAACTTGCCAGTTTACTTTTCTTTACCAATTTCTGAACGTTTTTTTTTAAAGAGAAGACTAGTTTTTTTTTTCATAGTTCTATTCCAATTTACTACTTTTTTATTCTGTGGATTAACTCATAGAAAGCTATTTTACATTGATCACTAATTTCTATTCGAGGCGTATCATTTAGGTATTCTGCTGTCGAATAGAATACTTAAATTAAAGGGAACACGAAGATATAGTTGGTTTTTCCATTAAAATGTACTGTAGAAGTGGTGTTGAGCTTGAATAATATGCAATCATTTATTAGTTTCAACCATCTTCTGGTGGGGCGGTGAGGTTTTAATATAAAAATATTAGAAAATTCTTTACTTGTTATCAGTATTGCAGTAGCAGTGTTTAAATGACAACTAAGTACTACTTATGCGCAGTTTTGCAAGTATTCCTTTCAATGTCGAACTACATGTAGTAAACTATGAACCACTCTTTCCTTCCTGTGATAATAAACACAAACCTAGCGAGAAGATACATTTTGAAAGACCGAACTTATTTCATGTCTATTGACTACTATCTATAGCCGTGATTTCCATATTATAGTATTTGCCTGAACCACAAGGTAGAAAAATAAATCTGCTTATAATCTACGGTAAATAGACAATGATGAATAACTTTTTCTTCTTGTCTGAAAGTATCATAACAATGTTAAGTGTGACGTCATACCTGTAGATATCCGATGCGTGAAAGTTGCCAACTAATGCTGAAATATTGGAAGGCAATAATCTCTTAAGTTTTCCTATTATCTTGTGTCTTATTGAAGGGGTAGCTAAGCTTTTAATTCGTAAAGTTAGTTTATGCAATTTATTTCAAGTTAGCTTTGTTGCTATTTCAGTTTTATAGGCGTAATCTAAGGTCCTTTAAGTTGAGAGGCCAGGGCCTAATTTAAAAAAAATTATTAAGTTAAGCTGTTTTAACTAGATGCTACTAGGTATAAAAAATATGAAATTAGGAAATGAGACACTCATTTCCTCATTTCATATTTTTTACATAATACTATTTTATACGGGTCTTACTCGCGGTATATTATACTAATTAGCCTAGATACTAGTAAGGTAAATACATGGTTACAGGTTTTTCTTCGACGTTTCGGCCGACTTGCAAGGGCCGTAGTCGCGGAGGGACTGACCTAGGTATTTAGGTACCTACCTTACTAGTATCTAGGCTTATTAGTATATACCGCGAGTAAGACCCATATAAAATAGTATTATGTACAAATCGCGATAGTTTAAAATCTATTGTTATTTTTTACTTTCGGTCTACAATAAATTGACAGTTCGTATGCTTTGCGTCGTTCTCAAGAATGTTAGCAAATTCCACGTATATACGTAGTTGCTATAAGATATTTCACAGGCGCCGCCAATTTACATAAATAATTTTTTTTCCCTAAGATATCTAACAACTCACACATTTAATAAAATTCAATCTAATTGCAATATATTTATCTTATCTCGTAGTTTATACATAGTACCTTTTTTTACCGTACCTGCCTAATCGTCGTCTGACGTGAACGTATTTTTGAAACATTTCCAAAAATAAATGTTGAAGTTACTTTTCGAATTAGGTAGGTAACCCATAGTTATTTATGATCTCATCTGTAAAAGGAACTATCGTAACAAACATAATCTATCTTCATTTACAACAAAACTTACTTAGTTTATATAATGATGTTTATCCTCGCGATTTATTATACTTTTAACCGACTCCGTAAAACAAGTAGCTTGTATTGTTTACCTGAGAATTTTATTAGAAAATATATACTTCCTAGTTAGGCTCATCATATTTGAGTCAATTATTTTTTTAATTATGTTTCTTTGTAAGACTTCCTTATAAACCAAAAATATTAAATTGGGTAAGTAAATAAATTATAATCTTTATCAATAGTTTGAACGGTTTTTTAATTAGAAAATTATGAAATATTATTATTTCTTTACAAAACTCAATGTAAAAGCCTTAGTAGGCTTTTACGGTAAACTTTGGGAGGTTGTATGGTAAATGAATTCTGGATAATTTTGTATACGGAGTCTGAAGTGATAAGTTTATTCAGCAATACACTATTTCTGGCTTCTGCCCTACCTTTGTGCCGTTTTTCCTCTAATTAGAAGGTACCTAGTGACCAAATGTTAATGTCTTAAGGTGGTTATAGTCGCTTGTGAAATTATAGGGCAATGTGTACCTTGAGGTTACGAGCATAGTCCGAATACACGCTGTATATTGCTAAAGCACCCAGTTCTTTAAAAAAATTTATCTCAAAGCGAACGACTATATTCTTCTTAACACCATGTCTTTTAAAAAAATCCTTAATTATTTACTTATTATTTGTAGAAGCTTAACATAACCAGTAAAATATAAAAACAAAATATCAGAACCTATTAACTTACTAAATTTATATAAATATACATATAAATACCTACAATTAAACATAAAGCTAGCCATTTACAAATACCTTGCCAGAACATTGTTACACACACAATAACATCGCATTTTATATTAGCTATAACAATGTAGGTACTTCCTGCCTTTATTTTGAAGAAAAACACAATTATTTTCAATTTGATGAAAATCACTGAGAAAGAAAAAATGTCACAAGCTTCCTTTGATTTCTTTTGTTATTCGTTACAATAGTTGACGTTTCACATTAAATATAAATAATGTTCTTTCATAAAATATTGTGTGATAGAATCTTCTAAGTACCTATACCTATTTATAGCAGCCTTTGTGTGTCCTATTACAGGGCTCCTTAGAAACAGGAAAACTTAGTACACTAATTAGGCATTAGGTAATAGTTGATATTTTATTTATGAAGAAAATCAATTCCTTGTTTACGATCTCACTAAGACGAATCAAACGAGCGCAAGCTCGACACAGTTACGTCGTTTTGCTCTCCATCATCAGCCCTTTGATAGCATCTAATGTTAAAGATCTCACTAAGACGAAACCCTAACTCTATGCAGTTATGTTGTTTTGTTACGGAGATCCTATTTTATTTTATTTATGATTGTACTGATTATGTAATTTCAACACAAATTATTTTGTAAATGAATTAATGACGATGGAGCTGGAGGTGTTCATAACACCTCCAGCTCCATCGTCATACCTGTGATACTATCTTATGTTAAAGTCTTTATCAAGACAAATCAATTGACTACATATTGGATTGTCTCGTATTGTTTTTTTTTTCAATTTGGTGTTCCTCTGACTTCCATCTACATTATCAGACCCTGAAAACTAACTTAGAACAAAGTACTCATTAAGACAAATCAAACGATCCCAAACACGATAGATTTATATGGTTTTATAACAAAGCTCCCATGGAGCTTCCAGCTCTACCATTAGATCAGCTCCACGTCTTCATAAATCATTGCATTGTCACGCGATTGTCAAATCCGTGCAAAATTTTAAGTCATTTGGTGACCGGGAAGTGGACGAAATTTAACTTGTAAGATTCCATTACAGACAACCGGACAGTTGAAAGTAATATAAAGCTTGTAAAAAGGTGATAATTATATTTAATTAAAATCATTATATATTATGTTATTGCCACATAATATATATTTAATACGAGTTATTTATTTCACCACAAACATACAACAAGCAGCTTTCAACTCATTACCTATTAAAATGACAAAGAACACAAAAACAGAGGGCCTCCCTGTAAAATAATTCATTCGGTTCACTGTACTAATTAATTCAGTAACAGAATGGTACAGGCGACACCAATTATTTTCGCACCGACAACTCTCCCAGCAATTTGTACATCATTAATTAATACCCCTTTGTAGGAAACATCACTATAAATGATGGACTATTGAAAATTATTTTACAGTTTCAGCCGCGCTATTTGAATTTCTTTTACGAAATATACTGCTGGTATTCATTCGCTCGCGCTGAGTCGCTAACACTCGCAAGGACTTCTACGTTAAAAAATAATGTACACACAAGCAATCTCACGTGGTATCAGTAAGCTAAGCTGGGGGTACCACAAGGCTCAATACTAGGACCATTTCTATTTCTTATATATATAAACGATTTGCCAAATTTAGTTAAAAAGAACCCCGAGATAATTTTGTTTGCCGATGATACATCCTTTATTTTTAAAATTAATAGACGACAACCTGCGGTAGACTACATAAATAATTCTCTTTTGGAAATACACACATCAAAAAAGTCTAAGCAACATGCATGATATTACAAATTTACCATTTATATTAATTAATTTCTAAGTATTTACTCACTACTACAATGCAAAGAGCTGTAGGGATGTTGCAAGCGGGAAGTAATCAATCTCAGGTATCTCGACATTTTGGTATTCATGGAAGTGTTATTTGTCGTCTTTGGCAGCGCTACAATAATACAGGGGAACCCGCTGAACAGCATCCAGGCCGTAAAAGGAGTACAACCACTCGGCAAGACCGGTACATACAACTGACTGCAAGACGCCAGCCGATGTTAACCGCTCGAGAGATAAGTTTGAGGCTACAAAATTCAAGTGGTGTTGATGTAAGTCCCCAAACTGTGCGAAATCGACTGCATGAGTACGGCCTACGAGCTCGACGCCCTATCAGGTGCCCACCGATACGTCACGGGAATCGCGCTCGTCGAAATGAATGGTGTAGAGAACGCATAACATGGACCCAGGAACAATGGGATAAAATTATGTTTTCCGATGAGTCGCGATTCGGGTTTAGGCCTGATACAAGAAGGGTGCGAGTGTACCGTCGACCCGGAAATACTGAAAGACTCAGGTGCGTTCAGGAAGTTCATCCATACAGCGGCTCAACAGTTATGGTATGGGCGGGTATTATGAAGAACAGGCGAACTGAGCTCGTTTTTGTAAATGGAAACATGAACGCTGAAAATTACGTTGAGGATATTCTCAGACCTTATGTCCATCCATTTGCACAAACCTTTGGCTCCGATTTTACGTTAATGCATGACAATGCGCGTTCACATACAGCTCGGCGAACCAGTGAATACTTGGCAACGGAGAACATCCAGGTATTGCCCTGGCCTGCACAATCGCCAGACCTCAACCCCATCGAGCACGCATGGGACATGCTCCAGAGACGTGTTTTGAAGGACTTGGACGGAGTGACAACAACCCAACAGCTGAAGGATTTGCTACAATTCCATTGGGAGCGAATACCGCAAGATGACATAAACAGTCTCATTAATTCAATGAATAATCGTTGCCGACAAGTTCTGAATAGCAGAGGAGGCCATACTTTGTATTAAATTGTCCTATTCTTTCACAATAAATTCATTTTCTTAAGAAATTTCAATTTGTAAAAAAAAAGTTTAGTTTCTTATGTACCTGTATATTCTAATATTGTTAATTTCTGTTATTAAAAGAACTTATAAAGAAAACAGCTGTTATTTTTACATCATAGAACCCTAAAAATATTATTTTAAAAATAAAATACAACGTTATAATTAAAATAAATGGTAAAATAAATTAATATAAATGGTAAATTTGTAATATCATGCATGTTGCTTAGACTTTTTTGATGTGTGTAGTATATTGGTTCAGTTCAAATAATTTGTCTCTAAATAAAACAAAGACAAAATACATAAAATTTACCATGCCAAACGTTCTTGATATAAAACCGATAGTTAAAATCAATAATGAGGAACTGGAACTAATTAACACAACAGTATTCCTAGGCATTACTTTAGACAGTAAATTACAATGGGGCCCCCATATTGAAAAATTGTCAGGTAAGCTTTCTTCAGCAGCATACGCAGTAAAAAAAATACGTCAGTTAACAGATATAGACACAGCTAGGCTAGTTTATTTTAGTTATTTTCATAGCATAATGTCGTATGGTATTCTGTTGTGGGGTAGTGCGGCTGATATTAACACAATATTTGTTTTGCAAAAAAGAGCGATACGTTGTACGTATAATATGGGCCCAAGAGAGTCTCTTAGAGATAAATTTAAAATAATTAAGATTATGACTGTGCATCGCCAGTATATATTTGATAATTTAATGTACGTACACAAAAATATTAACAAATATCAAAAAATGAGTGATATACATAATGTTAACACTAGAAATAAAAATAAACTTGCTGTTCTCCACACTAGGCTTCATAAAATAAGTAATTCTTTCGCTGGTAATGGTATTTGTTTTTATAATAAGCTCCCTAGGGAAGTTAAAGAATTTTCAGTTAATAAATTTAAATCTTTTATTAAACATAAGTTAATATCGAAATCATATTATAGTGTAAAGGATTACTTAAACGATAAAATGCTTGGATCTGAATTGTCCTGTTTACTAAATAAAATAATATTTGTGAAGTGATCACCAAAAGAGCGATAGGAACCCAGCAGAGTTTCTTGTGGGTGTCTTCTCTGACATGGTCGTGTTTCGAACCCTCAGTAAACTTAGCCGTTAAGTTAGACGAGCATATTATGTGATCACTATAAAACGACCTTCACACGCGGTATTTTTATATCTTACGTGAATAAACTAATTTTTCTTTCTTTCTAAGTTTCTCATGAAGGAGAAAGAAAAATTCTAATTAAAAATCCGAGTCAGAGAAAACGATCAATCGATTAAGTATAGTAATAATATTATGTATCGATTATATAATAGGAATTATAAGGTAAGTATGAATACTAATTATGCAATTTCAAAAATGTGGAAGTCAGAAAAACTAAATGCCATAATCAATTTTGAAGATATTTAAATGGGACTAAACAAAGAAGTATCCTTTCAAATTAAAATAAACCAAACTGGTTAAGAAGTTACTAAACTCTGAGGTTACAAGAATAAAAAGTTCTCATTTATTGAATCAGTTAAAAAGTATACACGAAATGCAGTCCCAAATAGTTCGTATTCACAAATCCCTGGCTTCCAAGCCTCACAGACCTACAAAGAGATAAAAGAACATCCGTTAAAGCCAAGCCGTTATCTGCACCTTCTATCTGGAACGATTGGACGGCATTTATTATAACATCTAATATGCTTAATGACCCGTGAGAGGAGATAGGCTAAATTACCTCTTAGGCGTTTAACACAATTACTGAATTATCTTTCGGGAGGTTCTTTGTAATAAACGCCAGGCTTATTCAGTTTATGAGTTTGCGTAGATAGGCTCATTTAATTATGGTTTCATAGGTCATGATGGATCTGGTTGATGTAGGGTATCTCTTTGCATGGTGAGTAGATACATTTTCTTTTGCGTATTATAAAAGAATCATCTGAAAGCATCTGATCTTATTGATGTGTGGTTTAGGCAATTTACTATCGCGGAATACTATATACACGCTATCTGGAAAGGAAATCCAATTAGTATTAGTAATAACACCACTTTAGTGTCCCACTGCATAGACAAGTCTTCTCCGGTGAAGGAAGAAAATTGACGTATTGGTATGGAGTTTTATCTCAAGCTTTCCTTTTTTTATACTTTGACTTTGTTAATGCTAACAAATTAGTGTCAGAAAAGACAACTTTAAAAGCACAATGACAGTTATGAATTAGATTTAGTCTTTGTTTTTTTTTTAGTTGAACTTAGTTTTGAAACTTTAGATGAGTCTACAATTTAATAAATTCCAAATTTTATTTTATTAACTTTCTTCAACGCAGTCGTTAAATTCTTACAATGGTATTAATGGTCTTTTGAACCAAAATATAACTTTTCCAATAACACTTCTTATTGGCAAGGGTCTCTTGGTCAATTAATTAAATATTAAAGAGAAGGCCAATCTGGCGCAAATTGTACTTAAAAAAATTAACCTTTCATATTGTTACCGAGAGTGGTGTATTCTATAAGCTTTTGCGTTTTAAGTTTTAAGAAGCATGTCAATTCTCGTTCCTTAAAATCGTCAAAAATTCGGTTAAGTTAGCTTTGTCTTACCTATTGTATGACAATTTGACAACTAAAGTTAACTTAACCGAATTTTTGACGATTTTTTACATACTTGTCTACATTAATTTTATGAACAGTGATGTAATCGTTAAAAATTCGGTTAAGTTAGCTTTAGTTGTCAAATTGTCTTACCTATTGTATGACAATTTGACAACTAAAGTTAACTTAACCGAATTTTTAACGATTTTAAGGAACGAGAATTGACATGAAGGTATTGTTGTAAGGTTGATGTTAAACATAATTCTCAGAAACACTAATTAATTAAACGTACTTTTCTCTACGAATTTAATATTACTGATTACATGAATGATTGTTTTAAACACATTTTTTGAAGAATAGTTTAACTTCCGCATTATTTTTTAACGCGCATATTCATTGGTTTAAATAAAAACCAAAGTAAAGGAGTACAAAAAGAAAGGAGTAACTTATTTTTATAACAATATCAAAAAATTATATACTAAATTATTATTTTTTATTGTTTTAGTCATCATAATTTAGGGCAAGACTATCTCTTACCTTGATCAGAGAACGGCCACCAATGAAAGCACCATGAAATCAACGATTTGTTAGTTCTAAGGAAATTTGCAAAACTTATACAATTAAAACATGAACTGTACTTAAATATAAAACTGTAGATTGACTGATGTGGGCCAACATTCATCACAATCATAACAGCCCATTAATGTCCCACTGCAGGGACGGGCCTCCTCCCGTGACGGAGGGTACTTGGCCTACTAATACCACGCTGGCTAGACGGATTGGTAAGTATAGAGTTTAATTTCAAGTTTTCCTTCTTTTTACTTCGTAAAGATAATATTTACGGTTAGTCCCTTAGTCGGTTTTTACGACACCCATGGGATGAGATGGGGTGGTGACATATTGTATTCTTACTCCGTCACCACACGGAATACCAACCACGGGCAAATATTAATATACTGTAAACATTATAAACTATATTATTTATAAAGTTCTCACAAATCATTTAACTTGGACCACACATTTAAGAGCTGCACCATTTCGATTATACACGTAATGGACACTTAAGGGGAAGCCCTCTCGTTTAAAACGAATAATGAGCTCCTAACGAACTTAGAAGCTCCTTAATTACCTGATACAAACGTAATGCGAGAACTGATTACATAGTTAGATATTTTAGTACTCGCCTTAAAAGCTACCATCTTGAAAATTTAAATAACCTCTTTGTATCAACGAAGATACATCACTGTTAATAAAATAATGTAGCCAATTATGTAAACAAAACGTTACCACACTTTTAATAGGTATCCTGTCATAAAATACCATTAAATCTGTAAAAAACTCTGTATTTGTATTTATTTTTAGAAAGATCTAAATAGTGCAAAAATCACATATTTCTATAAAATTTTATTTAACTAATCCTAATTTACTAGTAATGCCGTAAGTTTTAGTAAGCTCTTTATTAGCGCAAAATTTGGCAAGGTGCGAAAAAAGATGGCGTTCAGAGGGAACTACCACCATCGCTTTGTAGTTAAGACTCCTAGGTTACATGACTCTTAAGACCCTGTTGAATTTTACTATAAAACGACCTCTGTTGCGCAGTCGGTATATTACATGGCTGCTACGCAGAGGTCTCGGGTTCGATTCCCGCTCAATTTTTTGCATTGATCTGAGTGTTTTCTATGTTACAAAAAAAAGTATTTAAGTATGTTTATCCGTTGTCTAGTAACCATAGTACAAGCTTTGCTTAGTTTGGGACTAGGTGACGATGTGTGAATGTGTGAGGATTATTTATTACTAGCTGATGCCCGCGGTATTACCCGCTTAATTGGTATTTTACACCATAAACTACCTATATTCCAAATTTCATCAAAATCCATTTAGTAGTTTTTGCATGAAAGGGTAACAAACATCCATCCATCCTCACAAACTTTTGCATTTATAATATTAGTAGGATAGGATAAGCAAAGGTGTGTCACTTTAGTGCCCAACAAATAAGGTGAATATTATCATCACTAAATAAAAAGAAGGAAAACTTGAAATTCAACCCTATACCAATCCGTCTGCAAGCGTGGTATTAGTAGGCCAAGTATCCCTCCGTCAAGGAAGGAGGCCCGTCCCTGTAGTGGGACATTAATGGGCTGTTATGGTGAAATAAGTTGACAATTACGAATTTAAGCTCTCTAGATATATCAGACCCACAGCTTAAAAAACCGGTCAAGTGCGAGTCTGACTCGCGCACCGAGGGTCCTGTACAAACCTATTTATTTTCCCGCCAAATTGTGATAACGTCAGGATTCAGTGACAGCTGTCAAAAGTGACAGGGGTATCAAATATTTTCCCGCCAAAATAATATGACGTCACAAATCATCTGTCAAAAATTCTGTGACGTCACGACTCATCTGTCAAAGATTCAAAAACGTCACGGCTCAGCGTTCAAAAATTCAATGACGTCACGATTTAACTGTCAAAAATATTTTCCCGCCAAAATTCTGTGACGTCACGACTCACATGTCAAAATTCTATGACGTCACGGGTCACGTGACCGAAATTCTATGACGTCACAGGTCACGAGACACAGCTTTCCCGCCAAAATTCTATGAAATCAAAATATAATATGATTGCTAATAAAAAGTAGCCTATGTTCTTTCTCAGGGTCTAAAGATTGTCTGTACCAAACGAAATCCGTTCAGCCGTTTAGGCGTGAAAGAGTAACAAACAGACAGACAGACAGAGTTACTTTCGCATTTATAATATTATATGGATTTATTTACCTAGGGTTGCAAGATAATAAAAAAAACGACATAATTATTCAAAGAAAATGTTTTACATAACACGAATAATCTTTTCGTGACAAGTTTGTGTAACTTTACTTTTATCTTTTATTTTTAAAAAGGTAGTTTAATACTAAAGGAACCATTATAAATGTGTTGCTTGTATTGTTGCAGGTTGCAGGAGTTGTTGGCAGAGCTGATGTGCTGGCCTGTTTGTTCTTCCTTTCCTCGGTTCTACTTTACCATGGGTAAGTAATTTTTCATTGTTTTTTTTTTATATTTGATTTGCAGGATACCTTTCACATAATCAACAAGAAAAAATTAAAACATTTTTTTTATTAAAAGAAGGCAGAAGGTGCTATTATAAAAAAAGGAAGTAGGAGACGGTTTTTTTTGTTTGGCGAATAGGCCACCACCACAAATTGTGGCATTTAGCAATGAAATGCATATCGGTTTATTCCTTATAATCTCTAGATAGACAGTCTGCACATCTCAAAACTTTATCTAGAGGGAATACTCTGAAATACGACAATCAAAACATGACTCTCGTGATAACGTAAAATGTCACAACAGCTATTGTCTAATGAATATACACTAATAAGGCAACCAAAACCTCTCGAAATAACGCAGTTTTTGCTGGCTATTGCTTGTAGATCTAAAATAATAAGGTAGTTAAAGAGAAACAATACACTACATATATGACACAAGAAATATTTATTACTGTTCACAATTATAATTAACACAGTCATCTCTTAAAGCAGTATTTCATCTTAAAAAGACGAAGGTGGCTCAAGCTCACCTAAGAGCAGAGCCCAAGATAAAGACCACACTTTACACATCACAATGCACAACAGCTAACAGTGACTGTACCTGTGCTCAATAAGCAATAACAACAGTATCCAGCAAGAGCAGCTTTAGTGTGTATTATGCAATCTATCTAAAGATCCCATTTTTATAAAATATAAAAGCACAAATAAATCATGCATTTAAGTATCTAATAAAATCTGAAACAATAACAACGTTGTCATGACAATGTCAAACTGATTGAAACTGTACTACAGACTATCTGCTATTGGCTATTATTTACGTTTCGTTCTACGATTATTTTTAAAGTACGTTACTTGATAATTTGTATTAACCATTAAAATAAACCTAAGAACGTTCCAAAACAAGCATTTTTAGGTGTAATCCTTTTTTATTATTATTTCATTTTTCCCTCATCGTTTAAGTATAATTTGTGTTCGGTTAACTATATTAAGATAATAACTATTTTTGTGAGTAATATGAATAATAAACATTACTGTTTAGGGTGGTGCGAAAAAAAACCGTCTCCTTTAGCTTCATTATCTAAACAAATCTCTAATCTTCCTCTTTCTAAGCAATCTCAATAAATATCAGTTTGATGACCTCGACAGGATAAGTTAGAAGTACTGACACTGTCCAACTCGTTCACCACATAGAATCCCCAAATTAAACATCAGAACATTATTACAAAACCACCGTTGACTCATCAAACACAATATCTAAAACAATTACATATCCACAAACATTAAATTTATCATCTGTAAGTAATAACAGCTATGACGTAGTACTTCAACTTATTAGACTTGGCTACTTGGCCGACTTGAGAGCAACTTGGCGCACTTGCTTAAATTTGCCGAACTTGCCCAACTTGGATAGTTGTTCTTGAGCCTCTTTGACTGTCCCCGGTTTAGTTTTGAATATGTGTTCACGACTCTTGACATAAATTATGCTGACTTTAACGTTTTACTTAGTCTACTTGAGGGCGAAGTTGCGGTTTTTAATTTTGAACCGGCTCCAAAAGGACTACATTTGTTTTACATTTAATGTGTCTCATCTCAAAACTCAGTCAATTCTTGGTTAATTTAGATAAAAGTTTAGTTGTTTGATAGGATGCCTAAACTTTGAAATTAAAGTTGATATAATGAGAATAAGCCCCCAAATAAGGTTAATTAAAATTGGTTTGATAAATAATTTTCATTTACAAAATTATGGATTTACTATTTATCCACATAAAAGATATTGCGTAAGTATTATATTATAGTCTGTATAGCACATTAATGCCCCCCACATAAATGTGCTATTATGGATTATGTTGTAAAATACTATTTGTATAGGCTGCTAATACATCAATTATATTACTGCCTATTAAATTTCTATTGGTCTGATAAGTAATTGAATAATTTTGTAGATACTTAATTACCTTTCTAAACTTAAAAGGTTTCTTGTGAAACTTATTCATTAAGCTTTTAAATAAATTTGCAAAGATAAAGTAAAATTTAGTGTAGTATTCTTGAATAATCCAAATTTCCACTTTCTTTGTCACAAAAAACCAATTGCCTTCCTTCTACTACCAGGTATATTTGGATTATAGTTTTAATAAGACTTTATTCGATAGTACTTTTATTAAATATCTCACAATTAAGATTATAATATTACAGAGAAGATAATAGTATATTAAAACTTGTAAAAACAACAATAAAAACTTTCTTTTAAGTACCTACACTATTGTTTCTATGTTTCAATGAAATGGTACGAGTAAGTCCATTTTTTTTTCGTGTGAGCAAGGAAACACGTTTCTACCACAGTAACTCAGCCTGTCAATGCCTTAAAATTAAACTATTAAGTATAAAAAAATTGTAATATCTTTAACAATACAGACCAGCGTGGTAAAATTACAGCAGGTTTCCAATCGTCACTAACGGAGGTTTTTGGCATGCCCAGTACATTATTGGGTTTTTCTGGTGATTTTTTTTTATGTCTCATCCTCTTTAAATAAACACAACAATGTTTTTAATCAAATTCCCTGATAACGGGATCCTCAAAAGTAGCAAAGACCCTCTTAGTAAGAGGAAAAATAAATAAAATATACCTACGTAATGTTAAAACAGATCTCAAACAAACAAATTAAATATTTTCGGATAAATTTCCAGAACAGTAATTACAGATATCAAAAACCAATATCCGTCTTGGCAACGTTTTAGCTTTCGTAAAATTATAAGAAATGAGATTTATCAAAATGAGATTGGCGAATATTAGATATCGAGAGTGTAATCCGATCGCCCCTGTTCGTAACGATTAGCTATCAAATTGGTAATGAAAGCTCGTCTGTAAACCTAATCAGATGCCGTACCTCGGGCTCACAGATGTTATTATTTATTGCATAAAAGTGACATAGTTAATGAGGAACTTTAGCTTTAGTTACTGCAATGAATTGTTCAATTAACCATTATTCGTTGATCCCAATCTAGTTTTGGATCACTGATCAACTTTAATTCACAGTTTTTTTTTTCAAAAAACGTAAATATCGCTAATCATACAATTTTTATTGGAATAACTTGAAACATCTTTCCATTAACAAAAGTTTCATTTAATTTAGTCAATTATTACAAAAAGATTATTTTCAAGAAAACCTCCTGCTCGTTTTAGAGTCGGTTAAAAACGTTTGGCTTACGCTCCATAAAGGGCTCAGAATGTGCCATTTGGAAAATCCGACACACCTGCCCGCCGACGCGAGAGCCATCTCTAAAAGATTTCTACATTAAAAGGGTTCGTCCCGATTGAAAGCACTTTTAATGCCTCATTGCACTACTCAATCTTTGTTTCAATACGGGTATTGAAACAAAGATTGATACCATCAAAAATTGATGAAAGGACGGGTCCTTTCATCAATTTTTGATGGTATTATTTAAAACTTTTCAGGTCAACAGGTCGACATAGAATCTGGTCCAGTGTTGCGATGGCTGCACTCAGCATGCTGGCAAAGGAGACCGGTCTTACAGCACTACTGTTCAATGTAGCATTCGATTTGTACAGAATGTGGAATCCTAACAGGTAACTATTAATCATTACCTTTTAAAATTTATGGCTATACGTTTTCCAAAATATATTGGTGGTCGATTTCTTCAAGATTCTCTATAGTTCATATAGTAATGAAAGTGAAATGATAGGCTTATGTGTTGTTGACTCAGTCTAGTTGACCCATTCGTGCTAAAGTCGCGGTTAAAATTTAAGAGATATTATTATCTCAAAGCAAAACATGGTAATCTAATCAAGTTTTTATGACTTTATGACGCTACCATGGCAATTTCATATTTCCTTTATCGCTTAGCAAAGGAAAAATTAAATTAGTTTATTATTTAACAGTTCAAGCCTCGAAAAAATCGAGTTAAACAAAACAAATAATTTTTCCCTTTAATGTGTTTTTCAGATCATTGCCATCAGTGAAATGGCGATTGAGGGGAGATAGTTCCTGTGGCAGAGTAATCAGGGCTTTGTCCGCACTCGTGTTATTAGCAGGAGTCAGACTGGCTTTACTGCAAGGAACTCTGCCTGCATTTTCACCTCAAGATAATCCACCTGCATTTCATCCTTCGTTTAGTGTTAGGTATGTAGTCATGACTTTATCGAATATATTATGTTAAATACATCAAATGAAACGTGCTAGAAATCGCTGTCAAATTATCAACCAGCTGGAACGGAGATAGGTACGTCTAAGTTAGTTGGTTTTACTTTTACAACAGGCCAAATAAAAAAAAACGGGAGACGAATTTGAGTCTTTATTATTTATCATCCGTTGCTTAATCGTGACAGCTCCTTATTTTAAATTAATCCATTTGTGAAACTTACCATAGCATTTTTGCCTGATAGTTGGCAATCAATAGAGTTAATTAATGATGACCACGATGTCAATTGCAACATTTAAAGTTTGTTCCGTAAAGAGTAATGTTTTTAAAATTAAATTTCCAGATTAATGACGTTCTGCTACCTCGCTGCGTTCAACTGGTGGCTGCTCTTGTGCCCTTGGACGCTGTGTCACGACTGGCAGATGGGATCTATCCCTCTGATCACCAGTTGGTGGGATCCAAGAAACTTGCTGACTTGTGCTGCTTTCTTAACTCTGCTCGCATTGTCGTATAAGTGCTTGGTGGATTTAGAGGTAAATCATCAATGTTTTTTATAAGTTGTTCATTTAAGTAAGTAAGCTTAAATTGGTTCATAATTATTGCTGGATTTTATGCAAATTTAAAAGAATAAATCGTACTTCATTTTTGTTTTAAATATACTCACAAACAACGTAATTATAGTATAGTATTGAAAAAAAAAATTCTAAGACGGAGGTTTAGGAAGATAGGTAATTAAATTGATAAACGTCATAATTTTGTGACTCATCCAAAGATAACAAAGATGAAGAATAATTATTTATACTATTATCACGCGGTACAAACGGGGTCGGTCACAAGTTTTTCGTTTTTAGGAACCATATAATTTTGTTTTTGACTTTTTACTTCGTTGCGTTCATCACACAGAATAAGGTGGTGCTGATATTTTATGTTTAAAGTTGTGTGTGTTACGTTACTGACACTAAAAAAACATAATATTATATTTTAAATATTTCAGTTGCAGCGTCACACACCAGCATTAGTCGGCTTGATGTTGCTTGTGATACCGTACCTGCCAGCTTCTAACTTATTCGTCACGGTGGGATTTGTAGTCGCTGAAAGAGTGCTTTATATACCGAGGTTAGTATTGGTGTCATATTAGCTTATAAACGTCCTACTGTTGGGAATTTGGCCTACCAATATCATGTTGGCCAAACGAATTTGTACGGTTTTGTATATTTATGTGATATTGACAAATTATAGCCAAGATGTTTTGAACACTCTGAATGATTACAACAATTTGAACGCTATGTCTGTGAACATAAAATTGAATTTATATTCTTCACATTATTTTGACTGTCTGAAAGCACACATCTTTCTTACGCTGACCGTACCAAGTTTTCATGTTTCGGAGATTTGCAAAGATTGCAGATTTGCATGTAAGGAAAGATAGACAATCTTGTTGTCTGTTTTTCTGAAACATTTAAGAAATAAGTGAGAATAGTTTATTGATTTTTCGTCACCACGTAGAATCCCTGTTATATGACAATCGTCTTTGTAGCCTACGAGAAACACACTTGCCTTCAAGTTGACATTGGGGTTTTCTTTCATGATTTTATTTAGGTGATGAAGTGCATTAGTAAGTACCTATTTGTCGATGCCCTCGGAAACATAAACTACTATTAAATGATAAAAATAGAGACATAACTAACTATTTAATGAGCCATAGCCCATATTACATAATACTATATTATATACCTACGGGTAAGACCCGTATATAATATACTCGCGGTATCTACTATTTAGCCTAGATATTAATAGGATAAATACTTAGGTTTTTCTCCCACGTTTCGGCCGACTTGCAAAGGCAATTAGTATCTAGGCTTAGTAGTATATACCGCGAGTAAGACCCGTATAAAATAATATATATAATGTATACAAATCGCTATAGTTTAAGATGCATATTACTTCTGTCAAAGCAGTAATATAATTTTATGACTCTTGAATGTGTTCTGTTTCAGTGTGGGGTCCGTGATAATAACAGTGTATGGCGTCCAATTAATGTGGAGACGAGGTAGCAGAGGAAGACTGTTAGTACTTGGAGTTGCCATCTTGGTGGCTGGAGGTGTTGCTAGAACTCATATGAGGAATAGAGACTGGAGGACCAGGGAAACGTTACTTAGGTGGGTACTCGTGTTTTGTGTTGTATTGTTATACAGGTAGGTAATGTAGGTATTTTAATGACAACTTGTTCGGTTAAAGGATTCGTGTAACCATGATCCTTAGTAATGAGGGACCGACTAGAAAAAGAGAGATAGATATTTTAAGAACCTTAGAATTTTACGTGGAAGATAAGTAGTAATTAAACCGATAATCGTGACTGATTTTTGAACATTTTAAAATTAAATTCTGTTTAGTTTCAAAAAGTTTTAACGATTCTTAAATTTTTAGTTTACTTTATAAATTCAGTAATTGTTACAAGTGTATTAAATTAACAAACTATTTTTAATGAGAGCGTGTGTTAACATATTATTATAAGCAACCCTTTAAATAATTAGAAACCATGATAAATTACAGATCAGACCTATCCGTGTTACCACACAACGCGAAACTTCATTATAACTACGCGAACTTCTTGAAGGACGTCGAGCAGCAGGAAAATGCTATCAAACATTATAAAGAAGCTCTGAAGTAAGTTAAATGTTCATGTTTGACGACCTCTGTGGCGCAGTCGGTATATAACATGACTGCTACGCAGAGGTCTCGGGTTCGATTCCCGCTCAATGCAAATCTTTGTGTGCATGAACATGATTGTTTGCATTGGTCTGAGTGTTTTGTATGTATAATATGTATGTATTTACAAAAAAAGGTATTTAAGTATGTTTATTCGTTGTCTAGTACCAATAGTACAAGCTTTTAGTTTGGGACTAGATGGCGATGTGTGAATGTGTGAGGATTATTTATTTATTATTTATTTATTTATGTTTTGTAGTTCTAAGTGTTTTAGTTCTAGCAAGAATTGTTCATCTTAGCTGACACAGAAATCGCCTCGATTAATTCCAATGTAGTGTGAATATTGCCATACCTTTTACTCGCTTCAAAACGTTGAGATCTTATTTTTGTTTCTACTTCATTATTTTTCATCCGTCCTTAAGTTACAACTTATAGTATCATCAGAAGTATCTTAATGTACAACATGCAAACGGTACATTATTTATCAGACATGAGTGTGTTGTATGAACAATCTATTCCTTTAATTAAAATTATTTCTTATAAAAAAGTCTTTTTAAAATAATTAAATTATAACATTTTGTGTATATCCAGATTATGGCCGAGCTACGCCAGTGCTCACAACAACCTCGGCACATTAGTGCTGGCCTCAGGCAGAGCTGAACATCACTTCCTCCAAGCCCTCAAGTACAACCGTGATCATGTCAACGCACATTATAACCTCGCCAAACTTTACAGGTTTGTTTGTTTAAAACATTGTTTGTTATATTAAGCTAAAGATTTCTCCACTTCCTAGTCCAATCAAGTGCATTATTTTGTAAACTTTTAAATGTTTTAATTTAATTGTAGTTTCTGGTCTCCACTATGTATGTACTCATAAGTAATTAAAGGACTTCATCTTAAAAAGACACCTGTCACTTAAATAGACATGGTAAAAGTTAATATCTTTTAAAGAATTTGGTATTTATTTCTTCAGGTATATTAGGTACCTATTTAAGATGTGTCTTGAACTATAGATGTACAAAACTAATACACAAACTCCTTGCTTGTTACAATGGGATAGTTAGAAACTGCGGATCGTCATGCACTAGTGTCCTTTCAATCCTACTTAGTTTTAGTCGTACAAACTACATGAGTTTCTAGTGTTACACACCTGCCTTCTTCAAGGAATAAAAATAATGAATATTTTCTTCTAAACTTTCAGGAAAAAGAATCGTATTCCGGAATCCCTAAGTATGCTGGAACGTTGCATATCCTTAGAACCAAGATTCGTTCAAGCCTACTTAGAACTATTGCTGCTCAAGCCGGAACAAGAGAAGAGAAGTGTATTGGACAAGTTGCTCGAGTTAGAACCTAATAATTGGGAGCATTACGTACTTTACGGGAACTGGTTTAGAGACAGAGGTAGGTAATAAATTATACCCGATCACTTATATTCTCCGTGTGGTGACGGAGTAAGAATACAATATGCCACCACCCCATCTCATCCCATGGGTGTCGTAAAAACCGACTAAGGGAATAACCGTGAATATTATCTTTACGAAATAAAAAAAAGGAAAACTTGAAATTAAGCCCTATACCAATCCGTCTGGCCAGCGTAGTGTTAGTAGGCCAAGGATCCCTTCGTCATGGGAGGAGGCCCGTCCCTGCAGTGGGGCATTGATGGGCTGTTATGATGACTTATATGCCAAGGCTTAGATACCAAGACCCAGTGCATACCACCTAGCACCTCGGGTCAACCTCCTGGTGGGGAGTAAGCCACCAACAACAGCATTCCCAAGGAGGGTTGGCGTCAGGCAGTAGCGGTGTTATATTATGATCGTTTTCAAGTAATCCTAATGTCGAATATATTAGTTAGGTCATATTATAATACCATACCTATTACTAGATATTAGCCAAATAATAGGGAATATTTCAATATTATGCTGTGCTGTAGCTGTATGTAGTACCGCGTGGCTTTTATTACATAATAGCATATATTATTAGATTTTAGTAAATTAATTGGAATGTTAGATGATGTTATAGAATAAATTATGCTTTAATATGGGTGTCGAGTTTATTGCTATCGTTATATTTTAAGTACTTATTTAATAATAATCATAAAATAATATTATTTTTTTCAGCAAAAGTAGATACCTACTCCTTGAATGTTATAAAAATGTTATGTTTTGGTTTTTTGTTGTAAATAAATTGTTAGTTTTATTTAATAGTTGGCATATTATGAAAGATTTGCACAGGATAATGTATTACTGAATATGTCTAGTACTAGTGCCGTATATATAATATATGCTAAGAAAATCAGTGATCAAATTTTCCTTCATACTTAAACCTCTCTTTTTTACATTTTGCAGTAAAATAAAATGAACTTTAACAAGTGAGAGGCAAGACCTGTATTATCAATAATACTATAAAACCACTCAAAAAAGTTTGTAATATTGGATAGAACACTTTAATAAAATTATTCAGTTAAAAGCGGTTGGTGTTACGATTTATTTATAATACAGGCCTAACAGGCTTAGGACTGTCAACGTATTATAGCACATAACGAGCAAATATCCACTATGAATTACATGTTATTAACTTGCAAATTAGACACAGTAGTTTTAAACGAGCATTTTTGCTGACAAATTTTGCAAACAGCAACCTTGTTCTCCTCTGATTCTACAAAAAAATGTGTCCATACCTCACTGGTTCTTGCACGCTTCATTGTACACTTAATTTTTCAAAATGTCTGTTAATTTAATAGGTACACGCACCGAAAACCACCACTAGACACAAAACTATATACACACAAAGTTATATTTACACTTAAAAGTTGCCTTTAATTAATATGAAAGTACACAAAAAATCATCACCAACACAAAGTTCTAGAGATAAAAGTTATTTAATATTTTAGTCCTCTTCATTCATCCACTTCTGTACTATTATTTATTTTTACTAAAAAGTCTATATTCAATAATATAATTACTACTTATTAGTCCTTTTACACATGCAATTACAGAGAGTTACAAAGTTCCACTAATAAAACAAACAAATGTTACACTAGCAGTAAAAGCATCATATTTGCTAATATTCACTATTCTAATACCATTGCTCTTTTATTCTTTAACTACGCAACTTTCATACAAAGCTCGCCATGTATATCAAATTGGATAGCTCATAGGGACATGTAACACTGATCTTGCTTCCGCATATCGACGACTACAGAGAGTGAGCGAGCCAAGTGACGGCGACCGCGACCGGCGACGAGCGACTATGTCGGCTCGTTCCGTTCATATTCGTGTATTCATATAAAGTAGCCGTATGTTCACTCTGACTAATATAAACTAATATATCGAGTAACTGCTATGTTATGTTAGTGTATTCATAATATGAATATGAATAGGTCGTATTATAATATCCCTACCTAATATGAATATATTCGTTTCATCTCTATCAGGCAGGCGGCCTGCTGTAAAATATAGGCAAGACTTTTAGCAACACGTGGTAGAAGAAGACATGCTGCGCCGACCCCAAAAGAAAGAAAAATAAATTGGGATAAGGGCATGGAATGATGATGACCCACTTATCTGCGTCATAATTTTATTAATGGTACTTAGAAAATTTTCTGCACAAGAAAATTTGTGAAAAGGTCACAATGACATGTAGTCTGCATCCGAAACCAAGTTGGGTTTTCGGAAGCAACTGTATTTCGTTATTATCCGATAAGAATGATCAGACTCGTTGTCTTACTCATTATCATTCAAATTGAACTCACTGAACCTATAATTTAAACAACCTGTAGGGAAATCCAAAGAAATAAGTAAAGATAAGAGACACTTTTTTATCTAAGTTAATTTTATTTCAATTGCAGGTCTCCTCCCTATATCATTAGAATATTACACAAAGGCTATGAAGCTGTCGTTCAGTACAGAATCAGGTTCTGTGAGAGCAGAAGTGATGTCGTTACGAGCAACCTGCCTCGCGCTGCGCACCATTGGACAGTACAGCAGAATCTTACAGATACTTATAAGGTACTTACAAAAAACTTATTTTTTCTATGTAAGGGACTCGACGGAAACACTTGTGAATGTCTTTATTTAAGTCTGGTTTACCGATTAGATCAAGGTTTCGTTTCAAAATTAGAATAACCCAAAAGGCTGAAATTAATATAAAAATATTGTGAGTTAAGTTTTATAAAGATCGTATTCTATGATGATGGATTAAATAGGTATTACAATTTCACCTAACCTTGAGTCTAAAAAGTAATCGGTCCTGTCTTTACTAGAAAATGTTGGAAATGACACGTTGGCCAGTACGTGCGTGCATCCACGTATTGGCCTAAACCACATTGGGTCATGGCCGTTTTTTTTTGAGACTAAAGAAAAAAATGACAAAAACCAAAGGAGAATGGGCAAAAATATATGGAGCTTGGTCCAAATTTCCACCATCAATAAGAACTATGACATACGATGGAACACTGCGTTCTGAATCATTATAAGAAGACCGCAACCAAAAATATTCACTCAGTAAAAAGTTATGACCCCAAGAAAACTTGCAATTTATAAACCTTTTTACGCTTCATTATTTCACTATATCTTTTAAACTACTCGATTGATTTAGGTGTATGACATTTCGTTGTAATTCATAAGTTATTCTGGTTGATATAAGCTATAATTATGAGCCAAACTATAAACAACATGGAAGTCGCGGTAGGAACCTTACTACGTTAAAAAAATCAAACCCTATCATGTGGGGTATCAAATCAAATGAAAGGAATTGTATCTTTACACTGATTATATTTATTTTAAAATATTTGTAATACTGGGAAGAATCATAACAGCCCATTAATGTCCCACTGCAGGGACGGGCCTTCTCCCGCGACGGAGGGATACTTGGCCTACTAATACCACACTGACCAGACGGAACGGGGAAGAATGTAAACATAAAAATATTTCACACAAGTTTTATTTATTCCTGTCTCACAGTGTGGAGTCTGTTTTTAAAAGAATACATCTCATACTGGAAGTAGAATTGTGGGTCTCGCCCATCCTAAGTACAAAATAATTACCATGACGTGGGCACAGCAACCCACAGATCGCATACCAGAAAGACAAGAACAGTATTTCGAAATGTCTTGCACGTGCGTGTGAAAATACGTATTTTTAAAACAGTTATAACTTTTTTCTGAGTGAATATATTTTTTTCACCTAATTATCAAAATTGTATGGTTTAGTCGACTTTAAGCTTACATAGCCCTCAATAGTGGTGGAAATTTGGACCACTTCAGCTCATTGTCCTTTGCTTTTATATCGATTATATTATATCGACGGGTCCTACGTATACTAGTATAAGTACAAAAGTACAAGTTTACAGGAGAGCAATTCAAAGGTTCTAAAGCTTGTAACTTTGTCAAAGTTCTACAGAAATTTCTAAAATTTTAATAGGTTATACCTGGAATTGAAAGGAAAAAACTGTATAAAATATTTTTTTTTAATTCTTTGTTTTTTAGAAAATAGCTGTACTTGCATTTGTTGAGCTTGTTTTGATCAATGTATCCAAACAGGTATACTGTCACAAGTAACCACTTGTACTAGTTTACAAAGTTCCGACTTATTTTTTAAATAATGAAAATAGAAGAAGTACAATTACTTGACATACATATTTATTATGTGTGTATTTTGTAAATCATGAAACCTCGAAATATGAGAAAAAAAATCTCATTTATCTTCTTTTAGCACTTATACTAATTTACAAGGTACTATAAAACTAGTTGTACCAGTAATCTATGTAGTTTTGTGATCATGAAACTGATTTCTTTATAAAATAAAACCGGTCAAGTACAAACATGCTCGTGACGTCATGATCAGCTATCAAAAATCTATGACGTCACGAATAATCTGTCAAAAATTCTATGACGTCACGACGTAGCTGTCAAAAAATATTTTCTCGCCAAATTCTGTGACGTCACGACTCATCTGTCAAAAATTCTATGACGTCACGACTCAGTTGTCAAAAATTATATGACGTCACGACTCAGCTGTCAAAAAATTATATGACGTCACGACTCAGCTGGCAAAAATATTTTTCCGCCAAAATACTATGACGTCACTACTCATCTGTCAAAATTCTATGACGTCACGGGTCACGTGACCAAAATTCTATGACGTCACTGGTCACGTGACTCAGTTTTCCTGGCAAAATTCTATGAATTCAAAATATAATATGATTGAAGTAAAAATTTAAGGTTTTCGGAATTTTCCCATTACATGCACTATATAAGACCTTGCTTCATGCCAAATTTCAAGTTTGTAGGTAGACTGGAAGTACCCTGTAGGTTTTTGCCCTTACCCCTCTAAAATTTGCGACAAAACGGCTATATCTCTTGATTGCGTAGGATTAGCAGTTTGATTTTTTTACAGCACTAAGAAGCAACAAGTCTTAGTATTTAATGAAAATTTCAGCTTGATACCTTCACGCGTTCCTGAGATAAATAGTCTTGACAGACAGACGGACAACGAAGGGACCGGACCTATAAGGGTTCCGTTTTGAAATTGTAAAGATCTGAGACCCTTAATAGTTTCAGGAGTATCTATCGGTTAATTTACCCCGAGAACGCTTAATACTTATTATTATTTTTATGTTTAATGGTCTTAAACACTCAAAACATCTCATCATATTAGTAGTTTTAAAAATACCCATACCTAAAGTATAAATTCGTCGCAGTTACGTACGACAGTACGTACGCGCAAACTGGTGCAACGGTCACTTACACTCACGCGTCACGTGGATCGTAACTACGTAAACTAATACAAGTAACTTATATCAGTTTTGACAGTCTCCTTGCATTAAAATGTGGTACTTACATCAGTTTACAAGTTTGTATCCCCGAAACCAAAAGCAAATTTTAAGGTCATTCAACCAAAACAGTCATTTTCGTCAATTTGCGAGTTACACCAGTATACGTAGGACCCGTCGATATAGTTGTAACAAAATAGTCGGATTACTAGACTGCGGGCCTGGACCGCATTACAGTTTTTTTTCCGCCACTGGCTAATCCCGCGTAAAAATCCCCGGTGACTTGTAAAACTGTACTCTCCCTCCGCAGATGGCACAGCGCACGCGGCGGCGCGCAGCCGGCCCGGGCGCGCTCGCAGGCGGCGCGCGCGTGGCGCCTGCGCACCGAGCTCGCCTCGCGCGCGCAGCACTACGCACGACCTAAGGACCTCGCGCTAGCGGTACCTACACTACGCGTTCTATATTGTTCCCCCGCACACGCAGATGGCACACAGCCGACCCGGGCGCCTACACTACGCGTTCTACTGTTTTTCTCACTTTAGCAGAAGTCTATCTACGTGCAAAGAATGTTCGAGTTATGTACCTATACTGAACATCTCAAGCACCAACTTATCCGTAAGGTTTGGAAGTAGTTCAAATAGTGTCATGATATTATTTGTGACAAAATTCAATAATAAATGGATATTTTATCTTTTATACTATTTTATAACAAAGGCTATTTTCAACCGACTTCAAAAAAGAGGAGGTTCTCAATTCGGTTGTATTTTTTTTTTTTTTTTTATTTTTTTTTTTATTTTTTGTGTTTGTTACCTGATTTCTCGAAAACGGCTAGACCGATTTGAAAAATTTTTTTTTTGTTCGTATGGGTATGCTTCCCATTTGGTCCCATTGTCACCAGATCTGGATCTGGATGACGGTATCCCAGAGAAATCGAGGGCATCTCTTGAAAATTGTAGGGACGCATTGTGTAAAATCTTGTCATACATGTGCATCTCTGACGTCACTACCAAATAGTCAAGAGTAAGAACTGGTCAGATCCTGGAGACCAGAGTGAGTCGAGGGAACACCTCAACGGCATATTGCAGCTACCTTGTGTTTGGGCTTATTTTAATTGTATTGATGAAGACTTTACAAAACTTTACACAAACATGATCTGATGATGAAGAAGATTGAGGGTCGAGGCAACTCCTCAACGGTATATAGCAGTTACCGAGTGTTTGGGCTTATTTTATTCGTATTGATGAAAACTTTACACAACTTTACACAAACATGATCTCATGATAAAGACGACTGAGGGTCGAAGAAACTCCTCAACGGCATACAGCAGCTACCTTGTGTTTGGGCTTATTTTAATTGTATTGATGAAAACTTAACATTATGAATGTAATCGCAGGTGTGGTTTAAGACTTGAATGAAATTCTTATTTTAAATTAAAATAGGAATTAATAACGGATTATAAATAGACAAAATTGTTGAATTGCATTTAATTTATTTTAAACTTATTCTTTAGATATAACAAATTGATAATAATAATTATTATATTTATTTGATTTATTTTAATTTTAATTAACTTAATTATTATTACCAATTAACCATGCCGAGACGGTGGCTACGCTTTTCGATGTTCTCCCTATTTAAAACTTTTTGCATGTAGGTCCTCCGTTGTTCACTAGTCTCTTTTGAAATGACATTGGAGGTAGATTTCCTACATTAAAAGGCGTTTATCCCTTTCTTCGTTTGTTTCATTCAATCGGCGCTGTCTCATATAAGCAGCGCGTTTCGTAGGTCTACCCATATTCCGACAAAGTAATGTCCCACTGCAGGGACGGGCCTCCTTCTGTGACGGAGAAATACTTGGCCTACTAATACCACGCTGGCCAGGCGGATTGGTATAGGGTTTAATTTTAAGTTTTCCTTCTTTTTATATCTCAATCTCTATTCACGGATAGTCCCTTAGTCGGTTTTTACGACACCCATGGGATGAAATGAGGTGGTGACATATTGTGTTTTCACTCCGTCACCACACGGATTTATAGAATTGGAATTCACTAAAAATTTAGAAATAAAATTAATTTTCACAAAAAAAAAGAACCGACTTCAAAGACAAAAATTGCACTAAAAAGTAATAAATAATTACTTGTATTTTGATTTTACAACAATAAATCAGCCATTATTTCTATTTAATTTTAATTTATAGAATAGGTTCTTTTCATTAAGTATTGTAAAAGTATTGTTAAGGATATTTCTTTAAGAGTCTGTAAATATATTTATTTGTAGATTGTTTAAAAGATAATCAAATTATTACAAATAATGTAATATTATTGTTATTTTTGGAGGCGGTGTCAGCCAACGGAATAAGTACGATAATACCTAAGCAAACGGAATGACGGCCATGAATTACAGATTATAAATGACTTCGACATTATATTTGTTGATTGTGTATGGATTAGTTTAAAAATTAAACAAATATTAAACAACTATTCTTATCATATTTAAATAAATATATTTTAAAATACCAGTATCACATTTAAACGTTTTAATATTATATTTAATAACTGATTAAAGCTTTCCAGAACTTAAAATAGATTAGATTTAAAGAAATAATTCGCGAATAGGATCAATAATGCAAAATGTTGTCTACAAGTTCGTTAGAATAGGCAATAAAGTTTTGTATAACACACTCTCATCACTTTAAATGGTTTCTAATTAGATAAATATTGCATTTAAAACGAAAACGGCCGTTTCATTTTCGAATGTGAATTTTATGTAATTATTAGTCTGTGTATAACACGGCGCCATAATATTTGTTTAAGTTTTCAGTCAGAAATAAAAAATGGTATACTTAATAATAACGATCGTGGCTGACACCGACTCCAAAAATAACAATAATATTACATTATTTGTAATAATTTGATTATCTTTTAAACAATCTACAAATAAATATATTTACAGACTCTTAAAGAAATATCCTTAACAATACTTTTACAATACTTAATGAAAAGAACCTATTCTATAAATTAAAATTAAATAGAAATAATGGCTGATTTATTGTTGTAAAATCAAAATACAAGTAAGTATTTATTACTTTTTAGTGCAATTTTTGTCTTTGAAGTCGGTTCTTTTTTTTTGTGAAAATTAATTTTATTTGTTATTTTACCTGTTAAATTCTTAAGAAACTACGACTACGTACTAACTAAATAAAAGTAAATAGAATACTGGAACGATGTTATATTTTTGCGCGTAACCCAAATTCAACAGGGCCACAGCCATGCTGAAACACGGAGAGATTTTTTTTTTTTTTTCATTTTTATTTAGGTAAACAAACAATGACACAATACATATTTGTATAAAATATTAGGTGCGAATATCATAATTGTGCCACCAGCGGCATTTACCACATATTTAGACTTATAGACTTTACATTAACGGGTTTGTTCATGTTGAGAAACAATTAAACTGGCGTTACAGATAACTTTGTAAGAAAAAATTAAGAAATACTTAAACTAATTTTAAACAATATTTAACTAAGTGCTAGTGCTAATAGTACTTGCTTTCTATATATGCTAGGACGTGTTGCCATTAAGTCTATAGTATTAAAGTGCTTGTTATATGAATCAACCAAACGGAACATCGGCGATCGTTTACCAGCATTGGTGCGACATTTATGAGTCGCAAAAAAGTAACATAGGTTACGGCTATGTGTTCTTGTGGGTATTCTATAGCTTATTCTATTTGTTAGTGAAATACAGTCATAGTTGTTATGGCAAATGTCATACAGTAACATTGCTTGCAGATACTGACGTCTCTGTTCCAATGTCAAGCAATTATATCTTACAATCAATTCATCGTACGATAATTTATTACGATAACACTTGAACTGTATACAGCGCAAAAATTTCTTTTGAACACTTTCTATGGCATTAACATACTTATCATAAAACGGATTCCAGACAGGCACGGCATATTCAAGCTGTGAACGAATCAAAGACCTATATAAATGAAGATATGTGGAAGTCTGGGTAAAATTTGTACTTGAACGAACAACAAATCCATACATCTTGAATGCTTTGCTAATTATAGTGTCTACGTGTATATCTAAGTGCAACTTTGTATCCAATATTAGCCCTAAATCTCGTATTGTCTCGACGTTGTCAATGAAAGTTCCCCCTATGTTATAATGGAAGTTACTTACATTTTTCTTTTTTGTAAAAGTAATGGTGCTACATTTGTTCATACTAAGTGCGAGTTTGTTCTTGACGCAGTAATTAGCAAATCGGTCTAAATCTTGCTGAATTTTAATATGGTCATCTACATGTTCGATTTTATGATAAATCTTTAAATCATCAGCATAAAGTAAAAAATTGCTGAATTTAAAGCACTTTTTAAAATCATTAATGAAGATTATAAACATGAGAGGCCCTAATATTGAACCTTGCGGCACGCCAGAGGTAATAGATACAAAGTCAGATTCATGTCCATTTAGAACTACTTTTTATGTTCTGTTGGTAATATATGATTTGAACCAACGCCATAAGTTGCCTCGTATACCGTTAAATGCCAGCTTCTCTAAAAGTATTTTGTGATCCACTCTGTCAAATGCCTTTCGAAAGTCAGTATAAATGCAATCTATTTGTTTATTGTCATCCATACTTTCAAATAAGTACGATGTATATATTAACAGATTTGTAATAGTAGAACGTTTTTTTACGAAACCATGTTGTTGGTCAATAATGGTTGTGTGAATTGAAGGGTAAATATAATTGTGCACTAATCTTTCGAAAGTTTTTGACAGAGTAGACAAAATAGATATAGGTCTATAATTTTCTATATTAGATTTATCGTCGCCTTTAAACACTGGAACAATACGGGCAGCTTTAAATATGGCTGGAAAGACACCCTCCTTAAGACATGTATTAAATATATAACTTATTGGTAAATAAATTGTTTGAGCAGTGGATTTCAAGAATATCGGCGGAATATTGTCTACACCGGGCCCTTTTGACAGATCCAAATTTTTCAACTCTCGTAATATTGCATCATCGGCAAGTTTTCTATCACTAAAGTAAATATCAGAGACATGGTTACAATCAGGTATCTCATCAACATCATAATCAGGTGTAACATCTGAAGGTTCGAACACCGATTCAAAAAACGAAGAAAATAGACTGCACACTTCATGAGGTCTATTAGGTACAACATTTTTATAACTCATTTTACATGGTATATCTATTTTATTCTTCTTATTATTAATAAATGTCCAAAAATATTTTATGTTTTTCTGAATACTACTCTCAACCCTTTCAATATATTTTTTATAACACTCATGTGATGCATGCTTAAATCTATTTCTAAAAAGTGAAAATATTTCATAGTCACATAGGTTTCCATACTTTTTCCACTTTGTCCAGTATCTATTTTTATCTTTATACATAATTATGAATAAGAGCAGGTGAAAACCAGACCGGATAGTGAGATGGCTTTACAATTTTTATAGGCACATATTTCCTAATGATTTCATATATTCGCTCATAAAAAATTGTTACCATAGATTCAGCATTTTTATTAAGTAATAGTTCATTCCACTTAATGCTAGCCAAGTCATTATTAATTAGTGAGTAATCTGATTTGTGAAATTGAAGTTGTGTTCTTTGTTGTTTAATGACATTTTGTAAAGCACTACCAAAAGAGAAGATAATATAAAAAGGGGGGTGGTTTTCATCAATAGGTACTAGTGGCATAGGGGGTTGAAGGGTTTTGAGATCAGTAAGATCAGTCAAACATAAATCTAATAAGCGCCCTTTTTTTATTTTTAGTATATTGCAATTAATAGAATTGAACTGACACAAGAAATTAATCAGGACTTTGCATGCTACTGTATAACTACTTAAAATAATATGCGACATGTGTGTACCACAGTCCTTCCATTCTATGTTCGGTAGATTATAATCACCAACGATGATATATTTTTTTATATTAGTAAATTGTAAAATAAAAGATAAATAATCGAAATGTGTTGAGTATATGTCTGAGTTCGTAGCGGGCGGTATATAAGCCGCGCTAATTATGTAACTGTCTCCGCGCGAGCGCAGTTCAACAAGGACATGGTCTACAAGCGGCGAGGACGGCGGAGGCGCCCCGGGCGGCACAGCCAGGCGCGTGGCTCCGAGCGTGGCCCGCACCGCTACCAGTACGCCCCCACCGTCTCGACGCCCGCTGCCCTTACGGTCCCTGTCGCATCTAAAAACTCGATACCTCGGATCAATTAACTCATTGTCATTTAGGTCTGAATGCAACCATGTCTCCGTTAAAATAATTATGTCATAATTATGTGACAAAACATTCATGAACAGTGTATGCAATTTGGTGCGTAATCCACGACAATTTTGATAATATAGGGTCAATTTATCCATTACTGTTGTGTAAAAAGTATAAAAAGTATTGATATCGTGTCCGCCGTAAATTAGCCATAATGTTAAAACAATTGTAAATAAAGTCGCTGTGAATTTTTGTTTTTGCACTGTATACTGTATCACTACTTAGTTTTAAAAGAACCAAATACTTATCTAAGACATTAAGAATATAATGGAATAAATCATAACTTGCGTAATGTTTATCAAATAAGCCTAATAAAAATATCTAATTACAGTAGTTGTATAGACATGGCAAGCAAACATAAAAAACAAGTACCCACGCAACGTAGTATAATACACATATTTTATATACTTATAAAAGAAGGATTCCACTACCAAGCGAAGAACACATAAACACATGTAAGCCAAGCCATTGCTTGCGTAATTATTATCAAATAGGCATCTTATAAAATAAAAATATCTCACTACATTATTTTTAAAGACATAGCAACTATACATAGTACATAAGTACCCACATAACGTGATATAATGCACATACTTAATATATTTCCTAAGAAAAGGTTTTACTACTGAACGAAAAACAATAATTAATATACGAGTACACATAATAAAGCAAGTTTGTTTACATAACATAATAGATTATTTAATTTTGCCAATGTCTTGTTCGGATCGTACCGCGATGACAGGTGATGCGTCATGCTTTCGCAATAATATGATTCCGTGTTTGACCCATATATACTTATATTCAAGTTTTTTAGCAGATTCACGGCACTTACGAAACAACATTTTATTATGAAGAGTTAAATGTTCGTTTAAATAGATTGTAGTAATTTGCGAACCACCTATACCTAACTTCTCACTGTTTAGTCCCTTTATGGCACGGTATGCAGAAATGATATTGTCACGTAGCATTCTAGTCGTAACCTTTAATATTATATTTTTTGGACGTGAATTATTCTGGTCCGCATGAGGTACGCGATGCACTGCCACGATGTCCGTGATACGTATTGGATGATTAATGACATTTCCAAGGCATTCCATAATGTTTACTAGGTTTTCACCTCTCCGCTCAGGCAAGTTGCATATTTCAATATTGCACTGTCGTGCCTGCTGCTCCAATGACAGTATCTTATTTCCGAGCACATTTAGTTTGTATTCTGAGTCTGAATTTACCTTCGTGTGAGTTTCTAAAGCCTTGAGGCGAGTATCCATAAAAGCCTGCTGCTCAGTGGTGAAATTAAGGGATTTTTCAAAATCTGTGAGCCGGGTCGTAGTGCTTTCTAAGTTGTTCTTAAGAATATTATAATCAGAGTTGAGTTTCGTGAGTTTTGTGTTTATTTCACTTAGGGTTGACGAAATATTGGAAAATTCATTAGACATAACTGATTTGACCGCTGATGCAATGCTGTCAGTGATGGTGTCAGTAATTTTTTTGTTCCATACTAACAGCTGCGAATTAAACTTTTCTTCAAGACGCGCCATCATTAAGTCGTTTTCAAGGTCGGGTTGTTTACGTTTGCGTGAACTACCAAAAGATTCCTTTTTAATCGACTCCGGAATGTTGTTGTCCGATAAAGATCCACTCGGCGAAGTCTTTTGCACGGACATTGTAGGTATGTTGTTTAGCGTAAGTTCGTATTTGATGACAAAAATATAATTATTATAATTTTTATCCCAGCGGGCGGGGGTGAAGAACGTACGCTCCGCGCTGTTAGCTCCACAAGATGCTATGCAGGACAAGGACAGCCGATATTTCTTCCTTTGTTACACACCGACTATTCACTTAACTTGTGTACAGTAATTTAGCACTTGTTTCCATTAACACTATTTACGAGAGTTCTTTGCGCACAATTATAAAATTTAATAAATGATTTTTAAAAGTTCTGTAAGACCACTATTCTCAACACAAACCCAACGTTGAATGAGATAAACTTTTATCATTCAATTTATTTTATTTAAATAAAAAAAAATTATTTTATTTTCAGTTAACATCAACCTGCCTACACCATAGTCACTTGGAGGTATCAGCAGATTACACGAACAAATTAAAAGAAGAAGAACTAGACTCAAGCATATTACAACGAAACATTCCACCGTACAGTTCTACTAACGGTGGTCCAACTATTGTAGATAAACTTAATTGCCAAACTGTTAATAGAAAGAAAAGTGTTTCACTATCAAGTCAATATAAGTTAACGCATAATAAATCAGAAATAGGACATAAGAAAAGTTGTCCGTTACATAAAAAGAAAAAAATGAAAGATCCAGAATTCCCACCTTATGTATCTGACCATTTGATAAAGACTTATTAATAAGATTAAGTTAGTTTATATAATTATTTTTAAACAAAAACGAAAGACTTTTAAAAATATAGGTATGCTTAGTTAATATTTATTTACATAATTTTATGGCATAACACTACAATTTCATACTGGTTTTCTGGTATTTCACTTATTTCTTGGATTATAAACACTTACAAAAACGCCTAATATTTTGATCTCCCAGTTTTAAAACTGACGAAAAGTCACTGACACTGTGTATTATGTAAAATGTAAAAGATGGAACATGATAGCATTTAAAATGAGTATTATCATTAGAGGGACACAAGCTTATTTATGGCTTCAAGAGTTACAAGTTATTCTGCTTACTTAGCCAAGACTAAGCATGAAAGAAAACTTAAAAGTTATATAAGTAGAGAATTTATAAAGAGATCGCAACATTTTACTGTATGACCTAGTCCCACCTTTCCCCATTTCTTTATGAAAGCCAGACGGTTGTTGCTATCGTGTCACAAACTAAGAAGGACCTTCCCACAAACCAAACAACCAAGAAATATGTAAGAAACTGCCATCGCTGTTCTTCTCTTGTTCCTCTAATATTGGGCCCTTTCAGCCTAGGTGTGAAGAAGCTCTATAGCAAACTGGCATTACGCTAACGACACAACAGGAGTTAAAGCACCTTTAGGTGCATTGCAGTAAGTTTGCAACGTAAAAAAATGCGCCAAATATTTTTAAAGAATATCGTATTATGCAAATATGAATTGTAACGGAATTTCACTGAAATTGATTGTATCTTTTATAATAATAATTATCAACAGAGTTTTTATGTAATTTAGTTTTATTATAATTTTGTAAATAATTAAGATATTAATGAAAGTAATACAATTGTAAATATTAATGTAAGTCGATTATATTTGAACGGTATTATAAAGATACGATTATATCTCACTTTGTTGCTTTAGGTGTATCGGTTTGTTTACTAACATGGTCAAATAAAAAATAAAAATAAAATATTGACAAACTTTATACTGACTCTTATTGCTATCCTTTTTTTAACATTGAAAATGTACGGAAATATGTCTGTAAGCGTATACATATTCTTATCCATATCACAGTGCTTTGGCCATTTTAATCATTACAGTCACAGCTGTACACATTCAGAAAGGAAATAATTTACTATTTAAACAAAATGCATCGAAAAAAAATAGGTATAACAGTGTCATTCGATTATCGTCACCTAGCAGGCTAATTCTCGTTACATACAATTTAATTTTAACGTTTTTAACGGGTTTTAAGTTTAGTTACAGTACGATTACATTACTTTAAAATATAATTTAATTAAAAATACATTTGACAATTAAAAGTTAAATTAACCGAACGATTCGAGAATTGACATGCAGGTTACAAAAATAAGTATAATAAGAGGGTTTTCTTTCTTTTCTACATTCTGGCGTTTTGTAGACTTTCAATTCCAGAACAAAATAAAAACTTTCCTGCAAATTATACCTAAATGCTTACTTATTTAGGAAGAATTCCAAACAATTCAAAATTCGTCTAATCCGTACACGTAAGAATCAAGTTCTTATTCATCTTATTACAGATTATCATCATCATCATCAATTTTATCTGCGCTTTTTACCATGAAATAATTTAATACATCATTAATCCGTAGAAATCATTGTTCCAAAACAATTGCCCCATAATTTATCATTAATTTAAAAAGTAATTCCTCTCGACATCTGTAATTAGGTACCTACCTTTGTCTGCCGTAAGAAATATCAGATTGGTAAATTTGACAATGAAATACAATCATTAATATAAAAAACTTATTTCAACTCTTTTATTTTCATTGTAATTCAATCAGAATGTCTTATTTGCGTAATGTTTGAACTAAAACATCGACAGCGTGTCAATTGTCCATGTTATTAGTTTTTTCTATTTGTTTGATTATGAAACGGTGCGCGTTCTTTTTTGTTTGGTATTAAGGTAGGATATGTACTATACTACCCACTCACACGCCCGAGCTCGCGGACTGCTAGACCGACCAACGCCCGCGCCCGGACCGCGACCTAACTGCGTTCCGCGCGTCATGCCGTTGCCGATATAAAATGTAATTACTCCTAAACTACTACAACTACAGCAAAATAAAAATTCCACTATAAAGCTAAAACTATAAGGCATCTAGGTATATTTAAATTAAAGTAGACCCATCAGCCCGAAACTCAAAAAAAAAATATAAAGTTGCAAAACTACGATAAATGTAGGCAAAAAATTTGTTTAACACGTATTTCCGAATCTATGGTATCATATTTCTATTAAATCATTACTGCCATATTATAGTAGGTTATATAAGCTTTATTTTGATACCAAATAAATAATAAGTGGGTAGCACAATGTTGCTTATTTATCCTAAACAATCTACAAATACATATCTGTAGCCACTTTTGCTAATAAAATTACGGCAATATGGCCGACCGTAAATTTAAAACAACAAAAATATTAATGGATTCGTCATATTTTCTTCAGATAAGAAGAAAATAATAGTAATAAATTAACTGTACTACCTATTACAACAAATATTTTAGCAATACACTTAGTAAAATAACGTAATTTTATTGTAAAATTGAAACACTGAAAACACAACATAAAAAATTGTTACGTGTCCATTTAAGTCCAGTAAAAATATAACAAAAGACTCGCAAACCATTGCATTTTTAGATATTCTATAAGCAATAATCTTGAGGATCATTTTAATATATAACACTACTAGACTTTAGTAATAAATAAAACAATACTTACATCTTAAATGCAGAGATCGCAATACCTTGTCAACTATAGGCCGACCGTTTATCTCAGTCCCCGCCTGCGGTATGAAAGGGACGAGGGGGCGGGGTAGCGGTGTCCGTTATGGTAGCGTACACAAGAACTATATCGAGTTGGTTGCTATGCCAAATAAAATAAGTTTTTACAAAAAAAACCGACTTCAATGACAAAAATTGCACTAAAAATTAAAAAATAATTAGTTGTATTTTGGTTTTGCGACATTAAATCAGACATTCTTTTTACTTAATTATAATCTAAAGAATAGGTTCTTTTAATTATTGTAAAAAGTATTGTTAAGGATATTTCTTGAAGAGTCTACAAATATATTTATTTGTAGATTCTTTAAAATATAATCAAATTATTACAAATAATGTAATATTATTGTTATTTTTGGAGTCGGTGTCAGCCACGATAATTATATTCTATTTTATATTCCTGACTTAAAATTTACACAGACTAAAGACTAAGATGAGAAAGTACTACGAATCAAAGACAATTACTTAAAATTAAAAACCATTTAAAGTGATCAGAATGTGTTATACAAAACTTTATTGCCTTTTCTAACGACTTTGTAGACAACATTTTGCATTATTAATCCTATTTGCGAATTACGATTTTTTTCAATTGACGGTGCTGGTCAAACCTATATAAACGCCCAAAGTTATGGAAAGCTTTAATCAGTTACTAAATAGGTATATTAAAACGTTTGAACGTGACACAGGTATTTTAAAATATATTTATTTAAATATATTAAAAATAGTTATTTAATATTTGTTTAATTTTTAAACCAATCCATAAACAATCAACAACTTTATGTCATAATGTCGAAGTCATATAATAATATAATCTGTAATTCGTGGCCGCCATTCCATTTGCTTAGGTACTATCGTATTTCGTTGGCTGACACCGACTCCAAAAATAACAATAATATTACATAATTATTATTTCATTAAATACATAAAAATTAAAAACCATTTCCTTTGAAATAAAATAATTTAAAAAATAATTGCCTTTTTTATTTTGTGTCTTATTTACAATTTTATTGCATAACACCTTCCTAGTTCAAAATAGTGATTGCTTCAAAATCGTATCGGTTACTTTCAAATTTCACTAAAACCTAAAGTTAATTTCTAAGTCCCCTAAAACGAATCTATTTTTGCAAATAACCTCGTTTTTCAAATTGTTTTTATTAGTGCCAGAAACATTTAAGTAAAATGTTTATTTTTTAACTATTATGTCCAATAGTTTATTTTTTGTTAACTTTTCATGAAAATTATGTAAGTTTAATTTCATTTAATAAACAAAAACACTACAGTTCACCTATTTTATTACTTTGCCCAAGAAAGGGCGGGCATTATTCATAATGGCCGCGAAAAGTGATTAATTATGCTATATTAATCACATTGCCCAATTGAGTCGGGCATTATTAATACAGACCGGTCATTATTAATAGTGCCCGGACTTATCAAATTGCCCGTAACATATACATTAAAACAGGTATGATTTAAACATATTAATTTGTAAGAATCAATCTTAGAAAATATTTACAGATAATAAGAACATAAATAAGAGCTTTTTTTATTTTTACACACTACCATAACGGACACCTAGTCAGTATGTCAGTATGACACTAGTGCAGTAAGCTAGTCCGTCTTCTATACAATTTACAAATTTCAAAGATGGTGGCGTCATCTTGCCATTAAAACTCGTACTTTCTTGGAGAAAATATGCAATCTAAATTATTACACAATTTAAAGCCTGACCAGAAAAATAAAAAAACCTCTCCAGATATTTCGATGGGTTTAGGGTATAATTTCAATATTTCTTACTTTTTATTACATAAAAATAAGCTATAAGTTTCAACACGTGTTGAAACTAAATTAAAATTGTCTATATTCTCCTTGTCAAGTGTCAGACTGTTATACACACAAAGACGCGTTTTTTAATACAGTACCATCTAGTGTCGAATCCTAAAAATGCTTAGAAGACTTCCACAGATAAAAATGCGTTTAAAATCCGCTAGTATAGCGTCTAGCGCCCGGGTCACTATAGTTACCCGGGCGCTAGACGCTATAAAGTTTTAGGTCGCTCTAGTTACCCGGGCGTTTGAGTAGCACCGTAAATAACTGCGCGGTAGTTTCCGATTTACACGCAGCAGCCATTCCAACGTTTTTGGAAGAAGTACAGAATAAGAATTAAGAATTGCCCTAATGTTGTCCTTGAAAAAGATCCATCAAACTCTTAAAATAGACTTTGGAGTGACTGTTTATGGCAACTAGGGCATAGTCAAGGGGAAGGTACTGAATAAAATTAATTAAAATAATCGCCAATAGGAATGAAACCAGCTGAAAATAACGAGGTAAAAATAAAACCCTCGTACTCGTGTCTCGTACTCGAGATTGCAATTGTTTTTGCGATATGCCAATCATAATGATTTTCCTCATCGTTTTTTCTTTTACTGTCCCATTAGGCTATTAATAAAAGATCCCTTAAAACAATAATTTACCATAATAACTTAATTATGAAAACCCTTATTGTCTTCTAAAATTAAAATAAAAAATAATTATTGCAAATCAAGATTCGACTACCAGAGAATTTATAGTTAGAAAAAAAAGTAAAACTTATTTAAAGGAGGTATATAATTTCTCAATAGTAATAATCATAAAACCGCCAAGGTAAATCTATAGCCCTGAATATCTAGGATTTTCTCTTTGATTTATCGCCTATTTCATTCAATCGTGTCAAATAGGTATTTCATAAACCGAACAAGTTTCTTATCTCAGTTACATGCACAGATCTAGCATGGGTACGTCATTATAACCTATTTGATTATAGAGCGTCTTGAAATTAGCTAATGGAAGGAAACTTAACTTACCTACTAATACCACGCTGGCCAGACGAATTCGCAAAGGGTTTTATTTCCGTTTTCCTTCGTTTGTTTTTGTGCAGAAAAATTTAGCAAAATTTCTCTTTGTCGTCTTTTATGAAGTGTATTCTAACACCGAAAGCTGAATAATCGTCAGCATACGCAGAAAGTGACCATTCAGTGCCAGTTAAGTCCATAAACCTTATTTAAAATATGATTAAAAATATATTTTACGCCTGATTAAATAATTATAATAAATCGTAATACCTATTATATAGCTATTAAAAATTCATCAGGCGTAAAATAGTTTTACTTGAATTTTATGTACTTATAATCTGACGTTGAACATCTCTCGTCCATACAGCTGAGGATTATTTTGTTCAATGGTATGATTGGGACAAGCATTTAGTACATTATTGGTATGAAAAAAAACTTCAACAAAACAGAATTTTTGTCAATGACTTTATCAGTCTGTATGTTTTGATCCCACCACCATCAGAGCAGCTGACGATCGAATCTGTTATCTATGAAGGGGAAATATTACGGTTAAGAGTTTGAGCCTGGATGCTATGACTTCTTCAATTCTAGTACGGGCTCCAGTACTATTAGATTTACGTACCTAGAATGCCTGGTTAACTTAGGTATTTTAAAACTAGAATATATTTATATCATTAAACCACAAAAAAGAAGTATTAGTTTCTTCAAACTACTTAGACCCGTTTCATGTAATGTAATAAGAACACGTCGTGATAATCGTAACCGCTATTACATTAAATATCTTGCCACACTTACAGTATCACGATTATAGAACTAAATAGTTGTAAATATTTGACATCTTTGACGCATTGGAGTAAGGTGTCGCGTCGACTACGACTACGATTGAAGAATAGATCCGAGATGCACTCGTGCGGAACTGTGTCAGTATTCTGTTGTTCGTACACGATTGAGATGCGATGTGGCAAAATCGCGATACTTCTGATCTGTCTGTACGATTTACATGCCTGGATGCATTTTTGAAATATAATCTTGAAACTCTGTACGATCTTCGGGAAGGGAAATTTGAAGTAAAACTCTTAAAGGCGCGTACGCACGTACGAACACGAACATAGCGAACACAAACACCAGACCCGAACATTTGGTTCGTACGTATGGACGGCATATTCGAACACGAACGCAAACATAGTTCGAGTCGAGTTCGCGAACAACAGTCGTGAACTCTATCTTAGTAGCCATGACGGCGCCGTTGGAAGTGGTCGAGGTATACGAACAGTTTTGTTGCGTAACATTTATTAAAGCTCTTCGAACACCGTCCATACAGAACACACTACAAGGATCGCCGCGAACATGTTTGACGAACAGAGTGTTCGATGTTCGATAGTGGTACGCACGTGCGAACCAAGTTGTTGCGTATCATGTAACGCAACAAATTTGTTCGTACGTGCGTACGCGCCTTAAGATACCAATTTGTTGAAGCAAAGTCGTTTCCCCCGTCAAAAAAAGCGTCTTGAGTTCTTGACAGTTGGATATCTACAATCGCCCTCAAAAATGTTTCACACATAGCATAAAAGTTACTGACCTTTTGTTGAAGGAACTGAATTGTGGAAAGAAGTAAGGAAGTATGGAGCTTACCTTTATGCAAGTGACTAGTTTATATCGTTTCAATATCGTATAAATATAACTTATACTTCATCTTAGTAAAATGTACAGTTACAGAATAAGTATTTTCTACAATAGTTCACGAGGAGCATTCATCTAAGTTATAAAAACTATTGCGACATCACATTTTGATCAAGGAGTTATTATGTAAGACTTTACTGAAAATTGCTTTAGTGTGTTGAGGCCGGGTTTGATTTCATAATTAAATAAAATTAATTAAATTTATAAAAGAAATAGACTTCTCAAAAGTGGAGAGTTGACATTCAAAACAGCTAACAAAGCAAATCTAACGTCTCCCGAATTTTTGGGTTGCTTATTACTACGTAATGCATGTTCAAATCTTGCATTGAAAATTTATAAAGCCGTCGACACAAAAGTAGAAGAACCACTGTTCAAGTCTCGTATTTTTTACTTACAGGATCTTACCTGTAAGCGGAAACACAGAAAAAGAAAGAAAATTTAATGCTTTTATCTTAGCAAGATAGCCAAAACAGTGTGGAAAGAATTTCGTTAAACAAAAATAAGGCAATGAAGCAGACTTAACTACAGCGCAGTGCAATGCAACGGAATGCATTCATGGAAGACGTTCTGAGTCATAAAGGGTGCTTTATTCTTTTAAGACAAATAAACATAGTTGATGTTGTATAAAACAGCGCGTAAGTAAAATAAGTTATACAAGTAGACAATATACTCTGTTTATACTAATATTATCTCTGCAAGACGTCAATGGAAATAAATAAAGAGTGTGTATACAGCTAACGCATTTCGAAACAAACATTGCTTACACTGCGTTTGTTAAAACTTATGAAAGTACAGTGCAAAAAATAATAAATATATATATTTTTTATTTAATATATTTTTTTTTATTATTAATATAATAATATTATTCTCTTTACAAGGTGAACCAACGATCTGATAAAGTATGCCGGCAACCGATGATCCCTAGTGTAAAACTCTAAAAATACCTTACCGTACCCGATTGGTGAGCATGGTTCTTGCAGAAGAGCCTCAATATACAAAATATATCCCAGAAATTAAAAACTAATGGTCATTACAACAAAGAAGAGAAATAATAGTCCATTAATGTGTAACTGCAGAAACGAAACAAAATTCGTCAATTCAATTAACATTTTTTGAGCAATATTGGCACAAATGATTGTAAAACGCAGTTCCTGTAACGAAGGAAGTATCTATATTACTTATTTCCAAAGAGTATTTAGTACTGTCGCATTTTCGATAAGCACAGATCAAACAAACAGTACGGTGTCATAGATAACGATAAAATTGCTTATCAACTATTTTGTAAGATTTTTACAATCTCATAACACTGCAGCTGTATCTTTTTGTGTTACATTTATTTATAAAATAATAAAACTATTTTAATTTCAAGTATTTCTATTGCTTATCAATAAATCTATTGTCCTAGATGACTGATGACTTATAATAATATTGTGTATAGAAGGGTAGTTATAAAACAATATGATTCACAAAGTCTACATTATAAGTAACGTCTTCTGTCAAAGTTCACGCATTAAAATCAGTTAGTTCCCCGCCATCATTGATTACGCAACAACAAAATCTCACGGCCAGTTTATTAGTAAAAGTTAAATTTAATTCACGGCCGTCGTTTTCACTGCGGTCGAAAAATCGCGAAAATAATACTCCGAGAAAAACTAATTCGCTTCAGTTATACGCTTTCTAGGTGGCGCGGTGACGCCCCGTGCGCACGCGCAGTGCAGACCTTACCTCGCCAGGGACCGCTCGTACTTAACAAATATTTACCCACCGGCTCATATAAAAAGCGCGATATCAACGCAACTGCATTTAGCAAGACCTAAGATCCTTTGTTGTAACGGTGAAAGGTTTATAAGTATAAAACAAAAAAATACAACTGTTTCAAATCATTTAACTAACGAAATGAGGCCAGCTCTCGTCTGGCTGTTAATAGCCGTGGCGGCTGCGGAAGTAGCCGAGGAACCATGGGTCGAGGAAGAAGATTTAAGTGATATGGATGAGGATTATCAGAATTACAGAAGTCGTCGCGATGTGCACGATGAAGGACCGTTAGAAGAACACGTGCGTGTTAAGCGATGTTGTGAGGAGCCGAGGAAAAAACGATCCGCGGACTACGTACGTGTTCCCAGACAACTTCACCAATACGAAGTGCATGAGTTCACTGACGAATCCGAAATGGCGTCACCACCTTACGAAGAAATGTTAGCAGCGAGTGCTAATCATTACCATAAGGTGTATGCACCAGCTCCTCGGTACTTGAAGCCAGACGGGAGCAGTGTAGGTACTGCTGAAGCTGTGAAAGTTGCTCCTGAGGTGGCAGAGTCAATAAAGTTCGTTGCTAGTCCTCCAGTGCCAGTTCCACTGAAGCAGGTCTATGTTCCGGAACATAGACCGGTAGCTCACGCTGTTCCAAATGCTTCAGAGCCTGATATTCAGGTAACGAAGCAATTAGCTGAAGGAGATCTACATCCTGCTTCGACAGGACACAAAACTCAGCACTCACATGGACATGTCCAAGGCGGAGGTCAGGGAAAGCATGCAGGTCACACTGCTCAACATGGAGGAAAGGTATGTTATTAATTGAATAATAATTAATGTATTGTAATTTTCCACTGTAGTGATTGGCCACCATAAGTTAACTTAGACACACTAGATAGGCGTAGTAGTATAGATTTTTATCAAGTTGTCCTTCTTTTGTTTTTTTTTCATATTATCTGCAAAACAAACCTTTACATGGAATGGGATGTGAGGGTGACACAATGTTTTATTCTCTTATTTAATGACAATTAATAATTATACTAAGTACTACTTAGTAAAGATATTATTTGATAGTAACAGAAAAACTTTACTACTTAATATTATTCTTCACTTATTCACAAAGCCGTCTAGACAATCAAATAAATGGTTACACATACTTAAATACCCATTCTGTAAATAAACACATTAGACGTAGTAAATACCTAAACCAATGTAAATACTATTTTTTTTATTTATTCATTTTGTAGTTAGTTTTTTGTTTACGATAATTGAATCTATCGCTATAGTTAGTAAACTTTTATTTCAATTTTATATACCGCTAAGGCAGTAAACGGCCCTTTATGGATAAGAAAAGAAAACCTGTTATAGGTATTCGAATCATCGTACTTTCGCCTTTTTGAGATTATCTAAAATGCGTTAAATACTTAAAACGCGGTACGTTAAAAACATTGAAGCTAGACTTTATGTAGTTTTACATGCACAGCAACTAATCAATACTTTGTTCGATTAGTTTTCATTCGCAAATATGTCTAACTACAATAAGGTCTATGTTGATGTTATGCTATGTAAACTTAGACTTCTTGTTTCATTCTGAAGATTAAGTCTAGATAGTTGTCTGACACGTTTCAAACATTATCAAGTATTGTTTTAATAATCCTATCAGTCAAACGGATGACCGACACCCAGTGGTCAAAAGTAACTGATGCCCAAAATGATTTAGCGCACGAGAAAATAATGCACGACGCTATTACTTAGGTAACATTAGGATAAAAATAGGTATCTAATATTTTAGCATAATATACATTTCTGATATATAGATACCTACCAAGGTTCCTCTCCTCTCTCGAATCGTAAGGCACACAATACAGTACCTGGTGGTCAAATGCAATCAGCCTAGAACTTGGCCACGGTGAGTGCATTGTCAGTGGCGTTTAAGAGTCTTTTTCTTAGCAGCTTTCTGGGAACCTACCAAGGTTGAAATTGTGTTAGTAGTTCAATTGAATTAGGTTAGATATTGTTATTTTATCAGAGCATGGCCGTTTTATACTCCTTTAATTTAGGAAGAATTTATTTTCGTAATATAGAATAATACGTTAATAAATAAACTTTACATTATTAAAAAGCCTAATCAATTAAATAAGAACAGGTTATTTTATTAAATACCTTACACTACTAGACAAAAAGGTGAAGATCGAGTTTGAAAATGAAACACGCTGCAATTATTTTCCTATTTACTTTTACCAAAAGCGTTATTAGGGTAATTAGAGACTATGGAACTCTATTTACTTCAATATTTTACAAACCTACTAGGCTTATTAAAAAAGAAAAGGAACCTGGGCTCGCTTCATGTATGAGTAGACCACAAAACACATCCACTGAAATGAAGCCATTGTTTAAAAGGGTAGGTTACAAATTAACTATTCAGTTTTAAAAGAACTAAAAACCTTTCACACTGTATTTCAGACCACAAAAGGCTTCCACCAGACTCATCACGTAGACAAGGGAGGCAAAGGCTTCAAGACTGATGAACGTCATCGCAAGGAGTACGAGGAAGCTGCTGGCAAGAAGAAGAAACATCACGATGTAGCTGGACATAAAGGAGGTCATGAGGAAGAAGCATTTGGGCATAGAGGTGCTAAGTTCGATGAGAAGAAGGGACATAAGAAGGGGCATAAGACGAAAGGTAAGACATTAGCATATACCTACTATGCATATCCACCAATTATTTTTTATCTGTCTCGGAGTCGCGGCGGTCGCGGTAGTGGCTGGTGTGCACGAGGTTGCAAGTTCAATCTTGAAGACTTGAACTCGCGACCTTCGAGTCTCGTACACAACTACCTCTGTGCTACGAAGAGGTCTCGGGTTCAATTCCCGCTCAATGCTCATCTTTGTGTGCATGAACATGATTGTTTGCATTGGTTTAGGTGTTTTATATGTATGTATATATTTACAAAAATAAGTATTTAAGTATGTTTATCCGTTGTCTAGTAACCATAGTACAAACTCAGCTTAGTTTGGGACTATTGGCGTTGTATGAAAGTCTAAAAAAAAGAACTGATTTTCCATCGATGCAGTAAAACAGTAACTAAGCATTTTTTCCTTAAATATTTAATCGCTATAGAAACAAATGAAAAACCGTACTGGTCATCCCGTCGTCTAGCCTGCGTAAATTTAGTACAGTATGATTCTCCCTGTCTTGGAGTAAACCGGTGCACGCAATGGAGATAATTATTTCAATTTATTTTACAATCAAAACACATTTCCTACTGATTTATTTTGTAACCACCAACTTGCATAATAATGTCTACTTCCGAACAATGTAAAACAAAATAAACTTTAACAATGTCAATATTACACAATCTAATTAAGAACACAAATAGTGTAGCTAAAGCGAATAAGAAAATTTCGACAGTTTAAAAGCAAATCAAATACCTTCGTAAATGAATGCAGTCGCAGAAGTCTAGATTCTGGCTCCCTCTGATGTCGTAGGTTCTAAACCCACACAAGATAATTATCTGAGTGATTCACAAATGCTTATCTTCAGCCTGAGTGTTCTTTGTGTCTAGATGTTTTTTAAATTTTCTTGGAATCGGTGCTCTGTGATTTACCTATATTTATTTTTTGCAAATGATTTTGTGTTGATAATATAATCTTAGTGTGGCTGCCTCCATAGGTACAAAAAGTTAATTATATACGTTGGATCATTAACTTCTGCACCTAACTGATAGAATGTAATTAGCAATTTGATTGCTTTCAAAATAGTAGTTTTGTTGCCAACATTAAAAGCATTCTATAAAATAAAATGTGTCTTAACCTATTTATCACGGTTGGTATGTACAATCGCTTTAAAATTAATATGAATTTTATTAATTTCACACCAACTGATCGATTTATTATTAAAATTTATTATAAATAAAAAATGGCGAAAAAACAAAATAGCAAACGACAGGCAGAATATATTTATTTAACACGGCAGGTGATTGTAATGTTCTCATCAAATTATAATTACTTAAGTGTTATAGAACAGATTTACGTATTTATCTACCTATTCAATATTCAGATATAAACTGGTTATTTTTATCCTAATTAAGCATAATACCGGATTTTGAGGGAGATTTCTCAAACAGTAGCATTACTTAGTAATAGTCATAGGATTGGTGCCATGCATAGTAAATTACAAATATTTTTATATTTTTAGCTTAGGTATAACTAGAAAAACCGAAAAGAAGAAAGACAATGAAAAAAATTGGTACTCGAGGCGGGACTCGAACCCGCGTCTGTGCACTATACGCGTCCAGCGCCATGCCATGACCACTAGGCCACCCGAGCATCCGTCTTGTCCATGCATAGTAAAAGAATAATAAAATTTCATTTCATTTCATTTTTTCATTTCATTTCATTTCATTTCATAGTAGTTTTATTTCTTTACATTGCTTAATAATGTATTCTCCTCATTCATTTGTAATGGTACCAAATACTTTATTTTTTTTACAATCTTACATAAAAGACGTAACAATAACCCACAACACCTTACCAAGTTAGTTTAATTTACAATTATCATGGTGTTATTTGATTATAACTATAGAAAATGTAACAATTTGCGCCAAGTGAAAGTTTGTTATATAAAGTTATTTGATTCAAATGAGTTCAACCGCATTATTACTGCTTTTATTTGTCTACTGATCAATATAAGTATACCTTCAGTAAAATTATTTAACTATTGTAAGTATAATAGTATGCAACAAACATGATTACGGTTTACCCATTTGTTACGAAAGTCATCAAATTAATAGATTTAAAGCAATATAAATAGGCAATAAGCTAAAAGTTGTATAGAGATGATCGATTTTAAGTTTTATACTTACTTAATATCTTCAATGTAACGTTCAACCACGTTCAACGTTTGTCTGAAGTATTTATTACAAAATAGTTTTCAATTCTCTGCATAATAACTTACATAGAATTCGGTCATTTTTTTACGATTTTGATGTGTGTTGTAACATTTGATAGTAAACGCAATAAGTTGTTAATATTATACGTAACTTATTTAGAGGACAATTGCGTATAGCCTATTACATTATCGAATTATACATTCACTTGAACTAAGTGCCTATGTCACGCTGGCATTGAATAAATATAGGATATAGGTATTTATATTTAGTTAATAGAAATAATTTACTTAGAACTTACTGCTTGTTGTCCAAGCCAAAGCATTCACTGTCATAAGTATTGAAGAAGCAATTTAATAGAGAATGAGAGGGTTAATGTATTATCAGTAGCATTTTCAAAATTAACCTCTAAGCTTTGACTGAATAGCTTAAAAACTATTATCCCTTAAAGCTCCTGTCGAACAATTCTTCTTCTTCTTCGTGTCGATTGGCAAAAACTCACACAGTGCCGGCTCAGAATTCGGCCACAGCAACTGCGTTGTCTGTAGCAGCCCATAGGTCTTGAGAGCTGCATATAGCGGGGCATCGAGGGCATTCCAAGAGGTGCGACATTGTCAAAGCCACACTCGCACAGAGTAGCTGAATCCTCAATGTAGTCCTATTTACAACGGCCCACTTGGGTACGTAGACAATTGAGTGACGTCCAGGTGGTTCGTGGGAGGTTTTGTCCTGCGTTGGTTAGTTTGATGTACCTACACAGCATTGGTTTGTCGAACCAAAAAGAGAATAATGCGGTGAAAAGATCGTTACACATATTGTGTAACGATCTTTTCACCGCATTATTCTCTTTTTCTCACAACAAACAGTAAGCCTGTCAAGCGTAGTGTCAAGAAGACACACAGCAAGTCTCAGACGTTTGGTCCTGAACGTTACAGGATTGTCATTGTGCTTAACACTGGGTGCTATTGCACTTCACTGCGTTGCTAGAAAATAAGCTTAACAACATAATTATTATCAAATTCCAGGTTACCACAACAAGTACCATAAGGATGAATTCCACAAAGAGCACAAGTTCTACGACGACTACCACAAGAGCGGCGAACATCACAGATACGGCAAGTTTAACGCTAAACACGCGAACAACGAGAGCGGTAAGAAGAAGGCACACCACGTCAATGCTGGACATGACTTCGTTGAACGAGGGAAGAAGGGATATACGTACGTACTACTTATATTTTTACTAACTAAACATAGTAGGTTAAAAGGAAAACCGATGAAAGTTGATGAAAAGTGGCATAATTAAAGAAGGTTAGCAGAAGAACTCAATTGAATGATATGATGATAAAGCATAATGATAATTACGACCTTAGAGGCGCAGTATCAATGTACGATTGGTATAGAGAGGTCCTTACTGCGAGGCCTGCATCATTTCAACATTTTGTGTGCATTGTTTTTTATTAATGAAAGCGATGTTAAAGTATGTTATTCAGTTGTCTAATAACAATGATATAAGATATATGCATTACTTGGGACTTGAAGACGTATTACTACGGTTTGTTAAATGATAAACCTTTACTGTGTCAAAACATATCAAAAAATATTTCAATTATTTCATCCTTGAAACTTTTACGCGTTCTGATTTCATATACGTTTTACAGCAACAAGGGGCATGTGGATGCAGATCACAAAGGTTACCACGGCAAGCACGGCCACGAACAACACCACGAGAAGCACGAGGAACATGGCAAAAGAGGCGGCAAGGAAGGAGGCTCGCAACATGGCTACCACAAGAACTAACTCTTATTATCAGTGTCATAGAGATAAGTTTTGTAAAAAGTCTGTTTTATTTTATAGAATACCTAATAGAAGATTGTTAAGAGAAACGTTGGTATACTTAGTTAGTAATGTTTTTCAACCGATCTGTAGGTTTATATTAACCTAAAATTATGTTATAGTTATTTTAATATATAATTCATAATAAAATATATTTAACAATTAGGAAGTTGAAAGAAATCGTAATACATTAACAACTCATTAAAAACTTACTTAACACCTGGCCTTAAATCTAAAACATTAATTAATATTTCTTGTTGGCAGTTATCAATGAACTATTGGTTCCCTGTTTTTATAGTGATCATAATAAGATTATTTCCTTTATTCCCACTAGTTCTGTTGAACAGTTCTGTTAACAGAACTAGTGGCACTTTTTTTTCCCATTAGTTCTGTTGATAAATAACCACACCATATGTAACTAAGTAGTGATGGCATCGGGATTTTCTTGACGAAAGTAGTCATTTTGTAAAAGTAGCTTTTGACAAGTCACTTCGTTGATATGCATAGGTACTTATTATTTTAATCGTATTAGAAACTGTGTCAAGTTAAAGTAATTCCGCACCAGGAGTCATTGAGAAAATACCATCATTTCAAAGTATAAAATCATCTGTTTACCGAAAAAGAAACAAAGAATTCCAAGTAAAAAATGTGCTATTTAACTGATGCCGCCATTGCCGCGCCGTAGAGGTTCCGTCAAAATACGATAACTTTATATTAGCTGATTACCGAGATATAACAAGCGGATCTCGCATTTTAGTGTTCTGCAATGAAATATCAAAAACACTTTTACCCAAATTGAACACTTTTCTTTGTGATGGAACTTTTAAAATCTGTCCTGCTTCATTTACTCAAATGTACACAATCCACGGAGACAATGGAAGCTCAGAAGATACTATTAATATTATTCCATTGCAAATAAGTTGCGGAGAAAAGCGAAGCATGTTAATCTCAAAAATAAACGTCAACACCGTATTGTAGGTCTATGCTGTGCTCTCCCATATTTACCTGAAAATCATGTTCAGGAAGGATGGAAGTACATAAAATCCCAGATTGAGGACTTTAGCGACCGAGTACAATTAGACAAATGTATTAATTACATGCGATTTTGGATGAAAGCAACTCGTGTGAAGTCGTGGTACTAGGTGCGCGGCATCGCACCACTAATGTTGTAGAAGGCTGGCATAGAGCAATTAACGGCTCATTCAAAACAAGACCGGCTACCGTTGCGGAGTTCATAAAGAAAATTAAAGATAACGCGGAGTTCTATTCCGTTAACGTCCGTAGGTTGGAAAAAAATACACCAAAAAAACGTACCAAAAAGGACATTGAAAATGATGGGTTTATCAGAATTTGTCAAATACAACTTATCAGTGGAGATATTAGCGTCCCTTTGTTTTTGGAGAAACTTCGTTAAAATATATACTTACACATTAAAATGTATTGTTCATGTACTTACCTAACTTATTATACTTATACACGTAGGGTCATTTCCATCACTATTCTTTGTATGTATAAAGGATGTATTTATTTGTCAACAGAACTAATGGGAATAAAAAGTGCCACTAGTTCTGTTAACAGAACTGTTCAACAGAACTAGTGGGAATAAAGGGATTATTTCTTCGCTCTTGTATTAGACATAATTAATTAATAGCGTTGTTCATATTATGTAAGTATGTATAAAAATCTATAAGAATAACAATGCCTATTGTTTTATAAGTAACCAACGATGTTGTCGGCTATTTAAGAGAATAGCACAAATTCCTTTTTGTATTATTTTGTTATTAAATTAAGTATTTTTACGTGAAAGAGATTTTATAATGTAATCTGTCATATAATACCTACATAATAAATTTCTTTCAAAAATTCAAAATCTGTTTGGACTTTATAATTAAGTAGGTATTAGCAAACACAACAGTTCGAAGACGACAAGACGGATTACATGATTTTGTGTTGTTTTCTTTTTTGGTGTTGTTGCTATAAGATGCGAATATTCCCATAGTCGCCTCTAACGTCTCTCATGGAATGATAATAATTTATGATAAAGCCATTTATTCTTATCACGTTACCCTAAAAATACATCAATATATCACACCGACTGGACATTCCGGTAAAAGGACCTAACGTTCGGGAAGGCTAAATTCATAATGAAAAACTCGCTAATCTAAAAGCCAGTAATCTTCACCATTACCAAAGACCGTAACGTCAATAACGTTGCATAACATCCGTATAAAATCGAACAAAGTCCCTCGTGATCGACGATACAGTTTTTATTTGTCTGCAATTTATTCTTTATGGGTGGCAAACTATTACCATGGTTTTTGTTACTTTGCATTTAGAATAATAAGTATTTCATATCAATAAATTTAAACTGCCTCAGTGGTTAAGCTGCCTTGCACGATGTCGCTGGTTCGAATCCCACGCTAGATAGCTGTTATTTGTGTGATGTACAAAATTATTCTCTATGGGCTTCTTTGTCTCCCTTAAATTGATGTCTTGTAAAAGCATTCGCGACACATTCTTTGTCACGTGTTTAATTCGGGATTGTATTTTGAATAAAAAAGGAAGTATATTATTTTGTTATTGAATGTAACGCATTATTCAAAAAAAGGCCAATTAAATAAATATTTAGACGACATACGTATAAACGACATGGATTAGGTATGTCATTCCCTGTTATTTTTCACCACAGGTTCGCATTTTGTCCAATTATTATTTTAGTATTTATTGTTATCTACACTGTCCGAGATATTTTTTTACTATTTTTAATAAAATCAACTTAAGTATGTATATTTGGTGGTTTTCTTTATCTAGCTTAGTTAGGTGTTTTTACTTATTCCTGTTCTGATGGTACCTACAAGGCGGAAAAAATTGTCATCCATAATGCAAAATAAGTTAGTAATTTATAGGTAGGTATATGACACGGAACAACAGGCGTTTCTAACAAGCAATGGCTGTAAGGTTTTTCGCAACAGAATTTTTCGCACTAACATTACATCGCACTAATAAAGCATCGATATAATATAACATCGTACTACTCAATTATCGCGACACCGTGTTCGATATATTAAAAATCGAACTAAGAACTTTCGCAGAAAAATAGGGAACCCGAAAAAATGATGTAGGCCTTCTACCTGTGGGTGAAAATTTGTGTACAGAAAGCCCAGAATCATCAAATTGGCATCGCCACCGTCGCAGCAGACCAAAGAGGTGACATAATGAGCTAGACAGGGCACGGAGGCATGCCTAGCTGTGAGGTGAAGATTGAGGGTAAAACTAAACAATTTTAAAACTGAAATAAAACATCATGGCTCTTTTGAAGTTTATTGCAATTTATCCGTGGTTAAAGTTATTCAGAGTTAAACTTATAATAAATATAATGTGTGCAAACAGTATCACAGAAAATCACAACCAACAAGGACAGAGACAGAAAAATAAAATAAATTTCGATTATTATTATTATATAATATACCCCTGTTGATTGCTTATTATCAAATTGAGTAAGTTATATTTTACATATTTTACAGAATTTTACTATTTTTACAAAACGGTATGTCCCTAACTTGCTGGTTTTTCACATACAGGTTGTGGAGGAACTTTAGTATTAAAGTATTTGACGTAGATCCCTACTGAATGATGGGGACTCCTGGGGAAGAATACCCGTTGACCTGCATGATCGACGAATTCTGTATAATCCATCGTCCAATCTCGCTTCATGCCACACCTTTCACAAATCTGAGAACTGAAAGAAGATAAAAAATATTAGGTATACAGGGACGGACGAACTGTTTAGGAGGGAGGGAGGAGGTACAGGACCTCGCAGGGTGAAAATGTTTGGAGGAGGACGATTTACAGCAGTAGACGTCCGTCCAAAGGGTCCATTGATACGGAATTTTCAGAACTTTTAGGTTAATTATAACCGTTTAGGAAAGTAAACTATCGGGGACTTTTGAGAGAAAAAGAACCGACCTAATGAACCGACTGTACATTCCTTGCTACAATAAGGATCTAACACGCCAAAAGGACTCAGGCCAAAGAATGAGTCATCATCATCATAACAGCCCATTAATGTTCCACTACAGGGACGGGCCTCCTCCAGTGACGGAGGGATACTTGGCCTTCTAATACCACGCTGGCAAAACGGATTGGTATAGGGTTTAATTTCAAGTTTTCCTTCTTTTTATTACGTAAAGATAATATCTACGGATAGTCCCTTAGTCGGTTTTTACGACACCCAAAGGATGAGATGGGGTGGTGACACACTGTATTCTTACTCCGTCACTACACAGAGAATGACTAACTTGATCTAAATGTATTCTATAATCAAGCCACTTAGATAAAATCAATATTAGAACCAGATATTGATTCATGAATTAGAAAATTATAAACCTGTTTAGACAAGAATCCTACAAAAAGGAGATAATAGTAGACTTACGTGTACTTGCTGGCGGACACAAGTTGTGTGAGAGGGTAACGAGTATCTTCCGCATGAGCCAGGACACTCTTCAACAGAAGAGAGCCTACGCCATGGCCTGTCGCATCCACCGACGAACATAGTACTTCAATCTAAAACATTATAAATTAAATTAAGGTGTGCAAACTTGTTGTGAAGACCCAATCATGTGTAATAACACCACTACAGCTCAACGTTGTGAGTGCGAAAAACTATAAACTTCGCAAATTGTCTTGTGTCAAATTGTGTCTTTTGTGGTCGTGTTAAAGTTTTATTTAGAGTGGGACAATTTGACAACTAAAAGTTAACTTAAGCGAATTTTTTACGATTTTAAGGTACGTGAATTGACATGCTGATATAAAAAAGATCTTCAGTTGTGTAATTAGTATAAGAAGTGTACGTTTTTGAAGAAGTAGGAAAGGTTCGAAAACAATCTGTTTAGGTCTATAATTTTGTAAAAACAAAAAAAAACCTTGACAAAATTAATCCTATTTGTTTGACGTCTTTTACTTATCTGTTCGGGGTGGTATATTTAAATATTTAAAGTGAAGGCTGATCCACGAATTGCTAAAAGCATTAAAATAAACTTACATCATAAATACTATCAACATGGTATTTCTTGAAAAAGTCAGGACTTTTCAAGCAATGTGCCGTGAAGAACATCCTATATTTTTCGGGCTTGGAACAAGTGGCATGAGCCCATTCTTCCAGTTCGCAAATCATCCAAGGACAGACTTTCCTAGCAACACAAACACCTACCAATCGTTTTTCATTTGTTCGTTTTATCCGTTCGTATGCTAAGAAACGGTCTCCTGGAAAGCAAAATGGTATAGGAATATATTATTCATTTAATATATGGCTTATATCAGAGAAAAGTAAATAAGCAACGATTTAACACATATAAATAAAAAAACTGTTTATTTTAAATTTAAAAGACAGCAAGACTTAACTCAGTTACTACATACCATTAACAAAAAAAACGAATAACAAAAGAAATATTTCAAAACTGTAAATAAAGCTGTACTTAAAGAACTAAGTACGCACCTGAATATGCGTATTTATTACTAAGGGTGTCCAGATACGAACAATTAAGGTCCATCCATAGGCCTATGACGCTTGGCTCTCGAGGCCAATAGTTACGGTACAAGAACGAACGTATCAGCTTTCCATGACTTAAATTTGCTCTTTCTATTGTTACCTCAGATAGATCGAAACACTAGAAATACAATTCAAAAGGTAATTATTACACAATTAACACATTTGAGTTTCATCGTTAAAAGGTGTACTCCAGTAACGGACGATCCAAGATTAAAATGTCACCACATATTTTAGGGCCCCATGATAATCCTAAGAGTCAACTAAAGAATATCTCACTCATTCCCAGATAAGGCTAGAAGCCAGACTTTCACAAATCAATCAATATAAATAAACTACTGGTTTAACTTATGTTTTCATGACTTTAAGCGTGATAATATTAAAGTTTAAATAAGTGTAATCAACTTATTCTGTAAGTACTAATTTAGAAACCTTTTCTTAAACTACTTTTCAACAAAAAACTCATTCATAAACTCTGAGTATTGGGACCAAAAAGAATGTTCAAGCTCAGGACAAGAAGTTATCAGCTGCTGTGTTTCTAACACAATTTACTAAGTATATACCATCGAAAATCTAGCTGCAATTTCTACCCTCTAACCTTCAGTAATAAAATCTGACAAAAATGCATACAATAAGATGTTCCAACATCTCCTAATAACGCAGAGTTTCAACATGCGTAATATATAACCGACGCGCATGTATGACACGCTTAATGAATGTGGACGAGGCCCAATCTGTTTGCCAGGATCGTGACAAGTGGCGTTCTGTCGTCTCTGCCTACCCCGGACGGGATAAGGCGTGACTTAATGTATTATGTATACTTACTAAGAAATACCCAGACGTTTGACTTGAGCGGGAAACAAAACCGCTACCTCTGTGACATGGCAGACATACTTTAACCACTGATAGCCCTGGTCGTGGACATTACTATGTTGGACTATACTGACAACAGATAAGTAAATAGAAAAGGAATCTCACCTGTTTCGTATCAAGGGGAAATCTCAAACATGGCGACGGCGCTCTGTAACTAACATCTTTAAAGGCTTTCTTAGATTTAAATCTCAATGTTTGTTGCAAAATATTTAACTGTCTATTTAAATTCGATCCAATTCGCCACGCCATAATTGTCTATTAATATTTCACCATCAGCCTCATGTTCGTTCTATATGTTAGAAAGTATAATAAGAACTGTTATGTTTTATGAATCCATTAGTTAGACATTGTTTTGTGATTTGGTTACATAGTTTTATATTATTATCTTTATTTTGTAATTTTTTTGTGAGTTAACGCAAAAATGTCTGTAAAAAGACGAAGGACGCGTTTGTCTATGAATAAAATTAAAGTAAGTAAGTATAGAGAATAATACCAATTATTGTTAAAAAGGTGTTAATTATGACACTGTTGCTTATGATCATTACAAACATATAAAAGAAAATGATTACAATATTTAAGATTATAGGTAAGTTACGTATTAAATAGGTAAAATTATGTGATAATAAAAATATATATACAGTCATACGCCTAATCATTACATGGACAAGGCTAATAGATAAACATAAAAAGAACCCACTATTATTGTTATGTTACTATACTAACAAATGGACAAAATACGTGACGCTCCTTCCACTGGCCGGGGATAACTCTGGTAAGTATAGTAGAGATAGAGATTTTCAGAATCCGTGCGCCCTCTGCACAATTAGTTTTGCCTAGGGGAACCACCTTACCTTCAAAGTTCAGCGAGAACTTTTGCTTCCCAGGCCCACGGGGGTTCAGCAAGATCACACGCAGCGTTACGCAGCATTACCTACTAGACACGGTGCGGTAGCTCTGTATAACCCCGACCGTTTGTCCTCTGTAGTCTCCACAATCTTACATGATTCTGTCCAGAATCGTTTAAGGCTGTGGAGACCAACGTATCGTTGGCGTAGCATATTACGCTCAGACCTGAGGGAAGTAAATAACGGAGGCCCAATCGTACCCAACGTTCTACAGTAGTGTTCCGAGACCAGATCCCTGTGTAACACCGCACGACATAGGCCGCCACTGCATAAAGATACCTTCCTCATGTTGAAGAAGTACACTTTACCCGTGAAGGTAATCTGTAACCCGTAACCGTTAGGTACTAAGGAACCTTGCGATATTTATGAAAGCAGTCCAAATCAACCACTGGTCATTTGATGTAGGTTTTCTATTTCCTTAGCAAGTAAAAGAAACTTTTTATACGAAATAATCCTAAACATTTTAAATTCAGAAATAAGAAACAAACTGTCAACTGAGCCGTCACTATGCTGTCTTATTAAATTTTGGTTATTTTTAAATTATTTTTGTAACACTTTTAATTGAACAAAAATCAACAAACAACGTCATGATGAAAAGACCTAAATAAACAACAACAGAATTAAATTATCAATAAATAATCATTCTCGGCTGCCATGTCAATATTTCCAAATTTATTCAAAGTAGTATCTACCAGGCAAGTTTTCAGGAAATTCTTTAGACTATCAAACTACCCAAGTACACAAATTAGCAGATTGTATGCAGACAAGCCTGAAGCTGATCAGAAAACGAATAAGAATGCTGTGGTAAGTTACTTGTAAGCACAAATAGCCGTTAGGTAAGTGCAGTGTGAATTTCTATGTGCGTTACTTCAAAATTTAATCTATTACGAAATAAGTGAAACTGCCTAACTGATTTATTATTTGTTCAGTTATGTTCTTTATATATTTCGAGTGCTATTCATTTCATTCATAATTCCATGATCGTTTCATTTATTTCTTTCGTCGAATTTTAGAGTTTTATAATCAAGAGCAAATTATATTCATATTGCAGATATTGCATTACTATTATTATAAACGTATCGACAACTTCAAGACGGCTTTACAAGGTTTATAATATCATAAATCTCCTCTATTGGGGTCCCAAAGCGCCAACTTCTTTTTCACGTTATTTCAACCAAGTTTGTGCGATATATTCACCACGAATCCGTCCTGCGGGATTCAGAACCGCTACCTCTTTTGCCACCTAAGCAGTTTGTCGTTATGTGTAGTCTGAGAAGATCAGCCTAATGTATGTTCTAGGTGCAAGGTACCGAGAATGAAGAGCGCATGCGTGTACGTCGCGCAAGACCTTCCGACGTGCCGCGTGTATTGCAGTTTGTCCGCGAGTACGCCAGCTCAGCCTGGCGCGGACTTATCGAGTCGCCATCACCCTCTAATCTCGTGGTAGCGGACTTCGTCGCAAGATCACTATCTCAAGGTAACATTATTGACATAGGTACAAATCTGTAGCATCAAACAGACACCAGGTGGATTATTCAGATTGAAAAAGGCCTTTACTGGCATGCTCTCTTTCTTTTGTTTTTGTAAGTAGGTATATACCATCTGTGAATATTGCCGTTGTAAATTTTTACTAAGTACTCGAGTAGGATGCGTGGAATAGTGGTGCAATATTTTAACTCTTTTGTCACCTTACTGTGAATTTTGTGTTGTGTTATACCTAATATGTCATAAACTAAGTAGTAACAGTACTGTTTGTTAATCTGCCACTTCTTTTAAAAACTTTGTCGTTATCAGGTCACTCGATGATAGCAGAACAACAGGAACATCGGCGCGGAGGTTTGCGTATTCAAGGCTTGGCATTATGTAAGTACTTAATCTTTAATAATGCTGTCGCCGAACACCTTTTATAAAGAAATCCATATCGTAAACGGAAGATTAACGCGAAATGCTGTTTACTATTTTGAGGGTCAATATTTTTTGGATCGGATCAAGGAGAGAATTTGTTAAAAGGAACAACTATAAAGCTTTAAAAATTATAATCTCTTTAAAATAACTCAAATAACAATCAAAAACTTTAAACTTAAAATAACAGCCGTTAATTTCAATCAAGGGCAACCCTTTTTTCTCACGAGTCAAAATATGCCATCATAGAGTAATGTCATTTTTACTCCTCGAGCTCGAGCTGTTACTAAAAAGTGGCCAACTACCTACTTCTAAATCATTCTAATAATATAATATGAGTAGGTACTAGTTGTAAGCTTAATTGTATGTTATGAGACATGCACAGTTGAAAACATAAGGACGCACATAAATTTAGAACTCATTTAAATAAAGAAACAATATTTTACCAATGTGTAAAGTTAATGAATTTGACTAACAGGTACAGGCACATGTGTGTGGGACTCGCTGATGCTGGAACGTTGGGCCCGATGTATTAAGTGCAGGAGAGCTAAACGCTTCTTATTCTTCAATGCGCATTGCCTCCGCGCGCCTGGCCTACACGAAAAATATAATGTACACAAAATCTTACAGGTATTTATTCATTACAATCGTTTGTAGTTTCCAATATAACTGTCACATTTTCCGAAGTAATTGTCCATTTGAAGGGAAATCACCTGAAATTGTCAACAACCGTAGGTACTAAACCGTAACATAGTGGTCAAAATGTGGAATAAACTCCCGGTCATGAATTTTTAGCTGACAACACTAACCAGCTTAAAAAGAATCGACAAATAACTACCTATCTTAGTCAATGAAATCACAACATAATGTAGCTATGGATACCTAACAGGCATTTGTCGGTTTATCATCATCATCATAACAGCCCATTAATGTCCCACTGCAGGGACGGGCCTCCTCCTGTGACGGAGGGATACTTGGCCTACTAATACCACGCTGGCCAGACGGATTGGTATAGGGTTTAATTTCAAGTTTTCCTTCTTTTTTTTTTACGTAAAGATAATATACACGGATAGTCCCTTAGTCGGTTTTTACGACACCCATGGGATGAGATGGGGTGGTGACATATTGTATTCTTACTCCGTTGTCGGTTACCTACTCCTTAACTGTTTGCCTGTACTATAATAATAATAAATACATACCTACTGCATATTTCCACCTGAAAGTACTTACGTAGGTAATTTATTTTATTGATTCAATCAACTAAAATTAGCGTTTAATCGCTTTTCACTGCTGGACATAGGTACCCCTCTCACTTATTTGATTTTTCGTTTTAGGTAATAATGATGGTGCCACCAAACGTCACGAATAAAGAAGAAATAGTCCAAATGTTGGCTAAACATACAATTCAGAGGAGTCGCGACGTAGGCTGTCCTGTTCTACGATTCGATGTTACTGATAACATGATGTGAGTAGTAAGGTCACAGATTACATAAGAGGTAGACATCACGACAATACCACACTACGCAGTACCTACTACGTAGTGTGGTATGGTCATCATATACTTATATAACATACAGAACCTGCAGAATATTTTATAAACACTTTAAATATGATCAATCTATCAATCTGAAAGACTTTCTTTCCAAAAAGGCAAAGGAAATTAAGTCTTTCCCAACACGCCTAATAGAACACGGTCTTTCCCCCTTCAGTATCCCGTCCGACCTAGCTACTCTTTTGAGCTTGCGGGTCCATCTAGCCGGGGGGTATTCTACGTTTGTCGAGTTGCAGCCTGCTCTCTAAGACACGTTCGCGTTTGTTTGTTATTTAATGAATAAGTATTTATTATTATGAAAAAATGTTAATAAGTATGTGGAAGCAGCTACTGAAGTGTTATGTCAACAAATATAAATCTCTTTTCTAGTGCCAAGACCTTAGAGGACTTGAATTTGAATAACGAGTGGCATCTTTACTACGACGTCTTACATAACGCAATCAGAGAAAAAGACAGTTCGGAAACCAATAGAATGATTAATTCGGATGAAAATTATAACAAAATATCCGTTTACACGTCAATAGTGGATAAAGACTTTACAAGATAAGTATAATAATTATGGTGGTATATTAATGGTTCTGTAAGTGAATAATAAATGAGTGATTATTTTGATTAAAATTGTTTTATTTTGGAAGTAGGTATAGTCGAGCAATATTCTTCTTGTGTCATATTATTCATCTGTGTCATAGCACAGTCCCTTGATCCACGTAAGCCACCACAACTTTAGGCCCGGTTTCCCCTAAAGTGGAGAGGAGAGGAGAAAGGGAGGAGAAGTACTGCAAAGCTCGTAGGTTATTTTCACCACAGCGGAGAAGAGAAGAGTGTTCCGTTCGGCCGCCCGACTATCTAGTCAGCGGCGTGGCGGAGAGGAGAAACCTTCGACGAACCTACTCCGCTTCGCCACTCCGCCGCAGGCACGCTCGCCGCACAAAATTCTATGAAAAAATCAGTTATCTCTCTTCTCAGCTTGATCCATTACCACCGAAACTAAGCGGAGAGAAGAGAGCTGGTGGAAGTAACGAAATCTGATTGATTTATTCCTAACACATCTCTCTTCTCCGCTCCTCGCCGCTTTGGTGGCAACCGGGCCACGTACCTACCACACACGAGCTGAGTGCTGTATCGGTCACTTTGGTTGTCCTGCGGATCTCTTCATTTTTATTTCGATCACGCAGGAAAACTTCTTAATTCTCTCCATTGCAATTGCCTTCTGAAGAGACCCCACCACCACTTATTTAAGTTTATTTATAGGTATAAAAAAAGAAAAGTACCTATTTATTATACAACCAAAATTATGTATAGTTTGTGAGGGTGTACGGGTTAACACTGGTCAGTGCTTCAGCATACCAGGGGTGTGTTGCTTACATGCTTGTCTAAGGCAAAGTGACCAGGACGCAGAACTAAAGGAGCGTGCATTGTCAAAATTTAAAAATAACTAGGCTCTCTATAAGTTTTGCGTTACACAGAACGTAAATCGCGTTTCGTATTTGCTCATTCGAATTTAGATTGATATAAGAATGTGATTGACGTTTTGTATTGAATACGTTGTTGACTTTAAATATTGGCTTATACATTGTTTAGGAGATCTTATGCATCGGTAAAATAAAACATTGTATAAATTTTTGAAAACAAGTTACTCAACGAGTAAAATATTGTTGCTCATTTTTACTGTATATTTAGAATATAAATACTTAAGTACAAAAGAATAATTAAACTAATTAATGAATCTGGTAAATAGGTCAAAATGATCAAAAATAAACAGTTCACATTGAAAAACCACTTGTAACCAATAACAATAAAGACGGCTAGAGGAAATTAATTATTACTTTTTGATTGATGATAAAATAACAGTTTTTTACGAATGTCTTCAAAATTAGGTAATGAAAATAAATAATGTAAATAATGCTGTAGATTCAATAATTTAATTTTTTCTTCACCATTTAAATCAGAATCAGGTGCAGTCAACTAAACGCGTATGACGACAAGACACAATGACATGACAGAACAATATTTGTGACGGTTGTTTTGCTTGCGCTGCTTCTGTAAAGTATTGTTCGCTTTTTCAAATAGAAAAGAAAATAAAGCGTAATTTTTATATTTTTGTGATGTAAATACTTTCTGACACTGTGTCCGAACATCATGGGATTAAACAGTATCGACGTTTTGGCGACATTGCTGCTAAATTTAATCCAATACGGCTGTACGGGTAAGTTGTAAGTAGCCGACGATTATTTAATTGAATCAATTCATCCTCCGTTACGAAGTGTATTCTTTTTAACAGAGCACATCCTGTCCTGCAACGTCTCGTTATTGGGGACGTGTTCGAAGTTCCAGACTTGCAATGAGACTACATTACACTGCGATTGCTTGCGGGGGTATGTTCGCGTAGGGGATAAATGCGAGTCACCCGGTGAGGACAGTTCATCGTATAGCGGGACGGCTATCGCAGTAGTGACTATATTTACACTCGCATTGCTAATAGCCGGAGCTATACTAGTTGTAAGAAAGTATAATTTAATTGAGTACGTGAATAATAAAATTGGTTCTAGAAGGAATAATGATGTTATGTACGAAGATGTTATGATCGGTAATGACGATCCTCCTCTTAGTCCTTAATTGTCTGCTTTGTATATTGTGTAGATAGTAATTTATAGTTCCATTTATATGAAATGGTTTGAATGTATTAGGTATTGTACATAATATAAATAAATAAACCATGTAACAACTGATTTATGTTATATGATTCCAATTTAGACAAAGGTGCTGTAATTGGCTCAGTTGATTGTAGATTATGACCATAAACTATAGTTTTAAATAAACTAAAGCACCCAAACCCTGAATAGAAAAACAACTACTAAACACTTTTTACTTTTTAAGACAACTCCCAAACTACTGAACAGGCCCTGATGAGGAAAAATAAAGAATAAATTTATTACATATTCATACACAATAGGCACAAATGAGTCACTGAGCCAGTAAGAATAATGATTATTAAACAATTAGATCTTTCAAATTGTGTTCATTGAATGTTTTTAAAATTACTCTGTTGTCCTGGCAGCTTATCACTTTTAAGTCAAGTGTAGAACAAAGATGCATAACAATAATGTAAATTTAAATTCTAGCTTTTTTACCAATTACCTGTATTTATCAGTAATGATGTTTAGATACTGTCTACTTTATGATTTAAGACCTGATTAAATTATTATGAGTTCATTATTGTTTGTATAGTAAGTTATCTTAAATGATATAAATATGAATGCAATCTTTTTGGCACTAGAGCAAATATTTGACACAAGTTTTTTCATGAAGTTAAAAATCTGTTTATCTTATGCCTTTGTAATAAGAATTATTTTGCTTTGCACAAAGTACATTCAGACCATTGTCAATCTGTTACATTGTATCAAAGTTAATATTTTTATAATATGTTGTGCTTAGTTTCTATTTATGTCATTGTGTAGTATGCAACTCTTTATTTTTAAGTTATTTTAGACTACAGGTTAGTACTACAGTCTATAGTACTACAACACCAATGAGAAAAACATTCACACATTATGATTAACATTTTACAGAAATAGTAGTATGAACAAAACTAATCATGTATGAAATTTGAAACCATGTTTACTGCAATCAATGTAACTTTCTATGATTAAAATAAGAATTCTGAAAACTATCGCATCACAATGGCACTGTTCATTTCATGGAGAATGCAACAAACAGATAATTAAAAAGATATTTTGTTACCTAATAATTATATTTAGAAGTATAGTATTTCAATTAAGTGTATATAATAACTACAGGTTATTTAACATCTCCATTTTTTCTCATTAAATTATATAATTTATTTGATTTTATCATTATTTTCTTAATCTTAGTAAGTTCTGATAATCTGTGAGGTGCCTTGCACAGGAAAGAACTGTCACTGGCTATGGTGCATGCTTCTAAGCCAAGTGTAAGTAGATATTTATTAAATGAAATATAAGTTTTGTATTACGTAATCTATAAGTTAATATTATTATTTTATTATTATAATAATATAGGATATTGTTAATATTGACAATACTCCAAAATTATATTTGAACATAGAAATTTATCTAAAGGATGGTGATTGACTTTGAGACATTCATGATTATTTTATGCTCATTTGCAGCAATGAGACTTCCACTTATTCTATCCTTGGCATGTATCGCTCATACCTACTGTTTGGGATTAGGCATACTACATGGGTATTGCTATGTATTAAATAAAAAGTTTTGAAAGCTGATTAAAATTCGCTGAAAAATATAAGTCAGTATTAAAAGTAGCACAAAAATTTTACTACTTATTTCCTTATTATGTCCTCTTATTATCATTGTTTTAGCTTAATCACCATTGTTAGACACAAGTCAGCACAGCATCTTAATTTTTTTTTACTCTGTGGTCCTTTGTTTTCCTCATCCTGCCAACATCAAGAAAAGGCATGCGACAGACTCCAGAGGTTACTATTGGGTTAATTCTAAGGGTGGTCATCCAATGAAATACTTAGTCCAGACTTTGTGGTTTATCAAGGTTCATAAGAACTGAATATAGAATCAGTCAACTTGCCAATATTATATTTATATCATGGTAATTGTATGTACTGGGATACCTAATAAGCAATTTAAAGTAAAAATAAACAAAGTATTCTCATATAAGACATCTGTATGAATATTTATTTCGTAGCAATTATTATTTAGCTTGTAGATGCATGCCACTTAGTTGAATAGAGGTATCAAATATCAAAACTTTCTCTTATTTATCTGTGGAATAGGTATAATCAGCATCTAATAAGTGACACTCACACAAAAATACCTTATTGTTAATATTATTTTGAGTACCTAGTAAAATTTAGTCAATTGATTAGCTTAAATTCTTACGTTTTTGTTTGGTATAAGGTTGGTTTTACTAGTAAAAAATTAATTTATGAGTAAGGGGCTAGTGGGGGTAATGTTTATAAAAAAAAAACTTTGATTGGACTAATGCCTTTAAGTTTTATATTCATATATTTATTTAAATTCCTTAAGTGCCACTTACTTCATACTGTTAAATTACATTTAAATTACACTTTTCATGGTCATGTAAATTGCTTCATTATTCAGGATGTAAGTAAATGACTGATAGTTAGATAAATAAAAGTTATTGAATGAACCATAAATATGTTAAAATTTTGAGAGTTTTTAATTTCTTAGAAAGTTTTGATTTTTGGGTTAGATATAATTTTGTCATTATTTCTGTATTAGTTGCTTCTGCTCAATATTGCCAAAGACTGAATGTTGTTGCAATGTGAAAAATATAATTATCTATTTTAAATTTGTATATTTTTGCTTTATAATTAAACTTGTGTGAATATCAGAAATATACATGGTAAAAGGATCTTGTTATGTATTTTATAATTATCATTTACTATAGTTTTTAAGGAGTTTTTTTTCAGCACTGTTTTATTTCTGTATTCACATGCACAGATATTTTTCATAAATTAGTTTCATGCACACAAATCGCCTAAAGAATAATTATGTTTCACAAGTTTGAAATTATGTAAAGACAACTGAAAAGTTTGTTCCAACATTTTATCAAGGGAAAGGGTCAATTACTTGATCCTTTCATAAGTTCTGCAATCTGTAATATTATAAATAATTCATTGTAAAAGTCTTCCTCCCTCATTAATTAAAAACTGCAAGAAATATTTAATGAATATAAGTTTTTTTATTTAAGTAAGTTGTATACTACCTACATGTTTATTAAAATAAGAATATACTTATGATATTTTTGAAATAAATACTCTGTGATACGGTAATAATTGTATATTTTATTTGTACAAAATTTTAACTAAGTAGAATGTAAATAAATAGTTATAACATAAAAATAATCCACTTACATAATGATACAACGCCTAGTTAGTTTTTTGCTTTGGTAGAAAACTTGAAGGAATCCTAATTAAAGACAAGACCATTGTAGTTAAGTTGGTAAGAAAAAGGCTGGATAAAATGGGCAGGGGTCTGGAAGAAGTGGCGTAAACTTGGGCAGGTATATCCCCCGCATTAGATAAATCATGGCTGAGATGGTTATAGAAAGGTATAAGGACAAATTAAATAGGAAGAACCTTATCCATAGGTCAGTAGGAGTCAGGAGGAGTTTGTCCATCCTGGTAATCCCTTTACTTCAAATTTCCGTTCTTGCATATTACAGATCTCCCTTTCAATGTCTAGTTTCTTGATTTATTATGAGACGATAGCACGTAATAGCCCGGTAGTGAGGTAGCATGTTGTATATTTAGTTATGTTACTTATTAATAATATCACTACTGATACGATCACTGGACACTCGTACAATACTGAAACAATATAGCTGAGATTAAAAAGATATAATAATTATGTAGGTATGTTGCAAAACTAATAACACGAAAATTTGGAAATGTATGTATGTTAATGGCTGCTATAGCAAAGGGTTCGAATTCAATACCCCCTTTATGCATTGCTGGGGTTTTACTTATTTATTTACAAAAGCAATTATCACTAAGTACGTATAAAAAAGTAGTCATCACTAAGTAAACTATTCAATATAAACATTGAAAAGCTTACTATTGTACGCCTAGATGGCGTTCTTAGTTATAAAAATTACGAAGGATACTGGCTCTATAAAATAATGAAGTAATTTGGCTGAACTCGAGTAGTTTAGAGGTCAATTAGTTGATTGATACAATTTAACTGATTGACATTGAGTAAATCATAGAATGGTAGAATCTAGCGATCGAGAGTTACGGTAACACCCATGTGAATCCCTATCTTATGTAATGTAAAAAGAACCTACTCGGTTCTTTTTACATTACATAAGATAGGTAAGCTCACCAGTAAACACATGCAGGAACACAACAAAGCTGTAGCAGAAGACGAGCGAGTAGTGCAGAGTCTTAGTGTAGTGCGTCGCCTCCGCGCCCCACACCAGCGTCGGTGACGTGAACAGTAGCGACACCTGCGCCAGGGAGAACGCCTTCAACACCAGCAGTAGCGGCACTGGAACAATATAGATTCATCATCATTCCCCTGCCCTTATCCCAGTTTTATTTGGAGTCGGCGCAACATGTCTTCTTCTTCCATACTTTCCTATCAGACGTCATCTCACAAGTAACACTCTTCGCAGCCATATCGTCTTTCACACAATCCATCCATCGTTTCTTTGGTCGTCCTCTTCCCCTATATCCATCCACACACATGTCCAACACCTTCCTCACCACATGACTCTCATTCCTCCGCATAACATGGGCATGTTATGCGGATACCATGACAATAAAGATTACCATTATCATTAGCGTGACTTCCTTACGTCTCATGATGCACTCGTTACACTACTGTGTTATACGTCCTTCTGTGAAACGAGTTGAAAGGTCTCATGGCCCTGACGTAGTCGCCTTCAGTGAGTGAAGCTGAACGTGACTGGTGCACTCAGGCTGAGGGGTCGCGCGGGGAGAGGTCGGCGACGCATCTAGCGGTGTTATATTAGAGTCAATTTCAAATAATCCTAATATCGAATATACTATGGAACATTTCAGTATTATGCTGTGCTGTATTTACGCGACAGACAGGCATTTTAGTACAAAGCAGCTGAGCTGCTCCGTAACAGGAACGAATGCCGTTAAAGAGATAGAGCTACAAAAATGTGCACATAAACATACCTACTGTAACTTACCCCCGGTTTCTGAATGACTGATCAAGTCAAAATCAACTAATCAAGTGTCAAAACTGTCATTTTAGTTCCTGAAAATGATAGTTTTGACACTTGATTAGTTGATTTTAAATAAACCAGCCATTCGGAAACCGGGGGTAAGTATTCCGTCATTGTTATTAGGTACTATAGTCATAGTCATAGTCATAGTCATTTATTGGTAACTGATAATTACATGTCATTAAATTTAACAATATAAGATCACAAATAAGTATGTATACATAATTTTAACCTAAAATAAAGGAATAAAATAACAACCGGAAATAAAAGGAATAACATTAAAACGTCAAAATATACAAGTTAAATACAGATTGTCAAAAAACGGTAACATACCTAATCTATTTATATGTCAAAGTTCATACAGGTACCTAAAGTTCGATTAAGTGCATGATGTCCACATAATTAAAGCTATGAGCATACGTGTAAATAATTAAATAAAATATGTAATAAATAAAATGTCAACAAGTAATCAAATAATATGTAAATAAATAAAATAATTAACTTAAATTGTCAACAACAACTGAAAACAAAATGTAACAAATACTAATACTATGTCATACTTTCAATTTTATAAATTCATCGTATGTATAGAACGCCTGCTCGATCAACCAATGCTTTAAGCGGCTTTTAAAAGAAGCCAAGGTTAAGGCGCTCACCACACTGTCCGGCATCTTATTATATACTGTCGGTCCCATGACATGTGTTATTTTACACGACTTGGTAAGTGTCCTGTCTACCTGAGACAATTTATTGCCACCCCTTGTACAGTACGAGTGTCTGTCACCGCGCTTTGCGTAATGCTCCAAGTTGACCCTTACGTAAACAGCAACTTGGTATACTAATAGCGAAGGCACAGTCATTATCTGCAGTCTTATAAAATAAGGTCTTACAGACTCGTCTTGAGCCAAGCCGACCATCGCTCGTAGTGCACGCTTCTGCATACGGAAGGCGCGCTCCCACTCCGCGGCGCGGCCCCACAACTCCGTACCATATTGAAGGTGCGAATGGACTGTGGCAAAATAACAAGCTCTCACTTCTTTTACGGATACCACCTTCGCAATGCGACGGAGGGCAAAGCATGCACTACCTATTCTGCCACAAATCTTATCAATATGGCCGTCCCACTTTAAGCTCCGGTCTAGTTCATATCCTAAGAACGTAGTGGTATCCACCTGTCTCAAACAAACTCCACCTACCGATACTGACAATTGCCTCTGTAATCGACCAGACAGGTCAAAGTGAATATATTGTGTTTTATTAATGTTTAATGCTAACCCGTTCGCCCGAAACCATTCCATTAACTGGTTTGCTGTACCTCTTAGTCCTTGCTCTAGTAAGTCCACCGAGGACGCCATTACTAGCGCCGCTACGTCATCTGCGTACATCATGACGTCAGCGCCAGCCACTGCGCCGGGCAGATCATTCAGAAGCAAGGAGAACAAAATATTAGACACGGAGGACCCCTGTGCTACTCCTATCTCAGAGTTTAACGTGTCAGAACTTAAGGTTCCTTCACACCCCACAACAACTTGTGATCTCTCTCGCATAAGACTTGTCAACAAATCATGTGATGCTCCAACTACTCCATAATGCCTTAATTTGATCGCTATTACATTGCGGTCGGCAACATCAAAGGCCTTTGATAAATCACAGCAAATTAGAGCTACCTGTTTCTTACTTTCTCTGGCAGCCATGATTTTACGGACGAGCTCTCGGGTTAAGGATGTAGTGGATCGCCCTGCTCTGTACGCGTATTGTCTATCTGAGAGCGTATCAGACATTGACAAGAAACTCACCAAACTAGCACTAATACCATTTTCAAAAACCTTTGATATTGCAGGTACTACTGAAACCGGCCTATAGTTGTCAATGCAGTTCATTTTCCCTTTCCCTTTATACAGCGGTGATACCTTACTACATTTCATAGCTGTAGGGACTGTCCCTTCCCTAATACACCTATTAAAAAGATCCGCAAGTACCGGAGCGAGCGATGCACATGATTGGCTAACAAGTCTCATGGAAATACCATAAATATCTTTGGCCGGCTTTGGCGGGATTCGCGTCTTAATTATTTGGTACACTTCATAAGCAGTAAACAAACGTAACCGCAATGAACGGTCTGCGGGCGGGCAGGCTGCGATGAGCTTGACTTGCACGAGACCAGCATCCGCAGAAGGGGCGTCACAGGCCACCGCTGCACCCAGAAACCGTTCATTGATTGCATTCAAGACAGCCTTTTTTGACACATATTGAGTCCCGTCACTGTTTCTTATAACATTTGTAACGTCCAGTGCGGACTTGTTATTCTTACCCCTTTCTTTGTTTACCACTGCCCACATAGCCTTGGATGAATTACCAGCTGTATGTATTAAATTAGCATAATAATTGTATCTACTATTTTTTAATAAAATGTCATATTTTAACTTCATGTCCGATATTAACTCATTGTTAGAAAAATTATTATGAAATCTTGTGCTAATGTCAATAAACTGAAATAAAAGCGTTTTATAATCCTTAATTTCAGAAGTAATCCAGTGTGAGTCTTTCTTATAACTATTGCTTGTTTTCTTTATAGGAAAACAAATGTCAAATTTACTAATTATAATGTTAATAATTGAGTTAGCCATCTCTTGTAAACATGTATTACGCATTTTTATTTCATCCCAATCCACTGAATATAATGATGCTATAAAATTATCCAAGTTTCCCTGCGAATAAGTACGTGCAAACCTATAAGTTTGTTGGGCTGGTTTTGTAAATACTACCTCACATCTAACAGCAAAATGGTCGCTCAAATGAGTAATAATTGGCCTGGTATTCACTGTCCCTACAGGTAAATTCGTGTAAAGATGGTCTAAACATGTGGATGAGGTCTCAGTCAATCGAGTGGGGAAGTCTACCTGATTCGTCATGTTATGGGCCGACAATATATCGTTGAGGTTCTTAACATCATTTGTCAATCCGCCGAGGGTATTGATATTAAAAATCGCCCACAATTATACAATCTAGATTTAGATCACTGATTTCACCGAGCAGGCGTTCAAATACTGTCAAGAAATTATTTACGTGAATTAAATTAGTTCTATAAATACACACTATAGTTAAATCATACTCAATCAAGTCAACAGCTGAAATTTCACAAAATTGCTCTGTAGATAATGACGTCAATTCTACATTCTCAATGCACTTTACACTATCGCGTACATATATACAACTACCACCGTGAGCTAATTGTTTACGACAATAACTAGACGCTAGCTTAAACTTATCCACATTTACGCATTTTAAGTTTTCGGCAGATAACCAATGCTCCGTAATTGCAAGAACGTCACAATTTAATTCACCACATAGTAATACTTCCAGCTTATTTGTTTTCTGTTGTATTGACGCAATATTTTGGTGGCATACGATAATATTACTTGCATTCACACAACTCGTAATTTTAAGATGGTTGCTCGGGCGCACTGTCTCGCGTGCGGTCGGCATATGCGGCAGTGGCGCTCCCCCGCTCACGGCGGGGACGGGCGCGAAACCATTCTGATACCTTTACTCTGGGAGGCCACGAAGTCGGGGTGCAAAATGTTGTGTAAGGACTTTCCGGCACACCGATTACAAATGCAGAATGACGGTCAGTCTTTATGTCACGTTTTTCCACAAAGTATTCCTCGCATTGGTGTATTTTGTTCAAATAGTTAAGGATATTTTGAGTAGATGTATCCGAACTAAATGACCACGCCTGTAGATACCTTATACGATCCACCGTCTTGATCTGATCGTCGTTTTTTCCCGCGCCGATCATGACTTTCCGTGACTTACGTTTCCGGTTCACCACGTTCCAACGTCCATCATTATCTGACGAACGTTCGTCATTCTCAGACGAAGTATTAATAGTAATAGAAGGCGCACTACTCGTTGGCTGTGTGGCCCCAAGGGCGTGACTATCACTCACCAACAAAGTACTCGTATTGGTTCGGCTTACCTCGGGAGTCTTCGGAGACACATTACTTATATCAGCGCTTAGAGCGCTTGATTTTTTCTTTTGCAATGCAGCTTCATTACCTTTCTTCGGTCCGTTATTTAGAGTAACAGCAATATTATTTAAGCGCGCTTGACGTACAGGTCGCTGCGTTGCTGAGTTTACAGTCGCTTTTGGTGTCGTTGGCCTTATCAGCTGTTTACCCTCAACAGCTGATTGTAATTTTTTTAATGCTTCGCTTTGGTTTTTTATTATCTCATTTTGCTCGCTTATTTTACTTTCCAGGTTGCAGATTTTACTCGATAATTCTTGAACCATCTTAAGTAATTCGCGAACACCACTTTCAATAAGTTTTTGCGCCATTTTTATTTTTGGCGAATTAAAGTTACGGAACGATATGTTATACGTGCGTTAGATACCCACATATTTTTTTTTTTTTATAGTACTAAGTACTACCTATAGCATAATAAAAAACTTAGTAAAATAATACCAACCTTGTTTGGATCTAATAATAAGCCTCATTAATAATTGTATTGTTCACACCAGCAAAGCTGCAAAAAAGAAATTAATATTACCATTAACAAAAATATTCCCGTGTATGTTGTCATAGGGAAAACAATAAGGAACATGAATTCTTGCAGTAGGACCGAAATATGTTTTTTGTTTATTCACAACAGCCCTTTAATGTCCCACTGCAGGCACGGGCTTCCTCCCGTGACAGAGAGATACTAGGCCTACTAATTACCATGCTGGCCAGACGGATTGGTATAGGGTTTAATTTCAAGTTTTTCTTCTGTTTATATTGTAAAGAAAATATTCACGGATAGTCCCTTAGTCGGTTTTTACGACACCCATGGTATGAGATGGGGTGGTGATATATTGTATTCTTACTCCGTAACCACATGGAGACCGAAATATGTTTTTTGTTTATTATGGCCTTCAATAGAAGAGACCCAGACGAGCAAGCTTCCACCTGATGGTAATTGGTATCTGCCGCTCATGCAGCAATGCTATGAAATGAATGAAATGAAATATATTTATTTGCTAAAAATGTGGTTAGGAGGTTGACATTATATTTTAGTAGGTACAAGACACATTTTGCCTAAAGGCATGCAAATATTTAAAAATACAAGTCTACAATCAATCACACAGACTCCAAACAATAAAAATATACAATAACAAACCTTAAAATTATAAGAATCTAAAATGGAAAGAACAAGCATATTTTTTTAAGAAGTCCTTAATGGTATAGAAACTCTTCCACTAACCATTTTCGGAGAGTAATACAAAATTGATTGTATGGCAGGTTATCAATGTGGTCAGGTAAAGCATTATAAATAACCGGTGCCATGTACACACAACTCTTTCTAAACATTTCTATGCGAGGTACTGGTAGCTCTAAATGTGTGTGCGTTACTTTTCGCCTGTTAGTGTTATTATGTTGTTCGAAGAGATTCAAATTGCATTTTACAAATTTAGCCATTTCGTAGATGTATAGACTAGGTACAGTTAAAAGATTTTCTGATTTGAACACGGGCCTACAGGAGTCGGACCACTGCATATTAAATATTGCACGAATGCACTTTTTTTGTGCTATAAATACGCGAGTTACATCAGAGGAGTAGCCCCAGACTATTATGCCATAGCGGATTATTGAGCAAATATATGAATGATAAACCATTAATGCTGTTTGTCTAGAAGTGACATTTGTAATTTTTTTTAACGCGAATATAAATTTATTGATTCTTTTACAAAGATCATTGATATGATCCTTCCACGTTAAATGTTCATCTATTACAATACCTAAAAATTTTGAACTCTTTAGTTGTTCCACGGGTTGGTTATTACATTGAATATTTAATTGTCTATAATTAGTTTTAAATGACCTGAATTGAATAATCTTAGTTTTGTCTATGTTAAGTTTCAGAGAGTTTAAGTTTAACCATGAAGTAATAGATTGGAGTGCGTTGTTAGTCTGATTTTCGCATGAGTTTATGTTATCACAGTCAACAATTATTGTGGTGTCGTCTGCAAATAGGGCACAGTTATGGTTTTGTATTGCCTTTGGAAGATCATTGACATATATGAGAAACAACAATGGTCCCAAAATACTGCCTTGCGGCACGCCGCAATGATTAGATCTGACGTTAGAATCAATGGTTTCAATACAGTTAGTTTTGTTGTTATATTTGTTTACACGAGTAAATTGTCTTCTATTAGTTAAATATGATTGGAACCATTTTAGAGCTATGCCCCTTATACCACACTTATCCAACTTATAAAGTAATATATTGTGGCTAACAAAATCAAAAGCTTTACTTAAATCTATAAACAGAACAATAGACGGTTTCTTTTTATTAATGTTATTAATTATTAAATTTACTAGGTTATAGATAGCAAGTTGAGTTGATTTATTTTTCCTAAATCCAAACTGTTGATTTGCTAAGATGTCGTATTTGTCTAAGAAGTTTAGGACTCTCTTATTCATTACACGTTCAAAGATTTTTGAGAATACGGGCGTTAAGGCAATAGGCCTATAATTATTTTTATCGTGTTTGTTACCTTTCTTAAATAGAGGTTTAATGACAGACATTTTTAATTTGTCTGGAAAGCAACCATGTTCCAATGACAAATTAATAATAAATGCTAGAGGTTGAGCTATACAAGGTGAAATATGTTTAATAAGTTCAGTAGTAATATTGTCATAACCAGACGATTTAGTGTTTCTAAGTGAATCTATTGTTTTCATTATTTCCTTTGAATCTGTAGGATGGAGAAACAGACTATGCTCGAAATTAATTAAACTGTGATTATGAGAAGAATCATAATTATTTTCTAGTTTACCAGATTCAATAGTATCAATAAAAAAATTATTAAATAGATTAGAAATATCCGTACCAGAAGTAATTGTAGTATTGTAATCTACAATCTCTTCAATAAAATCATGTATCGTCTCCTTACCCATATTGCGTTTTACAATATCCCAAGTAGCCTTGCATTTATTCTTAGAGTGTGTAATATGTTTTAGATTATTTGCTGTTTGAAGAGTGTTTATACATTTCCTTAAAAGATGCGAATATGTCTTGAGTTCAGTTTTGTTTACATTTGTTCTATTTTTATAATACGCTAATCTTAATTCTCTTTTAGTTTTACAGCTTACTTTTAGACCTTTCGTTATCCATTTTACTTTCGTAGTTTTATATGTTCTTTTTATTTTGATAACAGGAAAACATAAATTATAAAATAATACTATTTCATTATGGAATATATTAAAGGCTTCATTAACGTTTGAAGTCTCATATAATTCTGAAAAAGATAATTTATTTATACATTCTACAAATTTAGTAATATTTTCTTTACTAAGATCATTTTTTATTATAAAATAGTGCCCAACAACATGTTTTTTAAGGTATTTAAATTCTAGCATCTGAGCTGTATTATGATCTGATAAACATAAGTTGTGTGTTGTACCTATAGCGTCTGAAATGTTACTGATGATGTTGTCAATACACTTATTAAGTCGTGTAGGTTGATTGATATGAAGTTGCAAACCATAATTATGCAGGACTTCTTTAAATTGTATTGAGTTATTATCATTATGCAAGACGTTGATATTGAAATCACCTGCTAACACTATTTTACATCTTTTATGTTGTAATTTATCAAGAAGACATATTAATTTATCAAAGAAGACTTGTACATTAGAGTCCGGTGTTCTATATAAACAAAGTACGATTACATTAATTTTTTTAATCTCAACGCCACATATTTCAACTTGTTTATCTATACTCATTCCTTTAATATCTATTAGTTCAGTACAACTATGAGCATTTTTTGACAATATACATGTACCACCTCTACGTTGTTCTCTAGAGTACATTGCAACCAGTTTAAAATCATTTAATAACATATAGTTTTTTTCTTCTTTAACAATAAAATGTTCACTTAAACATACAACATCAATTTCTATATCTAATTCTTGCATCTCATTTATAGCTAATTCTAAATCTGGTATTTTATGTAAGGCACCAGCAGTATTTTGGTGAAATATAGAAAATTTGCAATAACTATCGACGTTATCCATATTATGTATTAAAGTGTAGTGGTTAGTCTCGAAAAAAATGTTCTTCAGTTTGTATTTTAACAGAAGTATTGATTGGTACAAGTGACTCGACTGGAACATTGTTTGTGATATTTACCGTAGATGAAATTTCTGGTGCAGGTACGCATGAATTAAAATCAAATAACTCTATAATAAGTGCTTGTAGATCTAAGATAATATGCTTTAAGCCATTGTAATTTATAACTCCATTTTTATGACTAAACATTGAGTAATCACACGAAAGATTAAGGTTCTAGGCTAGAGCACAGCCAAACCGCTGCTCACCTTGGGATAAATGTCTTTAAGTATAAATGTCTTCTACGACACCCATGGGATGAGATGGGTGGTGACATATTGTAATCTTACTCTGTCACCACCCCATCTCATCCCATGGGTGCCATAGAAACCGACTAAGGGACTATCTGTGAATATTAAGCTTTACATAGAAAGAAGGAAAACTTGAAATTAAATCCTATACCAATCCGTCTGGCCAGTGGTAAAAGTAGGCCAAGTATCCCTCCATCACGAAAGGAGGCCCGTCCTTGTAGTGGGTCATTAATGGCCTGTTTTTATGATAAATGTCTTTACACATTGTCATGGCGATTCAAATATTTACTTATGTAAATGATGTAGTTACTAACCTGAGAATATAGATAAGAATTGTATATAAAAATCTTTCTCCCATATGAAGAGGTCTGAGTCATCTTCTTTCTCAGTTTGCTCCCATGCCCAACAGTTACTCTTCCAGGAGTCTGGTATAGATATGTTTATTGGTATGCTTCTGAAAAATATACAACACACAAATTAATTATGGTTTAATAATATAGAAATATAGCTGACTCATGCCCACTTCGTTGGGCGGCGAAAAATATTTGTCTCTTTTTTAAACATATTTCATTACTGCTCTGCTCCTATTAGTGATAGCGTGATACTATTTAGCCTATGAAACTCCCCGATAAATAGACTATTCAACACAGAAATAATTTTTAAAATCAGTTTAGTGAATCCAGAGATTACCCCCAACAACGTCACAAACACACAAACTTTACCTCTTTATAATATTAGTATAGATGTTAAGCCTCAAGAATATAAAAAAATGAACAAAGAGATGAACTATTCCAAATCCCTGTGGAAGTTACGGTAATTATAAGGGTTTCATTTAGTGACGATAAAGAATAAATGGTTTAATATTTGTTTGACCCTCCTAATTAAACCTTCCTTTGTCTATTTATTTTGATAGGTAATAAAGTTAAAGCAAACCTGCCTTTAAAAGGTATTTAATGTAGAATACTAGTTGTTTGTGAAGTACTTACATATTAGTAGAGTTAACATTATGAAAGCCGCACACAGAGTTAACTGCTATATTGAACAGGCTATCATTCCTCCACACTCCATAAGTCTCCAGCATCATTAGTATAATGAGGAGCTTCCAAAATGACTGAAATCATACAATGTAACAGGTACTATAATATCCAATAAGTATTTTACAGATAGTCATTATTTTTTAGCCCATAAAATAAGCCTTTGAAAATTATAATTAAAAAAAATCTATTCAAGGATATTATGAACTGTTTCAATAACCTGTACGGATTGACTGTACAGCATTTTATGCCGTGACATTCTCTGTCATATAGTATAGAATAAGCAGGTAGCCCATTCCAGTCAACTTCAAACTTTGTAAGGATGTTAAAAAATATAATTATTTAAACTGTAATGGTCACATTCACTATAAATAGACGAACTTTCGGGATATTTACCATGTTTAGAGTTTTTGAGTAGTATAATGTAAAATAATGTTTCTATAGATGTAGAAAAATATAAAATCACTGCAATATTCATTTTAGCATACCTTAAATTCCGTATTATATAAAACATGACATTGAGCCTCCTTGGACATCAGTACTAAGTCTATCATAACTATCACAGGGTCATACTCTATGTATTTGTCTACTATTTCTTTGCAACATTCCTGAAATTGTTAACTTATATTTAATAAATACATAATTTATAATACAATTTAGGTATAATTTTTTTTTTGCCTACCCCGGGCAGGATACGGCGTGAGTTTATGTTTGTATGTAATTTAATATGGTACCATTATTAGTAGTTATGATAAAATATGACAATTTATTACTTTACTGCAGAAACCACGAGAGGATAATGTGAAAGGAATTTGTTTGATATAGAACTAATGTAACCTGGTGATCTAACTTATCTGCAAGATACAAAGAACTATAAATAAATTGTATTATTAAGTTCTAGTACGTTTTGAAGATATTACTCAAATCACAGTTTACTTTGCTGGAAGAAAGTTGAGAAACATAAAAATTATTAGTAGGTAGAAGAAATCAAGTCTTACACATTTTGTTAGCTTCAGCACTGTAGGACAATATGTTTTATAAAGCGCAGCAGCTGTTCTCCCACAGTTTACACACTTGTAATCCTCCTTTTCAGTCATGTTTCTTGATTAAGTTCATACATTTTGCTTTTTAAACTTTGTAGCAAAAGAAAACAAACATTTGCGTATGAAACAGCAATGACATTTTTGACAACTTGTGTCATGATTGACAATTTATAACTTCGTCAGTTTATGGAGGGATATTATTGGTAAAAAGTATAGTAAAAATATATAGAATTATTTATGAGAATACAATGACATGTCACAAAATTGGAATTTTTTTTTTCTGCTATAATTAAAATTTCATTACAATTTGTTTGTTTTATGAAATGTAGTGACATCTAGCACTTTATTTTGACTTTGTCAGGTGCACTGTTTTAGAACTGTTTCTAGTAGTTCTTTCACATTTATATAGATGGCTCTTCAATTTAAACCATAAACACTGGGGCTTGTGCGATTTTTCTGTTTACAAAAGTTTTACTTAACCATGACTTTTCGAAGTCATTACCTACTCTAAATAACCAACCCTTTCATACCCAGGGAGAGAATGAGAGGCGATCAGGCGACCAAAGATTTAGAGATCATTGGCCGCCTGGGTACCTACCAGAAAAGTGGTTTACACTGCATTATCGTAGTCAGTAAGCCGATGTAGGGTAAGTCAAACTGGCAATGCAATGCGATGAAGGAGACAGAGCACATGCATCCCATATCTTTTATATAATTCCTGTAGTTAGCTTTAATTAATACCTTTTCTTGCTTTCCGTCAGATTATTTTTCGTAAGTATACAAAATAGTGACGAGAATTGTGTCGATAGATATCAAACTCGCCAAAGTCACGTCTAAAGATTTTTCGGATATTGATGGTTTTTTAGAATTGGAAATTTTAGGTAGTAAGAAGCTGAAATTATTATTTTATGGTATGAATATTGGCTTAACAAAACTGACGACATGATAAATAAAATACATTCAATAAGTAAATATTCATATTTTGATGAAATTTATTAGGACTTAGGCGCTAATGATGTAATACTTATGGACTTTGGAGAGTTTGATATATGTATTTCTTTAGGACTTTGGCGACTTTGGAGGTACAACTTGTAATAAATTGTCCAAGAATGGCGGCCATGACCGAGTAAAGACGAAGCGTGATTGGTTGAAATGGACTTTGGCTTTTATGATTTAAAAAGCGTGTGTGACTTTGGCGGGATCGAAAAAATGCATTATCTTTTGCCTTGAATTTCTTAGGAAAGACGAAGACTCAGGTTGGTTTGACATGAACGAAAATAATCGTATTGTTTCGCTAAACCTAATAATTAAATAAAACTTTAAATGGACGGTACTGGACTTGGGCGAGTTTGATATCTATCGACACAATTATTATGTAGATATTTAACTAATACTATTAAATATTTTTTTTTAACTTTTATTAAGGATCTACGTAAGTATCACCTACATCTTCCACTACTTATACCTAATCTTCGGTACCTTAATTTTTTATTGATTTTAAAATTATTAGATTATGTATGTATTTAGAAAATTAATTCTACTTTTTAAATTATGCAGGTATCAAGCAAAAAACAGGAAGTAAATAAATTGGACAATTAGGGAACTGGTAAGAGTTATAGGTGGGTACTTAACCTTTTTAATGCTTACTGCACTTACTTAGGTACTGTAAGTAGATAATAAATACCGACATATTTACAGCACTACTATTAGGTTTTGCATCATATCTAAAATAAAAATAAAAACTATTTAGGTAGTAACATAAAACAACGTTACTCTCGAATAAATAAAGAGCACGTAAAATAAAATATATTACCATGTTGTAAATAGAAACTACTTACAGAATATCCTTAAAACCGTTAAGGAAATATCTAAACCTACGCGCTCTTAAGTTTTAACAAGCTTAAACATAAGATATAGCAATATAAATGTAAATTTTTCCTAAAGTACTGGGGTCCGAGAGGGGTACGGAGTGCCACTTTTATGGACTCAGGCTAAGCCGAATTTTAATAAAATAACTCACGCGGTCTCCATAAAAACGAACTTTGAATATCAAGAACAGTTTGATGGCTTCTGTTCATATTTTTATAATGTTTTATATTAATTAATCTTTTGTGTAAAGTTCTGTAACTTCCCTTTTTGTGGTTTTTTGTCTAAAGTTTGTTCAGCTTTTATAGAACTTTTAATGCAGTTCGTTAAGCCGTTAACGGGAGATCATTCTTGTGTAAGAGTGCTTTATAATATAATATTTTGTAAGTACACAAAAAGTATGTAAGTACCTAGTACCCCACAGTACAAGATCTGTTTAGTTTTAGACTAGAAGGCGTTGTTAAAATCATAAATAAGTTTTAAGGAGCCTCAATAACCACTAAGAGTACCTAAATCAAACTACCTACCGCTTTTTAATGCAATCATGAACCCAGGTTGCTTTTGACCAAATATACGATCACTAGGAAAACTGATATAAAATATTTTTAATCTACCAACTTCTTTTAAATTTCTTTTAAAAAGTAAGTCACGAACCAAGTTAATTCTTCTCGATTCTCCAACCGCAATATCAATTATTTCGTATTTCATGAAAATGGCACTTCACTAGCGCCTTTACTAAACAAACGTTTATACTTCAAGACTAAACTAGAACTAGGTACTTACGTTTACTTTAGCTAGCAATACTTTATGTGATATTGGTACAATCAAGTAATTGATTGGTTAGTTAATTTACAGCGTATTTAAACGTAAAAACTGTCATAAACAAGGGATCTAAAAGACACAACATAATAATTTTTCATTAAAAAAAAATTACAAGGTTCACTGACTCTCTGACTTCTATAACATTAATTTAACAAAAAAAAGAGCACGCAGGCTCAGGCTTTAATCATTTATGAATCGCACAAAAATAATTCTGCGTAACATTTGACCTTATGCTCTTCAGCTGTTACGTAATTAACGCTTCAATATTTGGATCTTATGTAAATAAATTTAATGACATTTTAGAAATAATTAAACTAAAGCAGTCATCTGCTCTGTTTTGTGCCGGCGGAAAGGAGACGTTTAACGGAGGCCTGTGTCTAACAGTGGACGTCTTTTGACTAAAATAAAATGATGATGATGCTGTTGAATAGGAATGGAACATAGTATATTTCTATAACCATTTTGTGTTTAATTTTCCTTATGTTTAGTTAGCAGTGAATAGATCGTATGTTCTAAAGAAGCCTCAGTACGGTCAGGTTATTCCATTAGCGGCGGTCGGGCGCGGAGCGCGAGCGCTTCGCTTTTGGGCCGATTTTAAAATAATTGGACGGCATAACTGGATCATCCAAGCTAGGTTAGCTCTGTCAACCACTTCAAGATATAAATATAATATGTCGCGCAGCTATAGGGCTCTACAGTCATCAAAAACACTGCAAAAATATTCCTGTTTAAACCTTCAAGCGCATACAACTATCATCTACCAAGATGTTGTGGCCAGTATTAGGTAGTTACTTATTCAAGAGCCGAGCCATATATCTCCAAATTGGCGGTTTAATAAAACCCTTTAATTGTCCACAAGTTAACTAACAAAGCGGTCAAGTTTGTAAGCAAAAGAGTCAATTAATAGCGGTAAAATGTCATAGCAGTAAAGTACGTTCCTAGTTATAAAAAAAGTTTAGTAAATAATCTAGCTTTTGTACACAAATACAATAATTTTCTACAAAAAGATTCAATTTAACTTTAATCAAACACATGACGTAGGTACATACCTCATGACAATCTTAATTTATTATTCCTTTTTGTTAGAAAATCTAACCAGGGTAATATATATGTTATAGTCAAAACTCATAACCGGTCAAAACCACTTTTGACCGAAAAAATCAGTCAATATAGGTTTTGACCGACGTGCTTAGTCAAAACCCTTATTGACTGTTTTTTGCAGTCAAAAGTGGTTTTGACCATCGATGTTAGTCAAAACTCATTGAAAATTGATCTTTAATACATATTAAGGTAAAAGTCCGAAACAGTTGGTTAGGTTAGGTTAGTATGGTGACCAAAGGACGCACGAGCCGAGCGAGCGAAGCGAGCGTGCCGCGGTAGCGGCCGGCGAGTGCTAGAAACATTTTTTTTAATGTAAAACTAGAATATAGTATTATTATATTCTAGCACTCGCCGGCCGCTACCGCGGCACGCTCGCTTCGCTCGCTCGGCTCGTGCGTCCTTTGGTCACCATACTAACCTAACCTAACCAACTGTTTCGGACATCGATGGTCAAAACCACTTTTGACTGCAAAAAACAGTCAATAAGGGTTTTGACTAAGCACGTCGGTCAAAACCTATATTGACTGTTTTATTCAGTTAATAAAATTGATTTTTACAAAAAAAAAAAACCGACTTCAAAAACACAAATTGCACTAAAAAGTAAAAAATAATTAGTTGTATTTCGGTTTTACAACATTAAATCAGCCATTCCTTCTACTGAATTTTAATCTAAAGAATAGGTTATTTTAATTATTGTAAAAAGTATTGTTTAAGATATTTCTTGAAGAGTCTGTAAATATATTGATTTGTAGATTCTTTAAAAGATAATCAAATTATTACAAATAATGTAATATTATTGTTATTTTTGGAGTCGGTGTCAGCCACGATAGTTTATATACCTACCATTTTTTATTTCTGACTTAATATTTAAACAAACATTATGGCGTCATGTTACACACAGGCTAAAGACTAACAATTACTTAAAATTCGCATTAGAAAATGAAACGGCCGTTTTTGTTTTAAATGCAATATTTATCTAATTAATAAAAACCATTTAAAGTGATTCGAGTGTGTTAGAAAAGGCCATAAAGTTTTGTATAACTATTTCATACTTATTGCGTTTGCTGACACCGACTCCAAAAATAACAATAATATTACATTATTTGTAATAATTTGATTATCTTTTAAAGAATCTACAAATCAATATATTTACAGACTCTTCAAGAAATATCTTAAACAATACTTTTTACAATAATTAAAATAACCTATTCTTTAGATTAAAATTCAGTAGAAGGAATGGCTGATTTAATGTTGTAAAACCGAAATACAACTAATTATTTTTTACTTTTTAGTGCAATTTGTGTTTTTGAAGTCGGTTTTTTTTTTTTTGTAAAAATCAATTTTATTTTAAAATTTTTAGTGAATACCAATTCTATAAATCCGTGTGGTGACGGAGTGAGAATGCATGTCACCACCTTATCTCAACCCATGGGTGTCGTAAAAACCAACTTAGGGACTATCCGTGAATATTATCTTTGAGAAATAAAAAGAAGGAAAACTTGAAATTAAACCCTATACCAATCCGTCTGGCCAGTGTGGTATTAGTAGGCTAAATATCCCTCCGTCAGTGGAGGAGGCCCGTCCCTGCAGTGGGACATTATTTTGTCTAAATATGGGTAGACCTACGAAACGCGCTGCTCATGAGACAGCGCTGATTGTATGAGACTGTAGAGGTGATAAAGAAAACGTGACGGTTATTTACAAGACTATTTACTTAATGACACAGAATGAAAGAGAATACAGAGTTATTAAGTTAGTTAAGTTCACAGCACTGAAGTTAAGTTAAGTTATACAAGAATAAAAAACAAGATGTAGATTAGCTAGACGTAGCTTAGACTACGAGTATATAGGAGTAGAAAACAAGATGTAAATTAGAATCTAGAGATCGAGTTAATTGCGTACGCATGAAGTGCGGGCGAACGTGCATTCGCCGTCGGTCTACGTCTCGCACTGTCGCTACGTTAGTACATATTCTTATCTATGACTGTCGCTCGCTCGCGACTGAGCGGTAGCGGGCGGACCGGTCACCGTCGGGTCGCGGGGAGTGCAGCGCGGGCGCCGCCGCGGTATGTTCATTGGTGCGCGTCACAGGTCACAAGACTTGACGCGCCCGCCACGGGTTCGATTCGATGACAACCGAAGAAAGGAAGAAACGCCATTCTCGAAGTAGGAAATCTACCTCCAATGCCATTTCAAAAGAGACTAGTGAACAACGTAAGAATCAGCTTTCACAAAAAAGGACCTACATGAAAAACGTTTTAAATAGGGAGAACATCGAAAAGCGTAGCCACACCGTCTCTGCGTGGTTAATTAGTAATAAAAAATATTAATTTATTGTGCGACATGCACACTAAATTGATAATTTAAATAAATTGACATAAAAATAAATCAAATAAATACTTATAATAGTTATTATTATCAATTTGTTGTACCTAAAGAATAAGTTTAAAATAAATGAAATGCAATTCAAAAATTTGTTTATAGTCTATTTATAATCCGGTATTAATTCCTATTTTAAATTCAAATAAGAACTTCATTATTAAGTCTTAAACCATACCTTCAATTACAGTCATAATGTTAGTGTAAAGTTTTCATCAATACGAATAAAATAAGCCCAAACACTAGGTAGCTGCTATTTACTATTAAAAAGTTCCCTTGACCCTCAATCTTCTTCATCATTAGATTATGTTTGTGTACAGTTGTGTAAAGCTTTTATCAATGCGAATAAAATAAGCCCAAACACTAGGTAGCTGCTATATACCGTTAAAAAGTTTCCTCGACCCTCAGTCTTCTTCATCATCAGATGATGTTTGTGTCAAGTTTTGTAAAGTTTTCATCAATACGAATAAAATAAGCCCAAACACTAGGTAGCTGCTATATACCGTTGAGGAGTTGCCTCGACCCTCAATCTTCTTCATCATCAGATCATGTTTGTGTAAAGTTTTGTAAAGTATTCATCAATACAATTAAAATAAGCCCAAACACAAGGTAGCTGCTATATGCCGTTAAGGTGTTCCCTCGACTCTCTCTGGTCTCCAGGATCTGACCAGTTCAAATTCTTGACTATTTGATAGTGACGTCAAAGATGCACATGTATGACAAGATTTTACACAATGCGTCTCTACAATTTTCAAGAGATGCCCTCGATTTCTCTGGGATCCCCTCATCCAGATCCAGATCTGGTGACAATGGGACCAAATGGGAAGCATACCAATACGAACAAAAAAAAAATTTTTCAAATCGGTCTAGCCGTTTTCGAGAAATCAGGTAACAAACACAAAAAAAAAAAATAAAAAAAAAATAAAAAAAAAAAAAAATACAACCGAATTGAGAACCTCCTCCTTTTTGAAGTCGGTTGAAAAGTAACCAATAAGAGAATCCGAACCGCTTTTTTTTCTCCACAATAAAACGAAATGGCTTGGTGAAAACTTTTGTGAGGACGGCGCGCGACACTAAATTGTTATCGGATTATTCTGCTCAAGTCTTCCTTTTCGCTCCTTTATTATTGCTGTTCTAACCAGATATTTCATTCTAAAACGCCTTTTGTTAATCAATGTAATTAATATGATACAAAATACTTTCCGAAATATAATTTTCCTAAAACTGAAATATCAGATACCTAATGCAATTAATAAGATGGTGAAAATTTAAACCACATTAATTATACTTACTAAATGCAGCATAGTTTACAGTTAGGTACATACCTACTTAATTTTCTATTAAATCTCATATTAAAACATTACAACAAGAGACACGTAGCGATGAAATTGATGGTAATGGCGAATATAGTTCAGGAAAGATTACAATGGCTAGTAGTTTTGGTAGTCTGTCCACCGTGGTAGGCGTTAGCTTTTTGGTTTTATGTTTATACCGTGGTAGCCTATTGACAAATTAGTACAGATTTCATCTCGCTTCATGTATTCTTACTCTGTCACTACCCAGAGAAAACAGGCTTGTTGGTAAACAAAAGAATCTTGTTGGTAAACGAAACAAAAAGGTCTAAAAGATATTAAGATTAGAATAAAACTCTAAAATGTATTCTTAAGTAACATAAATTAGTGCAATAGATTACTTTAAAAGAAGATAAATACATAGAGGAAAACCATTTGTTTCAAACGTCACCGAACTTTGTTAATTTATTTCCGGAATACATTTAAGTTGTTTTATTTGCTCATTAAAACAAAATAATGTCCACTTATGGAACTTAAAGAATATGCAAATAAATTGGTAACTAATCTTGCTTGTTGGAATAATGATAAGTGTTATTAGGTACATTAACTTATAAGAAAGTCTTATAAGTTAATGTCCCGCTAAATGGACGGACTTCCATGACGTTCAATGACATAAAGGAACTTTGCCTGTTGATATGGATTAGTACAAAGTTTCAAGACAAATTTTGTTTTCGTAAATGTCTGTAATGTTTGTAAACTTTACCTCAGCTGACTTGGGATGAGGGACTCATCCTATGAGTGTCGCAAAAGACTGGTAAAGACAAGGGTATAGATTGCAATCAAGTCTCGTCACTATGTCGTATAAAAATCTTCTTATATACTTACCTAGATAAAATATTATTACAATACTCAACTATTATAGCTTCGAGTGGAAAACAATATTTTACCCAACACACCCATTTCCTTTTACGTATTTCGCCAATAACGCCAATTTAGTGACCGAACACCGTTCAACTTTTTCATGTATCGCACCATTTTAATATTAATGCTGGCCGTACTTAATATTTAAGTACTTTTGCAGTATTAAAAGAGTAATACTATTGCAGCTTTAGCTTACTTAGATACAATTTTTAGGTCAAGTTAGTTGAGGTCGGTCGTTAAAGAGATTGAAACTAGTTTTGGGATCAAATTAAATCGGGGTTTTATAAAGATTATTTTTTAAAAGATTGGTAGTGTTATATTTAACGAGATACTATCAATCTTTTTGTGCTTTTTATGTTCTTTATCGAAGGAGGGGGCTTTCAGATATTATGCGGGTCACATTTTTTTCGGTAGATGAAGACGTCGCGGTAGTCGCTTTTTTACGACACCTCCAGGCAGGAATAGGGTTGTGACATCCTGTGTATTTAGTCAGTAACTACACGAATAAATAATTTGTATTTATTTATTTTTCTTTGTATTTCTCTGTTAGTCAAGTTTTACGATAAAATGGGATGGAAAGATGCTGTGACATTATCGAACTAATATTACGTAAGTATATCGTTTTCCCGCAAAGTGGTATAGTTCAATTTGTATCACACTCACTACGTACATCGTTAGGTGGAATGAGCATGCAATTTGCAGTTTTAATATTTTTATACACATTGTTAGTAAGCCAACTACGGAGAAGTTTTCTCCGTGACTTGAATAAAGTGATTTTAATTAAAGTGAGAACTAGACTTATTTTGATAATGTTTTGTAATGATTTTAAGATGAACAATAAAACCAAGTTGATTTTATTGGAAGTTACTGGAAGAAAGCAGAGACTAAAGCAGGCACTGTATATTCCACTCGACTTGATTCGAAACAGAGGTGAAGGATCTCAAATAAGTTGTATTTTTTAAATTTTTCATACCTTAGAAGGAGAGGAGAGATTCTTAATACTACACTCTGCATCAAATAAAAAATAATAAGAAGAGAAAATAAAGTGTATCAGTATTATTAAGGCTATCCGGACAAGTCCAAACGAGATCGACTCTAGGTATTTCGTAATTCTAATTTATAATTACGTGATTAGTTGATAGCTTTTCCTTTCTTACTAAAAAGAACATCACCGCCTGAAAAATCTGTCTCATAAAATAATTCAATTAAAAACGAATTATCATAATGAACTCTCATTAAAATCTTACTCAGTAGGTATACTAAATAAATACTCAAACGTACACAAAAGTAACTCAGTAATAGGTAACCATACACGATCCTTCCTGTTGTCCAATCGGCATGACACTGCAGGCTTGATCCAATCTGCAGTTCATCCACATTGGGCATACACGATCCTTCCTATCGTCCAATCGGCATGATACTGCAGGCTTGATCCAATCTGCTAGCTATAGACAGTGGCCATACACGATCCTTCCTATCGTCCAATTCGGCATGATACTGCAGATTTGATCCAATCTCAATCAAAAGAAACGAAATTCGATCCTGCCATCCATTCTAACTGTCATGCCGATCCACTCCCACACACGGTCAATTCTAACTGATCCAATCGGTAGCGTCATGTCGATTGGACGATAGGAAGGATTGTGTATGGCTACCATAACATGCTGTTATCGTTCAAACATATTGTTTAGTACATTCGCAGTAACAATGTCATCTTGTCAGACGAACGTACGCGGTATTTAATTATAAATAAGGCGCTCCACACATGCGCGTAGCTCATTGTGAAGCGGACAATACACTGTGTTGTAGTAATGCCGAATATTAAAGATGTCGATAGTTTAGAATTATTAAAGTTTTTTTTGTATAAAGCTAATTCCCAGTCTGCTAGATCCGCGGGACACACGGTTAGTCCCCTAGATCGCAAATGGCAAAATCTGCATACTTTAACCTTACTTGTCTCCGTGTGATGACGGAGTAAGAATACAGTGTGTCACCCCATCTCGTCTCATGGGTGCCGTGAAAACCGACTAATGGACTATCCGTGAATATCATCTTTACGTACCAAATAAAAAGAAGGAAAACTTGAAATTAAACCCTAAATCAATCAGGTTGGCCAGCGTGGTATTATTTATTTATTTAAAAGTTTGCTTACAGTATTAGTAGTAGTAGTATTAGTAGGCCAAGTATCCTTCCGTCACTGGAGGAGGCCCGTCCCTGCAGTGGGACATTAATGGGCTGTTATGATGATGATGATGACTTGACATTACGAAACCTATGTTGACTATGGGTTTGTTGTTGTGCGTGGGATTCGAGGCCACGTCTTGTGTACTGTAGCCGCTTCAAGGCTGTTTGTATTCTTTATCTGTGTCAAGTTTTTCATATTATTTTTATGTGATGTTATTGCTACATACCTTTCGGACCCACGCTACCACCGCCGATACTACTGGTGGTTTTACTGTATAAAACGAAACGTATCCGTTTAAACGTGAAGAAATATCAAATAGACTTTAATCGTATATAAGCTTCTGCGAATACTTCACCGGGATCGGAAAGTTAAGTTTTTCTATAAAAGCATGATTTTGAACTTGCTATGCTGCCGTCAATCCGTGCGGTGACGGAGTTATAATACAATATGTCACCACCCCATCTCATCCTGTGACACCCACGGGATGAGATGGGGTAAAAACCGACTACGGGGACTATCCGTAAATATTATCTTTACAAAATAAAAAGAAGGAAAACTTGAAATTAAACGTGGTATTAGTAGGTCAAGTATCCCTCCGTCATGGGAGGAGGCCCGTCCCTGCAGTGGGACATTAATGGGCTGTTATGATTATGATGATGCTGCCGTCTTAGGTTGCTTCTGTAAGGTTTAGTGAGCAGACACTCAGGTCAACTATCATGGAGTCCGAAGAGAAGCCAAAATAGCTTACTAATAATTTAGTAAGTAAGTACCTACATAATATCGATATAATATAAAGTAGTGGCAAGCACTAGGCAGTCAAGTTACAAAAGAGGCCTGGAGAGATAACAGATATAAGGCACTTGAATGGCCATTGTGTCTTCACGAAAGGAATAAGAGTTTCATACAAACAAACTATTACTAACATTATTAAAAACTTTAAATAGTTTTTCTTACTAATTGGGTAAGGTTTTCGAATATAATAGTGAAGGCAGCGGGCTTAGGAGATTTTTTTATTGGTTGTTTTATACCTACTCATTCTTAGTAAATGGTATTGTATTGTCTTAATACATTTTTCAACCGACTTCAAAAAACGGAGGAGGTTCTCAATTCGGTTGTATTTTTTTGTATAAATAATTAGAAGCTAAAAAAAATATAAAAAATTAAATTAACATTGTTTACTTAATATTTTTGTGTGATGATTATAAAATCAAATAACTAACAAGTTAAACTACATCTCGGCAATGTTATTGCGAATCAGCAGTGACGGGGACTTTTCCTCATGTAGGTACCTACAATATAATTTGTTAATTTACCAAGTTAAAAAATGTAAACAATTGTTAAATTGTGAACTCGAAATAAGTGACGGCTATAAACCAATCTTTAGTAAAAATATAAAGTAATAAAAATACTCGAGTCTCTTTTTAAATCGTCGTCAATGAAAATAATATTGGAACACACTGCGCTCAACGAAGGTAATACTTTACGACGCCATAAAGCGCTTTACAGGCAACGACAGCGCTGAGATTAGCGCTTTATCATACGACAGATGGTGAGGTAGAAGATTGTTTTAAATAGTATGTCTATCTTATAGGTGATATTAAACAGTAACACCTTTTTTACAAAGCTATTGCAAGTACCTAAGTAAATAAAGTGTATTTGAAGACACTTCGTACCTACTTTGCTCACAAAAAGTATTTTATCCTACAATAGTCGTGGAAACATTGTACAACATTAACTACAATACAATTAATGTTAGTATGTATCATTTATTGGTTTCCCTTTCCATGTTTAGAATTAAAACTGTAGACAAATTAAGTCTCAATACCTGTTTCTATTATTTCATTACCGATACGTATTTTGTAGTGTGATCACTCTCTGGTTTGAACGCGGTAGTGAAATTGTCATTTCAAGTTAGTTAAAATTATTTATTACCATAAAAGCAATATTAAGTAACCCTTAGAAACTCTCATAAATAAATCAATCCTAATCTATTTCCTTAACATATAAAACTGAAATAGAAATTTTCACACAATAATCTGAACAAACCAATTTCAATGATACAGATTGGGAGCTAAACCAACTTTATATATTTTTCTTCAATCAATAAAGAATATCCCTTTGGCTAGTAATGGAAATTTCACACAAAAGCGGCGCCAACAGAATGGAACATAAATCTAAGGGAGACAGGATATTAAGATTTTTTTCCCAATCATGAAACGAGGGACGCTTCGAGTTATGAGCTAAATTGGTATTTTGTAATACTAATTCTTGTTTACAAAAGAAAATAGTATTCCAAAAATGATAATATTAAGTATGACATTCTTTTCTGACTTTGATTTATCGTCGTTATAATATTTTATGAGTGGTAAATTCAGAATTTGTGGAGATAAAGTGTGGACATGATTTCTGCTTTATGAGGCAATGATATTGTTAGAGTCTTTTGCCAACCGATTATGAGTTAGGTATTGGGACACGTTATGTCCATATGGTAGAACTCACTGCTTTAGTGGTGAAAGGAATAAGAGAGATGTTATGTATTTATGTGTAAATTGCAGTTACCAACTGGTTACTAGACATAATTTAAGATATAACTGAAGATATAATTTATTTCTCAGAAAACAGATAAATACACACAGCTACAAAATACATAAACAGCAAACATGCACGCATGCACATATAGGTATGTAAAGTCATTTTATGTCATTTCACGATTATGGCAACTGAAGCGTTATTTCTAATGAAATTATGGCAAATGCCATTATGGCATATGAAATTATTGCATTTTAAATTATGGCAAACATTAGTAAACCATGCACATAAAATCGATCTAAATATTTATTGAACACTTATCACATTAATATTGTAAAGTTAAAATTAATATTGTAAAGTTCCAAAATACTTTACTACCAAAACTGCGAGCACTTGCAGAAATCAATTTTATGTTTCATCTTTGTGCTGAAGCGATGAGAACACGTAGTAGCAGTATGCAAGCAAAGTTCTAAGTCAGCGCACAATCAGGTTGTCAGAACGTGAAACCTAATTTCCATAGCCAACATAAAGAGTAAAAAATCAAAAGCCTCATGATAAAAAATGCATGCATTTCACAAACGAACAGAAAAAACAACCCGCAGATTGCAATACGTCTAAAAATGTAACGTTTTCAAATATTAGTTGGTGCAGTATTTCTTTAGTAACGTATAAACAAATAGTGGACGATTTATTTGATGTTGGTATACGGGTACAGCCAACATGTACATAAAAACTTGAATATCTTTTGTTTTATTTTAGTGTTTTACAAGCACTCTAGCGTAAATATTGCAAAAAATATTTTTTATTTTGTAATTGGACTGGTGTTAATGGTCCATTGACAGCTTCGTTAAATTATTGTATGGCTGTTTTAATAGGTTCATCAACTAGCCTAGCGCAGTCCAGTGACATACGGCTCTTCCACCACGTGCCACAGAAAACGGTCGTGCGTCTTCCGCATCCAGTCCGACCCAGAGACCTTTGTGAGGTCGTCGGTCCACCTTGCTGGGGAGCGTCCTACACTACGTTTGCCGAGTCACGGTCTCCGCTCTAGGACACGTTTATTGATAAATATAACATACGAAATTAACCCTTATTAAAAGCGTAATACCGTCTTTAAATCCAGAACTTAGTGCGCCGACTTCAGTAGGCAATTAAATTAAGCCAATTAAGTAGGCAATTAATAGCCAAAGAACCTATGCCGGTAGTCTTCGTTCCCCAGCAATCTATTTCATTTACAATAGCATTAACAGGTATTTAAAATTTCAATTTATGTTTATTGTATGATGATTGGAAACAGCACTAAGAAGATTTACTTCTCTTTACCTTTACCATCTTAGAATACATGTTCTCCTTATTTTTATTTATTTATAATTCAATATCTCTTCGTGTGGTAACGATCTCCGTGTAGTGACGGAGTAAGAATGCAATTATGTCACCACCCCATCTCGTCGTGTCGTAAAAACCGACTAAGGGACTATCCGTCAATATTATCTTTACGAAATAAAAAGAAGGAAAACTTGAAATTAAACCCTATACCAATCCGCCTGGCCAGCATGGTAATAGTAGGCCAAGTATCCCACCGTCATAGGAGGAGGCCCGTCCCTGCAGTGGGACATAATTGGGCTGTTATGATGATAACTCATCATCAGTGGCCTTTAACATCTACGAAAAATGATTTAAGTGATTTGGTTTTGGCACTTGCGCTGATGGCTAACAAGGCCTATATGAGAGATAACTCAATATCAGTATAAAATAAATCGATGAGATGAAAGTGATTACCGTCCATGTAACCACATCTCAAGAAAGTAGATAGAAAAGTAATAGTACTTACCTGTGCCTCTCCACTGTAGCCAGCATCCTGCTTAATAAGGTGCTCGACAACTTTGTATTGTGAAAGTATTATTCAATTTACATCAGATTCTTGTTCAAACGACTCATCGCAGACTCTAGTTACGAATACTTCTCGAGAACTTTTGACGTTCGCTGCTTTATTTTAAAGTACTTTGTTCTGTAGTTTCAGTATCACTTGAAATAAGTCGGCGTATTGTTACTGTTTCATTATGGATAATGGTATTAATTTATTACGGTGCTTATGGTAGAAGAAGACGAGGACTTTTATGAAAATGATATGGGTATTAGGTGTTCATAATTAATAACAAACATGACAACTGTCTCGTTTGTGCGGCATTTGGGTGGTGTGTACGAATTTGCGGGTTCGAATCTAACACGTGATTCTTTGTGCAATCTAAAATTTTTACGAAATACGCATATTTTTTTTGTCAGCTGTTTATGATATTTCGTTAAAATAAGTCTCCGCGACACAGAGTAGGTAGGTGCTCTAAAAACCTAAATACAAAAAAAAAACAGTAGGTATTCTTCGTACTATTTTGACAAACATTAAGTAGCTTTCAAAATGTATATCTGTATTATTTCATAGGTATTGTATCTTGTTATTAAAGCCTTAGTAGTTACTTTAGCCATTCAAATTTTAATCATTAATAAAGCCGCTATCATTTACCACTGATAACAACCAGACTATATCAGTGAAAACAATGTGATAGTAAAATTTTAATTAGAACTCCCAATAGCATAAATAAGCAGATAATCTGTTCATAGTTGCGCCGGCAATACAGAGCAATACAGAGCAACCTTGTAAGTCAGTCGGGAGTTCTGTTCGCAACGACTCTTAATGAATATTAATGTGCGGGTTGAGAGTATACTAGTGCTAGAATGGCGAGGTAAGGTGTTGATGTTCTGCATGGATTGCAGTGGTTAGTTGATTTTAAATTACAGGAATGCTATGTGATTTATTCTTCTAATAAGCATTGACCTATTACATGCAAATACGCTTAGTTTAGTCGAAAGTTGCAGTAACAATCACTTCCAGATACTATTCGTTTTTTTTGATACGATAACAACTGCACTTATTTTTTACCTTTGGATTTATTTGTGACATAAATTCTGTGATTAAGTCTATTCAGTTCGTAGTGTTAAGAAGGCAAGACCGATATGAAGATGACGATGGTAGGAGAACTATCTACCGTTCTTGAATAACAATCTTGCTTAAATTCATTGCTGCGTCGCTATAAAAACACTTTTACCTGGTCTTTAGTGGAAGAACAGTGTACTACGTTTCCGTTGTCGCTAACGCTTAGTTTCAAGTGTCTTCCTTATAGTAACTGTTATCTTACGAAACTAAAGCTTTACTCTAAGTATTCAAATGTTTATAGCATTGAGATGGTTGCGAATCTAGGGACTCTTAACTTAATGGCTGAATGCAGCTACAACAAATTGTGATAATGCAGACAAGTATTGCGTTTTACTATACAAGTTTCATAATCAAAGTTGGATAATTGAAAATTTAAGTGGAGTTATATAAAATATATGTTTCTTTCTTCTTAAAGTAAATGTATTAGAATTATTCGTTGAAACTTTATTTACTAGGTACGAGTATAATTTAAAGGTAATTACATTTTTACTTTAGCGAATTACTAGTGGTAACTATATTGTAGTGTGTGTTTTTACTTCACACTTTTACACAAAATTTCAAAACCAATGGAATATTAGAAATAGTTTTATACTCAAAATATTATGATATTAGTACAGATATCTGTCCAATCTATCATAGTTTACCCCTGCATAACTGTTACATGTTAGGTACCTCCTTTGAAGCCCTTAGCCCTCATTGCCATGCCTATTTTTGTTATTTTATTATTAAAATATGATAATAGTTTTCATTTTAAAATGAAGAAAATATAAGATAAAATAATCTTGTTATAACACCACATGCACTCAAACACGAATCCACTTCCATCTTTATACATACACGTATGTACGAGTATATAGGTATTGTCGAAACATGTTTTATTTTACAACCTCATAAAAAGCTTTATTCAGAAATTTACTATCAGACGAATGTGTGCTTCGAGCACCTCCGATATACATGAGGAAATCCTATGCACGCAATTGGACTGCCTATTACACCGTTATGTAATTTGAAACCCGTTAATACCTACTCAAATTGATGTATTTTTATAAAAAAATATCTAATAACGTAAATTGTCCCAGTGGCGCTGCAATCAGAAGTACTTAGTGGATTTAGTCTACTTTGAGAAAAATTAAATTGTTTCTGAAGGTCTTTAGGTAAATGGCGCTGGAGGTTAGAAAAACTTATATCTTTAAAGCTTCTCTAAACATACAATAAGTAACTGGAACCTTTAAGTTGGTCTACATGCAGTCAGCACAGTTTTTTGGTAAGTACCTGAACCATAGTATCGCGTATACAGAACACATAAGCTATTCCCTCTGGCCTACATTGATTTCTAAGGCCAGGAACTAGGAAGTTCACCACACACAGGCACTTTACGGTGTCGGTCCCACTACTTAAAAGCCTTTTAAGTTGTAAACTATTGTTCTAACTTAACAAAAAGCCTTAACTCGTTAGCTTTTTTAATTTCAATTTTTTTAACTATAAAAAAGACAACTCCCGCACTAGGGATCATGCCCTGTGTCTCAGGAACTTTTTAAAAAAAATCAATTAACGGACACAAAGAACACCTAGACTTAGTCACTCAACACTCACTCTGGGTTCGATCTCCACACAGGACAATAATCTGTGAGATCCACAAATTATTGTCCTGTGTGGAGATCGAACCCACAACCTCATGCACGGCAACCGCTTGCGCTACCGCCGCGCCACCGAGGTCGTCAGTTTTATTAGACGATTAGTAATTAAAGTATTTTAATTCCATCTATTTTTCGGTACGTTACGGTGTATAGGTCAGCCTACATAAGCCGCACATCTCTGGGCGTGAGACCTCGATAACGACGGCTTCCACCACGTGCCTGCATTTGACTTTACGCCACTTCACTTCGACTCCGCTCCATCCCAAGACGATTCTCGCCAAATATTTGAATGCACTCGAGCATTCGAAGGAATCTCTTTTAGATCCTGGATTATGGGAATGTGGGTCATTGTTACGCTGATTCGTTTCGCTCGTGAGTTTCAAATGTAAAGCTGTTGTTTAATATTGAAAGGATTGGGGATAAAACTTGGAGAAGAGCTAATACTAGCGGATTCCTTGTGGTGATAAAATAAGATTATACGATGTCAGCACATCATGTCATCTCAAAAATATTGTAAAAACCAACTAAGGGTAATAAAATTTGGACAACTAGTTTTTGGAAAAATGGATTGTTCAAGGGTTTTACGTCGACTTTTTTCGTATTTTCGTTGTGATTATTACTATTTACATTAAGTTAATTTAGTACCTACTAAAAGATTTAGGATCTAGCGGACAAAAATCTCAATTATCAAAGATGATGGTATAACAAAGTATGAGTTTCTTTTCCTAACTGGAGGAGGCTTGTTAACGCAGTGATTTGTCTGTTAACATAAAAAAACTGATACACCTATTTCAAGACTTACATTTTACCCTAAAAATATCAAAATTTTGTTTATTTATTTTAACAAAATTACGTCCTCCCTTACAGTGTGCTCAATTTCCCGCACGACCCACAAACCTAATTCGAGAACCACCGAATCATTTTATAGTAATAGCACAATATTTGTACAACGATAATAATGTGCCTATCGCCTCTAATGCTGTAATTTCACGAGGCACGGCTTTAGTGCTACTAAACATTTTACTATTATGCGCCAAGTGCCACCGTTGTTGCTGACTAAGATAATAACCTATTTAGCTAACTTTATGCAGCTTATAATTACCTGTTGGTTTACAGTATTTTTTACAGCAATTGCAAGTGACTTTACTGCTGGAGATGACAATGTCTCTGACATGATACATCTAGCGATGCCGCTAAGGATCATGTGTTAGTTGGTAAGCCTTAAATAAATAAATATAGTAATAAAGTATGTATGAAATATAGTATAGCAATGTAGGATTTTCTGTCACTTGACATAATGTCCGCTTACTAATTGGATGTCGTAAATGTGAAATAACAAGTAGTTAAAACTTTGTATCTTTTTCCAGAGTAATTATATTTAGGTGCTGTCCCCTCTAAGTTACTGTTTGAAAGAGAAACACGTCAAATAAGAGAATAATACGCCAAAAGTGAAATTCAAAATAGCGTAATGTATGCTTCAACAATCTATGAGCCACAAACAGATAGAGTATTATGAACCCGACCTAACATAGCCCGGACCTAGTATTAGATGGGATTTTTACAGCCTGTTTGAATAAAACATGTTTGACCCTGTATCGTTTGATGGGTTGTTAGTTCTGACCGGGGCGTTTAATTTTATTATATTCAGCCATATGTGGACAGGATTTTATTAGGTTCTACGGGACGGAATATGATGTGACGTAATGAAAAAGAGGAATAAGATTAAATATTAAGGGCATTGCATTGCTCAATGACCTTGAAGATCTGAGGTTTGTTACAGTTTTCATAGAAAAAGCGCCATCTACTAACAGAGATTAATACTAGGATATAATCAACTAATGATTATTCAAATCACAGACGCGACACAAATTTATCATTGTTTTGACCTAACTTATTTTATTCTCTCGGAGACGCCAATTTTATACATACGTATTTTACTGGAAATAACGTTCACCGCGCTCAGAGCAATAACGAATTTATTATTATTACTGTTGCTACTAGACTATGTCTTCTGAAGGTCTGATGATGGCCAGGTAAGTACACAACGGTTCTCAGCGATGGTAACAGCTAGAAGTACTCTGTTTTCATAATTTGCCTATTTGATTAATGATGCTACTACACTATGTCTTCTGAAGGTCTGATGATGACCAGGTAAGTACACAACGGTTCTCAGCGATGGTAACAGCTAGAAGTACTCTGTTTTCATAATTTGCCTATTTGATTAATGATGCTACTACACTATGTCTTCTGAAGGTCTGATGATGGCCAGGTAAGTACACAACGGTTCTCAGCGATGGTAACAGCTAGAAATACTCTGTTTTCATAATTTGCCTATTTGATTAATGATGCTACTACACTATGTCTTCTGAAGGTCTGATGATGACCAGGTAAGTACACAACGGTTCTCAGCAATGGTAACAGCTAGAAGTACTCAGTTTTCATAATTTGCCTATTTGATTAATGATGCTACTACACTATGTCTTCTGAAGGTCTGATGATGACCAGGTAAGTACACAACGGTTCTCAGCGATGGTAACAGCTAGAAGTACTCTGTTTTCATAATTTGCCTATTTGATTAATGATGCTACTAGACTATGTCTTCTGAAGGTCTGATGATGACCAGGTAAGTACACAACGGTTCTCAGCGATGGTAACAGCTAGAAGTACTCTGTTTTCATAATTTGCCTATTTGATTAATGATGCTACTAGACTATGTCTTCTGAAGGTCTGATGATGACCAGGTAAGTACACAACGGTTCTCAACAATGGTAACAGCTAGAAGAACCCAGTTCTCATCATTTCCCTATTTAATTACTCATGCTACTACACTTTGTACTTACCTGATCCTCATCAGACATTCTTCTGAAGGTTGAATTGAACTCAATGATTTTCAGCGATGGAAACAGAAAAAAATTGAAACTAACTGTAAAATGTTATTTTGTAAAATAGGCAAAATGGTTATTAAGAAAACAGCTTTAGTAAGTTTTATATTTTATTTTAATCAAAGAAGATAAGACTTAATCTTAGCATTCCATAGATTCTCCGTGCGGGTGCCGGGTCCATCGCGTGATAGAGGAAGGAACACTTGCATAACAGCGTCTGGGACTTACGACCCAGATGTAGGTTTAAGGAGGCCCCTATTACATATATTCATACGCCGATAGGTAACATACCGAGTCGGACGTGTGCGTTAATAATTAATAAATTAATTAGTGTTTAGCGCGGCGTAAGCCGACGCTCGCTACTTTACGTCATGAGTGATATTCTTGTGCCGAACGAGCTGCTGTCGTTCTTGCAGCAGAAATTGGATGTGATGGACGAACTATCCGCCATTCAAATCTGCGCATCCAACTTCAGCGAAGAAAATATTGCTGCCTCTAAGCTGCAGTTGTATACCGTTCTAAATAAACGTGACCAGATGGTGTCCCGCCGGCGTGACGGGACAAAGAAAAGTCTACAAGACATAATCAGGCTTCTGAAAGAAACCGATCCTGACGACGTGCCGACGTTTGTGGCGAAGGACCTCAACAAGTTGCCTCCTGTCACCTTCGACCACGTCGATGTTACAAGCCTCCTCAAGGACATTGTCTTTTTGAAGGCAAGTTTAGCAGATGTGCAAAAGAAGCTGAGCTCATCTGAGACAATCGTAGTAAGTCTACGACAGGAAGTCGACGAGTTGCGCAGGAATGTTACTGTTGCAACTAGGTCACCGACCTGTGTCAATGTCAACACACGGCGAGGAGCGTGTCGCCTCGATACATCGGCCGCTAGCTACGCGTCAGCAGTTTTGTCGCCAACGCCGACGAACGCTGAGACTGCAGAACGTGCAGACAACGTGACGCACAACTCTGCCCCTGCCCCCGCGGTTCCTCCTCATACCGCCGCACGTGCTACTAAGCCATCGGGTCCGTTGTTAATGACAAGCACCCCTAAGGCTCCTGTAGTTAAGGCTGTGGTGTCTGAGAAGATACCGAGTCAAGGAGAAAACGACGGTTTTGTGACGGTGCAAAAGAAGCGCCGTCAGAGAAGAAACAAGAACTGCTGCGGAACTGCTCCTGCGGAGCCCAAGGTTACGCTGCGTGCCGCCCAGCCGAACACTCCGGTGTACATATCTCGCCTCCATTACACCACGGAGGTAGATGACATCGTCGAGTACGTCCACCGGAAGTTGAAGTACAGGCCGAGGGTACAGCTATTGGAGTCTCACCGCAACGTGAACTTCAAGGCGTTCGTGTTGCGTATACCGAACTTGTACCTTCAGCATGTCTTGGACTCTGACTTCTGGCCGAAGAACGTGGTGTTCCGTCGCTTCCGCGGACTAATACCACCCGAACGAAAGGTGTAACCGGAAGCAATATGTTATATTATTTTATTTATGTTAGTCATTAAGGTATATATTATATTGTTTTATGTATGTTAGTCTATAAGGTATTTTTCTATGGGCCTATGCAGCCTGAAATAAAGGTTATATTATATTATATTATTATTATTACTCTTCTTCCAGATATATTTTTTGTTTCTTCCTGGGAATGCCCCACTTCTACAGTCAAATTTGGAAGTATTTCTTCTTCAAGCTAGAACAAAAAATTTTATTTAATAAAATAGTCGATGTTACAAATTAATACAAGTATTAATCACAGTACATAACATATTTGTGGCGGTAATGTACTCTAAAACAAGTAGCAGGAGGATTATCAGAAATATGGAAAAAGTTACGAGTTTGCTAAAGCTAGCAATCATTACTCTATAATATGAAAAACAAATTAGCTTTCAGCTGTTTGTCTGTTTATGTATGCATTAATCTTAAAAACTAGGCAGCAGACAGAATTCATAATAACTATGCTTAATATAGATGAAAAGCACTCATAATTTTAGACGTTTACAATGTGATGCCGTAAATAAACACTTATTTGAGCTTACATAAAAAACAACAAAATAAACTTATACAAATGTGGTAAATATTTACCACATTTTGCTCAACTTCCATATCAGTTGGCATATCTGACGGTTCGCATGTGTCGTAAGATTTTGACAGCGGTTGATCTTCTTGATTTTGTAATTCAGAGCCTTGCTGCTTTCTTATTTTCCTTAAAAAAAATAATTCCTGTTTTAATTGGTACTTGTAATTTTGTCGATATCAAAACTATGGAGTAAAAAAAAGCTACCTAAGTAAATGTCTCAAAGTCAACTAGGTCAAGACCTAATGAGCAACAACTTGCTGTTTTACGTAGGTACTGCCATCATGACTGAAGTCTACCTACCTTCGTAGTCCACCATAAGTCAGTCCCTCACAGTCACCTAGGTCTCCCTGAGCTCTTTTAAACGAGTACCAACTTGCTGGTTTACGTAGGTAGTGCCATCATGACTGAAGTCTACCTACCTTCGTAGTCCACCATAAGTCAGTCCCTCACAGTCATCTAGGTCTCCCTGAGCTCTTTTAAACGAGTACCAACTTGCTGGTTTACGTAGGTAGTGCCATCATGACTGAAGTCTACCTACCTTCGTAGTCCACCATAAGTCAGTCCCTCACAGTCACCTAGGTCTTCCTGAGCTCTTTTAAACGAGTACCAACTTGCTGGTTTACGTAGGTAGTGCCATCATGACTGAAGTCTACCTACCTTCGTAGTCCACCATAAGTCAGTCCCTCACAGTCACCTAGGTCTCCCTGATCTCTTTTAAACGAGTACCAACTTGCTGGTCTACGTAGGTACTGCCATCATGACTGAAGTCTACCTACCTTCGTAGTCCACCATAAGTCAGTCCCTCACAGTTACCTAGGTCTCCCTGAGCTCTTTTAAATGAATACCAACTTGCTGGTTTACGTAGGTAGTGCCATCATGACTGAAGTCTACCTACCTTCGTAGTCCACCATAAGTCAGTCCCTCACAGTCATCTAGGTCTCCCTGAGCTCTTTTAAACGAGTACCAACTTGCTGGTTTACGTAGGTAGTGCCATCATGACTGAAGTCTACCTACCTTCGTAGTCCACCATAAGTCAGTCCCTCACAGTCACCTAGGTCTCCCTGAGCTCTTTTAAACGAGTACCAACTTGCTGGTTTACGTAGGTACTGCCATCATGACTGAAGTCTACCTACCTTCGGAGTCCACCATAAGTCAGTCCCTCACAGTCACCTAGGTCTCCCTGAGCTCTTTTAAACGAGTACCAACTTGCTGGTTTACGTAGGTAGTGCCATCATGACTGAAGTCTACCTACCTTCGTAGTCCACCATAAGTCAGTCCCTCACAGTTACCTAGGTCTCCCTGAGCTCTTTTAAACGAATACCAACTTGCTGGTTTACGTAGATAGTGCCATCATGACTGAAGTCTACCGACCTTCGTAGTCCACCATAAGTCAGTCCCTCACAGTCACCTAGGTCTCCCTGAGCTCTTGTAAACGAGTACCAACTTGCTGGTTTACGTAGGTAGTGCCATCATGACTGAAGTCTACCTACCTTCGTAGTCCACCATAAGTCAGTCCCTCACAGTCACCTAGGTCTCCCTGAGCTCTTTTAAACGAGTACCAACTTGCTGGTTTACGTAGGTACTGCCATCATGACTGAAGTCTACCTACCTTCGGAGTCCACCATAAGTCAGTCCCACACAGTCACCTAGGTCTCCCTGAGCTCTTTTAAACGAGTACCAACTTGCTGGTTTACGTAGGTAGTGCCATCATGACTGAAGTCTACCTACCTTCGTAGTCCACCATAAGTCAGTCCCTCACAGTCACCTAGGTCTCCCTGAGCTCTTTTAAACGAGTACCAACTTGCTGGTTTACGTAGGTAGTGCCATCATGACTGAAGTCTACCTACCTTCGTAGTCCACCATAAGTCAGTCCCTCACAGTCACCTAGGTCTCCCTGAGCTCTTTTAAACGAGTACCAACTTGCTGGTCTACGTAGGTACTGCCATCATAATAATAATAATAAAAATAAAAATTGTTTATTTCTCACCAACAGATTTACAGTGTAGTAGTAAAATTCTAAAATTAGGTGTCTAAAGTAAATAATACAATATACAAAACAGCAGTATGTGGTGGTAAAGGAAGGTTTACAATAGGCATTGACTCTATTCTCTGAAGTAGGCTAGGCCTATATCTCAGAGAATAGCACTCAGCAGACAGTCTCATTATTTTTAAAAACCTTTTATTAGTAGTGTCTTACTGTTTTACAATTTATGTATCCTTTATAAATATATCATGACTGAAGTCTACCTACCTTCGGAGTCCACCATAAGTCAGTCCCTCACAGTCACCTAGGTCTCCCTGAGCTCTTTTAAACGAGTACCAACTTGCTGGTTTACGTAGGTAGTGCCATCATGACTGAAGTCTACCTACCTTCGTAGTCAACCATAAGTCAGTCCCTCACAGTCACCTAGGTCTCCCTGAGCTCTTTTAAACGAGTACCAACTTGCTGGTTTACGTAGGTACTGCCATCATGACTGAAGTCTACCTACCTTCGGAGTCCACCGAAAGCCTAGGTACTCAAAATATAAGTTTAATCGAAGCAATGCCGATGTTCTAAAAATGAATCTAAACATCGTACAAATAAAAACGTGTCTAACTAAAGCATACAAAGGTATAATAATATAAATGTATAATATTTAGCTTGTAGGTACTTACCAATAATTTTGAAGAGCTCGGCCACGCTTCACATTACTTTTATTTTTATATTTAGGCATAGTCTATGAGTGATTAAAAAACAAAATTTAATTAAAAACTAGGATATATTACACTTATGAACTTAATTACAAGTAGTATTATTAAAAACAATTGTGTACTTTTTATTTACGATATTTTTTCATTCAAAGTTGGTCGGTTTAAAGTTTTATTCGGTAAGAAAATACGGTCGTACAGTCCACCCGTCACAAGAGTCGTAACGACACTGAATGTGCGACTCCCGAGCAATCGTCACGGCGGTAGCGGGGGTGCAGGCGCGGGGATTTTATGAAAATCTAGTTTTTATCAATTATTTTAAATATAACGAATAATTAAGATAAAGTAATCAATACAGATTATTAGTTAGAATATAGCACATTTTTTGTATAAATTTCGAATAAAATCAATCATCCGTTTAATAGACAATTTGATATTTAGTTATTATAATACCAGATTTCGTGATTTTTTTTTGGAAGTTTATAAGAAATAATTAGCGTTTTTAATCAATACAAAGTTTTTTCGGTAGTATCTAGTTTATTCATGTTTTTTTGTGAAGTAAACGTATGTAAGGATTCGTCAACAAACTTCTCCAAACCGAGCGTGTTTTTGGGGTTTGAGCAATGCAATGCCCTTAACGTAGAGGGAAACTCGGGATAGTATGAGGTCAAGGAACGACTGAATGTAATTTGATGAGAATAATATTTTTATGTCTGAATATGTTTTGTTGGTAGTAACAAGATTTTTGAATAGTATGTCGTTAATTAGTTTTTGATGACTCCATCGATAGCTTAGTGTCATGCATGAAGTTTCACGTTTTAGAACTAAAACTAAACAGCAGGGCAATTATTTCAGTGTTTCTAACACAATTTGAACTTGTACTGGCTTTGACTTTTCACTTATATCATTTCATTATATCTGTGCGTAAGTCTGTGTGCGCAGCAGTTAGACATTAGCTCGCATAAAAGGCCAAAAACGGAAATATTGTCAAGCTATTGTAATGTTACTAAAGATGACCACTTGAAAGATGTTTCTAAAGAAAAAAGTGAATGGTACATTATTTCCTAAGAGTTTCCATTAATGAACAATAACCAAGACGATAAAACTTTTTCCTTGACTACTTTTTTTGGCTTAAAATAGGTTCCGGGCTCTAATCACGGCGCCATTCAGACCTTTCAATCGGCAAAGAATGTAATAACCATTTTATTGCAGGAATGGAGACAAATTTCGACTTCCGATATTAATTCTATTGATGTGTCAAAATGTTAGGTAACTTTGTTTGAGAAATATAAAGATTTTGATTGCGATACTATTGAAATGACGTTTTCCTGTATCATTTTTTACTACAGCAATGGTGATATAAGAATGGTGGGTATTTTTGCGGGTAATAAATGTGTAGTAACAAAATTTAAATTAAAAAAAATAAAGCTAGTGAGTACGGAATTTTATTATGCCCTTTTGCACTGACACATCCCCTGAGTCTTGTAAGGAAACTTTGCTTTGCCAACGAGTCAGAAAATTCTAGTAATAATAAAAATATAAATTCTATTAAAATTATTATTCCTATAAGAACTAACAAAAATGTCAGTTTCAACAAATGTTTACCAAGGAACACTTTTTCTTTCAAGAATACTCCAAAGTTACTTGTCATCCGTATTTCTACGTTTCCAATAAATGAAATCTGAAGTTTGAAAGGCTTTTTGCACAAGTTTGTAGAATAAAAACTTTAACGAAACATTTCATGATTTACATTCTGTTATCCGCAGTCGTTTCTTGTAGGTTATAAATAAGATTGCTTTTGATATTTTAGAAACAACATCTTTAAATAGAAAACATCGATACTCAATGTTTGTAACTATGACGTCAGGTGCTGCAATAGACGGGCCGACTCACTCGAGTACATTTCATTGCTCTTTTATAAAACGCTGAGTCTGTATTTTCAGCATAAGCCCCATGAATGATCTCCTCACTCTCACTGAGACAGACACATTCGAAGATACCCGTATTTTACTCTGGCTGGCTGAGAAAGGGCTTAGTTTCATGGAAGTTTTTTACAATTCCCTAGACGTAGTATCAATTAAAAGATAGGGTTGATGGCATCAAATATACTATTCCAAATCCAAAACCACACAGAAAAGCCTAGACTTTTTCTAAAATTCAAAAGCATCAAAATTTTATACAATATCAAAATTCAAGTCGAAATCGTATGAAACGGTTGTAAAACGAAATAGTGCCAAGTTTCCACCGACAAACTGCGGGGAAGAATATTTATCATGTTATATGCTTGAATGTATATCAATTGTATAAAAGTTTGGAACTCTTCGCAAATATATTTGGTGAGCGGGACGAGTTCGTGTTATCCAATAAATAAAATTGAAATATTATTTTTGATTCACTTGAGAGCTGTTCCATGCGATTTCATTTAATCAATCAGTTAATTGTAGATACATAGCCGCTGTGTTGTTGGTCAATATGTTGTATTTTATTAATCATTACATTTTTTGTTGTAATAAAACAACTACCCTATGTATTAGGGGTGCCTGCGACACTTGACTGTCATTACTTTTTGAAGGGAATCCAAAAGTTAAGGCAATAATTTATAGATCATATTATCAACAGTTGTCAGGGCGTAGTTATAGATTCAATAATGTTAATAGGTACTAACGCCAGAGATGGCTTGTACTACAGTTAGTTTTACAATTTTACTGGCTACCGTATCAATGTAGTTCATCTTCACCTCCACGGTAGGACTCTTGAGACTATTGATGGCAGCGGACTATTCTGGGCCCGCACTGTCTGAGTTTTTGCCAATTGACACGAAGAAGAAGAACCGGACTATACCTTCAAAGTAAGTTATTGAAAGTCAAAGACTGTCTTAAAAATATTCTGCCTAAAACTTTAAACCAATTTTAATACGTTAGCAGTAACTTACGTTAGGTTTTGTGACGTGTACGTGTCTTGCTTAACATGTTCTATAGTTTGTAAAGCGCCGCACATAATTGCATTCCGGGCCGTTAGCAATCAAAATCCCCACGTGATTGTCTTTACTCCTGTTAAACTCATGGGTGTCGTAAGCTTACAATGGAAAGTTTACTTATACCTCTAAGTAATAAAAAAAACGTATGCACCGTAATCAAAAGCACCCCCCGACCAAGCAAGCGTAGTATTAAGTTGCCTTAGTTTCCCTCTGTGTACAGGAGACTTTTCCTTTTATTGCCTCATTAATAACTTGGCACGAATGTAGGTAACTAAAATTATTTCTTTTCGTAATAGTCTAGATACATGATACCATAAGCTATCTAAACCTAATTTCTTTATTTCTCCATAGAAAATTAAATCCATAAAAAAAGTTATGGATAAAGAAAAGTAAATGAAAGATTTTACGACACATATGAAATGGATCTAACTTTGGATAACAGTTGAGTATCGTATATCGTTGAAGCACTCGGTGATGTATTCAGTAAAGTTGGAACGTTTTCAGTAAGAGTGACTATGGGATGAGTAATATCTCTGAAATGTGATAACAGGTTTCGTGTTTAAAATGGAATCTGAAAGCACAAAGATATTAGTGTATTTATAACGCAAACAAGATTTAATTAAACACGATTTAGTGCCGGTTTTGAGTCTCTTTTTACCCCACGTAGAGTTTAATGTATGTATGTAAGATGTAATACTACTCGTCATTTAGCTAATTAGACATTCTGATCGTGAAGGCTTAAATCTAACTAAGATTTTATTTTCATTAGGAAATACAATGCGATTAAAGCATGTTTATCATCATATCAGTCAAAAAGCGACCACTGCTGAGTAAAGAGGCCTCTTTAAATATTTCCACTTAGTGTAATCATGTGCTTTGTCCATCCAACTTGTGATAGATCATTCCAAAGATGATGAAAATAAATACGCTATAAGTTGTCTGTGCAACTCGTAACTGCGACAAAAACATTAAAAGACAATACTTGAATAAAAGCTATGTATCAATTAAACAAAAAGGTAGTAAAATTCAAATAAATGAACATCTTATTTAAATAAACCTTACAAAATAGCCTCAGAAACTCAATTTGTAAATTATCAATACTTACTGACAAACCGTTGACGGCAGACAGTCAGTGTAACTTCAAAGTAAGTAAGTCTCAATCACTTCGCTCATAAAATTTACTTTAAAGGGACCAGTAACTTGTGCCGAAAAAGTATTAAGAGGGCGGGGGTCAGATGTCCTTAAATACGAACCGTAAAAGTTTCAACTCGTGGTTAAAGACTTGTAATTTAAATGTAAATTCGACCTTCCCGTCAAAGATATTTTGAAGATGCTTTTCACCTGTGGGTCGAGGAAACATTTATTTTGTTTGTATAAGTGGACACTTTCTTACAAAAGTTTCTTAATAAGTTTTTAGTTCAAAATGCGAGTTCTTAAGTCAAAAGACGTATTGCTTGAGTCATGGCTCTTGCTTGTATATGTTTTGAGAAGCAAACAGAAAATGCAAACGTGGAAATATTATTGTACACACGTAACCGAACAGCAGGAACTGTATTTAAAGCAAGGAATATAGGGTAAAGAATTTTTAATTGGTTAATGCTGGTCTACTAAAAAATCATCTCGCTTGTCACTCACAAAACTAAAATTTTAATATAGAAAAAATCTAAACAAAAAACCGCAATCTTTCAAATATTATTATTGATATAGCAATAATAAAGAAAACAATTTCTTCCCTATCTTCGTAGTGAATAGTGTCAAATCTTGACATTTAACTAGTGCGTGACAAGCTCATTACTCACTATGAGCTGTCATACTGTCACATGTTTTTGTCAAGATGTCACTGTGATTGTTGCGGAACTATTTATAGTCTGTGGCAGTTAATATTATGATTTGAGTTTATGAGGTCTATTCTTGTTTACATATTTTGCTTGTAATGTTATGATAATAATTATTATTTTGTTTATCTACTATTCTTAGGATAATATTTCGCGGATCCACACAAAAAAAATTGTCCTGCATGGGTTTTGAACCTGGGATCTTGATCTTGAGCACTGAAGCTACTACCATCGTGCTTCCGAGGCAGCCAAAAAGCTAGTACCTCTTAGTATAACTTTTATTTCATTCAAGGAAACTAAAATACATAAAATTCGATAGGAATTTCATTTTGCGGTATAACGGTATTGGTCTCACAAAAAAAGGTTAGTATTAGGCGTAAAAAATGATCAGTTTGAACCTAACCCATAGCCGTTGGCGGTGCCGTTGTGTCGACTAAAACGCAACCAAAAATAATTGTATAAAAACGTATCATAGCACCGCAGTGCGTCCACCGCGCCACTAAAATGCATTGTAATGAAATTCCGCCCACACCACGTATTAAATACGACTTTAGCAAAAGCAAAAATATATTACACAATTTTTATTTAATTTTCTCTCTGGAACTGAATATGGAAAAGTAAATAGAATTTTTGCTTCGCCATACTTTCAGAATATTAAAAAGGTTTACACCTAATTTTAGTTGGTACTTATTACTTTATTATATAACTGGCTTAAGTTTATGCATGACACGTTGACATCTTCGCATAGTATAAAATTTATTTGTCTCTCCTTTCTGTAATGTATGTTTTAATAAATCTTTAAACTTTGTAAAGAACTTTAAAGCCATTTTCATTGTTAGATAGAAAGTTTTATAAGATAGATTCAAAGGTAATAATATAATATATTTAGAAAAGTGGGTAGGCTATTTGCTAAAATACAAAATTTTATTTTTCCCGATTTTTTTTACAGGAGCTGCAGAAACCTGTTGACGATAAAAAATAATATAATAAATAAAATCTTAAGCAACACGTAGCTTTCAACAAAATAAGTCAAATAATAATCTAAATGTTTTTATTGCGCGCTTATCGCTATCGACATTATCCCGATATCAGGTTGTTGGCTCTACGCGTGACGGGCTGCTCACTTTGAGTCTTCTGGGACATGTTCGTCGTCCCTTTTTAAATGCAAATGCTGTGTGTCACCTTTATAAAGAAGCTCCAGGACCTTTTAATTTATTTAAAGCATGGCACACTTACAGTAATACACACAAAACACAATAAAACTTACATAAACACAATATTAGGTATGTTTGCCTATTAAAAGTGTACACAGCATTTTTTTTTATAATAGGCAACATTTTACATACATTTAAAAACAAATTATAATTTTAAATTTTAAATTCATGAGCATGTTATTTTGTGGCCAAGAATTTAAGGTAAGAATTGAAAGTCTATCAGTGTCCGACGTTTTCTTAAAGAGGACATCTCAAAGAACGACAGTCGCATATCGTAAGGCACTTTGTGATAAATTCCCGAGGATATGTACGCTAAATTCATTTCAGGAAAACACCCAAAATATTGTTTAACATCGTTGTAGAGTACAGGAATACAATACAAAATAAATAGTAAATTGTATTTGGCATTCACCGCCGATCATAGAAGCACTCGGTGAAAATTGAATTGAGTTTATAATGGGAACACGAGTGGAAAATTCTCACTGTTTCAAATTTGATTCAACATTGAACAATTTCCTTTTACTTTTATTTTCGAGTTTTCTATTAGTTTAACTACTTATGTGCTTTTTTGGTATTTAACAATTATTTATGGCGAGACCTTCCACGGTATTTAAATACTTAGACGTTGTGCAAATTTTTAGTACATAATAATATCGACTTCCTGTCAATCCTTATCAGCCGTTAAAATTTAATTTTAATTTCTGATTAAACTATACTTTATCTGCCTTGTAAAGCTAATAGGGGAATAATTGACTGATGAGCAATATACAACAAAACGCAAACAAGCAAACCACGAAGAGTTTTGACCCGGATATTAAGATATTGCTTTATTTTCTGATGATATTTCGATGATGTCCTCCTAAATATATAAAAATTTTAGGTAGTCATTAAATAAATTTAAAGTAAACTTATAATTAATAATGTTATCGACAGCCTACAGCCAAATCTTTATTCAATTTAAATCCTCTTCATTTCCCGGTGGTTAATTACAAATGTAGGTAAGACGTAGCTCGTACAATTTCCGTGTAATATCCGTTCGGTATCCGGTCCATATCAGTACCACTGAACAATTCGATAATACACCTTTATCATAGCATATTGTTCGCCTTTTGTTTTCTTTTGAAGTGATTATGGTTCTTTAGAAAGGTATATGAAGAATTTAGGGGAGGTATTATTATGCAAGCTTGTTGTGTAAATGTGGGGTCAGACTATTTGTACAACAAATATTGTTGTAGAATAATTACATACAGGTCTCGTGTTCGATTCCCGCTTGATAAAAATCTTTGTAAGCAGGAAAGTTTGCATCGAAATTGGTTTCTATTTATCATTAGTACCGTATTTATACCATCCTTATATTATCCTTACATTGGATTAGGCGCACGATGGCAAATCCTCAAATTGACATAATAGAATTTTGCAAAATAAAACATTCTCAAATTGTAATATTCGCAAAACGCCACATCGTAAAACGTAACATTAGCAAAATGCCATTTTCATGAAAAACCCTATTCAGTTGAATAGCCTTTATTTTAATTTAGGAAGTCAGTTACATTTAAAACAAATTTTATTTAAACTAGTTAGCCATTTGTGTGTGAAGAAGTTACACATATAGACGATGATACTCGTATGGGATGGCTTGAAATAAAAGTAAAACCATACAGCAAAATAATCTACTACATTAGAACACGTTTTATCAAATTGTTGTTCACAAACGCCATTAATTAGAGTTGCAGCGTACAAAACCAAATGTACAATGAACTAATGATTATTGGATAACAATGAGAAATGATAAACATTAGTCGCTAATCCTAGTGAAATTGGTTTGTTTCGATCATGTTTTTGAATGTATGAGTTATTACATTGTGTTAGTAATGTAGGAGAGGATATAGTTTCGTGGTTTTCTGGTTATTATTTTTAGTACCCATAGATTTCTCTATAACTGTCATAACAGCCCATTAATGTCCCACTGCAAGGACGGGCCTCCACCCATGACGGAGGGATACTTGGCCTACTAATACCACGCTTGCCAGACGGATTGGTATAGGGTTTAATTTCAAGTTTTCCTTCTTTTTATTTCATAAAGATAATATTTACGGATAGTCCCTTAGTCGGTTTTTACGACACCCATGGGATGAGATGGGGTGGTGACGTAGTGTATTCTTACTCCGTCTCCACAGGGAGAACATAACTGTATCTAATAATAATAAAAAAGATAGAATTTTAGGAGACTCAGAGCTGTAAGTGATTTGTGCTAGTTCGCTAAGCGTCACATCTTATTAGAGAGAATCGTACAGTGATTTATGTTGTGTTAAAAAGATTCTTATTTTTAATAAATGAAAAATCAACGTAGTACTACTACTAGTATAACTAAGTTCTTAGATTCATATTATTATAATGTGTCTTGTTTTTCAGTCAGTCTTTATAATATCTCCGTTATCTTCCATAAAACTTTTCTAACACTCAAACCTTTTTATACATTGTCTATCTCTTTGTATATCATCAATAATTTCAATCTTTACATTCGTTCTTCTTATTATACTACAAGAATATTTAATCTATACTATAACTACAAACGGATGTCTTGTTATCAAACAAGCAAGTTGTGGTGCCTATTAATTCACAACTCAAAACTACCAATCTCAATTTAATAATTAAACATCAACAAATTTATGAACACAAATATATAATGCATGAAATGTTGTTAATTCATGTCCTCCTTGTAGGCGCTTCTAACTTTATTCACTTTATATGACGTACAGTTATGTTCCCAGTTTACATAATATTGCGAAACTTGAACATTGACTTTGGTGTAATCTGTTCATGATATTAGATTATTAATTTTGGGGTCCTTTGTGGATAAGTTTGGGTATTCTTTACTCATTTAATTAACATTGAATGGCGATCCGTTTTAACCCTAAATGAGATTCTCAATAATTTTGGTAGCTTTTATCATTTTACAACGCGTAGGCGACAAAAGCTGTGATTTATAAATAACGCTTTTAAAGTAAGATGTTTGTTTTATAATTCAAGTTCGATGTTGTTTATTTAATTGTCGTTTAGAATAGACTATAGAATAATAGTATAGAATAGACAACAATTAAAAATATACTACTATAAATAAATAAATAAATACTGCTGTGGAGGACAAGACAATATGAATTAAAAGTGTAGCCGGGATGGATCTAGACATACTTTTATAAATACATACTTACTCACTCTCATTGAAAACTCGTATACCAAAATGAACCTAATGAAGCACACGAAATTTATATCATGCGGGAATCCAACCCAAGACGGTGCAGTGAAATATTGAAATTCATACCTTAGAGCTTGCGTAGTCAGATGTCGTGCTTGTTAAAAAACAAAGTTGAAAAAATAATGAACAATCATACCAGCTGTATAACAACCACAAAATAGATAGCAATGAAACTATCATCATAAAAACAGCCCATTAATGTCCCACTGCAGGGACGGACCTCCTCCTCCCGTGACGGAGGGTTACTTGGCCTACTTATACCACGCTGGCCAGACGGATTGGTATAGGGTTTAATTTCACGTTTTCCTTCTTTTTATTTCGTAAAGATAGTAGTTACGGTTATTCCCTTAGTCGGTTTTTACAACACCCATGGGATGAGATGGGGTGGTAACATATGGTATTCTTACTCCGTCACCACACGGAGATGGATATATAATGAAGCTATACAAAAGTATACATATAGCGTAAACAATGTGTTAATCCCTCTTAACACCAATATCGAGGGTGAAAGCATCAAACTATAAATTTTCTTTAGCGTCACAAGTTATTTACGATGTGTTCGTAATGAAAAATATTATTTTGAAGAAAACCTCACATTTATTGTGGTGGACCTCGGAATAGTTTAATGTGGGTAATGTTTTTTTATCAGATAAGGGGAACCTGATTTAATGTGGTCTGTTTCTGTTCTTGGAGAAGATTATTATGTGTGGTGATGGAGTAAGAAACCTGGGTGATACTCTCCCATCTGTTATAGTGTCTTAAAATCAGATTAAAATAATAAATAATTCTCACACATTCACACAGCGCCACCTAGTCCCAAACTAAGCAAAGCTTGTACTATGGGTATTAGATAACGGATAAACATATTTAAATACTCTTCTTTTTTTTTGTAAAAACATACATATTAAATATAGAAAACAATCAGACCAATATGCAATGCAAGCAATCATGTTTATGCACACAAAGATTTGCATTGAGCGGGAATCGAACCCGAGAGAATTAAATAAAAGCTGACAGAATTTTATCATCTAAAGAAGATTGCCAAACTACGATATGGCACGCTGACTGGTCAGCGTGGTACTAGTCTTGTAGTCCAAGTTTTATTCCGTCAAAGAAAAAGGTTCGTTACCATAAGAGAACAATTTGGTTTGTTTTATGTCCCTATATTGACCCTGAGGATGAAATGGTGATACCCCATATTATGGGGTAAAATATCTGCATCATATCTGCATCTAATATATCTGCATCTTATTATGATGCAGATATTTTCTCTATGAAGAACAGCAAAGGAATTTTATGATCCGCATTTAAATCACAATTAAAACACCGAGAGATTAGTTACTTAAGTGCTTACCTTTTCATGAATAGATAATAGAAAATACACATAAAAAGATAGAGATAAAACTTAAAGAAAATAAACGAATCTAAAGATAAACATTCAATTCATTTTCATTCATTTAACAGCCGAGTTTGAAACTAAATATAGTAGGACTATTAACCCGACCGCCGCCTGTTACATCAAACTATTCTAATAACGTGCACTAACGTTTGTAGTTTATATTTAACTTAAGGTTTTTAAGGTTATTTATTAAATGTGAAGTATGTACTGAGGCCTTTCCTCATATATCATGTTTTTGTAAGAACACAATGAGTTTTTGTGAGCTTTTAACGTTCATAGTAGGAGTACTAACTATATTAAAGGATTCAGGATCGTAAAAAAATGGTCACATATTAAGGAATAAAAATCATCCATTTTTATTCCTTAATATGTGACCATTTTCTTTTGTATGTTGATATTATTAATCGTTATTATTTTTTGTTTTGTTTACTAAGCAAATGTAACACTAGTATAAATATAAATTAAACTGTAAAAAGTTTGAAAAAATAAGGTAGATTTAACTTAGTTAAGAACTAAGCAGTCCTTAATGCAAAGCACGAACTGCTCTAGGAAAGAAAGCCATTGATTTCATCACTGCTGTCATTCTGCCAGCCTTACAGCGCTTGTACACGGTAAGAAAAATCGCCGGGCCTACGCAAGAATTCGTGTCGTTTCTAAGCACGACCTGTGTACACAGCGCCGGCGATGCATAAGAAAATTTTCTTGTCTGCGCAAGACAAGACACGGCGAACGTTATGTGTCCGTGACGGTAGCGTACACAAGAGCTGTATCAAGTCGGTTACTATGCCAAAAAACTCGGTGTAAATACTGCCTAATTAGTGTAAAAATAAAAAAAACTCTTCCTCTTTAGTTTAGGAAATAAACACCATTTTCAATGGGTACGCCAGCGTCACGATCAAGCTAGCGTACCCATGGCAGTACTCGAAAACGGCTAATTGTAAAGCAACAGAAGTTACACACAAAAACTCGGTACTAACTCTGCCCCCGCTATGCAAAATTTCATAACAATTGCTCTTGTAGAAACAGAGATATTGAACAAGACTTTTAAATGACAGCGTTATGGCAGCGTACACATAATAGTTCTGATTACTTCTGATAGATAGGCAACTTTTCTTTTGATAAATGCTATATGAAAAAATTCGGCGTGAAATTCTGACTCTATTAGTGTAAATACTTTAAGCGAATTCGTAGTGGAATATGTCAAAAAATCTATGTAAAGTTCTAGGAACAAATGTATTGACGTACAGTAGCGAACAAAATGTATTCGTGAAATTATAAACAGAGATATAGCGTTATTTGCTAATATAAGCTAGCTTGATTTGTTCTGACATAAATATTAAAATGATTAACTACCTATTTATGTACTTGACTGTAAAAAGTTGGTTTGTCTGGAATGGAACACTTTCAAATGCTAATGTGAAATTCATAATTCATAATAATTCATAATTTCTTTATTTGCAAAAACATGGTATTACAAGGTGTAGAACAAAAGTGGTTGATCTACATATTTCGTCCAACTTGGGCATGCAAATACTTAAGATCTAGCTAATACATAATATCAATTAACTATATTTTTTTACATCTACACACATACATTACATATTATTATTTATTTATAAAATAGAATTGTGTGTCAGAATTAAAAATAATTAATTAATGTGATGTCAGATTACAAAGGTAAGTCAATGTCAATAATAATTACTAATTGTTATACAAAAAAGGAAGAAATGTCAAGTTTTTTTACAATTTAAAAATTCTGTTACGGAGTAAAATGTCTTCTCGATTAACCATTCTTTTAACGATTTAACAAATTTAGAAATAGACTATACTTAATACTTTCTCCTTCGCGCTTGCACGTCTTATGGCAGCTAACATGATCGGGGATGAGGATAAGGGGTGAGCGGGGTAAGGATGCGCGAAAAAACCCGCTCACATAATTTCCGTTTCCGTTGTGATGTGACTAGTCGGACCCTGTTGTGATGTGTTGTTGTTTTTTTTTTGTGGCAGTGAATTTATTAGGTAAGTTAAAAATTTATATGTTATAAATTTTTAAAATAAAAAATGTTATTATTTGTAAATATTTTCTAAGACTGATTCTTACAAATAAACATGTTTAAATCATAACCTGTTTTAATGTAAATTGTCATTAATATAACAAAACAGAACCTAATATAATTATACTGTGAAAAAAATTGTTGTTTTTGGCAAAACAAACGTTATTTTTCTGATAAAGCTACTTATTTGAATTTTTCCAATTATTTCATTTTCTATCAGGGCTATATCTAGAAATTAATAAAGTGAATATACTCCTAGTTCAGTATTTCATCACGTTTCATCAGTTTTAATTCTGTATTTTAAAAAAACTTGTCAAATCACTTGTGAGCATATCTGTACCAGTACTATGAACATAAAATAACATGGATTTTTGACATATTCCACTGCGAATTCGCATAAAGTATTTACACTAATAGAGTCAGAATTTCACACCGAATTTTTTCATATAGCATTTATCAAAAGAAAAGTTCCCTATCTATCAGAAGTAATCAGAACTATTATGTGTACGCTACCATAACGCTGTCATTTATAAGTCTTGTTCAATATCTCTGTTTCTACAAGAGCAATTGTTATGAAATTTTGCATAGCGGGGGCAGAGTTAGTACCGAGTTTTTGTGTGTAACTTCTGTTGCTTTACAATTAGCCGTTTTCGAGTACGGCCATGGGTACGCTAGCTTGATCGTGACGCTGGCGTACCCATTGAAAATGGTGTTTATTTCCTAAACTAAAGAGGAAGAGTTTTTTTTATTTTTACACTAATTAGGCAGTATTTACACCGAGTTTTTTGGCATAGTACCCAACTTGATACAGCTCTTGTGTACGCTACCGTCACGGACACAACGTTATTGCGGAGGGGCGGGGAGCGGTGTAGTAGGGTATCATACTTGTTTGCTTTCTAGTTAACATTTTTACTAAAGGAAACTCACACTGATTATCACACTTGTTATTACTTGCGCGCCCTACGCCCGTCTGACGACTGTACGAAAAACATCCTGGCGTGTACACGTTCCGAATTGTCTTGTCTGGCGTAGACACGGCAAATTTTCTTAGCGTGTACAAGCGCCGCGCCGTGACTATACGCGGGCGGTGGGCAAGTCCGAACAGTTTGCAAGTCTTAAGCTGTGGTCACGAACTCACGACCCAGAAAGACATTAGTTGACCTTCTTCAAAGTTCGAGAAATGAAAAATGGTCTTTGATCACCATAAGCAATCCTCTATCTAGTATGGATAGGTAGGCGAGTTGTGTTCTAAAGTCGCCGTATAGCTATATTAAGTCGTTTGTAATTTAGTACGGTTTTCATTAAAATGTATGTTTTGAATGATATAATTACATTAAGACCCAAATAGGTAGCCAAACCAATCTTACAGCGATGTTACTGAGTACTTTAATGTAATATTATACGAACAAGTTTAGGAGGCTTTCGTAATGTATCAAAGTTTCAATTAAAATGTAAATTTTATCATGTCACTACTACACGGACTAGTTCTGCTAAATGTTTCAGTTTGTAATACAAGCCGTCCTTACTGTTTGCGTAATTAGAATACAGTTGTAGGTACATCTAAACTAATAACATACGATATTCATATGAGATGAGGACGCTTGTATTATGCGTAGTGTTTGTGGCTGATTGTTATTTTGTTGTGGAAGACGGCATAGAATTTGCATAAAATTTTCATGTTAAGTTTTGTAATATCAACTTAAATCGCAAAAGGAGGTAGTTGGCATGGCAATCAACGATTAACCTATTTTATCTAGTACCTGTCTTATTTATCGCCTTTTTAGATTTTTAATGTTAAGGTAACGGCCCCTTAAAATGAAAAAAAAATCATGAAAATAATAAGTATTATTTATGCCGGAAGCGAACAATAAGCCTAGTTGGTACACATCTTAAGCCAACATGCAACACGCTGTTACATCAGCTCATTTCGTTCAATGTGACGCATCAGTTCCCTTTAATTAGAACACTTTGAAGAAGCTAGATTTAACCGGATCCCGCTTTTAATTAGTTTCCAGTTCAAATTCGACAGATGGTGTTTGGAGTTTATGTTTCAATGTACTTTTTAAAGAGGAAAGTTTTAGCTGCTATGTTTTGTGTCATTCTGTTGTTATACGAGTTGAAATTATATTTTTTGTATGGATACATTGTCTAGTATTTTCAAGTGACACAAAGTACCTATCTCCAGGCTTCAGAAAAAATATTATGTTGGTTTATTACAAAAGTTTCGTGCTTAAGAATCGAACCAGCTCTAAAGCACGGCAGCCGCATATTCGACAGTTTTGCAAACGAGTCAGTTAAGTTTTCGATTGTATTTCAATCATATTTATTCGATTTTGTTACATATTATTGCACCAAAACGAACCAATTATCTTGTTAGCCAAACATCACAAATTGATTTGTCTTCCAACCAATAATAGCAAATCTCGTCAGCCTAAATTATTGGTCTCACGTCTCTTCTATTGACTCGTATCGAAGCCTCGTATGCTAAATTTAATACCCAAAACGGATTGGATCACAGCGGCCATAAATCTATATGCTTCGGGGATTCAATCACCGCTATAGTAATGGAATGCCATAGAAATGCATAAATCAACGACGGCCAGGGATTGACTGACGGACGTTTTATTGTGGATTATGGGCGTAATCCTTGGTCATACTATATTGATGATCGTTATTTGTCATGTATGGGTTTCGCTGCAATAGAGTTTTATGAATGATATTATTTGTATGTCATTTTTGTAACAAAAATGTTTATTAAAGTGTGTTTTGCTTTCTTTTTTATACCAGGTTTTTTTATTTTATCCATAGACAGATGTATACAGGGTTACAGGAAAAGTCGTGCTAGATCCGTTAAGGGCGTGGAGTATCCATCATTTCTGACTTATTTTACTATGAAACACCCTACCCTAAACTTAACCCTTTTCGAGATATTCGACTTTTAATTTTTTTATGAAAAATTGCCGATTCTTAGGCTACTAAATTTATTTTTTATTTTTTTGTGTATCTTAATATTATTATTATTGCATTTTTACGTGGGTAATAAGATGCTTTAGGACGTCAATACTTAAAATAGTGCATAAGTTAATTGAATGGACCGTAGTAGACAAGTAAAGGTTAAGAAAAACAAGAAAATATTGGAAAGTTTATTTTTCTCTAGGCCATAACTAAAAAAAAAATTATGGGAATTGTTCGGCAGATGTTTTTCTAAATATCTACGTTTCATCAGCTATCTAACGAGGTATAACAGTCTAGGGTTTTATTCAATTCCATTGAAAAAAAGTTAGTTTTATAGGCGACAGGGAAGAAGAAAGAAAAGGGTTAAGTTTAGGGTAGGATGTTTCATAGTAAAATAAGTCAGAAATGATGGATACTCCACGCCCTTAACGGATCTAGCACGACTTTTCCTGTAACCCTGTATAAAGGGAGGAAGATTGTTATACGATTGTATTGTTTTAGATTTTCATAAAAAAGGTCTTATAGGCAAAAGCTTTATCATGAGTTCCACTTGTTGAAATAAGGAATTTAATGTTTATTGTCATTCATCGAAATAAATTATAAAGTAAATATAATAGTAAAATAAAATTTAAAATTTCGGGAAATTAACAAGCTTGCGCAAGAAAACTGGATTAAAATGAAATATTGGAGATAATGCAATGCTTTCAGCATTTAAAACATATAAAAATGTAGCGAGTATTCATACGGTTAAAAAAGAAACATGATATAATAATACTTATGTTGTCCTTTAAATCCTGAAGTTCAATAAAAACACGTCTGAATTTAGTACCTAGTCTTTTTTTGTGATCGTTAGCCTGTTGTACTGAATAAAACTAAAACTAAAACCAACACTGACATTGATACTGTTTTTCATAATAATAGCTTTCAGAATAACAGTATGCGAATAACATAACGATGAAATACGAGTATTGTCTGCATAACTGCATACCGCAGTGAAAAGGTTTTGATACTTTCAAACAATGGTCAGGAAAAATAACCCACTCCGAATAGACTTTACTAAAGTAACAATTAAAATTGTCTCTAGCAGAGATCGAAATGACAGCACATATTACAGGGAAAATCACAGGGGTAAATAAACAAGGCAATCTGAATGCATTAGTTGAGTCTAAGCAGCGTTAATGTTATAAATGGCATACCAACAGGTGTCGTATATAAGTATATCTGCCTTATTCTCGTACCCTTGAGACAAGAAAGCGTTTTGTTATAAAATAAACAATAAACGATGACACGAAAAAGAGGAAGGCTCCGAAATTGTTGTCCTGAGACAAATTTTTCTTTTAGCATCTTCACAGAGAATTCACCATTCATCCTATTTCAATTTTATTTACAGCAAACAATTCTTTTGATAAATCGTTTTAATCCGAACAAAAAGCTGGATTACTTGAATTTGAAGAGATTTTTTGTAATGGAATTAGTTCATTTGATGGTCTGCGAGGGCCGGAGATCGACGGACACTAGAACTCTCTTCTGATCTCGTTACCATTCGAATATTCTATGAGGATTTAACGTTATTCAGTTTGATTTGAATGCGAACGTGCCTTTTGTTATAGATTGCATTGAATCCCAGCGTCTAATGGTCGGCAAATGAGTCCTTTTCAAGCTACCATGAATATGGAAGATCTGTTCTATGTTTTATGCAAGTCTTTGTCAGAATAGAGTACCTTTTACTGGGAGTCAAGTATGCCCATCTAGGTGGGACAAAAACTGTACCTTTGTACCCTGTTACAATGAAAGTTATAGCTAGTGACTTTAATAAGGATGGCAATTTTTTATGGGTTTGATAATTAAATTAATTTAAAAAAATGTTATTTTATGTATTTTATTTTATTATATTAATATGTTTAGTGAAAAGAATATTAAATAAAAAATATTCTAAAGAATATTAAAATTAATACATATAAAAACCTAGTGTGTTATAAATAACATTAAAATGAAGTGTCTTTTCCGATGCGTGACTTTTATGGGTCACAATAAGAAAATGTTTAAATCAGCGAATATAAAAGCTCCCTAATTAGGGAAACAAAGAGTTACAGAAAACAATTTAAATAAGACGCAACAATCTGACAATAAACGCTTAATATTTAAATGGCGACAAAATTTCTAAATTAACAAGAAAGCTTCGATGCTATTAAGTAGTTGAAAGTTAAACCACTGACTATTTAGAGTTAGGCAGATTTAGGTTCCAACTAATAGTTAATTGGCTTCCACCTGCTAGGGAGTGGCGTATAGGGTCGAAATGCCTGCTATTGTGTATTTTTACGAACTTTTCTAAGAAAAACTTGAATTTAACCAGGATAGCCAACAGGGTACCTAGGTCCAGTTTACGTCTATCGCAAGACGCAAGGTTCCTTCAGTAGCTTATAAGTAATTAAGAAAGGATTGAAACGTAACTACTGGTTGCTGTGCACAAAGTCGCGGGTTCAAATTACAGGTAATCTGCTAATCTAAAACTAAGTTTGGATATTCTTTGTGTCCTTTACTTTGATGTTAGTACAAACAAACAAATAAATATATCAATATTAAAGCTACTATTAAAGCAAGTCTCAATTTTTCCAATGTCTAAACTATTCGCAGTCTAACAAAATATTAATTTGGTTAGTCATTAGAGACGGCGGCACGGGATCATTTTGAATTAGAATCAAGCAAGCCTGTTCCATATTCATTAATCAAACGTCTACACCCACATGCTTATTGATGACTGTTATTTGACGATTCTACTTTGTAACGGTTCCGACGTATGTTTGATGTTTGAGAGTTTATTACGTACTGAGCAATATACATGTTAAAAATATATGGAGGAAAGTTATACGAGATTTTATGTAAGTTTTATATGATAGGTAAAGAAATTTTCAGTGATGTTTTGAAATATGTCAGGTTAGGAGTATCACTGATATTTAAATGCAGTTTGTTTAGTTCAAGCTCTACTGTAATAAGCAAGTTCTTTAAAAGAAATCATGACTTCACTCTGTCAACTAAAATTCAAACATTTCCTGAATTCCTGTCACTTCTCGTCAACTTCAGGTAAATATTTTTGACAAATAAATGTCACAGTTTTTACTTGGGACACTGTTCTTATAATTACAATATAAATATTCAAGTTTAAAATTACCACACAACACAACCTTATGTACGTAATAGTGGAAGCCAAACATGAGTAAAATAATAAGTACTACAAGTTTTAAAAACGTAATGCAAATGTGTGTAAAGAGAGCAAAATGCTGGCTGAAAAAGTAAGGAGATAAAAGGGAAAGCGTGTGTTCGGAGAGGTAAAAATAAAGTTTCCAAAAAGTTTTGTTTAAAAAAGAAAAGTAAATTTGAACATTTTAAGCCACGTTGTATACAGAAGAAAGCAAATATTTAAGAACAAATTAAAAATCCGCTCGTGTTGAATTTCGACCTTTTTAAACAACACTATATAAACTTTAGTAGGTATAATAGTATTTTTTGGTTAGTGATTTGACGATTTTCTTCATTCCCCTGCCCTTATTCCAATTTTATTTGGGGTCGGCGCAGCATCTCGTCTTCTTCTTCCATACTTTTCTTTTGGACGTCATCTCACAAGTAACACTCTTTGCAGCCATATCATGTTTCACACAATCCATCCATCGTTTCTTTGGTCGTCCTCTTCCCCTATATCCACATACATATTCAACAACATTGAACATGTATGTGGATGGATACAGATTGACGATTTTCTTAGTATTACCAAAGGTAAATACTACCCTTATTTTGGCCATGAGTTTCAAACTTTACGGCCATCCGTTTGCCGTTAAGCAAGAAGCCTAGCTGTTAACACGTGACAGTGATGCCGTAAAAAATCCTTATCTCTAAGGTTAACAAAGTAAGCCACCGGCACGTGAACTTTTAAACACCCCTTCTACTTAATTCGGCTAAAGTCATAATTCCTTAGAAAACCATTACTGCTAACCTGCACTAAGTGATGATGATGAAGAGTAAGAATGATGTAGTAGTAGTTCGTTTTTTTTTCGTATAACAGCCCTAAAATCAACATGATATGTAACGTAATAAGTCATCATGAAATGATCTAATTTCTAATAGACCAAACGTATATAATTTCAAATATAATCATGAATAAATTATGTGAATACCTATAAATGACCAATTATAGTAATCACCCCTATTGGACCCCGTCTATTGAACAGTCGAGTTCAATTTAACCCTAAAATAGCCGGACGTGATATTTAACAGAGGTTCATTTGATATTCTATTGCTGTAACGAAATGTCCAGATAACATTTTAACATTTCAATGGCAGCAAATTGTTCGCGATATAAAATCCAGTTTAGTTAGATATATCTGTACGTAGATGACTTCCTTGTAGAGCAATTGATAAGTGGAGGAGGATAAAGTTAGGTTCGAAAAATGCCTCATTAGAGGAGCGAAAAACTGTTTCAACAACTACTTATAGACTCGTTGGCTAAGTAAGCTATTGACGACCTCGGTGGTGCGTCGGTAGCGCAAGCGGCTGCCGTGCACGAGGTTGTGGGTTCGATCACGCCCCACGCAGGACAATAATTTGTGAGATCCACAAATTATTGTCCTGAGTCTGGGTGTTCTTTGTGTCCGTTAATTGAAGTTTGTAAAAATTCCCCGCGACACTTTAAAGATATTTTAAAGATCAACAACAAATAAGGGTCAACTTATTGAGGCCTAATTAATTTTCGGCACTCCCTCAAAAATAACTAGGAAGCTGATGTCTAAGCATTTAGATAAGTAAATTATTTAACGATTGCCAGATAAGCCAAGCCTTAAGATAACTTGCTGACTGGTAATTTGAAAGCACATAGTTCCTTTAAAAACATAATAGATACAAAACTTTTTAATAACCTGTCTAGCTAGCATGGTATTATAAAGCTTTTTGTTCCAGTCACTACACATAAAAAATATTAAAGTAATGTCACCACCGAAAAGGCTAGCAAGAATGTAAAATTATATTTCGGTCAATCGCAACACCTTTAGCTTCACAGAGTTTATACCATTTAACACCTAATAAAACCGCGCCGTGAGTAAAACATGTTAGTAATTCTATTAATTTCTGAAGGAATCCCGCTAAGCCCACGTATATGTAGGTACTTTATTTTTATAACTATCTTTACTCGCACCATAAAAGACAAGAATTTCCCTCGCGAATAAACGCATTGAATAAAAATTCTTTGGTCTGAAATTTCAATCTAACAGAGAATCTTTATATGACCCGATATTACATTTATTTCATATTTTATTATTTGTAACATAATCATATTATAAAACAAAATTAAAATGGGGAATTATTTAATCTAGAAAAATAATAATGTGTTTATTTATTATTGGGAAGTTTAATAAAACAAACAAAAGATTATTATATCTTGAGCATTGAACTATTGATGTTCGAAGGAGGGATCAATTTGAAAGGTTTACGTAACGTAGGACTTTTGTACGATGCAAGAAATTTTGTATTTAAATCCAAATAAAACACATTTTGTGCTGTCTACAAATAATAATCATCATCATAATTATATCAGCCTATGGACGTCCACAAATAATGAATTATTATAATGTGTTTAGATGTTCTTTGTATTGTATAGGTATTGATCAAAGCATAGTGCTCATCTTTTAAAAATAAACGGAATTTAATATCGTAATAAAATCGTATCGTAAGATATAAAGCATCTCATATAGCTATAAAAGCGAAGTAATCTTAGCTTGAATAGTATTATTAAACTATTAGTTCAGCCCGATATTACTCACATTCCAAGGAGGCTGTATATCGATGCGAGGCTATTAGACAACCTATACAAGTTTAGCTTTTGTAATAAACTGATGTTTTGGAATTTGTAAAGATTACGAGTATGTTGGTGATTTCACGGATGAATTGACAATTATTTTGTAATTATTTACTATGATGGAAAATAATGGGTAAGTAATCTTTTTTCGGTTTATTTTCTTCAAGTTTATCGTTAACACTAAGCGTTTATATAGAATTATGTTTATAATTACATACATAAATTACATTTTTATTTGTAAAATCGTACGAATTATAAATGAATAAAATATGATGAAAGATGCTCGTTCTCCTCCGATGATGTTGTCTAGTGTATAAATATAAAGTATCAAAGATTATAGCCTGAAAAATGTTGGTAATTTATGAATTTGAATAGTGATGGCAAGACGAAGTAGTAGTTGAGTATCTGCAGGACACTCGGGGAATCGATATTTTTATTATTTCCTTTTATAATCTCGCAACCATTAAATAGCTTACTTTTTAAATTTAAACGATTAAGAGTTTTCCCAGAAGTTGTGGTTAATTGAAATCACAAATACTTTCACAGAAAAGTTCTCAGCAATAATTAGTGATTTTCCACTCTATTGAGGTTATAAAAGAGGAATGAACATTTCCCGATAATTGTTACTTAATGGGATGCGGAATTGTTAAGCTTTACAAAAAAGTCATTGCAATTAATTTTTTCTGGTTAATGCTTTTGAATTTAAATGTATGTTTTATTAATTTTTTGCAATTGTTACGATTTAACTATAGGTATTTAAGGTTGATAAGTTATATCAAATGTGGGTTTATAAGTCAAGTATTATTGTATAAGTATTTTTATGTTATTGCGTCTATACGGATATTTTTATAAACAGCAACTAACTGTAGGGTATTAAATTTTATGATATTTCATTTCATTCATTTATTCAAAGTAGTACAATAATATTGTATCTTTTTGACGTCATCTAACACTACCTCTAAGTTTAAAAACATTTCAAAGTTTAGAAAACTTTACCACCACCGCACCGCCTCCAAAGCGCTAGTTGAGAAGAAGCGGCGCAACAAACTCTACTGCTGCATTTTCTTGACGTCATAATTTTTTACATAGAAGATAATAATTTACTATAAGATACAAAGGAGCATGATAATTTACTAAGACGCGTCAGGACTCAGGACTTGTAAAGAAGCGTATATAGGACAATATCCAGAGACAAAGCCTTATATGTTTATATCTCAGAACAGGTATTATTTTGGTTTTATGACAAATTCCTAAAAGAAAAAAGTAAACAGCAAATTGAAGAAGCAAACATAAGCAGAATAATGTTTTGGAAACGGGTGATTTGACATTCGGATAGCATGTTCCGAAAGGTAATTTATTACGATACTCAACTGTATTATTTTTTTGGTTTATAATATATGTTCTCACTATAAAATAAACTATAATCTTTTATATCCATCAAGTGACGCACCAAGAATAGCTTGTCACGGGCATATCATTCTTCAAGGATATCATAAATTGCAGCAACAAAGAAGAACACAAAACGAATCTTAACACGTTCTCAGTGCAGTGTACCATATATGGTACACGTGCATTGTTTTACTATTGTTCTGCTGGCGGCACTATGAAAGGGTTAACTAACCATCTGTGAAAAAAAGAAAACCTACAATGTTTCTAACCAACATAGTTGTTATAGACCAAGTTTCCTTCCGTATATGAATGAGGCCCTTTCCTGCAGTGTAACTTTCTTAGACAGCTATTATTCTTCATACAATGTTTTCTTCATACAAATAATTTAAGCAATACGCCAATACAATTTACACACATAATATACAAAACAGAGAAAATTTAAGATTCGGAAGTTAAGATAATTTTGATAATAATAAAGACATGTGCCTATTATATTTTTGTAACTTTATTTTCATTTAAAAAAAAGTTGTATTTTTAACTTGGTAACATTTAAGTAAACACTTCCAATACATTTCATAGGTTCTTGAGAATTTTTATCAAAAAATATTTACTTTAACTTCTGTCCCTGACATTCTTATTATCATTCCATTTATTTCACAATTCAGTGCGCAAACAACAACCCATCAAACAACTCAAGCAAAAGATCGAAAGCAAACAACTTCTAATACAAGCAATTATTCAAGATATTACAATAAAAGTACAAATAATACATTTTTATTGTATGAAGTTCGCTAAAATTAATTATAATTTAATATTTTGAATATATTTTTTGCTTTAACTGAATTGTTACACAAGTCACAATTAAACTACATTAATTCATTTAAAAAAAAACAAGGTTTGACCTATGTTATACAAGAAATCATTCAATTCTGGATAGAGTAGTAATTTTAGTTTTTTTCTTGTTAGTTTTTTTTCTTTGTTTACTATAATAAAGTATTTATTTAAAAATAATATAATGAGTATAACTTTCCCTAAACCACTTACAGTTACACTAAGGAACTGCATAATTACTAAAGTCCTCAGTGCTAAACAATGGTCATAATGAGGGTTAATCTTACTCATGTACTTGAGCTCAAGTGTGGCCCCACTCTTAAAGTCCTGCTACTTGCTCTGGAAGAACGTTCTTATTTTATTTCTTTTCTTTTTGCAGAGTAATTTTACTAATGTTGTAAAGATAATGCTGCTTATACTTTAACAAAACATCACCTGGATTGAAGCTAAACAAACCTTGATTATGAGTACTAAACATAATTGCATTTTTTCGTCAATGTGTACCGACTAACTGATGCCTGCGATTTCTCCCGCGTTGTATAGGTAGCATAAATGTTATTCTACACCCTAAACTACATATAAAATTAAATTTCATCAATATCCATTCAGTAGTTTTATCGTGAAAGAGTAACAAACATCCATCTATCCATACACCCTAATATTTCCATTCGCATTTATAATAATAGTATGTATGTACTTAAAACATCAAGATGTTACCTCTTTCATTGCTTTAAGGTAGCAAACTAGCAAAAGGCCCGCCTAAAGGTAACCACTGATGATGCACGCCAACAATGCCAAAGCAAAAATTGACGACCTCGGTGGCGCGACGGTAGCGCAAGCGGCTGCCGTGCATGAGGTTGTGGGTTCGATCCCCACGCAGGACTATAATTTGTGAGATCCACAAATTATTGTCCTGGTCTGGGTGTTCCGGGCCGGACTCGTGGTCACACCAGGTTGTCACACCAGTGTGACTATCAGGATTTTTTTTCTTGTTAGTCACACCGCTACTAATACAACACCTTGTATTAAGTATGAATTAGTGCGGATGATTAACGCCTATTATTTATCGATATTTCATGATGACATTTTATGCAAAAATAGATTGTTTAGCCAAGTGTTAGTTCTTCTGTTTATTCCTATCTTCTATCACTGGCAACCTATGAAGTTTATGAAGAATACACCAAATCAGTTTGGAACACGTTCCCCTATTTCGTACACGTAACTTCCGTAACTCCCCTAGGTCGTGGAGAGGCTCCATGCTCCACGGCAAAATTATATAATGCTAAAGATGATTTTGTTTTAGGGTGTCAATTAAAAGTATTAAACCATGAAATATCAGTAGGCCATTTCCTTGAAATTCTGAAATAATTTTGTACTTTAATTTAATATAGTTAGTATAATACTTTTTTTTTGTAGATTCTATGATAAGAAATTTTAATTTACATATCGATAAAACAGCACTAGTTGATAATGACAAGTGACGATACAAGGTGTTGTATTAGTAGCGGTGTGACTACCAAGAAAATAATTCCTGATAGTCACACTGGTGTGACAACCTGGTGTGACCACGAGTCCGGCCCCGGGTGTTCTTTGTGTCCGTTAATTGATGTTTGTAAAAGGTCCCCGCGACACAGGGCATGATCCCTAGTCGGGAGTTGTCTTTTTTAAACATAAAAAAAATGTCCAGAGGCTGCCCCTTGACGTAAGCTGTTACATCTTATAACCTTGTAATTTTACTACCTAAACATTTTCATAGTGCCTTTTGAGGTCGATTAGAAGGTATTTTATTAAAAATGCCTACCGTCTGAGTGAAATGGGCTTATTATGACATTGACATAGTTAAGTTGCATAAGCTAATTGTGCCAACTAGCAATAAAGATCTACAAATCAACTTCTTTTCCAATGAACTATTCAACTAAAACTAATAATCTGTAGCAATAATGTAGTCGTAGCACTTCAAAATGATTCTTTCTACGTAATGTCTACGCCGTAGTACCGTCGTAGAGCGTCTACGAGGTACAGCGTAGCCAGTTCGAGTGAAATGAATTTCCGATGAGACAGTTATGAGAATAGAAAAGTTGTGAAAAGGCTTCCTCTCTTTTACTTTTATTTCAAACAGACTCTTTTCTTTTAATATGAAATGTTCTATGTCACCTGCAACTGGTGAAGAATAGTTATTATTGTACTATAAATCATTACTAGATTTTTTTGAAGTGGGAATGCTGACCAGACAGTTGTATTATTGTTGTGCATGTTTATGTTAAAAATTATGGCGTCAAGAAAATGCAGCAGTAGAGTTTGTTGCGCCGCTTCTTCTCTACTAGCGCTTTGGAGGCGGTGGTAAAGTTTTCTAAACTTCAAAGTTTAGAAAACTTTGTTTTTTGAACTGTTTATAAACTTAGATTAAGTAATGTTAGATGACATTGTACTACTTTGAATAAATGAATGAAACTAAGGTTCTGAAAAGGCGAACGCGTATCGGAAGACGTTGAGTAAGAAGATTCCTTACTTCTAGGCATAGGACCGCGCAAGGTCAGGATATTTAGTGGAGGCCTTATCCAGCATTGTACGTTTATTTGTTGATATGATGTTAATAATGTTGAGATTGGGTAATTAGTATTTCAGGTCTTCTACTGGTGTAGTGTACAATCTTTGACGACCTCTGAGGCGTAGTTGGTATATTACATTGCTTCTACGCAGAGGTCTCGGGTTCGATTCCCGCTCAATGCAAATCTTTGTGTGCATAAACATGATTTTTTGCATTGGTAAGTGTGTTTTCTATGTATAATATGTATGTAGGGTGATGCTACCAATTATCAGCACTTTAAGAGTTAGTCCTACTTTAATATCGTTTATCACAGTGATGATAATGATAACAACTATAACAATATGCTTTCTTGGTTCATTATTTAATAAATAATTGATTTTTGTTATAAAAAATAGTTATTATTCATACACATTTTATTTAGATGAGTCTGACTAAATAATGACTCTGGCGCCAATTATTGGCACCATCATCGCCAATTATTGGCATTGACTAAGCCAATTATCAGCACCTTAAAATTAGACATAAAATTAGGTAGATAAATGAAATAATCCAATGTTTATAGTAAAATCTCTTTTATTTACACCTAGCCTAACAACCGAAGTTTCAGAAAAATAAATACATAAATATAAAAAATCCCAAAAAATAATAGACATTCTTTTGATCATAATATCAACACTATGAAAATAACTAGCAATGTTAGTTTCAGCACCATGCCAGGATATGAAATCCGAAATCATAGAGTACTTTTTCCAGGAATATTGAATCCTAGGCATAAAATAATCACGCTTTACAATAAAAAATATGGATTAACAATTTTACATACCACTTTGTCATGTAACAGTACCAGTGCCGATAATTAGCAATTCTCAAAAAAATTTAACCCAGATGTCAGCACCTCATTTATGAACATAAAATCAAGATAACGTTCATTTCCATTGTCAGATAAGCCTTATAAAACATTTTATTCATGAATAAAACCTAAGGATTCAGTAAAAAATATCTAAAAGATCTAAAATAAAAAAACCTGAACTTACCTACGATCATAAGAAACTGTCAAAACAAAGTAATTTGAAGAACATGTTCCCGCGTTTTTTTAAAAAAATGGCTTTTTTTTAATTGAAGAATGTTCTTTGACCCAGTTTATAATTCCAAAAGGATCTTATTTTTCATTTCTTTAAACGGAATCCCAAATTAATTAATAGAAAGCTTATAATTTGCGTTTTAGTTGGGGGTGCTGATAATCTGGTGCAGTGCCAACATTAGGACGCGTGCCCCTATTAACAAAAAAAGTATTTAAGAATGTTTATCAGTTGTCTAGTACCCATAGTACAAGCTCAGCTTAGTTTGGGACTAGATGGTGTTGTGTGAATGTGTGAGGATTATTTATTTATTTATTTATTCACCATAAGAAGGAGGATTAAGCAAGTACATCGGTGGCACTAATCTAGATCTCCTCTACAACACTTTTCAGATCTATATTAACAGTACAAATAACTTTACAAAACATCAAACGAAGTATAAAAGCCTTAAGAACAGTTAAGACAAGCTGACGCACAATAAAACGTAGGTAATTGTGAGACAGATTCAGTGTTATCAGTCGCTTAACTGTGTCGCGGTCAATTTTGTTTAATTTTATGTCTTACCTTCATTGAGATAAGAGCTAACTACTGCCTTAATGCTATTGCGTAGAGTTGCATTTTTTGTAATGATCAGATTATAGGTTGAGGTTGACTTAATGCTGGCTTGATTTTATGATATACCTAGTTATTGGATCTTATTCACCTTTTATTAGTTTATATCTTTTTAGACATTATTAAAAACAAATTACCTTAATCTTTTAGTAGCTGGACTAATACTGGGCATGTGATATTATTTATTTTACAACTCGCTGGTCAGAAGGATAACTATAGGTTTTTGTGTCTTCTCTCTCCCCCTCTTCCTGGCTATGACTCCCACATGTTGGTGGGGTCGGTGATGTCGCGTACACCTAGGGTACCTCGCACGTACTCGTTGCGGTTTTTATCGAGCCTGGTGACGTTGATCATCCGCATAGGTTTTTGTGTCTTATCAACCTTATTTTTAAATCTCATAATATCTAACTCTATCATAACTTCTCGTAGATTTTTATTAGATGTGGTATTTTCAATCTGTCACTAGACACTTGAATATGTTTGTACTTCTTTCACCTAACTTTATCCCTTTTTTGAGATGCTGTGTCTATTATACACATTGTCTATTTTTTTTCTAAATTAAAATAGGTAACATATTAAATGACTCTGCTACTAAAGGTGAACTTCATAAAGCCATAATTTGACATAACGACTTAATAACAGATAAAGTTTACGAGCGCGCCATCTTTTATTGTCGCCAGTTTAATATAATGACATCTACAATTTGTACGGTTTACTTACATAAAACATCTTTATTTTATTATCTATAGTCACGGACAAATAATATAGGATGTCTCCACTATATACAACTTTAAGCGTGTCGCCTATAGCGACTTCATCATAGCAGCCATTAATGACCCACTGCGGGGACGGGCCTCCTTCCGTGACGGAGGAATACTTGGCCTACTAATACCATGTTGGTAGCGACTAGGGGACATTTTGAGACGACCTCGGTGGCGCAGCGGTAGCGCAAGCGGCTGACGTGCAAGAGGTTGTGGGTTCGATCCCCACGCAGGACAATTATTTGTGAGATCCACAAATTATTGTCCTGGTTCTGGGTGTTCTTTGTGTCCGTTAATTGATGTTTGTAAAAGTCCCCGCGACACAGGGCATGATCCCTAGTGCGGGAGTTGTGTTTTTAAAAAAAAAAAAAAAAAAAAAATTTCAAGACTTCGGCAACGAAAGCGACATTCGCTTGAGCTAAACAGACATGGGGTCTTTTCAAACATGTTATAACATTCACAAAAGATATCGAGGCCTAAGACATCCTGTTGGGTCAACAGATAATGCACCTGCTTCTTATAACGTCGACAAACAGGTGATAGAGCCAAGAGTGGTTTTTAATTAGAACCTATCCGCTGAGGCCAGTTCGATTGTCCCCTTACAGTAAGTTACCGCGTAAAAAAAATTGAGCTCAGTAGATTAAATTCTTGACAATCAGAAATAATACCGATACAGGCAAAACTGCTATTTAACAACTAATATTTCTAAAACTTGACACAAAATCAATAAAGATTTCCACGCCTAAACTTGTTTCGATAACGGTTTGCGGTCACCAGTTGCAATTCGTCCAAATATTCCCTCACTCTCAGTGAAATGTATCTGTAAGTTCAGATGAATGAGTTCGTGTATTAACGTCAGTAAATATTGGTGAAGTAACCGCCGCGTTATTGCTCCGGGATGTTTAACTTGTTGTCTTAACTATTTACTTAAGCTGTTTGTTTACTTACAACTTATTCGTACTAGGTTTAGCCGGAGGTTATTTTGTATTGTGTCATTTATGTAGGGATAAGTTTGAGTAGATATTGTATTTAGTTGTTGTCGGTATTCGTAATGTAAAAAAAAACTTTTCAGTCCATCCATATATTATCTATTACCCTATTGTATAACCTCAGATTAGTATAGGACTCGATGTTGTGTCAAAGCCTCAGAAATATTTTTTCAATTTTTAAAAATTCAACATTGGGTTCTTAATCAACTTGGTTGCGTTGGTTGATAATAATTTAATACACACAATAAAAATTGTACAAAAAATTTAAGTTTGTTTTAAAATGATTCCGGGCCTTTTTTAGTTTTTAAAATATTAAAAAACGAAACGTCTAAACAATGTTTCATAATTTCTGTTGTTTTCGTGTGGCACAATCAAATAATTTAATTCATTAAAACTAAAGGAACTCAAATAAAATAACGCTTGGCTTTGTTTAGCAAATTAAAACATTTTAAAATAATCTGACTACTATTAATAATACCAGAACATGGTATTATTATACCAGTAGCACATATTATTACATCTGCTCAACAAATGCAAACATTAAATCACAAATTCGTAATTTAGCTCAACAAGACCAAGTAACATACAGGGTAACATTTAAATGGAACCACTTTACAGAGCTTGTTAAAAGGAAACATCCTATTATTAAATACGGAATTTCTCGGAAGAAAGCATCGAATAATTAATGTTTGTCGATGTTTTTACCTGATGGCAACATTCAAGTGAATGTTGCACGACGACCTACTTCACAGAGCCTTTTAGAAAAGCTTGATAATTGAATTTAGGTTAGAAGGTTGAGGGTACCAAATTGGGTGAGTAAAACATTTTATTTTTAAAATTTTGTACGCTAAATGAGAATCGCCTGTTTAAATACATTGTTATGTAAAATGTACTTTTAAGTAAATGCTTACACACGTTTGGGGAAAATTTAATTCAATGTTTATGCATGCAGTTCGTACTTCGTAGTAGATATCAGAATAAGGATGAAGGATAAAGTTTTATGTCAAAAGTTATTAAGTACAACAAACGTACAAGCCAGAATTACTTAGCTATATAAAGAAGTAAATGGTACGAGTCCAACGAATCAAGTTTGAAAACATAAAAACGTTGAATTTGCATCTACCTGTCTAATGTAGTCCACTTCACAAGGGATAAAGATGTGTTGGTGCTTACACGTAACTGTGGTAGTGAGTAATTAACAAAACATAAGAACAATACAATAAATTCTGTAGAAATCCACTCATTACGAAGTAATGATAGTTTTATATGATTGATAAAGACCGATTTGATATAAAAATAGCGTTAAACGTAGAGAGAAGTTTAGGTGGTATGGACGCGTTAAAAGGACGAATCAGATACGGTAATAGGATATTAACAAAGTGAATTATCGGCGCAGAGTTAACGTTATCGACATCTATGTCAATCACGTCCGTAATTAGAGTAAATGAAAAAAGGCTATGTGTAGCAGTAGACGTGCTATGGTTAAGAGAGTGCTTGTTTCCGATGTCGCCTGTTCCCATCAGTATTGTCAACACTTCCAACAATTTAACTGCCTCGGTGGCGCGACGGTAGAGCAAACGGCTGCCGTGCACAAGGTCGCGGGTTCGATTCCCACGCTAGTTAATTATTTATGCGATCCACAAATTTCTGTCCCGAGACTGGATATTCTTTGTGTCCGTAATATTGATGTTTGTAAAAGTTTGTGTAAAAGTCTTGTTTTCATGACCCTATTAACTTTTTTAAGTATAATATTCGATCAATTACTAAAACTTTCAATTAATTTTTGAACTGAAGCTATTAATTATAAAATACTTAAAACATTAAAATGAAAATTCTCTTATAATATATTCTTTTAAAGAGCGCGTAAAATTTTTAATTGCAGTTATAAAACTATATTATTAATATTAATGAAAGCTTTGAAAACAAAAACTTTGAATCGTAGATTAATGACAGCGATTATAATTTTGATAACAATAATTATTATTATGTGATTAATGTGGTGTGTCATGCATTATTAATTATAGTTTTAGGAGTTTATTTCGAGAATAATACAGCTTTTAATTCTTATAGACAAAAAACTGTATATAAAAAGAGATTTAAATGTTCTATGAATGTATTACAAAATTCTTTGAACTGTCTGTTTGGTCGCAAAAGTGAGTAGGCGAGTAGGCAAGCAAGCGGTTGCAAGTTTGAACACTATGTAAAGTAATTTTTGTTTTCCACAAATGATTTTCTTAATATTTGTTGCGTCCGTTAATCTGAAAAAAGTCGTCGTTTTACAGATAACCCGCTGAATACCATTATAAATACAAGTAAGAATTGAAGCTCTTCTTCGTGAAAATTTTCCGTTTTTTAGTAAAAACACAGTACCTATCAAATCTATTGCTTAGTTGAAAATATCTACAAATCAGTACAGTCAGTAATCAATACAGGAATATTATTTTATACTATGTTTGTTGCAATCAACATTATACTTCTAGAGCCCAAAAAATTCAAGCGAAACACAAAATGAAAAACATAGGAAAATGCAACAACATCTAAAAGAGTTTTATACAATTTTTTAAAAGTAAATCGTTTTTAGTATCGAGGAGCACGCCACGGTAACACAGTTTGCAGGCGCTAGGAGGTTATTAACATCAAGTAGACTCGTTTGTTCCACACAATGGCCGCGCAGGCGTTAAATAGAAAAACATTATGAGATGCTAAGCTATTTTGTTTTCATTGTACTTTTAAGCAAGTAGAGCGAATTTGGTTTCGGTATTTCTACAATGATCGCATGAGTTTTGAGTTTTAAATGCATGTATGGTATTTTGTTAGGCAAAGTTAGGTCGTTTAATAAAAAATTGTATGAGTATCTAAACTTTCGGTATCAATTAAACTAGCTCTGTGACCAGACGATCGCACAGGCTGCCGTCTCCCCGCCGCACCGTGGGTTCACTTTCCTCGCACGACAATTATTTATTTATTGTTTATGCACAAAATTTAAACATTGTACAAAGGTAAGCTTAATGCCATGAGGCATTTTCTTCCAGCTAACCATTGGGTGATGCAGAGAAAAGTAAGTTGGTAGGTGCAGTGAAAACAAAAAGTTAAAAAAAAAATGAAGTAATACAAATATACACTATACATAAGAAAAAAGAAATATATAATTATATAACTGTATATATATAAATGTATATGCATATATACATATGTAAGACGAAATATATAAAATATATAAATAATGAAGAAAGAGGATGATTATTCTGCTAATAAATCAGTACATAATTGTCGAACTTTAGCTTTGAAAACAACACGACTCGTAGACATCTATCATCATCGACAATTATTTGTATGAACCACAAATGATTGTCCTTAGTCTGGACGTATAAAAGTAACCGCGATACAGGGGATGATCCCTAGTGCTGGAGTTGTCTTTTCAACAAAAAATAATTCATAATATTACCTATAAAGAAAATAAAGACAAAAATAAACAACATTAATAGTTTATCAAGCAAGATAGCGGCGTTAGAATTAATTACAATAGGTAATAAAATAATAGGAGTGACTTAAGGAAGGCGAAATGCCTAAACTAGAATGCTTTTTCTCATAAGAAATTATCTAAGAAATTCCTTATTTCTTTCTCTACGTAGTCAGTGGAACGATTAAGACTATTCATTTCAAAGAGATTATGCTAGATTTTCCGTCCCAATAACTTCAATCTGCTTTACTTAAGATCAACTGAAGCGTGTCCTGTATAAATTGGCTGCTGGATAACTAGTTATGCCGACTGATTAGTTTCATAGAATATTGTATTGTAATCTACATATTTCACTATTTCATTCATTATGATATAATATATAATACGAAAATAGAATACAGTTATTTAAGTATATTATAGTTCAATAACTTTCTTCTATTTTCGTTGCTCACGATTCAAAAACGCCACCTAATTCAAACTCAAACTCAAATATCAGATATTTGCAAAGTAGTACAAATGATATTGTATCTTTTTGACTAACTTAGTTAATTCTATTAAACTACTAAATAATAAAATAAATAACAATAAGTAATGAATATAAATATGTTCTTATTAGTATTTTTGAACAAAATATAAAATTAAATTCAGTACTACTTTGGTTTACTTTTTTACATAACAAAATACCAACGTAATACGTAAAATATCTGCCAAACTTCCAACATTTTTAATAACAAAATTAAAAATACAAATCTACACAATGATCTCACGAACATTGCTTAACTTATCTTCAATACATAGTACAAAATGAAGTCGCTTTTTCTGTCCCTTTGTATGCTTAAATCTTTAAAACTACGCAACTGATTTTGATGCGGTTTTTTTAATAGATAGGGTGATTCAAGAGATAGGTTCATATGTATAACACATGCGTAATATAGTATAGAAACCTATATAAATTTAGAGATTTTAATGAAGCTGTATTTAAAGGTTGTTTAAGGACATTATTCTGTAGTAGGTGCCCGTGCGGAGCCGGGGCAGGTCGCTAGTATTCTTATATTTTACTGGTAACAGGTAGTTTTGTCCGATTTTATACTTCTAAACGCTTAATTTACTAAACTAACAAGCATATCCTATAAACTTCCACACAAAGTCTTTGTTATAATAATAGTATTTTCACAAAAAGGTTACTATCCCGCTAGAAACTATTTTACACATTCAATTTACCTTCTTTATCCTTCGTTCTATTTACTGCATACAATGTTATTACATTGCGCAATCTATTTTTCATCGAAAAAATAAGCGATTTGCATTTTATTTTCTCACGTTTTTATTCCGAGCCATTTCAGGTTGAAAACAGACTTAATAGGTTAAAAAATGGTGGCTACTTTTAATGTCACTATGGATATTTGCATTTTAATAAAAGTTGAAATAGAATTTAAAGGATATGAAGTATTTTATTGGTAGTTGGGTTTCATTTTATTGTTTCTGACCTGTGTTTTGGGAACTAACAGACACACAGTTCATCTGAACCCAGGACAAGCTATAAAGGATCGCACCAATAATTATAATAACCTCACGACAAAAGATAAAAAAATAAAATTTATTTTATTGACATCGCGATAGTTGCATAGATCATTGCTTGGCTTCCAAGCCTTTATGATCACAATGTCTACACTACACTGTAAAATGACTTTGAAGCAAAATGCCTTAAGTCAATATATCTAAAGTGTTTTGACTAATTTGCAATTCAAATTTATGCTAGGAATAAGTAAGTATCTAGGCATTTGTCCCCCTGGAGTGATGGAGTGTGAATTGGTATAGTAACACCACTTTGTACAGATCAGTGAGTTTTCCGATCACCTTAATTACATCTTATGAATGTGAGGGCGGCGAGAACCAATGGATGAGAGAGGCATAAGACCGAAAAATGTGTACATATTATTGCTCGTGACTGTACAAAATTGAAACGTTTGTAGAAGCCTGTGTCCAGCAGTCGGTTTCCTATGATTGACATGAAAATATTGATAATCTAGTACTTAATTCTACTATTCGTTACAAAATACAATTAAACGAGCGACCCAGTATAAAAAAATACCTAACTTAGAAATACTTACAAATATATAGTTCCACAATTTACTTCCACAATATTCAGCAAGAAAATCATTTTGTAAGGTTACGTCCGCATAACATTTTATCAGTAAACACTCGTAACTAAAGTAAACCGAGTTGATACTCTACAAAATATCTGTGAACTAGCTGGATGGCTCCCAAGACCTTCGTAAATACAAAATTATTGGGAATCGATACTCGCACACTGGGACGTGGGGCTTTTATATGATCTAATACTGAATTTTGTTTAGGGACCAAAATGTTACTGAATCATTTTGAATTTATTTAGAACTGGAAGTTTTTGAAAGGATCAAGACAGGAGTTCGAAAGTGTCGTATTGTTAAGGCATCTGGAGCTTAACGAGAAAAGATGTGGCTTGAAATATTCCGTCATGTTTTTAATTGTTTTTCTGTTTGTAATATTTATTTTAATAGGTTAAAACTTCTATATCTTATACTCTTTTTGCCCCCCAGCTTAGCAATTTGCTTTCAATAATGACGACAGTAGGACAGAAGTAGAGAACTTTACGAACTAAGCTAATCAGTTAACGTTAGCCAACAGTGTTTTAGACCCGAACTACTATAAAAATAAAACAATAATTATAATGATCACAAATATCTTAAGTAGAATCTGCTCAATCCTATTTCTATATAGCATCATTAAAGTAAGTAGTTTCTCAATAAACCTCTTCGTATATAAAGTAATAAGAAATAGGCAATCCTTTTCCAGGGGTACTAAAATGTGAGCCTTAAACAAAGCTACTTAGTAACAACATCGTAAATCCTATAGCCTGCGTAGGGAGCTCATATTGGAAGATACAGATAAAATATGTAGCAGCCTCCTTGCAGGATGTAAGTGCTTTATTATCTTTCTAGCTATTTTATTGGTTTTGTTTTTTCTTATCAGATTGTTTAGGTAAACCTTAAATTTTACTTATCAATTTATTTAAGTCTATGTATGGCAACTGTAGAGTCTCAACTCCAACACTATCTCGGGGCTATCGTAAAAGCTGACCAAAAGACAGTTTTTAAATATTCTCTACAAAAAAATAAAGAAGACAAATTGGTTTTTAAACCCTCTATCCATTTGCCGACCAGTATGGTGTAAGTAGGTTTCTAAGTTTCTAGGTAATTAATTTTTAGTTCACTCTATGACTAGATAAGCCCTGTTTCTGATGTAGGAGCATTGAAGGCTGCTTTAATGTTAAATTTTTATAGACATTGTATAGTGTTTTTTTTTTCAAAACAGTTAAACAAATAAACGTTTTAGCATAATTTGTTTCACATTTTGTAACGTGTACAGTATTAGGTAAACCTCTGATTGGTCTACTAATTGCATACCTGATTCCCGCATAGCCTCACTATAGAGCAGCACAACTCTATAGTACAAACACTGATCTAATTCAAGTGTTCCTGCAACCAATTTGTGTCACTCAACCGCGGTTTGTTAGCGGACAACTTCATTCCGACTGTTAATACAAAATACAAAGAATAAAAGAACGAGATTTTACAAAACTAAAGTAAATATAAAGCAACATTTGTTCTACTTTTAGATAAAAATTGTTGCGCTCTTAAGTTACTCGGAGCTTGAATCAAAGGCATTAGCAGCGAAGTTATTTCAACAACAAAATACAATCACATTAAACTATCTCATCGTAGCTCCAAATAAAATTGTGTTTTTTACAAAGAAAAATATAAAATCTTAAGCATTTTTAAACTTCACAGAGGAACAGAGCCGGGCAGGCGTATAAATCTTGCAGCGCTGCATTGCTAACTTGATTTAGCACTGGATCTTACAAACGTCGCGTCGCTGTAAGAATTTTCTGCAACCTTTACACTGAAAGCGATTAGCGCTGCAAGCGCTTTATTGTGTGGAAGCAATTTGCTACACGGTTTTATGAAGTTCTTTTATGTTTATTGTGTATAAGGATTATTTATTAGCATGAATTATGACAGTTTACTTACATACAATGTTCACAAGATAGATAAGAGACATTGTTGTTAATAAATAATAATATGTTTAAGTCGAGACTTATGTCTTCCGTGTTTGTTGCAACTTGCATGTCATAGATAAGCAGCTACATCCGATATGTGAAGTGATTTCTTTACTTTTACTGTTAACAATTAGGAAATTAAAAGGTCAAAATTGTAACTATATTATAAAAATAACAGTTCATATATCTGACAGGTAAGTAAACAATTTAGTATGTACCTACTTGTGTAGATTAGTTATCCAGAAGATAAGAGTATTATAGTCTAACTCCCATTTTTACTGTCGACTCATACCTAAATGTATTTTTCTTTAAAAGTTTGCAGATTTAATATTTGGTGGAGAAGATATTTACTGTTTACTGTTATTCTTATAGTAATAATAAAGTGACTCACTTATATACATCGATGAACTTCTTTTCCGCCTAATAAATTAGTTTTAGTTGAGACTAGCTCCCCGATAAATTGTCTATTCAACACAGAAATAATTTTTAAAATCGCTTCAGTAGTTTCAGAGATTACAGCCCCCCCTCCCCCAACGTCACAAACACACAAACTTTCCCTTTTTATAATATTAGTATAGAAGTATAGATTATAAAATGTATGAAAATTTTATGTCAGTTGGTTACTACGACATCCATGGAGTAAGATGCAATGACGACACCCTCTGTGCCATGAATTTTTTCACTCCGTTGCTACATTTTTGTTGATATTTTTATAAACAAAATTGCATAAAATAAAAAAACTTTAATACAAAAATTCAAACGAATACGATTAAGGTAAGCCGCCATAAACACATAAAAGCATAGTAGTCAAAACGCTTTTTTTATTTTATAACGGTTCGTGTTGAAATGCACGTTTTATAGCACGCTATAAATAAAGCTATTCACAAATATTACCGTTATAAACAACGTGTTAGATTGATGTCTCTGTTAGTTTTGAAAGATGGCTGTATGTATTGTCCTGTATGTGTTTGTTTTGTATGTTTTTAGATACAGATTTTATGAGTTATCAAAGATCTATGACAAGATGTCGGTCATCAATTTGCATTTTTATTGTTTCATCTTAGGTTGTAAAATGTTTCAGGGAATAGCAGTTTAAGTATTATAGGTTTAGAAGGCCAAAAGATGTAGAAGGCGAAATATAAGTTTAAATCTCTGGACATAAACGTTTAAAACAACAATTTGTGGATCACACAAAAAAATGTTTACCTACTTAATAATCAACGCTATAGATGAACCACGGAAGCAGTCATAAAAGTCAACACTTACACTTCTGTTAAACAAGAAAACCGTTTCAATTCTATCAAACATAGTCCGGGAGTACTTGATATTTCACAAATAGAACAATTTTGTGAGCTCTTATATAAATGTAGAGTATACGGGCACCTGGCCGCAAAACCTGTAAACTTGAAATACGCTACCGGAGCTAACTTTATTGAAAATATGAACATGAAGCAGTTTCGTTATACTACCTACTGAATTTCATATTTTAACTTTGTGTATTTTACACTAAACTTTTGCGTAAAATGGACTTGTATTTTAGGGAGAGTTGAAGTAACTCAATATTTCTCTTTTAGAAGATTAGCTTGTGATCTTCCGTTACCAAATTAATGTGATGTGGCTTTGGTTTTATTTTTGTATGAACAACTAGCTTTATAAGACTGGTTTTGAGATTTTTATTTGTAAAAGAACTTGTTCTACTTACTGACATCAGTCTATTTATAAGTATTTCTTATTTTACACCTGTACCTATAGATTAACTTAGCATTAGTTACTAAAGTACAAATTTAAAAGTTGAGTGACTTTTAAGCTATAAATCTCTTGCTTGTGTGTTGCATAATTGATTGTTCTGATTTAGGATGCCCTATGTACCTAAACCGTGGTGACGGAGTAAGAATACAATATGTCACCACCCATCTCATCCCATGGGTGTCGTAAAAACCGACTAAGGGACTATCCGTGAATATTATCCTTACGAAATAAAAAGAAGGAAAACTTGAAATTAAACCATATACCAATCCGTCTGGCCAGCGTGGTATTAGTAGGCCAAGTATCACTCCGTCACGGGAGAAAGCCCGTCCCTGCAGTAGGACATTAATGGGCTGTTAAGATGTATCTAAACCACGTGACACATGGCACTACATCTAATGAGGAACCTACATTTAAAAAACACTGTTTCTTCTAAGTCTAGATGATTGTGATTTAAAAGGAAACCCTATCAGTAAATTTCCCTTTTACGATAACCTCGTAACTCGTCATCCATTATTCATTGGCAGCGCCTTTGAGTTAGTGTTAAGTGATTGGTGTATCGGTTACGATCTGTGGCTTCGGTGGCATGTTGAGCACTCGTTAGCATTCCTTTATACGACGGTATTGACGGGAGCTTGTGGTTACAGACACATTAGCAAGGTTTAGACGTATGGGGACTTTTGTGTAAGATGGTTAAGGAATAAACCATTAGGTGGAGGAAAAATGGATTTGATGTTATTTGTCTAATTGGGGTACACTGTTCTTGTTTGTGCGTTTTTCGTGTGGTGTGGTGGGGTATCATATCACGGTGTTGTCGTAAAGTCACAGAACACTTATACTTACTCAAAGGCGTAAAGTCGACTAAGAGACAATGCTTAGTTATTATCAGCTGTCAAAAACCTGTCAATATCTCCAGTAAAAAAGAAAAACTTAATACAAAACATGACACTAACCTTTCTGGCCTGTGTGTGGTATGTAGGTGGGCAGGAATACTTTTTTTTAATAAATAAGTATTCCTCACACATTCACACAACGCCATCTAGTCCCAAACTAAGTTTGTATTAGACAACGGATAAACATACAAAAACCTTTTTTTTTGTTGTAAATACATACAATATTATACCTACCTAGAAAAAACCCAGACCAATGCAAATAATTATGATCATGCACAAAAAGATTTGCATTGAGCGGGAATCGAACCCAAGACCTCTGTGTAGCAGTTATGTTATTAACCACTACGCCACAAAGGTTGTCGATACTTGTCCCTATTGTGTGGGGAAGACTCTTTTTTGCAGCGGGACGTTATCAAACTTACAAATAATATACTGATAAATGTGACTGAAAGAGAAGAAATGACATTGTTGCTACTTCTCCTACGGTACGTACTGTCTTCGCTAGAAGACAGTACGCATGCCAGTCTGCCTTTATTTATAATAAAATAAACAAAATTATCAGTATATATCCTAAACAGTTATACGTGTGTAAAAGCTTAGTAATACAATTTTTATCAACGCTTAATTACGACGAAGTTGAAAGTCTTTTAACCAGAATTGCCTAATAGCCTAATCACCATCATTGCAAAGCGCTGCAAAGTAAGTTAACAGGATGAGACACATACATTCCACCAAACGTTCACTCACATACATACGCACACACACACACACACATATACATACACTCAAACACACACTAACATATACAAACACTCACATATACATACACACACACACCCTCCTACACACAAAGCTATGCACACAGTCAAACACACGCACAACCACAATTTTTGTAATCTATTAGACTTATTAAGAGAAGTGGCGGGTCATTCCCAACACGAGTATCTTTCGATTACTCAACGGGAAGACTCATAATTGTCTAGATATAAGATTTACAGAAATAAACAGATTTGTATTTATTTATTTATTTATGTGACTCTGACCAGTTAGGAAGGTAGAAAACCTTTGGATGAGGGAAGCACAGGTGAGGGTTGAAATATTAGAAGTATGGCTATACCCAACAGTGCACGTCAATTGGCTGAGGTTGAAATGTTATCCGAAAATCTGACCTACTTTAAAACATAATTACAAAATAAAAAAAACATAAAAACAACAAAAAAGAAATAACATTAAGGTAGATAGTGAACAAGCCGATAGCAAACTCTCGCAGACGAAGTAAACAACTTAATTCAAATGAAACTAATAATCAAGATGGCGACACTTAGAAAATTAAAAGTGGAACTTGCAATACTACTCCTACTCCGTCGTCCTCGCTACAGAGATCTTGTATTTTGTTTAACTGTAACATCACTGTAAATACAGACGAAAAAATTTAATTTTTTACAAGTTTTCACTGTTGGCTATTTATTTACTTACTTTATTAGAAAGGAAATCTTGACTTCTTTACGTAGATCTACAAGTGTCTTTAGTTAATTTAAAATTATTTAAGTAGTTGTTTTACTTTTAAAAAGATACTTTTTACACTAGAGATTACGCCAGGTTGTATCGTTATTAACGTCTATTAAATGGACTTAAAGAACGTTTTGAACGACTGTTTACACAAATAAATTGTTCTACGCCAAGTTCAAATAAAGCATTCCTTGCGTGGTTTTATTTATTTAACTACTAAAAGTTTTGCGTCTAATAGAATTTTGGTTTACATTAAAACTAAAGAAAATTCAATCTCACAAGATAACGAGAAAGTAAAACCATTAGTTAAACTATCTAACAGAGTAATTTAACTATGAAATAAGAAATTTACCAAAAAAAATCTTACTTCTTTATTTGTTGTAAAATACAAAGTGGTTTGTTAAATATTATAAAATAATCTATTATGTTTTTATGAGAAGTTGAAAAAACTTTCAATGAAAGTTTGTATTTTACGTTAATATAGTAAAACACACAATACATACTACATTTAAAGAGCTGCCTGTAATATAACTCTAACTAGTAAAATACATAATATACAGTTATGAGATAAAATAAAATAATACGATATGAAACAGTAGTTATCCGCTTTTATTATAAAAAGGCAATACTAATGACTGAACAAAACAAACACATTATCTACTATTACAAACTAATTATTTACATTTAATTTATTGGTTTACACGTGAAATACATTGCAGCTATTATTTATAATTATCCTATTAGTTTATCTGTAATGAAGGCAACAAATAACCACGACTGTTCTAACTAAAGTTGATTGGAAGTTAAATTACTTTAGAAATGGATTACTGTTTCTCATTACACTCTGTGCTCGCACCTTCCAAGATACCTTGTTTAATTTTAAATTAACATTTTATTTGCTGCAATTTTAAAATAACTTTATAGGTGGACGTCCACTAGTTCTTTATACTGTGTTTAAACTTTAGTTTCGTTACTTCTTGTGCCATTTTCAGTATGTGATAGTGGTTCGAGCTAAATGTGGCTAGTGTTAATATATTTCCCATCATCTAACTTGTCAGTTTTTAAACGACTTCAAAAAAAGGAGTAGGTTCTCAATTTTATTATATTTTTTTAATAAACACCATAAATAATAAAAAAATATTTCATATGATACTTGTCTCCTACGTCCTAGATTGATAAAAGCTTACAATATTCCTTTATAAATTAACTTTTGGACTAATCTAATAGTTTCTGAGTACTTGTGTTTAACTTAACTAACAATATGTTTAGTTTTATAACTACATATTTTACCCGCGAATCATATAAAACAAAAATAAAATACGTTGAGATAAATGAAGTAATAAGCAATAAACTAGAAACTACCTAAGTTTTTTAAATGAAATACGAGTTCATTTTACAGAACTCGATTTATTTTCACAACAAACCAAACTGACTTATCCAATTAAAGTTTTGTAGTTGCTGTTAAAATAAATATAATTCTCATTGAATTACGGCTGTAGTGGTTTTGCAATTATACTAGCAATTACTCCTGATTTGTTTCCTTTCCTAAAATACTAACACGTATACCACGACAATATTATGTGTGATCCACAAACAATCCTTTCCCTGAATACTTTTATGTCAAAGAAATTGATGATTATTAATTGTTAGGGATTTTTTCCAACGATTTCTATAAACTTAAAGATGTTATCTCTTTAACAAGTTTTAGAAACACATGCGTTTTTTATGGATTGCAATTAATGTCAAATCTTATAGCTGAACTAATAACATAACTTATTCAAAACGCAGTCCAAGTATTAAGTAAATAGCTTATATCCTTCAATCGCAGTACAAATACATAGTTGTTGGTCACGTCCTACAGAACGTAAGGTTCGATACTGCTGCACGTGACTGCAATCATATTGCACTGCATCTGATAAACTTGATATACAATATTAGTGATCGGTATTACATCAGTATTACTTATAGATATTTTGATCTTTGAAGAAAGGATAAGAGGTTTGTTGTGACTAAAAAGCATTTAAACCTTCAGAGGTGAAAACTGGTCGATATGTTACTCTTAGCCTTATAATGGAAGATTGAAAGTGATACCATAACTAAATAATAGCAAAAAATCATCATTTTTAGTTTAGATTTAGTTAGATTTCTGATGATGATTTAATGAACTGTCGTTTTCATTCTTTGGTGAAAAAAGCAGGTAATGTACCTAAGAATAACGTCTCCAAATCTTGATGACCTGACGTAGTGGTTATATTTAATGGTTGCCGCGGATTGATAGAGTGCTTGATGAAAATTTTGTATGTATAAATATAAATGCTTTGCAGCTGTCTTGTAGTTTTCTCCAAATAATAAATATAAAAACACACGTATGTTACTGACCAAATAGAAAAGAACGACGACATAATATAAAAAATAAGATGTCACCAACCGTTGTGGGGTCAAATGAAATCACGAATCTTCCTCCCCAAGTGACATTTCGTAGTGTATCAATTGAATGCATTAAGCTTATATCCATCTTACTCACAGCCAGTATTGAACTGAAGTCCCAAGTGACCTTGTACACGCTTGTATGTTTGAGTCAGTAGTTCATTGGCGGTAATCCTCAAAGGCAGGATTACAAATGTCTGAATATTAGATATTGGTGATTTGCATCCAGTTACGTGTAATTCATCTTTGATTAAGCAGTGGGAAATTATAATGTACCCCATAGACGATGCATTATGTCTATAGGGAAATGTTTTATTACTAAATTATTCTAATGGGGCCGCAATTCTATTATGTCTTAACGGTACTTTAAGGAGACAGATGGCATTAAAAAAAGTTAAATAAATTAAGCAAAATTAAGCGTTAAGTCCAGTACTGCAAAGTTTAGACATTGTAAACGCTTTTTTTAGTGTTATTTTAGGTGATCATGTTCATGATTAATGTATCTGCCGTAGGCATTCGGTGCCTGTGTAAAATTGTATTAACTGTTCTAGAGTAGCTGGACTTCAGCGTTTACTTATTCTCGTTACGTAAGTTAGGTCGACACTTTTGTTATCAAGCAGTAGTCTCTTTGGGCGGATACGATGAATTTGCTTATCCAACTTCTACTTCAATAGTATTCCCAACTAAATACAAGCAAGGCAAAGTTATTACAAACGCTATCAATAGTTCAAAAACTGAAATTAACAACCAAATAAACAACAGAACATGAATAGTCCAAAGTTTCTCAAACTATCGAGTAGGGGGTTAAATGGTTCTATTGACATATTCGCCTTCAAGCCCGGCAACAGGTCGGCACGTCCCCTCGTCCTGAATTTAAACGGTGTTCGGTGCCCCCTCGACCGTGTAAGCGGAGAAAATGAATATGTATTTTGAATACCGCTGCCTGGTTTCAAATGTTCCTCGGATTTGAGTGATTAAATGGGTACAACTTTGCAATAACGGATGTGGGTGTATTGGTTCTTTTGGTATTATGTGAAATTGCTTTTTCGTTTGTTTAGACAATGTGTGGGTTGTATGTAAGTTTTGAGGATCTAGGCTATTTATGTTAGGGCTAGGCTTTATAGCGTTATGTTGATATTGTTTTTGGATTGATTAGTAAGATGGGTTTAATAACCTTTTTATTAGCAGCTTATTTTTGAGCTTAGATACACAAAGTTTGTGGAGACATCTGACATTAAATTTCAAATTGTCAACGCGAATTCACACAAATTGTTCACTATGTTTAGTATTCGGTTGTAGTTTATTTTAAAATTTGTTATCACTTATCTCAGTAAATATTTATATTAAAACACTTGTTAGCGCAACGAGTAACAGTGAGAACGAAAATCTGTGGCGTAAACTCTGTTGTCTCAATTAGCTCAGTCTCAAAGCTTCTACGTAACAAATTAATCACATTAAACAGCGCTCAAAGCCGTTGCAAACCTTTACCGAGCCAAAAACGCATAAAGCCAACATTACTCGACAATTCGTTTTGAACTTTCACCAAACTGGCATAACCTTATTCACCTCTAAGCTAGCTTAAACATGGAAAGTTTGTACACAAACAATGCCCGAAGCATTTTGTTCTACACAAGTTTATTGCAGCCGCCATTTATCCGCAACTTCTGACCGTAATTCTTGGCAAAGTGGCTTTCTTTAGCCGCTTGTGCTTGGCATACTAGGTGTTGTTGACGGTGACTGTACATTTACTTGATGGTTCATGGAAAAACACAAGTTTACTCTGACAGCCCCTCTAAAGTTAAATATAACTACAACGTTTGTAAAGCTTGTTTTTACCCGTGTTAATAACAATAATTCATTCCTATGTAGCAATGTAATGGACAAACGTGTAAAGAATCTTATTTGAACTTGTTATATGCAATAGTTTTGTTGCTAAAAGTTTAAAGCTTTTAATATAATTTTAGGTTTAAACTGTTTTTTGTTTAACTTAATATGTTTTTGTTCTATTCATTGTTACGAAGCAAGCTGTTGCTCTAGATTTATTGCTCAACCTTGCCGTTATTTTGTTTAGTTTATTTCATGCATACAATTTATCTAAACATTTTTTGTTAAAAGTATTATAAATAAAACTTGTACTGGCTTAATGTTATGAATCCTGGAACGGACACGATAGAGCCAATGTCGTGACATTACGAAACCGTGGGTAGTCTTTAAAGGAGAATGAATATTGATAATAAGAATATTATTACCAGATTAGTATTTCAAATGTTAAAGAAGTTTTCTGATGTAGAACAAATGCGGATTGTACTTTACTTATTTAAAAAAAAAAAATTATAAATGAATAAACCTTTTTTGTGAGTTTTAAAAGTAATTTTAAAATACATTGTTTTGTATTAAAACAATTTTTCTAACTTTTAAATGAATTTTAAATTACAAAGGCTCAATTTCAACATAAAATGGCCAGTTAATTTTGGCAGTCCATACCTGGGGTGTCATAATTTTTGGCATGGTTATTCTAACAGGCAATAACTGGTCCAATCTAGGCAGGCCACCTGCTCCGCGATTTATCGGCAACTTTACAGCGAGCTGGCTGAGTGCCACTCGGCTGTTACCTTGTCCGATTGTAACGATGCTACTGTTCTTGGCTTAAGTAGAATGTTGCTAATCTACAGCAACGAATGTGATTCGGCGGTGGAAGTTTCTGGAACCAGATTTGGATTACGTAAGCAAACTGCATTAGTTTCAAATCCATGTTGAATTTGTTCCAAGAATTAAAAGTTATAAGTGTCAGAGTGTTTCCAGTGTTACAGCTAATTACAGCTACTCGGTACGGTGAACTGTTAATTTTTTTTTTATATTCTATGAGAGTGCTTTCGTCAGTAAACATTTTTAAGTTATAGTTCTGTATACTTCTGATAATTTTGAAATTACAAAAAAAATGAAAACCTTTGTAATAGTTAAAATGTCAGTGCAATCTTTAATTATTTGGATAAATAGTTTGAGCATCTCAGTGCTTATGAAGTCAGTAACTTGATAACAGATTGTATTCTGACCATCTCAATAATAATATTTATGATTATAAAATAAAATAAAGTGAAGTTAGATACTTTAGGTATAAAGCAGAACCTTGAAAATCCTCGTATACTTTTAGAGATTGGCAATATACACGGCAAAACTTTTACTAACCTTACGTATCGCGTTACATATAAACTAAACAGAGTTCCCAGCCCACGTACGTATTCATACCTAAAAATACTTTAACTATAAAAATATAGAGATGACATCTTAGAGAATTAAAAAAGATTTTACAGGTCAAACGATAATAAAAGTGTAAAGAACAATGCTCAAAAATGTATGGCCACCGTCCCCACTTTGTAGCACTTTAAGATATATGTTAATCGAAAGGTATTAGTCAGCTCTCCATTTTATTGACTTATATTATACTTATATGACAGCAAAGCTCAAATGTGTATCCGAAAAAAGTTATATCGCCTTAAAGAAACCGAAATCAGTCACAATTATGTTGCTGTTTATTGTACTTTTTCGAAATTATAGCCAATAAAATACATAATTAACAGTGTAGAATATAAGAAAAATATAAAAGATTATTTATTTATTTATTATTACGCGCCGTATATGACCCGATTTTTTCTTTTTTGTGGGCACGAGTAAGTAGTTTGTCTCTTGGGAAATTTACTACTTTAGGCTGGGTGTGGGGTGGATGGCCCTCAACCTAAGACATTTAAGTGTCATGCCTCAGGGGCACCCCCTGTGGGGCACGAACCTCGGCCTGAACCGTCACCGACTAACAGGATGTGCGGAAGGCACGCTCTCTAGGAGCGAACGCGGCGCGTATTCCTGCCTTGGCGGCGAGAACGGAACCGCGGACGTGTTGTTGTGGCTTCGCGAGCCGTATGAGCTCTACGTTGAGCGATCGCGATCCTATCACTCGGCTCTTTGAGAGCATATATAGGTCTGAAATTGTCTAAATGCCTTCCAATACCAAAGTACCACACGATACTGACGACATGCGCGCAGGCACCAACTGTTCTCATAGCAGTTAAGCATAAATAATAATATGCCTGAATGGCGTTTATATCCTGTGCGTTATTTAAAACCAAATACCTGTAATAGGTCGCATTTGACCTATGTTTGGATAAAATTCGACCCCTCAAAAGAGTGCAATCTGCCGTGTTTATACCGTATTGGTTCATAATTAGGCTTGAAGTTGCACCAACTTCTATGTTGCAGACGCCACCACGTAAATGTTCGCTATATAAGAAGCTAATATAGGAAGCTGCTAGTTATAAGTGTGAATATGTCCCCAAACTAAACAAAATAGTATCCTTGTTTGACAATTCAGGGAACGGTATATTTATGGACTCATCAGTTAATATTCTGAACGTAGCCCGCTGCCTGTAACGTAGTTACCCAAGTCATTGTTGATGTGAATTCTGCGATAAATTCGTTCAACGAAGTCTGTGGTATAGACAATGTCATAAAAAAGCTCCCTGGATGTATTGAGAAGCGCACCAGCAAATCGGTAGTCTCTGAAGAGATAAGGAAGTGTTAATACACTTCCTCATCTCTTCATTCAATAATTTGAATACTACATTCCTGAACATTTTAAAATCACGTTTAAATCTCCCGTTTATGGCCTCAATGACCCAACGGACAAATTGTTACTAGATGGGATTTATTTGGTTCTTCATTCGTAAATCTGCGTCTAACGCCATCAGTGAGTGGTTCTTAAAATAGAGGATAACAGTCAACCCCGAAACGAGCCAAGCGTTGAATTTTCACAAGAAAAGGAGCCACAAAACTCTCGCAGCAGAGACCAAAGTCAAAAAGTTCGGCTTCCCGATCCCTTGGGCGAGGGAAACCAAAAACCTTGGAGTCATACTCGACGATTAAATCTCACTCCGTCCCAACCTAAACATGGTTCGCAAGCGGGGCTCGTTTGTGATGAGACGGCTGCACTTACTCCTTCCAAGTAAGGATACATGAGACTTGTATTAGGCCAATCATGACGTACGCGTGCGTAGTTTTTGCACACCTTAGGCCACATAGCAGGATCCATAAGTTACAAATAATTCAGAAAAAGTTCATGCGCAAAGCGACGTGAGCACCGCGGTTCACGCGTAACGAGGATCTCCACATCGACTTCGAGTTGCCGACCATCTAGCAACACATGAAACTCTGTTCCCGTGGTCCCGTCGCTACTTTGAAATGGCTGCCACTCACCCCAACCAACTAATGGTTGAGGCATCCGGGTACGGGATGTACCATCTAGAATATCCAAAATTAGAAGTCCTAGACATGCTCTCGAAGAGCCGGGTGATAGGATCGCGATCGCTCAACGTAGAGCTCGCGAAGCCACAACAACACGTCCGCGGTTCCGTCCTCGCCGCCAAGGCAGGAATACGCGCCGCGTTTGCTCCTAGAGAGCATGCCTTCCGCACATCCTGTTAGTCGGTGACGGTCCAGGCCGAGGTTCGTGCCCCACAGGGGGTGCCCCTGAGGCATGACACTTAAATGTCTTAGGTTGAGGGCCATCCACCCCACACCCAGCCTAAAGTAGTAAATGTCCCAAGAGACAAACTACTTACTCGTGCCCACAAAAAAGAAAAAATCGGGTCATATACGGCGCGTAATAATAAATAAATAAATAATCTTTTATATTTTTCTTATATTCTACACTGTTAATTATGTATTTTATTGGCTATAATTTCGAAAAAGTACAATAAACAGCAACATAATTGTGACTGATTTCGGTTTCTTTAAGGCGATATAAATTTTTTCGGATACACATTTGAGATTTGCTGTCATACAATAAAATGATCAAAATACTAAGGCCTTTCAATTAACATAGGTTTTAAAGTGCTACAAGCTGGGGACGTTTTGAGCATTGTTCTTTTTGTATTGACGTGTGCAAAAAAGTATGCTGTCACCAACTCATCGAATTATTAGGTGTATTGTCATAAATCACTTCACTAGTCTAATTGTATGTAAAAAAACATTCCTTTGAAAATACATACCGCTTATAATGATGGTTCCAAAGAATGACATTAAGTGGTGCCATAATAAAAATATGTGTCCAACAACACTGCTATAGAAACTTAGCTCTAAATTACGTAACGTCTATGCTATTACTACTACGTCTATACTATTTTACTACAAAGTTTGACCTCTCTATACATTAAATAGGCGCTTGTCTCCAGTAAGAGTTACGAAGGTTATCACTAAAGGTATGGGCCATCTACACCGATTTATGACGGGTCAATACTACATAAGTAATGCTTGCGTTTATTTTAACTCTTATCATGTAACAAACAAGGTTCAGATTCGTATGCTTATGTGGTTTAAGTTTTTGTCAAGTGGAAGAAAAAAAGTGAAACGTAACAAAGTATCTGAATTTGATGTTAAATTTTGATGTATAATGTAATTTTAGTGCATAAATATGTTTTAGAGCTGCCACGTCGCTTCACTGGGAGTTCAGTGCTGTGAATATTTTAGTCTACAGGATAAAAAGATTTTTTGAACAGTAATGCAGTTAAATATGTAGTAACTTCTTTGATTATTCGTAAATTATAAAATGATGGAAAAAACATAAAAAAAGCCGTGGCTGGCCTTGACACCGCAACCCCTGGATATCCGTCCTTGACACCGCAACCCCTGGATATCCGTCTCAGATCCCTCACCAAGTAGGTAGTTATGTTATCGGAGCACTTGAGTTGGCTTTTAAATTCTTAACTCTTTTGTATTCAGAAATCTGTAGTTCAAATTTTAAACTTTTTGATAGCAGGATTCACACCAGTTTCAAAGCCTTCCCTTTAGAAATTCCAGAGCACCCTCAAAAGGGGGCCCTGGAATTGCTGCCTACCTAAGACAGTATTTATCTATAAGTCCTGCCCTGCCTGTAATTTCATCAGATGTGACCTTTTACCATAATTTACACCAAAAGACTTAAACTACTCGATATAAACGAAAAGTGAAAATGTATTCTTTTATTTATGGACCGTTTGTCGTCCTTACTTACTTATCACCTGTGACTAGACTGCATTCTACCGCCTGATAACCAAATACCACAACATGACCTGGTTTTGTTTGTTCTTCAAGAAAACAAAATAAACCATTTGTAAAATTTGACCTTTAAGAGATAGGTACGCATTAATAAGAACAATTCATACATTTAACATAGCAAGTGGTTTAAGTAACATCAGTAAAATTATTTATATATCTTTCTAAGATGTACCTTTCCATTGCTGTTATCAATTATGCAATAACTTACGCTGCACATACTCCTTTTTGGCGCTTCGCTTGATATCAAATCCGTAAAATCAAATTTCAATAACAAAAAAATAATATATGCGTGCAGAATACAATATAGTAGAATATTATAATAGTAATAGTAGAAATTTAGAATAGAATAAGAATAAGAATAATTTATTTCGCAAATATAGGTATACAATGTTGTTATTTTATGTGAATACAAGTTCAAGGTTCAGCTATATTTTACCAAAGGGCATGCGAAAGTTAAGTTTAACAATATAAAGCCCATGAATCATCATCATCATCATATCAGCCTATAGACGCCCACTGCTGGACATAGGCCTCCTCCAAAAGTTTCCACCCTGCGCTGTTGTGCCTCCCTCATCCATCGGCTTCCCGCCGTCCTAATCTGGTCGTCGGTCTATCGTGTGAGGGGTCTCCCCACCCTGCGCTTTCCGGTGCGCGGTCGCCATTCTAGAACTTTTCGGCCCCAACGGCCATCAGTTCTTCGCGCTATGTGCCCTGCCCACCGCCACTTTAACCGGGAAATCCTGAGCGCTATGTCGGTCACTTTGGTTCTCCTGCGGATCTCCTCGTTTCTGATTCGATCACGCAGGGAAACTCCCAACATAGCTCTCTCCATTGCCCTCTGAGTGACGGTAAGCCTTCTGAGAAGGCCCATAGTCAGCGACCACGTTTCAGCTCCATATGTCATCACTGGCAACACACATTGGTCGAAGACCACATTACCGCAGTGTCTGAAGCCCATGAATAGATTAAAATAAATAACAATCTTACTAACAGTACCAGCACAAAAGGAACACACATGCAATATAAATTTGTTATGTATAACAAGACATTTCAAGATCAAGTACAATTAACAACAAAAGTCCAGATATCCTAAAACTCTTTCTCGTTTAGAAAATCGGCTACACTATAATATGACTTCGCTGCTAAAAAACCACGCAATTTGTTTTTGAATAACTGTAGCGGCAGGTCTTTCCAGTCCTTAGGAATCTTATTAAATATAACTGGCGCCATGCAATAAACACTTTTGTGCATTAGAGCTGTCCTATGGGTCTGTAAACACAGTTTAGAATTATCGCGTCTGTTCCGTGGGACTAGGTCTGCGCAAAGTTGAAAGCGGCTGGGATTTGATTTTACAAATATGGCTATTTCTAAGATGTATAGAGATGGCAATGTAAGAATATTATATTTCCTAAAATATGGTTCACAACTATCCGTAGTTTTAAGCTTAAACATCGCTCTAATGCAACTTTTTTGTATTTTAAAGACTATTTCTCTATTTGTTGAATGTCCCCAAAATATTATTCCGTAGCGTAGATGAGACTCAGCTATACCATAGTAGGCCGTAATAAGAGCATCAATATTTATTATTGATGAGAGAGTGTGAAGGGCATAGGCAGATTTGTTGATTTTTTTGCATAGGCTGTCCGTATGCGCCTTCCAGTTAAGTTGTCTATCCACTATGAGTCCTAAGAATGTTGTTGTTTCAACTTCATCTATAACTATATTATTGTAGTGAATATTAAGAGCCATAGCAGTTGTTTGCTGCCTGAAATGAATAACTTTTGTTTTGTTTAAGTTTATTTTAAGATTGTTCTCATCTAGCCAGTTTACAATTTGTTTTAAGGTAAGATTAGTGTCGTCTTCGTAGGTCTCTACTCTCTTACATGGTATTGTTATTGCACTATCATCTGCAAATAACGTTAACGGTTGTTCAATATACTGAGGCAAATCATTAATATATAGTATAAACAATAAAGGGCCTAAAACGCTCCCTTGTGGTACTCCGAAAGCGAGCTCGCGGCTTGTAGACCTGAATATTTTTTCTCGCTTTGTCGTAATATTAATATGTCTTATTTCTGTTGTTTGTTTCCTATGTTTAAGGTAAGATTCGATAAGTTTTAATACATTGCCTCTAATACCGTAGCCTTCAAGTTTATTTAAAAGAATATTAAAATCTACATGATCGAACGCCTGAGTCATATCGCAGAAAAGTCCAGAGACAGGTATACGTTTATCGACGTTGCTAATAACACCATTTAAAAAGTCGTATATGGCCATGTTAATAGTTCTATTTAATCTAAATCCTTTTTGTTCATTGCATAAGATGTCATTTCTTTCAATAAATTGGTACAATTCCTTAGATATATATTTTTCAAATATTTTTGATAGTACTGGGATAAGAGATATGGGTCTATAGCAATTTAAAAGTTCTCTATTTTCTTTTTTAAAAAGTGGCCTTATCACGGATATAGAAGGACAATGACTCAAATCGCGCATTATCTGTCGATAATTGTCCATAGAATCGACAGTCCCTAAATACTAGAGCGAGTCCGTATCTTGGTGCCATGGAACATCTCCAGTGACTCGGAGGGCCAAGTGGCGCCACGCCGCCGCCCGCGACTTCTCGAGAAGCCCGTCGCGCGCACAGAGCACGCTCGACACGCGCCAACCAACCGTACACTTCACACTTCAATTCAATTAATTTTTTTCTATCTAATACTTACATAATTATATTGCCTATTATTATTATCATTTTCATGTTCATATAATTTGTAAATTGATTAATGAATGTACTTTAATGTTAGTCTTGTAAGCGTGTTGGATGTTTGTCTCTTAGCTTGTAAGATCAAATGATTTAATAAATAAATAAATAATTAAATGTACTACCTAGTAGCTAAACGGCATTCTCGAACACAAAACGTTTACCAACTATCCATTAGTTCCCTTTCTCATACCTTACGGAAGCAGTGTGATAGGTGCGTGATTGATATAATATAATATATTAGGGCATGTGAGTACTGAACACAGAATTGCGTGTTCCACAATAGTTTGTATTGTTTTCTTTACAAATAACATATAGGCCGATGTATGTACGAATGCATTACATAAATTTATTGCTGACTGCTTATAGTTGAAGAGGTAGCGCTATGGTTACGCAAGTCATTTTATCCCGGCGGAAAATCTTAACAATAATAGTTTTCTCCTTACAGATAATAGCTCTGGTCGTCAGCGGCTCCGATAGCGGAGAATCTAAAGGAGATAGACTGATAAAATCATTAGAAATATCTACTCCATAGACTTTTATACCAAGCAACACTGTTCTAGACGATTGTTTTAAACACATAGGTATTAAGTCATTTAAAACAGTTTCAGAGGTTTTTTTTCCAATGATTTTATCAGTCACTTCTTTAGCTCCACTTTTGCGGCAAATGACGCTTACTTTACTGATTTCTTAACATATAATAACTGGATAAAAAAAAATCAGAATATATTTCCTAGAAAAAGTTGTAGCACTGCCTCCCGAGCTATTAAGGATAATACGCGTTTTGTATTTTGTTGGTAAAACTTTCTAATAATATATGGATACAGTTTGCTTATATTTTGTTTTGTACGTGATAAAGATGTTTTATATTTGTCTTTCATGAAATAAATACATGTGTTTTATTTACAGACACGGAATAACAGTATCTGTTTACAAAGCAAACACTTTTTGTTTTGTTCATAGATAGGAAAATAAATAAGAATTACCATAAAAAGTAGGTACATGAGTGTAATTGCGTAACAAAGTAACAAACATACACATAGACGCACACAAATGCTCGGACACACTGAAGTCCTTGGTGTTAGTCTTCTTCATTATCCAGACAGAACTTTTACCCCACTGTAAGTACGGGCCAATTCCAGTGACAAAAGAAACTTAGTCAACAAAAATCAAGCTGACCAAACGATTGGTCTAGTACTTTTATATCAAGTTCGTAATAAGCTTTGTCCGCTTATACCCAAAGAATGAAATGGGTGGTGACACCTTCTATTACTCCGGCATTACACTACTAAAGTAGTGCAATTAATCAGAATCAAAGTACTTAGATTGCATCTATTTGGTATGCCGTTGGAGTACAGTCGTGTTCACAGCTAATTATGAAGAGCCAATACAGGCTAATGAGCTTAACGATTAGAATTCAACAGACAAATTGAAAACCAATAATTGAACATTGGAATTTGGAGTCCAAATGTTGTACTTAGCTTAGATTTTAATACAATTTTGATATACCAGCTTATCTGTCACAGCCACATCAATATAAATGAATCCTTTAACTTGATTTGATAAACCAAAAAAATGTATTGCAATAAGTAATAACTGAAAAAGAGGGATCTAATATCTCTTCACACTTCAAAATCGGTAAAGAGAGAGTATCTATGATGTTCGTTTTAGCTTATTCTGTAAGTTTGTTAATGCCATATTCGCAAAAGATAGAGTTTTCGACTCGAGGCTGATTAGTATTTCAATCAAACATGCCAAAATTACTAAAGCATTAAACGCCTACAGTCGAAATATTTGTTTGAAACGACAGACATCTGTTTAGATAACTTATTTTAGAACCATGAAATTGTGAACCCTTCCACTTATGGATCTATGTCGCTATCAAAGCAGGCTTAAAATATTATTGATTATTCAAAATGGCGACCTGTAGGGTTAAAGGATCGCTTATGAAAATGGAAATTGAATTTAGGGATATTCCACGGTCTTGATCTAAATATACATTTATATATTATGAGTTTTTGTATTACGCAGACCTCTTTTCATGTCACCTATGGACCCTATGTTTATATTCTTTTGGGAGAGAATGTTTGTATGAAACCTTTGTTGAGGTCAACCAATAGCTTTATTGAATTAAAAAAGGCAAAACATTCCTTTGAAAGGGTTGGAGGCTTTGCGAGAATTCTCTTTCATACGTTTTATTGACTGATGTATTGGAATATAAAGGAGATATTTTCTGTATGCCGCGCCTTTGCGAATATTTAAATAGACAGAAAACACGACTATAGTCGTAAATTGTCGTAAAAATTCACTAACTATTACGTCACATTTAGGTTTTTGCAGTTGAAATAAAAATACTATTATGTCTACAGTTAACGTAGGAAACCTAAATAGTTAAAAGAAAGAAGAGAAGACAAGGAATTTGTACTCTATCTTATTGACTTCTATTGAAGAGTCAATCTTCTGGATTTAGTTTATGTCGGTAAATACTTTAATTATATACTCCTTATAGGATACAAGAGTATAACATTAGGGATTGCATGGTGATAAGTAAACATTGTCTGCTACAGTAATAACAATAATACAACGCTGTGTCATGCGAAAAATATTTTGCACAGTCCAAAATGCTGCCGTTAATCTATCTGTTAAAAACAAGCAGGAAGATGTAGCATAGGTACGTATCCTCTGTCAGTGGTCACGAAACAAGTTGACCCGTGACGAAGGTCATTGCAATTTAATCGTTGAACTAACCAAATTTAATGTTGTTTTACCTCTCGACCACTCGTTTTGTATAAAAGGCAATATTAGTATAGTTACTTTGTTAACCTGTTGTAACTTAAGCAATCGATTTTACGTTGTTTCTACCATGTTAAGTCTCATCATCATCATAACAGCCAATTTACGTCCATTGCAGCTGGCTATAGGCCTTCTTCATATTGCCACCTTTAACTCCCTCATCCATCGGGTTTCCGCCGTCCTAACTAGGTCGTCGGTCCATCGTGTAAGGCTCCCCCACCCTACGTTTTCCGGCTTAATTCTACTAAAAATAAATATTCAGTAAAGAAATATAAACAACAAAAAACCTCTCTCGCTGTCAGTCAAACAAAATAATATTGAAAGTCAACAATCGCCAATTATGCTCAAATGTTTTGACAGGACAATAACGCCCACTACACTTACGTTATTTTGATCCTATACAATTAACTTTAGAGGTCACACTGGGGTCAGAATAAACACTTTGTTTGTATTTGTTGTTTCGTTTACAATATCACTTTAAAATAACAGTATTCACTTACCATCATTGTTTTTCATTCGTTTGGTATTTTGAATCCTACGCAATTACAAATCCGATTCAGAGTGATTCATAAATTATTGTCCTGAGTTTGAATGTCTCGTCTCTTTCTTATCGTAAGGTCTGTTACTGTTCTATTATCTGAATTTTAGTTGCCGCTAAAGGCGTCTGACTTGGACATTTTATTGGTTACGTCATCACTATAATTAATTAAACAGAATATTTATTTTGAATTTGTATCAATTCTAGAACACTGTTGCTAGGACCGGATCTTGGGCCTTATTATGAAAGGGTCAAGAAACAGTGGGTCATCAATAAGTTCTAGAATGCGGCTTTCAGTTCCTATTGAATTTCACTTATACTTAAATATCACTTCTATGAATAAATATGTTTTAATTTTCAATTCCTGTATCTTTAAGCATTTTCGTTTTCTATAAGCATTGATAAAATATAAAAGTACACCATGTTTTAATAAGAATATTCATTAATTCCTGTAGCTCGAGGAAAATGAAAGTCTATTAATTTTATTTTGACGTTACTGTAAGAAACAATAACCACGATACGATGACAGGATGAAATTAAATGATGGCGGGCGACGAAACACCTGATTTCATTGTGAAACGAAATTCAAAAGAACCCGTTGCTTACTTTCCCTACCCTTGAAATATGGAAAATATTTGTTCATTTTGATTATGAAAACATTTTGTTTTACAAAAATCTAATAATATTTGGTTTTGATTACAAATTATTATTAACTTGGTTTGGTCTCTCAACGTGATTTTATAAACCAACACGTTTCAATATGCAGGATATTTTATCTGCTTTTTTCTGTTCCCTAAGTTTGTTGTACCAAGTTTGCTATGTTTGTCTATCTATATTCGATATGGTGCCGTCAGTAGATGGACATAATGGATTGGTATACAATCTAATCTAATCAAATTCTTCCTAAATCACCTCCAAATATAATCACTAAATCATTATAGTAATTTAGAGGAGATCACAGAGTAGTAAAAGATAGCAAGACAAACATTGTCGCTACCAGATAGAGATACTCTGATCAATGAAAATCAAAATAGTAGATACAAAGTACTTTTAATGTTATTTTTAATGTAAAAAAAGAAAGTTAGTGTAAAAAGCGCAGATACGGAGCTGCATGTAGTACTAAATATATTTCTGGTACTTTCTGGTACTGGTTGTTTGATCCTTCAGAGTAAACATCTCATTTTTAATATGTATTAAAAATAATTATTTATTTACAAATCGTAATTGAGAAAAAATTCCGCACCACGTTCCAACAAAAAAGCGTAAAAATTCCTTCAATTAATAGTCCGCACAGCCGCGAAGAGGACAAACACTCTAAACTTCCCTTTTTAAGCTGAGTCAAAATGTTTTTTGTTCAGTTAACAGGGACAACCTCTGAAGTGGGGATATTCGATTATTCTTGTTTAAGAACACTCTCATGATTTGTATTTAACTTTCTTAGATTACTTTAAACTGCTAAAAGTAATATGATTTGTTAGTAAAACCTTTTATGCAATATGAATAAATCTTAAATAAAAAATATTGTTAAAAAAATGCACAAAAAATTTAAGTAAATCTGGTGCGAAGTGGTTGCGAAACTCTTTATATTACAGAGAGGCTATGCATGTAATCTATGTATTTAAGAACTACTTCAGCACTTTGTCAAGCTATTTGACAAGCACAATAATGGCTAGACAAATATCAGTGTATGTCAACACTGTGCAATGAAAACAGACCCCATTTTAGTCATACCATTCATTTTCCACTGCACGCAAGTTCTTATTCCGTCACCATTGGGACTAAAAAAACAATCTTAAATTATTCAACAACCTAGCTTATTTGGGTCAAGTAGTTCAAGGTAACATAGTAACATATTACATAATACTTTCAATCGCTTACGTTATAAATGAGGTCTCATAAGTGGGGAACACGGAGAGGCCTTCACCCAAACCAGACTAATGACGTTCTGCAGGAAACTGCCTACTTTGTCACCGGAAATGCCAGCCATGTTTGTTTCTATAATCATACACTTTTTATTATATATACGTAAAATATAAAATAGTCAAATTATTTTTGTTGTAAAATGTTGTTATAGAATGTTTCGTATTTTACTTTTTAACTGAATGTATAGCCTTTTCTTTTTATAGTGAAGCTTGACGGAATAACTCTGCCTAATGGTTAACATGTTTTAGAGTACACGATGATACTTAATAAACATGATGGTTCGCACTATGAAGACTGAGTTCAGTGATGATTTTTTCATACCTCTATTGAAGAACAAAGAAAACTCAAGGAAATGCTGAAGTTATTTGATTTTGATTCGTCATTCTAGAAGTGCTTAGAAACGAGACAGGTTTTCTCCCTTAGTTGGCTTTAAATATCCTCGAGAGAAGGCAGAATCATGCCAAGCTACTACCTCAACAACCACACGGAATACCTTACTATGTTAGTGGCTATAAATTCATAATAAATAACATAAGCATACCTAAGTCTACGTGCACCGTGGCTTAAGATATTTACGTCTGCGGAATACCTAGTGTGGTCAATGTGATTTAAAATCTAGATGCGATTGTGTGATGCGAGCCGGCATCGCTTTCAGTTTAGAACTTACTGTTACGTGATTTATGGAATAGAATTTATATTAGACTGTTAAGTAGGAAATATTGTAAAAAAAAATTTTCAGGTCACATAATTTTACTTTACTAGGCAATAAAAAAATCTAGGACCATGATAATCATTGGGTAGCACAAACAATTAGTTCTCCGTGAAATTAGAATTCATAGCGTCGTAGATGGCAGCCACATACCATTACTGTCATGAAACCAAAGCAGTTAGGTATTCAACATGACACGAAAATTATCTTTCTTGCATGACATGTCATAATTGCTCAAGGTACCGGTTCTTATAAGCATTAGAACAAAATGCATATATATTATAAAGTCAAGATATTCGTTGTGGATCACGCCAATAATTGACCCCTTGCTTGTATGCTCTCCCCTGACTAGTAGTACAGTATTTATAACACTCTGTTAAAGCTGATGAATATAGATACTTACAACAAAATAAGCTTACGAAAGCTTTACGATATTTTCTAAAATATATTCATAATTAATGAGGAGAAATTCTTTTCCCTAAAATATTTTCGTTCGCTACAACTTGAGGTTACTGTTCATCACTCCCTATTAAAACATTTTCTTACAATAGCAAAGTAATTTATTATAACGTGAACATCATTAAATAAATCATCTGAAATTTCTTATAATTTATTGCTTGTTCAGTGATTGCGAAATTATAATTTACTAACTTAATGTTTCATTTTATTTGTGTTGACGTAATTAACAATTTAATTTGTTTTTAGGGACAATTAATTTTGCAATAATGTAATTTAAAATACTTTGAAAGGACCATAATGAGCGAAAAGTACTTTTTCTAAAGTAATGTCATTTGCATAACTTTGTGTACTGCGTACTGAGTTTTACAAATTAGTTGGAAATACTAAAATTGCAGACGCTCGTTTTGTACAACGAAATAAGGTCAAGCCAAATGGATTGATAGAAAAAAAGGACCCCAGATAAAGTTTGTGTGGGTTGCGGTTTGTTTTGAATTTATACGTTTGAATAGATTATTGAAAAACAAAAATTTAAAAGTAAAATATATTTATAATGTAGGGACAATATTGTAAATGGTTAATAAAGTTTGCTAATAACAAGCTGTCACATGTACAGACATTACACGTCTAGGCGGAGTTAGTGTTTAACTCTATCATACAAGAGGTTTGCTAACGCAGAACACTAAGTAATTTCTGTCTTCTTGTCTTCCTAGCTCTCATAAAAGCAGAACCTAAATGACATAAGGCGTGAGTCTACGTATGTATGTTATGTAACATGCCGTGACAAGATGTATTTCTGTAAAGCTACTAAAATAGTTTTCTTGAAATAAGTACAACTATTAGCGTATAGTAAGTACTCATTTGACACAAACTTTTAACATAACAGTAGCAAGAGTCCGTGCCAAGTTCCTTTGGCAGTTGGAACAGGTTAGAGTTGTTAATGTTAATTAGATTAGTGCAAGTTCTATTACTATAATAAACGAAGCCAAATAACTGTTTAATATGTTGTGTAGTAATACTGACAGGTTTTTTGTTATTCTTTGATAGCATTTGTAGCATGCTATAAACACACCACTACAAGGACAACTCCTCTACTCATGAATTGATACATGAACTATATATACCTCTGTGTCCACATAATACATACATATAAGATATATATACACAATAAGTGCCTTAACATATTATGTTAAGGCACTTAAACCCTATACCAATCCGTCTGTTCAGCGTGGTATTAGTAGGCCAAGTATCCCTCCGGGAGGAGGCCCGTCCCTACAGTGGGACATTAATGGGCTGTTATGAATGATGATAAATGATTAATAGATTATTATTTCTGCTTAGCAAATTTTTATTACTTCCACAGGTATAAAATGTCGTCTCCTAATATCACGCTGGACACAAGTATTAGTAAAGACAAACATAAATACCTAATAACCGCATTGCTTTCAGAGAGCTTACAAATGCAGTCACATGGTTCATAACAGCTTCAAGTTTATCATCGTCATCATCATCAGCCTATTGCAGTCCACTGCTGGACATAAATATACCTCTCCCAACACAAAGTTTATATTCTTTTTAAACTATAAGTAATAAATGTAATCTAACATTTTAATGAACTTACTGTAAATAATCTTCTGTATATCTATATATTGCATGAAAGGGTAAAGAAAGTTAAGTCACAAGGGATTGTGATTGAAAGAAATAGAAAAACTGCCAACAATTTTTTACAATTGACGATGTTTTATAAAAAATAGTTGTACAAAAAAGCAATCCTTAAAAAGATAAAACAACTAATATTTAAGTAGAAATGAAAGTCGAATAAGTCTTTTATAATAATAGTGAAACAAGTGACCAAACGTCCACATCAAATCCCACGAAAGAGAGATCCAATATTAATTAAAAGTTTGAATCCCGCGAGTGCACAGTTACAATTAGTAAGATGAGGGTGACTATGCTTTCGTTACATCTCGGACTCCTAATAAGAATATATAATTTACAACAGTTTTTTTTTGTTTTTGAAATGATAAGTAGGCTGTTGTTAAAAAGTACAACAGTAGTAGGTACTGTGTAAAACTACCTCAACTCAGATTACATTGTAAATTTTTATGGCCAGAGTTGCGTACCAGCACGAAAGGTTCGAGTAATGCAAGTATTCTAGCCATCCTGGAGATTTATGGGCAAGAGAGGAATACCATGGGTTTTTTTCAGTACAGTGTACTTTCATATTTTCAGGACTCCGACACACCTGTCCAAAGCCTGTAAAACGTTTTCTACAATAAGCGAAAGATTGTATTGTAGGTATAAAATAAGTATGTAGCATAAATTGTAACATTTTCTAGCAGCAATTATATTTTTACAGTAACAAAAAGTATTAAAATTATGTTTTAGTGCAATTCAGTAATACACTTCTCATCAAAAAAATTGAAACGGTGTGCAAGTTTGTGTTTTGTAAGGATTATCTGAAAAATGTGTATATTTAGGATCATGTGTTATATGTCATTTAATAGGGAATTTAATGACGTTTTTAAATAATAATGGTAATGTTCTAAATTCAAATTAAATTTTCATACATTTCGGATTTTGTTTAACAAGTCGTTTTTGCCCTGTACGTACTTTGACGTAAACTGATAAAATGAAGCACGTAAATAAAAAAAAAGCTAGGAAATGTTTATTTAATAACTCGTATACCCTTTCCTAGCCCTCATTACTGCTTCTGTACTGTTCTTCATCGATAGGATGAGAGTCACGATCAAATATAGTGGCGTTCTATTCCATTCCTCTTGGATTGCATTTTAAAGCTGGCTAAGTGTTTACTACTAATTCGTCATTTCTATTCATCTCAAAGATGTTTAGTCGGATTCATGTCCGGGCTACTTGCTGGCCAATCAATAATAAAGATATCGTCTTCAGTAACATAATCTCTTACGACGCTCGCGGTGTTTGCCCTAGCATCCTCGTACATAAATGTCAAACCGGGGTCAAATAAATATGCATAGGGCATCACAAGAGGTTCAAGATACTGTTCGATGTACCTATGACTGTTAAGAAAGGGTAGACGGGACCCAAACACAAAGACAAACTCTGTCTTGTCGTTGCCACTAATTTCTCCGCAAACAGTCCATGAACCGCCACCATGGATGACCTTTTATTTTAATCCTGCATGGTGCAAAGCGTTCTCCATCACTTCTGTAGACCTTAGCCCTTCCATCGTTACCATACAATACAATTTAACACTCATAAAAAAGGAGGAACTTGTTCCACTTGATGTATGACCAATTTAGGTAATTACGTGAAAAGTTAAGACGCACTTTTCGATAATCTGCAGTTGATTTCTTCCTATTTGTTGGCTTGTAGAGTACTAGTCCACGTTTCTTCAACCTTCTTCTATTTGTAGAGTCACTTACATCCACTATAGGTTCATCATGAAGCTGCTGCTGTGGTTGAAAGACATTAAGGCGTAGATTTTGTAAGAAAGGTGTTACTATAAATCGATCTACTCGGTCAGAAGTTACCTGTTTTCTGCCAGATCTCTAACGGCGCGTAAGCAAACCAGTCTCCTGATAGTGTATGCAGATTCTATGAAAAGACGACAAGCTTAGATGCAATCTTTCAGCCGTAATAACCTGACTAAGTCCAGAATTCAGCAATGCCACCACTTGGCGGTTTTTGCGGGTAAACCTCGCGTGGACGCAGTAATAAGAGGAGCGAGGCACTCTAAGTGCGCGATACAGGTTATTAAATAAACGTTGTCAGCTTTTTGTTTCATTTACATGCCTAATTTTGTCAATTTCCGTCAAACTACGCACAGGGTGAATACGACTTGTTAAACAAAATACGAAATCTATGAAAATTTAATTTGAATTTAGAACATTAACATTATTATTTGAAAACCTCATTAAATTCCCTATTAAATGATATATAACACATAATCCTAAATATACACATTTTTCAGATAATCCTTACAAAACACAAACTTGCAACTGTTTCGATTTTTTTGATGAGAAGTGTATTTCATTGACTGCAACTGAAATGATTTCCTGTACTATAAAACAAATTGTTAGGTTTATCAAATCTAAACTCTCAAAGAACAAAATATTGGGACATTCCTAGTTAAAGCAAATACGTAGAATCTCTACAAATACCCTATTTTAAAATGAATCTTGTATTTATTTATCCCAAAACAACAATCCGTTATTTACGAAACTAATGAAGGTTTTGGGATTTATCTTTAAATAATAAAAGAGATTGGGCAAAATTAACCCAGAACCAACAGGAACAAAATACACACATCAAAAAAGTCTAAGCAACATGAATGATATTACAAATTTACCATTTATATTAATTAATTTCTAAGTATTTACTCACTCAAAGTGTATAGGTAAGTAAACTTCAAGTATATAGGTAAAAAAATTTCGATTATGTTTTGTTTTTTTTCATAAAATTCAAATGACTGCGAATTTGTTTGAATTTGAGTGCATGTTAATTGCTACGTTTTAGTCTTGATTTTATAATTTTACCAACCATTTAAATACAGTTGGCGACAAAATTGAATTGTTAGATATTCTTTACGTCATGGAGCGACGTCATTTGACGGCAGATGAAATGCAAAGAGCTGTAGGGATGTTGCAAGCGGGAAGTAATCAATCTCAGGTATCTCGACATTTTGGTATTCATAGAAGTGTTATTTGTCGTCTTTGGCAGCGCTACAATAATACAGGGGAACCCGCTGAACAGCATCCAGGCCGTAAAAGGAGTACAACCACTCGGCAAGACCGGTACATACAACTGACTGCAAGACGCCAGCCGATGTTAACCGCTCGAGAGATAAGTTTGAGGCTACAAAATTCAAGTGGTGTTGATGTAAGTCCCCAAACTGTGCGAAATCGACTGCATGAGTACGGCCTACGAGCTCGACGCCCTATCAGGTGCCCACCGATACGTCACGGGAATCGCGCTCGTCGAAATGAATGGTGTAGAGAACGCATAACATGGACCCAGGAACAATGGGATAAAATTATGTTTTCCGATGAGTCGCGATTCGGGTTTAGGCCTGATACAAGAAGGGTGCGAGTGTACCGTCGACCCGGAAATACTGAAAGACTCAGGTGCGTTCAGGAAGTTCATCCATACAGCGGCTCAACAGTTATGGTATGGGCGGGTATTATGAAGAACAGGCGAACTGAGCTCGTTTTTGTAAATGGAAACATGAACGCTGAAAATTACGTTGAGGATATTCTCAGACCTTATGTCCATCCATTTGCACAAACCTTTGGCTCCGATTTTACGTTAATGCATGACAATGCGCGTTCACATACAGCTCGGCGAACCAGTGAATACTTAGCAACGGAGAACATCCAGGTATTGCCCTGGCCTGCACAATCGCTAGACCTCAACCCCATCGAGCACGCATGGGACATGCTCCAGAGACGTGTTTTGAAGGACTTGGACGGAGTGACAACAACCCAACAGCTGAAGGATTTGCTACAATTCCATTGGGAGCGAATACCGCAAGATGACATAAACAGTCTCATTAATTCAATGAATAATCGTTGCCGACAAGTTCTGAATAGCAGAGCAGGCCATACTTTGTATTAAATTGTCCTATTCTTTCACAATAAATTCATTTTCTTAAGAAATTTCAATTTGTAAAAAAAAAGTTTAGTTTCTTATGTACCTGTATATTCTAATATTGTTAATTTCTGTTATTAAAAGAACTTATAAAGAAAACAGCTGTTATTTTTACATCATAGAATCCTAAAAATATTATTTTAAAAATAAAATACAACGTTATAATTAAAATAAATGGTAAAATAAATTAATATAAATGGTAAATTTGTAATATCATGCATGTTGCTTAGACTTTTTTGATGTGTGTATATGCCGGGTTATTAGTCTTGCTATGAGAAACATTTTATAAAAAAAAATCACCCCTAGGTGCTGTCCAACTGTAATTACACACAATTAAAAAATAGCTTTTTTCTATTTCATAACTCTAATAAAAACAAAGAAATACATGTAACGTTATCTAATTGATATTAACAGACCGACCCAACCATTCTATCGTCATTACTCGCTATAAAAAAATACATAAGCCTGCGTCATGCGCAGATTCATGTATTATTTTACTTTTTCACTCTTACACCACATGTATTACGGGGTGTCCTACGTGACACAAGTAGGGTACACCGTTGATTTGATGGCGTACGTCGCGTTCGTCGACCACGTAGGACACCGCGTTAGACAGAGATGACACTTTGTTAAATTAAATCATTTAGGAGAATATGTCGTACAGAATCGTGTCCCCACGGTATGCGTACGTTATGGAGCTGTTCTCATATGATAAGTGTAGTATAATATTAAGGTCACGATAGACATGTAGTCATAGAACAGCCTGCAAGTCCAATGGATTTCTTTTTTTTTTCTTATTAAAAAAGACAACTCCAGCACATGCCCAGGCTCATGCCCTGTGTCGCAGGGACTGTTTACAAACATACAATTAACGGACACAAAGAACGCCCAGACTCAGGACAAAAAAAAAATAATTGTCCTGCGTGGGGATCGAACCCACCACCTCGTGCACGGCAGCCGCTTGCGCTACCGTCACGCCACCGAGGTCGTTCGATTTCGTGATTATTGACTTATAGATGGTTATCTGGGTGGTGATGGAGTAAGAATACGATATGGGGTTCTCCATCTCATTCCATGGGTGTCGTAAAACCCGACAAAGGGACTATCCGTGAATATTATCTTTACGAAATAAAAATAAGGAAAACTTGAAATTACACCCTATACCAATCCGTCAGGCCAGCGTGGAATTAGTAGACCAAGTATCCCTTCGTCACGGGAGGAGGCCCGTCCCTGCAGCGTGACGAAAATGATGTATTATTAAACATTAAAACACATAACGTAGTTTTCATTCATAGCTCTTAAGAGCCTTATATCTCTCATACCCCATACATATTCAATAAACAAATAATGAAAATTATATAAGTTTAACATGTGTAATAATGAGGGATATATATTAGTTCTGTTGGTCCTGGGTTTTTTTTGTATGAAATTTGCCCAATGTCCTTTAATACAATAGTTTTTCTTTTATCTTTTAGGGTTATATTGAAGTTAAATGTAGTTTAGACAAAGATAAATGAGATATTTCTGTACTTCGACCTCAATATCTGTTTTAGACTTTATCTCTATTAAGTCAAATTCAACAGTTTTCAGTACCTCAAGACTTTATACAATAAATAGAAAAGTGGTCAGCAGGACAATACTGGATCCCTTTATAGCTGACCTTGCAAGCCAGATTCTTAGTAAGTACTTACTGCTGAAATCTGAAGCAGTAGCAGTGAGGATAATCTAAGAAAAAGCAAAGTAATAAATAAAAGTATAAAATATGCAGATGTTTTATGTGGCTATTTAATGAATGACAAATATATGTATTACAAAATATCTAACAAGCAAAGTTACTTGTTAGTGATTACGTTGTCAAAATAGGTAATATCTAACACAAAAAGATGAGTATAATTAAAACGTTCATTTTTAAGTTGTCAGTTTTGTTTTTTTTTTTTTTTTTTTTTATATTAAACACGGCAATATGACTATATCGAACCTGATGGAAAGCGCGAATATAGTCCATAAATGAAGCCGACGAATAGAAGTCCTAAAACAACTTCAATCCGTCGTCATCATCTTGCCGGTTTGGCCAAATGCTTCTTCACACTGCGTTTGAAGGACCCAATATCATATGATGGAGGAAATACGTGAGCCGGAAGCTGGTTCCACAATTTAATGGTTCGGCATAAGAAGGAATTCCCGAACCTCTTGGTGCGAGCCGATATCCGACAGACCGTCTGAGAATGACTCCGCAAACCGGCACGAGATCGAATAACTCTTCAGAGCACTCTCCATGGTACATGCGATAGAACACACTAAGAGACGCGATATCTCTGCAAAGCTGTAGCGACTCCGCGTGCTCCGTGACCTGGGTGTCATCAACTATGCGGAACGCATGCCGCTGCAGTCGGTCCAGGGCTTCCACGAGATACTTGGCAGAGCCATCCCAAAGATGCGAACAGTACTCCATGCTGCTCCGAACCTGCGTTTTGTAGAGCAGGTACCGCTGCTCCGGTGTGAAGTATCAGGATACCAAGTTTACGTGAAACTGTGGTGATTACTCCTTCGACGTAGTCACGATTGTTTAGATCATGTCGATGGTTCATCCCTAAGATGTTTAAGTTTGTCTGCAGCGACAGCGTGGTGCCCTGAAGAGAGGGTAGTGGTAGAAAGGGGGACTTTTTTGTGCTAAACGCGCAAACCTGTGTCTTTTCGGCGTTGAACTCTACAAAATTTTGGGAGAATCTAAAATGCGTACAAGTAATAATTATCATTGAGTACCATAATTATCATTGAGTACCAAGCTTTATAAAAGTTTATGGTAACAGCAATATTATTAATACTAAGCATAAATTTAAAAAAAGATCATCTCTCAAAATAAGTTTATTCCTAGAATCAACTAAGACTTCATTCTTTACCTATTTTCTATAACAGTCCAGTTTACTGAGTCTATTCATAGCAATTTTACCACCGATTAGTTATTCATTTACAAAATCATTGGCATTCTATAAGAAAAACCCACGCTTTAGTAAGTAAGTTGTGAGTCAGTAGGGTGTTAAGATTGCGTATACAGCCGTGAAATGGTCAATTGTGCCCGCGCGTCGCGAGGACGATTGGGTATTACATACACGTTTGATGATACACTTATTTTATATGGGACAAATCAAATATGTGAGAAATGGGAAGAAATAAATATAAAATATTTTCTACGGGCCAATGGATAGGCATTTGATAGATTGAAACAAGGACCTATACTGTTTTGGATGTGGTTTTTATTTAATTACAGCTAAGTGAAAACCTCTTGTTAAAATAATTATGAAATATGAGTTTTGAACAAATTGATATTGTAGGCTTTTAATGCGCAAAAAGCAGTAAGTTTAATAAAAATATCTGATTAGATCCACATTCCTTCGTAAAGATCATTGTAAGTTTGTGCTGGCTTCTGCTGAGGTTTATAACATTATTAGATTAGGAACAACTGCATAAATTGTTGTGCGAAAGATTTCTTACAATATTATTATAAAGACGACAAAAAATAGAAAAGAAAGGAAATCTTCCATCTTCGTAAACGCTTTTCTTTTATGCGAAATACTTCGAAATATATAAAACAAAACCAAGGGCTAGTTGGAAAGATGGTGTTAAGGCACATACGGGCAGGACCGAGGGAGGTGATTTTATCTTAATATCAACGACAAGTAGTATCATGTTACACTTGGGTCATTTTATGAAAGTAGCACAGCTGTATAGTAGCGCTATTATATTACACGATTGCCTTCTTTCCACATTATTATGACCGCAATTGTTGATAATGTTATTGGTGACGTTTTTACTTAATCTTAAGTGACAACTGCTAACAGGCAACTTTCATCTTTCAACATGCTAACCGCTCGCTTGCTTACGATTTCGAAAAAGTCTTCGAACTTTGCTCTTGAAATTTAACTCAATGAACACGGCACGGCTTCTCTCATTAAAGCTTAACTTGCCATCGCTTTAAGTGCCCTCCCTAAATATTGTTTATTGTTTTAGATAAACAATAATATAACAAACAAATCTATGTTTTTTTAATGTTACAAAAAGAACCTTGTATAATATTTTATTTGAGTCCAAAGTTTAAAGTTCAGCTAATTTTACCGATTACGATTGTTACCAGAAGCAAGCGACCGTCTAATGTGTCACAGTCACTTTTATATTTCCTTGGGAAGTCATGACTTCATGCAAAGTTTTAGAGTAAGTATGTACAAAAAGTGGTTCCTGATACTTTCAAAATAATTATATAAAAGTTGCATTGGTTTTAGGTTAATCTAGGAAAATGTAATAAAAAATACAGTCCTCAAAAATTTTAACAGGAAACTACCCATGTAGTTACCATGCGGTTCTTTAATTACTACTGTACCATTACTGTAAAACTAATAAAAACTTATAAACAAACAAGAGACAAAACGAGAATTCAAATATAGCAGTTGTATCAAATAACTGTTGCAATAATACACATGTTATAGTAAAACATGTAAAAGTGAGTGACAATCTCTCGAGGCGACCGTGTTGTTCAATAAGCTCGCGTTGTTTGTTCGTAGACGGCTGTGTAAAGCGGCGGAAACGCCGCGACACCCAGACTCGATTCCTATACACACTTGCTTACTGCAATGTAAGGGATAAGATACAGCGGAGAATGTATAATAATTACTACTTTGTCAATACTATTATCATCACATCTGACAGATATAAAAGTCATGACGACATAATCATATTAACCCTTATCGAAAGCGGGCCCTGAAATTACTTCAATAAAAATATGTAAAATCAATTTTTTTTACTTTTAACACAACGTCTGCCTTAGGTTTAAGGCCATGTGCCATGAGGTTTTCACACAGACATCAAATTAACGGACACATGAAACATCCAGGCTAAGGAAAATCATTCATGGATCGCACAAATATATTATGTTTTGCGTGGGCTTACCTAACGATGACCTACCTCTTATCGTGTCCCGAATGACCTAACGTCTGCATTCAGGAAGAGCTAATGACTGTTACAGTTAGTGTCCAAGAGTTTTGGGCTACATCAATTTAGTTAACAGTATCTTTTGCCATTGAAACGCTAAGAAGAAGAGAAGTAGGATTTAAATCGTAGTCGTCTATACATTAGATCACACAACGGCTAGTTAAAGGCAAACCAACGTATCCTGGTCGCACAGTAGCGAGCGTTTGTTCCAACCTCATTGTTCCTCTCCGCTTTGTTCCGCGCTGCGAAGTTTGCGCGCTGTGTTCTACCTGCAATGAGCAGGCGTGTTCCTGTTTATTGTTCCTCTTGTTCCTTTATCATCGGTTTTGTTTTGTATTGGATAAAAGAAACTGTTGACATTATGCGATAAATGTTTTATGTTTGGTTAAGAGTTTTTGGTTTCTTTACATTATCGGCGAACATATTATATGTTGAAAAACTGTTTATATGAATCAAGAGGTTCAGAAATAAAACTACAAATGACTAATGATTTTGGAAAAAAATCTTTTTTAATAAATTTTTTACAATGAACGCAGTTGTGAAGAAAACTGCATAAAAATTTCAAATGTAATGGATAATAATGTACTTACAGTAATAGATAACTTAATAGCTCCGTTCTGCTAATATTTAGAAAATTTGATCCTGATGTATATTGATTTGATATAATAATTTTGGCGTTTTTAAATAAATATTTTAGAATAAAAATAATACGAAGTTATCGAATTACTTTACTATAATATACTCGAGCAATATAATCAGCACCACTTTAGCCTCGAGTATCAATAATTACTAGTAATTAATAGTATGTATACTCTGTACTTAATTTATATATTTTATGAGTAAGTAACTCCAACGCAAAACAAATCAATAGGACCTCTTGATTTGAAAATAACGTCATTATTACAATAGAGTATCTATATGGGAGGACACATCTGTTAGTAACGACTACATCGCATATAATAACGCTATCGTCTCAGTTATAACTGGACAGTGTATTTCTCTCTAGACAAATATATTGCTGTAATAAAAAGATTTGTCCGTGTGGTGACGGAGTAAGAATACAATATGTCACCACTCCATCTCATCCCATGAGTGTCGTAAAAACCGACTAAGGGACTAACCGTAAATATTATCTTTACAAAGTAAAAAGAAGGAAAACTTGAAATTAAACCCTATGCCAATCCGTCTGGCCAGCGTGGTATTAGTAGGCCAAGTACCCCTCCTTCATGGGAGGAGGCCCGTCCCTGCAGTGGGAGATTAATGGGCTGTTATGTAATAAAAAGATTCGACAAAAAATTAAAGGTCGACTCCAAAAATTAAATTAAATCCTTTCTGTTTATCTTAGCTTCGCTCTTAATGTAATCAATTTGAAGTTATTTTTATGTTATAGTCTTTTATTAGTTTTTAATTTTAGATGAAGGTTGAAATGTAGTATGCTGATGTATCGCTGAAATAAACTTGAATACACATACATTATCATAAGCTCACGCCTTATTGTATGCAGAAACTTCGGAATGCCTTGTGCTACGATTCTAACAAACTTGTTTTGGTTCATCTTCTTTCATCCATGAAATAAATATACACGTTGATAGGAAATACCCTAGAATGACTAACAAGAGCCAAAGCTGTACTATTCTACAATAATTGTGTGCGGAGCCATCATACTAAAAAACTCATACAATCGAATTAAAACCTCCTTTTTTAAAAGGACTTTAAAAAAATTTCGTGCTCTTATAGTCTTACGTTTTCACAGTTCTCTAATATTCAAAATAATTACGTTTACTTAGATGGAAAATGTAAAAGCCTGAACGTACCTAACTGAAAAGTAAAAGTATAATTATATTTTTTTGTGTAATTTTGTATTTTTGTTTACTTATTACTTCTGCTTGAATTTTGTTTTATTATTATTTGCCTGTTTGTATTTTTTTGTTATAACATTTTTATTCTGTCTCTTTGTAAGTTTCTTTGCTTAGGAACGCAATTCTAAGAAGTTGGTTTGCTAAACAGGTCGTATATTAAAGTTCTTGTGTAGACTATTTTCTTTGATTTCTCGCGTAGTATTAGTGACAGTTTTGACTAGTGAAATTACAGGATTATGAAATTTAAAAATTTACCATGTAGGTGGCCCAAATGCTCGTCTGCAGTCTTCAATAATATTTCTACTCGAATCGCGATTTTAATGCCACTTTCTTTACTTCCTAAAAAAGCCTATTAAGGGAAAATTTGCCGAATTTTATTGCGGATATTATTTTGTAGAAACAAAATAAAGAATCATATTAAAGTCATAACCAAGTTGTTATACCAATATTCCATCCATCACTGAAAGAGGCCCGCCCCTGCATTAAGCAACTCTTGCCATGATAAATTTCAGTTCCCAAAAGCAAAATACAATACTAACTATTGTCTTTTTCACTGTAAAATAAACTATACTATTGACATTATATCTGCAAAACTCTAAAATAAATATTGCATAAATAAATAAAAATAACCAACAGTCGATTGCATGTTTATGACACTTTGCATATTGTAAAACAAATTCCGTATTAAAAATAAATTGATTACACATACGAGTACTCACAAGAGATTTGTTTATTCCCAACAATGACGATGCTAACCAAATTTTTAATTTTGTAATATTGAAATATACAACCGAAGAGGGCTTTATATTTCAACGCTTTCGGATAATGCTTGGTTTGGCCCAGTTCTGTGAGTCTCTAGGCGAGGGAGTTGATCCAACAGAAAACAATGAACATTTATTTAGCTTCGACAATATGGGTAAAGATTTTATTTCTAGGCTTATTTAATACTACTTAAATTTAAGAAACAATAAATGCTTATATGATGTAGTTAATAGACGGACAAGAAATGTTTTATTGGTTAGACTACCACGTTAATGATTGCAGAGATGAATATCACACAAGTCCTATATTATTTTGTGTGCATTGCTCGCATGTTTTTTATTAAACTGATTTTATTCTGTTATTGTTAAACCAAACGAAAAGAAAAGAAAATTCCGTTTTTATGGATTTTTTAATAGATATTCAATTTCAAAACTTGAGCAAGAGAACTATATTACATTTACGTTTAAAATCTTGACAATTTCAGCAAAATATTTATTGCCCTTTAACTTAAAAATAGCGAATGATAAAAGCTACACAGTGCTATTGTTAAAATTTTAACCGTAATGGAAATGGATCTAGCCGCGGTACAAATAGATCCGTCGAGGGATTAGTTTTAAATTAATTTTAGATTAAAACTAGTATTTTAATTGAAATTTAGCCAACGTGATTTTGTAAAATGTTTTGTTTACGTAATTTAATTTAATTATTAAGCGTGCATACATTAAACTATGTACTGTATAAAGTTTATTAATTAATAAAGAATTGATTGATTGACTGATTTGCAATAATGTTTCTACAGTAATTTTAGGGTTGAACGAAAACATCAAGCTTGCTATCAAACATTTAGATAAATTTCAAGCTTGTTGATTGGTAATGTCAACGTTTTTGAGGAAACCAATAACTAATTGTACTTATTTTGTAATAGGTTAAGTCAAAAGATTACGAATAAAATATTATGCAAAAAAGTGCGAATAAATATGAGTGTGAAAAGTAATTAATTAATGTTATGTGATATGTCGAACTTCAATCGAATCGATCCAGCTGATTAGGTTGCACGAGAAAATAATGAAACTGACTTACAAGCGTGTGCTAATTCATCTTTCTTTTGGAATCAATCAAAGAACAAAATAAAAACGATACATGCAAATTATCCAATGTCCATTTTAAATTACTAGACGCATATCATAAAAATTTAGCAAGAATCTCTTACACAAAACTCAACACAGCAAAATGCTAAACAAAGTTATTAAAAAGCACACCACCGCATGATACTAAACTGTTAATAAAGCTATATAATAATAATAATAATTTGTAATATAATAATAAATATTTTGTGGGGCCCACTCAACGAGGTGGCAAGTCACTACCTGTCTTTTTATAATATAGAGACTGATTATCACGACAGGTATCCGGTAGTCTCCTTCCATAGCCCAATAACCGGTCCATTGAACATACTCATCCATAGTCTATTATTTAAATTTCCATTGCATCCTTACAGATGCACTACAATAGTTTTTGCACTCGGCAGAGACCATCACTGGGTGTATCATATTGTGCGTTCAGAGATGGTATCTGCCCTGTGTATCCATTACCAGATTAAATATCTCTTAAAGGGCCTCTTCGTCTTGGCTTCGGCCCGATGTATGCCTTCCAAAGAACCGGGTCTCCAATAGACCCGAGTATTATGGAAAAGAGAAACATAATAATAATTTTAATAATTTATTTTCTTTAAAAAGTTTTACATTATTAAGAACTGTGATTGAGATCACCTTTTAAGCAAAAGAATGCCTGTGCCAGGTGATCTCGCTCTTCCATAGCTACTAGTGGTTACTTAAATTAATTTTAAATCAAACATAATTACACTTATCATCACTATACAGAGTATGAACATTCAAGTACTTTATTTATTAGTAACAATAGTATGTATTATATTGGTATTTAGCTTATGTATTTATCACTACTGACATGGTATTTAAGTGTTATGTATTTATTTATTTGTTTTATCCCGGATCGTAAGTAAGTACGTATTTATTAAAATTAGCAATTATAATTTTTACACTGTTAGTTACACAATAATATTATGAATTCTAGATACAAGGAAAGTATACATAATCATTTCTCAACAGTGACCATATCATATTCGTATTCCAAGTAGTTACCATCACTATAACATATATTCTATTTATCAACAGTAGCAACACAAAAACATATTCGTAAACAAGTACATTAAGCAATTAACATAGTTTAGCATGTGTGTGACTGTGTGTGTGCGAGATAGACTTTTACAGTGAATTTGTGTACAAGACAGTTTTAAAATAATAAGTGAATATATCTGTTTTAATTAGTTTTTTGTAAATAATGTCTTTATATAGCAATTGAGCGGGACAGTTTTTTAATTAGTGGATTTTTGTTAAATAGTCTTTAAAGTAGTGTTTTTATAGTTATTTTATAGTTTTTATAGTAATTAAATAATTAATTACAATTATATAGCAATAATACTGTGTAAATACTACTTTAACATAAGTTTTTAGTGGTTTATTAGCATTTAAATAAAGATTTCTCACAGTTTACGCCCGACGGCACTTTTAGAATATTTTAAAATGTTAGATTAAGTTATAAAGTTGTTAAATATTCAAATTATATCATGTTTTTATATTAATAAAGAAAAATAATAGGTTTTTAAATAAAAATGTATAAACTTGCAGTAGGATTTCAACAAGCAAAAAATAAGGTCCCACGTTCCGTTAATACTGCGCGCTACCTAAGCTACAGTAAACGGATTGCTTGCTGAATTCCTATTGGTTAAAAAGTAGTTACCTTAATTGGCCGACTAATGAGACAGCGCCAAAATAATGTAAGAAATTTGTATAAAAGGGGTAGCCGTTTGTTCACGGTACCTCAGTCGGCAAGCAACAGTCAAGGGAACAACAAGTGTAATAAGGAACAAGGAAGAATAAATAGTCCAGTTATATTCAGGAAGAATCAACAGTTCGTTTTATTTCTATTTCCCACCAATCCAGTGATAGTCAACATTTATGGTCCTTCGAGCCGGATCCTACGTGGGAAATAGTGAAGATTGTTCCTGAATAAGTGAAGAATTGTTCCTGAATATTGAAGAATTGTTCCTGATATATATAGAAGCTTGACCTACGATGCCGGTCACTCGTTCAGAGGGTAAAGGGCGCAAGCGACCGACGGAACCGACGCCGACGTCCTCCGAAGCCACAGCCACGACGTCGGCAACCGGCACAACCTCGGCAACTGGTACGAGTGAAGAGACGGGAACCACCGCCACGGAGTGTACTGAAACTACAGCCACCTCCGCGACGACAGAGCCTTCACCCGTCGTCTCCACCGTCATCACGCCGTCCGAGGGCCAGGCCGCCGCACCTACGCTACCCATGAAGCCGCCAACACAGGGGGGCAAGGGGGGAAACGCCGCCGCCGAAAAATATCAAGAAACAGAAACTTCGACAATAAAGAAGAAAACCCCACCAGTGCCACCCGGACCGACGCTCTCCCGTCCCCACAGCAAGAAGGGGGGAAGGGGGGGGTCAACACATAGCAAGTCTAAGGCCTACAAATTAGCGAAGGCTAAAGAAGAATTACTGAAGTTACAAGTCGAGTTAGCAGCTGCGCGCCTCGCCTCGCTGGAAGTCGAAGATGAAGACGAAGAAAATGATGAAGTTTCAATAGTATCGAAGACAGAAGTCAATGAACGTGTTGTCAACTGGTTGGAAGAGCAAGCCGATGGACCTACAACAGAGGTAGTCACCGCGCCGCTACGACGTACAGAACAACCAGCTGCCAATACAACAGAAGAGCTTCATCAACAGCCACAGCGCCTTCATTCATCACCGGCGGGAGTGAAAAATGACATTACAGAACTGGCCGCAGCTATCACACAAGCCATCAAAGCCGCTCAGCGACCGAAGTTTATAGAGCTGCCTATCTTCAATGGATCTCATCAAGAGTGGCTGCCTTTCCGTGCCGCATACTTCGAAACAGAAAAAACGTTCTCTTCAGTAGAAAACATCAACAGACTTAGAAGAAATCTCAAAGGAAAAGCAAAGGAGGCAGTCGAAGGTCTACTCATCACAAGTGCACAGCCCGCAGAAATCATGAAGACGTTGGAATCAAGATTTGGAAGACCAGAATCCATTGCTATGATGGAAATGGAAACGCTTCGTGGACTACCTCGCCTCACAGAATCTCCACGGGACATCTGTATATTCTCAACGAAGATCTCCAATGTCGTCGCAACTCTGAAGACACTAAGCTGCATCAACTATATGTACAATCCAGAAATTTCAAAGGCGCTGGTAGACAAGCTCACACCAACCCTGCGCTACAGATACTACGACTTCGCTGCAGTACAACCCAGAGAAGATGCTGACCTACTGAAGCTCGAAAAATTCCTCAGAAGAGAAGCTGAATTATGCGGACCTTATGCTCTACCAGAACAAATGGCGTCACATACGAGTACAGCACAAAGAAGACCACAGAAGATACACAACGTAACAGAGAAAACTTACGTCGCCAAGTGTCCTGTATGTGAAGAGACAGGACATACCACAACAGCCTGTGAACAATTCAAGAACATGGAAGTGAATGCAAGATGGGACATGGCCAAGTCAAAACGTCTCTGCTTCCGGTGTCTCCGCTATAGAAACAAGACACACACATGTAAAGCGAGGACATGCGGCATGGACAACTGCAAATACTTCCACAACAGAATGCTGCACCACAATAAGGCAACAGAGAAGACACAGGCGAAAGAAGAAACGATGGCAACAGAAGCAATTAACTCTGCCTGGACCCTGAAGAAGAAACAGTCATATTTGAAGATCATTCCAATTCAAATAAAGGGGCCAGCAGGAAAAGCCAACACTTTCGCACTACTGGATGATGGGTCAACAGTCACACTTATAGACAACGACATGGCCAAGCGTGTCGGAGCCACAGGACCTATCGATCCACTGAAGATAGAAAGCATCAACGCCATGAAGACGTCAGAGTTAACATCAAGAAGAGTCACCATTGAAATTAAAGGAGTGAACAATCAAGAGAAACGGATACAAGCGCGCACAGTGAAGAACTTGCAAGTCTCATCGCAACAAGTGCCAAAAGAAGTGATTGAAGGCTGCAAACACTTAGAAGATATTCAGCATCATCTCACATACGCCAGCGTGAAACCACAAGTGCTGATAGGACAAGACAACTGGCATCTTCTGCTGACAACTGAAGTAAGAAAAGGAGACAAGAACCAACCAGTGGCTTCCCTTACGCCTCTCGGTTGGGTACTACATGGCAGTCAAACAAGGACCATCGGACACACCGTCGACTATGTGTCACACGTCACAGAAGAAACCACAGATGACTTAGAAACCCTCGTGAAGCAGTACTTCGAAATGGATTCGCTATGCTTGAATAACAGAAGACCGAAGTCAGATCCAGAAGAACAAGCACTACGCATATTGGAAAAGACAACTAAGAAGACAGAAGAAGGAAGATATGAGACAGGACTTCTCTGGCGCAAAGAAGACATTAGCTTCCCAGATAACTACGGGAATACGCTGAACAGACTCCTGAACATAGAAAAGAAGATAGATCGTGACTCTGAATTGAAGGAAAAATATACAGAACAGATGGAAGCTCTTATAACAAAGGGATACAGCGAACCTGCACCTAAACAGAAGACACCAGAAAGGATTTGGTATCTACCACACTTCGCTGTAATCAACCCAATGAAGCCTGACAAAATCAGAGTAGTCCATGACGCTGCAGCCAAGACAAGAGGAATCGCACTCAACGACATGTTGCTGAAAGGACCCGATCTTCTTCAATCATTACCCGGAGTGATCATGCGCTTCCGGCAACATGAGATAGCAGTGACTGCAGACATAAAGGAAATGTTTATGCAAGTCAAATTACGAGAAGAAGACCGAGACTCCCTTCGATATCTCTGGCGAGGAAACCGACGAGATGACCAACCTCCAGAAGAATACAGAATGACCTCGTTGATATTTGGTGCATCGAGTTCCCCGTCTACAGCAATATACGTCAAGAACCTGAACGCCAAGCAGCATGAAGATACTCATCCTGAAGCCGTGGCAGCGATCATACAGAAACACTATGTTGACGACTACTTAGACAGCTTTGAAAACATTGAAGACGCCATACGCATCACGAAGAGTGTGCGTGAAGTGCACGCTAAGGCCAAATTTGAATTGAAGCAATGGAAATCCAACTCTCCGCTACTATTAGAAGCTCTTGGGGAAGATGTTCAAAATGACTACGTGGATCTATACAAGCCAGAAGAGAAGACAGAACGAGTCCTTGGTGTTGTCTGGAGTATCAACAGTGACGAGCTTACCTTCAACCTGAATTTGGCTCGTATCCCGCAGACACTTAAAGAAGGAAAGACACCAACGAAGAGGGAAGCGCTGCGCATCGTGATGTCATTATTTGACCCACTTGGCTTGGCATCACCAGTCACCATAAAGGCGAAACAACTTTTACAAGAAGTATGGCGCAGAGGCACTCCATGGGACGACATGATCGACGAAGACCTGGCAGAACAGTGGAAGATCTGGATGAATCATCTGGAAAATCTCCGCAACACGACGATCCCACGAAGATATATCAACTACAGCAATGCCGACAATATACAACTACATATTTTCACCGACGCAAGCGAATCAGCCTATTCTGCAGTGTTGTATTGGAGAACAGTGACACCAAGCGGCGAGATCAATTTATCACTCATTATGGCGAAAGCGAAAGTTGCACCATTGAAGTTGACCTCCATACCAAGACTGGAGCTTCAAGCCGCAGTTATGGGGACCAGACTTGCAGAAACAATAGTTGAAGAACACGAAAGGAAACCTGACAGCAAAGTGTTTTGGACTGACAGTAAGACAGTTCTCACATGGATACGTACTGGTTCACGCTCATATAAACCATATGTAGCGCATCGTCTAGCAGCCATAGAAGACAGCACAAAAGTGAACGAGTGGAGATGGATTCCCACAAAAATGAACATAGCAGATGACGCAACACGAGATGTCCCATTGAACTTCAACAAGGATCACCGTTGGTATAAAGGACCTGACTTCTTATGTCAAGTAGAAGAGCTCTGGCCTACAGAAACATCAACAATAGTTACAGAAGAACCTTCTGGTGAAGAAAGAATAAATAACGTGACAAACAGATCGGGACCAAATCTGTCAGAAGGATTACCAGACGCGTCACGATTTTCCAATTGGACAAGACTACGACATACGACAGCAAGGGTTCTACAGTTTATAGAGTTGTGCAGAACACTAAAACAAAGTGTCAACTATAGAAAAACCAAGAAGAATACAGAAAAGGATCCTAGCTGGAACAGAGTGGCTAAACCAACAGAGAAGAAGCCACAATCAGCTGTCAAGAAAACCTCACCGTCACAGGGGAAGAAGTTCATCCCAGTATCCGCGGAGCAGCTCAAACAGGCAGAAAGGCTTCTGATGCAATCGACTCAAGAAGACTCCTTTACAGAAGAAATAGAATTACTGAAAAGACAGAAGCCAATTAACAAAGAGAGTCGACTACGTCAGCTGAGCATCGAGCACATCAACGGAGTCATCAGACTTAGAAGTAGAATCCAAGCAGTACAAGAAGTGACAAATAGCATTAAAAGCCCTATGATACTTGACGGTGAACATAAAGTGGTGAAAATGAGGATTCAAGCAATACATCGCGAACTACATCACGCTGGTGTCGAGGCTACAGTCAACGAGTGCAGACAACAGTATTGGGTATTACGCCTACGACCCATCACGCGTACATTACTTCGTGCATGTCTTTTCTGCCGAATGAAGACACAGACACCGCCGCTTCCCAGGACAGGGGACTTACCTGCATGCCGTCTAGCTCACCATAGACGACCCTTCACCTATACAGGGGTCGACTACTTCGGACCTTTGACTGTGACAGTGGGACGCGCTCGACAGAAGAGATATGTTGCAATATTCACATGTCTCACCACTCGAGCCATACACCTCGAGATCGCCGGTTCACTCACCGCGGACTCTGCAGTGATGGCACTAAGAAGAATGATAGCACGACGCGGGTGCCCAACTGAAATCTGGTCTGACAACGGCACCAACCTGAAGGCAGCGGACAAAGAACTTCGACAAGCCATCGACGAGGCGACAACAGAAGAAGCAGTTAAGAGAACAATCTCTTTTTTTTTTTTTTTTTTTTTTTTTTTTTTTTTTTTTTTTTTTTTTTTTTTTTTTTTTTTTTTAAAAAAGACAACTCCCGCACTAGGGATCATGCCCTGTGTCGCGGGGACTTTTACAAACATCAATTAACGGACACATAGAACACCCAGACTCAGGACAATAATTTGTGGATCTCACAAATTATTGTCCTGCGTGGGGATCGAACCCACAACCTCATGCGCGGCAGCCGCTGGCTCTACCGGCGCGCCACCGAGGTCGTCTTGGCGCTACATTCCACCTGGAGCACCATTTATGGGAGGTGCATGGGAACGTATGGTTCGCTCAGTTAAGACAGCATTATCAGCGACTCTACACGAACGATATCCGACAGAAGAAGTACTCTCAACGCTGTTAGCAGAAGTGGAGTACACAGTGAACAGCCGACCACTAACACATGTCTCTGTCAGTGCGGAAGACCCTGAAGCCTTAACTCCTAATCACTTCTTATTGGGAGGAAATGGAAGAGTACCACAACCGGGAACATTCGATGAAAAGGACACTATTTCCCGAGGTAGCTGGCGATCTGCGCAACGCCTAGCGGACATCTTTTGGAACCGCTGGGTAAAGGAGTATCTCCCGGAGCTTCAATACCGGCGGGAGCCTCATGGAAAAGGACCAGCTGTGAAGATCAACGACCTCGTGCAAGTAGTCGATGCCAACCTACCCCGCAATGTCTGGATCAGAGGTCGAGTGATAGCGACGTATCCAGGCCCAGATGACATCGTGCGAACAGTGGACATCCAGACCAAAGGAGGAGTGCTGCGGAGACCTGTGAGGAAGCTGGTGATCATGCCCGTGACTACAGACGTCGAGCTCGCACCGAGAGAAGATGCAACATAGTCTGCACGGCGGGAGAAATGTGCGAGATAGACTTTTACAGTGAATTTGTGTACAAGACAGTTTTAAAATAATAAGTGAATATATCTGTTTTAATTAGTTTTTTGTAAATAATGTCTTTATATAGCAATTGAGCGGGACAGTTTTTTAATTAGTGGATTTTTGTTAAATAGTCTTTAAAGTAGTGTTTTTATAGTTATTTTATAGTTTTTATAGTAATTAAATAATTAATTACAATTATATAGCAATAATACTGTGTAAATACTACTTTAACATAAGTTTTTAGTGGTTTATTAGCATTTAAATAAAGATTTCTCACAGTTTACGCCCGACGGCACTTTTAGAATATTTTAAAATGTTAGATTAAGTTATAAAGTTGTTAAATATTCAAATTATATCATGTTTTTATATTAATAAAGAAAAATAATAGGTTTTTAAATAAAAATGTATAAACTTGCAGTAGGATTTCAACAAGCAAAAAATAAGGTCCCACGTTCCGTTAATACTGCGCGCTACCTAAGCTACAGTAAACGGATTGCTTGCTGAATTCCTATTGGTTAAAAAGTAGTTACCTTAATTGGCCGACTAATGAGACAGCGCCAAAATAATGTAAGAAATTTGTATAAAAGGGGTAGCCGTTTGTTCACGGTACCTCAGTCGGCAAGCAACAGTCAAGGGAACAACAAGTGTAATAAGGAACAAGGAAGAATAAATAGTCCAGTTATATTCAGGAAGAATCAACAGTTCGTTTTATTTCTATTTCCCACCAATCCAGTGATAGTCAACAGTGTGTGTGTATGAGTGAGTGCGTGTGTGTGAATTTGTCTGTGTATAGGAATCCTTTTTTTTATTTTATTTTTATTTTTTAAGTTATGTACATATCAAATCCTCTGTTTTCGTATAATGTAGAGAAATTAGAAATTCAGTAACAAGAAGTTTACATTGATACAAGGTTTTATCATAAATTCCCACAGCTTCATTTACCCTATTATATAGAGAGGACAAACGGCTATAGAGCTGACTACGTGCAAAGGAAGTCTTAGTATAAATTTGGGCAACAACATTTTTTCTCCTAGCTCGTATTGTGGTAGGGTCATATTCAGTACTTTTGTGTTTTTTTAATACTGTGGAGAGAATGTACAACCTTCTTACCGACAAGACCTTACTAAGGGCATACAAAGCAACTGTGGAGAATCGTCTATGCTTAAAGTGCATTACCTTTAGTAGAGCGCGTTGTGCACGTTCCACTTCTAGCATCTTTGTTTTACCGGCTCCTCCCCACACAGGAATACAGTATTTCAGTATTGATTGCGCTAATGCTGTATATATTTCCTTGAGGATATTTCTTGAAGAGTCAAGATCGCTCAGCCGCCCCCCCCGGCACCACATGCCTTAGCGTCTTAAATATCCATATTAGTTTGCGAACTCTTACAGATATCAGTTCAATATGGGAATGCCACGAGAGCCGCTGATCAATCATAACTCCCAGGTATTTAATTTTATCAATTTTATCCAAAACAGGGCAATTGCAGGATACCGAGTGTGGAAGAGAGTTACATGAATGGATTCGGAGTTGGAAGTTTTCATTAGGTTGTGAGTTACTTCTGATACTATAGCAAATATATTTAGTTTTGTTAGTGTTTATAGTTAATAGATTATTATTTAACCAGTTAGAAATTATACGCAGGCTACTTTCTGCATTTTCTCTCACGGAAGCCCAACTCTTACCAATGAACATGATGCAAGAATCATCGGCATAGGAAAAAATGTGTGTGTTATTAATGTTTAGGCTACATAACTCATTGATGTAGATTAGGAATAGCTTAGGTCCTAACACACTTCCTTGAGGTATTCCGTATGATACACTGGCATCTACACTAGTGTATTTACCAAGTTTTACTCTTTGCGTTCTGTCGGTAAGGTAATTTTTGAAAAGTAAAAGCGAAGTACCCCTTATCCCGTATCGCTCTAGTTTGTCTACAAGAATAGGAATAGACACTGTATCAAAAGCTTTTTTAAGGTCAATGAACACCGACAGACATTTAAAACCGCTGTCAACCTTTTCCGCCACAAGCTGACTAAGGGCGACCACGGCCTCTTCCGTCGATTTACCCTTTCTGAAGCCAAACTGTGAGTGAGACAGTAATTGGTATTTATTCAGGTAATTAACTAATCTATTATTTAGCAGTCTCTCAAGAATCTTTGAGATAGCGGGCAGAACAGAGATTGGCCTATAATTACCGATTTCGTGTCTATCTCCATTCTTGTAGACTGGAGTAACGATAGATTTTTATATCGCTGTTGGAAATACTCCTTGTTGGAAACAGAGGTTGGCAAGGTGAGAAATAATAGGAACAATTATGTTTCTTGTAAGTTTCAAAAAACTAACGGGAATTTCATCCCAGCCCTGGGCGCTATCTGATCTCAAACTCATCAGTATTCTATCAACTTCATCAAGATCAGTCTCTAACAGAACGAAAGAACCAGAATGCACTGGTATGTTATTGTTTATCCTATGAGGGCCTACGTCTTTGGGTACCGTAGGGAACTAAATTTCACGAGCTACGATAAAATAAACATCGCATATTAAACTACTAATAACGTTATCTTTGTAAACTAAAAAAAACTAAGTTTGCTTTGTAAGCGGCCATCTTGTGCACAAAGTGAAGCCTTCAAACACAGCCTCCAGTACCGGAAAATTGTTATAAGTTAAATTAGAACTTTATAAAAGTATCAGCTTCATTCTTTCAAGCTGATCAAGTAAGGTAACTAAACTATATTAACTTTGGACTATGAAAAGCCAATAAAGATCTATGAGTTTTCTTTTATGATTGTTTAATAGAAAAAAATATGCTGTTAATAATCTCGATGATACAGAATATAATTTATGTTAACTAACGAGTTTAATATAGTGTATTATGGCATCTTATCACACAGTATTTAAAAAAATGCGCAACGACATAACAACGAATACATAGTTAAATAATTGTAATATTTTATTAGTTATTAGGTAACTCATATAAATGTTAAGAGTGTACTTACTAATTGTCAGATTACAATATCAGATATTGTAATGTACTAGATTCTAATAGCAGTGCTCTGAAAAGAAACGACAAGAAAATCAGTTCACTCTATTCAAAATTAATTGTTAAGACTGTTTACGGGTTTTATGTCATGGTAGACACAGTGGATTGTCATTCTACAACGAAGAAGAACAACCGTTTTGTGTAATTTGTTCATTTTGTTCTTCGTCTTTAGTTCAAACTAAATACGAAGAACGAATAAAAAAGAATAAAATGGAAATAATTTACACTCTTAATTCGTGCCAAATAAAACTTACAATACACCTGACCTGACAAACATCCATAAAACTTTACATATAAACATATTTTCATGCAATCTCGTAAAAACTGAACTAAATCAGTAAATAAAACGGCCATAGTCATTGATTTATAAAAAACCCTAGATGCACATTTTCAAACAAAACTAACAGCCAAAAGTGTCACCAAATTAAACATACGCAATAAATACGTATAGTAATATCGTAAACATATTTCTTTTTTCAAATTCAATCTTACACGCATGACATAAAGTTGTATTTAAAAAGTAATGCACATAAAGCAATAAAATTTAATGATTGACGTTTGCCGGTAGAACAACGCGATACTAATTTAAAAAAAGTGCACAATGCGCCCATTTGTTGCGGACGTTTTTGGGAAGTGGAGTGTGTATCTTTGGTTTTTTGTAAATCAATGGCCATAGTAATACATAAATAAAGCCACCCTCCGCTATAGTTTCCCGTCTCGAGCGCTAGAGGGAGCCCTTCATAAATTGCATGTAACAGTTACACGAGTTGTGTAAATTGGGCGATGTCGTATGTAGTGGTTAGTGGGACAGGTTGATTGTTTCTGATTACACGCTTGTTTGTCACTCCTTTGTATCGGAATGGTTTATTAAATTTTGTAAATATGTCGCTGGGACTTTACAAAGATCTATAATTACAATCTATAAAAAACACACAAAAAATGTCCGAACTTAGTAGGTACTAGGTACAATAGTTTTGCATCGCGCATAGAATTGTCTTGTGTAGGATTGAACCCCCGATTTCTTGCACATCAGCTGCTCCTCCAACTGCTGCGCCAACAAGTGAGGAATATTGGTTTATTTATTGCATAGATACTTGGTTAAAATGTCAAGAAAATGTGTAACTGCTGTCTTAATTATTAATTGCATATTACAATTTTATGGTCCAATAACGGCTTAATAACGGTTTTTGCGTTTCTCATGCGTTACCAGTTTTGACATAATCTCAGAGAATAACACAAAACGGGGTTATAAAAGAAGAAGAACACATTTCTCGTGTAACATTACCTGAAAGTTCTTGTCAATAAATATTGAATAATCTGTTTTATCTTTTCAAAATAACAAATTCCCTTATCAAATAAAAATAAGTGAACTTGATCTAGTGGTTGCTAACTCAAAGGTTTAAAAGAGAAAATAAATTCAAATATTTTTGTAGAAAATTTGATAAATATGACGGAGTTCTGTGTGCAATCGAACCAAGATATAAAACTTCTATAGTTATATAAAGCTCATAAAATAATATTTATTGAGTTACCGATAAAAATGGCGGACGTCCAACTATAAGACAATAGTACCTTATTTTATTTTTCCAAATGCTTCTATTTTAAAAGACGTTTGAATATTTTTAAAATAAGCTATCATTCATGTAGAAACAATATAAATCAATGGTTATATTACATCAATGAATAAAGATTGTACCTATGATTAGTGCCTAGTATTTTTATCGAACTCTTTATAGTATACCAAACGACGCGTCGCAAAGGTGTCCTAAAAACTCAAAACGATTGAAACAACTACAAAATAAATATGTTTATAGCTCTTAACACCACGCTCTTTACAGCACGAAATATAATTTTCACTAAGACAATCGTTTCAAGTGTTGTCAAAGCCATTTAAAACATTGTGCTCAATCGCTTCCTTGGAAATGGTCGTTAATGCCATTCCTCGACGAGGTCGTAACTCCAATAAAAACTGAAACAAAATACATTACAAAGTACTGCCCTTAAACCGTTATAAAGGGCTCGTTAACCTTTTTCGTCGACATAAAGGGAATTTATGATTTTAATATTAGTATACCGACGAGATTCAGCTGATTACTGAATAATATAAGGGGACTTGTGTATTGAAAAATATTTGAATTACGTGGTTTCGCAGCGAAATGAGAGAGAATATTATTTTCATTCGAGTATCTAAATTATACGCAAGGACTTGCGAAATAAAAGCTTTTTTGACCGACTTTAAAAAACACGGGTTGGTCAACGCTGTTTAAAAGATTTTTTTTAATGCTTATTTTGTATTTGTTGAATTAAAGAAGTCCTAATTAAGTTTAGCAAATATACTGTATATTATGTTTGTTATACTTAATAGTCATTTTAACATTATATTTATTATTTCCTATGATCTCCAAAAATGTTTCTAAAAGCGAACAGAAGAATAAACAATATTAACAAAACATTAGCGTCACAGTACTAAAAGAATCTCTACAACGTTTATGCTCTTTAGTACTCGTTTTAGTATTACAATAAAAGGGCAAAAGTTTTCGTAAAATAATATGTTTCCACGTTAGGTCAGTTGTCTTTATTATAAAACATTTCACTCTCGACAAATTGTAGCTATTATGTAAATGCACTCATGGCCCAAATCTGCGAAAGGCCCTTCATTTTCCTTATATGATACATTGTCTCGAATACTTTTATTTTGCCGACAGAAATGATATATGGAATACTTGTGTACCATTTTTTGTACCGTTTGTTTCGAGTAAGCACAAATTGCTGCATGGTTTTGTTTGTGCTCGGCTCTCTGTTACTGTGAAAGATATTACATTTCGTTTCTAATGGCGAACGTTGCCAAATATTTCGAAGCTTTATTCCTTTTCCGTTTAATAAAAGAAAGTGAAAATGGATGGCGTGAAAACCTTTTTATAAAGAGATAAAATTTATTTGTTTATTCCTGGAGCAAGTTCCTGAGACTAAAAGGCAAAGTTAGTCGGCTAGTAGTTCGGCTTGCTTACGTTAGAATATAATGGCTAAATTATTTTTGTAGATAAAACTAGTTACATAATATACCAATATCTTTGAGTATCATTTCTTATTTTATACCAAAGTATTAACCATTATGAAGTTGTCGCAAAGTTCCATGCCTAACACTTTCTCAACCTTAATAAGGCTAATAATTAATATGTTCACACAAGCAAAATTTAAAAAATTATAATTTTTAAAAGAAAATCGAAAGCAAACCATATGCTTAACAGTTGTGTATTTATAACCCCAACGCCATAAAGCTCTTCAAATAAGTTCGTTTATGTCAAATGTAAGAACAGAAAACAGCTAAATTATCCAACTACTCTACACATCTCTATCTGCCAACTCATAGTGTTCACTTATAATAATTTAGACAGGGACTTATCCACGTAGAACACATTCATACATTCAAAGCAAGTCATACATCACACAGAACAAACTGATGTAACGTTTATTTATCCCCGGGTTATTGTCGAGAGACACTTTAACAAAAAACGTATGAAAATCGTGAGACTATTTTATTGTTTGTATGTAAAATAATATATAAAGCGAGTCAAGTGTGAGCTGGACTTGTGATTTAAACGTTACGTGTAAATAAATGTTTTTACTTGTGATGCAACAAATGGATTTCTGCATTTTCCCTCTACCTGTACTACGTCACATAAGATTATATAATATGTTATAGGCAATGTGTATAATCCGGCATTGTATAGAATGCCTCATTCTATACTAAAACGTTCAGGCAATGTGTATAATACGATTAATTTCATATATTGCCTTGGTATTGTATTTGTTGACTATCACTGGATTGGTGGGAAATAGAAATAAAACGAACTGTTGATTCTTCCTGAATATAACTGGACTATTTATTCTTCCTTGTTCCTTATTACACTTGTTGTTCCCTTGACTGTTGCTTGCCGACTGAGGTACCGTGAATTTTTTTTTTTTTTTTTTTTGTGTGGACGAGTAGTCGGTCTCAGACGACCTTTACTACTTTACGCGGGCTGTGGTGGGGCGGATGGCCCTCAACCAAAGACATTTAAGTGACGTGCCACAGGGGCACCCCCTTTGGGGTACGGACCTCGGCCTGGACCGTCACTGACTAACAGGACGTGCGGAAGGCACGCCCTCTAGGAGCGAACGCGGCGCGTATTCCGGCCTCGACGGCGAGGACGGAACCGCGGACGTTTTGTTATGGCTTCGCGAGCCGTGTGAGCTCTACGTTGAGCGATCGTGATCCTATCGTCCGGCTCTTCGAGAGCATGCCTAGGTCTACGAATTTTACTAATCTTGGAGGGGATGTACCCGGACGCCCCGACCACTAGTTGGTTGGGGTGAGTGGCAGCCGAATCAAAGTAGCGGCGGGAACAGAGTTTCATGTGTTGCTGGATAGTAGGCAACCCGAGGTCTATGTGAAGATCCTCGTTACGCATGAACCACGGTGCTCCCGTCGCTTTGCGCATGAACCTATTCTGAACAGTTTGTAACCTATGGATCCTGTGTGGCCTAAGGTGGGCAAAAACTACGCACGCATACGTCATTATTGGTCTGATACAAGTAGTGTATAACCTAACTTTGTTTCGGATCGACATCTTAGACTCCTTCCGGAGGAGCATGTGCAGCCGTCCCAACACAAACGTGGCCCGCTTGCGAACCATGTTTATGTGGGGACGGAAAGAGAGCTTATCGTCGAGCAAAACGCCAAGATATTTGGCTTCCTTAGCCCAAGGGATCGGGGAGCCAAACATCCTGACTTTTTGTGTCGCTGCCGAGAGAGGCGAGTGGTTCCGTTTCTTGTGAAACATCACCGCTTGACTCTTTTCGGGGTTGACTGTTATCATCCATTTCTGGAACCAATCGCTGAGGGCGTTGGACGCAGATTGGAGTCGCCTAACTATCGAGGGGGGGTACCGTGAACAAACGGCTACCCCTTTTATACAAATTTCTTACATTATTTTGGCGCTGTCTCATTAGTCGGCCAATTAAGGTAACTACTTTTTAACCAATAGGAATTCAGCAAGCAATCCGTTTACTGTAGCTTAGGTAGCGCGCAGTATTACCGGAACGTGGGACCTTATTTTTTGCTTGTTGAAATCCTACTGCAAGTTTATACATTTTTATTTAAAAACCTATTATTTTTCTTTATTAATATAAAAACATGATATAATTTGAATATTTAACAACTTTATAACTTAATCTAACATTTTAAAATATTCTAAAAGTGCCGTCGGGCGTAAACTGTGAGAAATCTTTATTTAAATGCTAATAAACCACTAAAAACTTATGTTAAAGTAGTATTTACACAGTATTATTGCTATATAATTGTAATTAATTATTTAATTACTATAAAAACTATAAAATAACTATAAAAACACTACTTTAAAGACTATTTAACAAAAATCCACTAATTAAAAAACTGTCCCGCTCAATTGCTATATAAAGACATTATTTACAAAAAACTAATTAAAACAGATATATTCACTTATTATTTTAAAACTGTCTTGTACACAAATTCACTGTAAAAGTCTATCTCGCACAACATTATTTACAAAAAACTAATTAAAACAGATATATTCACTTATTATTTTAAAACTGTCTTGTACACAAATTCACTGTAAAAGTCTATCTCGCACATTTCTCCCGCCGTGCAGACTATGTTGCATCTTCTCTCGGTGCGAGCTCGACGTCTGTAGTCACGGGCATGATCACCAGCTTCCTCACAGGTCTCCGCAGCACTCCTCCTTTGGTCTGGATGTCCACTGTTCGCACGATGTCATCTGGGCCTGGATATGTCGCTATCACTCGACCTCTGATCCAGACATTGCGGGGTAGGTTGGCATCGACTACTTGCACGAGGTCGTTGATCTTCACAGCTGGTCCTTTTCCATGAGGCTCCCGCCGGTATTGAAGCTCCGGGAGATACTCCTTTACCCAGCGGTTCCAAAAGATGTCCGCTAGGCGTTGCGCAGATCGCCAGCTACCTCGGGAAATAGTGTCCTTTTCATCGAATGTTCCCGGTTGTGGTACTCTTCCATTTCCTCCCAATAAGAAGTGATTAGGAGTTAAGGCTTCAGGGTCTTCCGCACTGACAGAGACATGTGTTAGTGGTCGGCTGTTCACTGTGTACTCCACTTCTGCTAACAGCGTTGAGAGTACTTCTTCTGTCGGATATCGTTCGTGTAGAGTCGCTGATAATGCTGTCTTAACTGAGCGAACCATACGTTCCCATGCACCTCCCATAAATGGTGCTCCAGGTGGAATGTAGCGCCAAGAGATTGTTCTCTTAACTGCTTCTTCTGTTGTCGCCTCGTCGATGGCTTGTCGAAGTTCTTTGTCCGCTGCCTTCAGGTTGGTGCCGTTGTCAGACCAGATTTCAGTTGGGCACCCGCGTCGTGCTATCATTCTTCTTAGTGCCATCACTGCAGAGTCCGCGGTGAGTGAACCGGCGATCTCGAGGTGTATGGCTCGAGTGGTGAGACATGTGAATGTTGCAACATATCTCTTCTGTCGAGCGCGTCCCACTGTCACAGTCAAAGGTCCGAAGTAGTCGACCCCTGTATAGGTGAAGGGTCGTCTATGGTGAGCTAGACGGCATGCAGGTAAGTCCCCTGTCCTGGGAAGCGGCGGTGTCTGTGTCTTCATTCGGCAGAAAAGACATGCACGAAGTAATGTACGCGTGATGGGTCGTAGGCGTAATACCCAATACTGTTGTCTGCACTCGTTGACTGTAGCCTCGACACCAGCGTGATGTAGTTCGCGATGTATTGCTTGAATCCACATTTTCACCACTTTATGTTCACCGTCAAGTATCATAGGGCTTTTAATGCTATTTGTCACTTCTTGTACTGCTTGGATTCTACTTCTAAGTCTGATGACTCCGTTGATGTGCTCGATGCTCAGCTGACGTAGTCGACTCTCTTTGTTAATTGGCTTCTGTCTTTTCAGTAATTCTATTTCTTCTGTAAAGGAGTCTTCTTGAGTCGATTGCATCAGAAGCCTTTCTGCCTGTTTGAGCTGCTCCGCGGATACTGGGATGAACTTCTTCCCCTGTGACGGTGAGGTTTTCTTGACAGCTGATTGTGTCTTCTTCTCTGTTGGTTTAGCCACTCTGTTCCAGCTAGGATCCTTTTCTGTATTCTTCTTGGTTTTTCTATAGTTGACACTTTGCTTTAGTGTTCTGCACAACTCTATAAACTGTAGAACCCTTGCTGTCGTATGTCGTAGTCTTGTCCAGTTGGAAAATCGTGATGCGTCTGGTAATCCTTCTGACAGATTTGGTCCCGATCTGTTTGTCACGTTATTTATTCTTTCTTCACCAGAAGGTTCTTCTGTAACTATTGTTGATGTTTCTGTAGGCCAGAGTTCCTCTGCTTGACATAAGAAGTCAGGTCCTTTATACCAACGGTGATCCTTGTTGAAGTTCAATGGGACATCTCGTGTTGCGTCATCTGCTATGTTCATTTTTGTGGGAATCCATCTCCACTCGTTCACTTTTGTGCTGTCTTCTATGGCTGCTAGACGATGCGCTACATATGGTTTATATGAGCGTGAACCAGTACGTATCCATGTGAGAACTGTCTTACTGTCAGTCCAAAACACTTTGCTGTCAGGTTTCCTTTCGTGTTCTTCAACTATTGTTTCTGCAAGTCTGGTCCCCATAACTGCGGCTTGAAGCTCCAGTCTTGGTATGGAGGTCAACTTCAATGGTGCAACTTTCGCTTTCGCCATAATGAGTGATAAATTGATCTCGCCGCTTGGTGTCACTGTTCTCCAATACAACACTGCAGAATAGGCTGATTCGCTTGCGTCGGTGAAAATATGTAGTTGTATATTGTCGGCATTGCTGTAGTTGATATATCTTCGTGGGATCGTCGTGTTGCGGAGATTTTCCAGATGATTCATCCAGATCTTCCACTGTTCTGCCAGGTCTTCGTCGATCATGTCGTCCCATGGAGTGCCTCTGCGCCATACTTCTTGTAAAAGTTGTTTCGCCTTTATGGTGACTGGTGATGCCAAGCCAAGTGGGTCAAATAATGACATCACAATGCGCAGCGCTTCCCTCTTCGTTGGTGTCTTTCCTTCTTTAAGTGTCTGCGGGATACGAGCCAAATTCAGGTTGAAGGTAAGCTCGTCACTGTTGATACTCCAGACAACACCAAGGACTCGTTCTGTCTTCTCTTCTGGCTTGTATAGATCCACGTAGTCATTTTGAACATTTTCCCCAAGAGCTTCTAATAGTAGCGGAGAGTTGGATTTCCATTGCTTCAATTCAAATTTGGCCTTAGCGTGCACTTCACGCACACTCTTCGTGATGCGTATGGCGTCTTCAATGTTTTCAAAGCTGTCTAAGTAGTCGTCAACATAGTGTTTCTGTATGATCGCTGCCACGGCTTCAGGATGAGTATCTTCATGCTGCTTGACGTTCAGGTTCTTGACGTATATTGCTGTAGACGGGGAACTCGATGCACCAAATATCAACGAGGTCATTCTGTATTCTTCTGGAGGTTGGTCATCTCGTCGGTTTCCTCGCCAGAGATATCGAAGGGAGTCTCGGTCTTCTTCTCGTAATTTGACTTGCATAAACATTTCCTTTATGTCTGCAGTCACTGCTATCTCATGTTGCCGGAAGCGCATGATCACTCCGGGTAATGATTGAAGAAGATCGGGTCCTTTCAGCAACATGTCGTTGAGTGCGATTCCTCTTGTCTTGGCTGCAGCGTCATGGACTACTCTGATTTTGTCAGGCTTCATTGGGTTGATTACAGCGAAGTGTGGTAGATACCAAATCCTTTCTGGTGTCTTCTGTTTAGGTGCAGGTTCGCTGTATCCCTTTGTTATAAGAGCTTCCATCTGTTCTGTATATTTTTCCTTCAATTCAGAGTCACGATCTATCTTCTTTTCTATGTTCAGGAGTCTGTTCAGCGTATTCCCGTAGTTATCTGGGAAGCTAATGTCTTCTTTGCGCCAGAGAAGTCCTGTCTCATATCTTCCTTCTTCTGTCTTCTTAGTTGTCTTTTCCAATATGCGTAGTGCTTGTTCTTCTGGATCTGACTTCGGTCTTCTGTTATTCAAGCATAGCGAATCCATTTCGAAGTACTGCTTCACGAGGGTTTCTAAGTCATCTGTGGTTTCTTCTGTGACGTGTGACACATAGTCGACGGTGTGTCCGATGGTCCTTGTTTGACTGCCATGTAGTACCCAACCGAGAGGCGTAAGGGAAGCCACTGGTTGGTTCTTGTCTCCTTTTCTTACTTCAGTTGTCAGCAGAAGATGCCAGTTGTCTTGTCCTATCAGCACTTGTGGTTTCACGCTGGCGTATGTGAGATGATGCTGAATATCTTCTAAGTGTTTGCAGCCTTCAATCACTTCTTTTGGCACTTGTTGCGATGAGACTTGCAAGTTCTTCACTGTGCGCGCTTGTATCCGTTTCTCTTGATTGTTCACTCCTTTAATTTCAATGGTGACTCTTCTTGATGTTAACTCTGACGTCTTCATGGCGTTGATGCTTTCTATCTTCAGTGGATCGATAGGTCCTGTGGCTCCGACACGCTTGGCCATGTCGTTGTCTATAAGTGTGACTGTTGACCCATCATCCAGTAGTGCGAAAGTGTTGGCTTTTCCTGCTGGCCCCTTTATTTGAATTGGAATGATCTTCAAATATGACTGTTTCTTCTTCAGGGTCCAGGCAGAGTTAATTGCTTCTGTTGCCATCGTTTCTTCTTTCGCCTGTGTCTTCTCTGTTGCCTTATTGTGGTGCAGCATTCTGTTGTGGAAGTATTTGCAGTTGTCCATGCCGCATGTCCTCGCTTTACATGTGTGTGTCTTGTTTCTATAGCGGAGACACCGGAAGCAGAGACGTTTTGACTTGGCCATGTCCCATCTTGCATTCACTTCCATGTTCTTGAATTGTTCACAGGCTGTTGTGGTATGTCCTGTCTCTTCACATACAGGACACTTGGCGACGTAAGTTTTCTCTGTTACGTTGTGTATCTTCTGTGGTCTTCTTTGTGCTGTACTCGTATGTGACGCCATTTGTTCTGGTAGAGCATAAGGTCCGCATAATTCAGCTTCTCTTCTGAGGAATTTTTCGAGCTTCAGTAGGTCAGTATCTTCTCTGGGTTGTACTGCAGCGAAGTCGTAGTATCTGTAGCGCAGGGTTGGTGTGAGCTTGTCTACCAGCGCCTTTGAAATTTCTGGATTGTACATATAGTTGATGCAGCTTAGCCGCTTGAGTGCCACCCGCTCGTAAATAAAAACCCGTTGAGTGCCAATCAAAAACGTTATCGCATGACGATCGGCGCCCCGTCTGATAAAAGTTTAATTTATGAGCTTTATTGTAAGGAGTTTAATTTCAAGTGCTGTTTTTGTTTAAGCTTATGAATAGGGCTATTCTATTGTGTCAAAATTGTATACATCTGTTGAGTCAATGTTTGTACAGCTAAATGTAAACATAAGTCATTGGAAAAAAATACTTTGCATGAGTATATTTTAAACTTGTAAAAACTTACCAACTGTTTCTACAAGACACTTAATACAATATACACGCACACAAATTCCCCACAAAGTCACTAACACACTTTAAAACGCAAACTAAACTAAATTAAAAACATTTTATCACAAAATCTTGGGAGTGACTTCGCGCGAAAGCCACTCGAACATAGACTGACATTTGTGAATTTATTTCTAATACTTTTTGTTCTTATGTTGGCACGGGGTCATTTTAATTGTATAGGATAATATGTCTAGTTTAAAATAGAAGGGACAAAAAATGAGCAAAAGCACTAGTTGGAAAGAAACAAAGCTTATAAAACCCGACTTAAAAAGAACACGTCTAATAGGGACGATCGTCCCTTTAGGCACGCTACGGGTAAAATACAAAAAGGGACGATCGTCGCTTTTGGCACGCAAGCGGTTAGTGTCTTCAGAGTTGCGACGACATTGGAGATCTGCGTTGAGAATATACAGATGTCCCGTGGAGATTCTGTGAGGCGAGGTAGTCCACGAAGCGTTTCCATTTCCATCATAGCAATGGATTCTGGTCTTCCAAATCTTGATTCCAACGTCTTCATGATTTCTGCGGGCTGTGCACTTGTGATGAGTAGACCTTCGACTGCCTCCTTTGCTTTTCCTTTGAGATTTCTTCTAAGTCTGTTGATGTTTTCTACTGAAGAGAACGTTTTTTCTGTTTCGAAGTATGCGGCACGGAAAGGCAGCCACTCTTGATGAGATCCATTGAAGATAGGCAGCTCTATAAACTTCGGTCGCTGAGCGGCTTTGATGGCTTGTGTGATAGCTGCGGCCAGTTCTGTAATGTCATTTTTCACTCCCGCCGGTGATGAATGAAGGCGCTGTGGCTGTTGATGAAGCTCTTCTGTTGTATTGGCAGCTGGTTGTTCTGTACGTCGTAGCGGCGCGGTGACTACCTCTGTTGTAGGTCCATCGGCTTGCTCTTCCAACCAGTTGACAACACGTTCATTGACTTCTGTCTTCGATACTATTGAAACTTCATCATTTTCTTCGTCTTCATCTTCGACTTCCAGCGAGGCGAGGCGCGCAGCTGCTAACTCGACTTGTAACTTCAGTAATTCTTCTTTAGCCTTCGCTAATTTGTAGGCCTTAGACTTGCTATGTGTTGACCCCCCCCCTTCCCCCCTTCTTGCTGTGGGGACGGGAGAGCGTCGGTCCGGGTGGCACTGGTGGGGTTTTCTTCTTTATTGTCGAAGTTTCTGTTTCTTGATATTTTTCGGCGGCGGCGTTTCCCCCCTTGCCCCCCTGTGTTGGCGGCTTCATGGGTAGCGTAGGTGCGGCGGCCTGGCCCTCGGACGGCGTGATGACGGTGGAGACGACGGGTGAAGGCTCTGTCGTCGCGGAGGTGGCTGTAGTTTCAGTACACTCCGTGGCGGTGGTTCCCGTCTCTTCACTCGTACCAGTTGCCGAGGTTGTGCCGGTTGCCGACGTCGTGGCTGTGGCTTCGGAGGACGTCGGCGTCGGTTCCGTCGGTCGCTTGCGCCCTTTACCCTCTGAACGAGTGACCGGCATCGTAGGTCAAGCTTCTATATATATCAGGAACAATTCTTCAATATTCAGGAACAATTCTTCACTTATTCAGGAACAATCTTCACTATTTCCCACGTAGGATCCGGCTCGAAGGACCATAAATGTTGACTATCACTGGATTGGTGGGAAATAGAAATAAAACGAACTGTTGATTCTTCCTGAATATAACTGGACTATTTATTCTTCCTTGTTCCTTATTACACTTGTTGTTCCCTTGACTGTTGCTTGCTGACTGAGGTACCGTGACTCTCGAGTCTTCACTTCGTCCCGAGGGCCTGAAGGGCCCGAGGGGCGAGTGGAACATGATCGGGGCTGTGCCCCCTGTATGTGGGATCTACCGCGCAGCCGTTATGTAGGCTGCGGTCGTGGGGTGCGCATATTTTTTATAAATATATTTTTTATAAATATAGCTAGTGGAATCTACCTGTATTTGCACTTCTTTGCCGCCGGCGAGTCAGCCCGCCGGGTGGGACCCCGTTGGGGGAGGCCCAGCGAGCGACTTCAAGCACGGCGGCGTGGGTCAGTCCGGTGGTGCGGGTCGCCAGCGAGGTCAGCCCTTGCGGGCCTCCGTCGAGCTGGCGGCCGTGTCTTCAATGTTGATTTGCGCGACGAGGGGGGCCATGCTCTCCAGCCCTCGGCGCGCGATTTCTGCGGCGTCCGCGCCGCTATCCAGTGCCCGGAGTACCTCAGTAAGGACCTCCAGGCAATGTTTCACGACGCGGCGAGTAAGTTGGTCACTCTCCTTCTGCTTCGCCATCTTCCCCAGTGAGGGGGCGGCGACCGCCTGGGCTGACGGTGCAGTGGTGGTGGTGGCAGCTGCAGGCTGCGGCTTCCTATTGCGGCGACAGCGTCGTCGTTTGCCCGCTCCGGGCTCGTTTGCGGCCGCCATGAGCGAGCTGGGTGCATTCTCTTCGCCTGTGACGGCGGGAGTCCTGGCGGGGCGCGCGGCGAACGTGCGCGCCACCGTGCCGGCCTTCTTGTTCCGCACCTCCCTGCGGAACGTGGGGCAGCTGGTATTATTCGAGGTGTGCCCCCCCCCGCAGTTCGCGCAGGTAGGTGGGTCCTCGATGGGTCTCGGGCAGTCCGCGGCGTGGTGTTCCTCGCCGCACCTCACACACGCAAGTTTGCGGTGGCACTGGTGCGACGAGTGCCGGAACTGTTGGCAGCGGTGGCACTGCGCGGGTCCGCGCTTGCCCCGCCAGGCTTCAATTTTGATACCGGGCATGCACAGCAACTCCGTAATGTTGTACACACCCGGCAGCAGGCTCGGCGTTCTCTTCAGTTGGGCGAAGTAAATGCACCCAGGTCGTCCGGAGCGGGCGCGAATGCGTCGCACGAAGTCCGCTTCGTGGCCGTACTCCTCCTTGAGGGCTTCGGCGATTTCCTCGGCTGGTGTATTCACGGGTAGGCCTCTTATGGCCACCCGGAAGGCCATCTCCTGGGGGAGGGTGTAGGAGAACCACTCCACCTTTTCGTCCCCCTCCAGCCCGGCGAGGTACCGCTGTATGATGCGGTACTCGTCGCCGGAGGCGGGGAGGAATCTCACGCCTTTACCGTAGGGCCGGGCCGGTGGTGTGTGGCCCAGGGCACGCTGCAGTAGGGCGAGGTGTTTTGCCCAGTTCGGGAACCGCTCCACTACGATGGGGGGGTAGCGGGGTACCGTGATTAAACGGCTACCCCTTTTATACAAATTTCTTACATTATTTTGGCGCTGTCTCATTAGTCGGCCAATTAAGGTAACTACTTTTTAACCAATAGGAATTCAGCAAGCAATCCGTTTACTGTAGCTTAGGTAGCGCGCAGTATTACCGGAACGTGGGACCTTATTTTTTGCTTGTTGAAATCCTACTGCAAGTTTATACATTTTTATTTAAAAACCTATTATTTTTCTTTATTAATATAAAAACATGATATAATTTGAATATTTAACAACTTTATAACTTAATCTAACATTTTAAAATATTCTAAAAGTGCCGTCGGGCGTAAACTGTGAGAAATCTTTATTTAAATGCTAATAAACCACTAAAAACTTATGTTAAAGTAGTATTTACACAGTATTATTGCTATATAATTGTAATTAATTATTTAATTACTATAAAAACTATAAAATAACTATAAAAACACTACTTTAAAGACTATTTAACAAAAATCCACTAATTAAAAAACTGTCCCGCTCAATTGCTATATAAAGACATTATTTACAAAAAACTAATTAAAACAGATATATTCACTTATTATTTTAAAACTGTCTTGTACACAAATTCACTGTAAAAGTCTATCTCGCACAACATTATTTACAAAAAACTAATTAAAACAGATATATTCACTTATTATTTTAAAACTGTCTTGTACACAAATTCACTGTAAAAGTCTATCTCGCACAGTATTAAATGCCTGTATTATACACATTGCCTATAACTGTGTACTAATCAACGGCAAGTAACTTAGGTACAGATTTGGATTTGCTAACCAATTAAAAAAATAAATTGTAGAACCGTTTTAACTGCACAGACTTAAGAAGTATAACTTTATTATCTATACTGCTATAGAACTCAACAACACGTAATAACACTAGAATGGACATTCTACATTTTCACCGCCACTAGTTTTAAAAAGCGTTGCGAGAGATGTTAAAACACGGACAACTAAGTGATAATATAAGAATTTAGTTTTTGGCGAAAACCCTAAAAGTAAGAAAAATCATTATTTTGTAAAATATGACCCCAATTACTTTTTATTCCCATAAGCGGTTTTGTTATTTCAATCCACTAAAATTAAGGAATAATTTATAATATTAAGTAACACTGTAGTGATAGGCAGTTGATTAACAACGTCGACTATCTCTCTGAATCCCACGCAATAAAATTATGACTAAAACAATTATTCTTAGTATAGCTTTACTTTCATAATTTTGATTGATTTGTATATTTTCTGTGTCAATTACTTCTTAGAAATTATTTCTCACGAAGACTTTATTTTTCAACTTCAATATTGTAATCAATACTATTAGTTTTAAGACAAATATTTAAAATTATCTGTTCCATACATTAATTAAAATTTCTTCAAATATTACCAGTCAATTTATTTCCCACGGAATTGATTATAATTTAATTAATTTACTCCGCAATAATTCTTGCGAGAAACTTAAGACTGTTTACTTGCTTAATTACGCCGAATTTGAAAACTCTTCAAACAAATCAGTATAGAATTACATGTGTATGATTTATTATGAAGGCTCAAGCCTAAGAACCTTATTGTTACAAAACACCTGCGGTATTACCAACATACCAATATTGGTAGCAACCCTTATTAAACTTCGCTAATTAAAATAATATAATATACGCGGAACGGGTTCTCACAAAGGAATTTCGTCACAAGAATAAAATTAACAAGGAAAAACTGTCTTTGAAGAACTTGTAGCCTGTATCACAGTATTGTTTGTAGAAGTCGATCTAAAGACGCTAGAAACATTTAAGTGAAGGTGTGGCTCAACAATTCAGGAATGCTATTTGTATAATTCATTGTCAAATCTTTCTTTGACTTAAAACTCTTGTATCCTATCAATTTTGTTTGTATTTCAACAATGAAATCTGAAAACCTTGCATAGTCATGTAGAAATATTATCCAACTTTAAAATTTCAATTATAAGAACAATATCACGTGATATCAAGAGAGGGATTTATGACATCCGTTATGGTGACGTCCCTAAGTATTAGGGTAGAGGAGCCAGGGGCAATAAAATGATGCAAATGGGATATAAATCTTGTCGAGGTATTAGAGAGAGCACTAAAGCTAAGACTGACTAGGAGATAGCAGAACAGAGCAGTTGGGGCTTGCATTTCATTATCAGAGCTCAGGAAATTAACGTATTTACACTTTAATTGCCTAAGTAAGTACGTAATACTACCTTCATTCCTGAATTCAGAGTTTTCTCTTTTACAAAATTGTGAGGTCAAAGAAATGTTCGTGGCCTAACAGCTGTTGCGGACTACCATTCGTGGATGGCTTATACCATACCATAAGCCATCCACGTCATCATATCGCGATTCCACCACACCACTTTGGCTAAAGTCGAGTCAGTCAGGAAAGGCTTTGCTCTTAAAAAACTGTTTTCAAAGAAATAAATTAAAACAATATACAAGATAGTAAGTTTTACCGACTCTCATACTGATTTCCGAAACACTAAACCCATAATAACGTTACCACGAAAACACCCCATCACGAATTTATATTCTGGCACTAGCCGGCTGCTGCTGCAGCTCTGCTCAGCTTGATAAAAGATGGGGTAGTAACACTGTGTCATTCTCAGTCACCACACGCAAGTCTTAAGATTTTTAATAAGCATTTAAAAATACCTATCAGTTACAATTTATTATTAAAATGTACTAGCATACATTCTTGCCTCAAATGTTTTTATTTCTATTTGCGAATAAACTTTTATCTTCTGTCATACTCTTAATAATTTCTAAATAAATTAGTTTTAACTTAATGCAAAGGTGAGCGTCAGAGGTAAATAATAATATTTACCTAACTTTTATTATAAGTTCAACTACTGAACACAGCTCTCTTTCAGACTTGTATTATATTTAATTAAACAAAAGATACTTGTAGAGATAAGACGACGTAATTTGAAAGCGCGATTGTTGTGAAAATACAGAATAATAGAAAAGATAATATACCTTTAGTTAATTAATATAATATTCCACACTCATTCAACCAATGTCATCTACTCCAAAACTCAGCAGAGCTTGTGCCATATTGGTACTAGATGACGGTTAAGCGAACGACTTTTTACCTTTACACCTGGGGAACATTTTGATCTATGTAATCGATGTACACAAAGATTTGCATTAAGCGAGAATTGAATCAGAGACCTCAGCGTTGCAGCCTTGGAATATAACCTCTATACCGTTCTGGACTAGGTTTTATAATGAAAGTAAATTATTAAATAGTTTTATATTACATTTTAGCAAAAAGCGTGTCTGTTGCACGTGAAATCTGAAGTCAAGGTATATGGCTGTCCACTTAATGATAAAAAAATAATAATAATTTGTATGAAATACGAAAATATTATTTTCGTATTTCATACAAATTAGCTGTAAAGATAACTAAGAAAATATATTTCAACCTAACACTTTCATTAGGGACGGTTTATCTTAATTATTAAACCATTCGCAGATTATATCATGCTAACAGTGACGGATTTAACATTGAATTTCCTTAAAATAATTACATTTTACTAATCTAAAAGGGATAACTGATTTCAGGATTAGGGCTTAGCGGTTTCTTAAACAAAACATGAAACAGATTTAAATTTTACTTCTAGTACTAATACTAAGTAAACTAAATTAGTTTTAAGTGACAATTTCCTTGTATAGTGCTTCTGTATTTATTTATTTACAATGTCTCTGATATAACAATCATGTCCATACTCTACAAATCGCCGACTGCAGATATGAAGCATTCGTTTTAGTTATTGATAAAAATATTCCTCACACTTTCACCCAACGCCATCTAGTCCCAAACTAAGCAGAGCTTGTACTATGGGTACTAGACAATGGATAAACATACTTAAATTCTTTTTTGTTTTGCAAATACATACATATTATACATAGAAAACACCCAGACCAATGCAAACAATCATGTTAATGCACACAAAGATTTGCATTGAGCGGGAATCGAACCCGAGACCTCTGCGTAGCAGTCATGTTATTAACCACTACGCCACAGAGGTAGTCAAAAATATCATCATTATCATATCAGGAAGTTCACTCCTGGATGTATGGTTGATATACTGACTAGGTCCAACGTGTAAGGGTTTTTCATTTGTATAAGCATAAGCATTGGCTTAAAACAAAATGTTGCTTTATATTCTAAAAATAGTTTTAATAAGAAGTCCAACTCCTTACAAATGACCTGTTTGATTTATTTGAAGTAGTACTGCATTTTCAAATAGAATCCTTTCAAATATTTGCTCTTAGAGAACAAGCGAAGCATTCTTTACAAATAGATGAACTTTTTCACCTACCTAACTTTGAAGTCCGGATTTGAAACATTTTAAGCTCGGCAAGTTTGAAGAGATCTTACAGACGCCGCGAGTAACTAAGTTTTAGAGATTTTTATTCTCTCAATCTTATGCCATTTAGTATGCGATTCTGGGTCTTTCCAGTGTCTAATTCTAATACGAGGTCATTCAATATCATCTGAAACGCATAATACTGAGCTTGAAATTGACAATTGAAGAACTTAAACTCAGAAGTATGTCGAGTTTTCATGAATGGAGAACCAATAATAAGCGTACTCTGTAAGTAATACAGACATATTTTACACCACAACAATACCACAATATGTACATTACACATAACATACGTTTTTAAAACGATTTTATAACTCTCTTGGCTGTTTTATGTTTAAATCCTTTGAATAACAATTTCTTAAAATATATTATAAAGTGGACTTCAAGATGCAAATGAAGTTATCTCTAAACGAAAGAGATTTTCTACTCGCTGCATAGTCAGTACAGGGAGCCGAGCTATGTAAACAACGAGTTACTATTCCGAAGCAGAAATGTTATTACTTTGATGGTCGTGTGTTCAAGATGCAGGGCGAATTTCGTTAGCAAAGAAAATGTACGGAAAAGTTGATAGAACGAAAAAGATTTTTTGAAACAACTCAGGGTGAAAATAGATACAGACGGGTGTATGTTGGCATTGGTCACGAATACAGCTTTAGTGGAAAAGATTTCTGTTAGCTTATGAAAAGAATTTTACGATACACTTTAGTTTTGGAACCGATATCATGGTGAATTTATATTATTTTTGTAGAATATGTTTTGCTTGCTGTATTTTGAATTAAATAGTGGTCCTAGTTTTTTATTGGTACAACTTTTATAAATATTTCTCACATAAAAAGAATATAAAAATGTGTTATTCAATCCATGAGGCATTTTTATAAAGTTACACTTACGAAACTTCACTATAACAAGTCGTAGGTCTGATGAACCGTTACCGTTACCGTACCGTAAATGAAAATGAATGTGAATAAAAAGAATAGTATTGGTCCTATTCTGTCTTTTGCAGTAAAACGTTTTGTAAAATGTGTTCTGTAGTTTAGTAAAAGAATAATTGTTATTCACGTCAGGCTACAGGTTATTCATAGGTGGTCTTCGTAACAAAAGTGAAAATGAACTGTAATTGACCCCGTGCCTGCTGACTCACATCCTGGGAACAATGGTCAATCAATGGTGAAAACGCAATGAGCGTAACCGGCGAATGTTCGACGACAGGTGCGGACTTACAGCTGCTCGACTATGTTCGGAAATGATAAAATATAGACATCTTTTTGTAAAAAAAAATTGTGTGAAATATTTTAGAAATGGCATTTGTTAGAATGAATTTTACTGGATATCGATATATAATAACCGGTATACTTAGTACTTAAGTTAATTCATGTAATGTAGGTACTATACTAAAGATAAATTATAGTACATGAAAAGAGTGGTTTTGGTTTCTTCACCACATTCGTCTCAGAGTGCACACTAGCGAAATTAATCAAATCAAATCAAATCATTTATTCAATTTACAATGGTCTTAAATTATAGCTTAAATAAATCTTATAACATAATTATGTGCTATATACAGTTTAGTATGCCTGTACTAGGATTATTCCTGTGTTACAGGCGTTCTAGGGGCAAATTATTATACTTTAAAGGAACATTAATTAATCATAACGCTGTCTCTATACAATACTTTTTAAATTAATATCTATAATTTATTTGTTTTATAATATTTATAACAACACGAATTTAATAAAAATGCTTACTAAATAAATACATAATAATCATTACAATTAAGTACATTAAATTACTTGTGTTTTGTTTATACTAAAGAATGTGCTTAATTGTAGAAAATTTTAAGTAGGGCAAAGTGGTATGTTATCATTTTTAATTAGAAGTTATAACAAGTAAGTATAGGTACTAATAATAATCTATGCTACTTCATAGTCTATTGAGTTAATATAACGCACTTCAGCTATTCTTCTCGCAGGACATTCAGTATCACCAGTTTTATGCTCGTTAGGTTTCTAAACCTCGAACATGTTGCGCATTTTTGAGAGGTCAATTTGTTTTTGCAATCAGAGATAGTGTGACCTATTTCCCCACAATGGCTGCATGATGGAATAAGTTCTCGGCATGATTTAGCAGCGTGACCGTGTATTGTTGGCATTTATAACACCTCGTGACTATAGTAAAGTCCCTAACAGGGCAAGAGGTCCAGTTTATATACAGTCTTTGCTGTGTGATCAGGGCTTTTCTTAATTGTGCAGAGACTTCGATGACGTAGTTACATGACAAGGTTTCACGGTTTCCGGACTTGTGACTTAATTGTATCGAGGACAAAAAGGATTCGTAGGCCATAGATGGAAATTTGTCTTCGACGTTTTGGTCATAAATACATTGGAAGACCTCTTGCTCTGTCATAGTTGTAGGTACTCCTACTACCACAATTCGAGGTCTACGTTTGGAAGGCTCTTCAGCCTGTAGATTCGGCGCACGGGTCAGTACGGCGTTCTTCAGTTTGTCTGCGTCTGTTTTGGTCTCTGTATTAATAATTACACCTCCGTTTTTGGTATTTCTTACTCCTCGCACATGTAGGTTCAGTTGTTCTGGGCTGATAAGTTTCTGAACCATTGCCTTTGTGTCTTCGCTTGTTTTCTTTATATCAATAGGGTACACGGCTACAGAGCTTAGACTACTGGGTCGAATATAATCATTTGTGCCCTTTTTTACGACATCTGCAAAAGAAGATCCCTTGGTTGCGGTACTAGATTGTTCAATGGTCTTCTTGAGTCCGGTTAAGTATCCTGCCAGATCTCTATTTTTATTTAGGACTTCAATTTCGAGGGAGGACTGTATGGCTTTCTGTTTCAAGGACTGGTAAAGAATTGCCATTTGGGAGGAATTGTGGGTAATTTTTCTACATAAGGATGATACCTTCAGCTTCTGCTCGGAGTTGAGTTTTCCACTTTCAGTTATAGAACAGATCTCGTTTAAACAGGTCTCGGTGTAGGAAATCCATTTTTGTATTTCTGCAGTGGACACAACTTCAGGCACACTGGAGTTCGAGGCATGGTCATGGGTTGCTTTCACGGGTGAAGTAGTGTTGCTAGCCATCTTCCTTAGTGATAATTCACTACAAAAAGTCTTATTAATTGTTCATTACGTAAAACATTTCACAATACACAGTCTAGAATATTAATCTAGGTCACTTATAATTATTTACAAAGTAATGCATTAGAGCACGTTTAAGCACGTCTGTTTGCGACAAAGTTCAAATATTAAGTCCAATGGAATTTTTAAAAAATATTTTCTCATACAATTATATTACGTTTGCAAGTTTTACTTTATAAGTAAACTATATGATGCCTGCGGCTTCATTCACGTTGTATAAGTAGCTTTAATGTTATTCTACACCCTGAGCTACGTATATTCCAAATTTTACCAAAATCCATTCAGTAGCTTTTGCGTGAAAGAGTAACAAACATCCATCCATTCATACATACTCACAAACTTTCGCATTTAAGTAGGGTATTATTGGGCATTCTGTACCACTTTCGTCCAGTCGCTCCGCGAAACAAGTTTCGCTCTCGCTCAGGACTCGTGGTCCAAAATGCCCAATAATATAAATTTAATATAACCAGCGACGTGTGGCTTCGAAACTTCAATAAATAACTAACGCCTAATATATTCACGTGAGCAATAACAATGACGACATTATAGCTAAGACATCAACAACTGGCACTTTAAAAATTACCAACAACCAGTATTTTTAATTTTAGTGTGTTTGTGTCATTATAGACAGAATTAATAAAAATATATTGTGAGGAGGATAATAGGATGGTAAAATTTGTTCCAGTACTTAAAAGAAGTTGAGTAGATTTAAGATCGATTAGTATTTATAAAGATTAACAATCTTTAAACTTGATCATTATTAATTAAGCTGTAATATGTATATAACATGAAATTTGTCAAACAACCACAATCTTTGCAATTAAATATAATTTGCAATGATTCTTGTAAGACTGAATCACGTCATGGAAAATTATTACCTAATACCATACGATGCATTATTTGCGGACCATCAAACTGTGGCAAAACAAACTTGTTAATTGGTCTACTTCTACATGAAAATGGATTAAACTTTCAAAACATCTACATATATTCAAAAACTTTACTTCAACCAAAATATGTGTTTTTAGAAAAGGTTTTACAGCAAGTACCATGTATATCATTACAAAAATTTCAAGGAAATGAAGAAGTGTTAAAAGTTGAGGATGCGAAACCAAACTCTATAATTATTTTTGATGACGTGGCGTGTGAGAATCAAAATAATATGCGTGATTACTTTGCTATGGGTAGACACAAATACATCGATTGTTTTTACCTAAATCAAACATACAGTAAAATCCCAAAACAATTAGTAAGAGATAATGCTAACCTGATAGTACTTTTTAAACAAGATGACATTAATTTAAGACATGTTTATGATGAACATGTTAATACCGATATGACTTGGTTTGAATTCCGTGAAATGTGTTCCAGGATATGGAGTGAACCCTTCAACTATGTTGTAATTAATAAAGATTGTTCTAAAAATAATGGATGCTATAGAACTAAATTTGATACCTTTGTAATCTTTGATTAAAATTTCGAATATTTAAGGTTGTCATCTTTGTATTATTATTATTCTGTATACGACTTTCAACCGATAACAAGCATGGAAAAATCATTAAAAAGACAAATTGTTGATGCTGCAGAAGCTGTAAAGAGAAAAGTACGGAACATGCGAGATATTGAGATTAGCAATAAACAAGCATTGGAATCAGTTTTCAAGCCTGTAACAGAATCTCTCAACCTGCTTTCCAACGCTAATAATCAAATCGAAGGTCCATTGAATAAACAAACTATGCAGAATGAAAATCCAAAAAGTAAAGATGACAGTGATGAATCTGACAATGACAGTGAAAGTTCTTTTCAATCATTGGTTGATGATGTTAATATTAAAGAGCACGACACTTCATCCTGGTCGTTATCTTCAGAAGCCCTACGAGACATCCCGTTTGGCGTTCGAGTAGATCAAGGGAAATTTATGTTAGGGTCTGCTAATATAACAGTTGGTGATGAATTTATTGTAGTAGCTGGTTGTAAATATCGTAATACACCTGGTTTGAAACAATTGTTATTAAAAAAGAATGTAGATTTAAGCGTAGTTACAGAGAGTGACATGCAAAATTATAAATCGATGTTGCTTGATACAAATGCACATCGTAGAGATTTCGAACCAAATAAACCAATAAAAAGTAATAAGGGAATGAAATATTTACAAGTTATTAAACCGCTTTTCTCAGTACAAAGTACAATTCCTGGTAAGCAATCTAAAGGTAAAGGAATGTCAATGAAAAAAATGTGGAGACAAAATGTGGATTACATTTATTGGGATGATCCAAATGAATTAGTTGATAGATTAAAGTTGTTAATAGCATCTCGAGATGCTGGCAATACAGGCTTAGATAATGAAATTATGTCTATTATTGAGGAATTACGTGAAAATAAAATTATTATTAAATAAAAGTTGTATGTATATAATGTTCATTTTATTTCTAACCTTACAGTACAACACACTCTAAACATGAATGTAGACAAATTCGGTCATTATATTCATAAACGAATGCGTTTATCTGAGTTATTCGAGATTAATAATAACGCTTTGTATAAATCTGAAAACGGTGACTTTGATTTGAAAGCATCACGACTAAGAGGTATTAGACTGCCTGAAGAAGCTGATGACGTGGTAAATAAGGAATACGTAGATAAAATTAAAACAGAAATTATACAAGAAATTAATAAGTCGCTACACGTTCAAAGTATTTTAAATACAAAGTTTACAAATACTTTGCTTCATTTAGAAGACAAATTTTATACAAAAACCACTGTAGACAAGTTAATTAATCATAATGATAAAGCAACAAATTGTTAATGAAATACACAAAGCAGCACGAAAAAACTTTCTGCGACGACCTGTAATATTGAAAGGAATCGATGATTTATGGCAAGCTGATCTGATAGATATACAGACGTTGAGAAAAAGTAATAAAGGATATAATTATATTTTATTAGTGATTGATTGCTTTTCTAAATACGCTTGGGCTGAACCATTGAAATCTAAAAACATGATAGATGTTACACATGCTTTCGATGAAATATTACGTAGTAGCCATCGCAGACCAATCAACTTACAAACTGATTCTGGAAAAGAGTTTTATAATACAACTTTTAAAAATCTTATGAAGAGGTTTAACATTAACCACTATTCTACTTTTTCTACCAAGAAAGCTTCAATAGTCGAGAGATTAATAAAGACTATCAAAAATAAACTATACAAATGTTTTAGTTTAAATGGAAGCTATAATTGGTTAGGATCGATATTGACAAATATATTGAAGACATATAACAATACATATCATCGTACTATTCAATGCAAACCTTCCGATGTGAAAAAATCAAATGAGTTATTAATAAAAAATAATATTAATAAATCACAAAATCATTTATGTATTCGGTCTAAACCTAAATTTAAAGTCGGTGACAATGTACGAATTAGTAAATACAAACATATATTTGAAAAAGGATATACTCCTAATTGGTCTACTGAGCTGTTTATCATAAAAAAGATCAATAAAACGAAACCAACAACATATTACATAGAAGATCAGCGAAAACAACCAATATTAGGCACGTTTTACGAACAAGAACTCCAAAAATCTCATCATCCTGGTGTGTACTTGATTGAAAAGGTTTTAAAAAGAAAAGGAAATAAATTATTCGTAAAATGGTTGGGATTAAGCAATGATGATAACAGTTGGATTAATAAAACCGCAATAACAGATTGAAATAACAATTATATAACCATATTCCTTACATATATTATATTTACTTTACTTTGAGCAATGCAAGGAGGTGGACTGCTTAACACTATTATTGATAATCTACCGTTTGAACTTCACCTGCCTGGTTATAACTATTGCGGACCAGGCACAAAACTAAAAAAAAGATTACTCAGAGGTGATCGAGGTGTTAATAAGCTAGACGAAGCTTGTATGCAACACGATATTGCATATGATAACCATAAAGACTTACCCAATCGACACAAAGCTGATTTACAACTACTAGATATGGCTAAAAAAAGACTTAAATCGAAAGATGCAAGAAAAGGAGAAAAACTTAGTTCCTGGTTAGTGAGCAAAGTTATGAAAGCTAAATTAAAATCTGGTGCTGGCGTTAAGGCGTTTAATAGTTTTATATCAAAAATTAAATCTGTGGTTAAGAAAATGAAACCCAAAAACAGTAAAACATTAATAAACACCGCATACTCAGTTGCAAAGAAACTTTTTCCATGCACTCCAAATATGCGAATACCACGAGTTATACCGTTACCAAAAACTGGAGGAATTCTACCTTTAATTCCAATTTTTGCTGGTTTATCAGCTTTAGGCTCTTTAGCTGGTGGCGTAGCCGGTATAGCAAAAACGGTGAATGAATATAAAGCAGCTCAAAAGAATTTACAAGAAACAGAACGACATAACAGATCTATGGAGACATTAGCCATAGGCAAGGGTTTATACATAAAACAACATAAAAATGGCAAAGGATTATATATAAAATCTCCAAAAAACTGAAGTGGAAGCTACCTAATCGACCTTTAACTAATTTGGATATTGAAAATCATGCACGAGACATTCCTCACTTTCGAGGAGTGTACATGAAGGATCAGTTACCAAGTTCACCAAAACGGATTGAGTGTGGTATAGTGAACTTGGATAATGCAAAAAACGAAGGAACACATTGGGTAGCTTATGTTAAAGTTAATAATTACTGTGAATATTTTGACAGCTTTGGTGATTTAAAACCCCCCAGGGAATTGATGAAGTATTTTAAAAATTATAATGTTTTTTATAATTATACAAGATATCAAAATTTTAATTCTGTAAATTGTGGACATTTATGTTTAGAATATTTGTGGAAATATTGGAATAAAAACATATAAATTTTATGCGTTTGTTTAATTTAAACCATTTGCAAGATGTCACTCACTTTGTCGATAACTGGGAACTCTTCAGATTTATCTGTGTACTATACTAACACACTACAATTATCTGAACAATATGAATGCGCCTTATTGCATTTCTCAACATTTAACTCTATTCCAAACATTGACAAAAGAAATAATAAGTTATATTATGACACCAATGAAGTTATTGAAGTACCGGAAGGCACCTATGAATTACAAGACATCGGTGATTATTTAAAATCAGAAATAAAGGACGCTGTGTTCAAATTAGAGTGTAATAATAACACTCTAAAAACTAGTATATACTGCACAAAAAATATAAATTTTAATAAAGAAAACACTTTCTGCAGTTTGTTAGGGTTTAAGAAACAGATCTTGGAAGGAAATAAATGGCATGTGTCTGAGTTTCCAGTCAACATTTTACCTACGACCGTGATCAGGATAGAATGTGATATTGTAAGCGGCTCGTACATAAACGGAGAATCCAGTCACATTATACACGAATTTGCACTGAACGTACCACCTGGATACAGAATAATAGAAATTCCTAAGAACGTAATATACTTTCCGATTAACCAAAAAAATATAAACAGCATACGAATTAGGTTATTAGATATAAATAACCGTTTAATAAATTTACGAGGTGAAGAAGTTCAACTGTATTTACACCTAAGAAGAAAAAATGATTGATTACAATAAATATGTGCTTCAAGAAAATAAACATATCAGTTCAGTTCAAGCTATCACCCAAACAAGAGCTATCTCGAAGAAAAAGAAAATAAAATTAACTAAAGAAAATAAGATATTTCTTAAAGCAATCGGTTTACTAAAATGAATATATTAGATGTTTTATCCACACCAACTTACGATAATACTGTTGAGGGAATAGAATTCCATTCTTACAAGCCATATGTAACAAGTTTCAATAGAAATGATGAAATTCGTATACCTATCAACCAACAAGATTTGTACATATTACCATCAGCAAGCACCTTGTATTTGGAAGGAACTGTTATCGTTAGTAAAAAAGATTTGAAAGACGTTGCTAGTAGCATCAATTTTACGAATAATGCGCTACTCTATCTGTTTCAAGACATAAGGTACGAGCTTAATGGAGTAGAAATAGATAAAATTAAAAATGCTGGCATAACAACTACAATGAAGTCGTTAATTTCAATGAATGAGAGTGAATCAAAGATGTCTTATGCCTGGGGCTGGAATATAGATGGTATAAAAAATGTGAATGGTGGTAGATTTTCAGCATCTATACCTCTTTGTAATATCCTCGGGTTCGCAGAAGATTTTAAGAAAGTTGTAATAAACAGTAGACACGAACTGATATTGTTAAGAAGCAACACTAACCTAAATGCTGTAAAACTTAATACAGGTGAAATTATAGAAGATGTTCTTATAAATAAAATCATATGGCGCGTGCCTCATGTTAAGGTATCAGATAGAGAAAAAATAAGTTTGTTAAAAATGTTAGAAAAAGATCGACCGCTCCAGATGATATTCAGAAATTGGGACTTGTACGAATATCCCGCATTACCTAAAACCACAAAACATACTTGGTCTATTAAAACTTCGTCACAAATAGAGAAACCACGCTTTGTTATTATTGGACTACAGACTCAAAGAAAAAATAATTCAGGTGCTGACATGTCTCAGTTCGATCATTGTCATATTCGTGATGTTAGAGTGTACCTAAATTCAACATATTTCCCTTATGAAAATCTAAATGTTAACTTTGCTAATAACAGAGTTGCTTTATTATACGAGCAATACACTAGATTTCAACAGTCATATTACGGACGTCGCGCGGAACCCTTATTAAGTGAAAAACAGTTTAAAGACTTAGCACCGTTATTTGTTGTCGACTGTTCTAGACAAGCTGATAATCTAAAAGGAGGCTCTGTCGTAGATGTACGAGTGGAAATTGAAACTGATTCAGATATACCAGATCAAACATCTGCTTACTGTCTCATACTAAACGACTGCATAATTGAGTATAAGCCGTTGAGTAACACCGTTAAGAAAATATCATGAGCCCAGATACTATCATATTAGATGTCCAAGGATTTAAAGACCTTAACAACGATTTTATAGTAAAGGAGTTAGCTTTAGCCACTTCTGAATACACACAAACTTTTTTAATCAAGCCACCTTACTTGTTTAAATATTTAACAAATGACGAAAAAAAGCAAGTTAAATGGTTGGAAAGAAACAGAGGAATTTATTGGAACGAAGGTTTCATAGACTATAGAGAATTTCATCGTGTAATTGTCCAATACCTGGAAAGTAAGGATATTATTGTAAAAGGTCTGGAGAAAATTAATTGGGTTAAGGACTTGTGTGTGAATTGTAATGTCTTAGAACTTGACGAAAAACAATGTCCTAATTTATCTGTGCTACACAAAACATTCAGTGGTGTAAAAAATAATTTTAATTGTAATTATCATTTAAAGCACTGTGCACTAAAAAATGTAATATGTATAAAAAAATATTTAGAAAATAGTAAAAGTTCAAATTGTAATCTATTATTCTAAGGAAATAAAAATACTTTTTACAAATATATAATGCTTTTATTTTATTACAAATATACGTACATTAATATCTAATACACATTAGAGACATAAAATGAATACAATTTATTACATTAAACATAACCTAATCAACTAACTACAATATTAAAAAAAATCAGTAAAAATCATTATCTATTAAAGATTTTGAGATTTTTTTCACCAATGATTCAGTTTCGTCCAGAACAGAATCATTAGCGTCTTTAACAATATATTGCGCGCTTAGTATAACGTTCTCGCAATCACTATCACTATCATAGGTTTCAGGAGTGTTATTACATAGGTCTAGCACTGAAACTTTTATCAATTTAATGCCAGGTCGTTGTGGTCGACTCATTACGTAAGATTTTGAAGATTTCAGTTTCTTCAATCTCTCCTTACGTCGTTGTTTCAACGTCTTATCTTTCGTTACTTGTTTGCAGCATACGGTTTCCTTGCGAAGCATCTCGTTATAGTCTTCATTAGGATCCTGAGCATACTGACTGAACATAATCGTTGAGTCGGAAATCTGAAACAAATTATAATTAAATCATTAACACGTTGTTAAAATAAGTTACTGTTTTATTGAACCCAAGTAACCAAAGTTTATTTTATTTTATTAATTAAAAACTTACCATTGACATGATTCTGTAGCACAAGTACACGAGTTAAATAATATTTCGTAATTGAAAAAAATAAAGTATTTTATACAAATTAATTCAATCTATATATTAAAATGCTAATAATGCATATTGTGTCTGCAAGAAGAAATATTTGCACAGTATGTTTGTCAGTTGAAAAAGTCTACTACATGACTACATATAAAAAAATATATATTAAGAATATTGTTATATTCTTAATACAGTTTTTTTTTTAATATTAAAAAAAAAACATTTATATCTAAGCGATGACTGGAGCAATCGCTAGTATATCATTATTGTCTGTATTGCATTTTATAATGTAGGTTGGTTGTATGTAATGTAGGTATATTGGTCTCGTGTTACATCCTGTTCTATATACTTCTATGTTTTTATATTCAACTATAATCCAACTTTATAATAGAAAAAGAACATAATTTGTACAAGGTTTTATTCGTGACTTTGTTCGCTTGAATTAATAATTGGTTAAGTATATAGTTAATTCGATTTCAAATACCAAAATAGTGGAAATGAGCGACAGAAAAATATTTACATAGTTATATAATATTATGCATGTACTTATATAAACTGATGGTCTTATGTATATATCATCATGAATTGATAACAATATAACATTTCATTTTTATATATTTTTCGCTAATATTCATCTAATAAAAACATTTTATTGTTTTTATTTTTTAAAGACAACAACTCTTGCACTAGGTATTACTCGTATGTCGCGGGGACTTTTTACATATATATTTAAACTATTGGGTACAAATCACAGCCAGACTCAGGACAACAATTTGTGGATCATACAAATAATTGTCCTGCATGGGATTCGAACCCACAGCTTCGAGCACGTTAGTCGCTTACGCTACCACCGAGCCATCAAGGAGGGCATTACGAAACGTTGTTCGTAAAACGCTTGCTAAGCGTATGTATTGTCATACGGTTGAAAGTAGGTCATAGCAAACGCATATTTATATAATAATCATAAAAAACTATTTATGGTTGCGACTCTGTTCGCATGGATTATAATGGTTATATTTATAAATTAAATAAAACAAGTAAATGTAGTCAACATTTTATTTTTACATAAACAAAAGCAGTACTTAACCCTACTAAGTAGGTAGATATTTAGATGGAACTTAAATATATTTTTAATATTTTCATTTATTAATATATTTACATATACAATCGATACTTAAATCTAATACCTTAATACTAAAATAAAGTAGTAATTTACTTATACACTTTCACAGCAAAGAAAGCTTAGTCTAAACCTCATCTTTAGTTTTAAGCATATATGAATGACCCCAAGCTTGTGTTGATATTTTATCCAAAGATATCGCTCGTTTATCATCGTTGTTAGATAATACAATTTTGTTGATAGACTGCGTAAATATTTCGTGTTTTATTGATTTAAACATTGGATTTTTTCTATGGATAACTCCACCATTAAATAAAATATTTTCATAATCTGTAATACTTAAATCTCTTACTACACATGACTTTATTCCCTTTGCTTTTTTAGTGATTTTTTTTTGAGTTTTTAAAGAGTACAATTTAGATCTTAAACCAACAAAATCGGAGATATATTCTCCTCCCATTTCATCTTTGAATAAACCAGGAACTTTTTTATTGATAAGCGGTATCTTAAAATAGTTCATAGCTTCATAGTTGCTGGTGTCAAAATATTGTAAAAACTGATACTTTAAATCATAGTAAAAGTCATTAGTATATATTTCGTACACAAAAGAGTCCGTGTCTGTATAACACAACTGTACTCGCTCTTTGTAATAAGGCTTTACAATATTGTAATGAAAATTATACATGTGTGACTTAGAAAGTTCTAATACAGTGAATCCTATATAAATCGGTTTATCTAAAATAATTTGGTCTGGCCTCATTTGTATTGCAACTAAGTTTTCAGATAGAATTGAAGCACTATGGAAATAAGGATTGGATACAAGCCTTTCAGCGGATATGGACTTTTTGGTACGATTATTTTGATCGCTCCATTGATTAACTAAATGTACGCTTACTCTTTTTTCAGTATTTTCTAATGTTTTACCAAAAACACTGTTATTCAGTAACTTAAAAAAATCTTGTTCGAAGGCACTTTGTGCCTTCTGTCGTAATTGTGTGTTCAATTCTATATATTGCTTTAAGTAAGGACTCTGTCTAAAAGTTATAGCTCTATGTATTTTACGTAGTATTAAACCATGTTCTATACATTTTTTTAAATGTACATAATGTATGACATAGTTATACTTATTATATAAATTAGCAATTAGTTTATTAGATTTACCGCCTGGGGGAATGCATTTCTCTGGACAAAAAGGCAAATCGTTATGGTAATCGTGTAAATGTTCAGGATATAAAAGATCAACTTCTAATATAAATCCCCACTCAGCATTATCTGTAATATTTTCTACGTGTAAATTATACAATTCGCGTTCACTAAGAAACCTAAAACCTGAATATGGTAGATACTGGCACATGCTATAACCGTAAAGATTATTACAGTCAAGGTATACTATGAAACTAGAAGATTTAGATGTATTATAGTCAGACATGTATTTATGGTTAGCCTTAGCATACCGACGGGAACACATGCATAAGCCTCCCCTAATACCATCTTGAATCATTCTAACGATTGCTAAGTCCGACAGAAGTTCTAATTCAACACCTGTTTTAAGTAACATTGCGTCAAAGGACAAACTAGGTGCTGTTATGTAAAATGCAGGATCGAGGTTGTAATGTTGTTTACATGTTTTCCTAAAATTTTGGAAAATATCTGTCAACAAAAGTACCCCAAGTAACACAGAAAGCATTTTAACAAGCAACAAGTGAACTTATATGGAGCTTAAGACCCGTACAAACTCTTATATAAGTTCACCGAGCGTCTTGAAGCTGAACAATGGCATTTGAAAATCATTGTAATGCTTTACGCTGTATAACAGTTGGATAATGGCATATCAGAATGCTTTTGTAAAGCCTTTAGCTATTTTTAGTGCTTTTGGTTCTACAAAGACATTTTAAAGTAGTTAATAAGTGCTTGAAGCTGTTTTACAGCACAAACGTGAACCACTATAATGCCATGTAAATCCGATATCCAGCTTTAAGCTGTTTTTTGTGCCTTTTGCTGTGTAAAAGCACTTGTAAGGGGTAAGTAAAAGCTTAATGCTGCTGAACAGCATAAATGTGAATCAATATAATGCTTGCATTTTAAAGGAAGAACTGAGTGCTGTTGTGTAGCTAATAGCTCTTTAAACAATCACACGTGAGTAGTTGTAATGCTGGTGGCATTAATTGGGCTCACCGGGCTGCTTAAGGCTGACCACCATTTTGTAAATATTTTATAACCAAAAAATATTTTCTTTCGGATCTATTTATAAAAGGAATTGTCATTTAAAATATTTATATAACTTAATTTAATACAGTACAAGCAAAACTATGATTGTATTTATTCAAAACTTATTCTGTACTAGGAATACACATTTGTTTTGGTTTTACACACATCATTTTTATAAAACATTTTGTATGAAAACCACAAAATATCGAAGGCGCGTGAAAATTTTCAATGAAACTTATATAAACAAGTACAGTAAACTACACTGCGCAGTAATATTTGAAGGCAAGAAATAACAAACGAGTCAAAAACTTATCCGATGAATTTGTTTTGATGCAAATTATAATATGGCGTCACTCACTGTTTTATTTTGACCGTCTTTACTTATTCTTTTTTTGATTCTAATAATTTACACGCAATAATATAAAGTTTCCTAAGTGTGAACACTTAAATTGCTCCAATAATTCTTTTAGCACATTTAAATGCTAGTCTAATGCTTTTGTAATGCCGTTGGCATCTTCACTATCAATAATTTTGCTATTATAATGCTTCTGTAATGCAATAGGCTATCTCATTGACCATTTTAATGCTTTCTTAATGCGATTGGCAATATTATTGACCAAAATGATGCTTCTTTAATCCGATTGACATCTTTCTTGACCATAATAATGCTAATATAATGCGCCAGTAATGCTATTAACCAGCTACTGTGAACCTATATACGGCATAAAGCTGTATAATTTGTGCCCAAATAAGCATTACAGTAGCCATATAAACGTTTATAATGCGACTATAAAACTAACTCAAAATGCTAAAAGGATACATGAATACTATTATTCGGCCCTTATAATGCTTTGATGTGTTACTTGGGACATCTGTTTTTAAATACAAATCCGTATATTCTCCTAAGTTATGTATATTAAATTTATCCCAAACAGTTTTAGCATGATTGTAGTCTTCGTCGCTAATATTTTCGTTAGTTAATGAATTATAAAAATGACACTTTGATGGTAAAGATTTATCCTTATAACATTGCCAATTTGTCATATAATCGTAAGGATATACACCTTTTCGTGTTAATAAATTTAATTGTGTTTTATCAGGAAAATGAAATTTAAGGTTAATAAAATCTTTAACTTGCATTGTTTTAGCAAGTTTGTCAAGGCTTGTTCCTAAAAAGTTAAACGAATCTAAAAATCTTAATTGTATATACTCGTTATTATCAATAGGGATAAACTTTGAAAAGGATATGTATTTTTCCTTGGTCTTTGGTATTATTTTTATCTGACCAGGAATTTCACCTAATTTTTTAATAAATAAATGAGAATCATATCCTGACAAGTTATGGAAAAATATCGGAATGAATTTGGGTAACTTGTGTTGTAAATTACAGTGTCTATGTGCTGCACCCCGATATCGCCCAGTAATGTGACAGTGATCTCTTACTTTATCTCCCCACAATAAATGTTCACAAATGTGGCACTTAATAGCACTAGTGAAACTAACAGCATCGTTTTCTGTGAATATCATAGTTTCATTTTTAGTCAAATATTTATGATATATTTTCTTAACATCTTCAGTAAGAAAATATACAAATTTTGTTACACAATCCTTGCCTCGATAACTTCTGTAACCTTTAAAATGTTCAGTGAATGATGATACTATATTATATGCAAACGCAGCAGGCACGTGTACTTGTGAGTATGACGTATTACCGGTGTTCAATTCGTCGCCGGAAATCGGTTTGAGTAAAGTTTCGAAATCAGCATATATGACGAATGGAATATTTTGTTTTCTATTATAATTTTTAAATTTTAAAAATGAACCTTTTTCAGGTAAAACTGTAACAACTCCTCCACATAAATGTGATTCAAATTTACTTGAATTCGGAAAAAATAATAAGCATGTTTCACAGAAGTACAATTTACCATGATGTTTAGTTATTTGATTTCTAACCAAACGTGGCAAATCTTTAATTAGACAGTAATGGGAATGTGTATTATTTTCTAAAAACAAAAGGTGTATACTCTTTGATTTTTTACTATTATTAGATTTATACAAAGGTCCAATAATTGTTCTATCATTTTTCAATCCATAAACGAAAATATTCAGAGAGGGGTTATTTTTTTCAAAAACATTGATGTCCGAAAATGTAATTGGAAATAATAAATTATTAATATTTAAAACATCTCGAAAATGAGGATACGACGATACTCTGTCAGGATGTTGTATTGTGGGATACAAGGCAGCTACAATACACCACAAGAAGCAATAACTATCATTATTTCTAATATTTAACACAGCTTTTTTATTTATTATAAATTTTGGTAAAGCTATAAATTTGGATCCGCCGAGAGGCTGATATTTATTTATATTGATTTCTAAATGAGAATTTTTTAAAAATGTCCATCCACTATCTCTTTCCTGAAACTCTTCAATTTTCTTTAATAAATTTAAAAGTATAGTTTTGTAAATTGATTCGAAATCATAATTTAAATGAATAACATAATTTTTTGTGGTGAACGATTTAATTTCTTGGTGTTCGTTTTTATACATAAGAAAAACAGAGAAAAGTTCAAAATTAATTTTAATTGATGTATGTCTTTGTAACGATTGATCGATTAGGTTCTTAATTTGTTTTTGGTTATTATGGAGAAACATCTCAGGCAATATATTTAACTGTTTTTCGGTGGCAAGAATTCTGTAAGTTATAATACGAGATTTAAAGGAAGAATTAATGATTTCAACGTTATCATACAATGGGGTCGTGCTATTGTTTTTATGATTATTACTTCGTAAGTGACCAGACCATCGTCGATTATCTACAAATATTTTACAAACTGTGCAATGAGGCATTATTAGAGAGTAGTTAAAGTTAAGTACCTACTTCAATATTTTTAACAATATTTTTATACAATATTAAGTTTAGTTTATAAAATATGATGTTAATAATGTATAATTTATAAGATATATGATGATGATATGAAATGACTCTTATCGTAAATACCTACTTTAAAAAATAATTATCTTACTTAAACTATTATTTTGTAAGTATCTTGAATTTCAGCTTAATATTGATACAGGATTGAGCGATTCAGTTCTATTTTGACCATTTAGCTAGCTAATTAGTTTTCACTCTGAAAAAAAAAAAAAATATATATATATAATAGGTACCTAGGTGACATAATTGAACACCTTTGAACTTTTAGCCTGTGGACAGTATTATGAAATAGTTATATTTAAGTCATAGTCATAATGTATTTCAAAACAAAAAAACTATTTAAGAGGTATAATTACTTAAGAAAAGTTAAAAACGAAAGAAACATACAATATATATTTCTTTTACCTTGTTTCATTGTGTACCTAAGAAGTACAATGATTTCAGCTGGAACACTTCAGTCTCTAACTATCTATGTATCTTTAATTTTAGTTTATGTTGATACAGGAATCAACTGTTCTCTTTCGATCATTTATATAGCAAATTAGTTTTTCATCCTGAAAAAAAAAAAACTGCATTTAATATAAATAGGTATATATTATTATAACAAGAGGTAGATATTATTACTTATTTAAAGTTCAAAAAGAGCAAAACATAGGTACAATAAATCTGTAACATAAAATAAATATTTTCCTGTTAGATTACCTGCCAATGTGCAAGTGGGTACAATGATTTCAGCTCGTACACTTCTATGTCTAATTCAAAATGTGTATTTAGTTGATTTTGATTCATCGATATCACTTCTCGATTATTTTTTCTAATTTAATATTCTGTAAAAAAAGAAATATATAAAAAGAAAGAAGTATATAATATATGTAAGTATACATACTTCTATCAAACAGCTTCCTTATGTATTTAACTTAATAAACATAATAGTTATTACCTTTTTAAGTCGTGGAGTATTTTGTATTCACATATTAAGTACTTAAATTTCTGCTGTATTTAAATACACGTCTGCTGAATGCAAGTAATTCGTTAAAATTAATTAATATAAGTAATCTTAGAATTTTGTATTATAAAAATATTTATTCGATTTATTAGATAGCTAGGTAGGTATTTAATTCAGCAATTTAATATTAACACAAATAATTATTACCAGTTATTGGAAACGCTTGAAATTTGCTAATATGTAACTAAATACGTGCGCTCAACCTACTTTTTATTAGGGTACAGTAGATCTAAATCGGTATAAATAATTATTATGGATTTACGATAATAATTCTATTAACAAAAATATCAATGATTATAAATTTACAAATAGCATTATTATTATTGTTTAGCTCCCTTTATTATAGTTAATTTCGTACCATATATAGATATTGTATATGTCAACGTAAGATTGTAAGAACAGCCAGTTTATTAATTAACTAATCAGTTTATACACTGTCGATTATTTGTAAACGCGTACTGAGATGACTTAATCCATTCCATTTATTTCAGTCAGAAACTGACAGTCTTCAACTGTTAGTTACACTAATCTGTGAAACTATAAACTTATAATATAATATGAAATAAAAGCAATAAATTGTACATCTCAGTGCGAGTTTACAATTTATCGACTAACGGTTCTTACAATCTTACGGTAAAATACAAATTACTTGTGTTTATCACATAAAAATAAGTCATAATATTATAAAAATTAACAATTCCAATTAAAATTTAAATAGGTACTTACCGCATAGCATTTATTTTGATTTAAAATAAATACATAATTATACGGAACCATAGAACTTGATATGACGTAGTCAGGCTACTTGCACTATATTTTTATTTTATAGTCAGCAATTTTGTTCGATTTTATTCAAAATTCCTTAGACATCATTTTTGACCAAGTATAATCCGTACAAGAAAAAAAGTCAATTGATACACCAATAACATGTCTGTTTAATATTTTTTTAAATTAACATTGTTTTACATGTTTCTTGATTTATAAGCTAAACATTATTTCACTACCGTACATTAAACGAAACTAAGTCTGCAAGTGTGGAAGTAATCATCAAGAAGTATACAAAGAACCGCTGCGCTTCAAACTGCCTGACGACACCTGCCTGCTGTACCTATCATCATCAGCACCATAACATTTATAATGTAAGTACATAAGTATACTATCTAATCTATGTACCGTATTCAATTGATTTTCTTCTTAATTACTAGCTAAATGTTTCATTATGTATCTTTAGTAATTACATAAGAAGAAAGAAAGCGTTAAGTTCAACTTTGATTTTATGATTTTAACTTTACTCAACTTGTAATCTTGGCTTGAGCATGATGTTATTGTCTGTCTATACATTTACTCAAGTAAAATTACATTTAAGTACCTAACGTTTTAGAATAACTTTGGGTAGGGTGTAAAAATAATGATAGAGTACCCTACTAATAATTATGTTGTGCTATTTCAGGTCCGGATCAGAGAGCGAGTACAGCTATCAGGAGGTCGCAGACGAAGGCAGAGCTAAATCGAAACATTTTGCAGACAGCAATGGAAAAAGGAAACGTAAAACTCCATCGACTAATTCGATTCGTAAAAGGTACGTAATTAAACTTTTATTAAATATGTACAATCAACGTCAAATCTAATTATTAATACCATTTTATTCTGACCTCTTATTGTATGGAAAGACTATACAATGTGTGATCAGGTTATATTGGATGTTAATATATTTTATTTAACGTTCTGTACACAATCGTTTGCAATAATATAAATTATTATATTTATAAATTAGTAATGCAATATATTCTAATTCTTTGATAAAAAGGTTTTAAGTAAGTTGTGAGTGTGAAACAACTATGTGTATAACGTACTGTACTACACTAGATAAACACAGCTGGTGAATTAAAGTTGCTGGGTTCGATCCCCAACAGTGTATTTACTTAGTATTTTTCCTTTCTAGAGATAGTCTGAATTTAGATCGGTAAATAAAAGTATTCACGAAAATATAGACTCTAATATTATTTTTATAAAAGTAGGTTGCTGTGTATGTTAATATTAATTTTCAGGACTCTATCATACTAACAAACAACCACTCGGTTATACTAACAACAAACAGAATTTTATTTACCTAACTGTTTACTAAAAACTACTTATTGTTTCAGTAAGAAAACCGAACCCGTTGACATTTTCGGTATAAGGAAATGCAAAACTCCTTCAGAATTTAAAGAAGATTCTAAGTTAGCATCATATTTAATAAACAAGGTCGCCAACGGTAACGAGCGGCGATACGCTACTACTGAAGGAGAGTACTACATTGACTTCAAAATTTACAAGACGAACGATGTCCATGGGACAGACTCGCTAGAACTGTGGAAAAAAGCCCTTCTCCGCTTGAAAGCTCAAGTGAATAGTGATTCTCCTCAGTGGCGCAAGCTGCAAGAATTTATACGCTCGATCGACACATTATTTACTGAGGAACCGAAAATGTTTAGTGATAAATAAATTATTTATTTAAGATGTACCCAATCGTTGTTTTACTAATTATAAACACAATGAGTGTACCGTGCTTGTTATAAACCTAATATCAAGTACGGTACACTGAATAAATACAGTATAGATAACAAATAGGTCTGGTAAAGGTTACAAGTGTGGTATAGCTAACAGGTAAGTACTTATGGTTAATTTTTTTATATTAGGCAATCTGGACTAATTTAGAACTTGTTTCACCGAGAGACACGTCAACCCACACAACTAGTCACAGGTGAGTTCTAACATCTATAGTTGTTTTTTTTGTTTTGCTACATTTGTCGGTTCGCAAACAATGTTGGTATCGTTATTAACGTTAGATAATAATATCCATGCTATGACGAACACAAGAAATAGGGAAAACATCGCAGGCGTGCGTAGTGTGACTTTTTTACAATCAATGAGCGTTTACCGTTTTGTGAACTAACTAAAATGTTACCGTTAATCGATCGGATATTATTGGGCGTTCTGGACCACGAGTCCTGAGCGAGAGCGAAACTTGTTTCGCGGAGCGACTGGACGAAAGTGGTACAGAATGCCCAATAATACCCTACTCATTTATAATATTAGTAGGGTAATGGTATAAAATTTACTTTAACTTATCGACGTCAATCTCTTTAACTGAAACATCCTTCACAACAGTGGAAGGAAAGAAAGTTATAACATTTCCTTACAGACGATGAGTAAATATAATAAGTAGGCTGTTCTAACTTGTTTTTTAAGCTTATTTGATGTTAACATTTCTTATGTCAGTCTCCCATTAAAAATAATATCGTATATTAAAAAGAGACGGAAGAGAATCTGACGCTTTTTAAATTACAAACGTTTTCCATTAGGAAGTTCGCCGATTAAAAGCAGATGTTCGCGACGTGATTAATTCTTATTCTAGTAAATTGTCATTAGAAACTTAAAGCATCTCTCTAACTTGGCGAAACGTTTGCTATATAAGTAATTACACATATTGTTTGTAATAAAAACTTCGTTGTCTTTCATTTTACTTGACTTGCTGGCTTTTCTTTCTGTTTTGCCTGCACATGACCATAGTCGACCTCGGTGGCGCGACGGTAGCGCAAGCGGCTGCCGTGCAAGAGGTTGTGGGTTCGATCCCCACGCAGGACAATAATTTGTGAGATCCACAAATTATTGTCCTGGTTTGGGTGTTCTTTGTGTCCGTTTATTGATGTTTGTAAAAGGTCCCCGCGACACAGGGCATGATCCCTAGTGCGTTTATTCACGTAAATAAGATTTTAACAGTTAGCCTCAAAAAACGCTATCGGCCGCTGCTCGTTCAGTAGAAATTGACCATAAGGAATTAGCACTGTAAGTTATGTCCTATATGAGAATCTTAGCTAATCTAAGGGTACTAATCAATCAGTGTGGTCAATAATACTAAAATATAACGTGAAAGAAGAAATGTCAGCAGTAACCTAGATTCCCTGAATAAAGCACCACTTCAACAGATATTCTGTTCAACTATTTTTCTGGAAAAACTTTTCAATTCGCAGAGAATATTCTCGACAGGCTTTCTACAGCACTAAAGATATGCAGCTATTCTTTAGTGATTCATTATCTTTATTGAAACTTGTCTTAGTCCTGGAAGCGTGAAAAGTACTTTGTATTGTAACGTTTTTTTCTTTTTAAAAATTAAATATTTCTGAGACGCCACGTACAATTTTTGTATAAATTTATGTTTTTTTATATCGATCCAATCTAGTTATTAATTGAGTCTCTAAATATGTACCAGACTTACAGAGAAAATATAAATGTAGATAATTTCATGTTAATAAGAAAAGGAAACATCGCTAAATGAGCTAAGGTTTTTGATGCGAGAGTTTAACTTTTCTGTTAGAAAATTTGATACGGTTACAATGATATTATTAAACGTGTTTTGCACTTGAATTATTTGAACTTAATGAAAATAATCCCATGATAAACCTCATACACAAACTGATGGAGATAAACCTGACTCTAATTGCCGTGACAATGAACCCACACAAAATGTCATTCGTAACTCTCTTCACAAATTGTTCTAAAACAAAACACTTTGTTTTGTAAAGACTTGACGGCTAATAAATGTAGATTAGATTGCTATTGAAGCACAATGGAACTCAAAAATGTATACTAATTTAAAACAATTCATATTAATTTGTTCAGACGTAAATAATTTGTATTCTTAATGTAGTTAAGAAACTTATATAAGCTTTGAAAGTTAGATTTGGTAAATTGTACTAATTAAAATGAATCTAAATAGACGAGTTTGTGTGAGACGGTTTAGAAAAATATTTTGAATTTTTTTCTTTATTATTGGCTGCCTACGAATATGACCCTGTGACCTCAATATTATAACAGCCTACTGTCACTACTCAAGGCCGTGTCTTTTCTTGTAAAAGAATAAACCATACGAGTTTTCATTACCTATTTCTTAATCAAAACCCACACGGTGAGAATAAATAAAGGTGGAATTACAAAAAAATATCACCAAAAATAATTTATTTTAATGATTTGCTTAGCAAATAAGTGCCTGTAATATTTTTAAGACAGATTCAGGAAGTTTTCATAGTTATTCTTTAGGGTTAATTGGAGGAGCGTTTAAAAAACCTTTGGAGTATTTAGGTAAATCTCTCTATTTACCTAAATACTCGAGATTCATCCAAAGGTTTTTTTCTGTAACCGACAGCGACTTGGTTGTTAAAGTGGTGCTTCTTTTTCTACTTTTAAAAAGACAACTTCTGCACTAGGGATCATGCCTTGAATCGCAAGGACATTTTACAAACATCAATTTAAAGAACAATGAAAGTCCAAACTGGTACAATCGAACAAATAATTCTCCTGCGCGCGCTGCGATTCGAACCAGCGACCTCGTGAACACTAGCTCCTACCGCGACCGCCACGCCACCGAGGCAGTTAATTCTATTTCCACGCTTCACACAAGAACTTCACAAAACAAAACGTTGATAATTTAATTCAGTAAGTTGTCCTCATAATACTAACTAGCTGACCCGTGCCCACTTCGTTAGGCCGCGATAAAAACACGTCACTTTTTTAAACATATTTCATTACTGCTCCACTCCTATTAGTCATAGCGTGATACTACATAGCCTATGACACTCCCCGATAAATGGACTATTCAACACAGAAAGAATTTTTGAAATCGGTTCAGTAGATCCAGAGATTACCCCCTACAACGTCACAAACACACAAACAAACAAACACACAAACTTTACCTCTTTATAATATTAGTATAGATTACACTTACCTAAGAAGACAATGCGTTTAATTTTGTTATCTCAAAATGTAAGCATTTGTTTTACGGAATTATGCGTCGTTTGTGAATACTTAAACAATTTGTTCTAAACTAAGTGCTTTTGACTAATTTGTTATTAGGAAGATTTAGCAGGTTATAACAATAGATGCGAGCTTGCCGTGCGGTTCCCGGTTAGAATAGGACAGCCCCATATCCTTCTGTGGGTGTAGTAAGAGGTGACTAAGGGATACCACAACCCGGTGCATACCACCTAGCACCTCGGGTCAATCTCCTAGTGGGGAGTAAATCACCAAGGCAGGCGGTTGGCCGTAAAACATAGCCAACTACTACGAGGGGGGTACGAGATAAATCTTGAATATAAAATACAGAGACCACATATCTTACGTGCTGGTGGGAAATGCAATCTCAGAATTCATTCTGGGAATGATTGTTTTTGGTTTCTTTAAATAATTTATTTGTAACTGTCTAACAATGTATATGCAAGCCCACTTTTGTACAAAAGGAAACTTGTCTTATTGGTAGAGTTGATCAGACGGATTGGTTTTTATCTCAAGTTTTACTTCTTTTTTTTTGTAAAGATAGTAGTAAGTATCTGTAATTTTCCTTTTGGAGACTTTCACAACACCTATGGTATATGAAAGATGCTCAAACCGTGTCTTCCTTATTCGTATTTAATTAAAGAAAAAAAGTAATGCACTAAAACTATTAAAAATACTTAGTAGGTACGTACTTATGAAATTTAAAATACTTAACTAATAGAATTGTTCTTGTTAATTTAGAAATTGCACTTTCAAGTAAATAGAAGTCGAAAGTATTCGATAGCTTCTGTGCATGGTAACTGTTTATGTTCCGCTCCTAATATAATTAAGTTAAAAGGTTCTTTAGCTTGCAAGTTTTCAGGATAACTTAATAAAACTAAAATTTTATTTCATCTTAAACTCTAAAACATAATGTCGTCTTTAAGCTTTAGGTACTCACGGCAGGTTTTAATGTTTTGTATTATCTTAACAAAATTATTCTGCTCATGAGTTCCTTTACGTTATCAAAGTATCGAAACTTTCGTCAAAGGGTCCTTCGTACAAGTCGTGTTTGGAATGTCGTTATTTTTATTATTATTTGCCTGCTTAATATTATCCTGGTCTAGTGTAAAGAGAAACGAGATTGGCTTGTCACAGGGATCACGTTTTGGTTACGTGTTGAATTATTCTGTGTTTATTTTGAAAGGTAGTTAAGGTGAAACAAACCCGGGTTAGCTAATTTAAATTAAATTGTGATTTAAGATCAACCGGCGGTTGTAGTAAATTTACAACCTATAAAGAGACAGCCAGATATTAATGACATAACTGTAAAGCAGTGTATCGTAACGCGTGCTAAGTGCGAACTAAATGAAAAATTAAACTGTTAAACTTGCTTTTTTTTTAATTCAGGCTTTTTTCTAGATGCATAATACTATTATAAACGGGTCTTACTCGCGGTATATACTATATCCTAGATACTGGTAAGATAAATACCTAGGTTTTTCTCCGACGTTTCGGCCGACTTGCAAGGGCCGTGGTCGCGGAGGGACTGGTGTCAGCGGAGCGTCGTCCTTGTGAAGTGCGGGGAATAGAATCTACCCACACTTTGTTGACATTTTGAGTATTCGCCGTATTGTAGGTATTTCGGCACACTACACTAATGACGTCTCCCGGTTTTTGAGCTGCAACACTGTGATGATGTTTACACTTGCTGATGACTGGATTCCATGTAGTAGATAATCTATATCCGTCCTTCCGGTTGAAATTATTGTGTTTTTTGATTTCAACCGCTTCACGTACTATCCTGGAGTAATAGTGACGCTCGGTGGATAAGACCTTTGGGTTGTGTAACTCTATCCAGTGGTTAGTTCCAGACTCCAACAAGTGTTCAGCTATTGCAGACTTGTGGGTTTGTCGGTTTTTCACAGCCGCGATGTGTTCCTTGACCCTTTCCGCTATTGTCCGTTTGGTCTGTCCGATATAGGAACTACCACAGCTGCAATCAACCTTGTAGACGCCAGGTGTTTGTAAGGGAATGACATCCTTTGGGCTGCGCAGGTTGTGTGCTACCTTAGAAGGCGGACTATATACAGTCTTAATGGAGTATTTCTTTAGTACTGTTCCAACTTTGTCCGTTACTCCTTTTAAATAAGGCACATAAGCCAGCACTCTGCTAACCTCGGGTTTACGGTCCTTCCTCTTAGGACGGTGTATCTCGTTTCTGTATCCGTTGCTTCTCAGAACCTCCTGAACATGTGAGAGCTCACCACTTAAATGTTCAGGGTCACAAAGGTCATACGCTCTGTTTATTAACGAGGCGACAACGGATTCCAAGTGTCGCGTGTGATGATGCGAGTGAGCGTTCAGATACCTGTCCGTGTGTGTCGGTTTTCTGTATACAGTGTGTCCCAGGGTACCATTTTCTTTCACTGTCACTTTTACGTCAAGAAAGGGTAACGACCCGTCTACCTCCATTTCAAAAGTAAATCTGATGTTCGGATGTATGGAGTTCAGTCTTATTGCGAATTGTTCTACGTCTTGCTTGTTCCCCTTCATGATACAGAATACATCGTCGACATACCTCTTCCATAGCTTGACTGCCTCCATGTCTATGGACTCTTCGAAGTATTCCATCCAGATGTTAGCCATGACCGGTGCTACTGGGCTACCCATGGCGACTCCGTCGATCTGGAGGTAATGCTGTCCACGATATAAGAAGAAGTTACCTTCTAAGCAATGCTTTAGTAGAACTGTATATTCTGTAGACAGACCGTTTTCCCTTAATTTCCTCTCAACGACATCAAGGCAATCTTGAATGGGAACATTGGTGAATAGTGACTCCACATCAAAACTCACCATCACCTCACCTGGTTCCTTTTTCACGCTCTTGATTATGTCAATAAAGTGACGAGAGTCTTTCACGTAAGATGGCGTCCTACCTACTAACGGTTGTAGTACCTTGCTTATGTGTTTCGCCAAAACATAATGTATCAGTATCTAGGATATAGTATATACCGCGAGTAAGACCCGTTTATAATAGTATTATGTATACAAATCGCGATAGTTTAAAATCTATTTTTCTAGATGGTTTAGAGAAACAGAGATATTCGGTTTTAGTTTCGAAGTTTAACAAAATATATCTAGCTGCAGCTTACAAATAATTACGCTAGTGAGACTGATAAGTAGGTATACCCATTGCTTCTTTTCCTATATAAATCATTTCGTAACATTTACTTTCTCTAATGGAGTATTCTCTAAGATGTATCACGATAAATTTTATAAGCTGACATATCGAACCCCATTACAGTATATTGTATATAAGTTAGTATAAACATTTGCTGTTTCATATTGAGAAGGGCACCGATCCGCTGTCAAATCGATCCGACCCCGAACGTCGCTTCAAGATTAAAACCTATCACAAAAATTGTTCGCAAATACCTTTATTAAAAGGAATTTTAGTAGTTTTATAGTGTTGTTTTTTTATTGTGGTAAGAATTAGTTAATGTGGTTATTGATTATAATGTGAAGAAAAAAATAAACAAAGAAGATAAATTGTCTTTAAAAAAATGTTTTTTTTTTTAAATAAATAGCTTCCTAACTCGCAGGGACTTTTACTTTTACATTAAATTGAAGGACAAAACTATCCAGGCTTATGACGATAATTTGTGGATCACACAAATTATTATCTTGTCTGGGATCCGAACCCGCCACCTCGTGCACTTCAGTGGTTTACACGTCCGCTTTGACACTAAGGCAGGCAAAACATACAATATTGTCTTAATTACAAAATACACATTGGCTTGCACTCCAAAAAGTCTTCCATTCCCAGTGTCATCACGTCTTGTCAAAATATCTTAATGCAAATTGTTCGCGATCGCAAATTATACGAAATCCAATTTCCATAAGCCGGAACGCATGTTGACTCAGCAATATCTTCACTTAGTGTATTAAGCCGGATCTTGTATAAACGTGTCGTATTTTAACAATGTTATATTATTAATAATTTGATTATGTTTATACAGAATGGAAAAGTAAATATGAATTAGATGATTGAAAGTTCATTCATGCAAAGCTTCCTTGGTGACGTAACAGTCGCGATAACGTTTGCCATGTAGTAAAGCCACGAGTCTAAATTTCATACTTTGAAAATAATTAATGCACTGTACAAAATGACTGTTCAAAGCCTGAATGTCCATAAATGTCTTAAATACATATCTGTGAAATAGGCTTGATCTTTAGTGTTTAGTTAGTTTAGCAAAATAATAGACAAGGCTTTATGTAATAGGCACAGACTAACGTCATATGCTACGAGCTATACAAACGTGCTAAGCTTTATCTCTTCTCAAACATATGCTTGTATACGCTCGTCGATTCCGAATGCTGTGAATTTGCCTTTTTAAAAGATGTGACCAATAAGTTATCTATAAGTCCTTCGCGGCAACATTATTTTATCTTGTGTCCCACTGCAGACGCCGCCCTTCACCAGTGACAGAAGGTAATTTGAGATTAAACCCCTATGGACACTATAAGTTTTTGAAAATTTCTAAAGAAATGGTCTGAAAGTTGGCTAAATTGTGCAGTGACTGGACAGATCGTTCTAGTTTTTGAAGAGGTACTTAAACCTTGAATGAAATGTGAATAAAATAATTTATTCTTTATACGTCTATTACGAGTTATTTATTAAACAATTATGATAAAAGATAAAATATAATATAAACATATCCTTTAACACCGACATTCTCTTATCTCATTTATGTTTAAAAAGTATACCTACTTATAAAAAAACTTGTACTATTTACCTGCTCGTGTTATGACAATGGACCCTCCTGTATTATAAGAGCCTGTATGAATGAACCTTTGAAAAAGGCAAAACGCTTTTCACCCACTTAAATAAATTACTCTTTTGAGAAAGTAGAAGAGCGTCTAATGTTTCATGAGATACCCACCGCACCGGTGTTATGTGACGGTCATACATTTTTTATTGCTTAAATAATAGCGTAGTTATTATATATAAAAAAGTTCAAAATAAATTATAGATAGGTATAAAGCTGGTAAATTTGAATTCTCATTATTTTCGAATACATAAATCATTATAACATGACATACATTACAACAAATTAAAATCATTGTACCTTAATAATTCAATTTAATATTGTATTTAAAACAAATATTATTAATAGTTACTCACGGCTTGAATAGCACGGACATTGAACATGAAATATTCATTTATTCTGTATATTGATATCTGAATTTTGTACAAGAGCTTAACAAAGGCTGAACATTGGCTTAACATTGAGTTGTGTCTATTTATTATGCAGTTAACATCACTGTAGATAGGTATTTAGACGGTCCATTTGATCGTAGATGCCATTGACAATGCCATCACAAATTTGCATTGAATTAATATTCATAGGATTATTAAGAGTCTATCGCTTGATCGGGTTCACAGCTACAGGCTTGTTGTTAGTTAAAGCTAACGTTTTGCGTACATCACTCAAGGTTTATTTCATACTAGCTGTGCCCGCAACTTCGTTCGCGTGGATGTTCGGATCCACGCGAACGATGTTCGGATGTCGTGAGGATGTTACTTCACAATTCGATTTAATTGGTTGTCAAATTTGTAAGTTAGAATAAATGACATCACTGAAATCATCATACCAGGACATTAATGTCCCACTGCAAGGACGGGCCTCCTCCCGTGACGGAGGGATACTTGGCCTACCAATACCACGCTGGCCAATCGGATTGGTATAGGGTTTAATTTCAAGTTTTCCTTTATTTTTATGTCGTAAAGAAAATATTCACCGATAGTCCCTTAGTCGGTTTTACGCCACCCATGGGATGAGATGGGGAGGTGACATATTGTATTCTTACTCCGTCACCACACGGATAATCGCTAATTTATTATGAATGAAAACATTTGCACGCCACGTTATGGTGCGGCAGAATTACCTGCATCGGTGGCGCGGCGGTCGCATTACCTGGCTGGCTTGCATGAGGTCGCGGGTTCGATTCCCATGGAGGACAATTGTGATTTAGAAACTATTTTCCTTAGTCTGGATGTTCTTTGTGTCCGTTAAATTGATATTTTTAAAGGCCCCCGCTAGTGTGAGATTTGTCTTTTGTAAAAAAAATGCTGAAATAAATTTATTGTACTTAACACCTTTTTACCATATTCTAGCAAAAAATATTTGATTAAACTTAGACTGGACTATACTATTATCTATAGATAAACTGCGTACAGTATTTTTGAATTACTTAATAAAATAAACACAAACACAATAATTTAATGTTTCGGGATTGTATCTATATATTTTATTGTCAGTTTTGTATTTTCAATGATAACAAATAGCAATAATGTGTAAAATTATTTTATAAAGAAAAAAACGTGTTACTTATTATGTTGTCTGTTAAATACCTATTTAATATTTATTAAATAATTATATATGTGTGTTATAATTGCAGTTATAATAAGATTGTGAGAAAAGGAATGTTATTTATATTCAATTTATTTTTATGATTAAGTATATAGTTTAACTTTAAAAATTGATGTTTGTACGCCAATATTGGCAAAACAGGGAAAGACTATTTATTTTTGTAACATGTTTTGTACCTGTGATTAACGAATAAAGGTTTTGCATTTGTATTTATTTACATTTAAAACTACAGCACGCAGTTTAACTCTTGATGTAGTCCAGTCTAAGTTCGAAAGATGTCGCTGTTTAATATTCATTAATTAATTTCAAATAACTTTGAATAGATGGAACCGATTGCAATGAAACAAAAACAATACAATACAGACAGACATTAATTCTAAAATTTGTGGTTTCATGCTTTTTTATTTTTTTCTAGATTTTATAGATAATTTTTATCTGAATTTTCGAAATGAACAGACATTTCGACCTCTACAGTTTTATTATAGTATAGATTAAATTTACAATCTGTTTGGCTAGTCAGTGTGCAGATTAGGTGTTCCCTATTTAATAGAAAGCTAAATTACGATATTAACAACTTAAATGAGCTCATTGGTGGACATAAGCTACAACTTTAGACTATGTTGTGATCCATGTCATTCTATTTGTTGATTTACTATTGCTACCATTTTAGGTCATCGACGAAGTGGCGTGATAAGCCTAGCTAATATTTATACTACGCCTCTTCTGTTATAACAACCATTAAAAATTTAACCCATTGAATCAGTTACGTTATCGTTTCAATATAATATGCGATATGTCGTTTGTTTTTTTTAACTAAAAAATACGTCGATACTGCCAAATTACCTTAAATCATCAATAGAGATCGTTTAAACATAAAATTGCATGGATATTTAATTATTTATTGCATGCAGGATATTTAAAGACCATCAATTTTAGTAACTCACATTTTAATTAAACACTCTATAAATTGATGAAACGTGCTGCCTACAATTAGTGCCTTCTATTTGGCGATTATACAAGCATGTTTTGGTTTCACATTCGAAGGACAAAATTATAATTACGTATTATAAAGTTTTTGACAACAAAGTCATGAAAGAATGAAATACAACGTACTGCCTACAACACATGAATGATACAAAACTCGTATTTCTTATTGCATTTGTACGGACAGGAGACATTCTTTCTACCGAGCGTCCACATTTATATCTGTTCTCACCTGCATCTTACCTCTCTTTCTATTACTCAGTTTATATTCGGGCATTTCTTTTCTTTTCATATTTCAGAGAAGTCATACGTACTTATTATGATTCCCGAATTTAAGGACTATTTTAAGCTATTAGCTAATTAATAATTTGTAATAATATTCATCAACAATTTTTCTTCAACGTTGTACAGTCTACACGACGTAGCTTTTAGTTAATTTTGTACCTAAACTTAAAGAACAAAAGCGATATCCTGGGATTGAATAGGTAATTAAATCATTATTTAGAAAAGTTATCTACTGCACCAGGTGTATAATTAAATTGTAAATAGCACCTACTGTTCAACCTCAAGCGAGTAATTTTTTCACATGACTGCTTGTAGGTATACCAACCTTGACAGTCTCCTGTTGAAGACACTTACCAACTATTATTTAATTCTATGTTTAAAAGTCATCACTGTTAGGCATTAGACCCTTACTTGCCTGCTACGCCATTTTCAATGAAAGAAATGTGTACGAAGGATCAAAAATACAAGCTCACCACATTGAGTAAATATTCACTTTTCCTTTATATTAATACCATCTGACATATAAGCTCCGCAAAAACCTTTTGATAAACCCAAATATTCTCCAGAGTGAAATTGAGTTTCCTATTTGCAAATAAACAGGTCGCGGTAACATGAAGAATCGAAAACTGTTTGTGGAATAGGGTCTTCGTACCCCATTAAATAAATGACATGGTTAAATTTTGTAGAGCATTGACGTAGGTGAGGATATTCGTTGGGACAAGTGCTTTTGAAATGAAAAAGTCAAATCTCTGATGTTGAAATACGAGGACGGGATACAAACTTTTACCATTCAAACTCGAGTGGCTATGAACTAAAACTAGAGATAGAAAATATTTTACTTTATGTCGTTAACAGAATAAGCCCTGTGAATTTAAGTAATTATTATACAGATTACAACAAATTCGACTTTTGCTGCTAGTCTAAGCTAGTCATTAACCATGTAATACAGGAAGTGAAAATGGCAAACCGAGACATTCTAAGTGCAAAAGTTGTATCAATCGTATTAAACTGGGCCTCAAAACGTACTTCGTTTACTTCTAAGATATTAATTATCACGTTTCATAAGAGTGTAATTTACAGAGTTGAAAGTGAATTTGAGTAAAATATATTGTACGGAACGCTCCTTGAAGGAAACTAAATTACCACTTTGTCTATGTATGTAATGAATTTAATGTAAAGAATTTTTGTTGGAACATGTAACTACTACTTTGTTGAAATTGCAGACTTTATAAATTTTAATGTACGTCGCGTTGTGGGAAGAGTTAAAAATTAAGTTGTCGTTATGTTTATTAAATTTTGTATTTAAATTATTAGCAAAGTTACCTTTTAACTAAAGTAGACTTTAATGCTGGTTAAGCAACGTCAAGACTACTACAAAACTACTTTTTTTTTATTTGAGCGTTTGCGTGCTTTGAAGAGCACGAAAAAGTCTGCCTCGACTGATGTCGTAGTAATACTATTGGTAAGCCACGTCAGAGGTCTATGGACTGCTTTAACAATTTTTCTCACCAGGTTGGTCACCTACCAAACTATTAAGAAGAAGATGTCACAAGAAAGACATTTTTGGACTTTTACAATAAACTTTAAGATTTAATACAACGAAAATATTACTATCAAATTACTCTTTGCGGTTGCCAACTTGGCAATAATACTGATAAACCTACAACCCAAAATAAATCTATCGCAATTGAAGCTAGAGTCGAATTTTGCGTGATGAGTAACAGTTGCATTCATGAAGCGTCGTCCTAATGAGGTGCTTACGTTAGTAAAGTAGGAGAGCTCTCTGCTTTATGCTCTGTAATTCGCTTTTTGTTTGAAACTCTGAATTATTCTACTAAAGAAGTTTAATTTTCAACGCAAAAGTTTTGCTTTCAAATTGATTTGGAACATTAATCTACGTTTGTAGAATGAATCTTCTCAAATTACTGTCAATTAACTATTAGAATGAATTAAAAGGAATTTGGATTTTTAATTAGTTTAGGACTAAATGGCGTTGTGTAAGTGTGCAAGTAATATAATACAGTTATGTGTATGTGTGTATATTTTCTGCGATATCTCCTTATAACTTTTGTAATAAATATATTATGTAATAACTATAAGATAGCAGATGTTCTTAACAGTAATGTTTGTTAATAAAAATACGAATAGTCACTCATGTTCCACGCCACCCCATCTTATTAATTAAGGAAATCGTTCACATATAGAAGAAAAACTCACAAAATTACCTACACTTTACTAACCCATAATTATTGCGAGTAGAATGTTCAAAATTATCTATCACTAGACAATGTATGTTACGTATTATTATGTAAAGAAAGCACCTAGTCCTATACAAACAATCAAGTTCATCCACACAAAAATTAGCAATGATCGAGAATCAAACCCTAGACCTCTGCGTAGATGGCACTGCTAATAATAATATAATCTATGTACTATTAAAAGTATAGTATTTTAACTAAACCTATTCATATATTCTCAACAGAGTACTAAGTTGATAAATATTTACACATCCATTAGAATATAAAACAGATTCAGTCACGTGACAGGTTTTCGGACATTGTAAATAAAAGTTTCGTTCCACTCTTTGTCGAGTTATCTTAAGTTAGTAGATGTAAATGACGGCAGGCAGCGGAATGTTTGTGTAAATCAGCTTTAGTATACTGTGGCATAAGTCGGCCTGGTTTTTAACTGTCTCAGTATTATGGTGGGTTTAGTGTACAGCTTCTAAATCTTAATCTATTCCTGAGACGTATCTTGCCTAGTAGTAGAGAGAAATTAACTTTTAGTATTGTCATTTCAAACATTAATCTCGTTCGATTTTATGTAATTGATGTTACTGTAACCTACAAAAGTTTGCTACACAAGTCTAGATAAATTACTCATGTAATTAAAGAGTAGGAAAATAAAATATTACCAACCTGTTTCGAGCTGTAAATTTTGCAAAAACAGACCAATGTAACATTTTTGATTCCATCTTATATCAATCCATTTAGCCAGTGTAGTATTTTAGTAGGGCATTTTGGCACTTCAAGGAGGAGGTCAGTACTTGCTGCTATCGTATCATTTGCAACCCTTAAAAATGAAAAGATTACAAACTCGGAAACGCAAAATTTGCTACCTTTTTTTCCAGGAAAATCGCTATCACAAAAAAATGTATTTAATTAACCTTATTTTACAAAAAAAAAAGAGAAATACTTTCTTGCAGCAAGATATTTATACTAAGGTAAAGAAACAAACATTCTTAACTTGGACCTGACAGTACATTTACATAAGACGTCCCCGGTGAAGCTTTTAGCGCGTAACTATCTTCAACTTAAGAATGTGTTCCAGCGGAGCTTCGTATCAACATAATCATATTAAAATATACAGGTACTAGTACTACTTTATACTGATTATTTTAAGTTTTAAAGTACAAATGTAGCAAAATATTTATTTTTGATAATTATAGACATGGTCCATAATCGCTATCGGTCAAAATTGTTTCAATAAACTAGCCTATTGCAGTCCACTGCTGGACATTATGCCTCTCCCAACATGCGCTACCGAACTTGGGGTCGTCGGCCCACCTACCAAATTGTTTACTATGAGACAAATTTCTCGTACGTTGTTTCTTTTTGATGAAGCTATGTTACACTACGTTCAACTTCAAACTTCAAAAATGATTTATTTCATAAAATTTATCACAAATTGTTTGAAATCGTCTTTTAGAATTTACTTGAAATTGAAGCTATAGTTAAAATTATAGATCGACACAGACAAACGCCACAGCACTAAAAAAAAACGCGTTTTCTTCTCTAATGTAAATTAGAGAAGAAAAATAAAACCAATCTACTACTCAAATCTACTTGTCTGTCTGTGTTGATCCATTCCAGTTTCCAAATGGTTGGGCCAATGAGAAGAAACCTGGCAAAGAAACTCATGGCAACTCTTTTAAAGTTCGGTTGTTTACAATATTTCTTTTAACATAAATCATATACACAATTAAAATATTTGACAGTACCAGACAGGATAATACACCATTTATACATTATAAAAAATAATAATCAAAGAAATGAAAAGTAGAAGACAAGGATGAGAACAAGCAAGACAGAAGAAGAAAAGAAAGAGAAAAAAAAATAAAAAAAGATAGAAAGTATACAATAATACAATTAGAACTTAGAAATAAAATAATACAGTAAGTAGCACATATAATTATAAAAAGTGCATAAAATAGCATTATTTAAAACAGCCTGAGAATAGAAGCAGTTAATCCCAAGCCTTTTTATCATTCGTGTAATCTACAATAGTATAATATCCCTTTAGGATAAGTTTTTGTTTTACTACATTCTTAAATTTATTAATCTTGGATATGATTCGGGATTTTATTATAGAATCGCACACATTGACCCTGAAATGAATTGTGTATTTTTTTGAGCCTAGAATAAGGATGAACAAGTTTATCTTTATTTCTAGTATTTATATTATGGACATCACTTCTTTTGACAAATTGGTATTTATTTTTATGAACATAAATTATGTTTTAATAAATGTATTGACTTGCTACAGTTAATATATTGATTTCTTAAAATTTTTCTTGAAGTGATTGTCTCCTACCTAAATTATAAATTGCACGAATAGCTCTTTTCTGCAGCACAAAGATAGTATGAATGTCGGCAGCATGTCCCCATAGTAAAATACCGTATGACATTATGCTGTGAAAATAACTAAAATATACTAATCTGGCAGTTTCTATATCTGTCAGTTCTCGAATTTTCCTAACGGCAAAACTTAGTCTCTTTACCAATGTAATAATATGTGGACCCCACTTAACTCTAATCGTGGTTTTTCCTTCGGGGTCGGGGCCTTCAATCGGGGTTATAAATCTAACACATTTGGTTTTGCGGCTATTAAGGAGCAAGTTATTAATATCAAACCAACGGACCACTAGAGATAGCCAAGTTTACTTCGTCAGTACTAGTTTCACTTTAAATAAAAGCGAAGTGTCATCGGCAAACAAAACTATCTCATGTTGATCTTTAACTAGATGTGGTAAATCATTTATGTAGATGAGAAACAAAAGGTGTCCAAGTATAGAACCTTGCGGAACGCCCATTTTTATGACAGATCCTGTAGACAATTTTCCATTAATATTAACTCTTTGTATTCTATTATTTAAGTAAGATGTGAAAAGATCTAATCCTAGTTTACCTAAGCCATAGTGATGTAATTTCCGTAAAAGTGTATCATGATCGACACAGTCGAAAGCCTTAGACAAGTCACAGAAAATACCTAAAGCATCATAAGACTTACGTTCGCGAACATCTTGAGCTTAGTGGATACGATTCGAGGAGCGCGGAGCGCAAGATGTTCGCGAACGTAGTGGATACCTACCTGGCTTACGAATCTCTCTATTTTAGTAGAAAGATCTATTATCGATTTTTCGTGGCTTTTAAAATAATATTAAACACTTCCTTTATTTCTCTCAACAACGCCATAATTTTTGTATATTATTAAACTCAAAAATGGATACAGAAACACAGCTTTAATTATATTTAAACATTTTGTTTATTGAATAAAGAAGGCGTAAATTAAGACATCTTTAAGATGTAAATCCTCTCTAAATCCGTTACAAGAGCAGAGATTCGTCCTTGATAACATCTCGTCACGTCGGTGGAGGGAGACAATGAGCTTTTTAATTACATTTACACGTTGCTAGAATGATCACCGTTCTTGCTCCGTGCACTTCATTAGCGGTAAAATAAGGTGAAAATAGTACAACGCCTTTTTTATGCTTTGTAATGTTTAGAGAGAATTTTAAAATCTTTATTTAGATTAGGTATTTAAATTCAAACAGAATAATAAAATCCTGGTTTTGGTGTAGTTGAAAACATTTGTTATTTCTCAAATACATAAAGTATCTATAACCGAAAATCAGTTTTACCACCAATTTACAACTGTTATGTAAAGCAGCAGTTAATGAGATTGTAGCATAAGGTGACAAATAGCACATTTTTATCAGATTTTGCCGCATTGTAGGTAATGTTTATGTTATTTTTTGTGATTGATGGCAATAAACAGTTTTTCATTTTATTTCATTTGTATCATTTCTGTAATAAACTAGGGTAAAGCCTACTAATACTACACTGGGCAATAGGTTGGTATAGGGTACTTGTGTAGTTATAATTTATACAGAAGTAAGTTTCTAAATAAAATAAAATTATCTAAGTATTATTACCACTGCATAAACGGAACTTCTTCAATAACGAAGGGAAAAGCTAGGCAGTTGGTATAGGTTGGAGTTGGTATAGAGTATATGGTATGGAGTTGGTATAGGTTGGAGTTGGTGTAGGTATAATTATACAAAAGTAATTTTCTAAATAAAATAAAATTATCTATTATTAATATTAATGATATTAAAGCACAATCAGAGTTATTAAACGTTGTTAATAGTCAGCTGGGCGCAAGCACCCCTCACTAACAATGAGTTAACGACTTTTGTTTTGTGAAACGATCATAAATCATAATGTTTTTGCAAGTTTTCTGCAAACATTATTAGTATAATATCTATCCTCTTTATTTGTATTTGTTATTGAAGAAAATGGAATCAATGGCCGAGATTATGCGAAGTTGGAAAAGATTCTCTATTATTCTCATTCTGAAGAACTTATTATTATTAAGGTTTCTGCCTTGCTCTAGCTCTATCAACTACTCGATCTCCTTATTGAACTACTTATGTAGCACTGTGCATGAGTTTAAGTCATTTCGTAGTTTTTTACGACACTAAGGTACCGTATGACGAAGTTAATATCAAATAAGGTATTCTTGAATTAATGGCCGACTTGAACAAATGGGATAAACCATTAAAATATCATCTTCGTAAAGAAATGTTTACGACTACGTTATGTAGAACGTAGTTCGTAAAATGAAAGAGATGCATGATGTAGGTATTTAAATAATTCTGTCCTATATAAAGAAGACATTTTGTATTCTTCAAAAGTCTTAAAAGTCTATTTACGCACTAAACGGGCTTTGATAGACATTAATTTAAAAGAACACACTTTTTAAACAAATAAAGATTTTTTATAGAAACGTCTTGGACTGAGGTATCAAATTCATAAGAAGTAATAACTGATTTCAGAACGAGCTACTCTTTTTGAAGTCAGATATAGAAATACAATATATTTCTATAATATTAAATACTTAAGAACTAACAATACTACATTAAATTAAATTCTTGTTGTTTAATAAAAACATAACGCTAAAATGCTCTTGACGTTTATTTCCAACAACAATAGAATATCGTCAACCTTCTTCAATTACTGTCTATGGTATTGACAAGCTTGAACAATGTACAGTCAAGGAATTTGATTCACGTACCATTTCAATGATTTATTGTTTGAACCATTAACATATCGTAAGGTTTATATTCGTTAAAATAAGGGAAAATTGTTTTACATTTTAATGATGACGTATGTTCGGGTGAAAGTTCTGAAAACTTCAACCTTATATAATGTGTGTTAGATTAATTTTACAATATCAAAGTGTCTTCTCTGAATACTAACCTATTTGTAGTTTCGTCTAATAAATAGAAAAAAAAAAAATTTTGACACTGACGTCATTTTAGCGTTGCGAAGAAAGATAGTCCTTATCAATATCGATTATCATTAGCAATTTAGACTTAAGACGGTACGCGAATCAAATTCCTTGACTGTACAATTGTTTGCTTACACATTATTTATTTTCTATACTCAGTTAAAAATAAAATTCATTGCGAAATTCCTTTAATAATTGCATTCGCTTAAGAAAAATATGATTGAAAAAGTAACAAATATTCTTTACTCATATATTCTAGTTTTGCGAGTCTGTTATCTATCTATTGTCAGTCCTGGTATTAAGTTATATTTATATTCATGTGCCTTATCATCATCATTCCTCTGACATATCCCAATTTTATTTGGGGTCGGCGCAGCATGTTTTCTTCTTCCATACTTTCCTATCGGACGTCATCTCACAAGTAACACTCTTCGCGTCCCTATCGTCTTTTATATTTATGTATCTATAGGAATTCAATTCCTCTCCGACAAAATTCAAAACAAAAAGTCAAAGAAAAACATTATTCAAATTCCTGTTTCTTATCTACTACTTACGAACCTCATCTACTCAAACACAGTTTTTGAAAGATCTCAACTTCATTCATTAAAGTGACGAAGTTAACATTTCAAAACGCATCCTCACATAACATGCCTCTTAGTTTGGAGAGCATCTCGTAATTAAAGCAAGATCTCGGTCGCCTACTGTGGACTTGTACAGTCATGAGCAATAATGTAAGTAAAACATAGTAAAAGTTTCTAAGCTATCTGCACGTTTATCTAGACATTAGAATACCAAAATTATTTCGTAATTTAAAAGAGGTTCCGTACAGTTTCGAAAAATCTCCGAATATTCAATTTTGGATTAGCAGAACTTTAGTTAACTGTTTTACAAAAAGGGTAAAATGTGTACACCTTATTGCTCGTGACTGTACACATCTATGAAGTCTGTATTCATACTATGAAATGGGATTAATTATTATAGTTCGCATTGCATTCAATTTGGTTTTGCGGTTGAGTGAGTTGTAAAATTGCTGTAACGAAATTCTTTTTGGTTAAGTATTAAATGGTTTTTTTTTCAGTGAATTTTATTATTTATGAATGTGTAAGTTTAAAAAAAAAAAATTAAAAGAAAGAAAATGTTTTTATTCAAAAAAAAAGATTGAATAATTTGTACAAAACTATAGAATAACGTAAATTATATCAATAGAATAACGTAAATTATATCAATAGGTTTAGAGCATCTTTCAGTACTTAAGTTTTTGTTAAACATATTATAATTACAGTAATAGTATCATGTTTATTCATACAGGAAGGTAGATAATATTAATATTATACGGCAAAGTGAAAAATGCTAAAATCCATAAACTTCCTAGTTTTTAGGCATAGTAAGCAACTGCTTTGAAAAATTCCGTGTACGTTCTCAGTAAATTGCCTGTCAGCTATGCATCACCGGAACCTCTACTGCCTAAACTAGCAATAAAATTAGGCTTACGTGTGCCCTAAGAAGTGAACGAATGCAGTTTTTGCTAAAATTTAGAATCTTTGCTCTAAAAATGTTTTATAAGGTGCATTTAATTGCGACAACATGTAAATGGTGATTAGTTTTTAATTAGTTTATAACATTAGTTAAGTAACACTGTATGTTTTCCTAGGAAAAGTAAAATAAAATAGAAAATAAAATGGACACAAGTAACAGCATTTTGCGGCAAAGGCAAATTACCGTTCGGCGCAGCAGTCATCTACTAATATCTACTACGCCACAAAATAATGTCAACTGCATCACATCATCTATTAGTTTAAATGATAAGTCTAGGCTCAGTTTTAACTTAAACTTAAGAATAAAGAGACACAAAATCCTGTACTGACCTCTCTTGGGCGCTCGTCGTAATAGACGTTGGATTTATTTGATGACACTGAATGATAAAGCCAAACTAAATATTTTCTAATGAACCCTACGGCAGGTAGAATAGCTTTATGTCCAAAAGGCAGGACTCGATCCCCAGTTGTCTTTTAAAAGAAAAAAGAAAAAGTATTTTATGTGAAACCACGAAACCCGATGGTAACCTCTAAAGTTAAAAGAAGTTTAAAAGTTTTTCTCATAATCAAACTTTCTAAACATTTTGTCCAAAGTTTAGCTGTATAATGAAATCGAAAAGGAGCAAACTTGGTAATAGAATTATTATGTTGATCCGTATAATGTCATTTTGTGGGTCCCCGATGACTCTCGGTGAATGTAAAAGACCGTCGCACATACACATTAATATTTACAGCGGTATTTCGTCCATGATAAAAGACTCTTAATATTTATTGACAATACTTTTTTTTTATCATCACGTTCGTCTTTATTGTATGGACAGAATCTGTGCTTAGGTTTTGTTACACTTATGTTTGTTACTACAGTTACGGGACGTTTGGGATATCCTGTAATGGTTTTAGGGTAATAGTGTACACGGGGACTAGATCGCTTTTGTACACGGCAGAACATAATTAGTAATAACTACGAAATAAGAGTATATTTTGCTAATGTAATGAATATTAGGAAAATCAGTGATAATAAGGAACAGTAAACGCAAGATAAGATTGCCCCTTATTACCAGGATAAGATGACAAAGACCCAAGCACGACGGCGTAACATAGGGACTGAAAAGTCATAGCTTTAGTAAGCTAGCTTACCATAAATCAAAAGACAATAATAAATCAAAACTAGTGTATTTAAAGTAGAATATGACATACATAAATTAGACGTCACTTAGTTGTGTCATGTATGAAGTGTTTTGTCAAAATTATTTAATTTGTACAAAAATTACAAAAAAAGAAGATAAACCTAAGGCGTTACTCGCTACATGCCATGTATTAGGGCGGTACACACCGGTCAGGCGCCGGCGTGCAGCTTAGACACACGCTCCGACATTACACTGCCACTGTAAACCTATTTACATAAGTTACATAAAATATTGCTTCCAGTCAGGTTACACTACGTAATTACACTCAATTGGGAAACTAAAGACTACATTTTTGGCAACGTCTGCTTATGCTGGCAAATCATTAACGTAAAAAAAACCATATACACACATCAAAAAAGTCTAAGCAACATGCATGATATTACAAATTTACCATTTATATTAATTAATTTCTAAGTATTTACTCACTCAAAGTGTATAGGTAAGTAAACTTTTTTGTTATTGATGACATACTGGCTGGTTGTAAAAAAAAAATTTCGATTATGTTTTGTTTTTTTTCATAAAATTCAAATGACTGCGAATTTGTTTGAATTTGAGTGCGTGTTAATTGCTACGTTTTAGTCTTGATTTTATAATTTTACCAACCATTTAAATACAGTTGGCGACAAAATTGAATTGTTAGATATTCTTTACGTCATGGAGCGACGTCATTTGACGGCAGATGAAATGCAAAGAGCTGTAAGGATGTTGCAAGCGGGAAGTAATCAATCTCAGGTATCTCGACATTTTGGTATTCATAGAAGTGTTATTTGTCGTCTTTGGCAGCGCTACAATAATACAGGGGAACCCGCTGAACAGCATCCAGGCCGTAAAAGGAGTACAACCACTCGGCAAGACCGGTACATACAACTGACTGCAAGACGCCAGCCGATGTTAACCGCTCGAGAGATAAGTTTGAGGCTACAAAACTCAAGTGGTGTTGATGTAAGTCCCCAAACTGTGCGAAATCGACTGCATGAGTACGGCCTACGAGCTCGACGCCCTATCAGGTGCCCACCGATACGTCACGGGAATCGCGCTCGTCGAAATGAATGGTGTAGAGAACGCATAACATGGACCCAGGAACAATGGGATAAAATTATGTTTTCCGATGAGTCGCGATTCGGGTTTAGGCCTGATACAAGAAGGGTGCGAGTGTACCGTCGACCCGGAAATACTGAAAGACTCAGGTGCGTTCAGGAAGTTCATCCATACAGCGGCTCAACAGTTATGGTATGGGCGGGTATTATGAAGAACAGGCGAACTGAGCTCGTTTTTGTAAATGGAAACATGAACGCTGAAAATTACGTTGAGGATATTCTCAGACCTTATGTCCATCCATTTGCACAAACCTTTGGCTCCGATTTTACGTTAATGCATGACAATGCGCGTTCACATACAGCTCGGCGAACCAGTGAATACTTGGCAACGGAGAACATCCAGGTATTGCCCTGGCCTGCACAATCGCCAGACCTCAACCCCATCGAGCACGCATAGGACATGCTCCAGAGACGTGTTTTGAAGGACTTGGACGGAGTGACAACAACCCAACAGCTGAAGGATTTGCTACAATTCCATTGGGAGCGAATACCGCAAGATGACATAAACAGTCTCATTAATTCAATGAATAATCGTTGCCGACAAGTTCTGAATAGCAGAGGAGGCCATACTTTGTATTAAATTGTCCTATTCTTTCACAATAAATTCATTTTCTTAAGAAATTTCAATTTGTAAAAAAAAAGTTTAGTTTCTTATGTACCTGTATATTCTAATATTGTTAATTTCTGTTATTAAAAGAACTTATAAAGAAAACAGCTGTTATTTTTACATCATAGAACCCTAAAAATATTATTTTAAAAATAAAATACAACGTTATAATTAAAATAAATGGTAAAATAAATTAATATAAATGGTAAATTTGTAATATCATGCATGTTGCTTAGACTTTTTTGATGTGTGTATTTCTGACCACGTCCTTTATGAATTAGATATTTTGATTTCTATTACAGGTACAACAATATTAACATTTCTTATAAAAAATACCTTTTTACATGAATTACGAGTACATAAAATAATATTAACCACAAACTAATACAAGTCTTGTGAAATTTATTCACGGAAACGGTCTTCAGCCATCAGTGATCTTTCCTTCAGCTAACGAGAATAATATGCCTTTACATACATTACAAGGTTTGCTACCATTACGAGCTCTAACACTGGTGGCTAAAGATGAAAATCTTAAATTTCATAATGAAGTTAAGTTTGCCAAAATTTTACGATCAGTACCGTTTACATATGTCTTGGTGAATTGGCATCGTAAAAAGCCAGCAGTGGGTACAGCGCGGATTCATAATAAAACCTCGAATGTACGTAGAATGCGAATGAAGATGGATCTCATATTATTATGTTTTATGTCTATCAAAATACAGAATTTCAACAGCTATAAAAGGAAAATGTAAAATATGGATTACTTTAAAACGTTTAGGAGTAACGTTTGCGTGTGTCAAATGCTTTTTATAGAGGTGCTGTCAAAATTGAATATTTTATGACACAAGAACATAAAGTTGGGTGAGATTAAAACCTATTTAAAATTTATCACGCGCTGCCAATGACACCTGAAATGTATACGAAATGTAACGAGGTATAAAATTTTAATTGGGATATTAATTTTAAAAATAAAGGGAGCCGTATATTTGTTTTACGTGAAAACGTCAGGCTTATGCCAGCATTACGCGTAAATTACGAGGATATTGTCCATAAAATAAATTCGTGATTATTGGTAATGTAAATTGAGTAGGTATATAAATTAAAAACAAACTAAAATATTTAAGTATTATAACAATCCTCTTTATCATAGAAGATAATGGAAAACAAAATCAACAACCATTTATTCCATCAATGGATTAGCATGGGATTTAAATTAAACCAGAGGGGTGAAGGGAACAATTTGCAGTCGTCTCTGATGGATACTTCTGACTTAATTACAATTTAATTAATATTATTTATTATATTCTGAAAAGGCGACTGCGTATCTGAAAACACAAGTTGTGAAGACCTCTTACACGGAGGACCGACACGAGCGACCTAGTTAGGAACCGATAGATGAGGGAATCACAAGACTTAACAAGGTGGGAATATTTCAAGGAAATGGTGGAAATGTTTCCAGCAATAGACGTCATTAGTTGTATGATGATAATGATGATGAATTACAACATCTATAACTGACACAAAATATTAAGTAAAGTCTTTGCGGACTTTATTTGTTAAGTACTAGTAAAATACAGTATCATCTTTACCAAAAATATACTTTCTTATGAATTAATCAAACAGAATTCAATATGAATTAATTTGCATATTCAACAATCAGAGGCGTGAGACATCACTATAAGACACCAGATACAGCAACATCTACTAAATAAGTATTATTTCAGAAGCAGTCTCCAGTATTTATCAAGGCGTTCGAGGAGGTTTGTGTACACAGTGTTAAGACGTCCATACTGTTTGTCGACACGCCTTCTGACGCCTACGAAGATCTCAGTAATCCCTCCGTGACACAATTTCCGTCAGAACCAAAGCAACCTTATCAATGTTAACAAAGATGTTGTAGACACAGACTTCTAATGAAAATTAATATTAATTTTCGTTGTTCGTGTTATTATCTATGTATTTAAAATTCAAAGTCCTGGCTGACAGAGATATCAACTGCCTAAACCATTGGTTCCAGAGACATGAAATTTTAAGGGGATTATTCTTTGTAAGATTTCAGCATCCACTAAGTAAATGATTTTTCGAAATGCTCCTACTCCTAAGACACACAGTCTTAGGAGTGGGGGTTTATGTCTTGAATCCGCCGGATGTATTTTAGATCAGCCGGATGTATCTTGGATCCGCCGGATGTATCTTGGATCCGCAGAAGGTCTTTAGATTCTACCGGATGACTCTAAGGACCGTCGGATATCTACAGATCGCACGCTATAAATAAAAGGGTATTAAGTCTGAAAAACTGTTTTTTTTTTATTTTGAATTCGGAAACCTAATTTTTTTCTCTATAAATTGGTAAGAAAATAGTATTTAAATTCCAAATACTTTTTGAAATATAACGATACAATTCTTTCTTGACTATTTATGCACCCTATTTTCGAGATAGGTAAGACAGTCGCATCTTAGTTGATTCAGTAGCCGGGCATCGTTCGTGGCCGTCGCACGTATCTTTCTGAGTTACAACCCGTCCAGTCGTCAATATCGAATCAATCTATAAAATTGTAAGTATTCTAAACAATATTATGTAAAGTTAATACCTTATTGCTTGTTAAAATTGATACTAGTTTCATGTTTTATTTTAAATAATACTGTCTTGCCTGTTCAATATAATATAATTTGGTAATTTTAACGAAATAATATTAAAATAATACTTTATAGCTCCCGATTTGCTTGAGATAATTCTGTACATCTTGTTAATTGTAGTTTATGGTTGCAAGTTTCAAGTAAAATACTACCTTTTAAGTTGTTATTATATTTTTTCTTTTTTAAATTTTAGTTAAAATCAAAACAATGAAGCGATGTAGGAAGGCTGGTTTAATAATGAAAGCAATCAGCAATCGCCTAAGTACACCGGACAGTTCTTAAAATGAAGAAAACAAAGACCCATTTGCTCATCATCATCATTTCCCTGCCCTTATTCCAATTTTATTTGGGGTCGGCGCAGCATGTTTTTTTCATCCATACTGTCCTATCGGACGTCATCTCACTAGTAACACTCTTCGCAGCCATATAGCTTTTCACACAATCCATCCATCGTTTCTTTGGTCGTCCTCTTCCCCTATATCCATCCACACACATGTTCAGCACCTTCCTCACTACATGACTCTCATTCCTCCGCATAACATGCCCATACCATGACAGCCGGCTGCCACGTAATTTTTCTGCCACCGCCCGGTGCCACTTTCAAATCTTCTTACATACTCATTTCTTACTCTATCTACTCTCGTAACACCACACAGATTGTCTTTCATTCATCCCTTTTCTGGCCAACTCTCTGATCCATACAGGACGGCAGGTGTAATCATAGTTTTATAGATCTTCCCCTTAAATTAAGGGGACTGTGGGGGTCACGGATGGTTCCCGTGAAGCAATGACCTGCTGCCATTTCATCCATCCTATGTTAACTCGGTTTTTGACCGCCCGATCTACTTCGCCATCGCTTTGAATGAAAGAACCGAGATACCGGAAGACAGAGAAGACTAGAAGGCGCATGCCGTTAAGCGCTATGGCTTCAGGACTGCCAACGCTCTAATCTGCTCTGGATCTTAGGTCCATCCTCCCCAACCAGAACAATGTAATCGGCAAACACTGCACCAGGGTGCCATTTCCTGTATGCCCGCCGTCAAGGCGTCCATAATCAGTATTGGTGCAAGCCTACCGCCACACTGAACTGGTTGGAGTTGCAAGACGATCGGACGTATAACTGGTTTGTCTTTACATAGCACGAATTAACTTCACATACTTCCCAGGTACAACTTTCTCTTTCATGGCCCACTTCAATACTTCTACGAAGACCCATTTGCTGACAGTGACAACAGGGATCTAACGTATGTCCCTAAAGTATCACATTTGGTTTAATTTGATAGTTTTGTTACTGTAGGTACCTACATAATGTTGTTAAATTATGTTTCTTTCATATTGAGTTTCTTTTTTATTATAACTAATTATGGTACTAAAACAAATAGAATTTCTAGATTTTCTAGATGCAATCAGAAATAACTTGGTCAAACGCCTAACTTCTGCGTCTTGGGGGGCAGCCACACATGTTGACAGGACTACGGGTCTGGCATTGTCCTACACGGCAGGAGAGTATGCGTCCGCGGTATGGCACCGTTCGGCTCACGCAGGTATGGTCGACTCTGCCCTGAATGAAACATGCCGTATAATAACTGGCTGCTTGAAACCTACCCCATTGGTCAAATTATACTCATTGGCCGCCATTGCTCGACCTGGTGTTCGCCGTCAGGTCATTTGCGAAAGTGAAAGGAAAAACAAGAGACCGACCCTCGTCATCCACTTTACTCGCACAATATACCCAGGGCACGCCTCAAAAGTCGTAAGAGTTTTTTGCGACACACACGTGCACTGTGCGGTGACCCCAGTAAGGCTAGACTGGACGGGTGGGCCTCAAACTTTGCACCACCGGCGGACTTCATTCCACCCGCCGAACATCTTCCACCTGGTTTCGAGGAGCAGTGGCCGATCTGGAGGTCGCTCAATAGGCTACGTACCCATGGTCGCTGTAACTCTAACCGGACTAAATGGGGTTATCTGAACCCCTCCTATAGTGGATGTGGGTGCGGTTCTCTCGTCCAGGACATGGAACACTTCCTATCATGCCCAATGTGCCCTGCCACCTGCACACCAGAAGACCTAAAGAGTGCCAACGATAATGCTGTTGCTGTCGCTGGTTTTTGGGCAAAACACATCTAAAATATATTTGAAATTAGACTTATTGCCGTCGAAACGAAGAAGAAGAAGAATTATAATCCCTTAGCCATGTAGGCAAAAGATAATTTCTGTGCTGCTTAATATAGTATCAATATTAATTACAACTGGTTATAGAAATAATTTGGTAAATTTTGGTTAAGCTAGAGAGTAGCAAGTTAAACTTAAGAGCTATTTGAACTGCTTAAAGGGTATCATCTTTTTCTGTTCCCATAAAACTATTAATATTAAAAAAACTGTTATAGATACACAAACTAAACTTAACCAGCATAAAGAAGGATAGTGTACTTTTAAATCTAGAGATAATTTTAAATATTTGAGTAAGTAGTTCCGAATCTATGATTTTTTAAAACTTCAATACGCGATATCTCAAAACAACGTTTTCGAAATAATACCCTTTTGTTTGTGACGTGCGAGATATCTACTTTCAAAAAATAGTGTACTAATAGGTTCAAATTATAACCATATACATCTTTGCCAATGAGTAATGAGATTAGACTAAAACAACATTCATAAAAACGTCTAGACAAAGAATAATCTATCAAGAAATAAATAACATCGACAATTCCCTGCTGCAATAGCAACAGAAATGTACTCGATATGCATAATGAGAACTTCATTTCCATACTCTGGCAGCTTCCTTGCAATGCTATCCGGCGGCCCAGTTGCAGACGATTCAATATCCGAGGTGGGATGGGGTGAGGACGCATCGACGAGCCAGTCATTTCCTCCTACACCTACACCGATCTGCATTCCTGATCAGATGGGCTTCGTACTGACCCTACTGATTAGCGACAACGTTTTACCTTGGAAAATGAACGTAAGTTTGAAATGGAAATAAAGTTTACGATTTGAAATTGTTTCCGTTTAGTAAAACTAGACTTATGTTAGCGTAGAATCATTTCTAATCAATTTTACACTAAAAATAAACTTAGTAGTGCATTAAGTTAAAAACACATTACATCTTACATTTACTTGCGCGTTAAATTTAGGTTAACAGGTATGACGTAATCGTTGTAGTCCTGAAAAGGTGAAGAAAACATAGCCTAATAGTAAAAGTACGTTGGCTAGAGAGATCGTCACAGGTTTTGAGTTCTTTTCATTCGTTAGTAATATCTGCTGAGTAGTTATAGTACATTAATATGTAGCCGTGTAAGTTTATATATACTTTACATTGTAAACAATACATTTATTTCAGTTGACTTGTACCCAAACTGTATCTCACACTTTATTAGCCACATCGCGCCTACCACATACAAAGAGAAAATAACGAATTTCTACACCATTTCAACACGTAAGCTTTTCATCATCATTGACAAATACTTTTACTATTAATTCTGAATGTTTCGGTAACAAAATTAATGTACAATTTTACCAGTGGCGTGAGTAAATGAAACAGTTACAATGTAGATTACACATCGGACCAACATTGCCTCAGTTAATAGTAAATTTAATAAGCACCGCAGTCTATTTTAATTTTCCGTTTATGGCTTGTTATTTAATTATGCGTTGCTGCCTGCGGGTTACTATTAATTTTGAGTGTACAGAAAGTTAATTGTGTATAAATTTATTTAGTGATTGAATTTTAGCAACTACTTTACTTTTCAAGTGCGCAATAATGTTTGTGAGTACCTGTTTCATCTGATTAGCGTGGTATTCGGAAGCCAATTATCACCTAGCTCGATACGGCTAGACTAATAGCAGAGATAAGGTTAAGATATTTAAAAGATAAGGGCGGATGTAATAAAAAATCGTTTTTCTTGATAAAGCTTACTGTAATTTTAAGTTTTTTTACTAAACAGAATTTTTACAAACAGATGTCTTTTACTTGTCTAGACAATGTAATATTTATACACATTTATTTCGAGAGTGCGCCATCTACACACATATTTTTATTAATAATTAAGTAATCGTTTAATTTGATCATCCAACAAAAATAAATTTACAAAGCTGTTGAAGCAATTATATTCTATTTCGCGAAATTTAGCAAACTTTGCTAAAACTTTATTTAAATATACGTCAAACTTTAACAAAATTTTAATTTAGTATTTTATTTTAAAATACACATGAGATACAAACCATTTACTTAAACCAACAAAATAGTTTATTTTTTTATAATTATTATCGTTAGCAGAGGTCTTGAAGGCTGTTTGTATAACAGATTATTTAAATTTTGAAAGGTTTTTATTACATTATGTAAATGTTATAATGAAAAAGGGAAAAAAAAATGTTTAAGCCGAAGGTTTACTGTCGTATTTGAGAGATATACTAAATATTAAAAGGTTCTCCTGAAAAAATATTTAAAGATACGTTTTTACTTTGTTTTCTTAAATACGAAGGCTCTCTGCATAATTTGTTCTTCGTTATTTTAATAATGATTACTTGCACTACGTTTAACGCAACGCTAACTGTTACTTATCTAAATGGAAAAGTGAAAATTAAGTTACTTACTTTTAATGCTTGTACTTTGGGAAACCATTTTAATGGTTTGTTATTATTTTATGATCGTGCAAACTATTGACAACGCTCGCAAACTATGAACGTGAAAAGTGCCGTCAACACGTTTTTCAGCCGTTGTTTGTACAATTCCCACTGAACTGTGTATACCAAACTTTAGCTATTTTGTCAAAATTTGACATATATATTTAATATTTGCCTTACATGTATTAACTATGTGAACTAATGTGAAGTATCACACTAGTATATAATTGTACTACTAAGTTGAATATAATTATTTGTATTGTGCAGTGAGGTGCAAAATAAATATTTTTCTTTCTTTCTTTCTTTTCTTTTGAATACCTTCTTAATCAGCGTCTTAAATCATATCCGATGAAAAGCCAATTTTTAAACCCATCTCTTTTGTCTTGAATGTTCCACATGATTTCTATATTCAAGCTATAATTTACTTCCTCCAGTCTATGAAAATGATATTTTTATTAAAATACACAAAAAATAGAAGTACATCAACATAGTCACAATTTACTTTCTAAAGAAAATATAATATTAGCCAAAGTCTCAGATAATCCCAACAAACCTCACGAAGAAATATATTCATTTAGTTAAACGTCTGCCACCACTTTCCTATAATTACGGCTCACAAAGTGCGCACTTTCAAACCGTAAATGTTGGATCTGTGCTAAGCCCTTTAATGTTAGGGACTAAACGTGAGAGAACTGCACATACACTGTAATTTCTAGTCGAATTTCTAAATCCAAGATTTTTAAAATCGGTTAAACACAAAAAACTTAATTTTCTTTGGTTTAAATAGCTTTATTCAAATGTATGAAATAAATTTAAATTTACTGCAATAAAGGTTAATTTGGCACGTTATCTGCTACATTAGAGTTATCGCGTTTGGCTTTTTAACTCTGAGTAGAAATATCCTGCTTGTAATTAATTCAGAAGGAAACTTGTAGCATAGACTGTAAAAAAACCTAGGTATTAGCAAGATATTTACTTTAAAGATTTACTGTAAAAAAACACCTAATATAACAATCGGTGCCGATTCTGACAAAAGAGCGGTTGTCAACATATAGTTGTTGGATCAACCCAATTTTTTTTTGTTTTATTTTTTTTTTATTTTTAAAAAGACAACTCCCGCACTAGGGATCATGCCCTGTATCGCGGGGACTTTTACAAACATCAATTAACGGACACATAGAACACCCAGGCTCAGGACAATAATTTGTGGATCTCACAAATTATTGTGCTGCGTGGGGATCGAACCCACAACCTCATGCGCGGCAGCCTCTGGCTCTACCAGCGCGCTACCGAGGTCGTCAGTTAATTTTCGTCGTCAATTAAATGCTCGGGAGCTCCCATCTCGCTTAACACACTCCACAACTTGTCCCATTGCACGCAGTCAAAAGCTTTTGTATAATCTATGAAACATAGGACTACTGGACTGTTGAACTCCCTGCTCTTTTCAATAACTTGGCGGATGTTAAGTAAGAAGCTGTTCCCTTGTTCCTTTGCCCTTTACGAAGCCGGCCTGTTCTTCCGGTATCTGGCTTCGGAGAAAGTGGTTGAGGCGCTTGTTAATGATGTGCTGGAGGATTTTACTAGCATGGGAAATCAATGCGATGGTTCTATAGTTGCCACAAATCTTAGTAGAACCTTTTTTGTGTAAGGGGATGAATACTGATTCTGTCCACTCTGTCGGCCATTTTCCCGTTCTCCACACATCATTACAGATTTCCAACATTATATCTATTCCTGCCTCTCCCATGTTCCTCAAGAGTTCGGCAGGGATCCCATCTTTGCCTGGTGCCTAACCGTATTTGAGGGCTGTGATAGCGCTTTCTACTTCCGAACGCAGAATCTCTGGTTCGTCTGGTGTTAACTGCGCTCCCTGAGTTATTGGGTTTCCTGTATCGTATAATGCTGCACAATACCACTTCCAGCGTTCTAGAACCTGTGACGTATCAGTCAAGAGTTTCCCCGTCTCATCTTCTATGGCACACGTTTTATAGATTCTCGCCCTAGTCAGCTCTCTCACTTTGCGGAACAGGTCTCTGGTTTCGCTTCGTATGCTATGTTAAGTAACGTAAGCTCAATGCACATGTTTTTAAGGTATACATTGTAATCCTGACGGCACCTTTTCTGTACTTCTCGACTAAGCTCCGTGTATCGTTCCCGGTCAGCCGCTGAACTTGTACCTTTCTCTTTCAGCTCTCGTCGCTCCAGGTTAACGTGGCTTGTCGCGGGTGTTATGTAGTCCTTCATGTCCTGTCTCTTAACAATATGTTGACTGGCAGACTGGGTAATTACTTGTTTTAAGAGACTCCATCGCTTGTGTGCTGATCCTTCGCATGAGATGTTCGTAATGCGTTGGCTGAAGTCCTGTCTGTAACCAGCCAAATCCACATCAATAAAGAAATATATCTTAACAGAAAACAATACACGAATCCATATGGTTAAGGTGGTTGGGGTACTAATACTATTATGATATTGCGATTTACAACCAGTATGCAGCAAAAAATGTAAAATCAATATAAATCTCTCCGTGTGGTGACGGAGTAAGTAACCAATGCACCCATGGATGAGCTGATAGGGTGGTAAATATAATATGTCACCACCCCATCAGCTCATCCCATGAGTGACGTAAAAACTGACTAAGGGACTACCCGTGATTAATATTTTTACGAAATAAAAAGAAGAAACACTTGAAATTAAACCCTATACCAATCCGTCTGGCCAGCGTGGTATTAGTAGGCCAAGTATCCCTCCGTCATGGTAGGAGGCCCGTCTCTGCAGTGGAACATTAATGGGCTGTAATGATGAAGCAGTATAAATATTATGGTGTCATGATGTTTGAGCACCAGTGACTATCAATGAACTGTTTGCGCATTGTAAAAGCAAATATTTATTTATTTTGACATAAAAGTTTGCAGACATTGTGTGTTTTGTCTTTTCACAGTTACGAGTAGCAACGTTTAATACAAAATAATGAATAAGGAACCAAATATTGCAGGCAGGGACTAAAGGCTTTGTCGAGGAGTCCCATTCTCAACTGTCACAATGCACATTAACACTAGAGTCAATTCATTACAAACATTCATACAATTTACAAAATCTAAATCAGCGCCCTCAAACCCCGGGAAATAAAATAATTTACCCTCACATCGTAGATAATTTAATTTCACAATACAACAAAGGACAAAAGGGCTTCAAGGAGAATTAGTCCGCAAACGTCCGGGGCTAAACCGAGCGGCTTGATAAATGGACGCCCCTTACTATAAATAATAACGCGGTAAATGGTTTCATGAGGTACAGTATTACATGTTGCATGAACTACAAGTGCTCAACTTATTTCAACTTCATATATTTTATGATGGAAAATAGCAGTGTGGGTAATAGTTGGTTTAGGTACCTGCCTCATAAACCCGATGGAAAATAAGTACTTATACATTTAGCGCTACGTCAAACTTTACAAATACTGTTCAACCATTAAAAGTTAGGTAAAACATTATTTTAACTGGAGTGTTTGGTATTTTTAGTTTTCATAATGCAGCACATTATTTTCCCGTTTCTGAATAAAATAAGATAGTTATCCAGTGTATAGCTGTAATTAATGAGTTAAATTTAGATATGATAATTTTCCTGCCAAGTTTTACATAACTTTAACGGGAAATAACTTTCTTATTTGACGCACAATGACTTAATAGTCAATGTACCCTTTTCGACAGTTAAGCCTAGGCCATTTATTTGCTTTATAATGCCATCTTGCATTGTAAGTTCATCACCATACGAATAGTTCGTCCATGAACTACTTTGCAGTTTTATAATTAAACTCTTATGTCTTCCCAATTGTAATAAAAATAACGAAAAAGCTAAACAATAACATTCATTACTCTAAATCTACTTTAATAACAAAGATTTGAGAGGAATTACTCGGTAACTATCAATTCGTCGCATGTGGCGCACAACGGACAAAACACAGGAGGTTGTATTAATTTATGGAATAAATTACAAGCTGGTCCAGGTGGAACATTCATAACAAGGTAACGAGAGGATCCGGGGACATTTATATGTTGACCTTAGTAATGACAGCGGAGTTACGACCTATATTGTGCCTATTATATCACGGCTACGCATTTACTGTAATATTAGTTAAATTTAATATGTTTGAAGGCTTTGCTAGCTAGATACATAATTAGCTTTTGTCGTAAAAGTTAAATATATTATAATGTTAAGACAATAAAACCTCTTGCAAATCTTTGTAGTACTTTAATGAAACCGAATCCACAAAGTGCTTTTTAATTTAAATTTTAGTTATAACAAAATATACCTTAATAATATTAATTATTATTTTGGTACATTTTTTATATTATAATTTTTTTTTACGTTTATGACTACAACAAACTTTATCTATTGATACCACCCTGACCAGGTTTGGTGGGTTAACCGGTTTGGGTCAGGGTGATATCTCTTTTAATACTGTTAAGTAGTAGATCGTGAAACATTTTACAACAAAGGTGTGATAAAAGTTTGAATTCTTAGTTTACATGACTTATTTTTTTCACGCAACTCAGGATTGGGCCAATAACTGATTAGATTACAAGTTCGCTACGCAGCTATAAGGAATGGATTTATTATAGGTAATGGATTAAATCACCGCGCAGTCGAATATGTCTGTGCATGAATATGTCTGTTTGATTTGCAACATCTAATGTGTATTGGAAATGAATGTAACAAGAAACATTAATGTATTTCTTTACAAAAAAAAATTAATATAATAAGCTAATTGTCTAAATAAAAAAGTGTAAAAAAAAGCTACCATAATTTATAAAGTAAAGGTTTTATATATATTTTTACAATTTAAACGTAACTAAATCCTATTTAACACTTTTAAACAACAAGAAGTAACGTAGCACTGTTAAGTCCCACTTGGGTACCTAACATTTCACCCGAACACATTTGCCAACATTTATTTGACACCTTTCAAGATAATACCTTATCTAACTGAAATACGATACTTGCTACCCATTTTATGTTAGTACCCGAATAAAATGGAGTAGAAACAGTTGTTGTACGTAGTGTGTATTCATTAACTTAGTGTTATAGAGTATAACTGGGGGTGTCCTAGCGAGTGACTAGTAGTGGCTACTTTCCCGGCTGTCGCAAATTCGAATCCTAAATAAAGCTGGCTAAACAAGGGATTAAACTTATTGCGCTTGTGAAGTGGTTACTCCTGAACAAATTTGACAACACTAAGGGCTGCAGAAAGACGGACTCAAGCTGGCGTCTTGGTCTAGAGCTTCCAGAAAGAAAAGATAAAATCTTACGAGATACCGCTTTACACCATGGCCTGATAATCTCCAGCGAGACACAGATACCTACTTTAACGAAGCCAAAAAACAAACTTTTTGTCTCAAATATTTTATTTATAAAAACCGAAACATTAACCCCTTTAAGTTAGGCGTGCAAATTGGTCGTTCTGTAGATTCCCGTGAGACTTTCTCGCTACCTAATAATATAATAAATAGAATAAAGAAAGGCTTTGTGTGCCTAAGAGACAAAGAGTGCTAAGACTATTGATCTGTTTTTGTTCTACTGTAGGGTCAAGGATATAAATGACGACAAGCTCAAAGGATATTATCTTTGTTTATTTATTTATGAAACATAATAATTATTATGTAAGTACTTAAATATGAGGTCATATTTGATGGAACTAGCATATCAGAATAATTAGCGTTGTCTATGAGTCGAATGACAACAAAACATGTAGCTATAGTTATCTCACTCTTTGCTGGGATGGAGAATAAATATTCAGTGTCGCTACCCCTTCTCTTCTCATGGTTATCGTAAAATCCAAAGATATCCTGATATTAACATCACTTTTTTTCTTTGCTGATACGTCCCTAATATAATTTCACTACTGTAAATGCCTGAAAGGCCACTTATACCTGTAAATGAATTAAAGGGCAACAGCAGCATTGCAGGTGCTGAAGATATTCAGCAGACCTTCATAAGCGAAGGCCTGGCACTAATATTAAACAGCATATTAAGGTTACACAAAGATATTTTATAACAATTTAACAACAGCCCCCCATACATATTCATTAAGCGTATAACTCAAATATTCATTGTCAATCTACCCTTTTGGATTATAATAGAAGATTCGACAGCAAAAACTGACACTGTATCAAAGCCTAAATAAATGGACGTAGTCGTCGCAAATATAACAGTATTATATAATTTTATGAGAGCCTTATCGCGGAGGTTCAGATGGGACGTCCTTTGTTACTGTTTGTTCAGAATAACTGCCTCATATTATTTATAATAACATTAACTAACGACTTACTATTGTGATAGCAGTTCTTAGCCCCACGTACGAGTAATTTTGTGCTGTTTGGTTGAGTAGGGGTACCCGTTTTATGCTGTGAAATAAGAAGATCAAATATCGCAAAGGTAAAGCATAATTTACATGATTATTTAAACAGGTAGACACTGTACTTTTTAACCATGTTTTATGTTTGGTATCATTTTTAAATATTATAACAGAACAACATTATGTACATTGCTAAATATTATAACTGTCTCTATGCCACCGTAGCGTTGACTATCCACAAGGGTTCGCGGTTCTGTATCAAGACAATTGGTCTGTGCAACCCTCAAATCATTATGTTGTGAGTCTAGAAGTTCTTTGGGTCTTTTGAAATATAACCTCTAAAATATTTACTCTGGCTTTAACTTATAATAGGTACTTTAAGTTTTCAGCCATGTATGGTTAAGCCTGGCCAGCGTAGTATCTGTAGATCAAATATGTACACGGAAGGGACGTTCATGGGCTGCTAAGAATTACTTAAAGATCCCTATACTCAAGTAAACATTAACTCTCTATCACAGGTACAACACAGGAATAAAATAATCTTTATGAAGACATTACATTTACATTTATAGCAAAAGGTTTTGTAACATTTAAGTAGCAAACACAAATGGTCGGTCATTACAGAAACGCATAGTACCCTTGTAAGTCCCTAGAGAGTAATTCCAAATTGCAAAAACCTGTTTTGACCCTTTTCGACCTTCCCGTTTAAAGCTTTTGTTTCGGGAATCATTCGTACCAGTAAAGTTCTATTCATTAGTAATTAATAAAGGGTAGTCCCTTCTAAGACGGCCCTCAGACGGTCAATTATTGTGAAAATTTTATATTTCAATGTACAATATGATGCTTTGAACCTAAACGATCAATAATTTTGTACAAATAGGTAAGCATTTCGTGGATAACAATTTCATCTTTTTTATTTTTCTCGCGGAATATTTATTTTGTAAAAAAGTAAGATCAAACCAATCTTGCCGTTTCATTCGGAACAGAAAGACACGCTATAAAAACAACATTAGTTGATTTTGTGCCGTGTAGTGCATTCATATGCAAACATTTACACAAAGTTAAAAACCATGAATTTGATGATAGAAACACATTACGGTTTGCCTATTTGCGCGCATCGCTGACATGTTTTCTGGGTCAAGATCAAACTTAGACTGTATTATATTGCCCATCACCGCGACTTAATGAAAAAATACGGCACAATAAAAATTAAACTCGTTCAAACGACTGTTCAATTATTGCGCAATCTTCAATAATAACCTTACACGGTCAGTAATATTCTACAATTCGCAATATAGCCCAATAAACTTGTTGTCTAGGGGACACCTAATTTGAGCTTTAGAATTCTATCACTGTTGGTACAGTCACGAGCAATAATATGTACACATTGTCAAATTTTCTAAACCATCTGCACGTTTATCTAGACATTAGAATAATAAAATTATTTCATAATTTCGAAGAGGTTTCGTACAGTTTTGAACTAATCTTCGAATATTCAATTTTGGATTAGCAGAACTTTAGATAAATGTTTTACAAAATGTGAAAATGTGTACATATTATTGCTCGTGACTGTACCTATGAGTATCTGCTACCGAATATAAATATTGTTATCTAGAAAGAGTAAGGTAATATAAAATTAATAAAATTTCTACTTTACTGATTTCTGTAGCATAATCCATTAGTTTCCCACTGCATTGAGCAGGTTGATCGTCAAACCTTCCAAAAATATAAATATCAGAAAATTTATAATTTGTAGACACTATTTAATTTCTGATTAAAATTGTATATTATATTCACAGCATGTTTCCCTCGATCGTAAATATAAAGTCTCAATGTTCAATTTGTGCTCAATTTGGTGTTTTCAAAAGTTATATGAAAGATCGGATCATCAGTAAGCTCTCTGTTCAAATTCTTGTCTAAGATGTTTAATTAAAACTTTGTTTTCCGTTTCAAAACCTGTTGGTATCTACGTTCAATTTGCTGAAGTTGCGTCTCATTAGACGAACAATTCTTTGAAATATTACCGAGATACTACTTTGATGATATAATATTATATGCTCACATATTCAAACATCGCCATTTACGTAGACAAGGGACACTTTTTTTTACCTCGTAAATGCGATGAAAAATATTTTTGGTATATTCCTGTTGAAATGTTTGAAAAGTCTTACTTTTACTTGTAACCAAATAAATATGAAATTTATTTAGTTATAAGTAAAAGTAACACTACCGTGCATCTAATACTTCACAGCACAAACAGATAAACTTCTAAATGCTTCAGAGATTTGCGCACGGTTAGCGTCCCACACGTTCGAGTCTCTCTAGAGAGGAAGGCAATATCGGCGACACAACGAGTTATGTGAGCAACATATAAATTTATAATGGGAGGACAGAAGTGAAACACTAAATAACACAATATTAAGACCTAATAAGAGCTTATCTGAAGTAGTAAGTTTATGCAAAATCTAGCTCATTCTAAGCAACCCATCAGATGGAAAGTCATAACTGCTGTTTATCAGCAATAGCAGGAAACTGCCACACTGCTTTTAACCCTAGAAGTCAGCAGTTAATAAGTGTCATAACCTGTGTAAGTTAACTAGCTACTAAACTACTACCTAAACACAGCAAGATTATTACACTACTGCACCATCAGATTACTTGAGAGGTAAGCAACTAAAGCGGTGGTACTAATCAACACTTTCTCTTTCTGTAGAGCATAAGCACCTAGTGAAGTATAAATATTTATATCATAAAATAAAAAACTCTTAATCGTTTGTGTAGTCCAACAATCTAACTCGCAGTTAAAACATAACCTCGTTACAATCAGTTCCTGGAAGGATTTTAAAGAAATCTAAATATTCTATTAGCACTTAACTACAAACAGCTTTGTTTTAAGTCCAGGCTTAAACGTTTCTTTGATCTATCTAAGAACTCTAACCAGACACCGACATATTTAATGTATCTCTATAGAAATTTGATAAACTTTGACGTTTACTACCAAAACTTTCGTCCAAGTTTAGTCATAATTGTGGGTAGCCAGATACGAAGCTTCATAATGACATAATAGACTTGCCTATATCATTATTTACTAACATTCGCTAAGTATTACGAACATGGGGAGATTAGCAAGTAAATCATTTTGTGTTTACACGCAGAGTTAACAAAATATTACACGAATTAAGTAGGGCTTTAGAAAACTTTGTGATTGTTGTAAGGTTAATTAAAAGCCAGATTGTTATTGAATGCTTGTCTTAAGGTGAGTTTTGGAAAACTTTGAAACAATAGAAGTGTGGGGAGTTGTTATTGTTTCTCTCAACTTGATAAATTAACGAGTAATAATATTAGTAGGTTAACTTCCAAGTTTATGGTTTAAAGTTATAAATAGCAGATTACTGTTTGTTATTAGTTCATGGCTAGACAGTTGTTCACCTCGTATTGCCAGACATTCTATGTTCCACTGCAAGAAAGAGTCTCCCACATTGACTTGGGAATCTAGGCATTAAATTACTACTACGGTGGTTTTTATTAAATTCAATTCGACAGTACAATGACGAGTTTGGAAGATGACGAATCTGGAAAATGACTAGTTTGGAAGATGACGAGTTTGGAAAGTGACGTTTTAGGAAGATGACGAATTAGGAACAATTACTACGGTGGCCAGGCCGAATGTTAAAAAGTGTTATTTCAAGTTTTACTTCTTTTTTATGTTTGAATGAAAATTTTTCATCAAACCATAGATCTAAAATGATTTTGTTTGAATTTCTTTAGAACAGTTGGCTATTACGACAACCACAATGTAAAATAGAGTGAAACGCTATAAATTCTTCTTCTACTTCGTCACTACACGAAGTACTAAGGCTTCCTGACCTGGTCACCTATAATCAAATAGAGAAAAATAAAGATCTGCTACACATTCTCTTGCAGCAGAGGAATCGAGACCGGCTTTGACTCTGCGGCGGCGTTTAGAACATACAGTTCTAGAATAGCCGTAAAGTCCATGCAGATGCAGTCGGTCTAATTTAAAATCCTTTAATAGGTCAGTCAGTTCAAAGAAAGGGTAATCCAAGTATGTCAGTTTAATTGCAATCCCCTGTAGCTGAAACAGTTTTAAAGTGATGAGCTTTTATAATATTTTTAAAGTAACTATTTATTTATCTATTAGTGTGTAAAAGTTATTAAAATTAAATGAAGCATCTCCATTTTCTTTGATTTCTGTAATTAAATAAAATGTGCGTTATAATGTGGCTCGTTTATGACAGCCCACTTAATTTTCATTTACTAAGCATAATTTTTATAAAGCTGCTACAAAGGATCATATATTATGATTATCTGACTTTATTACGGATTACTTGACGTAAAGTGCATTTCAGCTTATTGTTTAAGTAGTTTATACCTCATAATTATACGAGTACTGGTGTCAACTCTCTCTCTCCGTTGACTGAGGAAGCTAAGGATGGATATCATAAAATAAATTTATGGGCTGTAATGAACTTACTTTGTTTGCATAGGAAAACTATTAGGCAAATAGGGAATCTAAAATATCACGCAAAATAAGTAACGTAGCTCTCTTTTATGAGGATTGCTTCTGAAGAACAAATGTTACAATAAAGTCATGTATTTGAATCCACGTCTTCCATCTAAATGTCCTTGGTGTCTGTTAATTTGATATTTGCAGCATTCCGCACGACACAGGGTTTGATGCCTAAAATATAAAAAGAGGCTACGTCTTATATGCGAAATCAATAGTTTGCCAATCGTTTAAAGTTCGTGAGGAATTTGGAATCGACTCATTATTCGTTAATATTCAATAACTAAGTATAGTTCATTACCAGGCGGCAGAATACCGAAAGTATATCTCAAAATTTATTAAAGTTATAGATATCTACATTTTACTGTTTTCGTATATTTTATTCATGAACAAAAAGCTTTTGTATTAAATCAATATCCTTTTTATCACGCTCAGAACAAAGTGGTCGGTATGCATCGATGCGTGAAATAGTGAAGGTTTTAAATCGAGTTGTTAAATTTTGTCTCGATGATCTGTGAATTCGTATTTTAAAATCAATCGATGCTTCGGTAACTAGTGGTTGCGATTCTTAGTTACTTGATACTGAGATTTAAAATAAATGAAATGAGAATTTATTTTCTATCGACCTTGCTTGTTTTTTTCTCAGTTTTATGCTATTTTTAGTGTGGTGGTTTTTAAGTCTTTTGTTGTATTATTAATATTTATAATATTGTTATAATAAGTATACTTTTAACAGATTAATGTATAAAAATATATTTATTATTATATGAGAAATATATCGTATAGTATATCACTACGCACCTGCTGTATTTTTATTATTCATTTAAGTGAGTTACAGTAAACTATTCCTGTCTGTATTCCTGTCTTTCCTTAAATTTCTTTTCTTTTCGGTAGGTAATTCTACTTATGTTTCTTATCTGTTTTGTTATCTTTAATATTCGCAATTCTGAACAATATAACAAACCTCAGTTTGGCACCGTACACCACTAAGTTTTTAATAGTTGGTACTATTCAAATTGCTGAAGTCAATTTGTGTTTGGACTAATAACGCGTTAGTTCAAGTTTGGTGAGTCAAGCAACTTTATCCTCAACTTAACAAATGGTAATTAATTGTTTTAGAACAACTTGGTTGTTCTTGTTCCTCCTTTAACTTATGTAAAATAGTAATAACAACATCTTTACTACTATTGAAACTATGTTAGAACATAATTTGAGAGGTAGATGTTGTATTTATGAAAATTATTTAGTGGCGAAGACGTTGTTATCAGCCAGAAATTGCTTGTTACTTTCTGCTTAAAAAAACTATTATCCAGACACGAATATTTTAGAAAGTTTTTGTACCAAATCTAGACTGACACCGTCACTCAATGTCGGTTGCAACACTCACTAACGGGATGTCCAACCTGGGCTGAAATGCATCAGGCTTTTATTGAAATAATTAAAGTAAGCTTTCTTTCACTCTCTATGATTAATCTAAGCGGAGCCGCAAGTCGCGATGGTAGACGCTGTCTCATACGCTAAGCAGGATATTTTCGTAAGCAGTATGTGGATTAGGGTCGGTAGCCCAAATTTTTTTTAAGTAAGTCACACGATCCCCATGTCCCAAGCGTAGGGACATGCTGTAAAAGTATCCCGTTACTAAAAACAAAAGCAGACTTGAAACAATAATTTCTGGAACACACAATTAAATGTCTTGCGTGGGATTTGTACCAGTATAACAATGTCTGAAAAAGAAAAAAACGAAACCCAATGTTCAATACAAAGATAGAAAAAGTACATAAACATTATATTGAAAATCACTCGAGATATAAAATTATCAATTGTGAATTCTTTGAAAAATTATATTTCAATAAGTGTTCAAAGAACTTGTTTAGATGGAGAATAAAATATATTACGTTAAACAACTCTTACTGATTTTATTTTATTGTTCACGCGAGGTATATTATTTATTTTTACCTAAGTTTAACACAAATAAAACATTATTACTTTTTTATTGTTCAAGTACTTATGTATGAGCCTTACTTAACTTGTTTGAAATTATTTGAAACGTATTAGGAAATGCCTTAGCCTTAGCACCTTGCATATGATGCTAAGTTTACATGAAAGTTGTACAACATAATCTCCTCCTGTGAAAAGAAAAGAAAAGAATCACAGGTTTAGTTACCTGTGATTCTTTTTGATTCTGAATGGGCTGATCTAACAGTTAAGGTTTGGTTACGAGATCTCAATTAGTGAGGCAAAAGATACCCAAACAAATATTATCAAATATCCTTTGTAAGCTTTGTTCAAACAAAATACCATCATTTTATTTTTCAATGTACAATAGTTCGAGTATAAAATTTTTGGTTCATTTGCTACGGGAATATTTGAAGGCCTTTTTTTTCTAAAACCCCTAACAAAGTATTTACAGGTGCATCAAAACATCTTTGACAAGTAAAATTGTATGTAACAAGTGTTTTGCTAGGCAAACGGTTAAAGGAAATAGTCAACATAATACCTACTACCAATTTTTTTTGCTGTTATAAAGCTCACTAGATGCTTTAGTATAATGTAATGAATTAGGAATACAAAGAACCACCAAGGAATCTCGTGCTGTAGATTTCCTTTAAAGTGAAGTTAATTCGAACCAACTTTCCAACCAATAAATTTGGTCTCTTTTTTTTTATAGAACTCGGGAAAAATGCAGTTGTCACGTTTTGTTGGTCCCTAAAAACTTGTTACAGAGTATGAGTGTTTTAAGGGCTTAAACATAAATATGAACGTATAGAACACTTCATTTAAAAAACAAATATTTACAGGTCATTATTTTTCGAAAACTGTAATTTTATTCTTGGTCTTATTAATGACTTTGTCACTAGTGCAATGATTAACATAATTCAAATAAGAATGAAACAAAATTAAAAACAATAAATGATAAATTAATACTTAAATAGCTGGCAGTGGTTCAAATTTTGCAATTAAATAGTAAAATAAAGAAAATTAAAAAAATGTACAAAAACGTAATTTCAATTCTAAATACCCACTAAGTGTCGCATTGCAGTAACTATGAATAAAACAATTACTTAGTAGAACATTTCATGTCATCGCGTAAATACAAATAGTTTATTATGCTAATGGCTCTTTTTCAATTTGAATGTAAATAGGCCCCTGAGAAGCCGACGACGTTTGCATGCCACCATTTTGTACGCTTAATGATGCTGTTATATTCTTATAACGAAAGATGATGTCACGACTCGTGAATAAGCATCTTCATTGGTGGTATTTCTATGAATAGTGTAAGAAAAAGAGTATCACATACATATATAAACTCACGCCTTATCCCGTCCGGGGTAGGCACAGACGACAGAACGCCACTTGTCATTCATTAAGCGAGTCATACATAGTATCATCTTTTTACTTTATCTGGGAAAATACTATTAACAGTTACTATCTTTTGTAAAGATGAAAAACTTGATACAAAACTCAAGTCTCAGTACCAACTCATAGACTATGTTTCTCTAGAAGAAATTTGTTGATGCAATGGAACGTTTAAGAACCTGCCATCTTGAATCATGTTATATTTTCTTATAATATTGTAAAGAGTCAATGACTTCTAAATACGGAAAATCAAATACAAAAATGCTTTTCAAAGCTATAGTGCCTATCTGTATAACATAAAAATGGATCGCTAGTATAAGGTAAAAGCACCTAACTACGAGGGGTTCTAAAAATGGCAGTAAAATCCGAGGTATTTAGTAAAACGGGTTTTTAAAGTAATTCACTAGTTATTTTGGTCTGCATGATAAAATAAACAATTAATAATTTATCTGTTCATATTTATATAAACAAAAGAGAGTTAAGTGTGCTTACACCTGTAGAATAATCGGTCATTTTCCCACGGGAAGCCGCCTTTAAAGCACACTTCATACGTTTAGGACCTCATGCACGTGAGTATTACGATTTGCCAAATAGTGTTTTACGTGATAATTTTATACAATGCGAGTTTTCGTTTAGGTTGAATTATTGAAAGGACAATATATTTTATCGAAAACACTTAAGATTTGAGTATTTTATTTGCAAATTAGCAAGAAAATACGTTTTGAAAACACCACGGCATTAGGTGCAAAATATTTTAGTGTGTTCCTAAAAGCGATGTATACCACGGAAAAACAAATTTTAAGACATTTACTTTTTTTAAATTTTCGGTGTGTGTTTTATGATTACAAAGTTTAATGTGTTAGTTCTGACTTATTGAATAACTCATGCATTTAATAATGTAATTCCGAGGTACACCTTGGCGTCGGATTCACTAATTATAGCAGGTTAAAAATGACTATTATAGGTACTTTCTTAATACGTTGTACGGGAAAAAATTTATGAAGACGTTCGGTTTTTATTTATTTATTTATTTATTTATTTGTATATTACACACGACAAATTACAATTAAAACAATACACAACAAAAGATACAGAGATATGATCTAGATTGTAACTCAATAATGTATGTAACTAGCAAAACAAATGTAATAAACAAGGAAATTATATAAAATCTAGACGAATCATTACCAATAACTTAAAGCTATGAGTAGATGAATTATAATTAACTAACGAATAAATAGAGCTACACAGTTCAAAGACTTATTAATTAGAGACATGAACATAGGTACTTAATTCTAGTGTTAGTATTAAAAGGTTGAAACAGTCTAACTCAACACCGTGGTTGAGCCAGAGTTGCTTGGGTTGGATTTCGGATAGAGGATATCTTTTAGAGTTCTAATGTAAGAAGACAATTTCGGTGTGAAGATGTCAAGTTCCGAATTATTCCTTGCCATTTCGTTATACTGTCGAGCCATTCTTACTAGGGGATTATAAAAGGAAGTATTATTTTTATAAGTTTGTAGAGTGAAAAGGTTTACGGTTTGGGATCTCCGCGCACTATACTTCGTATTAAAAGCCATCTCGGAGAGCAATGCAGGAGCACCAATATAAGAATGTATAATTTTATATAAATAAATGAAATCGAAATACTCCCGCCTTGCTTCCAACCTTTGTACATTGAATTTGGACAATCTAGCATCATAGTCGAGATTAGTACGGCCTATGTGTTGACGGTAGCATAACATTCTTAAACACTTTTTTTGTACCCTCTCTATTTCCTCAATGTGCACTTTATAGTGCGGAGACCAAATAGGGCTACCGTATTCAACGACACTTCTGACAAGAGTATAGAACAAGTAAAGCAACGACTGAGGCTTCTTAAAGTCCTTTGTTGATCTAAACACAAATCCAAGCAGTTGGTTGGCTTTGGTTGAGATGTAATCGTAATGATTACGAAATGTAAGCTTATCGTCAAAGAGAATACCTAAATCCTTGACAACGCTTGATCTTGCAAGTAGCTGGCCGTCAATAGCGTAATCGTGTACTATCTTATTACATTTGTTAGTGTACGTTATAACAAAGCATTTACTGATGTTAAGGTTCATAAGATTAGTGCCACACCATTCTGAAACAGTATTCAGGTCATTTTGTAAGAGAGTACAGTCGCTAGCAGAGTATATCGTTTTAAACACTTTTAAATCGTCGGCGTACAGAGTAGAGACTCACATTTTAATTTGTCTACGAGATCATTTATAAAAATGATAAACAAAAGTGGTCCCAAATGGGACCCTTGTGGGACGCCGGAGGTTACTGGCATTGGGGACGAGAGAAAGCCCTTTAAAGCAACCAGTTGACTTCTATTGGTCAAATAAGAAGTAATCCAACGGAATAAACTACCATGAACTCCGTAGAGGGCAAGTTTGTCACAGAGCAGTTCATGGTTGACTCTATCAAACGCTTTCGAGAAGTCTGTGTAGACAGAATCAACCTGACCACGTGCAGCAAAACTCCTACATAGATAGTTTTTGTACTCTAAAAGATTCGTGACGGTCGACCTACCCCTAACAAAACCGTGCTGCTTATTAGATAGAAGAGGCCTAACATGGTTGTACAAGTGACTGTAAACCAAAGACTCGAATAACTTAGCGAAGCAGGACAAGATGCTAATTGGTCTATAGTTTTCGCAACGAGACTTATCCCCTTGTTTATAGATGGGAATTATATGCGCTGTCTTCCATCGGTTCGGAAAGATTCCAGAGTTAATTGATTTATTAAATATTATATTTAAAGGCACACTAAGCTCTTTACCACATTGTTTAATAAATGATGGAGGAAGTTGGTCTGGTCCCCCACATTTATTCTTATCGAGAAGTTTTATTTTAGTGATAATGTCATCTTCAGTAACAGAAATATGTGAAAGCGTATACGCAGCTCTGTCATTTATGACCATATCATTTTTATTTGATTGACGCGAGGATGATGTGGCATTTTGCGCGTTCGAGCTAAAAACCGATCCAAAGTAACTAGAAAACAACTCGCACATGCCATACCCATTTGATGACGAATCGTTACCATAATTCATAACATCTGGCACCGAACTATGACCCTTTCTATTATTGACGAATGTCCAAAAGTGTTTAATATTGTTACTCATAGATTCTTCTGTTGAAGCAACATATTGTCTATAACATTGATTCGCCATCTTTTTAAACCTGTCACGTAGCAAAGAAAATGAGTCGTAATCCCGAGGGTTATTGAATTTTTTAAATAACCTATGATATTTGTTCTTTTCTTTGTTGCATTTAATTAAAGGCTTGCTAAACCAAATCGGATAGTTAGTCGGCTTTGAAGTTGTAAGGGGTGTGTGTATTTTAATTACATCAAACAGCTTCTCATAAAAAATATCCATGCATACATCTACGTCTGGAGACGACAAGATGTCTTGCCAATTTATGATACTTAGTTCAGACCGTACAGCTTCATAATTACACTTGGAAAAGTTCAGTTTACTTTTACTTAGTTTGTTTAAGCGTTTTCCCGTTTTACTAAGGAAAGGAAACTCGAATTCGACCGCAGGGTGGTGCCTGTCCATCAGGCTCAGCGGACACGCCTCACTAACCAATAACGATTTAACTGTCGAGAGAACCAAATCCAGGGCGCGGTTATTTACGTTAGTAATATTGTTACATTGAGACAAATTGCAGATTGAAATAAATTCCTTTAGAAGTGACAGTTTTTTACTATGGGAGGTCTGTGATGGCCCGACAGTACCAGAAACTAAGGCAGAAAAGTCCGGGGTGTTAAAATCTCCGATGACAAGACAATTCTCGTCAAGGCATTTATTTAATATTACATTCTGGCAATTAGAATAAAATTCATCCAACATTCCACTACCTATGTCCGGCGGAAGGTAACAAATACAAATATTAAGATTCGGTATATTGCTATATTCCGGTATAATCGTAATCCAGATATCCTCTAAACCGCTCTCCCAGGATGTCTGACGGATGACCTGAAAACATTTCTTTATTGCAACAAGGAGACCGCCGCCCTCTATTTTCTTAGAGTTCGTGTCAATGCGATCTCTTCTAAAAATATTATAACGAGCATCTATAATTTCTCCATCGAATACACTTTTGTTTAAGTTTGTCTCCGTCAGGCATATCAAATCATAATTTGAATTTAGTAAATTTAGATAAAATTGTGATAATTTAGAGCGAAATCTATTGACATTCTGATAATACACACTAATCATTACAAAAGATAACTAGAACATAATAGTAAAATATTTTAATAACAAGAAGAACAATTTAAAGTTTACTGAGACAATCTGTATTTTTTATAAGTATGGCTGGGCATTGTTCATTTTTACGAATGTATATTTGTCCAAAACGCACCCAAACAAATTTAAAGTTCCGTTCTTTACAAAACTTCCTTGTAGCACTATGCAACTGTTTCGCTTCCGGAGAAAGATGCTCGGCCACATAGATCCTGCAAGTTTCTCCCGTAAAACCAAGGTGAGCTGAGGCGAGTTTTTCTTTCGGGTGAACTTTATTAAATCTCGTCACAGACGATAAAATAAGATCTCGGAGCCGCTGCGATGACAGAGAAACTAGAATATTTCGTGGTCTTTTAGAAGATGCATCCATCTTAGCGATGCGGCGGCAGGCTCTCACTTCGCCATCAGGGATGACGACTTGTAGACAATTACAAAGTTTATTAAACAGATCCATCAAATTCTCGTTCTTATTCTCAGGAACCTCGTGAATTTCTAGATTTAGATCGCGTGAGATTTTTTCAATAGCTTGTACTCTGGAATTTAGCTTGGCCAACGAACCCTGCGTGCTTGAGAGGTCAGTTTGTAATTTTTTTATCTCAGAATCCTTTTCTTTAATTTCCGATCTCAAGTCTATCTGATCCGCGTGTAAATAATCAGTTGTGGCTGTAAATTCGCTTTTTAGATTTTCAATAGCCCGATTAACATGCACCATCACCGTTTTTTCTATATCCGACCTTAAATTAGTCATAAAAGAGGAGTCTGGTGCCAGCTTTAAGTCAAATAATTTGCCAATGGCGTCCAACGTTACCGGCCCACTTATTGATTTAGCTCCTGCCATTTCACTAGTAGCACCATTCGTAGAGCTATCCTGAGCCTGATTATTGAAGGAAAGATTCATAGAATCATTCAAAATATGCTCGTTAAGGCGTTGCGGGCGGCAAGGAGAATCGTCGTTAAATCTTCGTCGGGTAACATTTTGACAATAGGGACAGCTTAACGATCTTATTTGCTCATTGGTTAGTTCCTTAGATGCTTCCAAAGTTAGGTTCAGGCAATCGAAACAATATTCCGATTTACATGTGTTGCATTTCAAGAATTGTTTTTCCTTTAATTTGGATTTACAGCCGTGACAGTGCATATTATAAGTAATATTCGATGTATGTACAATGCAAATACAATTTTTCTTGCAGTTTGAGTAGTCTTGGTACAGTGGTCAAGTTTGTTAACCAATCAATTAAACCCAATTTGTGAAGTGACAGTATGAGAGAAATTCTTTGCCTAAAATCTGAACTGTCGGAGGGCAAACTAAACGCTTCCGCACTGACTGACGTTTACAGCGTATGACAAGTGACACTCGTCACGTTACATGCAGTGAGATAAATAATTTGTAAATATTGTGATGTTTCCGGCAAGGTTTCTTATAATCACCCTTCTAGCGTTAGAAAAAAACAATTTTAAATAATAACTGCCGCTGATGGTTATTGAAATTTACTGAATTTTGCCAAAAAACAATGTGTAACTACGAAAATAGTGAGTTGACTTGCCAATCTGAGGTAATGATGTTTCGTCTTCAGTATATTCACTGTCTTTACAACACTTTAGATGACAAAAACTTGTAATTATACCGAGCTCGTGATTTATACGTATACTTGCTATGCGTCCAAACCGGAAGAGGGAGTTTTTGATCTGTTCTGTTATTATATGTATGTGTTTTATATTTGTTTCCCTTTCATATTGCAACTATCCACTATTTAATTTGCATAATATCAAAAAATCTTTTAATTTTTATTACTCGGAATTAGAAACTTTGATTTAGCATCATAAAACGCTATTCCGATGTATATACGTCGGAATAAGGTTATATGAGCACCTAATTGCGATGTATTTACATCGGAATAAGCTTACATGAGTTCCTAATTCCGATGTTTTGACCCGGTCATAGAGAGTAATGACTCTGTTTAAATACAGAGTGGTCTTTTTTTATGTGCTTAGTACGTAGTAACTGAAAGAATACTAATCATCTATAGTACAATCACATAAAATTGGAGTGTGCGTATATTCATATTTCTTTAACCCAATTATGAAACTACAGCAATTAAATTATTTTTTGTCTGTCAGTCTGCCTATTTGAAGACTATTTTCAGCGTGTGTGTTTATGTAATTTTCTTTGTATCCTCCTACACACTTAGTGACTGGACCTGGATAGTTGTACATACATCATTATTAGGTTTCCTAAGTCATTTTTTTTATTGCATAATAATCATTCATGATTTATAGTGCTTCAAAGTTTAGCATAACCGCGCCTAATAAATTATTTCAAAAGTCTTAAACTTGCATTTTAGTTTCACTTATTTATTACTTTTTATTTTTTTTATTTAAGTACATGTTTAGATTATTTTTGTAATCATGATACAAGTAGATTTTTATGTTGATTTTTACGTTGAATTTTATAAGATTAAGGATTATGATTAAAAAAAGAACTGATTTAACATAAAAAATAAACTCCTTTTAGTTTTGAACATCATGTATGAGAAAATGAGAACCCTACATAGGTAGTTCCCTTTCTATTTTTATACTCGGAATTAGGAACCAAATGCATCGGAATTACGATTTTTACATCGGAATTAGGCGCATCGTTCTTATTCATATTTTTATTTATTTTATCATTTTTAATAACTTTTTACTGACAAACTGCATATATTTTTCAAAAATTAGATAGTTAACGCTTCTGATAAAAATATAAAATTGTATACAAAGGTACGATAATTACTTAATTTTTAATGTTCTTTCGTGTTTTGTCAAAAACACCACGGAATTAGGTGCCTTTACCTTACAACAAAATAAATAAAAAGTGTAGCCCCTTACTTACTTACTTTAGCCCCTTATGAGTGGAATATCCAATAATTCCTATCGTTAAAAATCCAATTAAACCTAAACTCTAGTTTAGTAGTAGTAACCGTAGTTGTCTGTTGTTTAAGATATTTTTTTTTTCAAAAGACAACTCCTGCACTAGGGATCATGCCCTGTGTCGCGGGTGCCATTTGTGGATCTCACAAATTATTGTCCTGCGTGGGGATCGAACCCACAACCTCTTGCACGGCAGCCGCTTGCGCTACCGTCGCGCCACCGAGGTCCTCGATATGCGTTGATTATATTAGTCATGACTACGTTTTTCATATTGAAAGTTATGACAATTATAGGTATTTATGAACATGTTCATTAATCTAATAGTAGATATCAATAAATTACTTTAACTTTAACACTCATAAAACATACATTTTTAATATAAACGGTTGGATATCTGAATGTAACAAAAATAAAAGCAACCAAGAAATTCTGTTCATAATTCAGCAAGTTGTAATAAAAGTGACCTTTGCCGCGAGGTTCTCGTAATTATAGTTTCAAGAATTCTTGAATTTTTCTCAGAAAACATTCAAGGTCCTAGGATGTACGTTTGATGAAAAATTCAGAAAAAACATTATTTATTGATGCGAGGTATGAACAAAGTTTCCTAAAACCTGAGCTTGATAGTAATTGTTCTTCGTGAATTAGTAACACAGACCATACCGTAGTTTTTGTTTATGTCAAAAGGAAGACTACTGTTACGACATTAAACGATTTTTACAAGACACTGTTAAAGCGTCGATTTGTTTCCTACCTACTTGACCAATATTGGTAAAAGCTCTAAATAATTTTGACCTATCTAACTAATCATAAGCAACAAAAAAATATAGACACTATATTCTAAATGTTGCATGTATATTTTTACACAATAAAATGACGAATAAGACCTACAAGTATATAACCTAAAACGCCTAGAACAACAGTAAAAAAACAAGCATGCACTCTCATGTAGTCATTAATTAGGATATTAATACTTTCTAGGTTGAACCCATTTCTGGTTAAAACCGCACTCTACACTGTACCGCTATAAAGTTTGAAAAGTTAGTGATAGGAGCATGATAGTTCACGATAAAGTAGCATCGATTACAAGTTACGAAAGCCTCACTCGATCTATAGAATCCTGTTAGCTAGTTTTCGTACACGCATCACGAACTAAACACGAGTGGGAGAATTGATACGATTTCGTTAAATAAATTAAGTTTCTGCCTAAATAAATAGACACAACTTTAGCTATTTCATTTAGGTTAATAATGTTGTTAGTTTGTTGATATCATGCTGCAATGTTAGCGTATCTAGGTGATCGGTTGCGAGAATAGTTTGGTATTTTAAGAGAACAAGTTTTAATTTATTAGCGTAATCAGTAAAATTGGAAAGAATTTGTAGGTTTCGCAAAATTATCAAGAGTGCATGAGGTACTTGATGAGAGAGGCATTGGAGACGGTTGATAGAGGCATATTATAACCAGTAGCGGACGTCTAATGGCTATGGTGATGGGGATAGGGATAGGATAGTGGTAGTGTATTTTAGTAGGTATTATAAGGTTGCTATTGCCGATTGTAGGAGCCGACACAGAATACTTTTCATTAGGTGTTTCCAATTAAAAACAAGATTCAGATTAAAAACAAGGTAGTAGTAAAATAGTCATTGACTTTATAAAAGTTTGCTTTAAGTAAAAAAGACTAAAACCACAATAATCCTTCTGCTTAAAAATAAACTTTAAAACAATATCTAACTTTTGTACCCTTGTAAAGAATATTTAAAAAATCCATAAAGTTGTACCTTACATTGTAGAAGGTTTTATCTTTACCTTTTAAAAACGATCTCGTCTACAAATACGGTTCAAATTCTCTCGTCTTTTGTTCAACATATGCGCAGATTACAGAACTTTAGCCGGATTAAGCTAAAACACGCCGTTTACGGAGAAATTTGCTTTGAAAGACTAGATTTAACAAGGGCTTGTACCTTCCATTGTCTGTTGCATTCGTTAGAAATAGTTATTGCTTTGATTTTAAGTTTAACATTTCTTTATTTATGTACTGGAAAATTCGCCTGAACCTTCCACCATTATAAGTTTTTAAAGTGACTGTCAAAAGCAGAGAAATTATTAAAATTGGTTTTGTAATTTGGTTTTAACTTACAGAATCATCTGACGGTCTACTTCGATCTCATCACCGGGTTCAGGACGACTAAGTATCGTTTCTTAGGAGACATAATCATATGTGTCGTGCACGTCTAGTTGTGTTATTGGTTTGTATATTTGGATAATTCGGCGAGTAAAAACAGTAGCGCTATATGTAATAAGCATTTAAACGTGTATATCTAAAAGTGTATTAAAATAATAAGATACTTAAACGCAATTAGCAAGCTTCATAACAATGTCTATTATATATTTTATTTAAGTTGTAAAATAAAAGCACTTATATTATAATGATAAAAGCATTATACAATAACAATAAAAGTAAACATTGTATGTTAATTACAACACAGTACACGCCAGGAGCCTTTACATTACGTCACATTTCCTTTATAAAACATAAACACATTTTCATAATAAGACATACTTATTTTCCTAGAACAAAAACAACGAAACAAAATTAAAGAACAACATTAAATTTGTTTGACATACAAGTTGAAACGTTAAAGGGTTGAGAGGAAGGGGAGATGGGAGGGCTGGAGAGGGTTCATCAAGTCGAGTCATCGCCTTAATGCTGGATAATGAAGACACGCACAAGATTACAGGGCTAAGGCTTTTTGTGGAAGCTCTAGATTTAAATAATGGTACTTTGTACTGAATTCCTTAATGGAATTGGTTTAGTACGTCAGGTTTTGCTTTTTGCTGTAATATGAGTAGGTGAATTTTAAAACGTAAATGTAGTGTTGTAGTTTTTTACAGCAAGGTTTACAAGTTTTATAGTAACGTAAAAAGTAACCATGGTTTTTCAGTTTAGGGTGATCGGTGATTATTGCAACGTAGCGGGTCTACGCTGATCGAAAGAAAATTTAGTCTAAGTAATAAAGCTACGTTGGCCAGACGGATTTCGAGAAGAAAAACAACCTGTAGGTACCTTATGGCTAGAATAAGTTTTATCTTTAGGTTTTTCTACTTTTAACTTTCTGCTGATTAATGTCTGCAAACTTTCATTTACAAGCGTAGAAAACAACAAGTAACAATTACATTGCACCCGCCTTGTGCAACACCTTTAAGTATTAATATTCGAAAGCATAAGCCATTAAATCAAAAAAATTACGTCAAAAATATATGAAAGTTTGTTGATCTAATACAAGGTTGAGTGTCAATCGTTTTTATGAACGCATGAATGGGTGTGAAGATTGATTTCATTGCTTACAGATCACTGAACTTATTTTGACATGACATAGAAGATATTTTATTGATCGTTTGACTTATCAGCCGTGTAAAGTTATCATCTTCTACTTTGAAATTATTATTTTTGAATGATGGAACATATTTATTGTTTTCTCAGAATTATGTTTTAGGACCAAGTCTGTATACTCGCAGTTTTATTTGACATTATTTATTGGTGCAAAAAGAAAGTAGAAATTAATGATGAAATAATAACTAAGACAATAACAGATAACTAGAATAGAAAACTTTAAGAAAAAGCTGCCATACTAGGATTGAAAAAAAACCTGCCATCTTACTGTCACAACACGAGCTTAATAGAATACCTATTTTTTATTTTATAACTGGAATTCAAATAATAGTATGAATAATTAAACACAACCAAAACAAGGCCAGTACAAACACAAGACCATAGTTATGCTATAAATATATAAATCAATCAGAATAAAGTCACAAGTACGTAAGCCACAAGCAATCATTTTGTTTCAACGTGAACGTTGACAAGTTCTCGAGATTTTTAATGTCTACTTTACATAACGTTTCCTTTGTCTGTTCTGTACCAATCATCTCACACTACTTTCTTCACACATATTTTATTATGTTTTCGTTTTGTCGAGGTAAGAAGTTTTGATAAAATTATACCTTTGTGTGAAGGAACATGATTGTTTGGATTGTTCTGGGCAGGATCTTTATGTATAAAAAATAATTTATAGGTATTTAGAAAAGTACAAGAGTGTTTATTTATAACCAAGAACAAGCTCCACTTAGTTTAGGACTAGATGGCGTCATGCATATAATAATGTATTAGTTTTTTTGTATAAAAAAGATAAAAATTGGTTTGTTCGTTTTGTTATGTACAAAATTAGTGAATCTATTTATAAGAGGTACCTATTATAAATAGATTCACTAATTGATGGATGGAGTGTTATATATCTAAATTTTAGACATTCTATGATAAGATACCTTTCTTGAGCGACTCATATCAGATCAAAGTTTCTTCTATCTTTAATGCCACAAAATTAATCACTTTTGGAATCAAGCATCTCATGAAGACAAGACTTTGCTTTTGTACGAACTTGCAGATCTAGGCGAAACTGTACCATTTTTTACATAATATTCAATTTCCATTTGGTTGTATTTCATAAAAATTCTTGAAAAGAAATGTACAAGACATTTTGCAAAAGAAACCATAACATTTGTTCAGTGAAAGCAAAGGTAGAGCTTCGTACATAGCAGGCTGCTTTTAAATTAGGTCAAATTTGTATGCGAATGTGTGATACCGACAGATACCGATTACATACATCTGAGTCAAGATATATTTGATAAATACGGATGCAAGGGCAAGTAAATGTATTCAAAGATCAATGTTCTGTACAAACGTAGTCTGGAACTTGGGTCATGTATTATTTATTAGCCGCGCCGTCTCTCACGATGAAATTATTTTTTCAAATTTTGTAAGTGCTACTGTGTTGTTTCACGAAATTGTATTTATCATAATATTTGTTAAATGATTCTTTTCTTTACATCGTTCATTCTCTCTTGTAATTCACTGGTCTCATTATCATTTTGGACCCTTTGGTAATACACCCAAGAAATATTATTTTAATATGTTTTTGTCAGCCAAGGGATTTTGATGCTTAATGCTCTTAGCTTTAGAAAAGTGATAACAAGTAACGGACACTAGACGAAAATTGTTTCCGAGAAAGGAGTGAAACTTGACACGCAATAGAAAGGCGCCTAACGCTCAGTGGAAAATTAATATAGCCAATTTGGTAATAAATAATAAATTGGGCTACTGAAATTTCATATAGAAAATATCAAACTGGAAACATTTATTATTAACGGCAAGGATAATATTAGTCGGTGTTTATGATAAGGGGAAATCCTCAAGCTGTTTCTTGGACGGAAAACAGGACTAACCTAACCTAACCTAACTAAAACCCCCAGTGTTTTGCAGGAAACCATGATTATTCCGCAGTCCCGGGGTTTATTTTTTGTTTTACTCCATCAATAGGTGAAACCAATATCTAAAATGGGACTCGAAAAAAATGAATATAGATGATGGTTTCTAAAATGTTAAAAGTTAACTAAGGTTTAGAAACCAATACGTTTATTTTCACAAATGTAATAATACAAATCTTAGTGTTAATCCTTAGAATGGCAAGGCATAGCTCTCGTTAAACTCCTGTAGTACTATCGTTAATTCTGTAATCACTGCTTGTGCTGATAAGCTACTGAACATCTCTGATTAATGTTGCTCTGCTGTTAACGGTCTTAACTTGCTGATTTGCGGTCCTCTTGTCTTGAATTTTATTAGGGAGCTTATTATGTTCTATTTATTTTTAAGGCAATTTAATTTCTATGCTTTTAAAATTGCTCCGGGAATATTGTACGTTTAAAAATACGTGTCAGATTAAAAACAAATTACATCGTCTTGCCAACTTAACATGAGTTGGCCAGATGAGTAAGTGTGCATTAGGTAGCAAAGCGTAAAAAAAAATCATTATATCAATCGATTGCTAACATAATTTGACGACCTCGGTGGCGCGACGGTAGCGCAAGTGGCTGCCGTGCAAGGGGTTGTGGGTTCGATCCCCACGCAGGACAATAATTTGTGAGATCCACAAATTATTGTCCTGGTCTGGGTGTTCTTTGTGTCCGTTAATTGATGTTTGTAAAAGGTCCCCGCGACGCAGGGCATGATCCCTAGTGTAGGAGTTGTCTTTTTTTATAAAAAAAAAAAATATCTTCTTATTACTCTTCCAGTAATATAAAAATTTAAAAGAAGATATTCAATCGGATAAGTTGCTATTTTATCTTGGCACCGTTTATCAAAACTGTCTAAATAGGTAATGACAAACAATAAAACTTATTAACGAATTATTACTGAAGATTGAGTAATATGATAACAATCACGGATCTATAGTATTCGTGCTGCAAAAACCTTTCTAAATTCTCAACGTACGATGTAATTTGACAAATATTCGGAAATAAAAACATTTACCGGCAGTCACGCATCTAATAACCGCAACATAATTCAATTTCTCTTACCTGATACTGTCTCATAAATAACACTTTATTTTGTGTTTGATTTACTTATTCTTTGCAAATAAGCTGTCAAAGTTCCATAAGGTTATGATCTGTATTTTATTACCTTACCTTCGGTACCAGAAGGAACAAATCTCATACTTTTATTGAAGTTTAATGTTTTCTAATCTTTGGTGGTTATAGAGATAATAATATCAGAATCTGTGTCAAATGAGAAAAAACCTTAAAAAAAACATCTTGTAAAATAACATGGCTAAACGATTACCCTATTTACAAAACATTCAATTAAAATCATTCATTAAAATTTACTTAAAACAGAACCTTAATGTCATAAAGGCATGTAAAACAACGGAAGAACCCATTATTCGTATTATTGACAAATATAAGAAGAAAAATGTGCAATAATATTCATACAGGGACTTCAGGCGCGTAACAAATACCGTTCTACGTATTTTATTGGAATTCAACGACTATTTGCGATACACCTCTTTGTTTTATGATACAATCGAGAACGTTATGGTAAAAAAAAGAAAATTGGATTTATAGACTAAGTAAACTGTAAAACTGGTAATAAATTGGTATGAATGTAAAATGACATGAGATTGTTTTACGACAGTGTCGAGAGTCTAATAAACGTATGTAAAGTTTACTAAAAAATGTGCGTAATGAAACGCGTTAATTCATAAGAATGACGTAAATGTTATAAAATAAAGACAATACAAGATAAAATTGTCTACTTAGTCATAAATTACCGCTCAAAAAACTTCCCCAGCCCTGCAGTGCAACTTTAAAATACTGTTATTATGGCTGTATAAAAAGGCATCAAACAATAAGCAACCCACTGAATTTAAAAAAATTAAACAATTTAGAATAAGTAAAAACACAAGAGCCCTTCACAACAGACTACAATAATATAAACTTGGACCTCGTAAAAAAATGTATACACAAAAAAATAATACAAAATTATGTAATAATTCAAATTCGCGAACCATAAACTTTTGTAACAAAACATTTTCACCAAACTGTGAATACGTTGTGGAAATTGTACAGGCAATATTTCTTAGTAAGAGCAAAGAGCCATAACTCTGCCAATCATAACGCCACAAGTTTTAACATCACACCAACCTCTTTAGAGAATTGTTGCCTCATTTCTTTCAAGCCTTATTTCAATGTATACCTACTCGTACAGTACAATAACTTGTTGTTCATTGTTTGTTACCAAGAAGTTAAAATGGTGCATTAAAACTAGTGGGTGAAGTACATGGTAATGATTGTTTTTTTACAAGTCTTTGTAATTTTATTCTTAATGATTTGAAGTTTATTTTGTTTTGATAATGTTTAGTTAAGCCTGCATCAAATAAATTGTTTATTAAACTTATCATTCTTAGATCAGCCCAGTCTTATTAATAGCTAATCTTCAGTGAATGGTTCATAGCACTCTTAACCATGAAAACCTTTTTTCATTATACCAAATTATATAAACAAAATTTAAACAATGTTATAAAGGAAAGGCGGAATTACTGTTATATTATTTTCGGGTGGTTTTCCTCAAACATTTTATTATAATCATATTCGTATGGTTACCAAGTGATTTACAACACAACATCTTCGCTGTTAATTTATTTTAGTAGATTTCTATGTAAAAAACTTAAAGTTTATTTCAAAACTCTTAAAATTATTCAGGTGATAAATCTAGATTTATGTAGAGTGATTTGAATTGAAACTGCATAGCAAAGAGTCATTCAAGATCTACACAAATACCAAGTCGTGAAACTTGCCACTTCTATTTGGAACGGATTCGAACTTTTACCGCAACTTACTGGAACGTGTTAACCGATATTGATTTCTTTTGTACTTCAGTAGGGTATTATTGGGCATTCTGTACCACTTTCGTCCAGTCGCTCCGCGAAACAAGTTTCGCTCTCGCTCAGGACTCGTGGTCCAAAATGCCCAATAATATAAATTTAATATAACCAGCGACGTGTGGCTTCGAAACTTCAATAAATAACTAACGCCTAATATATTCACGTGAGCAATAACAATGACGACATTATAGCTAAGACATCAACAACTGGCACTTTAAAAATTACCAACAACCAGTATTTTTAATTTTAGTGTGTTTGTGTCATTATAGACAGAATTAATAAAAATATATTGTGAGGAGGATAATAGGATGGTAAAATTTGTTCCAGTACTTAAAAGAAGTTGAGTAGATTTAAGATCGATTAGTATTTATAAAGATTAACAATCTTTAAACTTGATCATTATTAATTAAGCTGTAATATGTATATAACATGAAATTTGTCAAACAACCACAATCTTTGCAATTAATATAATTTGCAATGATTCTTGTAAGACTGAATCACGTCATGGAAAATTATTACCTAATACCATACGATGCATTATTTGCGGACCATCAAACTGTGGCAAAACAAACTTGTTAATTGGTCTACTTCTACATGAAAATGGATTAAACTTTCAAAACATCTACATATATTCAAAAACTTTACTTCAACCAAAATATGTGTTTTTAGAAAAGGTTTTACAGCAAGTACCATGATATCATTACAAAAATTTCAAGGAAATGAAGAAGTGTTAAAAGTTGAGGATGCGAAACCAAACTCTATAATTATTTTTGATGACGTGGCGTGTGAGAATCAAAATAATATGCGTGATTACTTTGCTATGGGTAGACACAAATACATCGATTGTTTTTACCTAAATCAAACATACAGTAAAATCCCAAAACAATTAGTAAGAGATAATGCTAACCTGATAGTACTTTTTAAACAAGATGACATTAATTTAAGACATGTTTATGATGAACATGTTAATACCGATATGACTTGGTTTGAATTCCGTGAAATGTGTTCCAGGATATGGAGTGAACCCTTCAACTATGTTGTAATTAATAAAGATTGTTCTAAAAATAATGGATGCTATAGAACTAAATTTGATACCTTTGTAATCTTTGATTAAAATTTCGAATATTTAAGGTTGTCATCTTTGTATTATTATTATTCTGTATACGACTTTCAACCGATAACAAGCATGGAAAAATCATTAAAAAGACAAATTGTTGATGCTGCAGAAGCTGTAAAGAGAAAAGTACGGAACATGCGAGATATTGAGATTAGCAATAAACAAGCATTGGAATCAGTTTTCAAGCCTGTAACAGAATCTCTCAACCTGCTTTCCAACGCTAATAATCAAATCGAAGGTCCATTGAATAAACAAACTATGCAGAATGAAAATCCAAAAAGTAAAGATGACAGTGATGAATCTGACAATGACAGTGAAAGTTCTTTTCAATCATTGGTTGATGATGTTAATATTAAAGAGCACGACACTTCATCCTGGTCGTTATCTTCAGAAGCCCTACGAGACATCCCGTTTGGCGTTCGAGTAGATCAAGGGAAATTTATGTTAGGGTCTGCTAATATAACAGTTGGTGATGAATTTATTGTAGTAGCTGGTTGTAAATATCGTAATACACCTGGTTTGAAACAATTGTTATTAAAAAAGAATGTAGATTTAAGCGTAGTTACAGAGAGTGACATGCAAAATTATAAATCGATGTTGCTTGATACAAATGCACATCGTAGAGATTTCGAACCAAATAAACCAATAAAAAGTAATAAGGGAATGAAATATTTACAAGTTATTAAACCGCTTTTCTCAGTACAAAGTACAATTCCTGGTAAGCAATCTAAAGGTAAAGGAATGTCAATGAAAAAAATGTGGAGACAAAATGTGGATTACATTTATTGGGATGATCCAAATGAATTAGTTGATAGATTAAAGTTGTTAATAGCATCTCGAGATGCTGGCAATACAGGCTTAGATAATGAAATTATGTCTATTATTGAGGAATTACGTGAAAATAAAATTATTATTAAATAAAAGTTGTATGTATATAATGTTCATTTTATTTCTAACCTTACAGTACAACACACTCTAAACATGAATGTAGACAAATTCGGTCATTATATTCATAAACGAATGCGTTTATCTGAGTTATTCGAGATTAATAATAACGCTTTGTATAAATCTGAAAACGGTGACTTTGATTTGAAAGCATCACGACTAAGAGGTATTAGACTGCCTGAAGAAGCTGATGACGTGGTAAATAAGGAATACGTAGATAAAATTAAAACAGAAATTATACAAGAAATTAATAAGTCGCTACACGTTCAAAGTATTTTAAATACAAAGTTTACAAATACTTTGCTTCATTTAGAAGACAAATTTTATACAAAAACCACTGTAGACAAGTTAATTAATCATAATGATAAAGCAACAAATTGTTAATGAAATACACAAAGCAGCACGAAAAAACTTTCTGCGACGACCTGTAATATTGAAAGGAATCGATGATTTATGGCAAGCTGATCTGATAGATATACAGACGTTGAGAAAAAGTAATAAAGGATATAATTATATTTTATTAGTGATTGATTGCTTTTCTAAATACGCTTGGGCTGAACCATTGAAATCTAAAAACATGATAGATGTTACACATGCTTTCGATGAAATATTACGTAGTAGCCATCGCAGACCAATCAACTTACAAACTGATTCTGGAAAAGAGTTTTATAATACAACTTTTAAAAATCTTATGAAGAGGTTTAACATTAACCACTATTCTACTTTTTCTACCAAGAAAGCTTCAATAGTCGAGAGATTAATAAAGACTATCAAAAATAAACTATACAAATGTTTTAGTTTAAATGGAAGCTATAATTGGTTAGGATCGATATTGACAAATATATTGAAGACATATAACAATACATATCATCGTACTATTCAATGCAAACCTTCCGATGTGAAAAAATCAAATGAGTTATTAATAAAAAATAATATTAATAAATCACAAAATCATTTATGTATTCGGTCTAAACCTAAATTTAAAGTCGGTGACAATGTACGAATTAGTAAATACAAACATATATTTGAAAAAGGATATACTCCTAATTGGTCTACTGAGCTGTTTATCATAAAAAAGATCAATAAAACGAAACCAACAACATATTACATAGAAGATCAGCGAAAACAACCAATATTAGGCACGTTTTACGAACAAGAACTCCAAAAATCTCATCATCCTGGTGTGTACTTGATTGAAAAGGTTTTAAAAAGAAAAGGAAATAAATTATTCGTAAAATGGTTGGGATTAAGCAATGATGATAACAGTTGGATTAATAAAACCGCAATAACAGATTGAAATAACAATTATATAACCATATTCCTTACATATATTATATTTACTTTACTTTGAGCAATGCAAGGAGGTGGACTGCTTAACACTATTATTGATAATCTACCGTTTGAACTTCACCTGCCTGGTTATAACTATTGCGGACCAGGCACAAAACTAAAAAAAAGATTACTCAGAGGTGATCGAGGTGTTAATAAGCTAGACGAAGCTTGTATGCAACACGATATTGCATATGATAACCATAAAGACTTACCCAATCGACACAAAGCTGATTTACAACTACTAGATATGGCTAAAAAAAGACTTAAATCGAAAGATGCAAGAAAAGGAGAAAAACTTAGTTCCTGGTTAGTGAGCAAAGTTATGAAAGCTAAATTAAAATCTGGTGCTGGCGTTAAGGCGTTTAATAGTTTTATATCAAAAATTAAATCTGTGGTTAAGAAAATGAAACCCAAAAACAGTAAAACATTAATAAACACCGCATACTCAGTTGCAAAGAAACTTTTTCCATGCACTCCAAATATGCGAATACCACGAGTTATACCGTTACCAAAAACTGGAGGAATTCTACCTTTAATTCCAATTTTTGCTGGTTTATCAGCTTTAGGCTCTTTAGCTGGTGGCGTAGCCGGTATAGCAAAAACGGTGAATGAATATAAAGCAGCTCAAAAGAATTTACAAGAAACAGAACGACATAACAGATCTATGGAGACATTAGCCATAGGCAAGGGTTTATACATAAAACAACATAAAAATGGCAAAGGATTATATATAAAATCTCCAAAAAACTGAAGTGGAAGCTACCTAATCGACCTTTAACTAATTTGGATATTGAAAATCATGCACGAGACATTCCTCACTTTCGAGGAGTGTACATGAAGGATCAGTTACCAAGTTCACCAAAACGGATTGAGTGTGGTATAGTGAACTTGGATAATGCAAAAAACGAAGGAACACATTGGGTAGCTTATGTTAAAGTTAATAATTACTGTGAATATTTTGACAGCTTTGGTGATTTAAAACCCCCCAGGGAATTGATGAAGTATTTTAAAAATTATAATGTTTTTTATAATTATACAAGATATCAAAATTTTAATTCTGTAAATTGTGGACATTTATGTTTAGAATATTTGTGGAAATATTGGAATAAAAACATATAAATTTTATGCGTTTGTTTAATTTAAACCATTTGCAAGATGTCACTCACTTTGTCGATAACTGGGAACTCTTCAGATTTATCTGTGTACTATACTAACACACTACAATTATCTGAACAATATGAATGCGCCTTATTGCATTTCTCAACATTTAACTCTATTCCAAACATTGACAAAAGAAATAATAAGTTATATTATGACACCAATGAAGTTATTGAAGTACCGGAAGGCACCTATGAATTACAAGACATCGGTGATTATTTAAAATCAGAAATAAAGGACGCTGTGTTCAAATTAGAGTGTAATAATAACACTCTAAAAACTAGTATATACTGCACAAAAAATATAAATTTTAATAAAGAAAACACTTTCTGCAGTTTGTTAGGGTTTAAGAAACAGATCTTGGAAGGAAATAAATGGCATGTGTCTGAGTTTCCAGTCAACATTTTACCTACGACCGTGATCAGGATAGAATGTGATATTGTAAGCGGCTCGTACATAAACGGAGAATCCAGTCACATTATACACGAATTTGCACTGAACGTACCACCTGGATACAGAATAATAGAAATTCCTAAGAACGTAATATACTTTCCGATTAACCAAAAAAATATAAACAGCATACGAATTAGGTTATTAGATATAAATAACCGTTTAATAAATTTACGAGGTGAAGAAGTTCAACTGTATTTACACCTAAGAAGAAAAAATGATTGATTACAATAAATATGTGCTTCAAGAAAATAAACATATCAGTTCAGTTCAAGCTATCACCCAAACAAGAGCTATCTCGAAGAAAAAGAAAATAAAATTAACTAAAGAAAATAAGATATTTCTTAAAGCAATCGGTTTACTAAAATGAATATATTAGATGTTTTATCCACACCAACTTACGATAATACTGTTGAGGGAATAGAATTCCATTCTTACAAGCCATATGTAACAAGTTTCAATAGAAATGATGAAATTCGTATACCTATCAACCAACAAGATTTGTACATATTACCATCAGCAAGCACCTTGTATTTGGAAGGAACTGTTATCGTTAGTAAAAAAGATTTGAAAGACGTTGCTAGTAGCATCAATTTTACGAATAATGCGCTACTCTATCTGTTTCAAGACATAAGGTACGAGCTTAATGGAGTAGAAATAGATAAAATTAAAAATGCTGGCATAACAACTACAATGAAGTCGTTAATTTCAATGAATGAGAGTGAATCAAAGATGTCTTATGCCTGGGGCTGGAATATAGATGGTATAAAAAATGTGAATGGTGGTAGATTTTCAGCATCTATACCTCTTTGTAATATCCTCGGGTTCGCAGAAGATTTTAAGAAAGTTGTAATAAACAGTAGACACGAACTGATATTGTTAAGAAGCAACACTAACCTAAATGCTGTAAAACTTAATACAGGTGAAATTATAGAAGATGTTCTTATAAATAAAATCATATGGCGCGTGCCTCATGTTAAGGTATCAGATAGAGAAAAAATAAGTTTGTTAAAAATGTTAGAAAAAGATCGACCGCTCCAGATGATATTCAGAAATTGGGACTTGTACGAATATCCCGCATTACCTAAAACCACAAAACATACTTGGTCTATTAAAACTTCGTCACAAATAGAGAAACCACGCTTTGTTATTATTGGACTACAGACTCAAAGAAAAAATAATTCAGGTGCTGACATGTCTCAGTTCGATCATTGTCATATTCGTGATGTTAGAGTGTACCTAAATTCAACATATTTCCCTTATGAAAATCTAAATGTTAACTTTGCTAATAACAGAGTTGCTTTATTATACGAGCAATACACTAGATTTCAACAGTCATATTACGGACGTCGCGCGGAACCCTTATTAAGTGAAAAACAGTTTAAAGACTTAGCACCGTTATTTGTTGTCGACTGTTCTAGACAAGCTGATAATCTAAAAGGAGGCTCTGTCGTAGATGTACGAGTGGAAATTGAAACTGATTCAGATATACCAGATCAAACATCTGCTTACTGTCTCATACTAAACGACTGCATAATTGAGTATAAGCCGTTGAGTAACACCGTTAAGAAAATATCATGAGCCCAGATACTATCATATTAGATGTCCAAGGATTTAAAGACCTTAACAACGATTTTATAGTAAAGGAGTTAGCTTTAGCCACTTCTGAATACACACAAACTTTTTTAATCAAGCCACCTTACTTGTTTAAATATTTAACAAATGACGAAAAAAAGCAAGTTAAATGGTTGGAAAGAAACAGAGGAATTTATTGGAACGAAGGTTTCATAGACTATAGAGAATTTCATCGTGTAATTGTCCAATACCTGGAAAGTAAGGATATTATTGTAAAAGGTCTGGAGAAAATTAATTGGGTTAAGGACTTGTGTGTGAATTGTAATGTCTTAGAACTTGACGAAAAACAATGTCCTAATTTATCTGTGCTACACAAAACATTCAGTGGTGTAAAAAATAATTTTAATTGTAATTATCATTTAAAGCACTGTGCACTAAAAAATGTAATATGTATAAAAAAATATTTAGAAAATAGTAAAAGTTCAAATTGTAATCTATTATTCTAAGGAAATAAAAATACTTTTTACAAATATATAATGCTTTTATTTTATTACAAATATACGTACATTAATATCTAATACACATTAGAGACATAAAATGAATACAATTTATTACATTAAACATAACCTAATCAACTAACTACAATATTAAAAAAAATCAGTAAAAATCATTATCTATTAAAGATTTTGAGATTTTTTTCACCAATGATTCAGTTTCGTCCAGAACAGAATCATTAGCGTCTTTAACAATATATTGCGCGCTTAGTATAACGTTCTCGCAATCACTATCACTATCATAGGTTTCAGGAGTGTTATTACATAGGTCTAGCACTGAAACTTTTATCAATTTAATGCCAGGTCGTTGTGGTCGACTCATTACGTAAGATTTTGAAGATTTCAGTTTCTTCGATCTCTCCTTACGTCGTTGTTTCAACGTCTTATCTTTCGTTACTTGTTTGCAGCATACGGTTTCCTTGCGAAGCATCTCGTTATAGTCTTCATTAGGATCCTGAGCATACTGACTGAACATAATCGTTGAGTCGGAAATCTGAAACAAATTATAATTAAATCATTAACACGTTGTTAAAATAAGTTACTGTTTTATTGAACCCAAAGGTAACCAAAGTTTATTTTATTTTATTAATTAAAAACTTACCATTGACATGATTCTGTAGCACAAGTACACGAGTTAAATAATATTTCGTAATTGAAAAAAATAAAGTATTTTATACAAATTAATTCAATCTATATATTAAAATGCTAATAATGCATATTGTGTCTGCAAGAAGAAATATTTGCACAGTATGTTTGTCAGTTGAAAAAGTCTACTACATGACTACATATAAAAAAATATATATTAAGAATATTGTTATATTCTTAATACAGTTTTTTTTTTTAATATTAAAAAAAAAACATTTATATCTAAGCGATGACTGGAGCAATCGCTAGTATATCATTATTGTCTGTATTGCATTTTATAATGTAGGTTGGTTGTATGTAATGTAGGTATATTGGTCTCGTGTTACATCCTGTTCTATATACTTCTATGTTTTTATATTCAACTATAATCCAACTTTATAATAGAAAAAGAACATAATTTGTACAAGGTTTTATTCGTGACTTTGTTCGCTTGAATTAATAATTGGTTAAGTATATAGTTAATTCGATTTCAAATACCAAAATAGTGGAAATGAGCGACAGAAAAATATTTACATAGTTATATAATATTATGCATGTACTTATATAAACTGATGGTCTTATGTATATATCATCATGAATTGATAACAATATAACATTTCATTTTTATATATTTTTCGCTAATATTCATCTAATAAAAACATTTTATTGTTTTTATTTTTTAAAGACAACAACTCTTGCACTAGGTATTACTCGTATGTCGCGGGGACTTTTTACATATATATTTAAACTATTGGGTACAAATCACAGCCAGACTCAGGACAACAATTTGTGGATCATACAAATAATTGTCCTGCATGGGATTCGAACCCACAGCTTCGAGCACGTTAGTCGCTTACGCTACCACCGAGCCATCAAGGAGGGCATTACGAAACGTTGTTCGTAAAACGCTTGCTAAGCGTATGTATTGTCATACGGTTGAAAGTAGGTCATAGCAAACGCATATTTATATAATAATCATAAAAAACTATTTATGGTTGCGACTCTGTTCGCATGGATTATAATGGTTATATTTATAAATTAAATAAAACAAGTAAATGTAGTCAACATTTTATTTTTACATAAACAAAAGCAGTACTTAACCCTACTAAGTAGGTAGATATTTAGATGGAACTTAAATATATTTTTAATATTTTCATTTATTAATATATTTACATATACAATCGATACTTAAATCTAATACCTTAATACTAAAATAAAGTAGTAATTTACTTATACACTTTCACAGCAAAGAAAGCTTAGTCTAAACCTCATCTTTAGTTTTAAGCATATATGAATGACCCCAAGCTTGTGTTGATATTTTATCCAAAGATATCGCTCGTTTATCATCGTTGTTAGATAATACAATTTTGTTGATAGACTGCGTAAATATTTCGTGTTTTATTGATTTAAACATTGGATTTTTTCTATGGATAACTCCACCATTAAATAAAATATTTTCATAATCTGTAATACTTAAATCTCTTACTACACATGACTTTATTCCCTTTGCTTTTTTAGTGATTTTTTTTTGAGTTTTTAAAGAGTACAATTTAGATCTTAAACCAACAAAATCGGAGATATATTCTCCTCCCATTTCATCTTTGAATAAACCAGGAACTTTTTTATTGATAAGCGGTATCTTAAAATAGTTCATAGCTTCATAGTTGCTGGTGTCAAAATATTGTAAAAACTGATACTTTAAATCATAGTAAAAGTCATTAGTATATATTTCGTACACAAAAGAGTCCGTGTCTGTATAACACAACTGTACTCGCTCTTTGTAATAAGGCTTTACAATATTGTAATGAAAATTATACATGTGTGACTTAGAAAGTTCTAATACAGTGAATCCTATATAAATCGGTTTATCTAAAATAATTTGGTCTGGCCTCATTTATTTGTATTGCAACTAAGTTTTCAGATAGAATTGAAGCACTATGGAAATAAGGATTGGATACAAGCCTTTCAGCGGATATGGACTTTTTGGTACGATTATTTTGATCGCTCCATTGATTAACTAAATGTACGCTTACTCTTTTTTCAGTATTTTCTAATGTTTTACCAAAAACACTGTTATTCAGTAACTTAAAAAAATCTTGTTCGAAGGCACTTTGTGCCTTCTGTCGTAATTGTGTGTTCAATTCTATATATTGCTTTAAGTAAGGACTCTGTCTAAAAGTTATAGCTCTATGTATTTTACGTAGTATTAAACCATGTTCTATACATTTTTTTAAATGTACATAATGTATGACATAGTTATACTTATTATATAAATTAGCAATTAGTTTATTAGATTTACCGCCTGGGGGAATGCATTTCTCTGGACAAAAAGGCAAATCGTTATGGTAATCGTGTAAATGTTCAGGATATAAAAGATCAACTTCTAATATAAATCCCCACTCAGCATTATCTGTAATATTTTCTACGTGTAAATTATACAATTCGCGTTCACTAAGAAACCTAAAACCTGAATATGGTAGATACTGGCACATGCTATAACCGTAAAGATTATTACAGTCAAGGTATACTATGAAACTAGAAGATTTAGATGTATTATAGTCAGACATGTATTTATGGTTAGCCTTAGCATACCGACGGGAACACATGCATAAGCCTCCCCTAATACCATCTTGAATCATTCTAACGATTGCTAAGTCCGACAGAAGTTCTAATTCAACACCTGTTTTAAGTAACATTGCGTCAAAGGACAAACTAGGTGCTGTTATGTAAAATGCAGGATCGAGGTTGTAATGTTGTTTACATGTTTTCCTAAAATTTTGGAAAATATCTGTCAACAAAAGTACATCTGTTTTTAAATACAAATCCGTATATTCTCCTAAGTTATGTATATTAAATTTATCCCAAACAGTTTTAGCATGATTGTAGTCTTCGTCGCTAATATTTTCGTTAGTTAATGAATTATAAAAATGACACTTTGATGGTAAAGATTTATCCTTATAACATTGCCAATTTGTCATATAATCGTAAGGATATACACCTTTTCGTGTTAATAAATTTAATTGTGTTTTATCAGGAAAATGAAATTTAAGGTTAATAAAATCTTTAACTTGCATTGTTTTAGCAAGTTTGTCAAGGCTTGTTCCTAAAAAGTTAAACGAATCTAAAAATCTTAATTGTATATACTCGTTATTATCAATAGGGATAAACTTTGAAAAGGATATGTATTTTTCCTTGGTCTTTGGTATTATTTTTATCTGACCAGGAATTTCACCTAATTTTTTAATAAATAAATGAGAATCATATCCTGACAAGTTATGGAAAAATATCGGAATGAATTTGGGTAACTTGTGTTGTAAATTACAGTGTCTATGTGCTGCACCCCGATATCGCCCAGTAATGTGACAGTGATCTCTTACTTTATCTCCCCACAATAAATGTTCACAAATGTGGCACTTAATAGCACTAGTGAAACTAACAGCATCGTTTTCTGTGAATATCATAGTTTCATTTTTAGTCAAATATTTATGATATATTTTCTTAACATCTTCAGTAAGAAAATGTACAAATTTTGTTACACAATCCTTGCCTCGATAACTTCTGTAACCTTTAAAATGTTCAGTGAATGATGATACTATATTATATGCAAACGCAGCAGGCACGTGTACTTGTGAGTATGACGTATTACCGGTGTTCAATTCGTCGCCGGAAATCGGTTTGAGTAAAGTTTCGAAATCAGCATATATGACGAATGGAATATTTTGTTTTCTATTATAATTTTTAAATTTTAAAAATGAACCTTTTTCAGGTAAAACTGTAACAACTCCTCCACATAAATGTGATTCAAATTTACTTGAATTCGGAAAAAATAATAAGCATGTTTCACAGAAGTACAATTTACCATGATGTTTAGTTATTTGATTTCTAACCAAACGTGGCAAATCTTTAATTAGACAGTAATGGGAATGTGTATTATTTTCTAAAAACAAAAGGTGTATACTCTTTGATTTTTTACTATTATTAGATTTATACAAAGGTCCAATAATTGTTCTATCATTTTTCAATCCATAAACGAAAATATTCAGAGAGGGGTTATTTTTTTCAAAAACATTGATGTCCGAAAATGTAATTGGAAATAATAAATTATTAATATTTAAAACATCTCGAAAATGAGGATACGACGATACTCTGTCAGGATGTTGTATTGTGGGATACAAGGCAGCTACAATACACCACAAGAAGCAATAACTATCATTATTTCTAATATTTAACACAGCTTTTTTATTTATTATAAATTTTGGTAAAGCTATAAATTTGGATCCGCCGAGAGGCTGATATTTATTTATATTGATTTCTAAATGAGAATTTTTTAAAAATGTCCATCCACTATCTCTTTCCTGAAACTCTTCAATTTTCTTTAATAAATTTAAAAGTATAGTTTTGTAAATTGATTCGAAATCATAATTTAAATGAATAACATAATTTTTTGTGGTGAACGATTTAATTTCTTGGTGTTCGTTTTTATACATAAGAAAAACAGAGAAAAGTTCAAAATTAATTTTAATTGATGTGTCTTTGTAACGATTGATCGATTAGGTTCTTAATTTGTTTTTGGTTATTATGGAGAAACATCTCAGGCAATATATTTAACTGTTTTTCGGTGGCAAGAATTCTGTAAGTTATAATACGAGATTTAAAGGAAGAATTAATGATTTCAACGTTATCATACAATGGGGTCGTGCTATTGTTTTTATGATTATTACTTCGTAAGTGACCAGACCATCCTCGATTATCTACAAATATTTTACAAACTGTGCAATGAGGCATTATTAGAGAGTAGTTAAAGTTAAGTACCTACTTCAATATTTTTAACAATATTTTTTATACAATATTAAGTTTAGTTTATAAAATATGATGTTAATAATGTATAATTTATAAGATATATGATGATGATATGAAATGACTCTTATCGTAAATACCTACTTTAAAAAATAATTATCTTACTTAAACTATTATTTTGTAAGTATCTTGAATTTCAGCTTAATATTGATACAGGATTGAGCGATTCAGTTCTATTTTGACCATTTAGCTAGCTAATTAGTTTTCACTCTGAAAAAAAAAAAAATATATATATATAATAGGTACCTAGGTGACATAATTGAACACCTTTGAACTTTTAGCCTGTGGACAGTATTATGAAATAGTTATATTTAAGTCATAGTCATTGTACGGTGCAGTACCGTACAAATGCACAATCAGCAATTAATACATCGCGCCGTCGTCGTGCCGTGTAATATTAAAATAAAATCAATTAGTTCGCGATCAGTCTTTATTGAGTAATCACGGGCTCAACCATACGTGCTCCGCGGCCTTATAGCGCTATCTTAGACCAATATAGCCCTTTTTAACTGAAATCGAATCTTTTATTTGTTGACCTCATCGCACGGTTAACAAATTGGTCCTTCGAACCTTGGACCTCGCGCGTCGGGGACTAGCATAAAAACTGTCGGAAACAGTTTACGGTAGAAACACGTGGTACTGACGTAGCAAAAGTACAAGTGCCGTCGTCACCAAGCAAGCAAGCAGCAGAGAAGGCAAGGAGAGCATCTAGCAGGAGTCAGCAGCAGAGCATTGCCGAGTATCAGCGGTTTCAAGTAAGATCTTTCCATATTTATTTTACTTACCAATACGAAATGGACATGGAAAATTTTTATGTCAATCAGCAGGAAATAACTGACGCTATTCAGAAATTTATAAAAAATTTACAAAAAGCAGGGTTAGAACGTCGAACAGGCGATTACTTTAAAAGGCGTCTTGATATTTTGGAAAATTATTGGTCAGAATATGAAAATAATCACAGGAGCATATCTGGGTTAGGTATTGTGGAGCATGTATATTTCAGCCGACGAGAGTATGAGCAGACAAAGGAGCTGTACTTAACGGGTAAGCAGTTAATTTATCAACAAAGTCAGGAACTAACACTGGCACTACCTCTATCTACGATTTCTGAACCCGCCGGGCAGAAGATCGAGCAGCGGGAGGAGATGTCAAGACCCGAACCAGTACATGCATCAGCACCAGAAGCAGGAACATCATCTCAACGCATGGTATCCAAGGGTTCCATGAGCAGGTTAGATGAATTGATACGTAAGCAGGCCGTTAATTTTAAGGCATTCATGCGCACCGCAAACAATGTCAAACTAGAGACAATAAACGAAAAATGGGAGTTTGAGGACGTGCTAAAGGAATTGCAGGCCCGGTGGACCACAATAGATACTCTTCATTGGGAAATTTATATGGAATCAGACGGAGACGACCCCGAGTATGAAGATAAGTTTACTAGACACGAAGTTATATTTAACAACTTAAAGAAAGCAGTCAACAAAAAACTGTGGTCCGTTTCACACAGAGAGAAGTCGGTGCCAAAGATCGAGATACCAGTATTTACGGGTAACTATCAGCAGTGGACGTCCTTTAAAGATCTTTTTAATGAAACAGTACATAATAATCCTTCTTTATCGTTAGCTCAAAAAATGCAGTTTTTAAAAGGTAAATTACGTGGCGAACCAGAACGGCTTATTCAGCACTTACACATAAGTTCCGATAATTATAGCGCGTGTTGGGAAATCCTTATCAATCGTTATAATAATAAGAAATTAATTTTTACTGCACATATGAATACGTTATTAGGGCTTCCTAGTTTGAATCAACAGTCAGCAGGTCAAATTAAAAGGATGCATGATGTTACGTTAGAGACGCTTCATGCCATAGAAAACTTAGACGTAGACGTGTCCACGTGGGACCCATTTTTAATTCATATTTTGTCACAGAAACTTGATAGCGATACTTATAGCGATTATTTGGAATCGGTAAGCTCGCCACGAGAGTTACCGGTGTTAAAGGAATTTTTATCTTATCTCGAAAGTAAATTTACTAGCCTTGAGTCTGCGCGAAGAAAGCAAGACCAGATTTCGGTAAAACCATCTCAATCTCATAGCAATAGTAATAAATCCCACGAATTTGTAAAAAAGCCTTATAATTTATCATACAATAAATCTTTTAACAAATCATTTCCTGTCACAGCAAGCCAATGCCCTTTATGTAATGCAGATCATAGCCTTTTCCATTGTAAAGATTTCAACTCTATGTCTAGCGATTTAAAGTTGAAAAAAGTACAGGAATTAAAAATATGTATTAATTGTTTGTTCGACCATAATGGCAAACAATGCATTTCTACAAAACGGTGTCGAAAATGCAACGGAAAGCATAATTCGCTTTTACATGACGCGTGCGTCAGAGCGAAATTATCATTTAATAGGCACGAGCCAGTTGCAAAATCGTCTGGTCACGTTGGAAATAATTTGCACGTGTCCCCCGCCCAATCAGCAGAAATACTTTTAGCAACGGCGTTGATTAAAGTAATATGCGATGATGGCTCATCTCATATTTTGCGAGCGTTAATCGATCAGGGATCTCAGGTCTCATTGATATCAGAAAATGCCGCGCAGAGGTTAGGCGTGAAAAGAACATTCTGTAGAGGTATAGTGTACGGAATAGGCGAAAACGCGAGCAACTCTAAAGGCATGATTAGCATACGATGTATGTCAACATACAATGACTTTACGTTCAGTACAGATGTACTTATTATGAACAGTTTAATGAAGCGATTACCGAATGTAACGTTTGAAAAACCTTCGTGGTCCTTTATACAAAACATTGACTTGGCAGACCCGGAGTTTTATATAAGTCGACCCGTAGACTTACTATTAGGTTCAGATATTTACGCGTTAATTAAAATGGGGGGCATAAGCAGAGGCGATGAACCGACTCAACCATTAGCAGAACAAACCCAACTAGGCTGGATTTTGTTTGGTAGAATGCAGTCTTATTATTGCAATGTAGTCTTAAATAACATAGATAATATACAGCAGTTTTGGGAAGTAGAGGACATTGAACTTCCGTCTACTTTTTCCTCAGAAGATCAAACATGTATTGATTTTTATCATGCAAATACCGTACGTCGACATGACGGTCGATACGTGGTTAAATTACCTATTAAACAGCACATACGTCACAAATTAGGGTCGTCTAAAGGGATAGCCGTAGCGCAATTTAGGAATTTAGAAAGAAAATTTGACAGACAGTTAGACTTAGCGACTCAGTATAAAGATTTTATTAACGAATATATAGCATTACAACATATGATTCCTGTTACAATAAAAAATAATACGGGTAAGGAGACACCGGTACAATGTTTCCTACCTCATCACGCTGTTCAGCGGGCGGAGTCATTGACTACAAAGCTAAGGGTAGTTTTTAACGCCTCAGCTAAAACATCGAGCGGTTATAGCCTTAATGACATAATGTATAAAGGGCCTAATCTGCAAAAAGATTTACAATCATTAATAATAAAATGGCGATTATATCGTTATGGTTTTACATCCGACCTTGAAAAAATGTATCGACAAATTATGGTACACAAGGAAGATCAACATTACCAGCAGATTGTATGGAGAGAAAAACAAGAACATCCTATACAATCCTATCAATTAAGTACGGTAACTTATGGCACGAAGGCCGCCCCCTTCCTTGCTATGATGACTTTAAAAAAGCTAGCATCTGACGAAAGCGGGAGATACCCTCAAGCAGCTCAAGTGCTAGAGGAAGCTCTGTATATGGACGATCTCGTTCATGGGAGTCATGGGATCGAGACGGGTAGGCAGTTAATAGCAGATCTTAACCATCTAGTACAATCAGGCGGATTTACGTTGCGAAAATGGTTATCAAATGAGCCAAATTTATTAACGAATTTAGAGAATGACATTAGCAAGCAAAAACAAATATTTAATTTTAAATTAGATGGCTCATCTAAAACATTAGGTTTACGATGGGACTCACAGCAGGACAAGTTTACCTTCCAGTATAATATTAGTGGTACACCATTAAACCAAACAAAACGTACGATCTTATCAGAAATATCCAAATTATTTGATCCATTAGGATGGCTGGCCCCTTTATCAACCACACTTAAATTACTATTTCAAAAAGTGTGGGTTGCGAATTTACAGTGGGATGACGTTATACCGAAAGAGATAGATGTAGAGTGGAGTAAAATTAAATCGGATATTTGTAATTTAGAGCAGTGTTGTATTCCTAGATGGATAGGCTATGAGCAGAGGGACGCCATAGAATTACACGGATTTTGTGATGCGTCTATAAAAGCCTACGCAGGCGTTATTTATGCCCGTATTGTAAAAAACGGACAAGTATCAGTAGTGTTAGTCGGATCTAAAACTAGATTAGTTCCGTGTAATAAAACCATATCTTTACCTCGGTTAGAGATATGTGGGGCACACCTGTTAGCACAATGGATGGATAAGGTCGTACATTGCTTAAATGAACATAAGCTAGAAGTATACGGTTGGACAGATTCTATGGTCGCCCTGGGATGGCTACAAGGCGACCCGGGTCGATGGAAAACGTTTGTAGCTAATCGTGTCCAAAGTATAACAAAGATAATAGCACCAGCACGCTGGCGATATGTCAAGTCGGGCGAGAACCCCGCGGACGCAGCCAGTAGAGGACTTTTAGCATCACAGTTAGCAAGTTCTGAGTTATGGTGGCAGGGCCCCGCTTGGTTAAAATCATTAGAGTTAGATAATACTAAACAAAATCCAGTAGATTATGTCACTAAAGAAGAATGTAAAACTAAACAAGTTCATGTGGTCCAAGAAAGCATAAAAAGTGAATGTATTATTATAGAACTATTACAGAAACATAGTTCATTTTGCAAAATAATCAGAATACTTGCATGGATTTTACGCGCGTTAAAGTCCATTAAATTTAATAACAATAAATGTAAACAAAGGCAATTATATCTAACATTAAGCGAAATTAAGTATGCAAAGCTGTTTATTATAAAATATGTGCAACGATGCGAATTTCAGAACGATATTGAGTTCTTTAGAAAAAACAATAATTGGAGTAGTAAGAGCAAGTTACTTAAATTAAACCCGTTTTTAGATTTAGAAGGTATTATAAGAGTCGGTGGACGTTTGAGAAACGCTCAAATTCATAGCGATATGAAATACCCTATTTTAATTCCCTATAATAGCATTTTAACAACATTGCTTATCGAGCAAGCACATCACTTAACTTACCACGGCGGTCCTCGTCTTACATTAGCTAATTTGAGACAAAAATATTGGATCATAGCAGGCGGTAGAGCAGTTAAACATTCACTTACAAAGTGTGTTACGTGCCGAAAACATGATCCTAAACCGCATTATCAATTAATGGGGAACTTACCAGCAGAAAGAGTTAACCCGGCCCCTCCGTTCTATCATACAGGGGTTGACTACACTGGTTATGTGGAGGTCAAGGCCAGCAAAGGAAGGGGTATAAAAACTACGAAAGGCTACGTCGCGCTATTCATATGTATGGTCACGAAGGCGATACATCTAGAGCTTGTCTCGGATTTAAGTAGCACCGCATTCCTTGCAGCTCTTCGTAGAATGGCTGCAAGAAGAGGTGCGCCACGCCATCTTTATAGCGATAACGGGACGAACTTCGTAGGAGCAAATCGTGTTTTGCAGCAGGAATTTTATGATTTAAAGAATAGGCTCGACGAAACCTTCTTTCGTGAAATAACCGAATTAAATATAGAGTGGCACTTCAACGCGCCATCTTGGCCCAGTGCAGGGGGCTTATGGGAGAGAGCTATACGTAGTCTTAAGCATCATCTTAAAAGGGTAGTCGGCGAGCAAAAGCTTACATTTGAAGAATTTAGTACTTTATTAGCTCAGCTTGAGGGATGTTTAAATTCACGACCCTTATGTCCGTTATCAGACAATGTGGACGATATAGATTTTTTAACGCCAGCACACTTCTTAACAGGTAGAGTAGGATCCACCGTCATAGAAGTAGAACAAGACGCTAGAACTAGGTGGAGTTTAGCAGATAAGATAGCCTTAGATGTATGGAAGCGATTTAAAGCTGAATATCTTGCTCAGCTATCTCTTCGGAGCAAATGGCTCAAACAGCAGGATAACTTAAAGATAGGCGAGTTAGTCACTATCCACGATGACAATTTACCTGCCGGAAAATGGATGCTAGGAAGGGTAATCGAATTACATCCGGGTCCTGACGGTCTAGTTAGGGTAGTGTCTCTAAAAACTAAAAACGGTGTCTTAAAAAGACCTGTTGTCAAATTATCAGTACTGCCTATAACGTGTAAACACAAAGTAACGAACGCTAACGTTATAACAGTACAAAAAACAAATCATAAGCATAAGTTAAGTAATCGTTTTTTATCAATGGCAATCTCTTTAATTTTATTTATATCATTAATAGGTAATTCGCTTGCCTCTTATAATATTACAACACTTAAGGATTACCGTGGCTTGTATTTCGATAAAATAGGAAACATGAAACTGACACGCGACGAATGGAAGCTCGTAGTTTATTATGATATGAAACCTTACTGGGAAGGTATGATCGCATTACAAAAGTATCAGGCATATCTTAGTACTTTGTGTTCCCCTATTAGCAACACGTCACATTGTGACGTCCTTTTAGCTCAACTACGACACAGTTTCTTAGAAGTTGAGTTCACAAACCGTATACTACTAGGCCAGCAAAATAGTTCTCGTAGCAAGCGTGGTCTTATCAATGGGATCGGGTACCTTGCGAATACTTTATTCGGGGTATTAGATGATCATTTTGCGGAACAGTATGAAAAAGATATTTCTCTATTGCGTCGCAATCAACAACATTTAGCTCAATTATGGAAAAATCAAACCTCTGTAGTCGAAGGTGAATATAATGTTCTTAAAAGAATTGAAGACACAATTAATAAACAACACAAAACCATAAATCAGCGCATAAATGCTTTGAATAAGGCTGTGGACACATTGAATACGGAAATTCACACGATAGAAATTATGAATGACTTTATTATTACCGTCATGATAGCTAACAATTTAGTTCTAAATATTCAAAATATTCAAGATCATTTGGTAGAGATGCTTACGGACATTAATCATAACAAGTTTAATCCTCATATTTTATCTCCAAAACAATTTCAAACAGAACTTAACGTCATTGCCGGGCAGTTGACTAAAGATTTGTCCCTCCCTGTAGAACATATACATAGTGAGATGTTAAAAATATATCAATTACTCAAAGTAAAGGCTCGTTTAACTAACACATATTTTATTTTCGAGATTAGGATACCTTTAATAACTAGGGATAATTATGAACTTTATAAGATTCTGCCTATTCCTTTTAAACGATGGAACTCCACGCTGATAGTGGCCCCTATATCTGAGTATATTGCCATCAATCTGAAGCAAGATAAGCACCTACCTCTTAAAGAAAATGAGGTACAGCAGTGTGTGGAGACCGGGTCCTCTCAATATGTATGTGACATGCGAGCCACTATTTACAACCTGAAACTTGAGAACGGCTTCTGCATCATAGATCCATCCATCAAGAAATGTCAAACAAACATCATCACTTGTAGCACCCAATGGATAGCATTACATAAAATAAATCAATATTCATTTACCTGTTGTGGACAATGTACACTCCGCTTTATGTGTGGGGATCATGTTACTTTAGAACAAGTGAATGATACTTGTATCATTGACCTAGTGCCCGGCTGTATTGTGAAAGATAAGCATTTTACAGCGTATGCTCACAACAATCAGCTGTTTAATAATATACGCGTAGATGCCGATGTTTATAGCCCACAGATAGCTCCTATCAATCATATTATCAATATTTCGTCAAATATCTATGGAAATGAAACCGCTGACTCGGACTCGGCTGTACGTTTACAGCTAGAAGAACTTGGTGACAGAATCCAACGTATGAAAAATGACTCCCTGGCAGGAGAGGACTATGGTTTCTATCATCATGTCCACCACTATGCCATTAGCTATGGCCTGGTGTTAGCAGCAATAGCAGTAGCAGCAGTATTGTTATGGAAGCGACGACGCGTGTCGAGGAGGCGCGCGCGGGGGAGCGCAGCGCCTCCCGGCTCTCCCATTAGCAGCATTAGTGTAGTGAGTGAGCGTAAGCAAAGAAAGGCACGTCGCCTATCGAAAGTGCAGTGTTTAAGTGTTAACGTCATAAAGGACAACAACAAGTCGGACCGAATTGACTCTTCTACATCTCCGATACCTCGTAGGGTGTTTACAATCTCGGATGACAGTATTTAATTCTTAATTCATTTATTTATTCATGTTAACGCGGTTAAGTACCAATAACATTAACAGATAATTATATTATGGTGATAAATAATTATTGTAATCTATCATGTATCAACTTACTTTTAACTTGTTTGTTATCATTTCGGCCCGGGAGCATGTACGGTGCAGTACCGTACAAATGCACAATCAGCAATTAATACATCGCGCCGTCGTCGTGCCGTGTAATATTAAAATAAAATCAATTAGTTCGCGATCAGTCTTTATTGAGTAATCACGGGCTCAACCATACGTGCTCCGCGGCCTTATAGCGCTATCTTAGACCAATATAGCCCTTTTTAACTGAAATCGAATCTTTTATTTGTTGACCTCATCGCACGGTTAACAGTCATAATGTATTTCAAAACAAAAAAACTATTTAAGAGGTATAATTACTTAAGAAAAGTTAAAAACGAAAGAAACATACAATATATATTTCTTTTACCTTGTTTCATTGTGTACCTAAGAAGTACAATGATTTCAGCTGGAACACTTCAGTCTCTAACTATCTATGTATCTGAAGGCGCATCCCTGGCGCCGTGAAACAAACTAACCTTTTTATTGGATAACGTTAAAGAAGGTTTTAACGTTCGTATTGAATTATGAAACAAACATTCAAAATGTTCGGACGAGAATGACAAGGAGTCGTCATTCTAGCAGAACGTCATAAAAACGGGAAGAAACCACCGAACCCGTGAGGCTGGTGGTCGATCCTGGATTTTAGACGGACTGCTTTAGCGTCCGTGTACTAGTGCAGTTTAAATATTGTAATATTTGTAATTACCTAATATAATTTGTAACTTAATAGAGTTATGTCTATTTATTTCCAAAATACCTCGAGCCTTTACCTACTTGAAGAAGTCTGAAACTGATACAGATAGCCACCTGGCGACATCAGAAGTGGGATACGAGACACCACGTGTTTGAAATGTGGTAATACCTATGAAAAATGGCAACTGCCGCTTGAGCTACAAAACAAGAATTTTATGACGATTATTCGTACTATGAAGACGCCATCTTTGCCGACGGGAAAATTCTGACAAATTAGATGGATTACTACTGCGGCAATAAAGAATGTGATCATGCCGCGCGACTCATGGCGGCTTTGTGCCATGTTTAAAGTGTTTTTGATTTCAGCAATACAGTAATGTCTGTGTTTGACACGACAAGGAAAATGAATATCGATACTAGGGAATGAAAATTAATTGGTAATGATGACGATTATGCTACATAACACAGTTGGGTAAAAATAAGGTAAGATTGAAGGGCGGACAATAATTGATGTCCAATACGTCTGTAAGTACTATATTGTTACAATGTGCTATACTATTACAAGTCTGTTTTGTTGGCGTGTACCACTGCTAAGCTACGCTGTTACATTAAGTTAGTACCATAAATATACCAAGGTCCGTTTAAAGTCAAGTCGGTTCAAGATTAATAGGAGTTATTTCATCACGCGTGTCGAACCGCATGTCCTTTGCAGTATTTTATTGAGTAAACTCGTGATGGAGTATTAAGCTGTCCGCTATCTGATAAGGACGGTAACCCACACTCAACGTTGTTCCGAGTCCTGTGTTGTTGGATCAGGCACCGTGAGGGTGGCCTGAGTCCTGTGTTGTTGGATCAGGCACCATGAGAGTTGCCTGAGTCCTGTGTTGTTGGATAGGGCACCGTGAGGGTGTGGGTAGAGTGCTTGTCGGCTGAGTGATGCTTGTTTTGCAAGTAATAGTAACTAAATAAGAATATAGTTTTTGTGGTTCGACTGTCGTTGAAAATAACTCCTTGAGGTAGCTCACACGAGGACGTGTGAATGTCAGGACGGTCATGTGAAGGCGAGTCAATATTATAGCCTTTAGGAAGCGCCAAGTAAATACTGCCAAAGCACAAAAAGAAAACAAAACAAAAAAAAAAAAAAAAGCTGTTGAACCTAAGCCGCAGTCTTATATCTGACTGTATGTTTACAGGGAGAGCGTGTGGTAAAGAAGACGAAACGGTGGAGTACTTGATGTGTAGCTGTCAACAAAATATCTTATTCCTGGTGAAGTCGAAATGTATTTTCGAGGGCTCTCTGAGGAAGAGTAAAGAGGAACATAAAAGGACAGTATTATTTTGAGACTATTTGTAGAAAAAGTGTTAACTATACTGACACTTCTAGTTTATTGGTAGACGGCGATGTGCCACCCAGACCACACTTGTTTGGGTTGGTTAAGGGGACGCAACACCCAGGTAAGGTCTGTGCTGGGTGGTTGTGGGTCCTGGGCTGCTAGTGGCTAGCAGTAGGGACGCAACACCCAGGGAAGAAATGTAGACCCTGACTTGTAGCTAGTTCAGCAGGGTTGCCTGGTTGGGTCGTATGCGTTGTGTGTGATGTATGGGTTCAGTTCACTTATTGATGCTGAATTGTAAAGATGATGGCTGGAAAGTAAGAAGCATTGACTCGTGTCAGGTTGGACGAGCCTGATGCCTTGAGTAATGGTATTGTATTGTCATTGTTGCAGGAATGTATACGCCCGAGGACGGGCGATTGTCAGTCCGGCCGTGAAGGCGCATCCCTGGCGCCGTGAAACAAACTAACCTTTTTATTGGATAACGTTAAAGAAGGTTTTAACGTTCGTATTGAATTATGAAACAAACATTCAAAATGTTCGGACGAGAATGACAAGGAGTCGTCATTCTAGCAGAACGTCATAAAAACGGGAAGAAACCACCGAACCCGTGAGGCTGGTGGTCGATCCTGGATTTTAGACGGACTGCTTTAGCGTCCGTGTACTAGTGCAGTTTAAATATTGTAATATTTGTAATTACCTAATATAATTTGTAACTTAATAGAGTTATGTCTATTTATTTCCAAAATACCTCGAGCCTTTACCTACTTGAAGAAGTCTGAAACTGATACAGATAGCCACCTGGCGACATATCTTTAATTTTAGTTTATGTTGATACAGGAATCAACTGTTCTCTTTCGATCATTTATATAGCAAATTAGTTTTTCATCCTGAAAAAAAAAAAACTGCATTTAATATAAATAGGTATATATTATTATAACAAGAGGTAGATATTATTACTTATTTAAAGTTCAAAAAGAGCAAAACATAGGTACAATAAATCTGTAACATAAAATAAATATTTTCCTGTTAGATTACCTGCCAATGTGCAAGTGGGTACAATGATTTCAGCTCGTACACTTCTATGTCTAATTCAAAATGTGTATTTAGTTGATTTTGATTCATCGATATCACTTCTCGATTATTTTTTCTAATTTAATATTCTGTAAAAAAAGAAATATATAAAAAGAAAGAAGTATATAATATATGTAAGTATACATACTTCTATCAAACAGCTTCCTTATGTATTTAACTTAATAAACATAATAGTTATTACCATTTTAAGTCGTGGAGTATTTTGTATTCACATATTAAGTACTTAAATTTCTGCTGTATTTAAATACACGTCTGCTGAATGCAAGTAATTCGTTAAAATTAATTAATATAAGTAATCTTAGAATTTTGTATTATAAAAATATTTATTCGATTTATTAGATAGCTAGGTAGGTATTTAATTCAGCAATTTAATATTAACACAAATAATTATTACCAGTTATTGGAAACGCTTGAAATTTGCTAATATGTAACTAAATACGTGCGCTCAACCTACTTTTTATTAGGGTACAGTAGATCTAAATCGGTATAAATAATTATTATGGATTTACGATAATATTCTATTAACAAAAATATCAATGATTATAAATTTACAAATAGCATTATTATTATTGTTTAGCTCCCTTTATTATAGTTAATTTCGTACCATATATAGATATTGTATATGTCAACGTAAGATTGTAAGAACAGCCAGTTTATTAATTAACTAATCAGTTTATACACTGTCGATTATTTGTAAACGCGTACTGAGATGACTTAATCCATTCCATTTATTTCAGTCAGAAACTGACAGTCTTCAACTGTTAGTTACACTATAGTCCGGCCGTTCAGAGAATGCGTTCCTGACACTTATCAGTTAGTCACGACTAGTGATGGACACAACATTATACCGAGTTCGTTACCGTTACTCCAAAATGAACCGCCGCGTTATTTTTATGATTAGATTTAGACCGTTTTAAATTGGCGGAATCATTTAAAATTTATATTTTAGTTCTTTACGTGGAAACAATAAAAGGGAATATTAATATAATAAAATTGTTTTATTTATTATTTTTTACAAAGTTACAATCTGTATTTCTATGGAATAAAGTACATTGAACTAAATGTGCGTACAGAATATTAATCAGACTCCGATTCGCTTGAGGAGGTGGTGTCTTCATCATCATCTTCGCCTACATGTATAATTATATTATTATCAATTACAGAATCAATCCTGATATCTCGGTCAAAATGTTCCATAATCAGGTTTTTAGTCTTTTCGACAACCTTTGCCCAGTCATCTCTTGTGACTTTCCCGCAGGCTTCTTTTAACAGGGTCATCATCTTTTTCGTGCTGAATGGCGGGGAAGTATTGTGGCGGGCGGCGTAACCTTTTATTTGAGCCCAGATTAGCTCAATCGCGTTATATTGGCAATGATACGGTGGAATTCTTAGAACGCGATGACCGTACTCCAAAGCCATTTCATCGATTTCGTATCGCACATTTGCCGCTTTATTTTCTTTCACTAACTTAATTAGCTCTGCTTTTAGCATCTGCATATTTGCGTCAATGCCTTTTGCTTGTAACCAAGCAACCATTTCTTCTTTTTTATTAGCTTGGGTAGGTGGTTTCTGTATTTGAAACGAGTGATAGGAGGCATTATCCATCAATATTACAGAAGGCTCTGGTAGGCTGGGCAAAAGCACGTTCTGGAACCACTCTTTAAATGTACTGGCATTCATTTCCTCGTGGTAGTCATTTGTGGTTTTTGATTGAAATGCCAGTAAAGCGTTCTCCACAAAGCCGTATTTTGCAGTACCTGCGTGGCATATTATCAGACGAGCCCCCTTACCCATTGGTACTTTCGACGTCGACGCTTGTGTATCATCCGTCCAAGAACGGGAAACCGTGTGATTGGCGTTTAGCCATGTCTCGTCAATGAACACGACATTATCCCAGTTATCAATTTTTTTTGCTTCTCTCAAGAAACTTATCCGTTTCAAAATGATGTCGTATCGTTCTAATAAAATTTTTCTTTTGTCTGTTTTTTTATACGAAAAACCAATATCTTTTAAGATTTTCGTTAAAGCAGTTTTACCCCCGCTAAACAGTCCAGCTTCTCTTAACGACGCCAAAAGCTTCATCCTGTTGAGATATTCATTTCTGGAATAGTAACCATATATATGATTTCTGATTGCATCGGCGTCAAAGGTATCAATATCTGTCACGGGTTTAGTTCTACGTTTCTTCTTCGGAGTACGTAAAATATTATCTTCCATGCCAGTAGAGCCGAACTTTTCTTTATTAATATTTGTAATCGTTCGTTTGCTAACTCCAAGCGCCTGAGAGACGCGTTCTTGTACTTTTTCGACAGGAACCAGGGGTCCGCCATTTTGCCGCTCCCGCTCAAAGTAATCTTGCAGCTTGATAATTAACTCACGGGCTCCAGTTTTCAATGTTTGTCCACGTTTAGGCATTATTATGCACCAAAAGTAAAAAGAACGCAATATAAGACACAATCAAAGTCAAATAACAACAGATCGCAAACACTTGAAGAACGTGGTCTATGCGCACGAAACGACAACAGACGACTGTTTCAGCGTCACAAAATGGCGGCCCATAACGCCATTTGGGGTTACCATTTTCAACCTAAATATAAAAATGCTACTTTGTATTTAATGTACTTTTATTTTTATATTTAATAAAAGTTATTCTAAAGTCCATTATTTTCAAATTCTTGAAAAGAAAAACAAAACGTATTATTTTATAAAGTATAACTGTATCGATAAGAACAGATTACGATACTATTATTCACTGTTATTGTTGGCACAGCACTACAAATATAAAGCGCTGACATAACCTTGTAATAGCGCAGTGTAGATTTAGAAAAATATTGTTTACCAAGTTATTTGACACTCAGTTTGACACAACATTATAACATTCATTAATTATTGATATAATAATGTTGTTTTAATGCTCATCAATAGTTAAAACGATAAACAACCAGCAAAAATATTTTTATCGTAACTGCAACGCCATTACAAAGTTACTGCGTCAGTTCAATCGCGACGTGTCAGGAACGCATTCTCTGAACGGCCGAAGTATAATCTGTGAAACTATAAACTTATAATATAATATGAAATAAAAGCAATAAATTGTACATCTCAGTGCGAGTTTACAATTTATCGACTAACGGTTCTTACAATCTTACGGTAAAATACAAATTACTTGTGTTTATCACATAAAAATAAGTCATAATATTATAAAAATTAACAATTCCAACTAAAATTTAAATAGGTACTTACCGCATAGCATTTATTTTGATTTAAAATAAATACATAATTATACGGAACCATAGAACTTGATATGACGTAGTCAGGCTACTTGCACTATATTTTTATTTTATAGTCAGCAATTTTGTTCGATTTTATTCAAAATTCCTTAGACATCATTTTTGACCAAGTATAATCCGTACAAGAAAAAAAGTCAATTGATACACCAATAACATGTCTGTTTAATATTTTTTTAAATTAACATTGTTTTACATGTTTCTTGATTTATAAGCTAAACATTATTTCACTACCGTACATTAAACGAAACTAAGTCTGCAAGTGTGGAAGTAATAATCAAGAAGTATACAAAGAACCGCTGCGCTTCAAACTGCCTGACGACACCTGCCTGCTGTACCTATCATCATCAGCACCATAACATTTATAATGTAAGTACATAAGTATACTATCTAATCTATGTACCGTATTCAATTGATTTTCTTCTTAATTACTAGCTAAATGTTTCATTATGTATCTTTAGTAATTACATAAGAAGAAAGAAAGCGTTAAGTTCAACTTTGATTTTATGATTTTAACTTTACTCAACTTGTAATCTTGGCTTGAGCATGATGTTATTGTCTGTCTATACATTTACTCAAGTAAAATTACATTTAAGTACCTAACGTTTTAGAATAACTTTGGGTAGGGTGTAAAAATAATGATAGAGTACCCTACTAATAATTATGTTGTGCTATTTCAGGTCCGGATCAGAGAGCGAGTACAGCTATCAGGAGGTCGCAGACGAAGGCAGAGCTAAATCGAAACATTTTGCAGACAGCAATGGAAAAAGGAAACGTAAAACTCCATCGACTAATTCGATTCGTAAAAGGTACGTAATTAAACTTTTATTAAATATGTACAATCAACGTCAAATCTAATTATTAATACCATTTTATTCTGACCTCTTATTGTATGGAAAGACTATACAATGTGTGATCAGGTTATATTGGATGTTAATATATTTTATTTAACGTTCTGTACACAATCGTTTGCAATAATATAAATTATTATATTTATAAATTAGTAATGCAATATATTCTAATTCTTTGATAAAAAGGTTTTAAGTAAGTTGTGAGTGTGAAACAACTATGTGTATAACGTACTGTACTACACTAGATAAACACAGCTGGTGAATTAAAGTTGCTGGGTTCGATCCCCAACAGTGTATTTACTTAGTATTTTTCCTTTCTAGAGATAGTCTGAATTTAGATCGGTAAATAAAAGTATTCACGAAAATATAGACTCTAATATTATTTTTATAAAAGTAGGTTGCTGTGTATGTTAATATTAATTTTCAGGACTCTATCATACTAACAAACAACCACTCGGTTATACTAACAACAAACAGAATTTTATTTACCTAACTGTTTACTAAAAACTACTTATTGTTTCAGTAAGAAAACCGAACCCGTTGACATTTTCGGTATAAGGAAATGCAAAACTCCTTCAGAATTTAAAGAAGATTCTAAGTTAGCATCATATTTAATAAACAAGGTCGCCAACGGTAACGAGCGGCGATACGCTACTACTGAAGGAGAGTACTACATTGACTTCAAAATTTACAAGACGAACGATGTCCATGGGACAGACTCGCTAGAACTGTGGAAAAAAGCCCTTCTCCGCTTGAAAGCTCAAGTGAATAGTGATTCTCCTCAGTGGCGCAAGCTGCAAGAATTTATACGCTCGATCGACACATTATTTACTGAGGAACCGAAAATGTTTAGTGATAAATAAATTATTTATTTAAGATGTACCCAATCGTTGTTTTACTAATTATAAACACAATGAGTGTACCGTGCTTGTTATAAACCTAATATCAAGTACGGTACACTGAATAAATACAGTATAGATAACAAATAGGTCTGGTAAAGGTTACAAGTGTGGTATAGCTAACAGGTAAGTACTTATGGTTAATTTTTTTATATTAGGCAATCTGGACTAATTTAGAACTTGTTTCACCGAGAGACACGTCAACCCACACAACTAGTCACAGGTGAGTTCTAACATCTATAGTTGTTTTTTTTGTTTTGCTACATTTGTCGGTTCGCAAACAATGTTGGTATCGTTATTAACGTTAGATAATAATATCCATGCTATGACGAACACAAGAAATAGGGAAAACATCGCAGGCGTGCGTAGTGTGACTGTTTTACAATCAATGAGCGTTTACCGTTTTGTGAACTAACTAAAATGTTACCGTTAATCGATCGGATATTATTGGGCGTTCTGGACCACGAGTCCTGAGCGAGAGCGAAACTTGTTTCGCGGAGCGACTGGACGAAAGTGGTACAGAATGCCCAATAATACCCTACTTACTTCAGAGATAAAACAGATAGTTACAGTCACATGGTTTTATTTGTTGAAATAAATAATCTAGAGTCTATTCTGTGCTGCAGCATCACAATGCCAGATACTGTTATCATGCAAAATGGTGATTGCAAGGAACTGCAGTTGGTGTTGAAGTTAAGGGGACGGTACCTTACTCTCATCATAATGTCAACTAATTCATTGCTAGACATAGGCCTCCTCCAAATATTTCTACCTTGTGCAGTGTTGTGCCTTACTCATACTTGGTTTTCCGGATAGCTGTATTATACTTAAAAGGTGATCCTTTATTCAGTGACGAAGGTAACTTTTTAAAAGGATACATTTTACAAGGACATAAGCCCATCGAATAATTTCACCAAATATCACAAAATATAGTATTTAATAATAAAAATAAGGGACTTCGCAAAATGATCCAAATTTATTTCCCTTTCAGTTATAAGCGGTATTATTTCGGCAAATCGGTTATTGTTATTGGACGGTATTTCCCTAAAGAGTACTTTGTTAAATAATGGGGCCCTATGGAACTATTATAATTAAATTGTTCCAATTTCAATTCAATTGTTATTTGAGTACATTTTAGTATTAATGCGTATTTTATACTTTATATTTATGCTTATTTGAAACATGGAAATCTAGGGGAGTGAATATAGGGAATTCTGACTGACGGATACCTGACAAACAGGAGATGTTGTGCCATCTCATTGAGCAAGTTCCAGTGGAACAACATTGTTGTTGTTCTAATAAGGAACATCTCTTGGGTGACAACAAAGTTACAGCTAAGACTGCAGCGCGTCATTTACGTGAAATTCGATCAACAGACTCCTAGTGTTTCAACATTTTACACCTTTGGTAAAATTAAGAACCAAATTTGTTTTGACAAGTTATATAGATCACCAGATTTTACGCCAACTAAAATCCATGTACTTACTAAAGTAATAAAAAAAACTTACCTTATCTACACAACCAAGGTCTCTTGACTTGCCTTATCTTATTTTCTAGTAAAAAAGACTTCGTATTTCTAGTGGGCATTGATGATGCCTATGCATTGAAGAGGGCCAATGATGCTAAGTGCAGATATAAGATAAAGTTCGCCAATATTTTATGCAATATTCTTAGTCATTTTTAGAATGCACTCATGCTTCTCATCAATGGACAACTAGTATTAGTCCATGGTCATTGCGTTTGTTGTGTAAAATTTGTTAAAAATCAAGTTTTGCTTTAAAATACTGTCAAAACGTTTATATTTTGCCAACGCTATGCCAGAATACATATTAATATTTGCGGCTGTACCTTTGGAACGACACTATGCCGGAAAGCGATGAATATTTCAGAGGCACTCCTTGTTGACAATGGCACTGAATAAGTAAGTCTACACTCAAATCGTACTTTTACATCGTCATATACTTGACTCATTTTCGCAAGTGAATCTCAAGGCTTTCAGCTAGTTCGTGTTTTGAGATTGTAATGATGATGCTCGGTGTCTTAAGCAAATTTCGCCTTTAGTGCAAACTATTACAGTTTTTGAAATTGTGGTGTAAGATAAATCAAATTGTATAATAAGTTCGCTTGTTAGAAACATTTCTAATACTATTCAACTTTAACTATTGAAACTTTAAAAAAAATAATGACTACTAACAGTTGATTAATAAATAAAAAACAGAATATTTCAAAGTATACCTGGCAAATAGTACAAGTGTTATTATTGTATTGATTATTTGATCCGAATGTTAGACGGTAAAACTTGTAAGCTCAAGAGAAAAGTGCGACAAAAAGCCTTCCTAAATATAGTGAGAAAGATCTGTTACTTTGTGAATATAACAAAGTTACTTACTGTATATTTTCAACTTTGAAATAAAACAACTTTTAAATAACTGCCAGAAACTGACTTGTCGCTTGGCACAGAGCGCTTGTCACAAATCAAATAGAACTTGGTGAAGTAAAACGTAAGCATTTTTGAGTTACAGGCTCGTCGCGCTGTGAAAGAGAAAATAACGGATCACTTTGTTCAGTGCGAGAACATGGCGAGAACTATTAATAGAGGAAACTTGTTACTATGTTAACGTTTATATTCTTGTCTGGTGTTAGTTGAAACGTTAATGATTAAAATAGTTTGCTCACTTAAGTAATAATGGCAAGTAGGCTTTGTTATGTTGTTAGTGACCATAGGTTTTATGTTTATTTAGTTGAATGAAATCTATTTTTTCCTATGTTAGTATTGACTAAATTTAATACTGTTATATCAATAAGAAACTATTTTTTAGGCTTTAAAGCTTTTCATTACTTAATAAATATGAGATCAGGAACTATGAAAATTAGACAAAAATACTTTTACGTTTCTGTAAGATTATTCTTTATAATTGAATTTTAAAGTTATTACTAAAACAGATTCAAAACGTTGCAATGTTCAATAATAAAAGCCTAAAAAGTGGTGTTCTAGAAACGTCAGTGGGCTGACGTGTCTGATTTAACCCTACTCTGTCAATATCGTACAAAAGGGAAGATTGATTGACAAAATTGACCACAAAGTGATAGGGGTCAGATTCATTGCCATGGATCGGATATTGTTACTGAACTGTACTTTTGGTCATTACAAAGATACTTTAAATATACCAACTAAAATTAACTGTTTGTTATTAGCAATGGTTTATAATAAATTAATTATTTGCCTAGTAGAAGTTTCTTACTCAGCTTTTGAAACAGTCTTGGAATATTATGACCTAATGGAAAGGGCAAATACAATACAAGAAACGTTGCTACTGAAGAAACACTTCTTTACCATCACTTTGTCAGTTTGTTCACACGTTTGCACGTGATGTCCGTCGTCTGTTATAGTACAAATCCACTTTTATACATACGTATAATACATGAACTGATATTTTTGTAAAGAGAAAACACCCAGATTTAACAACATTCTTCAAATGCATAAAGGCATTCTTTGGGCATGACTTAAAACTGTACATAGAAATCGCATAATTTAACCATCAAGCCATGGAAGTCCTCTATTTATATTTTTATATATCCTCTATAACATAAAAAATTATATTAAAAAAAAACAAGTTCCTTTTATCCATCAACTTTGTATCTGTACGACATCACACAACGTTCCTTTCAAAGGCATGATGTAACACAGTTGTTAAATAGCTTGTATGTTTCCTTTCCCAGTAGGTGCCAAGCCTCTTCGCAATAAATCTTTACTACTGCAAAGCTCGATTTACTCTCAAAGTGCATCCTTTTTCGTCGAGCCATTTGACGCGCAATTTATTCTGTATAGTTACGAATAGGTCGTAGTTTGCACGTTAACAAAACACAGTGACGATTCTCTATAATATATTGTTGTGAGAGAACTTGGTTCGAGACGATATATTGTCAGACAGGGCACGGACTATTTCTTTGGGGATTTTAAAAGTTTTTGTGGTCTTAATAGTTTGTGAAATTCTTGTTAATATTTATTTTGTTTAGTAGAAGTTATTTTTACACTAAATATTTATTTGTAGCTATAAAAGAGTGAACTTCTAAAATGCCTTAACAAAGTTTAAATTAATTTATATAAATTTATAGTTTTTGTGTTACCGCTAGGGTAACAAGCCCAAAAATATCTTTCTAACTTTTCACATTTCATTCAAATACTTTTTTACAATTGCACCGATATGTAGGGTGTAATATGTAATATGTAAGTATCAAATAAAGAAACTACATACTATTTGCAACTATCCCAAACTGCGGTAACGCCTATAATTATCAGTTTAATAGCTACAATTTATAACGTAAATAAACGTAAGCAGTTATAATATAATGACAGCGTTTTGCGATTATTTAAGCATATTTGGCATTCGTTCTGTGAACCTGTGCCAAGTTGTTTGCCCCAGTGAGTGTTCATGAGTTTACGCGTTCTATGACTGATATTTTAGATTAAAATGACATGTGATAAAGGGTAGGATATTGTTATTACTTACCTGATTGTGCTAATTTAGTAATCATTTTAATTGTTTATGAATGTTTTTCTACAAAGGTTGAAGTTCTGGTCAGCTTTGATGTTATGGATACCGTAATTTTCATAATATATCAGACGAAATGGCGTATACTGTTTTATATAACCCCCTTACTTATAAACGCCTCTTAAATTTAATCACTGTTTAGAGAGATTTTTTATTACGAAAACCAACCTTATACCAAACAACGTAAGAGCTTAGGCTATTTAATCAATTGACTAAAATTTTAGAATTTTTTTATGAGTAAGGGGGTTAATGTTTAGATATAATATTATATGACATGGTTATGGTAAATACATATCGTTAGCCTATTCCTACACAGCCTTTTAAAATCTCACTGCTGGGACGAGCCTACAGCGATGGCGCAGAATTGACCTACTAATTTTACGCTTGTCAGGGTGATTGGTACTGGATTTGCTCCGAGGTTTTTTTTGGTAACGTTTTCAGAGAAAAAAGAGAATTAAGTTTTAGAATAGCAAAGAAACGACCACGAGCCGAGAAGTGATATGGATATTTTGTACTATTGATGGATCAAAACACGAACAATTTTATTCCTTCACTCAAAAAAATCAATAAACTAAGCAATTTAGTATAATAAGTTTATAATTCGAAAATGACGAAAGAAAGATACTGAATGTACATTTTTTTTTAGATCGGGTAATATTTGAAGCTTCTGAGTTATCACTTCAGACGCTTTGACCTCTAGGCCACCTGAGTCCTTGTCTCTATGTGTGTAGGTGACTAAATTAGTAAAATACTTTCCTGCTCGGTCTTAAAAGCCTTATTTTTTATTATCTTCATTTTTTTTTCTTTTCTAGGTATTATACGTTAGCATTAAATCTAAATTTTGAAAGTGTGTAAGCATTTGTGTAGTGAAATGTGTGTAATCGAGCAGCCTAAACATATTTATAAGTACGTTAAGTTGAAGTATTCAGTGAAGATAATCCTGAAGCGATGTTGATGTACTACAAAGTTTCTATTAATTATTAATCCCTTACTTAGAGCTTAATCATTATGTAAGTATGTGGCTTACACAATTTTGTTACTTAGAACAACAGCTGTAGGTATACAGATTATGTTTTATCTACTTAACATATAATTATTATTAGTTGTTTTATAGATTTTCCAAAGTGCCTTATAATAACTAAATATTAGAAATGATAACATTTTATGAAGATTAAATTAAATTAAATGACTAAGCTACTTATGTCAAAATAAAATTATGAGGTAAATTTGCACACGTGTCTAAGCTTAGACCAACATCCGTCTACTTACCTAATAATTCGTTAGTAAACGAAAGAAAACGTAATACTCGTCTTATCTACAATTATTATGTATATTTTATTAAAACAGTCACTGCACTAGGATTTAACGCCTATGTCGCGGGGTTTATCACAAGCAATTGAAAAAAAAATCATCTAAATCTGGAGATTAACCTTCGGCAGGATAGGCTTTTCTTGCATACACGTAAGGATAGAGGGGTGACCCATCACCCCACAACTTATATTAGCGAAAATGAAACACATGTATACAAAAAAAATACTTTTTTTTTAAATGAGACAAGTAATTTACTTCGTAATAAACGTATAAAAACAATTTTGATTAGTTTAGGCGCATATGTATATATTATATTTAAGATTTAAAACAGTTCAGACAAATATCTTTACGGTGATCGAGACGTACAGGTAAATGACATTTAACACAATTAATTTTAACTTTTTTGTCTTTCCTTCTTAGAAAAATTGAACACTATGCTTAGTTTTGTAATTTCAACGGTGGTTCACTTCCAGAAGGTTGCTGGTTCATATTTAGAACATCTCTTATACTTTGTCTGATTTCTCCCAGTAAATTTAGATTTATAGACACATTATCCTCAATTTCTGATACTTCATCCCTTAGAAACTTGTATTGCCTAGGTTTTTCAAATATTTCTCAATGTCATCGTCCGTAAATTTTACCTTTTTGGACTAATAAAACCTCTTATTTCAATTGATTTGCCATAGAAACAAATACGTAAAAGGATAGTGGGGTGATCGGTCACCCCAGCAAGGTAAATATAGCAAAAACCACGACCATTGGCAAATTAGTGACTAATGCTAATAACTGCGTATGCTTAGATAAGAGAATACAGAAAAACACAGCTACCCTCAATTAACTTATAAAAAGGTACAGCATCCTATTTAATCGACTGGGGTGATGAGTCACCTTATCCTTCCGAAGGTTAAACGAATAATTGACTTGCGTGGGATTCGATCCCTCAACCTCGTACACGGCAAAAGAACCGCTGCACCAACAACACAATCGCTTATTTATCAGTTTTTTATTCAATTAATATCAGCAGCTTTATAATGGATTGATATAACTATTATTATTCATCTCGTTTCTTTATTTATCTTTACAAAAGTCAGCCATTTGAAATTTATTTAAATTAATAGAGCAAATATAACCAACAGTGATTGAACTAACAGATTGGCTTATCTCGATAAATATTAATTATCGCTTCGCTTCATTATGAGGTAAAATTACTATCGATTCTCGAATTCAACTCGATTAGACTTATTTTTTTATAAATATTTATTTTATTAATTTCCTTTGTTTTAACTACCAACTTACGTGAACGAGTATTAATAAAGGTGAAATTATGTGTTTGCGAATTATATAACACATAAAAATGTTACTGAAGAACATTAATTTCTTGTATGTGTTTATCCTCGTCGTCTTGGTTTAACCTATGTATTAATTAATTATTTTCAGTTGTTTTATAACATCTCAAAAATGTCTCCTCTAGTGACGGTGGGTTATATTAAGTTATCTCGGAACTTATCTTTAGTTAGCTTTTACAACACACATGGGATAAGTTAGAGTGGTGTAAGTATCATGAAGTTGAGAATAAACTTAACATAATTATCGAGTTTCAAACCATTAGTATAAACTCTTACCGAGGGTCCACAGAGACACAATTTATATCAATTTATAATACAAGTCCCATTAATTAAAGCAACGTCTCCTCTATACTGTATTATACGTTTATTATTTAATTATTTCATTTCCACGTGAAAACCGCACCCTTGGGGTAATCCTAGTCTTAAAGGTCCGTACTCAGTTATTTAAGTTACTTAGTTGTGTTTACTAAAGTCACGGTATTTTATGAATATGTCGAGGTTTTGACTACCTAATAAGACCTTCCTTTTCCTCAGTGTGATTGAAATTTTAAGATCTAAAGCTTGTAAGCACAAGTGCATATGTTTAAGGTTAAATTTTATTAAAGCCAAAAACTAACAACACGTCATACATTAATTGAAAAATTCATTAGACACTTCAAACTACTAAAGCTTATTTTCATGGAAAATATATCTATCTGTTGTGTAATACTCGTAGTTTGTCATTCACACAAAGTTGTATGTGATACAACGAAACAGGAAGCTGACAAAAAACTTTCCCATTAATTACCTATATACGAGTAAAGTCAAATAAAAAGAAGGGTTTGTATCTTTTTAATACTAAAATAGAAAAGTAAAGTTATCTATATCCTTAAGAAAAGTAAAAGCAATAAGATACAAATTTGAACAGTTGAACGATGCTCGTTGGTCCCATTATTCCCGATAGTCTAAACAATAAACGAAAAATCTCGGTAAAGTTGGTTTCATTTTAAAGTTTCCGTATCGTAGCACACGCTGTGGTCCCAAGTGATCTGACCCACTTACCTATTGAATCCAGCTCAAAGTTTTTTCATCAATACACTTTGCAGCACGATGGAATACATTGAGATGATCCTTCACTATTGTGGTAGAACTTGAATACACATTAATATGATTGATGCCTACGTCACGACCTGTCATACTGAGTCAAAAGTAAAATCGTATGTTTTGTTTAAAATTTGAAGAAATATATCCAAATGTGATTAAAATAGTAAGGTTTATTTAATTACCAATTGACGTTCACTGCTAGACACAGGCCTCATCCAAAATTTGCCACCTTGTCCAGTCCTGTGCCTCAATTTACTCATCTGGATATAAATAAGTTATTAAAGCTCTTCAACACCACTTATGACTGTTCAGTCCTAAGTGGTGGTGTTGAGAACGTTTGTAAATGTTATGTAGTCAATAGAAGTCTACAAGAAACACAAGATTATCCAGGTGCATTATTTCTTTTAATACTTGTTCTGACTTTAGCATCTGCAATGAAAACACATCGTAAGCCACTTACAGCTTTTTCATTTCAGTAAATTAAGCGTATAAAATGAATACCAAACTCAACTTTAAACAAAAACATTTCTGAGTAGATACTTAACAGTTCGAGCTATTGGGTAGCTTGACATTATAATGCTTAATTAATTATAACTACAAATAAATTACAATATCAATAGCAGACGTCAGACAATACATTACAATTAATTGTTGTTAAATTTATTTCAATTAAATTATTGATGGGCTTTTGCATTATAATTATAATTTACGTCAGTGATGTTATAAAAACATTGCAATGTTGAATTTTGTATTACATTATTTATTCATTTAATAACTTGTTAACATGCATTTATTGCTACAATCACTTAAATTTACTGTCAAAATTTAAAACCTCTGTAAATGTACCTTGTAAATGAAATATGTAAGTATTTTAATCCGTTCTAATTCTCTTAATAAATTCGGTTAGTTTTAAGAAAATTGTGTAGAATCACTTTAATATATTATTATATATAAAGTGTAAAGTGTGTAGCACTTCAGATGTTGATCGCAAAATATCAAGATGACAGGTTAATAGGCGGTGACTGAATGCCAATCGATTGTGATTGTAATGATGACACTTCTAATAACCTATCTTGATGTTAAAAATATTATGTCTTTTTCTTAGAAACAAGAAATTATTTTAGATATTCTATTATTTACAAAAAAATATATCGTTCAGTTTTCGGTTCTAAATCTAAACTTAAATGCTAAAAACCAAATTAAAAACGAAGGAACACAATTCTTATTATGATAATAAGCTGCAGCAAAATACCATAAGCTATGTACATTATGCAATAGATTCCTTCACGCAATGATGGTATAATTTAACTAAGAATTCTCGGAACTTTTTCATAAAGCTGAGCTGAAGAACGTTTCCTCGCTAATGCAGTTCACCTTACTAATGGAATTTGTGTCATAATAAGGTTGATGTTGATGAATGGTGAAAGCCTAATAAGTAAGGAGTTTTTTCTACTTTGGAACTGAGATTTCTCTTAATTTGCTTTTGAGTCAAGTGCAAAATAATAAACTTTCCGAAATGTATATTTTTTTTTATTAATTAATTTTGAAACATGTACCTTTTTAGTTCAACATAAAATAAATCAATATTCCTCACACATTCACACGACGCCATCTAGTCCCAAACTAAGCAGAACTTGTACTATGGGTACTTGACAACGGATAAACATACTTAAATACTTTTTTTTTGTAAATACATGCTTAGTATACATAGAAAACACCAATGCAAACAATCATGTTCATGCACACAAAGGATTTGCATTGAGCGGGAATCTAACCCGAGACCTCGGCGTATCAGTCATCTTATACAACCCCTACGCCACAGAGGTCGTCAAACTCGTATATGTATTATCATATTATTTGCTTATTTAAGTCCTACTTAAATTTACAGAGCGAAATTATTAGGTAACGTTAGGGTACGCTAGAACGGCTAACATGAACATATTGGTAACATCTTTCAGAAATGGCAAGGATGGAATAAGGCGTGATGACGATTATGTAAGTAGGTATGTATGTTCGCATTGATGGCTTAAACTTGGTTCAGCTTCGCTGGTTAGATATATTGGTAAAGTAACGATTAATTGCTAAGCTGGATTCAATATACAACATTTTATTTTTGTAAAAACAAATATGCAAACTTTCCTAACATAAAAGCTGTCTTTATAAAAAAGTGTACTTAAGAGACGGTAAAGCTACAAAATAAAATAAATAACACAAGACAAAACGTGCGCTGTATATTGTGTACAATAAAATAATGTAACATTCAGTACCGATACCGTTCGCATTAATTAACTTAAACTGAAATAAATAAGGCTTGGAAGGAATGTACGTACTTAACATAGTAATACGACTGTGAAGATATTTAGTGCCTTGCGAACTATTGTGGCCTTCTTTATTATTCAGTAAAGTGTTTTATTTATACTATGTGTGTACGTGACGCCCTCGCCTGATTTCAGTTCTCAAATTTTACGTTTTTGCTATTGACAAATTATAATATTATATTTAATAATAAGTTTAGATGATTGTAATTACAAAAGCTGTAAGCTCTGCTTAAAATATACTCAGCTTCTTTTGATTACTAGATTAAAACCACCGCAACGTTAACCTTTTTTGTTAAATTTATGATCCGACTCAAAAAGTTTTAACTGTTTTGGTAGCGTTACGAAATGTGGCCTACCCTTCTGCACGAGAGAACACGCTTGTCAATAGTTTGTGCTATCCATAAATAGTTATTTTGAAACTAGATGAAAGTCTTCCACAAAGCAAGTTCTCTTCAAGAAACATCTTATCATCCTTATAGCAGTTTTTCGAATTAAATTAAAGTGAAGAACTCATTTCCTTTCATCGTTATAAGAGGACATCTAAAACCTGAATACAAAGCAATGGGAAAGAATTCTATTTATTAGTAGTTTTAAAATCCCGTTTCTTCTATTTAACTTTTGATATTCAATAAGGTCGCTTGAGTTGAGGTCGTCTTTCTCTTCGAAACGTAAAGGAAGAAGAAATTGTCTTGAATAAACTTGATTTTATTTTAAAAAACGTTTAGTTTTCATAGTTTAAGAATTTGCCTTAACGTCACGTTTCTTTCGCTCTTGGAAATTATAAATGAATTTGTATTATTAAAGATGGCGGAGACGTCAGCTCTAGCTGGACTAAAATACTTATAAACTTTATTGAATTATCTTTATTGAAAAAAACCTTAACCTTTTATAAGTTATGTTTTATGTCTGTATTTTTATTTTATACTTTTTTTTGTTTATTTGTATTACAATATAAAGTCTTAACGAATGTCATTTTTATCGACGAAATTATGGGGTTAAATTACTATTACTAGACGGCATTATTGCAATGGGACAAAACCAGAAGAGAAATCAATTTTCGTGCAATCTTATCTCATCTTTTGTAAAGCATTCTGTGATACACGCAATTTTAACAAACATAAAATTTACTTTCTGAAACAAACAGAAAAAAGTTACTTATCGAGCTTTGACCTAGTTACAAAACGGCCTAATCAGTCTTACTTTTAAATAATTGGCACAAAATTAAAGCTCGTTATCGTAGATTCCAAAATAAACAGTGCTATTTGAAACAAGCGCGATAAATTCATTCTGGTTGATCTATTGTCGGTTAAGAGCCGGCTTCTCGGAGCGATTCATTACTTAAATTTATGCCAGAACCAGAGCTGATGAAATAAAATATTAACGACTTGGAAAATTCTAATCTTGAAAGAAAAATTGGGAGAAATCTCCCTGAAAGAAATGTTACCGAGATATCTAGTGAAAAGTTTTTTTGCTTAATGAGGTTTGAAACAACTTTTGTTCTCAGCTCGGATTTCCTTCATTTGCAATAAAATAAGTGTTAGGAAATGATGAACAATCTACATGCAATCGTACATTACGCACTTTAAGTGAATCGATGTTAATTAAACTTATGCAAATGTTTCTAGATGAAATAAACACTTAGTACACCTAGTTCTATATTTTCTACATATATTATTATACTCACTCTTTTACGACCCCCTATAAAATACATGTTATGCTAAAAGCTTTCAGTTCATACACAACATGTCAAAGAAATACCAAAAAAATACAATATAAATATAACATTTACTCAACAAAGTTATTTGCATATCGACAGAAATATTGAAACAGGTTGGAGTACTTCTCTCATTTTACTATAAAGTGAAACTTTATCAAACAATCTTATACAAGTAAAGTACTGCAAACGTATTCCTCAGTCGCTAATGGTGCTGCAGTCAAAGTCAACAGTTTCGACTATATAGCTTTGAAGTTGCCAATTAATATGTCGAAAGCAATAGATTTCAAAATCAAAGAAAACAGTGAAATACTGTTCTGTTTGTAACAGCTAAAGTAATTTACAGTTACATTTTATTTTATTCTCTCTTTGAATAATGTTGCTGACGTAGTTCTGCAACTAAATAACAAGAGAGTTTTCAACTTTCAGCTTAATTGAGACAATTTTGATAGAAATTATTTGTATTGAACTTGCTTTATATAAAATTGGACTTGTTAAATTTTCTTATACAAAGTAGTCCCTTTAAAATAAAAACTTGTGTATTTTTTGCAACCACCCTTGCTACGTTTACAATCAGGCTAAGGCTACTTGTTGTAGCATTTTATTACGCCCTTATTTCATAAAAAATATTCAATTCGGTTTTATTTTTTTATACTTAGTAATTTTTTAACTGAGTATTCCCCCAAGTTAGTCACATAGAATTTATATCGACATTGGTTATGTAATTAATTTGGTTTTTATCGAAAGATGTGGATACGGATACCGATGACTGTGAGAAAATTATCTAAGTAAATAGAAGTGCGTTTTGTAATGTGAACAGCACTTTGGTTTTAAGATCGGTTTTTCGCTAATAAAGTTAAAAAAGCCTTTATTCACGTAGCCAGGGAGATCCCTAAATAGACTTTGACAATATTATATTAGTTCGAGTCAAAGCGTAAATTTAATAGGTTTTTAAGATAGAAATCATATTTAATAATATTATTATAAACTGTTAAATTTAAATGAAATACTGATTGAAATTTGTGAGCTGTTCTTACTAATTTAATAGAAATATAGATCCACTAATTAAAAGTTGTAGAACGTAATCATAAATTGAGAAACAAAGTTATAGTTGTTGGGTTCACACTGGGAGTTTCAAGGCTTACAATAATTTATTATTATACGGTACTTTGTAGTACCTACCTAAGCTAGCGATATTTGTATTTATGTTTAGTACCTAAAATTGTGGTGTGTGTGTGTGTGTTGATGAAGCTAGAATATGTGTGATGAAAATATCTATCTACTTGTATCTACTTGTAATTATTATTAACACGGGTATTAACACGTGTACGTAACGTGTGTGTAAAATGTAGAAACACGTCACAAACTTGAATAACTTAAAGTTTATTAAGTAACGTGGAACCACGGCTATAAATGGTCTACAATTAAAATGCTTATTATTATTTTATTTATACACAATTATTTGGTTAGTAATTACTATGTTGTATGTTAGTAATGCCTATGTGTGAGTAGGGTGAAATGATGTCACCGAATCAGCACAATAATGTACGGTGATGAAACCGTACACCTATATTATTTTGGTAAATATTTAGTAATAATTTATATTATTTAGTAATATTTATAATATTTAGTAAATAATATACGTGTTAATACCCGTGTTAATAATAATTACATAAAATGAAACACGAAAGTTTTAAAGTTAATATCCCATCGACTTGTAATAGGTATCGCAGAAGTGAACAATGACAAAGTTTGCAGATATAAACAATTTAAAAGTAAACTTGAGATAGTTCCCTATAACTATTTGTCTGGTCAGCGTATTGTAGCGTCAGCGTATATAAATATTTTTTCCTTCTATCACTGAAGGAAGTTGCTGTTGTACTGCGACATCAAATAGTGTGTTATGATAAAATATTTTGTTAAACCATAATATTTATAAAATATTCTAAATAAAAGAATCTGTTATTTAAAACAAACCCATTTCAAGTTTTCACAGTTGACCCACGTACTGCCACGTAGCACATAGAATTGGTACAATTTTGACACTGTAACTTTTAAACTATCGCGTTTCATTATTATAAATATTATATAAACGGGATATTAACGCGCATTTAATTTACCTTTATTTTACTTGACGTTTCGGCACAGGTTGCACTGGCCGTGGTCGCAAGCTGACTGGTGATGCGACGTCACAGCTTCGTCTTCGTGATAGATAATATATTATTATCATCTACCCTCGCATCTTGAGATGTTAATATAAAGTCCCCCTACACACAACACTGACCGTATCGCTGTTCTGTACGTTAACCGACCGTTCAAAAAAGGGAGGTATTGTTTTCGATATCACTGGATTCCACGTTGCTGACAACTTGAAACCGTCATCCCGGTTAAAGTTTTTAGGGAACTTTTTGATTTCAATGGCCTCGCGCACAAGTCTTGAGTAATGGTGGCGATCGGTGGAGATTACCCGTGGCTTATGAAACTCGATCCAGTGATTAGCGCCAGCGTTCACCAAGTGTTCGGCGATAGCTGACTTGTTGGTCTGTCGGTTCTTCACAGCAGCTATGTGCTCTTTGAGCCTTTCAGCAATGGTCCGCTTTGTTTGCCCAATATAAGAACTGCCACAGCTACAGTCAATCTTGTACACGCCAGGACATTGCAGAGGTAGGACATCCTTTGGTAAGCGTACTATGCTATTAACCGCTTGCGACCACGGCCAGTGCAACCTGTGCCGAAACGTCAAGTAAAATAAAGGTAAATTAAATGCGCGTTAATATCCCGTTTATATAATATTTATAATTTTGACACTGACTAGACATTTCAATTTTCCTACTTTCCTGCAATAGTCATAATTGCAACAAAACCCTGTTACGACCTGCATGTCAATTCTCGTTCCTAAAATTCGGTTAAGTTAACTTTTAGTTGTCAAATTGTCACACTCTTAATAAAACTTTAACACGACCATAAAAGATTACAATTGCAATAGCAAAAACATGACAACTAAAAGTTAACTTAACCGAATTTTAGGAACGAGAATTGACATGCTGATATCAAACCAAATGAAAAAATTACCTTAAATGTCATAATACACGAACTCTCTTTATCCAATTGAACAAGAAGATTGATAGCCCGTAGTACATATATGTATGCAAGGTGATATATAGCTTTAATCTTTTTTTAGTGTCTCCAAATTCCATTCCTCGTGATAAAACGTTATAAAGTGGAGCCATATTTTTTCTTACTTACTTGTGATTTTCATTTGTTGAGTCAGGGAATTCCACTAAAATACTTTGGATGTTATAAATTCTTTAAATACGTGTTATAAATTACTTTAAAAGGTTTTTAGTTATTTTTATTATTGTTATAAATTATTGTATTAAATTGTGTTCACTGTAAACTATTGCAGCATAAATGAATGAAGTACAGGAACATTAATAACATATTGAAATACTCGTTCTGTATTTAAGAAAACTGAGGAAAAAAACATAATTCAGTTTATACGTTAAAATAATCATGAGTTTAACGTTTACAGTTTACATATTGCAGTCTGAAATACAATCAGCTATAATCAGTCTGAAAGATGGAAAAGCTGCGGGTAAGGATGGAGTACCTGCCGAGCTCCTCAAAAACCTAGGTCCAAATGGCACTAACCTATTACTAAACATATGCAACTCTATTTGGAAGACCAAGAGATGGCCTATGCAATGGATAGAGTCGGTGTTTATTCCCCTTTACAAGAAGGGCTCTAGGTATGACTGTGATAATTATCGAACCCTCGCACTTATCCCTCATGTCAGCAAAATACTCCTGCACGTAATCAATCGCAGACTCAAACATTATCTTGAGAGACAAATTCCAGAGGAACAGGCAGGATTCGTTAAGGGCAAGGGCACAAGGGAACTAATGTTGAATGTTCGTCAAATAATAGAAAAGAGTCGCGAATTCAACAGTCCGGTGCTACTTTGCTTTGTCGACTACAAGAAAGCATTCGTGCAGTGGGATAAATTATGGAGGGTTCTAGAGGAAATGGGCACACCACAACACCTAATCGAACTGGTTCAAAACCTATATGTCAACAACCGTTCCTTCGTTAAACTAGACACCGACTGTTCAAATGTGTTTAAAGTAAACAAGGGTGTCCGGCAGGGATGTATCCTATCTCCCCTGTTGTTTAACGTATACGGCGAATACATCATCCGCAGGAGCCTTGAGGATTGGGACAGGGGATTTGCAGTGGGTGGGAAACGCATCTGCAATCTGAGATATGCGGATGACACTGTACTCCTTGCTACATCCTTTGCTGACATGAAGGAGATCCTGCACAGGCTGGAAGTGGAAAGTGAAAGGCTAGGACTCACCATTAATAGGCAGAAGACCAAACTGATGGTAGTAGATCGCGCAGGCCAACTGACAGCAGATGTCCAAACTCTTCAAGACATTGACACTGTGGACAATTTCATATATCTTGGATCCTACATCAGCAACCAAGGAAGCTGTGAACCAGAAATAAGACGCAGAATAGCCATGGCTAAAAACGCAATGACACGACTCCAAAACATCTGGAAAAACCGAGGAATAAGCTTCAAAACCAAGACTCGACTAGTGAGAGCCCTTATTTTCCCAATCTTTCTCTATGGATGCGAAACCTGGACAATCCGAGCCAGAGAGAGACAGAGAATAGATGCTTTCGAAATGTGGTGTTGGCGACGAATGCTTCGCATACCATGGACAGCCAAACGCACAAATGTGTCAATTCTCTCGCAACTTGGCGTTAAGACCCGATTGTCGGCCATATGTTTACAGCGTGTACTAACCTTTTTCGGACACATAATGAGGAGGGGGGATGGCAATCTTGAAAAGCTAGTCATTGTTGGCAATACTGAAGGCAGAAGATCACGAGGCCGATCGCCAGCACGATGGTCTGACCAAGTTAGAGAGGCCACCTTTTCCTCTAATTTTTACCAGGTGGTGAGATCCACTTCGGACCGCAACCGATGGAGACGTCTCGCTCGGTTCAATGACTCTCGTAACCACGATCCTCAGCAATGAGGGACCGATTAGAGAGAGAACGTTTACAGTACGGTTGGTCGTCTCTAATATCATTTTATCTTCTTACGTAAGTACACAGTTCCATTTATAACTTCAAATAATGTTTCCCAAAGTTACCTCAAAGGTCCCCAAACGGACCACTAAAGAATATTAAAGATCCAAAAGTAAATCCCAACCTTTTCCAAATTAAATTATCTTTTTTGACGTACGACATTTACCTTCATAAGTAACATAATTTGTACGTAGATCAAATTATACATTGGGTTCTCTATGTGGTTACTTTAAATGCAACTATAAATTGTACACTGTACGTTTAAATAAGTCGTCATAGGAGCTCTTAATACACATACTATATAAAAGTGATTTGGCGTGAATATAGTATTTTAGTTTTATTCAATAATACTGTAATATAACTATTATGGTATGTAGAAACCAATGCTCAAGGACTTCAGTCAAGATAAAGCACAGTTAAACCTCTGTCTTACCTGGGACACAGGTTGTGTGCCTTAGTCATGTGTTTTTTACTAGGTATGTACTTAATTTTTTTTTTAAGTCGATATTTATATACAAAGCCTTTATTGACTAATAACTAGATAATGGTCTTGGTATACGTTAGACAAAAAAATAATAATTATCAAAGAAGTCAAATGAGAAAAATTAAATTCTCAAGGCGAAAGTAGATTTATCAAAATAATGCTAAGTAGCCGACTTAATCTATACGATGTATGGCTACTTTTAAATAAATGAGATTTAAAAAAAAAGAAGAAAGATTTTAAGAAAGTTTTGTGAGTCCGCCCAATAATCCGCTTTCTCCAACAAGCTGTAATATAATTTAATCCTTAATACAGTATAAGTCATGCGTGAATCCAAATATAATTCTGTAGCATCCCTTCGTGTAGAACATGTAAGCTTTGATACGTTTGCTCCGACTCTGATACCTTACAGGGATTTGCCAACTAAGTCACATAAAGCCCCTGTGTCTAGTTCTACAGGAATTTATTTTCACTTCTCTAATACTATTGTTATTTGAAATTTTCATTTAGAAAACTTTAATAAAAGTATATTATTATGTATATGTAATTATTTTTAAGTAAATGCCTGATAAAATACAATTTATATTCTAATACTTAGAAAGAATTTATCTACCTTTCTTGCAAGAAAGGTAGATAAATTTAAGGTATATTTTTACACACTGACCCCATATAAAGACGATCGTTTATTTACAAACTGAAAACATGCTTAGTATTTAAATATAAAGTGTAGTTAACATATAAATTCTACTTGTTTTTATTTGCGAACGGTCGTAAAATACGTCCGAGTCGAGGCGCTCAATGGTCCGGAAAGACACACGACTTGTTATTCTATTAGGAAAATTCCCAATAAAAAGGGTAACGCCGTCTCACCCGTGTTAGATCACATTAACCGTTCACCCGTCTGATTTAATAGGTGAACTTGATCATATTATTACTTACTTCGGCTATTAATCTTGCTGTCACTGTTCTGAAACTAGGTTGACAAAATTGTTTGGAGAATATTTTAAAATAGATTTTGAAATGGGGTTGCTGCTACTCTTATAACGGTTAGTGACAGATTAGAAACTGTTGGCGAATAATTTATCTTGTCCAGCTGGTCTAGGTAGTCCTTTCTTTGAGTAACATATTAGTCATCGAAGAGTGTAGTTAGGCATCGTTCGGGAAGCTCTAATACCTACATATTTTTGTCCGCATTGACTTTTTAACGAGGTATGATACTGTGAAAAGAAACAATTTCAGACAAAAGTATCAAATTCTTTGTTTTTTAAAGATAAAATAAAATTACTAAACTGATTATGTTATAACGATTTCCGTCATAAGATTATCTAAATAAATATACTCAAGAACGTAGTGTTAAAATTAGTGTTAACAACAAAAGCTTAATTTGTAGAGTGTGTGTATGTACAAAGGGTTTCGATTACCAATTTATTTGAAGGCTTTATACAACAAATTGTTACACAAGAGAAAACGTTTATTAGTTCAGCAATAAAGTATAGAATTGTTACGTAACAGCTTGTGAACATAACATTAAGTATAATGTTCTTACATTTGAAATTGAAGTTAAAAGTTTATTTCGTCTGATTAGAGAGATCTTTTGATCTTAACAAAGCTGTGTTTAGAGGAAATGAAATTGGTTGAGACAAACTCTTGAATGAATTCTTGTCAGATATACACATAGTGTTTCACTGCACTGATGTAACTGCACTGCTCTGATGAACTTGGCCTACTGGCACTTTGCTGGGCATAAGGTGTAGGCTATATGTACGATTCTAAGGATACTGTTACGTTTTTAGGCTTCCGTGTTTAAACTACTTTTAGTAGTCTGATTAATTATAGAGTGGGTATCATAGAAATTTTAGCAAAACTGTTCAACGAAGAAAAACTGTTACAACAAAAATATCAACCTTTGAACAGCTGTGGAAGAAATGTTTACAAAGTCTTTCTTTACGTTTACTTTGCTGCCTTTATATTTTAAAATTACCTCTTTATTTTTCTTAATAAGTATATACTATGTAGAAATAGAATGCCTTACCTACTATAAGATTATTCTATAATATTCATATTTACTTTCCTAAATTTCAGGTTATCCTAACCAAGCACATATTTTATATTCACGCCTCTTATAAATATACTAGCTGTAAAACGCGACTTTGTCCGCGATTAAATTTGAAATGAAATAAAAAAAAACTTGTATAATTCATACAAAGTTTATTCATCATCATCATATCAGCCAATCGACGTCAACTTCTGTACATATGCCTTCTCCAAGTATTGCCACCTTGTGCGGTCCTGTGCCTCCCTCATCCATCGGCTTCCAGCCGTCCAAACCAGCGCTTTTCGGTACGCGGTCGCCATTCCAGAATCTTTCTGCCCATACAGCTGTCGGTTCTCCGCGCTATGTGCCCTGCTTGTCGCTACTTTAACCGGTTATGTCGGTTACTTTGGTTTTTTTGCGAATCGCCTCAATTTTGATTCGATTACGCAGGCAAACTCCCAACATAGCTCTCTTCAATGCCCCTGAATGACCATGAGCCTTCTGAGTAGGCCCATAGGTCAGGCTACAACATAGCTCCCTCCATTGCCCTCTGGAGTGAGCATGAGCCTTCTGAGTAGGTCCATAGGTCAGGCTACAACAGAGCTCTCTCCAATGCCCCTGAATGACCATGAGCCTTCTGAGTAGGCCCATAGGTCAGGCCACAACATAGCTCTCTCCATTGCCCTCTGAAATGACCATGAGCCTTTTGAGTAGGTCCATAGGTCAGGCTACAAAATAACTCTCTCCATTGCCCTCTGAGTGACCATGAGCCTTCTGAGTAGGCCCATATAGGTCAGGCTACAACATAGCTCTTTCCATTGCCCTCTGAGTGACCATGAGCCTTCTGAGTAGGCCTAAAGGTCAGGCTACAACATAGCTCTCTCCATTGCCGTCTGAGAGACCATGAGCCTTTTGAGTAGGCCCATAGGTCAGGCAAGCTACAACATAGCTCTCTCCATTGCCCTCTGAGTGACCATGATTCTTCTAAGTAGGGCCATAGGTCAGGCTACAACATAGCTCTCTTCATTGCCCTGTAAGTAACTATGAACTTTCTGAGTAGATCCGTAGATCAGGCTGCAACATAGCTCTCTCCATTGCCCTCTGAGTGATCATGATTATTCTGAGTAGGCCCACAGGTCAGGCTACAACATAGCTCTCTCCATTGCCATCTGAAAAACCATAAACCTTCTAAGTAGGCCCATAGGTCAAGCTACAACATAGCTCTCTCCATTGCCCTCTGAGTGACCATGAGCCTTCTGAGTAGGCCCTTAGGCCCCCTAAATTTGAAAAAAAAAATGTTTGTCCTAGCTTGATGTTATATAGCCTATAGCCTTCCTCGATCAATGGTCTATCCAAAACTGAAAACTAAATTCAATTCAAAGAAGTAGTTCCTGAGATTAGCGCGTTCAAACAAACAAACAAACTCTTCAGCTTTATATAATAGTATAGATTACAACACAACAAAACCACAGTACCTACGCATAGCAATTATCGTTTTATTCTTCGTTTAACGATATCCCAAATTAATACCCGCTCTTTATTCGGAGCCCTATATTTTCCAGAAGGGTTGGGATCGCCACCAAATTAATTTATACTACGATCTGTCCATCGATTCCTATAAACAATGTTCAATGGCGTAGAATTCCCAGAGCTTAATGTTTTGGACATCCAGTGAACGTTTGCGGACGGTTTTTCTTGTAGGACATTTGATTTTTTTTTCAAATTTTAGACACCTTTATTTTCCTGCGACCGAAAGTGAAAAACATGAAAATTGCGTAGTTAACAAAAAATATTGTTCAAACGAAAGATGACGTTTTGCCTATAACAACACAAATTGTATGCCAGCATTTGGAAGGATGTTGATTATAATATAAATGTTTTATTGCATTATAAAAGAAACATGCCAAATATGTATATCATGTATGTGTGGACTGAGGGCCCATTTTTTTTTTGCGGTTTTTTGCAGATTAATTAACAAAAGTGCATAGTTAAAGTTGTTAAAGAGTTTGTTAAACGATTATCAGAGTTTGTTAAGATTTCATTCAAAAGATATATCGCTTTAAGTGGGTCCCTCAGTTCAAACACAAAATCTCCCATAATTAGATAGGTAATGAATTAAACAACAATTTTTTCGTAAAAATCCTTAGTTAAACATGTATAAAAGTATAAAAAGCATTGAAAAGCCTAATATGAGTAGCTAATAAAAAATAACAAACGTTTTAAAAGGTCCCTGAGGGCCCACTTGAATTTATCTCATAATTAATCAATTATAGCATGAACATTAAATATTCCTAAGCCAACCATTTGTTAAAAGGGCAAGGATAAATTTAAAATCAAAGAAAGATCACAAACAGTGATAATTATTGTTATTTTTACGTTTTTAAGTGGTCCCTCAGTCCACACACTATGCAAATGCTAATTGTTAAATATATAATTAAATACAACAATTACGAAAATGGGGAGCCTTTCAGTGCATAGTTAATTTTGTATTTTATCGATCTGTATTTATCTTGTGTCTGGTTTATTTATATTTTTTGTCATTTTAACTGTTTTATTAATTTTCATACTAAGTCTGGTGTGGGGTGTCCACGTTTTAAGAAAACGGCTGTATATTTGTTTTTAATGTCATTTATTATTAATTTAGATATTTATTTATTTATAATTAGGATAACCCACGAAACATACACAAAGTCAATCAGAAATAATACAATATTTAAGTAGCTCAAGCAACAGTGCTGATTCCATTACAAGTTGCCACGGCAAGCAAAATATTACACAATATTAATATAAATCAATTAAATCTAAATTGCAATCATTTTTTAAATGTAAAAAATAAAACAATAAAATTTGCAATACAGTAAAATTAAAATGTAATAAAATTTTAAGTTTTAGACAAGTGACAGGTTATATTATTAATTAGCTACAATCGTAATACATATCTGTATGTCTATACATATAAATAAAATTGGAGTGTCTGTTTGTAACACGAAATCCACAGTTTTTAAGGTTCCGTACTCAAAGGGTAAAAACGGAACCCCAATTACTAAAGCTCCGCTGTCCGTCCGTCCATCTGTATGTCACGAGGCTGTATCTCATGAACCATGGCAGTTAGAAAGTTGAAACTTTCACAGATTATGTATTTTAGTTGCCGTTATAGCAACAAATACTAAAAACAAAATAAAATTAATATTTAAGGGTTATTTATTTTATATTGGAAAAATAATTTTTGACAGCTAAGTCACGTCGTAAAATTTTTAAAAGATGAGTCGTGAAGTCATCGCATTCTAGCGCGAAAATAAATAATAATATGGGTAGAATAATAATACAATTTTATTTTATTTTAATTTAAAATTAATACTCGTAACTGAATGAATTCACGATAATCAACAAGCTGACAGTTTACCACAGATTTGAGAGTTCTACTTTCTTTTATATGGTTCTTGTTTTTATGAATTTGAGAGTTACTATATAAATAAATAATTTAGAATAAAACTGTCAATATCTACTGCTATTATAAGAGGTCAGAGTGAAAGTAAAATAAAAAAATATTTCAAAAGTTATGTAGACTAAATTATTATGTTTTTTAACATTTTTATCAATTTATTATTAACTGCAATACGGGACCATAAGAATTCTATGTCATAATTTTGGAAAATTTAAAGATTAGGTACTTCGTAATATATATTTTTTTAAATCATTAATTTAACAGGAACATGTATTTTTTTATTGTTTGTTTACGTTTGCATCAAATAGCACTCAATTCGGTCCGCATACGGCCCAACACAATTACAACTATTTACTTTTATCTCACACTTTATGACTATGCAGAAACTTTAAAACGTAATGTAACATCATTAATGTATGTAATGGTTCTTGATTATCTCTTGACTGCATGGACACTCTACTTCTACGAAAAACATATTTTGTAAATTTTTCGTAAAAGAATTATAAAACCAGTGATAAGATAAATACAGATCGATAATAATATTAATAAATAATTAATAATTAATTATTAAATAATTATATTAATAATATTACCAAATCTTTGAACTCCTCACCCCATGCGGCTATCACTCTCTTAGAAGAAAATGTACCACATTGTAACGAAACATTTAAATTTAGTCATGTTAGCCCACTTGACATTATTAAAACTTTTAATTCTCTAAATGTTAAGAAAACAGCTGATCTATGGGGAATCTCTGTTAGCATTTTAAAAACAGTTATAGACATCATTGCACCGGAATTAGCTTTTATTTTTAATAACAGTATAGACCTAGGTATATTCCCAGACCTTATGAAATCAAGTAAAATATCACCTCTTTTCAAATCAGGTAGTAATTTAGATCCTTCAAACTTTAGACCAATATCTGTGTTGCCTGCGTTTAGTAAGATATTTGAAAAACTAATTCTTAATCAATTATGTAATTAGTCACTTTAATAAGAATGTTTTGCTTCACGATAGACAATTCGGATTTACACGTGGTCGTTCAACTACCGATGCCGGAATTAATTTAGTAGAACACATATTTGAGGCTTGGGAGGAGTCACGGGATGCTTTTGGCGTTTTTTGCGATTTATCCAAAGCATTTGATTGTGTCGATCACGAGACTTTACTAAGGAAACTAGGTCACTATGGTGTTAGAGATTCTGCTTTAGGTATAATGAAATCATATTTAAGCGATAGAGTACAAAATGTAGATGTAAATGGTAAGCGTTCGCCCGGATCAGTTGTTAAAATGGGGGTACCACAAGGCTCAATACTAGGACCATTTCTATTTCTTATATATATAAACGATTTGCCAAATTTAGTTAAAAAGAACCCCGAGATAATTTTGTTTGCCGATGATACATCCTTTATTTTTAAAATTAATAGACGACAACCTGCGGTAGACTACATAAATAATTCTCTTTTGGAAATAGTATATTGGTTCAGTTCAAATAATTTGTCTCTAAATAAAACAAAGACAAAATGCTTAAAATTTACCATGCCAAACGTTTTTGATATAAAACCAATAGTTAAAATCAATGATGAGGAACTGGAAATAATTAACACTACAGTATTCCTAGGCATTACTTTAGACAATAAATTACAATGGGGCCCCCATATTGAAAAATTGTCAGGTAGGCTTTCTTCAGCAGCATACGCAGTAAAAAAAATACGTCAGTTAACAGATATAGACACAGCTAGGCTAGTTTATTTTAGTTATTTTCATAGCATAATGTCGTATGGTATTCTGTTGTGGGGTAGTGCGGCTGATATTAACACAATATTTGTTTTGCAAAAAAGAGCGATACGTTGTATATATAATATGGGCCCAAGAGAGTCTCTTAGAGATAAATTTAAAATAATTAAGATTATGACTGTGCATTGCCAGTATATATTTGATAATTTAATGTACGTACACAAAAATATTAACAAATATAAAAAAATGAGTGATATACATAATGTTAACACTAGAAATAAAAATAAACTTGCTGTTCTCCACACTAGGCTTCATAAAATAAGTAATTCTTTCGCTGGTAATGGTATTCGTTTTTATAATAAGCTCCCTAGGGAAGTTAAAGAATTTTCAGTTAATAAATTTAAATCTTTTATTAAACATAAGTTAATATCGAAATCATATTATAGTGTAAAGGATTACTTAAACGATAAAATGCTTGGATCTGAATTGTCCTGTTTACTAAATAAAATAATATTTGTGAAGTGATCACCAAAAGAGCGATAGGAACCCAGCAGAGTTTCTTGTGGGTGTCTTCTCTGACATGGTCGTGTTCCGAACCCTCAGTAAACTTAGCCGTTAAGTTAGACGAGTATATTATGTGATCACTATAAAACGACCTTCACACGCGGTATTTTTATATCTTACGTGAATAAACTAATTTTTCTTTCTTTCTTTCTTTCAATATACAAAATTAACTATGCACTGAAAGGCTCCCCATTTTCATAATTGTTGTATTTAATTATATATTTAACAATTAGCATTTGCATAGTGTGTGGACTGAGGGACCACTTAAAAACTTAAAAATAACAATAATTATCACTGTTTGTGATCTTTCTTTAATTTTAAATTTATCCTTCCCCTTTTAACAAATGGTTGGCTTAGGAATATTTAATGTTCATGCTATAATTGATTAATTATGAGATAAATTCAAGTGGGCCCTCAGGGACCTTTTAAAACGTTTGTTATTTTTTATTAGCTACTCATATTAGGCTTTTCAATGCTTTTTATACTTTTATACATGTTTAACTAAGGATTTTTACGAAAAAATTGTTGTTTAATTAATTACCTATCTAATTATGGGAGATTTTGTGTTTGAACTGAGGGACCCACTTAAAGCGATATATCTTTTGAATGAAGTCTTAACAAACTCTGATAATCGTTTAACAAACTCTTTAACAACTTTAACTATGCACTTTTGTTGATTAATCTACAAAAAGCCGCAGAAAAAAAAATGGGCCCTCAGTCCACACATACATAATATATCTAACAGTTTATAACCGAAATGCTAAATGACACTTCCTGTCAAGTTTTGTAGCAGTCCCAAATATACGTCAATACTAACTCATCTTGTATTTTAAATTTCATTCTCTTTAAGACATCAAACTGCTTCAGGCTAAAAATAATTAAAAAGATTTATTCACAGCTTTACATTAAACAAGCTAACTTAAACTTTTTCAGATCACTTAATCGGAAAATGACTTTCCCCTTTACAAACTACAAACCAAAGTAATTAAACCTAAAAACTTCTCATTAACAAACCTAAGACAAGATTGCAAATACTGGAAGCATGAAAAACCCTCTTCCAAAAAGGATTACCATTTCCCGAGAACGCAAACAGCTCTCAAAATGTTGACATGGACGGAGCCGGGTCACAAAGTAAGCGAGAATACAAATATCTCCCACAAAACTCATCTCGGTAAAGGGTGGTTTATTTTTCATGCAAATTGCGTCAGGGCCAGGGTGCAATGAAGGCGTGGGACGGTGGACACTCACTAATTAATTTTGTAGTATTAAATGGTATGATGGAACAATGTAGTTAACAACCAAAATACTTATGAAAAAAAAAACCGACAAGTTATTTTGACTGAAACAAAAAACGCCGAAAGCTGTACATGTTAAATATTGCTTCTACTATGAGAGAGAATGTTTACACTGACAATAATTATTATTAGTTTTGTGTTAATATTGCTGATAATATTATCATTCTTCTTTGCTGATGTCTCTCGTATAGTATTGTAGAGAAACTTGATTTTCTAGTTCCACGCTGGCTTGATGAATTATTGTAAGGCCTATTTTAAGTGGGAAACTTTTTTTTTTTTTTTTTTTTTAAAAGACAACTCCCGCACTAGGGATCATGCCCTATGTCGCGGGGACTTTTACAAACATCAATTAACGGACACACATAACACCCTGAAACAGGCTCTACAGTAATTCCATCTACTTGCAGTAGAATTCTACATCTAAGTACGATCAAATAAGAAGTGTTTAGGTTACTGAGTTTTGTTTGCCTTACTGTAATGATTAGCTTTTTACAGTATGGATTAGTTTCACAAAACATATTGTAGACCCCAAAATTATTTTTGTACACTATGTTTCTTCGTTTTGTGATAATTCTACAGTTCACTAATTATTTCTATTATCTCTCCAATACCCTGTCTACGGTTGACAAAATTTGATAATATGTAATAATATTACAGGTAATAACGATAACTGAGGCATAAATTCTAATTTGTGCTTGATTTACTCTTACCCTAGGTCCGATATTATAATTGCTGAATTTTAGGCATCAGAGAATAGCCTCTAATGAGAACCTCCGGCCTCGGGCTCTGTGATAAACCTCAGTTTGGTTGAAGGTTATGAAAATTGACGAATATTACATTTGCGGTGTGACCTTTCTGATAAAATATAGTATTCCACTATTCACGTTTTAATGATCTTATACGCTATTACGTGTATGAATAATTTGTTGGTTCACATTTGTAAAAATATTACTTATTATGAATAATAAAATTCTGTTGTATTATTGTAAACTAATCTTTAACAATATTTTACTATTGATTTAAAAATGTAAATTTGCAAAAAACCAAAGTCAACAACGGATTGCTTAGGGTTGACCAAATTAATTAGCACCAATCACAGCATGTGTAGAGCTGAGTCGTTGGTAAAGAAAGATCGCTCAGAAAATTAACTTCTTCGTGAGAATGATTTCTATTACAAAATGATTTATGTATTTGAAAGAAACTTGAAGAACAATATTTTTAGAAACTTTTATTATCAGCTTTTAGCTTTATAAAGATAAACGAAAATAAACATTTCCCTTGAATCTCTTAATTCAAGAAATTTTGTTAATAGCGATTACAATAATGCATTAAGACATAACAAACAGTAGCTAATTGAATCAAAAGGCGGTCTAATTGGGTATTTTAGTGTTAAGTGTGGCGAAGCGTATTAATTAAAATGGTATTCTCACTAATTAATTTCGTCAGACGAACTTAATGAAAATAAACTGATCAAATAATACAGACAAATATTGTGCTTATTTTAAGAAAATATCAAAGTTTATCTAATAATAAGGCTGCTGTATGATATAGTTTGTATAGGTATCTTGTTTAAAATTACGTACTTAACCATATTAATTTGATCTTTTCGCGAAAATGCAATAGAAAAAAATAAAAAACAGACAGAAGCCATAGGTAGAACAATATGGAAGTCTGAAGGGTGGCCTTTGCTCTGCAGTAGGACAGTTCAGACCTTAAATTAAACTATTTTCACGATAACTTGACTTTGAGCGACTCAAACTAGCTTGATGAACCTCCCCTAGGGAAAAATTATGGTAAAGTATAACAGCCTCCTGGTAGCAATACACTTATGACGGGTTGAGTCAGTAAGAGTCTAACATTACCAATGCTTATAGACTTAGTTAATGCTGGTACTCAGCGCGTGGCTATGGTATTCATGTAGGGTTAACAGGAAATAATATGTTTCAGTGCCTTTTTTCTATTTGAACGAAGTATATCCATTTCATGACAACCTCTGTAGCGCAGTAGGTATATTACACGGCTGCTACGCAAAGGTCTCGGGTTCGATTCCCCCTCAATGCAAATCTTTGTGTGCATGAACATGAATGTTTGCATTGGTCTGAGTGTTTTCTATGTATAATATGTATGTATTTATCCGATGTCTAGAACCCATAGTACAAGTTTTGCTTAGTTTGGTACTAGGTGACAATGTGTGAATGTGACAAAAAAAGTTCCAATCATAACACGCTTGAAAGTACCTACGCTATATAATATGCTTCTAAAACTTAAACAAAAATAGAAATAATAATGAGTTCGCATTTCACTATACCTACATAATTAGGACGTGTAAAAATACGGTCGGTATTTTATCTAACAAAATACAGAATCTGATATGGGTTGGGTGTCACTAGATTAATTATTTAAAATGACGACAGCAAAAAATGTTGGTACACATTTTGTAATTGAAGGAACGCTGTTAGGGACCCTCCTGATATTCACAAATTTTCTAATATACCTACCTACTTTTAATTTTTTGTCTCGGTTTCAATATTTAATTTTGCTCTCTGTGGCAAAGTAGTTGTGTATGCCGCTGCCGTGCTCTCGTGCACGGGTTCGTATACCTTGTAGAATATTTTTTTGTGCGAGCCACTAATTATTGTTCTGAATCTCAATGTTATTTGTGTCCGTTAAATTGATGTTTGTGCGTAGTTCAGGTGCTGTCTTTGAGAAACAACAATGTATGTGTGTATATTTTTGTAATTCAAAGCAGTAGTCTGACAGTGGTATGACGGAATAAGCTTAGATACATAGTTCTACCATCCTAAAGTGTGGAAAAATTGGTGTCCTGGTGTAAATTTATTTTGAGAACGTGTATTATAATTATGTGATAATGTGTCGCTTTCATCAATTCTTCATACATAATTAATTTATACAATTCATACACACATGGAGTGTTAAAGATGAATGTTATGAACGCTAGACAAATAAGTATTAATGTAACTTTGCTATGATCAAACGTAATAATACTATTACATTCTGGTAAAATGCAGTTACCAGTGGATTAATTATGATTATATTATATAACCCTAACTTACCCTTCGTTCCCGTATAAAAAAATATACATCAAAATACATAATGCTTTTTTTTTAAATTATGTGTGGCTTCAATCTGGATTAAACATTTCTTTGGTAATAAGTTGTGCGATACTAATATAGTCTGTAACACATAAAACATAAGCACCGTAATTCCGTGCAGCGTTCTTAAATAATAACACAAGAAAGATAAATGGAACCATTCAAGCATCGTTATAAGGGTTTACCTCCACGAAAAGTATCTTGTTAATAAAAAACAGCTTTATTTCAAAGAAAATAGCGTTATTTTCAAATTCGTTGTTGATCTTGGTATTGACCGATGCATAGGGTTATAAGTTATTATCGTAATAACTTTTGATACACTGTAGTTAAATTATTGTTTGAGTTTTAAAATATTTTTTTTATATCTCTCACAGAGCAATGTATACAGCTATGCTTGTTGTTTACGTAGGCAATTTAAGCAAAACTGAAGAACTAATGACCGACGACATGGCGTTTAGGATTCCATGTTTAAAATGACAATGCACAAAGCAAGCAAGCCAATTGCTGATGGGACAAAAAGGTCCAGAATAGTGTGTAACCGTTATTCGGGTCGGGACCTAGCAGTTTTTGGCTGATATGATTACGTAATAATATTCTTCTATGTAATATTGTCTGACCTCAAAACCCTCCAACTAATTTTCTTCAGTAATGGTTTCATATTTTATTCAAAGTTAGTAATAATGCTAAAATATATCTAAGAATCTTTTAATTGTAAAATATGAATTTAGCTGAAGTTTCGTACAAATTTTATTAGGTATTAAGCCTGTGGTCGTAGGCTTACAAAAGTTTTCCAGACTTTATATAAGAATGTCTGGCTTCTTGGTTTAAAGATGTGAAGACTCAACGAAATATTACACCGAGGTCGATAGAGATGCTTTTGAATTGCGGTATTATGTCTTATGATCCGTTAGCATTCCAGTGAAGTACATGAAATTTCTCTTATGCGAGGAAAATGAAGCTTTAAATCAGAAAAGAAAGTCAAATCAAAATAGTACGTAGAGTTGATGTCTCATGATTGAAATAAGCTGCATAGGTATATATCGATATGGCTTATACTTTGAACACTACAAAACTGACTCTCGCGAGTTTAAACTAAATAGCTTATAAACTAAAATAATCAGTAGTATCATCTCTATTACAACAGGGAAATAAAAGTCGGCGCAGCCTGAGAAAATCTACAAAAAAAATATGAACTATTACAAACATTTTCATAAGACGAGAAAGCTGTAAGTGTATGTTTGGCAAGTGTTCATGTATTTGGCAGCTTTGCGAGATGTATTGAAGCGTACTTCGCGGTAATAATAACACCAGCTAAATATCAGGCGCTGGGTTAACTCCGCGGGGTGTACGACATTATGATGTAGGATAACATACTGTTGTAATACGTTTTATTTGCTTTTATATTGCATCTTGTATATAACTTCAATAAGTTGTTCAGGAACATTGTCCTTACAATGATTTATGTAAGCTACGATAATCGATGTCGTAAAGGTCAATCAAAAGAGAGAGTTTTTTGATGTTCTCTCCGTAAAACACGAAGAAAGTCTTGATAATTTATGTCTAGTTAGCGTGATCTTGCACTTGGCACAATAAGTTTTTATTACTTCAGGAGTCTCTTTTCTATAGTGAACATTAACAGAGGTGATAATACTTATTTGATCTAAACAGTAAGTGTTTTAACAAGCCCGTAAGAGAATGTTAAGGCCTAAGGATAACACCCTAAATGGATCTATGGATAAGACTTATTTAATAAAAAGGAACTTTAACACTTTAATAACTTAAGTTTTAATACATTTTCATACCAACTGAAGTAAAAACTTTTTGTAATTAGTTATTACATGCCTATAAAATAAAGCTGTACAAGACATACGAGTAAACATTAATATGTGGATTCTTATCCTTACAAAGTTTCGTATACATTGAAATTTTACAAATTTATTTGCTAAAGGTAAACACAATATTTTCTAATATCAGTTATTAAAAACATGGTATACGTTTTACAAATTTATTTGTTCCTTTTACGTTATATTAATTTTAAAGATAAGAACGAAAGTACTAGAGCTCCAAAGTAATAAGTAGGTACTATGTTATAATAAAGCTTGGAGAATTTATTTGGTGTGTAGCCTTTAATTGATGTGCCAAAATAAGGTTTAATATCTTTATTATCATTAAGACAAAATATGTCACTTATATGATAACACAGTTTTATACTTAACATTTTATAGGTTGTCGCCTTTACTATTGTTTATATACCTAATTATAAACTATTTGTCTAGTAAACGCACTTAACAGGTTTAGCGTTACACTAAAACTTTAACTCAATGCTAGCAAAAACAAACGACCACTTACCTACACTGAAAAGTTACACAGATACAACTAACCCAATCCACATAATATGTATATAGTTTATTCTATAACTACCAAGTGGAGCAAAATAGACAAATGTTTGTACTTATATGTGTCGATAGCATTTTATTATAATAATTAATTTTAAGTACATAGTAAGAATATATCTAATGATTTAAAAACAAAATGTAATTAGTTACTTCGTCCAAATATTGCCTATTTGTACGATTAACTTAGTATTAGTTTTGTAATGTGCAGCAGACAGCTAGGAAATAATATATAAAGTACTAAAAACCTGTGTAGGTAGCTATTTGGTATTGCAGTAGATTTCTAATAAGTAAACATAACGATTCAGAGCCAGTTAATAGGTATTATTATTTTGTTTGTGGTCATTAACATTTAAAAAGCTAGGACAATAAGTAGGTATTATGTATGTATATTAAAACGTACTCACACGGTCACTAATTTTGGAGTTCACTTCACACTACGGCAACATAATATGGGTGAAACTAACCACTATTACACTTCTTTTTTATTATCAATTTACTAATAACCACTAAGTAAGTACTTCGCTACTACTTACTACTACTCTCATCAATTATGTATTGGGCTAATTTCTTTTTAAATACACAAATAGAATTCACTTTTTAATAAATACTTTTATTCACTTTTTTTAAATAAATAAAAGTTTAGGCAGAAAATCGTGCTGTCAGAGGCACAATAAATCTAGAAGATAAGGACAACAGAGGGAAAGAGATAAAAAATATAAATCCTTCAGCTGATTTATTGTTTGAGATGTTTTCGCGTTGGAATTTTAATCGCGAATTCTTGTTAATTGGGTAATTACTAAATGCATAAGGGCACGTTTTGTTGTTTTGTAAATGCGACATACAACAAGACCTAATGTCGATTTTTTGTATACTTTTAAATGTTCTCATTCGTAACCTTTTTAAGTCCTATATCGTTACTAACCCTACATTACAGGAGTAGGCTTTCTTTAGTAATGAAGGTACACTTAACTACCAAATTTTGCTGAGATACACTTTTATTGCCATGATATGCCTGTTCAATTATTGCTCTTATTCTATATGGCCTTAGATTATTATTTCACATATAGACCGAAAATTTTATGATTATGTAAATATGATGGCCCTCGTCCACGGTGACTTTTGTAGCTATGCAGTGCAAAAATACATTGTGTTACAATACACAACACATAAATGAAAACAGCAATATTATGAGTAGCGACCTCATAAGATCCTACATCAACGTAAGCAATAACCGCGTTATACATGAAGCAAATGTAAATCTTGTGAGGTGACACAAGACTGTTAGCTTAATTAAATGTACGCAATAACACGTCACAAGCACTTGATTCATAAACCGCAGCAGACTCTCTACTCGGATATTAAGTCTAAATGCTGGAAACATATTTGAATTCTGCATTTAGGTTTATAACATACTAAGCCGACTAGACTAGCTATTATGGTGTAAGTCCAGGTCTAATAGAGGAACAACTTATTACCATAAGGTCGACCTTCTGTGGTGAGGTCTATGAAAGATTTGTTTAGTAGAATCCTAATCGCCTGGTATAGTTTTTACTGTAATATTTCCTTTACAAATAGTCTCGTTAAGATAATTTTCACATAGAATTTTTAGCTTGGTCCATTTGTACAACACCCTACTCTTAAGTAAGGTAGCAATATTGACTTGACAAAGCGTGAAAATTTGCGCATTATAATCCAATAATGTTATACTAAATGGTTATTTATTAAGTAGGTACAATATATTATTATTTTGTTTAAGTAGAAGAGAAATTGTTTGGTGTCATAAGGTTGTCTTTTCGTTAATAAAAGTGTAAAGAAAATAAATTGCATTTCATTTCATAATTAAATGCATTGCTTGGTACATGAGTTGTTCTTAACAACCTTGATTGTAGTGCGGAATAAATTGGCGCTGCAATCTACGTCCCGGGTGATGCAAAGTGTTAATGAGAAATTTCTACAAAGTTTGGAAATGTTATTAGTTTGCATTCTATAATCTGACCTAACATATTTGAATTATGTAGGTGCAGTATTAACTTGTACGTGCAGCCTTTGCTTAAGGATGTATTATGTATTTTACCAATCAGTCAGGACAATTTGTCAAGGTGCTAATTTATAGCCAAGGAGAAATAAATGTAATGCGTCTCCACGGGTTATTGAAGTTTTCGCTCTTACACAAACTATTAATTCTACTTTTTATAAAGGTTATAGGAAATTAAAAGTGTGATAATTCACTTCAAGATATATTTTATGGTCTCCACAGACGATGGGCCATCTACTAACGTTACCTGCAAACCCAGACTCGTGTTCGCTTTCTACAAAAAGAGAAGCTAAATGCCAGGCGCGTCATTGCCATTGACACGATAAGAATATACTATTAGGTTATTTAGAATATAATTAATTAATAATAAAAAAATAAAATAGAATTCAATTAAAATGTGCCTTAAAAAAACACAATAAGCAAAGACTAGCGGAGTGAACTAAAGAAGGCTCATAAATAACAGACTATTTGTACCACTTGGGTCGACATGTTGTCAAAATGGCGGCGTCTGAAGGTTACTGTGGCTAATTAGAAGACTCAAGGCTAGACAGAATATGTTCTGAGACAGAAATATTTTTGTATAAGATAAGTTACACAGATAGTAATGAAGAAATTATGTTCTAAGACAAAAAAAGTTATTAAAGCGACATTCAGGTGTTTCGAGTTATTAGACAAATCTTAATGTGATTGGTATTTTATCACTTAGATTTTTTTGAAATATATTTGTACGAACTTGTAAAAGCGACTGCATTGTGCATTAAGTTGGGAGTCGAAAAATCGGCCTCCTTGGATAACCTGAACTTGCAATATACATAAACTCATTAATGATGAAGGAAAACTCCCAATCTGGTGCCAAAAATAATGTTATTTTAATTCACTTACAAAAACATTAGCTTATACGTCAAAATTAATTAACAAAAAACCTGCTTGAAATTATAGAAGGTAAATTTCAAATACCGTGAACAGTTCCAAACGAAAAAATACATTTTCATTACAAATAACAACAACGTAGATTATAACAAAACATACACAAAACAAAAGGAACCAATTTCGTTATCAAACTTTTTCAGGTTTCGGTAAAATTATCCACAAATGTTGTCGAAAACTTTTTTCATAAACTTTATGCAAAAACGAAAACGTAAATGTCTATACTGGAAACAAAACTGTACATTTTTATTCAAAATTTCTTTTTGATTACAAAGAAATGTACAAGTTAGGCAAGCTTGAATCTGTCTATTGACTTTAGAACAACAAACACAAAATGTCCTTGTTAATACTTAATGTTTTTGCAATGGAATTAACGTTGAAAGTACTCGTATTATTATTATTCGATACAAAGGATAATGTTTTTCCAAAGTATCGTAGGTTTTGGTTACCTTTAAGTTTGGTATTATTTCGGATCTTTACGTAAGCATTTTTGTACGGGCTTAAGGTGATTTCGTTTTATTTGGCAACGCTAATATCTTATCTTTATAAGCAAGACTCAAGAACTCATTTTGAAAATATAAACCGTTGCTATAACAAGCAAGTACAAAAAGTATTAAATAAGTCTTTCAATTTTTGGAGAGGTACGCAGAAAATAAACTGATATTTGCTTGTATAGTTTTGATAATACAAAAAGTAACGTTTTAAAATCAGTTTTATTTATACTTACTGCTTTTATTAGAGCTTTATAAATAGTGATACAAAATTCTAGTACATAAAACAAATATGCGTACAGATGTATATTTTTAAGACAAGTTGTAATTGGATAGTAAATTCCTTATCTCGCCTTTGACGCTTTGAGTTTGAGTTCGTAGTAAAAGTTTAAGTACCTCTTCAACGTTTCAACGAGTGATTTTTATTTGTCTTTCATTAATTTTGTTTGGTCTAAAGTCACTGCTTTCAGCATTTTGATGTATTTTTCGTTTAAAATGTTTTAACAGTAAAGTTATAAAAGTTTATATTTAATTTTGCGAAATTGTAACTGCCAATTTATGATGTGAATAAATATGAAAAGAGATGGCTGCGTTATCAAATTGATAATTTGGAAACTGTCAACTTTTTCAATGAATGAATGTTAGGTACTTTAAAATGTCAAATATTACAAAATTTAATTAAACAACAATGGTAATAATTATTTTATTCTCAAGATCGTATATTTTGTTCACAGTATAATATTTACATTGTAATATTGTAAGGAACAAAATGAGAACACAATATTGGCAGACTACGTACTAGATATTAATGTATTTTGCCTCAAGTCCAACACTACCGAAGCGTAAGTGTTAAGTATCGTATGACCGACATCCTTAATACATGTAGTGACCTCATGCTTAGGATATTAATATTTCTCAAAAGATAATATCAAGTACAGAGTAATCTAGAGTGCTAGTTGTATTTTCTCATTTTCAAAAGGAAAAAAGCTTTAAAGATACCATATTTGCAATAAGACTGATAGAAAGTGCTATTGCAGTCATAAAATCACTAGACTCCGTTGCAATCACTTTGCCAGTAAGGCCAAATGCTTGTTCACATTACGTTTAAAGAGCCATCGGAATGATTGAAAACAATATGCTTAAGGATTGTTCCACAATTTACTGTAAAGACTTATGGAACCTTTTCGTGCTGGACAAAATCGGACAGACCATTTAGCTATGCCACCTAATACCGCTCCGTTGTTTATGGGATAGAAAACCGTGCAAGATCTGACAATTCGTATATTAAAATGTTTTTATGAAAGTAAGTAGAATAATTTTATTCTACTTCTTTTACCTGAATATACCTAACTATATTGAATTGTGCTTTATTAATTATTTTAGACAAACCTGTACCTATGTTCATTTTACTACTATTAAATACTTAATTAGAAGTTTTATTTTTATAAGCTTGAACAGAGTTCTAATCTAAAACATACTTTTATCACAAGTTCCTCGTTAGCCGGCCCTCTGTGTCTACGTCTGCATCTTTGTATAACGAACAATGCACTCCTACGTAATCTGCTGAAAGTTTCTCCCTGATGAAAAAGTCGCGTCTTAGACACGCTTCGCCATGACGAGTGTTGAAGCGAAATGTATATCGCACATATACAAAATATTATTTATATTAGAAATATTGTAAATTTAGGCCTAAGCTTTCTAAATGTTCCAAACTGGTCCAAACAAAGGTGTCTTAGTTCAAACTTTTAAATATAACTAACAATGTGACGGTAGAATAAATAGAATAGCATTTCATTCTTCACTAAAACCTGGAATACTGTTCACGTATAGAGGTTGACATTACTAGCCTTAAGAAACACATACTTTTCGCTCTTGTTTCCTATTATGGTTCTGCTTACCATTGTATATTTATCAGTTTACATATAAACATGGAGGAAGACATTTGTACTGACTCCAATAGAAAAGTTTGTGTAACCCTTCCCATAAGATTTCAATTAAGATTAGTCCCATTCCAATACCATTAGAGTTTAAAAGGATATATTGTTAAGAAATTCTCAGAGTGCCATTTCCTATTGCTGTTATTTATTTTTGTCATAAGAGCCGAACTATGTACTTAGTTGTCCCTACGGATAGGATCGAGAGAAAGAATTCCGTTGGATTACTTACATGTTATTATAATAGAATTTGAACTTTCCTTATATCTTTAGATACATTTGTTTATAATGAAAGGTTCCATATAATCTTGAACGTAATTTCAAAATATTGTATACTTAATTTATTTTAATTTGTGTGGTGTTTTACTTTCCTTCTTTCTTCTACACTTTGCTGTGCCTAAAAAGGTCTAAAATTGATCAATAATATTAACTTCACTATCTTAAGAAAAAAAAATGTAAATAGTCCTAATACAAATTGTGGAACACAATAATAAAGTTATTAAAGTATTGAATATAAAAATAAAGAATTTATTTAGTCTTTCAATTTACGCTTTCCACCAAACCAAGAAACTACTGGTAATTTATTAAAGAACAATATAAATAGACTATAATTATAATATTTATCATGCCTCGGCCAAAACTAACGGAACATCAATTACATTTTAATTGTCTTCTAATTTTACAGTTTGAGGAAGCTAACTTTGATGAACATAATTTAATAAATACACGAATAATTATGGATTTGTTTTTTTTAGATATTTCTATTTAACTTTCAATAAAAGAAAAGCGTTTTTAAATCAAGGATGTGACCCGTCAGCTGTTTCTGTGTGAGTGATAATTAATAACTATATATTGTAAGTATGTATGTAGCTATGATAGTATATCTAAAACCAACACTCCAATAAACAATACTCATAAATATTTCTATATTTACAATGAACAGGCCAAATAAAGGGCCCTTTATTTGCAGTTTACTTATTTATCTTAATCGCTTTGGAGACAAATTTATAATAAGATAATAAGTAATAATACGGATAAATATTTCAAAAGCAAATGGTATGAATCAGCACAATCGCACTTAAACGAGTAATTCCCCTTGCGGAAAGATATACTCATCAGAAAAGAGTTCTAACTCAAGTTGCAATTAAATGGCTTACTGAGCGCTATCCGTAATCGCTTACACAATTTTCTTCAATAAAGTTTTGAGTTTCACTCTTTAACGCTGAATAAGAAGTCTACACATAAAGTATTGTTATATGCTTTATATATTTAGCCAATAAAACATAGAATATACTCAACATTTTGTTTTAAATCGTAGTCAGTCCAACACGAGTCTAAAAACAAATTTAAAAAATAATATACTCCACTATATTTCCATTGTTTTTCCGCTACTTTTCCTATTTATCCCATGTGTTCTTTAATGTTTATTTTCAACAAATCGGTGGCTCCACGTTCATTTTCTTCCAGTACGATGAAACCGATCAAAACCTGAAGCAACAAGCTGTAAAGGCGATCACATTGACTAAGCGACTAAGAACACGGAGCTCGGCACTCCCAGGCCTTAGTATATTTGCCTTGTCTTTACTTGTCTAACTCTTATTTTAATTTAAGCCATAAAATATAATATTATTATACTAACAAACCTATAAATTTGGTATAATTGTGCTGTATTATCCAAATATAACTTACTATTTCATTTCCTGTTTAATGGCTGACTTATAATTGCACAATAAGCATACTCAAATATTTATGTTTCTGTTACGTTACTCGCTAAATACAGAAACAACATACCGCTAATATCAATTTGTTTTCAAAATAACCTTATTTAGTCCACAAACTAGCACAAAAGCGAAATTAGTTTCCAACACAGAAAGTGAATCTGTTTTTCGTTTCCGTAACTGAAACTAGATATAAAATATAAATTCAATTTTTACTTGCGTGTATTCGCTTAGAGATACGCTCGTTGCTTTCGGCGAACTTCGGACAAATTCGTGTTTCAAACTATTTGAGTTGGGAACTTTCCCTATATTCAGCCATCTACTGTTTCGATCATAATATAATTTGCTTACCAAAGTTGCAGGTGGTCGGTTCGGGTTATTTCTTAGTTACATTCAAATTTCATCAAGCATATTCATCTTTTAACGAAATAACTTAGAAACGTAAATAAAAAAGTACGATCATTTGTTTTCTAATGACTACATTGCTATTTAAGTAGATTTGTTTTTACCCAAAACGCGTCTGATTTCAATCTAAAAGTAGCTTTATAAACTTTTTTGTTATACAAGTTTAATAAAGAAAAGATTTCAAGTATTTAGATTTTCTCGAGAGCCCTGAATAGGAAGAACGGAACTTCGTGCCAATAAAAAGTTTTTATTTGACATTCAATATCGACTTGGAAGTTGGAGCCGTTAAAAAAACATTCAAGGTTGAATTGAGCCGGTAAGTATTATCTGCCAGGGAAAATTGTTCTTAAATGTTCTGTGTATTAGACATTATGATATGTTTATTAGGCTGATACAACTTAGACCACTGAGAAACACCTATTTTACTTGTCCTGTTTAACTAATTAAACTATACTAGCTGTTTTATAACGTAAACCACACTAGTATTTATCAACATATCGACGCAAGAAAGCGATTTTGTCGTATCTCGAAAAATTGCGAAATAGAGTTTTATACACCATTCGATTCAGAAAAAAATACCACATCGAATGATCTCAGTTTCATTTTTCTACGACTATTTTTTATTTAGATACGACATTGAGATTTACCTCAATTTTTCTGAATCAAAACGAAAATAATGTTGTAACTAACCCAAAATTCGCGTTTTATTATGTTAGGATACATACAACATAATTGCTGCGTATACTTCACAGATTACGACATATACCTCGGCCGAAATGCATTACTTGCAAGGAGTTACACCCTTCACAGCGCACTACAATATAAATTTTATTTAGTTACAGCAAAATTGCCGCTCGGGATTTACATGCCAACTTGAGATATTACCAAGTGCTCATTCAGCAATTTACGTTATTTCTACAATTACAGCACTTTACAGTGTATTTTTCTATTAAAAAAATGTACTTAACCCATTTTAAAGGAATTAATATTTTGGCTACTAGAATATACGTGGCATTCGTTTCCCTGTCCCCCGCGACCATTCGCAGATGCAGCGCGTACGGCTTATTTGTCATTCGGCGCTCGACCGCCCAAGTGTGAATGCGATTACGTAGTGGAAAGACGACTCCTTATGTTCGTGTTTAATGTGATATTTGAACATCATAACAGCCCATTAATACACCACTGCAGGGACGGGCGTCCTACCGTGACGGAGGGATACTTGGCCTACTAATACCACGCTGGCCAGACGGATTGGTATAGGGTTTAAATTCAAATTTTCCTTCTTTTTATTTCGCTAGGATAATATTCAGAAATAGTCCCTTAGTCGGTTTTTACGACACCCATGAAATGAGATGGGGTGATGACATATTGTATTCTTACTCCGTCACCGTCACACGGAGAGAGAAGGCATACGCTAAAGAATTTAAAACCAAAATATGATAAAAAAGTTAAAGATATTCTGGAAGAAACAGACGATGAAGATAAACAGTAATTCAGATCATCTGTTTCTTCTAATTTACGACCATTTCTTAGAATTGCCCTAATTTTTAGTATGATTTGTCACGTTCCATTTACTTTAGCTAAAGTGGTTTTAAGAAGTATTAATCCAATGAAGCTTTTTTTTATTGTTTGTTTTTATTTTGTTTTGCGTATAGGCCTGAAACTCTGTTTTTACATTTTTAATTACAATAAATAAATTCGTTGCTTAACATACCGCATTTTGTTTGTGTTCCGCAAATTAAGTAATACTACTTACAACAAAAAACAAAACCATGATAAATAAATATATTCATATAAAACAAACTAACATTTATCATTTAAAACTTTTAAATAGATACAGCAAGTTTGATAACAGTCAATTAGAAGAAGTTACTGATGGTCTAAACATTTGCTTTTAAGATACAGCATAATCAAAGTTTATATTTTAATAATCAAATGATGTATCTAGTATTAAATCCAAATACAATAATCTTAGAATGACCGGTTAAATTGCAAATGGAAGGTTTTATTTTAAAATTTCATCATTGAAAATATGATAGTTTTAAGTCTACTAGTTTTCATATTATGAATTTTTTAAATAGTTTTTTAGCTCTGGTGCAAAATTGCATTTTTCGAGATACAACAAGATCGCTTTCTTGCGTCGATATATTAAATGTTACTACAAAACCACTTTGTCAAAATAACAGATTTATTATAAAGCATATTATACATTATACGATATATTATATTTACAAAAGCATAAAATACCACTCCATCATAATACTTTGTCACACTAGAAAATAATATAGTCGGTTTGTTACAAAAAGAAAGACATTAATATCGGGCTCTCAGCGTGGAGTGAAAAGTCGAGAGTTCGTCTAGACAGGGGGCGCTACAGTAAATACAGAAGGGACATTATTCAAACCTAAGTAAAGAAGAACCCATTCAATTATACTTGATTTTTTGAGTTCCGTATCTTCTCAATGTCAAAGCAGTTTTCTTGTAGAGCCTTGTTCAACAATTTTAATTATAAATTTTTAATTGTTATTTAACAATATTCATTTTCCAATATAAGTAATAACTTTGCTAGTTTCCAGTAATTACTCTTGGTACCGAGACAATTAAAACTGCTACCTTTCTCCGCAGCTAAGATATATGATATTAAAATTTAAAAAAACAATGGTTTTTCTGGAAAGTAAGGTATACATTATTACTTGCGTTGTGATAGACTTGGGATAGCACTAACATTATACTAGATTTTTAAACAAACATAACTCATAATAAAGTAAACCAATTTATTTGCTCTAATTTACATAAATTGTTATTTTCTTCCAAAAATATTTATTATTCATTGCCTTATTTCTCGAGTCTATAAAATAATATAATAATAAGTTATCATTGGCACTATTTTGACGTATCTTATTGTCGGACATCTCTGGTGTAATCAGGATCTGCTATCGAGTCTTTGTTGCCAGACCTTTTGTATGTATATTTGAAGGGCCTTTGTGAAGGTATCTGTCTAAATAATTCAATGTCGAACTTTTTGGAGGGTTGGGACGTGGCATAGATATCCTTGTTGCTTTCAATCGCGTGATATTGTAATGCTTACTGTGATTTAGATTTATTTCCTGAACAGAAGGTTTGTTTTGAGAGGAAGCCTTTCATTCCAAAGTTTGAGGTAACTTTGTTTTTGTTTAGAAAGCAATCAATTGTATTAAAGTGAGTCTAATCAAATATGATTCGGTGAGGCACTTTGATATTTGACCGAAAAGCTTATTTTATTTACTTGTAGTTTTAAGACTCTTATTACTTCGAAGGTCAATTGGTAGTAATACGATTTCACACTACAGTAAACTAGTTGCTGTCTTGAATTATTCAATGACTACTAAGCAATATAAATATGTCCTGCAAAATAAACTTATAAATTATTTTTATTACAATTTCCCTTTAAATAAAACATTAGGATTCAAATAAAAATGAAAACAATGAAATTCGACGCAAAATTAAACAATACATTTTACACCTTCAACATTTTATTAAATAGTTAAGAAAGCATACCATTTTTCAAGAGAAAATATCTATTTAAGAAATGTTTCTGTTTTAATTAGAGCTCACTACACACCTTCATTAAGTCAACAATAAAACAATCTTCTTTGGTCCGTAAAGCGGCGAACATAGCCTGAGAGCCTGTATCGACATTCCACATCAAACGGTTATACAAGGCGAGCCACAAATTTTTACAGCACCCTAAAGTTGCGTACACATAAGTGATGTAAGAAATAAAATATATTAAAAGAATACTCCTTTAATAACGCAGGTTCGAATGACAGAATTTTTATATATTATTATTTGTTTTATAATATACTAGCTGATGCCCGCGGTATTAGCCGCTTAATTGTTATTTTACACCATAAACTACCTATATTCCAAATTTCATCAAAATCCATTTAGTAGTTTTTGCATGAAAGGGTAACAAACATCCACCCATCCTCACAAACTTTTGCATTTATAATATTAGTATGGATAACAGCCCATTAATGTCCCACTACAGGGACGGGCCTCCTTCCTTGACGGAGGGATACTTGGCCTTCTAATACCACGCTTGCAGACGGATTGGTATAGGGTTTAATTTCAAGTTTTCCTTCTTTTTATTTAGTGAAGATAATATTCACCTTATTTGTTAGGCACTAAAGTGACACACCTTTGCTTATCCTGAATCCTGACGTTATCACAATTTGGCGGGAAAATAAATAGGTTTGTACAGGACCCTCGGTGCGCGAGTCAGACTCGCACTTGACCGGTTTTTTAAGCTGTGGGGTCTGATATATCTAGAGAGCTTAAATTCGTAATTCAACTGTCAAAAAATATTTTCCCGCCAAAATTCTGTGACGTCACAACTCATCTGTCAAAATTCTATGACGTCACGGGTCACGTGACCAAAATTCGATGACGTCACAGGTACGTGACCTGTGACGTCATAGAATGCTTTCCCGCCAAAATTCTATGAAATCAAAATATAATATGATTGCTAATAAAAAGTAGCCTATGTTCTTTCTCAGGGTCTAAAGATTGTCTGTACCAAATTTCATCGAAATCCGTTCAGCCGTTTAGGCGTGAAAGAGTAACAGACAGACAGACAGAGTTACTTTCGCATTTATAATATTAGTATGGATTATATTTGAAATTTTGCGCTTGCTAGTAGTTAACCGCCTCGAGAGAAAACTAAATAAGACAGACAAGACTTCGAAAAGTGCGTATATCATAAGTATCCCAAAATGGAAATCTTTGCATTAATGAGTAATAAAATTGTAACACTTATGTCTAAATCTTTTTTATGTAGATTAATATACATTTTTAAGGACCATGTAAATGTGTTGTCTATTACCCGTTGAACAATATTTCCTTTGTTTAGGATTTAATGCAGGAATTTAATGTAATAAATAAAACTTCAATAAAAAAAAACGTCTTTGTTCAACAAACTCTTTAAAATTAAACATGACAGAAAAATAAATACTTATTTTTACAATAGTTTAAGTCCGCCTGTGTGTACATAGACTAAGAGTTCCTCCCACAAAAGATACAATTAATGTTTTATCACACCCGGGAAGGCTCATAAAACTCGCTTTTTATAAGTTCCTCTTGGTATATAGGTGATTTAAATTGCTTCTTTTGTGGTTGAAATGAAAGGGCGCGTGATGACCATGGCTTCCGTTGCGTGGGTGGTATGTATGTGTGGCATTCACTTGTATGTATGGGTGTTCAGACTTTATGGGGGCAGGTTTATGATGTAAGTAATTAATTTAATTAACGCCTTTTTATTAACGAGCCTTTTCCGGTGTGGGTTGAATTATTGTCGGAACAGTTAATAGGTAGCTTGTGGTTTATTTATTTAGAAAGTGATCCTTTAACCTTACAGGTGTCCACATCCTCAGAAAAAACACTGGCAAAATAAATAAATACAAACCTTTTGACCTGCTTGATATATTGTCCTCCCCCACTGCATGGACTCTTCTCTGGATATTAATAGACTGTTATGAAGAATTAAAATAAAATAAGGAAAATGAATTTAAATAATGAACCAAAATAAACACACTCGGTCACCGTTAATACTCGTAGGTAAAAGAACTATGTCCCTCCCGTAAGCTCTCTCCCTCGAGTCTTTGTGATCTCATTCCTTGACGTGGTACACAAAAACTGAAGCGTATTTCTTCCAAATTCAATCAAAGCTAAAGTTTTTTCTTTCCCTAAAGACTTTATAAAAAGGAAAATCTTATTCTCAAGAGGTATTTCGTTCCGCCTCTGTTGCGTTTGTGTTTTCTGCAATTATTTCTTGTTTACCTGTATTTTATTTTAAATTTTAATCGGATTTTGTTGATGTTTGTATAAAAGCACAGATTAAATCTTGTATTCCTGTAATGTGTCATGTTATATAGGAAAACGTATCCTTTAGATTTATTTTACTTCGCGTGCGTGCGTAAACATAATTAAAAAAAGTGTTTGTGTACATTTCGGCTTGTGTGACAATCTGACGTTTAAATTACTATTTAAGGTTTGTGTAGATTGTAGCTTGTGTAAAGGGCATGTGTGATGACGTTTCATGTCCAAGGGGCTCGGAGAAAGATAAAATAAGAATCATCATCATCATCATAACAGCCCATAAATGTCCCACTGCAGGGACGGGCCTCCCGTGACGGAGGGTTACTTGGCCTACTGATACCACGCTGGCCAGACGGATTGGTATAGGGTTTAATTTAAAATTTTCCTTCTTTTTATTTCATGAAGATAATATTCACGGATAGTTCCTTAGTCGGTTTTTACGACACCCATGGAATGAGATGGGGTATTCTTAGTCCGTCACCACAAGTAGAAAAAAAAGAATAAAGAAGAAAAAAAAGAAAGAAAGTGTGTCGTAAAAGTTAACTTAGTGAGAGTAATTATTTTTTTGGAAATTGGTGAAGTATTGACTAAACAAGGCTACCTACACCTCTGGACAAACCTGGTCCTTGGCATAAGGTGTTTAGTAATAGTTGATCTCAGTTAAATAGTTTCCTTTTGTTATTAAGACCTGGACCTGTTATCATTAGGCTCTTACTGTTGAAAATGAAAAGTTGACAGGTTGGCTTTCAAAACTATTATTATTGTTGGCGTGAAGCACAATTTTATAGCAAAATAAAAATACACATTGCTTCGTCACACAACTAATAAGTTACAACGTATTCCAACTTACTACAGCAATAATACAAAAGGTTCTCGTTTTTTCCACTTTTGTTACGGAATACTAAGCATTAAACCGCCCAAAGCTATAATAAAGTGGGTAATTTAGACGTTGTTTACGATTTTGTAGGCGGTCGGAACACGCATGTTGCCAAATTAACTCTTTGAGCCGTAGTGAGTACTTAAAAATACCAAAATAGTGATATAGATAAAGTTAGCATTACTTTTTATATTAAGTACATATTTGTTGTGGTTATTATCTTTCAATGCAAAGATTAATACTGTACCGTGAAGACTTTGCATAAATTAAAACGGCGTAGTACAATTATAGGTCTCTTGAAGAAGAGGCCGTCTATATCGGTACCACAGCTATGGCCACTTCTTCCGTCTCCAAGCAGTAGTCTTAAAGTTACACTTTAATTAGGGAAAGGTACAGACATCAAGTGAAGCTAAAGGGGTAAGGAACATAATAGTGCGTCAAAAATGATGCAAGGAACATAATGAACATAGCAGCTGCTTAGCTGTGCTCATTGACCTTATGGTGAGGGATTTTGTACTTTTGAACATTAAATATATTTGTGTTGAAGACAAATTTCTCGTTCGCCCTTTTTAGTTATAAATTACATTTATTCAAAACTATTATAATTTTTTAATTATTTTGAAATGTAAGAATTTTGATTACCTAACTAGTTTTAATAGTTTTATTTTCCGATTTTCTCCTATTTCATGAATAAACTAATTTTCTAACAATAATTTATTCCCTAGCTAGAAATCGTTATTCAAGCAACAATTCCATGCCAAATAGTTACCGTACAGCTTAGTTATTAACCTACTTTCTATTAACTTACGAAATTCCTACCAATTAACAAATAATATTTCCTGAATTCAGTTCCGATTTCGTGTTTGGTTATAATGTATGTAGTTTATATAATAAGCAGTTAGTAAAGTTTGCTTTAATAACGATTATGGTGAACTGTGCGATGGTTTGGTGCAGTGCGACAATGTTGCGGGACAGACGCAGCAACCAAACTTGGGAACTTGCTAGATTTATTGAGGAACTTATATTTTATATGTTGTCGATATTTATTAAAAGTTAGAAGTTTTGTTTACATATTTAGTCTATTTACAAATATTGTCGAATCGTTAGGTAGTAAGTTTGCTGCGTGCACTCATAGTTTGTTGTTGAAGCATTTGCAGTTTGTACATGTAGTGACGCTTGTCCTTGTGTAAGTATTTTGCGTGTCTCCATTGTTCTTCTTTCGAGGCTAACTGGTTAAGCTTTATAAAGATAAAGTTGAGTATACAATTTATAATAGAGTTTACATATTAAATATTAAAGTAAAATATTTTAGAAATATTTTTAATGGTTTTCTGTTTCGAAATTGAATATCTTCCAATTTCTCATTCCGTTCGATGAATTAGTGATTTGCCGTTTTAAAACGATTAAAAGCACACGATTCCGGTTATTTCAAAAATATAAAAGAAAGAATAAAAACAAAAGCATTTTTAGTATAAATACCATCATGTTGTCTAAATTGTGCCATCGTAGTCGGAGTAATACATTTGATTTTAACGAAAGCAATTCGTTGATGGCACTTGTAAAGGAGAGCCACGCCCAAGTCGTGTCAGGCTGAGTTAGGTCGGTTTACATGTTTAAAAGCCTTCAAGAGAGATTGGGAAAGAAAAAGTTATGTCGAAGATAAATGGCATTTGTCTCTACTTAATAAATGTTTTATACCAGACGTACTTTTTTTTGAAAAATTAAAAATGTATTTTTTTTTGTAATGTGGTAAACTTTTTTTGGGATAAGAATAAGGTCGTCTTTGACTAACAGATGAATAGTTCAAAATAATTGTTTCTCTTACTTAACCAAGTATTTAAGCCACGATGATCAGCTACAAGAAGATGCAATAGAACCGTACCTCAAGTTCTAGAATCCCTCCATTCAATTCTGAAAAAATAAAGATTACGATATTAGGATCAGTGTTTAATATTATTATTACAAACTATAATAAGTCTCACACTCAGTGTGGTGACGGAGTAAGAATACAATATGTCACCACCCCATCTCATCCCATGGGTGTCGTAAAAACCGACTAAGGGACTATCCGTGAATACTATCTTTATGAAATAAAAAGAAGGATAACTTGAAATTAAACCCTATACGAATCCGTCTGGCCTACGTGGTATTAGTAGGCCAAGTATCCCTCCGTCACATGGGAGGGGGCCCGTTCTTGCAGTGGGACTATAATAAGTAACTTTATTTTAGAGAAAAAAAACTACATAATAATGTAGGTACATAATAATATTTCTTTGTAATATTTTCATAACAGGTTGATAATAATTATTAAAACAACATTGTTGCTATTGTCTTTAAACCGATTAATTTACCTATTACAACAGAATATTACTCGTATTAAACTTTTTATGACAGATACTACCTGTTTACTTGCTATTAAGCTACTATTATTATAATGGAATACTTATTTCAGGCTAAGATTTATAAATAAATAAATTAATACAACTCTCTTTTTTTAAAGTTCACTTTAAGCACAGCAGCAAGCATAAAGTACAAGTAACATAACTATAAAGCAATCGTGTGTACAGAATCATACAATTACCAGTCGATTGCAATAGCATGTGCTCGTAAGATCTACATGTCTCACAACACACTACTAGCGACTTAATCGTCTCCATTATGCGTATCCAACTAGGTACTGAACCAAGCATTCAAGCTAACATAATTGTCTTACGAACTAGGCAATATTGAAGTCATATTGATTCTACGATTGACTCTGTTTAGAAATTAGAACTATACTCTATTTTATGTTCATTCTTGAACAACAAAGTGTGCCTCCTGGACCTATAGTATTTATCGGAAAGAGATTGATAAGCATATTCTGTCTAAACGTGGAGATTAAAGTCTTATCTCTCTTAGACAAGCATGGAGTATACTCCATGCTTGTCTAAGAGAGATAAGACTTGACAAGCAAAGGCTTGTTCAATATATATATGAGACTAAATAATAACTCAACTACGTAGGTAAAATGCCTATACAAGGATATTCCTTTTTTATTGATGAAGCAAATTTTGAAATACCCCTTTTATTTAATTCTCTTGATATCATTAGGCATACCGAACCTGTAGTCCGTCCGAGGAAAGAGGACATTTTTGTTGTACGAAAATATCTACAAACATGGTCTCTACTGGCTTAGGTATTTTTATTCTTTATAATCAGAAATTAGGTCTTAATTAATATCAGAAGTACACGTGTAAAGGACAAACTTCAACCTCAATCATTCTTTAATAAAGTGTCTGACCCACTCAGTTCGTGTTATGAAAGTGGCATATGCATAAAGCTAGCCATGTCTGGTGAACAAATGTAGTACTTAAACTGAGTTATCAAGCTTATTAATGCTAAGCGGCTTACACATTAAATAGGCAGTCATTCATTTTACTGCATAGTTCCAAAATTGTTCGTAAGCTGCGCTAGATTACTGCCATAATATACTATTCGAAGGGTGCAGCTATTTACTAGATGAACGTAGTAATGTATTTTAACTGTTTTGTTTTTCATATAAAATGTAAAATTAAACTTAAACTCGCATTATCGTGGTAACCTGAAACAGTCGACCTATGTAGAGTTCAATATTATTCTTATTACTACATTTAAAAAAAATAATATATGGTGACATACTTAAATATAAAATATTTTCATCACCAATAGATCGATTAAGTCGTTTAAAAAAAAGTACCAGTAAAAATTATTCGATACAATATATTATTATGTTCAAACCGCCTGGCTAGATCTTTATTAGGAGATTAAAATTCCTTTCCAGCAAAGGAGGTGCCTTTCCCCGCAGTGCAATATTAACGAGCTATTTATATAGTTCTATTGGCATAATGAAATAAATTGCAAAACATACAAGCATAAGAGCCAGTAAGGGTTTATAAATCTGTAGTAAAGAAATAACTCCTTTCTCTTTATCAGGTCGCTTATCTCCGCTACAGTGGGACCCCAACTTAGTTTATTCAGTGGTTTCGTGCCGAGCCCTAATAAAATCAATCTGATTACTATATTCGTATATGATAACAATGGTGCCCAGATCGTCCGCCGTGATATGAAGCGAATTATGAACTAAATATCGGTTTTTGTTAAAGTATTCTAGTTTTGTATAATATAAATGAATTTTAAAATTGTTTAGTATTTCGTAGAATGGTGACAATTATTTTACAAAATATTCATCATTATTAAATAACAACATAAGGCTAGATTATTCTAGTGCCTAGTATAATATGAGTTCTAGTGTTATTTTTAGATTCTCACAGCTTATTTAATATAAACTCATCTTTCCTAAACACTTATCGTATTATGGTGGAGTAAGAACACATCTAAAAAAATCAAATGGGTTACTAACATGTTGTCATCCCTTATATTACTTTTACTAACATTAAAATATAGTTAACAGGTCCCCATAAATTTTGGAATAACCCCTTGGTCTATTTTATTTTTTTAATATTAGTTTTAGTTCCTAATTTAAATGACTTAAACGTTTCATATTTATAAACGATAAGTATTTTATGTTCATTATTCATAGTAACCTTGTTTTATTATTAGGAAAATAAACTATTGCATAAAGGAGTTATTAAAGTGCATAACACATTACACATAAACTGAATATGAATATTGGTTTGTTCGTAGCGACGCACATCACATCCTGAACACGTATGCAATATGTGATTCTAGGACAGCGGAAATTACGTAGAAAATCTGCGCCAATGCAGGATATTGGATGCGACGCACTAGTATTAATAGAGTCACACTTATAAACAACGATATATCAATTATTAATATATTTTATGTATGACTTTTAATTGTGACTTTAGTCGATTATTACGTTTATTGACAACAGTCACATAAACACTTGTAAATAGGTACATGTTTTCGATACAAAAAGGTAAAACATTTCGTTCCTATATTTTAAATTTGTTCATTAGGTAATTAAGTATTGTGATCTCATCCATATACTCATTCTAATTAATTTAGCCTATTGCGGTTCACTGCAGGTCATTCAGTAGTCTCTTTTATCACTTTTAAATACACACACACTAGTTCTTCGTATTCTACCTTCACTCAGACTCAACGACATTTTCAAAGTTATGTATGGTAACCTAGTTTTGGGATGTCTATTAAGCCTAAGGTCAAGACAGTTGACGAGTAAATTGTAAGCGCCTAGCCATAAGTCTATCGATTCCATTCGCTCGCAATATTATTTAAAAGCTAATTAAATACTTATTGATGAAATGGCTTTTAATAAATCTATTATTGCATTAAAAATATATATGTTATTTTAAACCGCGTACTAACAGAATTCAAGATAAATATAATAATAGTAAAATTTAACACGACGAATGCAGTACTCACCACGAATACTGTAAGCAGTAATTATTGTCAGATTTATTGACCCAAATATCTTAATAGCCACGCTATTGTTTTTACTGCGTTCAACAACCAATACCTAATAGTAAACGTATTTCTTTTGTTCTAAAAATATAATGTAAGTGTGTAAATAAGAATAATAATAAAAACTGATATCAAAACTTGACGTAAATGTCATGTGGCCATTTTAATTTGTCAGGAGATGTTGTTTGTACAATATTACAAGTCCAAATTCTGATGCAATAAAATATCTTCTTGGCATATCATTAGATTATAGTGTTTACATTGTTTTCTAGCTCCGTACTACATGAAAAGAAAACGTTATCTATAAAATCCAGTCTGTTGGTTATCAAATCTGGTTTTTCTTTTTATCTCTCTAGTTTTTATTTGACATATCTGTGCACTTTTTACCAGCTCTTCGTGTTAGGTACGGGAATAATAATAGAGGTTACTTGTGGTAATAGCACATTGACTTGAGTTTGGCAGTTTTTTTTAATAATTTTACTATAATATAACTAATAATGTAACAACACTTATACGTTAAGTAAGTTGTATGAACCCAATAAGGATACACAATATGTATGAACCAATAATAAGATGTAGGGTGAATAAGACTCATATTAATATAAACACGGTGTTGATTATATTATTCACTTTTCGTTTGATCTCCAAATAAAATATCTAAATAACGATAAACAAAATTCATCAGATCTTTCCAGTTATTTTAAAATTTTATACTAATGTAATTTATTTAAAAGTATAAATATACATATTTCTCAATGTACGGAATCCATAAAATATAGTTAATGTTTAACTTATAAATAGTAACAGACAAAATCTGTTCAGCACAACGCCGCGTGTGACCCCACTGTTGACTTAACTCACATACTATAATACAAATACTTGCGCAAACATTACTCTAATGTTTCCGTCGAGTGTTCGTGTTTCTTTGCGTAATGATAATATTTATTTAGTTTTGTTGCTATATTTAAATTTTGTTTGATATACAGGGTGGTTTTTATTTCAAGATAGTCGTAAGTACTACTTTTGGTTCTTTATTAGTTTAAGTTGGGAGACGAGCAAGCGTAATGTTAACTCATTTTGAACATCTCTAAATTCAGAAAACAGCCAAGCTGCTTCTTACTACTTCTATTTTTTGATATTATAATTTCTTACTCAACCCGGCGCGGGCGCTGCGCTCAAGCCCGGTGCTGGATAAGGTTGAACCTTTAAAACGGACCACTTTGTGTCGACACTCCTAGTAACTCTCCCTTTGCCAGTGGGTTATAATAAAATATGCAATTCACTAGAAAACAGTTGTTGTCTTTTTAAGAAATAAAACAAGTTAGTTTCAAGTGTTACTTTGACGATATCCAAAGCGTCATTTATAATAGATTATTTTCTTAGCAATTTATTAAATAGACGAATAATGTATTTTTATGAAATAAAGTAAATATTTTTTTTTCCATAATGAAAACTTATATGTCTTGTGAAACTATGCATTATGCATATTATTATTGGATTTGAGAATTAAGGCAAATTATATAATATTTCGTATTCGTTTTCTTAAAGTTTAATTATATTAAATTTAATTGTAACAAAATCAATCAGCTAAATTTGAAAAAAAACATAATATTTATTACCATCATCATATTTTTTTGTAATATCTTCGAAACAAAGTGTTGTAAAAGAAACCCATCCTGTATAATGTAATTTAAGACGAAACGATAACATGACTTATAGATTTACAAAGCGTAATTTTTCAAACATTAAACATGTTTTATTAAATCCGTAATATTGTGAATATTTGTGAAGAGGAGCATAAGATGTTTGTTCAAGTCAAATACGTTTGAAGTGATCTTGATTAGACTTTACTATAGGTAAATAAAAATTGGCGAGAGCACACCCCTAAAGTCAACAATTCGTGGAATAAAAGACTTATTAGATATTTCACCAACATTACTTGATCACAAAGCAGAATCAGAAGAAGCTGAGTTAAATAATTATATTATTAAAAATAATAAAACAATATTTAAAAATATAAATTTAAATAAGTTAATCATAATGTATAAAGAAAGTAAAGTAACTAAATCTGAAGGCCATACTCGAGTTCAATGGGCTGTTGCAGCGATTGGTAAGTGTTATTATTTTATATTTTAATCATTTTTTTATTTTAGATCAAATATTTTTTTAAACTACATCTCTAAACAGTAAACAAATAATTCTGTTGCTTTAACACTATTGATTGATTGATTGATTAATCTTTAGTAAGTTAAGTTACAAATATTAATATTTCTATTTTAGTTACTACTACTGTGTTCACCTATGGATTACAATGCGGTTGGATATCACCGATGTCCAAAATATTGCAGTCTGATCATTCACCGGTGGGCAGGCCTCTTACAGATATTGAAATATCTTTGATTGCTGGAATTCCGTCTTTGTCTGCCATGGCCGGTATTATAGTATTATCATTCATTGTGGATACTTTCGGAAGAAAATATACCGTCATAATTATGGCTGCCATACAATTTGTAAGTACTTAGATTTACTCCTTTTATTTTGTTTTATCAAACAACTCATTTTTTTGTTGCATAGTTTCATTCTACAAATCTTAAGTTAAGTATCTAGATGGATAATGGTGGATGATATTCTAAGTGTAATTTTTTTTTTTACTTTTCGCGTTAGGCAAACTTGTACACAACTTGACTTTCTTTTGAAATCATCAATGTATTAGTTACCAGCCTAGGATCAAGCCAATTATTTAGAGCGCAAGCAAATAATTGTAATATTTGTAATTTATTATAGATTAGCTGGATTATAACGCTTTGCCCCACTAGCATGACCAGTTTGCTAATTTCAAGACTATTCTGTGGTTTCGGTGCTGGGGGCTGTTTCACCGTAGTCCCTATGTATATTAAAGAGCTGAGTCAAGACAACATCAGAGGAGCTATAGGATCAATGGTCATGTTGAGCCAGAATATTGGAATCCTAATGATGTACATATTTGGAGCTTATCTGGACTATTACACAGTGTTATACGTAGTTGTAGGAGTACCTGTGGTCAATATTGCAATGGCACTCAGGATTCCCGAATCTCCTGCTTTCTTGATCAAAAAGAGTAAATTTGAGGTAGGTCTGCCTAAATTTTTGGTGTTAAATAATTAAGTAACACCTGCAGCATATTTATTAAATAATAAATGTTCTAGGGATCATAACCATTAAGACCAAAGCGTTTCACAGAAATATCAGTATAGGTTTGATCTTGTCGAGGCAGATCGGATCTTCGTTTATAAAAGGTTGTTGCCAAGTATTTGTTATTCTGCTTTGTCGATTTTTAGTTGTAATCAAGCTTAAGATGCATGGACAATATTGTCTATTCGTATTTTATGATCTTTCTTTTTAACATAAACATAATTTTCAGGAAGCTGCATCAACTATTGCATATTTACGAGGCTTAGATGTAAACCACAAACAAGTGCAGTCAGAAGTTGATTCAATCAAAAAAGAAGATGAATATTTCAACTCTATTCCTAATATTTCCTGCCTTGCTATTTGTAAGTACACTTGAATAGAAAATAACAGTTTGTGTTGGATACTTAATTAGAGTTAAAATACTTCAGTCGAAGATAAATTCGCATCTTGTCAAACATGCATTACATTTTTTTTGCTTTCCTTGGTGTACTTAATAATCAAACATTTATGTTTATTAAATTTTATGTTTTTAGTTAAGGACAAGGCATGGCGCCGAGGATTTATAATCATGTACATAATCATTTGTATGCATGCATTAAATGGTTCATTTTCTATTATAAATTACGCGTCAATCCTTCTCGCCGATTCTGAATTGAAAATAAGCCCTGAACTACAAACCTTAGCTGTTCCTGTGTTCTTGATACTTGGCTCATTGATTCCTATGACTTGCGTCGATAAATTAGGACGAAGGGTAAGAAGTTCATTATTTTTAATAATTACGATACAAAGAATACTTATACAATTATACAACATAATAATATATTTAATTCGGCAAAACAGCGATTTTAATATCTGAGTGAAGTTAACAAATTAAAATTCTGAAGTAGGAGGTCGAGCCTATCAGAGAGTTTTTTAACTATCCTTATCAAATCTGATTTCTCTTACTAATATTACAGTAATTTAAACTATATATTGATTATCTCAGGACATGAGATATAGTAAAATAAAATATTTTCAAATTACTATTATTTTTGCTTCAGGTACTTTTAGGTACAGCGTTTTTAATAACTGCGCTTACTTTCACTGGACTTGGCTCGACTTTAGTCCTACGAGAACACGGATGGTCTACTCCTGGCTGGATTCCGGTTGTGCCCCTCCTGGTCGCAGTATGCTGCCATGGTGCTGGTGTCTCGCCCATACCTTTCATTGTCATGGCTGAAATGTTCAACTTCCAAGTAAGTACTTCACTATCATTTTATCAAATTTTCTAAAGTATAGACTACCAAAAAATATGAGTAATTTAAAACAGGCTTAGATTAGAATTTTTTACAAACGAAAAATTATGGATTGATTGTTACTGCCTTGGGGTATAAGAAGGGTGTCACTTTTCGTTTTGATAGCCTTGCTTTTCAGCAGTAACTTTGTTTGATATTGCTTACAATTTAGCAAAATAATTAACGGAAGTAAAAGCACACAAAATATTTTAGAGTAACAACGTCAAATATTTTTTTTATTTTTATACATAATATTTTAATTAAATTTTTAGATCAGAGCGAAGTTAATGGGTTGCCTGAGCTTCCTCGCCTGGTTCCTGAACTTCGTCCAGCTGATCGCTTTCACTGCCATTACATCTACGTCTGGTGCTCATGTATCATTCTTCATGTTTGGCTGTTTCAATATCATTGGTGCTGCCATAGTTCTACTATTTCTACCAGAAACTGGAGGGAAATCAATTGAAGAAATTGAAAGAATATTAAGAAAAGATGACAATAAAAGTTCTGGCTAAACGATAGTAAAATAGAAGTAAGGGAATCATTGCAGCTACATGTTTTGTTACAATTTTGTTTGATATTTCGGCACAGCCTACACTGGGCGTGATCTCAATATGAATGCCAGTTAGGTAAATGAAATGTTTAATGTTAATAAGATAAGTTTAGTTCATAAATTAGATATGTTGGATTTGTAAATGGTAAAGTGAATAAAATAGGAAGCCAAACAAGTAAATGTCTGACGATACTATTAATTAGCTACTATTAAATTAGGACGGTTGGAAAATAAACACTATTTTCGTTTACTACTGTTTTATGATTTGCCAAATGTTATTTGAATAAATTAATTATAATTGTATATCAATATTATATAGTACTTCTCATTATTTATTAATTATTATGTGTCATTGAATATGTTTAATTTTGTACATACATTATAAAATAAATAAGACATTTATTTTAAGACCAAAGCAAATATTTTGGTAAAAATATGTACACACCTGTCTATCTCTTGATAATAAACCAAGAAAGTACGTAATAATTACATTATTTTGTTATTTTTTTACAATTTTACCCAAAACTTGTGTTAGCGGATATTTTTTTTAAATCTTAATTAGCCAAAAAAGGGCTTGATCACATTGTGAACATGTCTCTACTGTCTCTTACTTTGTAATTTATTTTTGACTATTCTTTCACTGCTTATAGTTCTTTACAAAGTTATTATTTGCAACATCTCCTAATCTAATACTTAATCAGTATGTCTAATTATAGTAAAATTGTCTATTTGTAGTCTTTATTAGGGTTGATTAATATTTCCTAATCTCGCTCTCACGCAAGCATTTTTAAAAATGAAATCTATAAAAGAGAGTTGCAGTTTTAGTATTTTAGTACTCCTCATTATTTAGTTATTATTATTATTAATTTATTTATTATTATTAAAACAGTATCTTAATGCTAGTTTACAATCTGAGTGTGTCTAGTTTAGTTCTTCATGTTCATATTCTAATACTAGCACAAATGAAATTAAGTCCGAAACTTTTATATGAAAACCAAACAAAGCTTAAGACCTGTCATAAAATTTTCCAAACACTATCTTTACTCAGATGTTCAATAAAGCAAATGTATATTTAGCAAAAATAGCATGATAATTGTATTGTTTAAGCAAACAAATCTTGAATGATTTCAGTTTTGTGTAATATTTATGTAAATTTGACGCACACCTCTAAAACAAACAACTGATAATATGGTACAAAAATACTAATTATTCTATCATAGTCACTTCCAACTACAATACGTATGCCTGTTATAAACTAAAATTAATTAAGTGCAGTTTTAAAATATTATCAAAATGAAGGATGAAATAGAGGGATCAAGTCCCGAAGGACATACGCGAGTGCAGTGGGCTGTCGCAGCTTTAAGTAAATAAATATAATCTTATCGTGTGTGTTCTGTTAAATTGTTGACAAGTCATATAATATCTGTTTATACTAAGCCCTCCTGGAGAGATTCTGATATTGATGAATTTTCAAGGTTACAGCTACATTGTCGCTGAGGTTTAGATATTTTTGACGATTGTGTACTCGGTTTTGAGGAGCTTTCAGCTCTACTCTAGCTTCTGTATAATCTTTAATGATCGCAAAACAAAATTCATCTAACATTACACCATAAATATTACACCAAAAGGCATATCAATAAGTTTTTCCTTATGAATTAAATAGACAATGAGCATAGCGAGTAACGTATTGTAATATTATGTAGGGTAAATTCAGATTACATCCGGGAATGGCATTTTTAGGTAAGTATCTGAATTTCGTTGGACGTTAAGCGACAGCAAATGCGGCCACTACACAGAAACAAGATGGGTTACTCTTACTTATCACAAACTAATCATTTATTATGTTTAACAAATATAATGGTAAGCAATAGTCTCTCAAATTCGGCGAAAGGTGTCGTAAAGTATGGATTACTCGTAGTACCAAATTTGAGTATATTACTAAAAGACATTCTTTGTATATTTGGCAAGGGAAACCGTCACCTTTTTCACCGGAAATTTGTTAAAAATTGTTTAAAGGGTTCATTTTTTTTCAGTTTCAACGACAGTTTTTACCTATGGACTGCAAACTGGTTGGGTGTCCCCAATGTCGAAAATACTACAATCAGTAAGCTCTCCTGTAGGAAGACCTATTACCAGTACTGAAATATCATTGATAGCAGGAGTACCTTCCTTGTCAGCAATGGCTAGCATTGTAATATTTTCACATTTGGTTGATAAATATGGAAGAAAAATTATCATCCTTATTATGGCGACGTTTCAATTAGTAAGTAACAAAATACTGTGTTACGAGTATGTGTAAAAATAATTAATTATGTTTTTTATAAACCATCTTATTCTTTTTAAATTGCTTTGGTGGCGTAGAAGTCAGTCGTAGGGTTCGTGAGTTTAAATCTCTCGTTGCTTTGTGTGCAATTCACAAAAGAAGTCTGGATCTAGAGTCAACATCTGGAAATCTTTTGTGTTAGTTATTAATATTTGTAAAAGTCCAGTGTTGCCAACACAGGAGATGATCACTGGTGCGGGAATTGTCTTTTTACAAAAATGTTAATATAATATTATTTACTCTTTTTTTAGGTAAGTTGGATCATAATAATATGTCCTGCAACTGTAAACAGTATCATCGCCGCAAGAATAATTGCCGGCTTTGGTGCTGGAGGGTGTTTCCACGTGGTCCCCATGTACATCAAAGAGTTGAGTCAAGACAACATACGAGGGACTTTGGGAGCCATGTTCATGATGTGCTCGAACTTGGGAGTACTCACAATGTATATTCTAGGAGGGTATTTGAACTACTACACCATCCTGTACATAGTTCTAGCTGTGCCAGTTTTTACGATAGTTATGGTGTTTAAAATTCCCGAATCACCTGCTTTTTTAGTCAAACAGAAGAAAATTGAGGTTTGTAATTTATTCATTTTCTAACGAATATTTTTTTTAGATGAAATTATAAGTATAAATTGCGTAGATGAATACATTTACCTCTTATGATATGTTTTAAGGCAGCTGCATCGACAATTGCATATTTACGAGGCTTAGATACTGACAATAAACAAGTACAAGCAGAAATCGTTTCGGTTCAGAAGGAAGATGAGTTTTTCAACTCAATACCAAATATATCATTCATTAAAATTTGTAAGTATGAAATCAAAAATACGTAAGGAAAACATTGAATTCTTAATTTAGCGTTAATTATAATTTATTTACATACATCAGTGTTGGACATAATATACAAGAGATGTACTTATAGCTTAATTAAACCAGACCAATCGTCACCACTTAAAATATTAAAATCTAAGCCAATTATCGATACTTAAAAATTAAACATGCTTGGTTCTAAGAATAAACTGAGTACTAAGAAAGTTTTATACGTGTTAAACTTTTCGACGTCCTTACATTGAATTTCAGACAGAGCAAATAATTTCTACGATCGACAAGTATTTATCCTGAGCCTGTATATCCTTTGTAGTAATGTTTTGGATGTTTGTAAAGTACTGCAAATTATTTCAAGGGAGAATGTTGTCTTTTTGAACAAATAATATAGAATTAATTAAGGGTAAAAGTAAATAATTTTAAAACCTAAATAATTGCTAAAAAAATAAATGATTTGTTAACTTCAAGTGGACTTTTGTATAATCTAATATTAATCATATTTCAGTTAAGGAGACAGCATGGCGTCGAGGTTTCTTAATAATGTGCGTAATCATGTCAACACACGCTATGAATGGTGCATTCTCTATCGTGAACTACGCATCCATTCTACTGGCTGACTCCGAAATAAATATTAGTCCTGAGCTGCAAAGTGTTTCTATTCCAGTATTCCTGATACTTGGAACACTTATTCCTATGAGTTCAGTTGATAAAGTTGGACGTAGGGTAATAATATAACTAGTTATTTATATATTTTTTCTTAATAAAAGTTAGTCACTTACAGATCAGATCAATTAATTATCAAAACAGATTACGGATATTTTTTTAAGAAATCTTTAATATTCTGTTAGCCTGTATAGCTAGGATTTTTGCAAACATAAATTAATAGTAATAAAGAACATTGTCGTTATATTTATATTTATTCAGGCTCATGACAACAATTTGAGCATTATAATGCGCGTTGTATTGGGAGTCATTGGGATTTGATCTTCTTGTTAGTTTTTCATACAAATGGGTAAGTAGTACGGTCAGCTGCAAATAAATCTGGGTTAGATTTATTTGCAACTGACCGTACACTAGAATAATGACACCAAGTAATTGATTTATGATCTTCTTCTTTGCAGCTACTTTTAGGTGTAACATTCATGCTATCAGCTTTATTATTCACCGGTCTTGGAGTAACAATGTTGCTTCGTGATCAAGGCTGGTCCACTCCTGGGTGGATCCCTGTGGTAGCACTCTTGTTGATAGTGGGCACTTTTGGTGCGGGAGTATGTCCAGTGCCGTATATCATTTTAGCCGAAATGTTTAATTTTCAAGTAAGTTAAACAAAATTAGAATACAATATGTCACCACCCCATCTCATCCCATGGGTGTCGTTAACACACTACGTTTACGTAAAATTTCAATAAATCGAAAAGCATTTACATTATCATAACGACACAATGTTTGGTAAAAATGTATCACTTTCTTTTAATGGTCTCAACTTCTTACTTTACCAGGGCCCACTCTTGAATTACTTGATAGAATTGACTCTTTGGGTAGGATAGACGACAATTTATACATCATCTGACACTGCTTAAAAAAATTCGGAATACCACACTGGCTAGATGGTCTGTTATAGGGTTTCATTTTATGTTTCTTCTTTGAGTTACTTTAGTGTTAGAAGCAAAGGAGGAAAACTTGTCACTAAACTGAATACCAACCTGTATGGCTAGCGCGGTGGTATCCTTTCAGTAGGACATGGCTTCTATAGGTATAATAAAACGTTACTTAATATTTGTATTTTGATTTTGATCTAATGTATTCATTATTTTCTATCTAGGTTCGAGCTAAATTAATGGGCTGCCTGAGCTTCTTGGCATGGTTCCTCAGTTTTACACAGCTACTCTCTTTCACCGCAATCACGGGAGCCTTCGGTGCCTACACGGCGTTCTTTGTATTTGGTTGTATCAATATCTGTGGGGCTGTCGCTGTTCTACTCATTCTACCTGAAACTGGAGGAAAGAGTATCGAGCAAATTGAAGAGGCATTAGGAAAGAAGAAAACTAAAGAAGATAAAGGATGTTCTTGAAGGGGAAGGATGTCCTATTTTATTACAAAGCATCATTGGCATTAGCTATATCAGTTTACGATTTTTATGATTTACAATACCTCGGTTGGTTTTTCAGTCAATAGTTATTGTATTATACTTAATGTAAATATTAAAAGACTTAAAACAAAATATTATAAAGTTTTATTTCCAACTAGTTCACTATGATGGTACAATTGGCAACAAAGTAAGTTATACTGAAATAATTATTTTTCACTCGCTGAAAAGGGGTGTAATGACAATTAAACAGTTACTTTTATGTCTACAAATCATCCTTTAAAACTCCAATAGTACGGTAATTCCAAAAAACAATAACGAATTCCTTGGTTTGTATGCAAGGTTAAAGAAAATAAACATAAACACTGTACATTCAGTATTATAGATCCTGCCGTTGTACTATGTCGCTTTCGGTAACAGACTTAGGTCATAACAACTTCGGCACTGTAACTTTTGTTGTGGATTATGGCAAGCACCTCAATCATCCTTGCACCTATAACCGTTTACCGTGACCGTCCTAACAAAGAAAATGTGCGGTCGCACACAATTACGTAAATGAGGAAGTTATCCTATCAATAATAACCAGAGGTCGGAATTAGGTAGAGTTATTCATGTACTTACACTGATTTCATACAGCGAAAGAATAAAGTGGATATGCTACAAATCCCGGGATTAATTAAAAAAATAGAAAAATATCCCACGATTTAAATAAAAAGTTACATATTTACTTTTACACACTTTAAACTACTTACTGCACGCGCGACGTTGCCACACTTACATCAATGACATCGGATGCTCGAAGTTGCAAAATTTGAACAAAAGGAAACAATAGCGGTAATGCGGAACACTGAGATTGTATCTCTTTCTAACGCATTCAAACTATATCTTAGCAATAAATCGGTTTATTGACACAGCTCATTCGCTTACCTCGGTTCGTCGAATGCGCACACGTGTTTACTATTGTGTTTTGTGTGGTGAATCCTGTTTGACGATCTTTTTCAATGTACAAATGGATTTTAGACGTTCGGAGAAATTCATTGAAGCCAGAAAATATTGAAAAGCTAATGGTCATATATTTTAATTCTCACAAAAGTTATACAGAGTCGGAAGCGAACACTTCAAATTTTACTGGTAATGAATCTGACAAGGAAAATGATTCCGATGGGCCGTTTGAATAAGGAAAACTTCCCGAAATAGGCTTATGAGAATTTGCTTAAGACTATTAATAATTTGTATTGTAAATTAATGTAAACTAATAAAAACTGTATGTTAATAAATTATCTTTGTTTTATTGGTCTAATTCTGAGGTTTTTATTATTATTTATTTGTTTGTTGGCCACACGGGATTGTCCATTAGAAATCCCGGGATTATTCATCAGAAATCCCGGGAAGGTCCACATTAATATCAACATTTCGATGCAAGTACATAAATAACTCTACCTAATTCCGACCTCTGATAATAACAAATATCCATGATACTGCCAATAAATCAAATCTGTGTGATTGGTTAGATAAAATAATATAACAACTTACTATAATTATTACAGATAATAGAACGCACTATGTAATAGGTTTGTATAAACATTATTTTCAAGTTCACGAATGATAATTACCTCAAACAATGATATCAGTAGGTACCAACATTGTACAGTCACGAGCAATAATATGTACACATTTTCAAATTTTCTAAACTATCTGCACGTTTATCTAGACATTACAATATCAAAATGAATTCGTAATTTAGAAGAGGTTCCGTACAGTTTTGGATTAATCTTCGAATTTTCAATTTTGGATTGGCAGAACTTTAGATAACTGGTTTACAAAATGCGAAAATGTGTACATATTATTGCTCGTGACTGTACCACAGATTCTACGCTCTGTGTTTAGGGTTGTACAATGTCTATAAATAAAACAATTTTATGTACTGAAAGGAATATTATGCGAAGATCAAAAGGCGTTATAAATAACGCTCAGCTTTTGACCTTTTAAACTAAGTTTACTTTAGATCTAGATTGAGTTGCAAGTAATAATTGTGTAACTGGTATAGTATAAGCATTACCGTGAATAATAATTTAAAAAACTTCTAACACATTTATAATTTTAATGATTATAAATTTATCTTGGTGTAGTTTAGGAATTCTAACACAGCTCCTTAACTTAAACAGTTTAAGTACTATTAATACAATCAATTGTCTTTAAAATAAACTAATTTGATATACGGTTTCTATAAGCAATAAAAAAAAAAATACTGCACGCAACCATTCTGTAACTATGCAAGTTGATCTTGATATAATTTATCCATTACAATAGTTATAGTGTTGCCAACACTGAGACTCTGATCACCAGACTAAACACCTACTCACTGCGTGTTGACATGCTTGTGTTTACTTTCAAACATTGTTATAATCCTTAGACAAATACTTAATCAAATATTTATTTAGAATTCTCCTTGACTGTGTAACTGATTTCTTACGTGGCAACAATATCTGTTAGAATATCTTTTTTTGTTATCAATGCTATTTCTCTTGTATTAGTCTAATTGAATCAGATGCTTAGGCCTAGAACCCTAATCTAGTATCACAAAACTAAAGGTTTCTATACACCATGGCTATGAACTAGGTAATCAGTAGGTACCTGGCAAAAAGTCGATCTGACAAAAAAAACGTCAAGACCTGCATAAGAAGGAACTGGACTAATTAAAGAAAATAAGTTGTAAGCAATTAATGAAGCTTAAATGAGTACTTTAGATACTTAGGCTTTAAACAAAATTATATCGAGAGAGGTAACAAGTAGTAGGTATTAATAGAAAATATTATAATATTACTAAAGAACATGCAATACTATCCAACAAATAGTTCTCCAACTCAAAACCACAATTAGAAAAACCATCAGGCCTATCAAAATATCATAATTATGCTTACTTTAAGCCAACAATACTGTATTTTAATTTACAAAGTATGTATCATGCAAACGTACGCCCACATCGCAAACAATAGACATATTATAAAACTTATTAACCATTTTATTATTTTTACTATCTATAAGAAAGCGAACGACTAACGTAGCGTTGTGAAGAAGTTAATTACTTAGTATAAAATAACGTTTAATATAAAATACTAAGTGCCATTTAGTGTTATTTAAAATGGTGAACGAAAAAGAAGAGCTGAAATCAGAAGGACACACTCGAGTTCAGTGGTTTGCTGCGGTTTTAAGTAAATATAATCCAACTTTTATTAAAATTTTGTTACTGATTTTGTGTGAATTGCTTAGATTTTATTATTAGTTTATATCTTTTTTTATGTGTATACGTAGATCTTCTTTAACTAAAAATAAAAAATTGATTTAAAAAATATTTAAAACCACAGTAGTTTTATGTATTTAAGTTGTTTAATTCTTTTATTTCATCACTTAGACAAAAGAGGAAGTTGTATTTAAAATCAATGTAGACTTTCTTTTATAGGATAAGAAAATGGCTACCCGAAGTGATGAGTTCTTGTTTAATTTAGACTCACCGGCAGATAATTTATTGGTGATGACTGTATAAGAATAATTAATATAGTTAAGTTTCATTGAAAGATATATTATATGACTTCATACCGTAACTATAATTAGATTTTCTCTTTTTTTTTGTGCAGTATGTACCTCAGTTTTTACGTATGGACTGCAATGTGGCTGGATATCACCGATGACAAAAGTATTACAATCAGTAGACTCTCCTGCAAATAGACCTCTGACAGATACAGAAATATCTTTGATGGCTGGAGTTCCTTCAATAGCTGCCATGGGTGGCATTGTTATATTGTCCTTCATTGTGGATACTATTGGGAGAAAATACGCTATCCTCTTTATGAGTTTATGCCAATTGGTCAGTATCACATTAAATTTTCGTACTTCTTTACGTATTTTGTTTGGTATTTTTAATATAATTAACTATTTCAGGCGTGCTGGATAATAAAAATATATCCTTCAAGTTTCACAAACCTTTTAGTTTCAAGATTGTTTAGTGGTTTAGCAGCTGGAGGTTGTTTTCATGTAGTCCCGATGTACATCAAAGAATTAAGCCAAGACAATATCCGAGGAACTCTGGGATCAATTAGTACAATGAGTCAAAATGTAGGAATTCTTGTGATGTATATCATGGGAGGATATCTTGATTACTACACAGTTTTGTATATCGTTGTTGGAATCCCAGCTTTCACGATGGCAATGATGTTTAAAATTCCTGAATCACCTTCTTTTTTGATAAAAAAGGGAAAAGTGGACGTAAGTATACCTACCTATCTACCTGTTAATTAATTTTCATTTCATATTTTTTATTTTAAGTTTGTAATTGGTCAATATAATTGCAGGAAGCTGCATCAATTATCGCATATTTACGGGGACTTGACGTAAGCAATAAACAAGTGCAAGCAGAAATTGATTCAATTAAAAGAGAAGACGATTACTTCAACTCAATGCCCAATGTTTCATTCTTCAATATTTGTAAGTATTTATTGCTTCGTAACAGCTATCTGAATTTATTTATTAACATTTTAACAAGCATACGTTTTTTATATAGTTTTAATGTGATTGATATTAAAATGTTGTTACTGAAACGGATTTCGTAGTGTTTTTTAAAGTTTAATTTTTTCCGCAAGCAAACTGAAGACCTCTGAAATATTTTATATAAGTTAGCTAAATATTTGTTGTTGTTAAATGTTTTCTAATCAGTTAAAAAGTTTTTTCTCCGCGTGGTGACTGAGTAAGAATACAAGATGTAACCCCAATTCATCCCATGGGTGTCGTAAAAGTCGACTAAGAAACTATCCGTAAATGTGATCTTAACGAAATAAAAAGAAGGAAGACTTGAAATTAAACCAATCCGTCTGGCCAGGGTGGTATTAGTAGGCTAAGTATCCCACCGCCACGGGAGAGGCCCGTCTCTGCAAGGGGATATTAATGAACTGTTTTGATGAAAAAAGTTTTTTAGTCTTGACAACCGATGAATTCCACTTTTACCTACCTTAGACAAATACATTAAGTATATAATGTATCCCAAATTTATTTTAAATGGTTTTTTAAGTATCATTTACAGTTTTTAAATTATTTTCGATTTATAAGCTAACAGATATTATTCATTTCAGTTAAGGAAAAGGCTTGGCGTCGTGGTTTCACTATCATGTTTGTAGTTATGTCTATGCATGGGCTGAATGGTGCATTTTCTATAATCAACTTTGCTTCGATACTTCTGGCTGACTCAGATATGAGCATATCTCCTGAACTGCAGACTCTCGCTGTTCCTATATTCCTGATAATTGGCGTATTTATTACTATGACTTCAGTAGATAAAGTTGGACGAAGGGTAAGTTTTAAATCATTCTAAACATTATCTTTGTTTAAATTTATTGGATTAAAAATTGCTATCAGTAATTATTAATTTATAAATTAATTTAATTCTTTTTTTAATTTACTATTATTTTTATCCGTGTGGTGACGGAGTAAGAATACAATATGTCACCACCCCATCTCATCCCATGGGTGTCTGGGTGTCTATCTGTAAATATTACCTTTACATAAAAAGAAGGAAAGCTTGAACTTAAACCCTATACCAATCCGTCTGGCCAGCGTAGTATTAGTAGGCCAAGTATCCCTCCGTCATGGGAGGAGGCCCGTCCCTGCAGTAAGACATTAATTGGCTGTTATGATTTAATTTACTAAGCGATAATGTGTCTCTCCAGCAAGAGAGAGAGTTTAGGTTAATATCACCGCTGTAGCCTTTTTAATCAAGCTTCGTTTAAAGTTACAGTATTTTTATTATAAGTAGCTAGTGAAATTACAGTGCTATGGGACAAAACAACAACAACTAGGGTTGGGGGTACACACTTGTGTGTGCTTAAGCAGCGGCCTATCATCGCTGAAGTTCACACGAGCGGTGGTTACCACTTAAGTTCAATAAATAATATTGCACGCTAGTTATTAAAAAATTAACAAAATTAAATATATTGTTATACTTTGTTGTTTCAGATTTTACTCGGAATGTCTTTCTTGTTATCCGCATTGACTTTCGTTGGCCTGGCTACGTCTATGGTGCTTCATGATAATGGCTGGGCGACGCCTGGTTGGATACCTGTATTGGCACTTTTGATAGCAGTGTCGTGTTATGGATCTGGTGTATCACCTTTACCGTTTATTATCATGGCTGAGATGTTTAATTTCCAAGTAAGTATAATCACCAAAACTGTCCCTTTCTGTAAGATTTTCTGTCGGTTTCGAAAGTTCTGCATACCGTCCTATTTACTACTGAATGTTATTAAGATACGTCAAATTTTCAACATTAATGAATAAATTAATTGAGCCTTTTCTTGCTAAAAAAAATTGTCAAAAACAATTACATTTTATAAAATGTTCGTTTTCAGATACGACCAAAACTAATGGGTTGTCTGAGCTTCTTGGCCTGGTTCTTATCTTTTGTGCAGTTAACATCGTTCACCGCTATCACGGGAGCGTTTGGCGCTTATGTCTCATTCTTCATATTTGGGTGTATCAACGTCTGCGGAGCTGCTACTGTAATGCTGTTTCTACCAGAAACTGGAGGAAAGAGTGTCGAACAAATAGAAGCCGAATTACGGAAGGAGAAAAAAGTAGAAAATAAAGTCGATAGCTAGCGTCCTATTAATCTTGGTTATGAATATGTAATTTTTATGAAGAAAACGTTAGTTGTAACTGTGATAACAAAGTTTCGACCTATAATCTTATTATTTTGATAAAAACAAAAATACATTTTCTGTATTTAATCTGTAATTAGTAATGTGAAAACAAAGGTCTTATTAAATTAAAAAGCTAAATATATTTAAGTTTTGTATTAAAAGTATTGTATTATGAAATAGTTAATTATTTATTGAGACTATACGACACGAGTTTATTATTATTAAGTCGAGACTTTCTCTACTAGCCTTGAGGTTATTTCCAAAGTTAAACACAAAAAAAAAACAAAATACAACCGAATTGAGAACCTCCCCTTTTTTTTTTAAGTCGGTTAAAAAGCACCAGGAAAGGTTCGTTGCCTAACATTCAGTATGGCGTGTAGAGTTTTATATCTCAAGTGTATAAGTATCTTAACAGGTTCATCATTTGCTCCTCAGAGGTTCTCCACGCTCGTTAAACTGTCCAACTTGTGAGTGTTTTATCTCACAGCTTTGATAGATGGATATTTTTACCTTGCTCTTTTTGTTACTTTGAATATATAATCAGACTAGCTTGTGCCCGCGACTAGTATTAGTATTTTGAGTAGCTTTAATTATAAATACAACATGTTTATAATAATCTTTGTTTCATTTGACACTGACGACCTCCGTGGCGTAGTGGTTATATACTCGTAACATGACTGCTACGCCGAGGTCTCGGGTTTGATTCCTGCTCAATGCAAATTTTTGTGTGCATGAACATGATTTTTTGCATTGGTCTGAGTGTTTCTATGTATAATAGGGGGAGTCCCCCGAGTACCGGACACTTAAGGTTTATAATAAATAAAAAATTGATTAATTATGTTTTATTTCGATATTTAACATTTTCGATTATTATTATCATATATTATGACATTAAAAAAACGAACCATGACGAACGTTACACATGTTATGGCGACTTAAAACTTAATCAAACATAGGTTTAGTTTTTGATGTAATTGTAATTTGGCACCTAGTACCGGACAAGTATAAATGGAACCCACAAAACCGGACACATTCTTCTCCTAATTTGGTATGGGTTAATAAGAATTTAAAGTTGCACAATAATCTTGCATAAATACTATATAAACTAGAGCCTGAGCTATACAGACATTATAAAAGTCTAAAAAAACAACAAGAAATAACAAAATAATTTTTTTAAGAAAAAAAATGGGTTTTCTTCATATCAATAAGATGATATATTTTACAGATCAAGATGAAAAGTAGTAATAACAGTCTCAAAAAATTAAAAATGTTTACAATGGTCACAGACGTAAATGTCTAAACCCTCTGGAATGTTCGCACAGGCTTCATGAGCCCATCCTTTACAGTGGCCACACTGGATCCAGTCCTCGTCGTTGTTTGTTTGTCGTCGTTTTCTTCGTCTCTATTATATCAAATGATCTGAAAAGATAGATAACAATATTATATTATAGAATATAACCGGCACACCGCTTTATCGAATATTTATGTCCGGTACTAGGGGTTTTGGATACCTGTCCGGTACTAGGGAGTCATTTATTGTCCGGAACTACGGGTGTTACATATTGTATTATTATTCAGATTATTACAAAGTTTAGCAATAAATCTGCTTAGAAACAACATTAATGTAAAGCGTACTTACCAATGATTGAATCCAAAGCACTTAACACAATTAATTCTCTTCAAAAATAGAATCTACGACGTTCCAAATATTACAGGATGCAGCAAATTCCCACGCAAAATGACTAACGTGTAACCTGTACGGCGTATCGAACAAGGTTGACGCCTCCCGCGCCGCGAGGGGGATGTGACCGTTGAGTTGAACGTTTTCGATGATACAAATGCTACTATGAGCGTTATTTCATCTATCGACATGTTTTGTCCGGGACTATGTGCTGTCCGGCGTTAGGGGGATTCCCCCTATGTATGTATATACAAAAAAAAATGTATCTAAGTATGTTTATCCGTTGTCCCATAGTACAAGCTCTGCTTAGTTTGGGACTAGACGACGGCGACGTTGTGTGTGTGTGAGGATTATTCATTTATTTATTTTAATATATTCAGCAGTTTTTAAGGTCAAAGCGAAACATCAAACCATACTTACAACCTTTCGCGTTTATAACATTAATAGTATACATCTACGATATCATGGAAATGGCAGCAAATATATTATATTTATGTACAGTTTTTCGTAGAATCGATTATGTACGAGACAACTTGTATATTTGTTTTATCATTTTTTATAATAAATTTTCATATTTAATGTACGTCGTTTGTACTGGTAAATACCTATCTCCTGAAACTTGGTTTGTATTTTTGCATTAATATTATCTTCAGCTTAACTTCTTCTTGTTTAACAATTATTGCTTATGCAAATTTTAGGTAAACCCTTTAAGTAACAAAAACACATTTATGAAAATCAGTTTGGTACACCTGCGCTGTTTTTGTACAATAACGGATTTATTTCGAAGTTCGTTAAACACAAGAACTTCGAAACAGAAAACGATATTAACTTTAAAACTTTCATGTTTCATTATAACTTATTATTAATAACCACACAGTCATCTCGTGACCATGGCTGGTGCAGCCTAGCTGAAACGTCGAGAGCCCCAAAGGTAAATAATTCAATATTTACCACAATTAATCGGCTTAATACCCGTGTAGTTATTAATATCAAGAAAACGATATTATTCAACAAAAATGTTTGTAGAAATAAACAATGCAAAATCACCTTAGGAATTAGCTTTTTTAAAGTTATTCCTACTTCAATACTTAATTCAATGGATGTATTAAAATATAAGATTTTACCAAAATCCTTTTTTTATAAAGTTTAGAAATTTTTTATCCTTTTCTTAGCAAAAGATACATACTCGTAGTTAATTTATTTTACCTACGAGTAAAAAGCTACCTGATCTTAGTAGATAGCCTGACATAGCCCAAAAATTAAGTATAAATACATTTTGTAAAAGCATAATATCATACTTCAGTATGTTTGTAATATCGGTTAGAATAAAGTGTTTGCGAGTAGCGATAAATCTGGGCCGGACGGGCTCGGGCATAAATCACCCTAGAAACGAGGCCTCACAGGCCAAAAATGAGTACTCGCAATCTCGTACTAAGTGCGTATTGTCAAATATGCTATTTATTATTCGTGTTAAAGTGCAAAATGTACGCTTTTTTGGTTTTTAAAGTCAGTTAATATATTGTTTGCAATGTATACTGTGTTGAATTTTATCATTGGCTTATTAGGTTCAACCGTAATTTTTAACAAATTTTATACTTAATATTTAAATAGTCAACAGTCAAACGACTGATCAGTAATGTGACAATAATAACTAATGCTTAATTAATACTTTTTCTCCATCAAACAGGATAAAATAACCCATTAGGATTAAATAGAAATTATGATAAAATTCCTTTTCATCCATTTTTTACTTTTAAAGATCTTTTAGGAGCTATTATATTATTATTTTTTAAATTATTATTAACTTTAATCAATCCCTATTTACTAGGAGATCCAGATAATTTTGTGCCAGCTAATCCATTAGTAATTTTAACCGTTATAACTTAAATATTATGATAGAAAATATTGTAAAAAGTAAGTGGTTCCAAGGTGTGAGAATGAATAAATTTCCTGTCGGTGGCGAAAAGTACAACTATGAAACGTGCCTTGAACTGTAGAAACCACGAATATTCTCTTTTAGATTTGAGGGCTAAATTTCACCTGTGATAATGGAATCGTCTACAATCCTTACCTCAGCCGTTTTTTGATCGACTCAAATTAATTATTTTGGTATTTTGATCCATCAACCTAAAGATGACAACTGAATTCCAAATTGACATCAAACCAGAGCTTTTTACAAGTAGTGAGCCTTATGCAGTGGAAGACTATTCTGCTTTGTTGGCTCCTAGATATTTGTGTATATTTTAAGTAACATCGGAGAAAGATGTCAATGGACATGTCAAGAAATCTAATCTAAACTTACATATTGACGACCTCAGTGGCGCGACGGTAGCGCAAGCGGCTGCCGTGCAAGAGGTTGTGGGTTCGATCCCCACGCAGGACAATAATTTGTGAGATCCACAAATTATTGTCCTGGTCTGGGTGTTCTTTATGTCCGTTAATTGATGTTTGTAAAAGGTCTCCGCGACACAGGGAATGATCCCTAGTGCGGGAGTTATCTTTTGACAGAAAAAAAAAATATTTAAGCTTATTTTCATTTTAAATACTAGATACCATTTATTTTTACTTTACCGCAAACATTAAAAGCAAATGCTAAGCTCACGTAACCACGTACAAACGCTTTACATATCGTTAATCTCTCTGAATTAGTACAAGTAAAGATTACAACATGTTTAACTGTACCAATTAACGTTTAATTATCAACCAATTTCCGTGCATTTTCAGTGCAGCTTAGAAAATGAGGGTAATATCATGTTTGGATCTGGGTCACGTTTAGGTGTGCGCTAGTTTCAAGCTAAGCACTTTTAATTGTTACGGCAGGATTCACGATAATAGTACTTTATGGTGCAAGTGAGAATGTTGAATATTCCGCACAAGTATAGCCTGTTGGTTACCTACTGGTTGGTACCTGAGCTAAATAAAAGGGCGAAATATTGCTATCTTTGTCCTGAGAATAACTAACGTTTGTCTTACAACCTTTTTTTTATATTTTAATTACAAATTCAAGTTTATGATGTTAATTAAAGGCATCTTTATGCCATTTGAATCTTCATTTATGTTTATAAATATTGTTTTTGTCCTGGCTAATCACTCACTGTCTAAACCACAGGGGTTAGAAACTAGAAAATAATAGATCTTTACCTATGAAGTTGCCGATTTGTATGGAGATTTTATGCGAAGTTTGATTTTTCATACTAACGTTTTCTTAGTTTTTTCAATAATTATTAAACTTAATAGAATGAAATTTAGTATAAGTAATAGCGCACATCTAATACCCAATTTAACGGGTATCTAAGCGAGCTAACTTTTGGAATTTTTAACATAAGAAAAAAAAAATAAGGGAAGAAGTTACATTTGTTTAAATGTTAAAATCCGCTGGTTTAAATTGGACCCATATTTACAGGCTTATTTGTAATACTAATAATAATTACCTATTTTTCTTAATTTTTCTTTTTTAGTTGTTAGTAATGTCCTGTATTTACCAAATTACTAAAATAATACAAGCAATCTATGTTTTTTAAGAAAATATAGGCTAAAGACTGCCGCGGAAAAAAATTGCAATTTCATAGGTAAAAACCTATTAGAATCAAAGTATTTTATGCCAAAACATTATCTTATGATTTTACGAAATTTCACCCAGTAACACAAGATAACACAAATGCTTACTTCTTGAATACGGAATATACTCGTAGCTACTACGTACTTTTATGGTTTCACAAAATTATAGGTACTTCTATACTACAATACTTAAGAGCCACTACACCTTCGTTAAACATGAATTTGCTTCAACATAAGTGTCTCTTTCAAAAGCGCCCTTATCTTACAACAAAAGACATTCGTTTAGTATTTCAACAGTAATTGCCTCTTGTCTGACGGAACCTTTCTTACCTGATTATCCTTTAATATTGACTCTCTCTCTTTTAAATGGTTTGAATGTATTTTCGGCTCACTTATACAAAATTACTTTGTTAAATAGAACTGGGAGTTTTATGGAGGATAACTTTATTTAGCGGTAGTGTTTGAATTTGATTAAGATATTTTAAAGATGTTATATTTAAATGAGCTATTTTTAGTTATGTTATATGTAAGAAAATAATTATTCAAATAAAATCTTCGTATTATTTAATTTGTGGTTTTAGTAAAGTTTTCATGTTCCAAAAATACTTTACTGTCCTCCCAAGACCAACAAAGAAATGAGTCAAATATTATTACATACTTAGTTAAAGGAACACATTTTCATTCGATGAGTAGCTTGTTTAGGCAAAACATTAAGGTATCACTAGAAATGCTAATAAGTATAAATTACTACGCACTCATAGTCTTTTCAAATTACATTCCTACAAAACGAGAGAATGTTCTGATATAATATTTTGTGATGTGAGTATCAAAAAGTACGTGACAAAACGTACAAAATAATTTGTAAAAAATGCTAGAAAACGGGAATGTAGCGAATACGTTCGTATCCCCATTTAATGGCGTGAATAACACGCGGGATTTTTGTTGTAATTTAACGAAGCTTTTATCGAGGGACCGGCAAATTCAACGCGTGGGAAAACTGGGAACTGTTAATTTTGAGGTGCTCGGGACAAAACGAATGAATTGTAAATGGATCGGTATTTATTTGATTGTATAGAGTGACAAAATCGTACATGGATACCAATTTGTTTTAGCCTCACTAGCTAGAATGAAGTTTACTTAAACATTTACTGACTTAAAATATTTTTTTATTTCTGACTTTGTTTAAAATATAAATATATTATGTTGTTTTCAATAAGAGATAAACTGTTTTAATGGTTTTAAGCCAGTCCCATGCACTACTAATCAAACTATGTGTCCCAAGAACTAATAGGTCGTAGTATTATTTACCAAACTTTTGCATTGAAACCTATAAGAGCTGGGAGATTGAACGTTAAAGAGAACTCGGACCTACTCATCACAACCCGATCCATCACGATATTATGATCTAATTAAACTAACAGATCACTGACATTAGTAAATACAGAAACATTAACACAAACAATGATTGATCAGCGCTCAACAACAATTAGAATACTTAATTGATATAATGCAATTAGTAGCTTGATTTTATCATATAATTATTAAATTTTAATAATTAATTACATTAATTACATACAAAAGATTAAAATGAAAACTTGACATTGAAATCCTAGAACCAATGTGCTCAGACACCGCGGCTCAAAACTGCACAATTTATTAAGAATGTATGAAATAATTATACTTAAAATACAAAAAAAAAAACACTTTTCGTATACTTATTTTAATCTTTATTTTTAGTTGATAAATATTCACATGAATAAAATTAATAAAGTTGCAAGGCACACAGCTTGGTTGGTGTAACGCTGATATTAAATACCTAATGTTTCCACATCAATTACCAACATTTCAAATATATTTTTAAGTTAGAATATTGTCTTATGAAATCAGTCAATATTTTAAAAACACTATCAAATAACAAAGATATTGCCAAAATATATTTATTCAGCAACATAAACAGTATAGTTATAAATTACAAAGGCACATGATTTTAAAACCGGTTCGTGATAAACTTGAGTGACAGTATTATTTGTACTCGCTTCTGCCAAAATATTAAACTTATCTCTTTGATAACCTGACGCGGGGTTCACATTGTTCACGTTACGTATTCATGCACCTTGACATTCAGCTACATAGTTATGTACATTACATACTGTCATGTCGGGGTAGTGAATGAATAGATGGTGTTACTATCTACGCACTTGTACATTTTCAAAGCAAACAGAGGCACTATTTACAGATAACTCCTCTTCAAAAGAAAGAAAGACTGACAAAAATATTGCTCACATACTTTGTTAGGTCAAGCAGGATTCTGGCACTAAAGGAGTTCCATCATTGCAGTAGAACATTTTTAGTTTATTAGCATTTTGTATCTGTTACGGCACGTGTTACCTTCGCATTTCAAAACGCTTAAAAACGTTTTGAAATACGATTTATTATATTATTATTACATTATCATGTTTCAGTGTCCCCGAGAGGCTCTGTAGATGGATCGTCAGTTTTGAGCAGAGCATCAAGGTGTTGTTGGATGGCTTTTGTCTCCTGCTGTATCCGAATCCCAGGATAAGTAGCATCCTGCATAGCAATGACTTGTGATCCATTGAAAACATTCAATTTATTGGCATGCAAATAATGGCATGGGTAAGGCTCGGTATACCCGCCATCAGGAAGGTCAGACTTAAAGAAGGTCGGAAGTTGTCATTGAAGTCAAAAGCTTAATAAGTAAACAGATAGTAACTATTTCAAGCTCAGTTTCCCAGCGAGATTTGCCAAATCTCCATTTTATAAATATATAAATTATAATATATTATATAATAATAATTACAGAAGTGGAAATCGCTCTATTATTATCACAATATTATTTATTTATACCTTACCTACAAACTACCTTACTTACAATACTCGCAAATTCTACTTTGAAAATTATTTAACTTCTGTTTTATATAAAATTACTTCAGACAGACAGTATTTTAATAAGAAATCCAGTAAGTTAATATTTAAGCAATCTTAAAAAAGATTTATTAAAAAACCTTTCCAATTTTATTGCAATTTATTCTTTGGAGAGCGATGCGAGGGTCCCAAAAGATTTGTGTGACTTTTAATTTATTTTTAATTGGTCGCGCACGCGTCGTTGCTCCCACAGTTATTTATCTCATTGTCTGTCCGTCTATTCGCTCCAACAATTCTTATAAATGAGACTCCGAAAAACAGTTTCCCCAAATCACTTGGAACCATTTTCTTTAATTTTTTTCCAGCAACCCTAATTTTTCCATTAAAAGCTGCCTTAATGTGAATTTTTAAGGTTTTCTTGAAGATGTCCCTAAATTTCTTCCCTATGGGTGAGTAAGCAGAAAAATATTTTTGCTTTTAGTACTTGCCCTTCGTTTTTCGTATCGAGGGGTGATTGTCGACATTCCCTACAATATTTTGAGATTACAATCTACATGCAAATGCTTTCTTTATCAGGTCTAAACATTAATGATTCATGAGATTTGTTATAACAGCACACACATTACACGGCCCCTGTACTAAAGTCACGACCCCTGTTAAATGGCACTGGCGTTTATTTTAACCTTTAAGTTAACACTACTCATGTATATCTTAGCCTACTAATACTTAATAGCGTTGTTAAACATAGTCTACTATATTAGCCCTTTTTATAGCAGAAAAATAGAACTAATTTTCTTTACCACCTCCGTTAAATGTTTCACAAGTTTTCGTACGGTACGTTAAAGAGTCAATTTAAAACAAATAAAACTTCAGTACAGTAAGAGACCCTAACGTTTATCTTCGTTTACAATGCAACGTAAGAACTAGTTAATATTATTTTACAACGGACCAAGCGATGTATAGTACGTTTTAGTGATGCAATAATATTTATACAAAGTTGCTTACAAATGAAACGTAAAGTTATTACGAGTTACCTCGCTAAAATACCTCACTAAGTCATATACTTATTTACATATTAAGTTATTTTTTTTATTTTTGTTACCGTCTATTTTATACCCATATACCAAGAAATCATTAATTAATTAAATTTGTAAAACCAGTGTCATATTTGTTAGAATATTCAATTTTCTGATCATTATCATCATAAGTAATAAAAAAATATATATCTGTAAAAGTCAAATTATAAAAAGAAAACCTAATGGTAAATTATTAATTTTTTTAATTTTATTAATTACACATTATTTCAAAAATTGATCTTATAACATTAATAACGTTACCCGTATGGCGACAGCTTAAGAAATACAACTCGCTTTCCCTTACATACCCTCACCCTATACCTAGTGTCTCGAGACATTTTTTTAAATTTTTAACCTTTATAGGTTAATTAATGCCGCCTGAGTACTGACCACCCACACATAAAACAAGTGAAAAACAGTCTGGACTTGTATATCGGTCTGCAATTGCACAGACTGGGAAACTAATAGCCACGGAGCAGCAAAGCCATTTCGTAACTACCGTATGTTGCCTTGACTGAATTCGCGCTTTTAAGTCATATTTGATGTTATCATAATATTATATTGCCGTGTCGAAAACAAAACGTTAACTTAAACCAACAACTCATAAAAAGACATTACAATACGTTCTCAATTACATCAAAGCATAAAGCTTTTGCAATTTAAAAACGGTATTAAAGAACGATATTTATTTGTACTGCAAACGTCTGTTGTTCACCGGTTTTATTTCCGGCGCCCATGCCGGAGCCCGGAGCGTGACTGACCACAATCCGATTTCCAGCACTTTAACGTTCTCTCCTCTGTATACGAAAAGAGCCGTGACACTTTTATAGCCTCGCATCTTTTATTAAAAACGTTTTTTAACTTTTAGAATTTTTGTTTGTCCCTCTGATTGTTGCCCTTATTTCATGCGATTGAATGTAAGAGAATAAAATAAGTATATTTACAAGGTGTTTTCTTGTTCGTTATTTTTCATCACTATATTATATATAGATATAAAATTAGTTGGTTTATCAAACATTTACGTAAAAAGCCTTTGAGACGGTTGGTCTCTCTCCTAAAAAAGACTGGTACCCTTAGGTTTCTGTAGCCTTTTTATCTACAAGATCAACTACTAACTAATACTTCTTGTTAACCCTCAACTGCAACAATATTCAACTCTTAATCTCGTACGATCCCATCTCTACAGACGGGATCTTACATGACATTTTAGTTTCAAGTTTATTCCTTGAAAGATAAAACGTATTGTGACGAAACAAAAACAATCCATTAAGGGTAAACCCCTTATTTTATCGAATAGATAATCTATTCCAAATTCCAGTCTGACAGAGATATTGGAAATCCATTTGTTATTCATATTTCTTTGGTTTCAATCGATCTCGTTTTGTTATTCAATGGCACTCGAGGTTTTTTCCACAACATCTGAATATAACGATTGATATCCATGTTGGAGATTTTTATTACTAACATCTGTTTGTATGTGTAGATAGATTTTTATTTTATAAGTTAATATTATTTGATATTCAGACATTAATTAATTTGTGGATTACACAAATGTTTCGTAGGATTTGAACCCATTTATTTATTTATTATTTAAATTAAATGACCTCATTGTATGATTGCCTCTAACACGACTGCTTTGGCACCGAGGACGTTTAAGTGGGTATATAGTAAAGAAGTTATAATTGAGACAAAAGTAAAGCTCTCAAAGCTATTAAAAAGAATGTTTTTCAAACCTTTTATTAAAACACTCACTTTTTCTTAGAATAACTTGACGATGGGGTCAAGAAGACTTGTAATTAATAAACATTAACTAGAAAAGTCGATTAATATTTAGATGTTACGACGTAATTTAGAAACATTATTTAAATTTAGCTTCCAAAGTTTTTTCTTTCTAAGTGAGCTCTTGCTAAGAATCTATAATTTTCAGGATTTCAGATAAGACCGTATTCCGCAAAAATAAAATATGCAAGGCATAGAAATTTGCTTATCGCGAATAGCAAGGGTCTGAGTACAATATTACACGAGTTACAAATATTCACTGATTTCGGAGTACGTAACCTCCAGAGAAGTAATCTGCATAATTTAGTTGTTACATTTTAGTGTAGTACGAGTAGATACTGAGTTTTGAGTTGCGGATACATTATTATCGGTATACACTTAGCGATATGATAATCTCGATCTGTATTGTTTTGTATATTAGGTATGTCTGCATTTTAATCAATAAAATTAATGTCAAAAGCTAGTGAACTCTATATTAATCCTTTTATAAAGCCAAGATTTGATTTGATAATACTCTACTTATAACTATGTAATAAACTCGTTCTAATAATCATGAAACTTAACTATGTCTTGTGTCTAGTCAAATTTCTTCGTAAATATGTACAAAAGGAAATTGATGTTCGTTTTGACTTACATTTTTTATAACTGTTAATATTGAATAAAGTTAGAAGTCAGAACACATCCAAGTTTTACGATCACCCTGGCCCAGTTTATGTCGAGACAAAAAGCTGACAGTCTGTTTTTCATCTGCCTCCAAATCAACACGAGTGCAAAAAAATACTCGAGAATTGTTGGAAAATAGTTTCTTTATTAGACTAGCCTTGATATTTTATTAGTCGAGTTTCTCACTTGTTATAGAGCTAAGTTTGTCGTTGGTGCGACGAAAGAAACTGTCACATGTGCCTGATAGTTTGCCAAAACTGTTTTTTATTTACTGTTTGTCGCCTGATGTTTCGCTTGCATTTTGGTTAAAATTATGTAATTTAAATCTATTTTATAGATTTATTGTACAGAAGTAGCGAAAGCAAATAAATTATTTCAGAGAAATAATTATAACATTTGCAAGGAAATACATACACGCGTTTTGTTTTAAAGAAACCTAAGCTAAAAGTATGCCTACAAAAGATATGAGACAAATTGTACGCTACTTTTTCCGTCATCCTAATGTTTTTTTTTACTTTATGTGCCTAATAATTCATGTAGTTTTACAAGTCGATAAGAAAGTTTTAGATAGTTTGTACGATACTGTTTAAGGATTAATTCTCTCACAAGTTAGTTTCAATAAATAAGACGAGCCTATTATCGACCGTTGTAAGATAAGTAAATTGTGAAAACAATTACATAAAATATTGTAGTCAAATAAATGTGGAAACTATGAATGTATCGATCATAGGGATTTTAATATTAATTTACTTAATAGTCAACTTAGTCGCCTTAGTTTAGTACTTAACACGTTCCTAGTGCAGTGTACTATATATGGTACACGTGCATTGATTTACTATTGTGTATGCTAGCGGCATTGTGAAAGGGTTAATAGACTTAGGCAAAACTTTTCTTATCCGACACAAAAAGCAAATATTAAAATTTATTAGTAGCTTAAAATGATGATTTATTCCCCATTACTCATAAACGCCTCTTAAATTTAATCACTGTTTAGCGAGATTTTTATTAGGAAAACCATCCTTATACCAAACAACGTAAAAGTTTAAGCTAATTGATCAATTGACAAAAATTTAAGAGGCGTTTATGAGTAAGGGGGATTGTTTTTAAAAATGGCTAAGGCACAAGGCTAGTTAGAAATTGTCTTTAAAAATACAAACCAAACCCTAAAAAAGTACTTTTTTAATTAAGAGGTACCTATTTTTTATCCTCGTTCGTTGTTTTATTAAACTAAATGTTTCCATCTAATGTTTGGACAATTTTAGGTACAAAGAGCCGAGTACAGATTATTCATTCCATGCTCAATGTACTAGAAATTTTGCTAAAACGGAATTGGTTAATTGTAGAAAATGGTAATTAATTGAAAACGTATAATTGGAAACAAGAATAAATGAAAGTAATGAATTGCTATCTCGTTATACCAGAATAATTATTACTCTTTGATAAAATTAATTTACTGTTCTTTTTTATACTTGTACTGATTTCTTATGTTTTCCGTTTTCAACTTGCGGAAAATCTAAAAGCTAAACAATGAGTGCTGAGTGTTTTTATCATGGGCCTAAGACCTCTACCGACTTAAAAAAAGTTCAGTGTTCCTCCAAGTTGTCATATACTACGGACACTAGGTAAAGAAAAAGCATACATGTTGCGCCGACCCCAAGTAAAAATGGGATAAGGGCAGGAGGATGATGATGATGATGATGACTAGGTAAGTCCTCCGACAAACATTGATCGTCTCAATGCCACTGCCATTCTCCCTGCAAAACTCCACTACTCCTCGGCTCTGCAAGCCCCGCTTATATGTGAGATTCGAATCGATATTTAATTTTACTCCACTTGTATTTGGTGGAGAAAAAGTGTTTAGTTATACAGAATGTGAGCTGATGACAAAATACTGAAGATTTGTCATATCGTAATTACATATTTCATAAGTATAAACGCTAAAATTCAAAGGTGACAATGTAATCATTATTTCAAAAAAATGCCTAAACGAGAACCACATCAAATAAAGGTCCCGGTTCTATCGTTGTCTTACTTACCACCACTCGTCCATCTAAAATATCAAAGGTATAAATTTCACTTACTATAAAGATCCATAAACGGCTACTTTGGTTAAAACCTCGTAGTCCGCTGTTTCACTGTGTAAAGTAGGAAATACCAAAAGAGGTTTGTGTAGCATAAATCTCACAATAAGTCATGCATACCAAACCTTCAGTGAGCACAGCAGCTCATCAAGAACCTGAATGTTTAACGCCGACAGATAATTTTATTCTTAAGCTCGTGAATAATTCAGGGTAACGCCAGAAAAGATTGTTTCGTTCAGTACTCTTGTACAAGCTTATTGTGTTAATGCGGATGTTAGGATCCGACAGATTAACTTGTTTAGGAACCTCTTTAAATATGTTGTTTTATACCTAACTATTTTTGTTTTATGACTGGGATTTTTAAAAGTAAGTTGTGCTCTATCAATGAATGAAAAAAACCGTGACACTATTTATAACACTATTTTTACTTCTTTGAAGAAGAGTTAAGTCATTGAAATAATAATTATGTCAGTTTAGCAAAAAACGAAGCAATAATTTAAAAACTAAATTTTTTTTTATTAACAAACAAGTTACAAAGATGGGCTTCCAATGTCCCACACTAGGCAAGGCTTAACGGAATCATTTTAAGTCACAGTATCTTTTTTTGAAACTATAAGGCAAATTAAACTTATCAAGTAGATGTTAAATATTCACGAATGACTTTTCCGTCAAACAAATTATTTTGTAATTTATGTAAGAAAGAAGTTTACAACTTAGTCTAAGTTACTTGTTGCTCGTAAGGCGCGACTTAACCACAGTCAGAACATTTCCGCTTCCCGATAGTACTTTATCTCTTTTGGTCACAAACTCCTTACGTTTCATCAAAGTTTTCAAAACATTTTACTTTAAATTTTACTGATTTACAACCTTATTGAATGTTAAAAGAGTCCATTTTTGTTTGTCGTTGGGTATTTAATACTTAAAGGTACTATACGACATATTCATTTCATTTTATAGAAAGGTAAGGCTCATGTTTAAAGCCTTTGTAATTGATTTTTTCCAAACAAAACGATACAAGAATTCAGGTAGGTACTTTAGTTAACACTAATTGCTTTATATTATAAATATGAAAAAAAAAATCAACCCCTGACTAATATAATTATCATCTTATGACATCTATTAATTAAATTGGACTTTTATTATAGATAACTATTTTTTTTATCTCAAAGACTCCTTAACTACAAACAATTTTTATTCAAAATATGGCATTTTGTTCAATAAAATAAATGTGTGTATGGCATTTATGTATAAATACGTAAAAAGTTATTGAATGAACGAAAAGTGATTGAACCAGTTCAATATTTAGATATGAAGTTAGATTGAATTGAGAGAGGATTGCCACACACGCCAATCGTACCGTTTACGTATTGTGGTTAATAAAAATATACATATAACTATAAAAAGTGACAATCATGGTATAAAATAATGATTGGTATTCATATTATTTTTATCACCAGCTTTCCAAAAAACAAACCCTTAAAATTTCAAAAGTTAATCCTCATATAAAATGAAATCGTTTTGTTTAGCAATAAAATCCTTTTAGTTAAGCCATTCATTTATTTTATTCATTTCATCCACCTCGCCCGTAACCAATCAATCATTTAAATTCATTTTCCGGACATCTCCCTCTTAACCCGTAACAAAACTTTCCCCTTACGAATATATTATTGTCAGTGTACCCTTATTCGTAATAAAATTAGTCACGGACCGGTCTGCCATCACGACCGACCATCTAAAATAACGGATGAAAGTTTTAAGTGTTTATGTTGAGCCATGTTTTATTCTAGTTATACATTTGTCTGTTTAAATAGAAAACATATAGTCATTATTATGTATAATCCTTATCGTACAAGTCGACTATGGAAGAGTATATCATAGAATAGAATAGGTATTTATTTTGCAAATAAATATATAATATATACATAATACTTAGTATAACAAAAACTTTTAAAGAAAAAGAAAACTGCAATGAAATCTTTCGAAAAGAAGAATGAACGACAAAGAAAAAGTATACTCGAAACAATTGACTTATTACATGTATTTGGTTAACCGTAGCGGCTTAGAAATCATAGGATCGAAGGCGTAATCTTCGAAGGCAGATTCGAATCCTGTATTGAATTAATTAATTAATACATTGTGGGAGATTAAAACTTGTATAAATCTGTCATGTCTTTAAAGAGTCAAGAAAAATAACAAACAGGCTTGTCTTAAAATAATTGCCTTAATCACTATCCCAGCCTAACCAGTTAACATTAAAAATCATACATTCCACAAAATTGACAGATAGTTAGTGACCATGTTGACTTGGCTTAGAAAGTGTACAAACATAGTGTGATGAAAGAATAATGTTGTGCCGGCTCCTAGGTCAATATTGACGGGCCTGTTGGATTGACGAAGGTCAACAGTAAATACTGTAGATTTATAGCGGCATTTTGTTACGATGGATTATGTCCATACGTGACACAAAATATGCCGCAGGTATAAACAATATTCTATGAATATTTTATATTTATGGTTAAGGTTTTGGTTGGATTGAGGTTTTGTGTTATCTTATATTATGTAGTACATCGTCTATGTGTCAAATAGATACTTCTTGTGGAAACTTTATATATCTAAGGTAAATGAATAAGGTATTAGTGTTGCAGCATTTACTCACAGTTACATGTCAGTACTCTAAAATTTCTTTTGTGAACTTTCGAAGAATGGTTGCAGCTTTCTTCCTGATTTAACTTTTGAATTACCTTAGGTATCTAAGAACCTAGGAGTAGACAATATTTTAGGATGTTGAGTATAATATAAAACATAGGTACAAGGTAAACATGTCTACACGTTTAAATAAAGTATGTTTTATTTTAAATTATTATAAAATCGTTGTACACCTTCAAATTAAAGATATATTTGTACGTAGTAAGGATATTGTGTTCTGCCATTCTAATGGTTTGCCATAAAATCAAAGTAATCTCAATTTTGTCAATACCTAGACTACAAAAAAAAAATAAAAAAGCTTTAACCACCTAACGCTACACGTGTATCTCTTAAAAGTTACAAGGTCAGGCACAAAATCAGTAGAGTTCATAATTATATAGGTAGAAGTTAAGAGACAACGATAGATCACAATGATGGATACAACTCCGCGATGGCAGGCTCGAGGGAAATTAACAAGATTATATTTCTACTATCGACTTCTGATCACCTCTTTATCTACTTGTTGTTTCTTCCTGTTATTTATTATTTTTTAGGGTTCCGTACCGATTTTGAAAACACGGAACGCTTAGGATCACTTTGTCGTCCGTCCATCTGTCCGTCCGTCTGCCAAGATTATATTTCTCGGGAACGCGTGGAGGTATATAGCTGAAATTTTCACCAAATACTATACTAAGGTCTGTTGCCTCTTAGAGCTGTAAAAAATCAAACTTCTTACCCAACGAAATCAAGAGATATAGCAGTTTTTGTCGCATTTTTAAGACGAGCAAAGGGCAAAAGCCCTCAATATACAACTTTCTAACGGATGACATACTTTAGAAACAAATACAAAAGAGAAGAATTAACTTAGATTGCTTTTAGTGTTATTTGATTAACTTTTCGGAAAATGTGCAATGTTGCACTGACGGTGACTTCAAACTGACTTTGAATACCACTGATCTAACCATACAAGAATAATACTAGATATATTATACTAAATAATACTTAAGTACATTAAAATGCTCATCGTCATCTCACGCCATCTTAAACACCCTTTATACAATAATTAAATATTTTAACTATCAAGATGTAGGGCATATGAATATGGTTCACAACGTGGAGGCATGTTTATTGCTCCTTATATGATGCAATCATGACTAATGCAGACTTATACTCCAGTGAACCTAACACTTGCACACTTTATAAGAATATTATAGCTATATCCTGGAGCTTATATAAGGATAATCTTACCAAATCTTAATAATTATATATGTGTTTTTTTAATCTATATCTATACTTCTATACTAATACATATTATAAAGAGGTAAAGTTTGCATGTTTGTGTGTTTGTGACGTTTTAAAAATTCTTTCTGTGTTGAATAGCCTATTTATCGGGGAGTGTCATAGGCTATATTATAGTTCCACGCTATGACTAAAAGGAGTGGAGCAGTAATGAAATATGTTTAAAAAAGGGATGCGTTTTTTTCGCCGCCCAACGAAGTGGGCACGGGGCAACTACATAGTTACCTATAATTTTTATGGTTCTGATGACTACAAAACTGTTAAAGTACAATATATTTTAGCAGTTTCTTGGTCATCAGAAACATCTTATTAGTTTGTAGTTAGGTACATTAGCATAGTTGTAAGTATTTTGAAGCGTCAGTAAAATACATCTTTGTTAAGTTATAAACATTGTTCATATTCTATCTTCTCTAAAACTCTAAACAAAGATAACAATATAGAGTTAGTAGCTTACAAAATATTGTCCAAGCGGTATGTGATATATCAGGCTGATGCATGGCCGGGAAAATATCACTATCCTCGAACTAATGACCTGCTAAATATTACATGCACCTACAACAGATCCTAAGTTTTACACAATAGAGTCTATTTTCGTTTGAGTAAAATGTACAAGCTTAGTTTGTCACATGTACTCGTCGAGGCCTTATTGTCGCCGAGTACTGAAGCTTCCGTCTAGTAATTTAGACCAAAATCTGCTATTATGTGCGGCGTTTTAGGTCACAGGTTGGAGAGCATCTATCAATTTGGAATTCAATAGGCTCCTATTAAACAGTTAATGAACAATCTTTTTTTTTTTTCATTTTATTTGTATCTGATGGCAATCTATCATCGTATCATTAGCTCAGTAAAAAGATGTCAATTTGGTAAATTGAAACTGTATCAAAAGCGTACTCTATGCACTAAAAAATATAATAAAAAAAGCCTAATATTAGTAAAGTGGCAATTTACAGAAAACAGTTAAGTTAAGTTTATGTTACTTTAATAGATTTTAAACTATCGCGATTTGTATACATAATACTTTTATAAACGGGTCTTACTCGCGGTATATACTATATCCTAGATACTGGTAAGATAAATACCTAGGTTTTTCTCCGACGTTTCGGCCGACTTGCAAGGGCCGTGGTCGCGGAGGGACTGGTGTCAGCGGAGCGTCGTCCTTGTGAAGTGCGGGGAATAGAATCTACCCACACTTTGTTGACATTTTGAGTATTCGCCGTATTGTAGGTATTTCGACACACTACACTAATGACGTCTCCCGGTTTTTGAGCTGCAACACTGTGATGATGTTTACACTTGCTGATGACTGGATTCCATGTAGTAGATAATCTATATCCGTCCTCCCGGTTGAAATTATTGTGTTTTTTGATTTCAACCGCTTCACGTACTATCCTGGAGTAATAGTGACGCTCGGTGGATAAGACCTTTGGGTTGTGTAACTCTATCCTATCTACAATACGGCGAATACTCAAAATGTCAACAAAGTGTGGGTAGATTCTATTCCCCGCACTTCACAAGGACGACGCTCCGCTGACACCAGTCCCTCCGCGACCACGGCCCTTGCAAGTCGGCCGAAACGTCGGAGAAAAACCTAGATAATTATCTTACCAGTATCTAGGATATAGTATATACCGCGAGTAAGACCCGTTTATAAAAGTATTATATGTTACTTTAGTCCGATATGCCCTGAGATCCCTCCAGAGATTTTCACTCGTCGCGAATTTTCGCCAAGGTTGAACCGACAGTTCCTATTTCTTCCCTCCACCTTGCTTTTGGACGACCTCTGCATCTCTGACCATTTGGTCTCTACTCTATGTACAGTCACGAGCAATAATATGTACACATTTTCAAATTTTCTAAACTATCTGCACGTTTATCTAGACATTACAATATCAAAATGAATTCGTAATTTAGAAGAGGTTCCGTACAGTTTTGAATTAATCTTCGAATTTTCAATTTTGGATTGGCAGAACTTTAGATAACTGGTTTACAAAATGCGAAAATGTGTACATATTATTGCTCGTGACTGTACTAACTCACTAAAAAACTGCTCTAAAATTCGCAAACTTCCTATTTTATGTTAAAATACATTAAATAGCTTCAGTATTTATATTTGTATCCAATTACAATAGAAATTAGTTGCCAACTACAAAAGCACACAACATATTACAAACATAAAACGTAACACAAAATTAAATGTTATCCCTTTGACGCTACCGCAACGCGACGCCAGTAGAGATAGGGTTCTGAATCTAATCATAAATGTAATTAGAAACATGTCTAACACATTAGTATACATTCGTAAACCACAGTAGAAAAATCGTATGCCAAACAATATATTAAAGCCACTGTAGACTGTACTTAATTGGTCTCAAAGTATAAATAACGTGAATTTATACTTATACTCGTATCTCTCCAAAGGATGTTTTATGTGTTATTTATTACCACGAGGTTTGTATTAAAAGGTTATTTAAGGCAATGTTTGCTTAGCTAGTTAATCTGCTAAAATAGACTTTTATTAACGTTTTAATAAGTAAATGGAGGAAGCTTATGTCCAGTAATAGAGGTCCATTGACGGAAATGACGAAGTATTTGTAATCTTTTTAAGTGAAATAGTAGGATTAAAAAATATCACCACTCGTTCACATTAGTAGTTCTCAAAAAATTTGATAATTATATTATTAAAATTTTATTTTAATCATACTAAACTTATTTCTGCCCTGTTATAAATCAACCCGCTACAAAATAACCCCCTTTTTTTAGAAAAGGCTCGTATTTAGCAGAGTGGTTTTATATCCTTACTGCGGTATTTCCACAACGCAGATTTTCAGTTCAAACCTACTCCTTAATTATTACCTACGTCAACAAGCAGCGAATATGATAAAGTTTCTATAATCGGTTAAGTCATAAGTATAATAGTTGCATTCTGTACAGCTAACTCACATTGTGTACACGATCACGTCATTTTAATTTACGCTGTTCAACTTTCGTTTATCCGCCATTATGACGCTACAGCGAGGTAAATCATTCGACGGATATTTACGTTACGTAATTTGCATTTTAATAAAACGATGTTAAGTTGAATCTTTTGCGTTTACAATATTGTTTTATTACTGATTGTAAAAAATAATATTGTTCGGTATTTAAAATATATATAATTATATATAAAATTGTATTTTGTAATTGTAATAATTAAAAAAGTGCTTACATAATATTGATAAATGATAAGAATTATAATAGTTCTTATATTCACAAATAGTCCTTAACTAAGCAATGCTCGTATTCTTGAAATGGGACAACTAATACCCTTGTAAAATGTCTTGCCACCCTAAATTTTCGTGGAAGATCCAATACTCCTCCAATATTTGCAACATTAAAAATGGATTATAATTGATTTCCAGACCTCTAAATAGAATCATCAGAAATTGTTAGTCTATTAACGTTTCCATTAAATTCAATTTTCCTATAAATGGGAAAACCCAACGTGTGAGTAATCCCTTTCAATCAAGAATCCGTAAAATAAAATCCGATTTTCAAAATTGAGTTACGATAAATGGAAAAACATGTTCATGTGCAAATACACACATCAAAAAAGTCTAAGCAACATGCATGATATTACAAATTTACCATTTATATTAATTAATTTCTAAGTGTTTACTCACTCAAAGTGTATAGGTAAGTAAACTTCAAGTGTATAGGTAAAAAAAATTCGATTATGTTTTGTTTTTTTTCATAAAATTCAAATGACTGTGAATTTGTTTGAATTTGAGTGCATGTTAATTGCTACGTTTTAGTCTTGATTTTATAATTTTACCAACCATTTAAATACAGTTGGCGACAAAATTGAATTGTTAGATATTCTTTACGTCATGGAGCGACGTCATTTGACGGCAGATGAAATGCAAAGAGCTGTAGGGATGTTGCAAGCGGGAAGTAATCAATCTCAGGTATCTCGACATTTTGGTATTCATAGAAGTGTTATTTGTCGTCTTTGGCAGCGCTACAATAATATAGGGGAACCCGCTGAACAGCATCCAGGCCGTAAAAGGAGTACAACCACTCGGCAAGACCGGTACATACAACTGACTGCAAGACGCCAGCCGATGTTAACCGCTCGAGAGATAAGTTTGAGGCTACAAAATTCAAGTGGTGTTGATGTAAGTCCCCAAACTGTGCGAAATCGACTGCATGAGTACGGCCTACGAGCTCGACGCCCTATCAGGTGCCCACCGATACGTCACGGGAATCGCGCTCGTCGAAATGAATGGTGTAGAGAACGCATAACATGGACCCAGGAACAATGGGATAAAATTATGTTTTCCGATGAGTCGCGATTCGGGTTTAGGCCTGATACAAGAAGGGTGCGAGTGTACCGTCGACCCGGAAATACTGAAAGACTCAGGTGCGTTCAGGAAGTTCATCCATACAGCGGCTCAACAGTTATGGTATGGGCGGGTATTATGAAGAACAGGCGAACTGAGCTCGTTTTTGTAAATGGTAACATGAACGCTGAAAATTACGTTGAGGATATTCTCAGACCTTATGTCCATCCATTTGCACAAACCTTTGGCTCCGATTTTACGTTAATGCATGACAATGCGCGTTCACATACAGCTCGGCGAACCAGTGAATACTTGGCAACGGAGAACATCCAGGTATTGCCCTGGCCTGCACAATCGCCAGACCTCAACCCCATCGAGCACGCATGGGACATGCTCCAGAGACGTGTTTTGAAGGACTTGGACGGAGTGACAACAACCCAACAGCTGAAGGATTTGCTACAATTCCATTGGGAGCGAATACCGCAAGATGACATAAACAGTCTCATTAATTCAATGAATAATCGTTGCCGACAAGTTCTGAATAGCAGAGGAGGCCATACTTTGTATTAAATTGTCCTATTCTTTCACAATAAATTCATTTTCTTAAGAAATTTCAATTTGTAAAAAAAAAGTTTAGTTTCTTATGTACCTGTATATTCTAATATTGTTAATTTCTGTTATTAAAAGAACTTATAAAGAAAACAGCTGTTATTTTTACATCATAGAACCCTAAAAATATTATTTTAAAAATAAAATACAACGTTATAATTAAAATAAATGGTAAAATAAATTAATATAAATGGTAAATTTGTAATATCATGCATGTTGCTTAGACTTTTTTGATGTGTGTAGATCAACAAATACAAATGTAATATAATAACGTATATAACACAATTATACCCTTTCCACTATATTTAACGATATTTGACAGATTGACGTTAGTGACGTTCAGTAATATCTCGAATGTAATGCCATTCGATTGTAAGCGATTTCGCGATTTTTCAAATTACTTTATTTTACACATTTGGATCCTTACATCAACTTACATTATCATTTTATTAGTGTTTCTTTCTTTTATGTTAAGAGAATTAGCCTATAGCTCAAAATGATAAAATTATAGTTAGCTTAGGTATTATTTAAAATACATAATTTATGGTGACACCTTCGCGGGTTATAGCTAATCTAAAATATCATATTACATTTTATAAACGTATTATGAAGAGTTCAGGTTTATTCATAGCATTTATTTTTACCGATTATTTGTAATTTGTTTCATAATGGTGGTAATCGTTATGAGTGTCCATCACTAAGTAACCATGGTAACTGAAAAAAACATGGGTACGTCCATGAAATACAATATAATTTGTGCGAAAAATAAGCGGAAGTATTACGAAACTTTATGGACGTGAACTGTCAAAAAGCTAAACTTACGCTGGAAGGGGTATAACTTGCTGTTGTTCTGACTGTAAATAAATTGACGGTTGGTACGACACCGCGTCGTTATGACAGCCGTCAAAATGACGCGTATAAGCGGACGTCAAAATGGCGGATGGGTTGGCTCGCGATTTATTACGGCGATGTGACGCCCCGGACGTACCTTGCTTAATGTTTCGTGTCTTATATTTAAGTGGATGAGAATTACTTCCCGTGGGGATTTGGGATATTTGATGGTGTGCTTAGAGATACGACAAATTTAAAATAATGCATGAAAGTTAAGAGATAACGTTTTTAAAATATTTTAGCTATTCTAAAACACAAATGCAAGTTATCGGATACCTTTAAATGAAGTATGTCAGCTCAAACATTGGTTTTAATTTTTTTAACTTTTTTATTAAAAGTCTATTTGTTTTATTTTTTTAATTTTACTAAAATCTTGGATGTCATATTTGTATATTGGCCTACGTCGATAGTTTTATTGGTGCATTTTACCCCATAAAAATACTTCTCCTTAAAGATTTCACAAGATGAGACATAATCTTATCAACGAAACAACGTGATAAAGATGTTTACCCTATTTAAATTTTAAACTGATCTGATCCCTAGACTACATTATTCCGTAGAATTCATCGACTGCACAGAAAACTTTACAACTTTATATTCAAGATGTAGAAAGTTTAAAACGAGAACACAACCAAAAGAAAATGTCTGTCGATAAAGGTTTTAAAAAATTAGCCAAATTTGAATTCAAATTACGTCGGGACTGATACCTTTCATTCAATGGATGAAAGGAGGAACCTTTTTCAAAGCTTAGCTCTAAGTATAGAGGTACAGGGATATTGATTAACGAATTTATTTGCTTAGTACCTATTCATGTTACTTTGTAAATTTCTAAGAAGCGTGTTATTATAAGAAAGCAATTATCATGTTACTAGATTTGGGTTTTCCATTGTTGATGAAGTAAGAATACAGGGTTTCATATCATCCTATAAGTATTACATTATGATAAAGTAATTAGCGTAACCAACTTCTAGGCTGGCTGTATGTGACCATCGATAGCACTGTATTGTGTGCCTTATGACTTAAAGAAGCAGAAGTATCGTAAAAGTCAATAATGTCATGAAATTGACGAATTAGGAAATTAGCAAGTTAACAAAACTGTCCAATTGAGGAAACTAACAAATGATATGCCTACCTGTTACGGACACATTGTTTTCTAATGTTAGAAAAAGAGCCTGGAATTATTATTCTTTCTGCCATGTCGTTTATTTCATAGAAGGCTTGCTATGCTACTTCTGATTTTTCAGTGTTGTTTTATTAAAAAAGAAATGGCCTCAATATTTTATTTCAACGTGTCAGCAATTTGATGAAAAAACACTCAGTTCAAAAAACTAATATTTTCAATGACCTAATTCAAACAAAATTGAACAACACTCGTGCAGTATTAAGGTAAAAGCACCAGTGGCTGACAGGTACCCAATGAATGACTTTTTTGCAGTTAACATAAAATAATAAGGCAACAAATAATAATATTACTATAAAAATTAGGTAAATAGACTACTAGTACTATCTAAGATATTTTTGCAAAATTTGGCATCGATGGGATCATTATTTTTGTAATTGGGTAGATCTCCAGAGGCATTTTTTATCGTGTCGGACTGGAGAAACCCATTTTGAAATCGATAAACGTTTTCATTACATTTTTTTATGTATACTTTGGTGTCTAATCTATGTGGTGCAGGGCTGAAATTATGAATTAGTTTATTAGAAATATTTTAAAAAAAATCATAAACCCTAAAATCCTGATTGCTCTGGGTTGACCTAACTCCCGATTGAATGAGAAAACATTGTGTAACTTTTTATTGAGAAGGTTCGTATGCCCGATGTTATTTTATATTACATAACAAATAGTTAATCTTCATTGTAATATTTAAAAAAAAATTATATTAACAATATTTTTGGCACAATTTAAATTTATCGTCATGACCTGGCATTTTATCTCATCGCTCTGCGCTGGAGTAAAACATCGCGCTCATCCCTCGTTTCACGAAATAGAAACTCTATTCCTCTCCCCCGGGGTAGTGGCTGTAGTGGTCTAACCGCCGAGGAAGATACATTTGTGCCACGGTCCCCCACTCCAACATTACGAGGGTAAGTTTATGATTTATCTGGGTTTGGTTCTCGAATTTGATCATTGATATAGCATGTTTTATAAATTAAATAGTAAGGTTGTAAATGTGCTTATTAAGTGAATTAAGTGATAGTAATGATGTTCTTTATGAGGCGTAAACACAACTTTCTACTGTTTTTATTTTGGGCTATATTAATGCTTTTATGACTTTTTTTGATCGCTATGGCTATGATTGCTCTGTCCAAAAGACCAGAGCGATGATATTTTGCAATAATTGTACGTTATAAAGCTACTTTAAGTAATAATACCAGATTGTTACAACGACAAATGTCACGACTCAGCTGTCAAATATTCTATGACGTCACTTGTCACGTGACCAAAATTCTATGGCGTCACTAGTCACGTGACTCAGCTGTCAAAATTATTATGACTATGACGAAATTATCAAAATATAATATGATGGAAGCCAAAATTTCAAGTTTTCGAAAGTTTTCCTTTACATGCACTATAAGACCTTGCTTCATGTCAAATTTCAAGTTTGTATGTAGACTGGAAGTACCCTGTAGCTTTTTGCCCTTTGCTCATCGAAAATTTGCGACATAAACGGCTATATGTCTTGATTTCGTTAGATTAGAAGTTTGATTTTTTTACAGCACTAAAAGGCAATAGACCTTAGTATTTGGCAAAAATTTCAGCTTGACACCTCTACGCGTTCCTGAGGTAAATAGTCTTGATAGAGAAACGGACAACAAAGGGTTCCGTTTTTCCAAAATCGGTACGGAACCCTTATAAAACCGGTCAAGTGCGAGTCTCACTCGCGCACCGAGGGTTCCGTACAAACCTATTTACTTTCTCGCCAAATTGTGATGACGTCAGGACTCAGCTGTCTAAATATTATTTTTCCCGCCAAAATTCTATAACGTCACGACTCATCTGTCAAAAATTCTGTGATTTCACGACACATCAGATGTGAATGTGAGAGTTTTTGACAGATTCTGTCAAAAATTCAATGACGTCACTACTCATCTGTCAAAGATTCTGTAATGTCACGACACATCTGTCAAAAATTCAATGACGTCACGACTCAGCTGTCAAAAAAAATTTTCCTGCCAAAATTATGTGACATTACGACTTACTTATCTGTCAAAAATTCTATGACGTCACGTCTCATCATTAATAATATTTGTTGAAAATTGATACCTCCACGCTTCGGCTTGAAATCAGCGCTGCGGTCATCCGTAGCTTAAGCTGAGCTGAAACCTTTTAGGCATCCCTCTACACAGCATTGCACTACACATTATTTTTAATTTTTATTATTTGTTTTTGTTTAATGTTATATCTAGAATTGTTTATGTTTGATTGTTGGATGTTGTGTATGTATGCCTAATAAACTTAATAAACTTATTTTCTTTCTTTCTTTCACGCGTTTCTGAGATAAATGGTCTTGACAGACAGACAGACAGACAGACGGACAACGAAGTGATCCTATAAGGGCTCCGTTGTTTCAAAATCGGTACGCTGCCCTACTCCTAAAAATGAATAAGTTGTCCAACTAATGAGCTCTCAAAAAGCTCTAGATATATCCCCTAAACATAAAATCATAAAATCTTGTAACATGCAAGACTAAAAATGACTAAATAAATAATATATTACCAATTTTATTATTTTTTTTTCACCATTTATGATCGCTCTAGCGCCTATCATGATTGCTCTGGACGCGAAAATGTTTAAACTTAAATATTTCCAAAACTGTTTGTCAAAAATGAAGGCCAATAGTAAAAATGTAGTATTTTAATATCATTATTTTCAATGAGATACATAATTACCAAAAAATATCAAGATCTGAAAAGCACCAGAGCGATCACACGAATACGCCCGATTTGGAGATTGACCCAATTATGAATTAGTTTTAGCGTGCGAGTGCTTTAAGTAAGACGTGAATCGCGATACTTATCTGATTTGTTAAGGAACTGTTTAGTGAAAGTGCATATTATAGCCAGGATTGTATGTTATATAGGTAAGTGATTATTGAAATTGTTACATAATTAAACAAATGACAAATATAAACGGTTTTAAATTGATTTTATTCAATAATTTAGTATTTTAGAGGGGTGTCATTCACTGGGTAGTCTTATATGTGTTTAGTAGTGGATGACACCTATGTCATTCTCTCGTACAAATTAATATTTTTTAAAACATCATTATTATTGAATTATAATGAAGTAGAACACTATATTTTAATTGCCCTGTAAACAAAAAACTTTTATTTGATGTTTGAGTAGTGCCTGACAGGGGGTGTCATCGACTGGTTTTCTATGGAGTACCAATGTATGACAGGTGTCATTCATTGGGTCAAGACTACAGTGTCATACATTGGTTTCAGATATTTTGCTTTACAAATATTTGTTTATTGTTGATATGCCTCCAAGGACGTATAAATATATTCAGAACGACGTGTTAAGGGCATTAGACGAGGTATCGAAGGGCATGTCTGTGGCTGCGGTAGCAAAGAAGTATGATATCCCTTATATTACTTTGTTGTACAAAGTAAAAGGTAAACACCCAATCGAACGGCGCATGGGACCTACAAGCTACTTGATGATGGATCAAAATTCCTCATACTTCTCACCCACATGACTGTAGGTTGCCACCCAAGACGATCTCCAATAGTTGGCCTATTCATACATTGCTCTATAACTAGTTAGATACCTATGGAAATCCCTAAAACATCCTGTCATATACTGGGTCACCGATTTTGTTTTTTCATAGTCATACATTGGGGCATTCGAGATTTTGTCTTTCATCCACTAGTACAATTTTAGAGGTTGTGAAAAACTGAAATAGCTCAATAATAGCAATATTATTATACAAAGTTTTATTCGTATATATTATCATGGATGAAGAACCAGTTCATGCATTTGCGTTTGTTAGAAGTCGATAAAATTGATAATTAAGGAGATACGTGCAAAAATGTGTAAATTCCTTCCTTATAGAGTCATCCACTGGTGCATTTACCTTAGTTAGGAGGGCAATCAAGCCGATACCATCGCCTATCGTTGTTCGACTGACACTAAATGTATAACGCGACTAATTCTCTTTTATATTAAAATTTGATAATATCGTTTATTTACTATTTTGGTATTATAGTTTTAGTTCATATTTGTACGTGTTCTAGATAATAATATAAAATACGAATTGTGGTCATGTAATATATTAGGGCTAAATTCGTAATTGTTGATGTTTCCGTTTTTTGGAACTAATAATATTAAAAGAAACGAATAAGACGGCGTGTGCTAGATGAATAAGAATATTAAGGTACATCCGAGAAGAAGAAAGACAATGGAAAAAATTGGTACTCGATGCGGGACTCGAACCCGCGTCTCTGAACTATACGCGTCCAGCGCCATGACCACTAGGCCAACCGAGTAACCTTCTCGACTACCAAATTTAACCATTGCTTTATACGGCACCGGGCCGCAACTTAGAACTCAACTGTACAACGCCATCTAGGCGCGACAGCCGTAAACTTTCAATGTTGCAATTGAAGAGTATAGGTACGTAATGGTTTTAAGTTTTTGTATTAAATTACAAATATTTTTTACCTATAAAGCTTAGGTATAACTAGAAAAATCCGAAAAGAAGAAAGACAATGAAAAAAATTGGTACTCGATGCAGGACTCGAACACGCGTCTCTGGACCATACGCGTCCAGCGCCATGACCACTAGGCCAACCGAGTAACCGTCTCGACTACCAAAATTTAACCTTTGCTTTATATTTTTCTAGTTATACCTAAGCTTTATAGGTAAAAATTATTTGTAAATTAAGGTACATCCCATGTATTTCAATGGTCTTTAAACCCTACAAAGCAAGAATACGTCGAGTCAATCGCTAGATCATCCTTTGGCAGTTAAGATCTGTGCCTAAAGAGAGATTTGACTTCTATTCTCACTCTTTTCGTTTGATGATTTCTGTTATCAAGCGGAAAGGTTAATACTGTAAGTAGTAAGAAAGGTAGGAAAGCATTATTACTTGTATCAGCAATACGAATATCTCTTTTCTTAAATAAAATCTGTATTTGTAGACATTGTTATTACAACATATGTATTCTAGAGCACATTATACAGAAAGCCATGAAAACATTACAAGCCGTGTCAAAAGAACTAAAACAAAAATGTAACCTTAAAGAAAACAAGACAATAAACACGTCAGATAAAAATCTTTCTTCTGTATACAATATAAAGTTTAGAATTGTTTGTCACTAGAAGAGTTATACGTCCCTTTTGAACAAGTGTTACTAGTGCGTGATAATACACACATCAAAAAAGTCTAAGCAACATGCATGATATTACAAATTTACCATTTATATTAATTAATTTCTAAGTATTTACTCACTCAAAGTGTATAGGTAAGTAAACTTCAAGTGTATAGGTAAAAAAATTTCGATTATGTTTTGTTTTTTTTCATAAAATTCAAATGACTGCGAATTTGTTTGAATTTGAGTGTATTAGATTATGTTATAAAACAGTTATAGTTAGAATTAAATGTATATAATATATAATTACTTCTGTATGAATCATCTTAGGATAAAAGGAGGCGGACACTGGAAGTCAGTCTCTTTAGTAGTAGTGAATAATCTATGCCGGTCTCTCGGTGGTTGTCATGGTAATTATGTAATAACATCGGAATGGAAAAGGTACGATATTGTATTGAATATTATTAAATATTATTATAATGTAATTACTTTAATGTCTTAATGGCTATTAATGTGTTAATACTTATTTCACTGCTTTATACACATAAATACCTAGTTGTTATAGCCGAATACCTCTTGAATATATAATATACAAAGTTAAGATGTTGTCTTATTACACAAATATACATAAATCTAACATCAGAAGTGGGATAGATTCTTCGCCTACATTGCTAACACAATTAATTTCGAGTTCCAGAACGAATTCCTCAACCTTGGACCTGCTCAACGCGATTCGCGATGCTATCTCTGGAAATCACCGATCGGATGACGACATAGCCCTCCCGATCTTCGACCCTGCCACGAGTGACAACGGTGCTGAAAGTTGATGTCACAACATCGAAAACTATCTAAGGAATTGAGATGGATTGCGTAAAAACTGTGACTAAATCAGGTAACGGACAAGTAGAACGTTACGTAGGTATCTACTGTAACTGGTATGCCTAGCACTATGTATAATGAACAGTCAGATTGGCCGAACGTTATTGTAAAATTAATTACATAAAAAAATGTACTTACATTAACGTTATTGTTAAGATCAATGATGAGGAACTGGGAATAATAAACACTACAGTATTCCTAGGAATTACTTACCTAGTCAGTTTACAGATATAGACACAGCTAGGCTAGTTTATTTTAGTTATTGTATTCTGTTGTTTGGTAATGCGGCTGATATTACTCGAAACACAATATTTGTTTGCAAAAAAGAGCGATACGTTGTATATATAATAAGGGCCCAAGAGAGTCTCTTAAAGATAAATTTAAAATGATTAAGATTGTGACTGTGCATTGCCAGTATATATTTGATAATCTAATGTACAAAAAAATGAGCTGTATACATAATGTTAACACTAGAAATAAAATTGCTTCATAAAATAAGTAATTCTTTCGCTGGTAATGGTATTCGTTTTTATAATAAGCTCCCTAGTGAAGTTAAAGAATTAAAGAATTTTCAGATAATAAATTTAGATCTTTTATTATACATAAGTTAATATCGAAATACTATTTTATAGTGTAAAGGATTACTATAACGATAAAAAATGCTTGGATATGAATTGTCCTGTTTAATAAACAAAGTAATATTTGTGAAGTGATCAACCAAAAGAGCGATAGGAACCCAGCAGAGTTTCTTGTGGGTGTCTTCTCTGACATGGTCGTGTTCCGAACCCTCAGTAAACTTAGCCGTTAAGTTAGATGTGATCACTATAAAACGACTATCACAAGCAATATCGTTATATCTTATGTAAATGAATGATATTTTGTTTGATTGATTTTATTTTACTTATATGGTAAAAAAAAAAAAAAAAATGTAAAACGGTTTGTAATATCAGTTGTGAAAATTAATGCACAAGTCACATTGAATGAAAAAAAAAATATAAAAAAAATATACGTTTCCAAAAAAATAATAAAAAAATGTTATCCAGCTCTGACCAACTGATTACTTGGCGTTGACGTAAATGAAATTGGACGAATGAAAGACTTGACGAAAAGAGAATTTGTCATAAAATGTAATTTGACCTTAAGAGAACTTGTCATAAAGTGTAATTTGACCATAAGAGAACTTGACAGTGCAATGACTAGACGAATTGAGATTTTGACGTATGTAACTAGACCCAAAAAAAAATATATGTTTCCGCTGGTCGGCCAATTGTTTGGTGCAAGTCCGTGCCACAAGCAGCGGGTGGAAGGCTTGTATGTCGAGGCAATTGGCAAACATAAATAAAAAAAAAATAGTAAAAAAACACATGTTTCCGCTGGTCGGCCAATTGTTTGGTGCAAGTCCGTGCCACAAGCAGCGGGTGGAAGGCTTGTATGTCGAGGCAATTGGCAAACATAAAAAAAATAAAAAAAAAAAAAAAAAAAATATGTTTCCGCTGGTCGGCCAATTGTTTGGTGCAAGTCCGTGCCACAAGCAGCGGGTGGAAGGCTTGTATGTCGAGGCAATTGGCAAACATAAATAACAAAATAATAAAAAAAAAATATGTTGTGGCAAATGGCAAACATAAGTAAAAACGAAAAATAATAATAAAATTACACAGAAAATAAACACAGAATACAATACAAAATATGTACGTACTTCGAGAGCGAAGTAATAATCAGAGTGGCCGTATTAGATTATGTTATAAAACAGTTAGTTAGAATTAAATGTATATTTATTTTTATTATTTATTATTTTTAGAAAATAATCACAGAATACAATACAAAATATTATGTATGTACTTCGAGAGCGAAGTACTTATCAGAATGGCCGTATTAGATTATGTTATAAAACAGTTATAGTTAGAATTAAATGTATATAATATATAATTACTTCTGTATGAATCATCTTAGGATAAAAGGAGGCGGACACTGGAAGTCAGTCTCTTTAGTAGTAGTGAATAATCTATGCCGGTCTCTCGGTGGTTGTCATGGTAATTATGTAATAACATCGGAATGGAAAAGGTACGATATTGTATTGAATATTATTAAATATTATTATAATGTAATTACTTTAATGTCTTAATGGCTATTAATGTGTTAATACTTATTTCACTGCTTTATACACATAAATACCTAGTTGTTATAGCCGAATACCTCTTGAATATATAATATACAAAGTTAAGATGTTGTCTTATTACACAAATATACATAAATCTAACAAGTGCATGTTAATTGCTACGTATTAGTCTTGATTTTATAATTTTACCAACCATTTAAATACAGTTGGCGACAAAATTGAATTGTTAGATATTCTTTACGTCATGGAGCGACGTCATTTGACGGCAGATGAAATGCAAAGAGCTGTAGGGATGTTGCAAGCGGGAAGTAATCAATCTCAGGTATCTCGACATTTTGGTATTCATAGAAGTGTTATTTGTCGTCTTTGGCAGCGCTACAATAATACAGGGGAACCCGCTGAACAGCATCCAGGCCGTAAAAGGAGTACAACCACTCGGCAAGACCGGTACATACAACTGACTGCAAGACGCCGGCCGATGTTAACCGCTCGAGAGATAAGTTTGAGGCTACAAAATTCAAGTGGTGTTGATGTAAGTCCCCAAACTGTGCGAAATCGACTGCATGAGTACGGCCTACGAGCTCGACGCCCTATCAGGTGCCCACCGATACGTCACGGGAATCGCGCTCGTCGAAATGAATGGTGTAGAGAACGCATAACATGGACCCAGGAACAATGGGATAAAATTATGTTTTCCGATGAGTCGCGATTCGGGTTTAGGCCTGATACAAGAAGGGTGCGAGTGTACCGTCGACCCGGAAATACTGAAAGACTCAGGTGCGTTCAGGAAGTTCATCCATACAGCGGCTCAACAGTTATGGTATGGGCGGGTATTATGAAGAACAGGCGAACTGAGCTCGTTTTTGTAAATGGAAACATGAACGCTGAAAATTACGTTGAGGATATTCTCAGACCTTATGTCCATCCATTTGCACAAACCTTTGGCTCCGATTTTACGTTAATGCATGACAATGCGCGTTCACATACAGCTCGGCGAACCAGTGAATACTTGGCAACGGAGAACATCCAGGTATTGCCCTGGCCTGCACAATCGCCAGACCTCAACCCCATCGAGCACGCATGGGACATGCTCCAGAGACGTGTTTTGAAGGACTTGGACGGAGTGACAACAACCCAACAGCTGAAGGATTTGCTACAATTCCATTGGGAGCGAATACCGCAAGATGACATAAACAGTCTCATTAATTCAATGAATAATCGTTGCCGACAAGTTCTGAATAGCAGAGGAGGCCATACTTTGTATTAAATTGTCCTATTCTTTCACAATAAATTCATTTTCTTAAGAAATTTCAATTTGTAAAAAAAAAGTTTAGTTTCTTATGTACCTGTATATTCTAATATTGTTAATTTCTGTTATTAAAAGAACTTATAAAGAAAACAGCTGTTATTTTTACATCATAGAACCCTAAAAATATTATTTTAAAAATAAAATACAACGTTATAATTAAAATAAATGGTAAAATAAATTAATATAAATGGTAAATTTGTAATATCATGCATGTTGCTTAGACTTTTTTGATGTGTGTAGTAGCATTAGTAACAAAAATCTCGTCCTTTGTTTCTTGAGTGGGTTTTCAACGTTTACATTTAGTCATCCTTTTGCTAACATTACTAGTTGTTGGCATTTTGATTCAGACATATTATATTTAGCTATAAGCCCATAATTGCTAAAAGTAAGTGAATATTTTTCCTGCTGGTTGATTGTCGGTTAGCGAAAACTCTGAAGTATTACAGACGATCAACAGACGATACTCCGTGTGGTGACTGGGTAAGAATAAAATATGTTACCACCCCATCTCATCCCAGGGGTGTCGTAAAAACCGACTAAGGGACTATCCGTGAATATTATCTTTACGAAATAAAAAGAAGGAAAACTTAAAATTAAACCCTATACCAATCCGTCTGGCCAGCGTGGTATTAGTAGACCAAGTATCCCTCCGTCATGGCAGGAGGCCTGTCCCTGCAGTAGGACATTAATGGGCTGTTATCTTCATCATCAACAGATACTGTTAGATAAGATATAATTATATAGATAACTCTCTTTCCGGTGATGAAGTAAAAACTTTGGAGACTCGATCTGTTAAATTAGTTTGTATTCTTATAAGTAGTGTCAAGACTCCATCTACATACATCTGCTGGCAAATATGACTAAGGGAAAATCTATAAATAATCTGTTAGGAATTATAGCCTGTTTTTATATCATGAAATAAAGAGACGAGTAAAGTGAGTGGAAGCAATTGTTTATTGAAATCAGCTACGCCAGAACATAAATAAGCTGCTGCCTACCCTGTACAGCTTGTGTTCACAAACTGCTATGCCAGTTTGATTTCACTAGCTACAGTAACCTTTTTCTTTAACACAGTAGTATTTGCACTACTTGGCCCTCCAAGCTCCAAAGGCGGTATTTGGCAAAACAAAATTGTTTAACTATATAAAACAGAAAACAACAAAGTGAATATTGATAATTAATTAATTATTTACCAATAGATACCGTATTAAAAGCTTTGATTATTAGTTTAAACAATACTCTAAATATATTTAATAATTTACTATGTTTCATTGTCAAAACCTGTATTTCCAATGATAGCTAGTGGCCACAAATATACGAATATTATTTTACTATTGACATGCCTCCTATTGTTATTAAAACAAAACACATTTCATACAATAGAATAAATGGTATTACATTGAAACAAATTCATTGAAATTGTATAAAGCTCAATAATTACTTAATAAAGCCGGTCATTGTTTATACAAAAGCTTGAATCATCCCTCGACTTTGCCTACGGTAAGAGGAACCACTACAGTTGCTTAAAATACGTGTTAATTAATTTTGTTTGTTTCAAATGCACTAAGAATCATGCCCTGTGTCACGGGGACTATACAACCATCAATTTAACAGACATAAAGAACATCCAGATTCAGTACAACACTTTGTGAATCACACAAAGAATCATCCCGCACAGGAATCGAAACCGCGTCGTCATGCACGACCACCTCTGCGACCGTCGCGCCACCGAAGCAGTCAAAAGGTATTTAAAATACTCGCAGTTAATAAAATGAAAATGTGTCGCTTAATGAGGCATGTAGGTATAACCGTTCCGGGTCAGTACGACTGATTAAACATAGGTAGTGTTAATGAAGGATAGTGTCATGAAATGAAATGTATTGAATACCAGTGTAAAGATCGGTTTTTGTTTTACTTCTTTTTTTTTTTTGGGTGTTCCATATCAAATTTGAAAGGGTTGAATAGGTTGTGGTGATTGAAAAATTTATACACATTAATAAAACTTATGTATGGTCCATATTCTTTAAGAAAAAGTTATATGAGAAGTCTCGTGATGATTATGATTCACTGATTTTTCTGAAAAATATAGCTAACAAAAAAATATATATAACAAAAATATAGATGTTTTACTTAGTCTCTAAAGTTGATTTATAAAAGTGACCAATCTAAGTACATGCAATTAATTATTTACGATAAGTCGCTACAGCAATTTAGTAAATGATATTTCACAAAGCAAATACATTACGTGTTTAATAAAGGAGACGGTTTTTTTTCGCACCACTCTAAACAGTAATGTTTATTATTCATATTACTCACAAAAATAGTTATTATCTTAATATAGTTAACCGAACACAAATTATACTTAAACGATGAGGGAATAATGAAATAATAATAAAAAAGGATTACACCTAAAAATGCTTGTTTTGGAACGTTCTTAGGTTTATTTTAATGGTTAATACAAATTATCAAGTAACGTACTTTAAAAATAATCGTAGAACGGAACGTAAATAATAGCCAATAGCAGATACTCTGTAGTACAGTTTGAATCAGTTTGACATTGTCATGACAACGTTGTTATTGTTTCAGATTTTATTAGATAAATGCATGATTTATTTGTACTTTTATATTTTATAAAAATGGCATCTTTAGATAGAGTGCATAATACACACTAAAGCTGCTCTTGCTGGATACTGTTGTTATTGCTTATTGAGCACAGGCACAGTCACTGTTAGCTGCTGTGCATTGTGATGTGTAAAGTGTGGTTTTTATCTTGGGCTCTGCTTTTAGGTGAGCTTAAGCCACCTGCGTCTATTTTAGATGAAATACTGCTTTAAGAGATGACTGTGTTAATTATAATTGTGAACAGTAATAAATATTTCTTGTGTCATATATATATTGTATTGTTTCTCTTTAACTACCCTATTATTTTAGATCTACAAGCAATAGCCAGCAAAAACTGCGTTATTTCGAGAGGTCTTGGTTGCCTTATTAGTGTATATTCATTAGACAATCGCTGTTGTGAGATTTTAGGTTGTCACTAGAGTCATGTTTTGATTGTCCTATTTCAGAGTATTCCCTCTTGAGGGAGTTTTGAAATATGCAGACTGTCTATCTAGAGATTATAAGGAATAAACTGTATGCATTTCATTCCTAAACTCGCACAATTTGTGACTGGGCCTATTCGCCGAACAAAAAAAACCGTCTCCTTTGTGTAATAAAAGATAGTGGTTTACATTTTATTTGAACTAACCACATAACACGTCCTTTTATTGCAATATTATACCAATCACTAAAATAGTATAAAACCAAATCGTTGTCTGTCCTATACAAGCTTAAATCTTTTAAAATACGCAACGGATTATCAAATGGGTTTTTTCAATAGATAAAGTGGTCTCTTTATCATAGACGAAGAAGGTTTATATGTGTAATACATGCATAATATTGTAGAGTATAATGCATAGTACCCATGCAAAGCCGAGGCGGGTAGCTAGTCTATACTTCTATACTAATATTATAAAGAGGTAAAGTTTGTGTGTTTGTGACGTTGTAGGGGGTAATCTCTGGATCTAATGAACCGATTTTAAAAATTCATTCTGTGTTGAATAGTCCATTTATCGGGGAGTGTCATAGGCTATACATATAATATTACGCTATGACTAATAGGAGTGGAGCAGTAATGAAAGATGTTTAAAAAAAGGACGCGTTTTTTCGCCGCCCAACGAAGTAGGTTGGGTCTGCTAGTATAATATAAAATAATAATTCCCCAATATCAGATGTGCACTCGGTCGTTACTCGGCCGCATTGCCATTACTTCGTTTAAGTTCATTAATTAACTTATTATGCGGTCGATTATAAAGTTAACTGCGATTTAAATTGATTTGCTGTTAAACCAGAAAAATGTTAATCACAGACATTGCAGTGATATTATTTCCGGCTGTTTAAACCGGTTTATTATGCATATTTCTAAAGATTAATTAATTACATTATCTACAAAAAGACTCATTTTTAAAGTGGTTTTTCGATACAATATATCCGTATTAAAAGTGTTAAAAAGATTTCTTTTTATTTCATGTTTTAATTAACAAAACTAAAAACATTTATAAGTAGTCTGATATTGCTAGATATGTATTTGCTTAATAACTTACTTGATGGCCTTGTAGAGAAAATTGTTATTATTTAGTAATGATAGAATTTTAGTTAAACTCAGCGTCTTATTAACTAGAACAGGAATTAGAAGTTGTTGCCAGGTACGTTACAATCTAATATTATAAAGAAGTAAAGTTAGTGTTTTTGTGACGTTGTAGAGGGTAATCTCTAGATCTAATAAACCAATTTTAAAAATTCTTTATTGTTGAATAGTCCATTTATCGGGGAGTGTCATATATACTATCACGCTATGACTAATAGGAGTGGAACAGTAATGAAATATGTTTAAAATGGGGACACGTTTTTTTCGCCGCCCAACGAGGTGGGTACAAGTATGCTAGTTATATAAAAGACAAGAAGCCTAAAATATTTAAATATATTTTCAATATTGTCTACTCACAATATTTAGAAGACTTTCCTAATAATCTTAATCCACAGAGTATTTTACCTTACGTTTAACCTTCTTACTGACATGTTACTAATATTTTCTTTTGAGACTTTACGAAAGGCTTTTCTTCATCATTAGTGTAATGAGGCTTCTTTTCAAAGCTCCTTTCACAAGTTTCCTTGTTGTTCTATTAAAAATATAACATTATGTTACTTACATTATTTTTAATGGTATTTGTTTTGTAAAGCAGATAAAAAAGCTTCTTTAAATAAAGATAATTAGGTTTAAAAAATAAGTTATAAACTCTTTATCAAAAAATCATAATTGGCAGATGTACTGTTGCATGATCGGATGTAGCTGGTGCAAAACCTACGTGCTTCAAGAGTTACAAAGAACACTCCGACAGTTCTCTTAATTAGTACAACTCAATAATTGTAAATATTATTTTTTTACATTTATCTCAAATACGCAGTAATTCCTAGATAATAGAATATTAAAGTTCTTTTATTTTCTAACTCTACCCATCATTCATTAATGTCCCACTGCAGGGACGGGCCTTCTCCCATGACGGAGGGATAATTTGGACTACTAATACCACGCTGGTCAGACGGATTGGTATAGGGTTTAATTTCAAGTTTTCCTTCTTTTTGTTATTTCGTAAAGATAATATCTACGGTTACTCCCATAGTCGGTTCTTACGACACCCATGGGATGAGATGGGGTAGTGACATATTGTATTCTTACTCCGACACCGGATTGAACTCTACCGATACATGACATGAAATATAAGTCGTGACGAATGCTGCAATTAAAACTAAATATATTTTTAAATTAATAAACAATTAAATATTATCTCTACAATCTCCCGTAGAGAAATAGTGATATTAAAAACTAGTGGTTAGATAAAATAAGCTCAATCTGTGAATGAAATGAAATGAAAATGAAAATGAAAAAATATTTTATTTCATCTAAGTCACATCAATGACATTTATGAAACGTCGGAGTTTTTATAGTGATCACAGCACGTCTAACTTAACGGCTAAGTTTACTGAGGGTTCAGAACACTACCATGACAGAGAAGACACCCACAAGAAACTCTGCTGGGTTCCTATCGCTCTTTTAGGTGATCACTTCACAAATATTTTATTAAGAAAACAGGACAATTCAGATCCAGGCATTTTTATCGTTTAAGTAATCCTTTACACTGTAATATGATTTCAATATTAACTTATGTTTAATGAAAGATTTAAATTTATTAATTGACAATTCTTTAACTTCCATAGGGAGCTTATTATAAAAACGAATACCATTACCAGCGAAAGAATTACTTATTTTATGAAGCCTAGTGTGGAGAACAGCAAGTTTATTTTTATTTCTTGTATTAACATTGTGTATATCACTCATTTTTTTATATTTGTTTATATTTTTGTGTACATACATTAGATTTTCAAATATATACTGGCAATGCACAGTCATAATTTTAATCACTTTAAACTGTGCACTCGCCTTATATCTCATATTAACTATAAAATATAAGTGTTACTGCGCTGCAGTTGTAAAATAAAATAAAATTAGCGACACTCCGCCATTCTTAAGTGCTCCAACAATATTATGTGAACATAAAACGTCATACTCTTGTGAACTAGGATGGCTTTACTTTTACACCCTTATTAATAAAAATCGCTTACTCCTAGCATAGTCCAGACTTATACTTGGACTAGTTAATACCGGTGTAACGAAGTATTATCTTCGGACTAACTCTGTTATTAATAAACTTGGAGTAACCGCGGATTAACAATACCACACTTACACCAGAATTAGCGCGTGTGCTATGGCAACCCTGATACGTGAAAAGGTAAAAAGAGTGAGCTGAATGACTGAAATATCATTTTGATAGATTGCTAATGTCAAATTTGAATTGTTTGATTTATAATTTTGTATTTTATTTTGTCGTCATATTGTAATTTATCCAAGTTAACAAAATAATACAATAATAATAGTTAATACAGCAAAATGTTAAAAGATGAGGAACATTTGAGACAGATGGAAATGGCTGAGGAAGAACATTCAATTAAAATGGCAATTCACAAGGAAAAACTGAAATGTGTTACATTGGAACGGGAAACTCTTAAGCTAAAGAAAGCTGAAATGTTAAATTATGTAATTATTCTTTAGAATAAACCATTATTATATTAAAATATTTGTCTTACTAATTAGTACTATAAGTAATAATCATATTAAGTAATTTATTTTATACTGAGGGGTGCTGGTAAATTATGAATAAACTCATAATTTGAATTTAAAAGTCTTTATTTAAAAAAAATCATTAATAAATGCCGTCCGGGGTGAATTTCCTCTAAGAGAGTTACTTAATGTATGTGTTACTGGAACATCATCATCTTCTACATGCTCAATCAAATCTTGCTGTTGTATTGCAATATTATGCAATATAGCCGGTGCAACTATGTAAAGCTTTGTGTTTTCTAATTTTGTACGAAAGCCTCTTAATAAACACTGAAACCTTTGCTTCCATACTCCAAAGCACCGTTCAACAGTATTACGTGTCCTAATGTGAGCTTGTAAGCTGTATATGCCGCTTGTATCACCAGCTAAATGATTTTTCAACATGTCAATGATGAAAAGAGCAGTAGATCGGGAAAATCTGTATTTAGATTTAAACTCGGCTTCTTGTAGTTCTTCCAACAGATTCTTTCGAATTTTATAAAATTTCACTTGTCTAATCAATGGAACCACATCTTCAATCTCGTCTTTGTCATAAATATAATATCCGTAAATCATGAACAAAATAGTCTCTATTCATCTTATGCAATCACAGGATTATATTTTTGAAGGATAAAAATAAATAACACGTCAAAGTAATACTGATAAGTCTCCACTAATCCACCGTTAAACTAGGTCTTGGTACGGAATAACTTTTACGCCAAGAGTAAAGCGGTATTAGCTTACTCCTTCTTTACTTCGCGTTTATTAATACAAACATTAATAATTTGACACTTAAACCATGGAGTAAAGTTAATCTTGCGTTAGTCTATGTTTATTAATGAGACTGTTAAAGTTTATCTAACAGGTATAATGTGTCTATGTATAACATAAGAACTTGTTAAAATGACAAGAGACAAGGGGTATCAAACATCTGTAATTTTGACAAGTGTTAAAAAAACCGCAAGCCCGCTCTACACTCGTGGGGCGAAAGGCCGCGACACGAGTGTGTAGATGGTTTCGCGGGTTCATATTTACGCTTCGCGCCGTTTCCCGTTCGTTGAAGGTTTTTTTATCCCACGACAAAGGTTCGCGCTCGGTTCACAAAGGTTCGAGACAGCGAAGCTTCGGGAGTGTAGAGCGACACATTTAAACGCGAAGTTCACGGCGCGAATCGTGGTGTGTGTCGAATTCACGGCAAGAATCGCGCGCGAGTGTAGAGCGGGATAATATTGATAAGTTACAGATTTATAAGTTATATAGAAGTACATACTCGTATTTCGTCTGTGACTTTTTTCCATCGGTATATTGGTCTAGGAGAATCAATTGGGAGGTATTTAGGGAGAACGTCGGTAGTAGTATTTACGTAGAGTAATTTAATCATTTTGCAGTGAATGATAAGTTATGATGTATTAACATGTAATTTGTTTTATGAAAATACAATTACACAATTTACAGTATAGTACAATTTTGACTAATGATACATAATTTAAAACCTCAAAGCAGCAAAAAAAAGTGACTGCAAGTGTGTAATTCACTTGAAGATTTAGAAAAATAAATGAAAACTTTATGAACTTTTCTTATTGGAAGAACTTATTGTTCTGATAAAATAAAATTCCGCAATTCAACGTCAGCAATAAAATTTTAGCTCGGCGTGTTTACCGACACCACCAATCAAAATAAGATCTTGGTATATCTTCAGAAATTTGAGTTGTTTTAAGGCGTTTGATAATAAAAAGGGTATTTATTTTACGTCTATTTAAAACACTGCTTTATTTAACATGAACATTTCACCAAATTCAATTGAGTTTATGACACAACAGTCTTTAAATATTAAATGTCTCTTGTGAACGTTTTCAAAGAGCTCCGTGTCAATCGAGGCAGATATTTTGTGAATCAATGTTGTCATCTGTTACAGGAAGAGGAAATTGTTTATTATAGAGAGAGTGAATAGTCGTTTGAATATCAATTCATAATTCATATCTTCAATTTGATTGGGTCCCATAATACTATATTTTTCAGCAAACTCAAGTCAATTCGAGTAGCCTAGATACTCCTTTTAATACAGAATATATTAACGGTAAAAAAACAGGAAAAGGAACTTACTTTAATTTGATATAATTAGGTAACTAATTTACGGTTAACAATCAATAATAAGGAAAAAAAATATCCCCGAAAGCTGGTTTTAAGCTTTTGTAAAAATAAAAAATGAATTAAATTAAACAAGCGATGCTCAAAATTCCAGTCCCCTAAGGAAAAATATCAGAACCGTTTTACCGTTCAGTCGTTACATTGTTACTAAAGCTATCTGAATGTACCATCACATACAGACACAAGCCATTTAATTTTACAACATATTAAAACTCTTTACGACCTATCGAATTTAATACAATTTCTAAACCTTATCATTGATATCAAATTGTGTAATAAACTGTAAACGATCTGATGATGGAGTAAGAACTTATTAATGGAGATATCTGGTGTTGTTAATCAGAAAACGAGACGAGTCTAAGGTCTTTGTGACAGAGATTAGCGCAATGCGGGCAAAGCTCTCAGAGTTAGAGAACTGAAGATTTTAACTTTAATGCGAGCTTTAAATTTACTTTTTCTTATTTTGTCAGCTGAATTTACGTTTGGAGACGAAGCTTAAGACAATCTTTAAGAGTTAAGTTTGTAGTGGTATTATAATTGTACAACTTTACAACACTCGTTTAATTCTGGCATCAATGTGTAATGTATCAATAAATGTTGTTAATTTTAGTCATTCTACATCAGAATACAACCTACTTATCTAATTAGAATATTTATATAGTTGTAGATATGTTCTATTTTTTCTCCGTGTGGTCACGTGTGGAGGAAGAATATTAATTAATAAGTGTCGTTAAAAGCGACTAAAGGACTATCCGTTAATATTATTTTTACGAAGTAAACAGGAGAAAAACTTGAAATTAAACTCTAATACTAATCCGTCTGGCCAGCGTGGTATTAGTAGGCCAAGTATCCCTCTGTCACGAGAGGAGGCCCCAACATTTAACGCTTTTAAAGTTGATAAAAGATCAAAAAGATTGAAAAAAAACCTATGATAATACACATTCTTGGCTGGTTCATGTAAATTCAAGCGTATTTTGACAATAAATGAGTATTGTACTATACCAAACCATGAATGTTTTGTTGTCGGCTCTCTATACCATTTTCCGTAGTAACATATGGTTGAGCTAGGAATCTCCCACTATTCTTAGTTAGTCACAAAATTAACCATTTGAACTGTGTAAATTATTTCATCAAATTAAAGTATCTCGGAACATAAACGTCTTTTGATAACAAAATTTAAGTGCTTATAACTTGTTGCTCTATTGCATTAGACTCTTCGTAGTTCGTAGTTATTAAAAAACAACAATGAAAGCCTTTGTTTTTTAAAAAAATTGTGAAAGTGATAGTGATAGAATAAATTTGATTTAAGTATAAAAATACTAATAAATTATCGCAAGCAGGTAAAATAAAATAAATATTTTAGTAAAGTAAAGTTCCGAGCACCATGAATGCATCGTGATATAACGGACTGGCTAACCGCCAACGTGCAGAATACCGCCCGCGTGATAAACGCTAAGTCGACGTATAACTGCATGAAAGCACGAGGATACACGAACATTTCCGAGTTTTCACGAAGTTTATACCTCGTTTTACCTCTACAGAAAATAATTTTATCGTCATTTACCTATTGACATTTTGTTTGGTAATTTTATCATTAAAATTGGTACTACTTTTGAGGTTTTAGTACAATTCTATATTCTTTTGGATTTAAACCAAGATAGTTAAATAATTTTGATGAATTTCTTGAGACCGACTTCATAATATTCATACGACACTTCAAACAAGAATAGAGTTATATAACTTAGTTAAACAATTAAATGATAAAGTTGAAAAGAAGAAACAATACGAAAAGTTTTAACTAAATCGTCCGTGGTCCTTTGGTGATCATTTTACAGATTAATAACTTAAAATATATGTCACTGTCAATGTATCAGAATGTTTATCAAAAGATCAAAAGCTGATGTCAAAATGTGCCGAATAGCCCCGAAGTTTCCCGAGCTGTTTCCGGAATCTGGGGCTAACGTCCGCCCGTGACGTGAATATAAACTAAACGGTATAAAGCTCAGTGATTTAATACATTATGACTTATTATGAATTTGCACACGCGTGAGCTAAATTACTCGTGTAATATACGCTCATAATCTTTTATGTTTTGTGGAGAATAACCTCAATAGCTGGGCTTGTATGTAATTGTTTTTATTACAATGTATAATGTAACCTAAGGTAAAAGCTCCTATTACGGAGGTATTTCGCAACATTTTAAAGTAAGAAACAAAAATAAGCATTTGTAAATATTTTTACCTGTGCGAAAAAATGTCATCGTCAAAAGTGGAATTTATATTTTGTATTACAGTCGAGTTTGTTTCTTTTAATGATATTAGTTATTTTTTTAAAAAGATTTAAATAGTCGGGTCGATTTTCCCTAATTCGGAGGTATTTTTTTCTTCAGAGCCTATTACTGCGGTAGACGATTCCTAATACGGAAGGTCAGAAATTATATTCATCCAAGTTCCGTACAAATGATTTTTATCAAATAATTTAATTGTATTAGTAAAGTAAGTTGTATTTTTGGTATTCATTGACCATTGATTTGTATCTTTTTAAATGAAATTATTTTTTACTAGCTGACCCCGTGCCCAGTTCGTTAGGCGGCGAAAATAACGCGTCACTTTTTTTAACATGATTCATTATTGCTCCTCCCCTATTCGTCATAGCGTGATACTAGCCTATGATACTCCTCGATAAATGTACTATTCAACACAGAAATAATTTATAAAATCGGTTTATTAGATCCAGAGATTACGTCCTACAACGTCACAAACTTTACCTCTTTATAATATTATATATAAGTAATAAGTATAGATAAAAATACACGTTCTAAAAAGAGTTGTGTTATTAAAATAAGGTTAACTTTTCTTTTAATGCTTAGTAAAATAAAAACAACATTATAAAATTACATAGATTGCATAACTTTACATTAAAAGAATATGTATATTTAAAAGTTTTTATCGCTTTTGGTTTTATACAAAACAAAAAAACTTAGGTATCACATAACAATTCTATTCTCAGAATTAATAATCACGGTACCCTAAAACTTGTAATTTTATGTTCTATGAATAGGCCCGTAATAGGAAATCATAGATCCTAACACAGACTTACTTGGAAATAATTACCACCGCAATAGGAAAACTACTCCTGTTTTTAACCCTTAAATTGATTTGGTCCGTTTTAAAGGACACAGTGTTTAAACGCATATAGATGATAGTATTACGTGATCCCACCTCACGCGCGAGACATATTATGTTTTGTAGACTATATCTTCCGCACTCACGCATTTAGTGCGTGCAAAAAAGCTAAATAGTCATTTATTTCACCGATTTGAAAAAGTGCAACAGGCGGGTGGCGTTACACTTCAGATAAAAGTTTATGAAAAGGTGATTTTTTCCTTTAAATTGTGCATTTTTTTGTTGTATATAATTAAAATACAGTATAACGTATTAGATAACATAATTTATTTCAACAATATTACTATTTTTAATTTCTAATTTCGTCAATTAAAAGTATGTCATTTAAAACGGACCTTGCCAATTTGCTCTATGAACTAGTGTGTTTTTTGTTTGTCCCATGCAACGGACCTTGCCAATTAGACCTTAATATGTTTTTCTATTAAATCACCTCGATGGCGTGGTGGTAGCGTAAGCTACTGCGGTGCCGTGGGTTCGAATCCCACGCAGGTTTATTATTTGTGCAATCCACTACAGAATGTCCTTAAACCACGTTTAAATACAGCTTCAATAGACGATTACATTAGAAAACCATAAATTTATACGGGTTTCTCTACTATATTATACATGTGTTATACATATAAACCATCCTCTTAAATCACTCTATTTATTTTAAAAAAACCACCGCCACATTAACCGCGCAATCCGGAGCACTGTGTCGGTCACTTTGGTTCTCCTGCTGATCTCCTCATTTCTGATTCGATCACGCAGAGAAACTCCCAACATGGCTCTCTGCATTACCCTTTGAGTGACCGTAAGCCTTCCGAGAAGGCCCATAGTTAGCAACCACGTTTCTGTTCCATATGGCAGCACTGGCAACACGCACTGGTCGAAGAGCTTTGTCTTCAGACACTGAGGCAATGTAGACGAGAAGATACGTTTTAGCTTCTCGAACGATGCCCAACCGAGTTGGATTCGATGAATGATCTCCTTCTCAAAATTGGATTTACCTAGCAGTTAAATATATTTGTCGACAACTTCGAGTGTAGAGCCTCCAATCGTGATTGCAGTAGGTGCAACATGGACATTTGCCATGATCTTGGTCTTGTCCAAGTTCATTTTAAGACCCGCTTGTTGAGAGACTACTGAGGCCATCGAGCACTGTGTTGAGGTTCTCCATGGTCTCAGCTATGACCACGATATCGTCGGCAAATCGAAGGTGCGTGATATTCTCGCTATTTATGTTGATGGCGAGCCCGTCAGTGCAGCGGTAAACAGTTTTGGGGATATGACATCACCCTGTCTTACTCGTCGCTGCAACTGGATAGGGCTTGTTGATTTACCCTGAAGTTTTCGTATAAGCACCACAGCACTTCTATATATCGTTGGTAAACTTGGTACCGTTGAAGAGTCTGCAACACTGCCCATGTCTCGATCGAATATAATAAAAATAAATTTATTTTAATTTTTTACTTACCAAAACGGTGAGAAGTTGGTTTTATGTTTACCAAAACGGTCAAAAGTTGGTTTTAAGTTTTGTTTGTAACATTTGATGTATGATTTTATACATTTCTTAACTGAAAATTGATCTCATTGTTATTTCGTGTTTATTTTATATCAAGTAACGTTGATTCAGAAGTGAGCTTTTAGTTCTTTTAGAAAATAATTCTTTGCTTTGTTTTGGCAATGTCCGTTTAATGTGACATATATGAGGTTACCACTCAGAAGCAGGAAATGGGCAATGTCCGTTTTAAGTGACATACGAAAAAATATATAAAAATACATATTTTTTCAAAAAAAATGAAAAATTCTTCTTTTCTATCCCTATTACCACCCAAAACGTAAACTTAAATGTAAATAAATCTAAAGGATCAGTATGTGACAATTTAAGGGTTAATAATCCTAATTCGGACCTATTAAAACTTCGATAAATGGAACAATGTAAATGTTTAATGAAACTATAACAGTTTTTTGGATCATATGTGTAAACAGTAGTCAACAGTTATACAAAATAAATGATTTATGATAAGTTAAAATACACCTTCCTATTTTTACCCTTCCTAAGAAATCCACATTTTGTACTCAACAATTTTCGTATTTAATACGATTTCTAACTACGAATACATACCGCAGAATATGGTTTTTAGTTTATGAGATTAATAATTATTTCAAAAAACCTTGAAACAAGTTCAATAAGTTAATAAATTGAAAGTTACAAGCAATTAAACATGCCCAGTATTTTTTCTATTACGGAGTTATACCACCGTATTAGGACGAATCTAAAAAAATCGTGTCGTATTACGGCGCTATTTTATTTCTTATTTTTTGGATATAAAATGAGTTACAAATATAAAACAAGCTATTGAAATAGTAAGTATAATAGTAAGAAAATGCTATGAATAAGAAATAAACCATCTTAAACGGCTTATTAATACGGAAAACTTAGTTTCTAAATATTAGTGTACCTAATTTTGTTGTTCAGCGTTTGTATGGAAATCCCTTTCACGTCGATGCCGTTACACAGATTGATTGATTTTGATTAGTTATCTATATTCTTTACTTGCAAACGTCAGGTAAATCATGAAGTAATAGATGTAGAAAAAACTGATTTCGTTTTGTTGTACGTAAACTGAATAAAACCAGAATAAAACACGAAAATAGAAATACCTCCGTAATAGGACGCGATTTTGACTACCGCCGTAATAGGAGCTTTTACCTTATATCATATTATTTGTTTCTTCATGTAAGATAAGTCGCTTTTCCCTTATAACTATCCAATATACTGTAACATAAATATAAACCCAAAACTCAACTTTATAATAAATATGACAGAAGAAGTAGGGCAAGTTTCCCACTGTCGTTGAAAAAGGTATTTTACTCTGGCAATATTAGTTGTTCAAATGTAAGACTACAAATTTAAAGTCTCCTTCCTTTGGAATTAAATGTATCACGGAAACTTTAATACATATAACTGACGGTTAGAAAGTATATCCAAGGTCAAGACTATCAAATTATTATCATCATCATCATTATAACAGCCCATTAATGTTCCACTGCAGGGACGGACCTCTGGGAGGAGGTCCAGCAGTGGGTGACGCAGAGGTGACGGAGAGATACTTGGCCTACTAATACCACGCTGGCCAGACGGATTAGTATAGGGTTTAATTTCAAGTTTTCCTCTTTCTATGTAAAGGTAATATTCACAGATAGTCCCCTTATCGTTTTCTACGACACCCATGAGAGATGATGGTGAGATGGGGTGGTGACATATTGTATTCTTACTCCATCACCACACGAATAATCAATTATCATAATATGAAATTATCAGGATCAAATTATGGATAGCACAAATCGTCTTGCGTACGAGCCCGCGACCCCTCGCACAGCAGCCAAATACTCTACAACTTTGCCTACGACGCAGTTAAATTAATATTATATTTCTTAGTTTTATGTAAAATAAAGTAAATATTTAATCTGATACCTAACCCACTATGCCTCTTCACAAGATACGTAACTGTTAAATATTTGAGAAGAATGTTTGTAGGCGCAGTGAAGTCGACTTGCGCTCGCTGGCTCATTTCCTTGCTTTACGACTTCCCCAGAGATGAGTGGGTGATAAACCAAGATTAGCAAGAAAATACACATCTATATTCATAGTTTAACATATTAGGAGTACACGTATATTTTTGTATGAAAGTTATCTTAGTTGTGCTTAAAAAAAGTGATAAGCTAACGGTTGAATAATTTTTTGATAACTTTCACAGTACCGTAGCGAACCACACAGGATAAAATTAACAACTTTTAATTAAAATGTTTTAAATAGAAAATGTACCTACGTATTATGTATCTCAATAAAAGCCTTACTTTGCCCTTTGTTCAAAATCAAATCCTAAACGTTTTTTCACGTAGTGTCATGTCAATAATTAGTGTAAATAATCCTCCATTTACTCTGTTGAGGCTCTTCAACTAGAACTGTCGGTAAGCACTCGAGTTTATTGAAAGCAGTATTAGGTTCAACAATATAGTCTCAAGTGTTTTGAGAGTACAGGCATTAATTGAATTTGTAAAGCGTCAAAATGGCTGAATGAATGAAACTTAATTACTTTTGTGAACATAGTAAATTGAGATTATTAAAGGTTTAATTAAATATAAAGAGAAGGATCAATTAAAAACGAACAATATCGAGTGAAATGACAAAAAATATGTTTTGTAAGCTGTTATGGTCACTGTTACAACAAAACCTTGTCATAACCAAATGACCCAATATTGTAATTTCACTAGATTTTGGACCGATGGAACTTTTTAATGGAACTAACATTTCAAACAGACACATAAGTGGAGACAATATAACTCTAAAATCCTGTTGGACCCATCAATGAAAGATTGAACCATCAGACCAGGATTTTGTTTGGTAAAACGACATAATCTCTGACGTTATTAGTATTTTGTCATTGCACTGAAAAAATTAAGTAAAAGGCGACAGTAAACAGTAATTTCGTGATTTTTTGATATCCTTAGAGAATTCGTGGTATCCTTATTTCCCTAAAAACATATACATTTATATAAAACAGTTATACGCAAACTCTTTTATATGAGCGTGACCCGTAAAATACAAATATTTGTCATTCTATTTGCAAACTGATCAATCACACATTGGATCAGCTTGTTTTGTTCCATCAACGAGGATAATATGTATGAACGGATAAGGGTTGGATCTCAATAAGCCGACAGATATCTCCTGCATTTATTCCAAGTAATGTACTACATACTGATGATGGGATCAACCGAGATATAAAAAGGTTGGTCGCTTTATTGATAAATTATTTATTGATGATTGTTTTTTTATTGTTTCGAAATAAGAATACAAAGAGCAATGGAATGTCATTGTACTCTCAGCTTTTGATAAAGCTTTAAGGGGTTATAATTTACTTGTAAATTTTAATTGATGAAAAATTTCAAATGTTTGTTACATAACTAATATTACTTTAGAGCCAAATGATAGAAGTTAAAGTAATAAAGCATCGTGCGGTAATTACAATAAATGCAAAGAAATTGTGGTACGGGCTTATTACTCTTTAAGACTTTTCATTGATATTTTTAACTTTGATCTCAATGAACTACTTTAAATCTAATACATTTCGGTCAAACATTGTATGTGATGCAAACATTGCAACCCGAAGACCGAGCTTTCAAAATCTTTTGCATACATTCTACTAACGATTAGACCCCAATCAAAACTGAACCTTGCATTGCAGAGTTAAGGGTAATTTTTGACTGATGTAAGTTTCAGTTTTAGGGTTTTCGTTGTAGAAAAGTTAGATAGGTAGTGCACCTTTGTGGAGAGAGCCTGGAGCGTTGGAAGTTAGAGGAGTGTTGGTGATACTCATTGTAGTGAATGTGTGTCGCGCGCTTTACTCGTAGATGTACGTTAAGTCGTTTGTTCATCTAAAATGTATGACCGAAGCAACGCTACAGCCTTGTTTGTATGCTAACTTAGTTATAATAAGAACAAATTATTACGCTGTATATTAATGTACTCATGGGGCTTATTATAAAGTTGTTTAATCAAAAAATATGATGTTGGATATCTTGCTTTTGAATTAAGTAAACGGCTATCTTTATCCGAGCTTTTTGTCACGAGTAAATATAAAGTTATTTGACATCACTGACAGCACGAAGAATGACATCGGTTCGTAAAGCGGGTCTACAAATTGATAACTGCGACTACTCTGTCAAGAGCTTAGCGATGAAGAGGAAATTAAAAAGACATACATAGTAACCAATGTTCAATTAAAATCGGTATGACATATAACTATAATCATCATAACAGCCCATTAATGCCGCACTGCAGGGACGGGCCTCCTCCCGTGACGGAGGGATACTAAGCCTACTAATACCACGCTGGCCAGACGGATTGGTATAGGGTTTAATTTCAAGTTTCCTTCTTTTTATTTCGTAAAGATAATATTCACTTTATATAGTCCCTTAGTCGGTTTTTACGACACCCATGGGATGAGATGGGGTGGTGACACATTGTATTCTTACTCCGTCACTACACGGAGAATAATTATAATAATATGCTTTTAATAAAAAAGTAAACTAATTTAATAATGTTCAATATTATATCCGATTTCAAAAGAGTAAGTACAGGTCAATCATGTGGTATGTGTAATTGCACGGTGGCGAGCGCGTTCGTGAATGCGGTTACCAGTTATGAAGTGGACTTTGGTATGAATTATATTTTGTTCGATGTATATAAAGTTATTTATTGGTTTAAAAGGTACTTATTACTAAGTAGGTGTTCAAATTCTACATTGCAGCACTAAAAGCAAATTTAGTGCTAGAGATGTTATTCAACTTATTTGTATCATACGAATCGTTCCTTGCATTACCGTTACTAATTATTTCATTATTTTGTTACATGCATCTCCTGATATCCTGTGAGCGGTCTTTGAGGTGGAAAATGCTATAAGAAACTACGGGAAACAAGGAAAACACATAAATATAGCACCCTCACGATGTTGTGCAAAACTATTAATTCCCGACTACCAAATATTTTCAGTCGTTTTCTACATAATGAGTATGGGCATAAACATCTACATTATAAAATGTAAATGATTGCAGTTGCTCAAATAAGTTTCTTAGTTCCTACATAATAAAGTGTTCCGTTATAGTAAACATGTTATAGTGAAAATGCGTTATAAATATAAGTAAAATATTACCAAAATAAAAGTTAATTAAAATTATTAAATCACTTTCACAAATTCGTTAGGATCGTAAACACGTCTCCAATAATTCCATTATTATTAAAAAAGGTCCAAAATAAACCGCAGCAAATTTTTAATGTAGACAATACCTTATATTCCTCCATTGGCTTCGCTTTTTCATTAAAAAGTAATTTACAGATTTAATAAGATTTTTTTAATACCGAAACGAACGAGCACCGTTAATATAATTTACAGGATGATCTGCATTTATCGGAAAATTTTATCTTTGTTCTTGAATAAAGCGATGTAATTATGAATAACATTAAAACATCGACCTATATAAATACCTATCTACTTTTTAATATCATGAAACAAGACGCAAGGAATGCTCGACAGTCAATACTTTATAATTAATTTGTATTGCAATGTAACTCGACATAAATTAATGAAAATCAAGTGAAAAAGACAATGTGATGAAATTTCTTAAGACTTGAACATTATTTTGCCATGCTGTTACTAAATATTATATTCGACAGACCAGAAACATGGTTCAAGGTCTGGATGTTGCTTATTTATTAACACTGAGTCTATCTACACTTCTGTTATTCCCAAATAAATCAAACGATGAATAAAATATTTATCATTAAGCTCCAAAGGCTAAGCAATATTCAAATCTTTAGAATCTTATGTAAAGCAACATGGTATTTGGTGATGTTAAACCAGTGCAACAGTTAACTTGACACTTGTCATTATTTGAAGCATAGCTACGACTTATACCTACTCGTGTTAAAAGGCTTGAACTCTATGATATTACTGAACACCTTCTAGTGCAAAGTACTCTTCTATTTTTTTAAATACATATTTGACAAAATGGCATTTTTAGGATTCCATTGCAACATGGCAAAAATCGGAACTCTTTTAGATTCGGCGTGTCTGTCTGTACGTACGTCACATGCACATTTTTATATGTAAGAAACGCAATCTATTTCTATGAGGAATATTCAACGAAAGGTTAATTCTCCAAACGAAGGAAATTTAGTGATTGAAGACGACAAGCACTCCAGTGCCGTGCAACCTTTATGTACTTACTCTATTTAATTTTCTTCTAATTCCATTTAATTTTTTTTTATCGAAATTAAACATTTATCAATAACTATCTTTTAAGTCTTTCTATAATAAAAAAGTATCATAATCCCTATAACAAATATAGCGAATCAAAGTATATTTTTGTCAGGCATGTAATGTTGGTCAACAACAAAGCGGGGACTTCCCGCGGAGACAGTAACGACTCCTCGGTCTGTTGCTGACAGATCAATAGAGTCACTCTTGCGTGTGCTTCTACTTCATTCTGTTTATTATTTCTCAACAATAATAACTATTTTCATTTTTTCCCCTAACAATTTTACAGGTAAAACAAAATTTAAAACACATAACTGACTTATTGACAGTTCAATAAAAATGTTTGTTGTTTATGAGTATACTTTTATTTGCACACAAATCAATCAATCAATTAACTAGCCTTTTGCAGTCCACTGCTGGAACTACGAATACACGCTACACATATTGCTAAATTTAAAAAATATTTAGAGATGTTATACTCGTATCTGTGAACTCAGATGATCATGTCTGTATTCAGAATTTGTAGATTTAGAAAGTAAATACTCTGCTATGTAGTTTTGGTTTTTATGCTCTTTAGTAGCAAGAGTTTCTGTATGACAAGAAGCTTAACACTTGCTCCATCTCTCGGTATACAGTCGCATGCGCGACCGCAATAAAAATATTACCTATTTAATAATTGCATTATGTTACAACGTTAAGACCTGTGTCACACCTCTGGGGAAGACATCATTGATTGCAGTATAAAAAAATATGAAATGAAATTCATATTACACTAAAACTGAAGCTTTATACTTTAAACACCCTAATAAAACTAGAGCTATCTAAAAGCGGTAGATTGAGTATCGAGCAATAAACAAAAGCTACAAAGCTAGTTGGGTACGACATTATTTGTCCCAAAAGCTCGGTAACCATGTCCTAGATACAGATACAAATGTTCCATATCCCTCCTCTCGTCCAGACGGAGCCAATATATTTAATGTTCGAGCCAAGTTGAGTCGTAAAAAGTTTAATAAGGGTCTTGCCTGGCCTGTGCTCAGGCTAAGTTGAGTAATGGCGTCGCATGTTTAATTTATAACCAGTATGACGTGCCCGTGAGGTTGAAGAGGTAATTGTCAATAATAATATTATTGAAAGTGAATACTTTATCTTTATTTAAGAACGATTATTGAGTTATCTATAGGCATAGCATATACTCGTATCTATAAGTAAGTAATAAAATATTAGAATTTTTCGTGTGAAGATGATTTATAATTGTATGGAAATAAACTCATCATGTTCAACAGCAATGTTAAAAGAATACTGAACGTCTGCAAACTTTCTTTTAGTTGACTTTTATGGCACTCATAGATTTGAGACAGTTTGAAAGACAACCATTAGGTGACCAAAAGATTAGAAACATAATATTTTATTTTAACCAAAAAAAAAAAAAAGATAACAATCATAAACTAAACACGTTTATTCTGTTAGAAAAGTGGTTTCATTAAATATAAGCTGAGCAAACGATAATATTTGTTCTATTCAACATTTTCTTGGAAGGTTCTAGAAAGTGGTTTCAGTTCACTAACGATATCAAAAACTAATCCTTCGTATTTATCGTAAATCGGTAATGGATATGTGTGCTCTTGACATGCAATTACGGTCACATTACATAGGGCAAACTTTTTACTTCCTTCAATATAGACCTTATTATAGATGGTATAGAGTTGTAAATAGCATTGTACAACGTATATACGTTTTGTGAAGACATCGGTCGCAGTGGTTATGTCCGCAGTGCAATTGCGGATTGATGTCTGATTGCTGTCCCTCTAGATTTTTGTTTAAGTTGCAAAGTTCAGATTCAATTTCAAGTTTAGTTGTGTGCAGATGATTAGATAAGCTTTTGCTGCAAAGAATCAATCATAAAAATCTTTTACAGTGTTTTGGATTGTTTGTAGCGTTTCATTTATTTAATTGGTTGAGGTTATTATAAGTCGCGTTTTAATGGAAATTATGCCTGATTTCCTATTTTTTCTTTACAGAATCCTTTATAGCTGTCCATTTTTTTACATAAAATCTATATTGTTTGAAATATTTTGTGAGTATGAAGGCAACGGTTCTTTAGTCAAATCAACAATTCAGAATAAACAATACCAAGAAAAACATGCTCTACAAACGTGGCTGAAACCTTTAACAATACATAAAACTTTGTCGAATAAATAAAATTATTTAACAATAGATTTTACCTCTACAACAAATAAATAGACAAAATAATTCTAAATAACAGAGGGTAGTTTCACAAAATAAAAAACTACGCGAACAGATTCATTCATTTGTTTGATAGAATTTTAGGATTGCTTTCCATCACAATCTACTATTTCACCAAACTAAAACAACAACATTTTTGCGTGTTATAAATGTATGTGATTCAATTCATCAATTGTTTGGAAATCCATACTGGAGTTATATTGTTATTCAAAATATTAATTAGGTCTAAATAATTTAAACAAAATAAAAACGCAATGAGTACTTATTTGGATTTAAACTGCAGAGAATTATCTTAAAGGCGCTTACTTGCTGACTTGGTTTTATACATAGGTAAATAGATGAAATATACACGTGGTTAAAAATAAGAAATATCTTGATTTCCCGTTCCTTAAAGATCTTTTTGAGCTAACAGTTAGCTTTAAAGTAAGTCAAACTTAATAACCTTTGTACTAAAATAATGCAAAGAAATGTCTGTTCTTTGTACACAAACAGGGAGTAAGTCCTTGGTTTATTAGTCGACGTTAGGTCCTCCGCCCTCGCATTCAGCATCGCTGAAGGTAAATAAATAACACACTTGGGTGGAGAACACGTAAACTAAAACTTGGCACATTGTCCTACCTGCGCGGACCTTGAGCTTGTACGAGTAGAAGGCTCACGTAATACGAAATGTTTTTTTTTATTTCCTTGAGAATTGTATTTGTACTCCTTGCAAATTTTGGAAATTATCTATTTTTTAGATAAGTAAAAATAATATATAAAAAAATTCACCTACTAACTATACCAGCAGAGTATAAGTCTTGTTTGTTCAAGAAACTTGACTCTATGATGAAATTCCGGAGCATGAAAGTTATCCGTTGGCTTTTGGATTTGAGGTAAGAATCTTAGTTACAACTATGATACCGTACCGATACCTAATAGTTTTAGACCTACATAACGTTTTTTTAATTAAATTATACACTTAAATATAAAATAGACTCTAATTTCTTATGTTTATGTTGTAATATTGTTATTTATTCTCACGTATATGTTTCGCTTCTGTTTCCAACTAAGACTATAATGTACGACCTTTTATCCTCGTTAGCACAAGCTAAGTTCACGGGACATTGTCACGGGTAGTTACTCGCAAGGATATGGGAGTTTATTCGTGTTTACTGCCTTCTGAAATGTATGTGGGGTATTCTAGTAGTTTTAGAAGGCAAATGTTAGTTTGTTTCTTTTTAGTGTAGGACCTTCAGGTAATGTATGGTTAGTGTGTGGATAATGTTCTTAGTAAAGAGAAAATTGTTTTATTAAATTACATTTGAATAGTCGTCACTGCTGGCTGCTAGTGAGTCGCTAAAAGAGTTTAGCTGTTTTTTTTAATTTTCCAAAAAATAAGTTACAATAAATCGTTGACCTCTCGTAATGATGTAAGCAACGGTTAAATAGTTCTAAAGTCACATGTTTAGAGAAGACCAAACTGTAATTAAAGTATAAAAAGAGCTACATAGTAATGACAACCTCTACATAATTCAGATTACTGCAGCTGGTTTTCAGAGTTAAAAATATTACGTAATTATTTACAAAAATACACAATCTACTTTTTTAAATTACATTTGTATAATATTCAGACATTTACGATTCGCAAAGGCATGGCATCCGACATGGCTCATGTATCGATCACTAACAGAAGTAGTGCTCGGGTACCAAAGGCAGAAAGATTAAACATATTTGTCGTGTTACATCGTCGGCCTGTAATAAATGTAGAGCTAATTGGAAATATTTTTATGTTTTGTAACGGCCATATACAAAGTAGTATGTAGTAGCGTAACGGCTCACTTTATAAAATTACTTTTGAGGACCATCAACATTAATTCTCTACAGTTATACATAAGGCAATATTAATGCTTTTTCTTTTTTTTTCTTTTTTCAAAAAAAAGACAACTCCCGCACTAGGGTCATGCCCTGTGTCGTGGGGACCTTTTACAAACATCAATTAACGGACACAAAGAACACCCAAACCAGGACAATAATTTGTGGATCTCACAAATCATTGTCCTGCGTGGGGATCGAACCCACAACCTCTTGCACGGCAACCGCTTGCGCTACCGTAATGCATTTATTTATCTTGGTAATTTGATTTACATTATTCCTAATCTCACTGCGTACAACTGTTTCTAGCACAAAACAGTACTAGGTATACTTTTTACAGAGCAGTTCTTAGCCACATTGATATCACACATTAAAATAATTAAGCCATATTATTTTTCCTTACTTTTTTATCAAACGTCACCTAACAACACATCGATCAAGCGCGTTTCTTACATAAGGTAATAGTCACGCACTTGTAGATTAACATTAATTATTTTAATCGTAAGATTAATCTATAAAAATATATAGTTTTTAATCTGTTAGGAAAATTTATGTAGCTAATTTAATTAACTTAAACACGAAACGTCTAAATAGATAACAATCTTATATTCAAAGCTGTCAAAATATAAATTAAACAACGAAAATGAAGTTAAAATAATAGGTAGACATTTTGTGCCATCCTATTAATGATATAGGCATTTATGTTTGTGAGTATGGATAGAGGTTTGTTATAATTTTACGTAAAAACTACTGAATGATCTTTATTATAACAGAACTTATTTATCAGAATAACACGTAAGCTACAATTTTATTTATAAATTATGTAGCATAAGATACTCTAAATACTACCTACTCCTGCGCAGACGAAATCACGGGCACCAGCTACTATAAACAAAACTAGGAAAATCAAGTTTAAATATACGCATATCGTATTCTCATTGCTAAAGTTAGACGAAGAACTCAACTATCAAAGTGTCTCTTGCGTTTTAGTCTAAGTTAGTAAGTAAAGCCTAAAGTTAAGTCTAACGAACGCCTTCACAACAAATAAGTATTCTTCGCCAGTACGAATATAAACTAACTTGTAATTCAGTTTGGTGTTCACATGTGGATGGTTTGCAAATCTACATTTTATGTAAAGTTCTATTAAAATGATGAATAGTATTTCTGAAACCAATTTTGATCGGCGATTCTATGAGAAATCAAATCATTTAATCAATTCACAATTGGTCTTAAATTATAGCTAAATTAAATTAATCTAATTACATAATTATGTGCTTTAAAGTTTAGTATGCCTGTACTAGGATTAATCCTGTGTTACAGGCGTTATAAGAGCTAAATAAATATTTATTAGGAAATTATTTTGCATAACGCTGTCTCTATACAGTAGTTTTAAATTAATATTATTATTTATTTGTTCTATAATAATATGTAATACTTAGCCCGTAATTAATAAAAATGCTTACAAAATAGATACATAATAATTATTACAATTAGGTTTATTAAATTACTTGTTTTGTATAAACTATGGAATGTGCTTACTTGTATAAAATTTGAAGTGGGTCAAAGTGGTATTGTTGTTTTTAATTAGAAGTTAAATAATTTAAAGATATGTATTTATTACAAGTATACTAATAATCTATGCTACTTCATAATCTATTGAGTTAATATAACGCAGTTCGGCTATTCTTCTCGCAGGACATTCATAATCGCCAGTTTTATGATCATTAGGTTTTTTAAACCTCGAGCATGTTGCGCATTTTAGAGAGGTCAATTTGTTGTTGCATTCGGCAATAGTGTGACCTATTTCCCCACAATGGCTGCATGATGGACTTAGTTCGCGGCAAGATTTTGAAGCGTGACCGAATTGTTGGCATTTATAACACCTCGTGACTATAGTAAAGTCCTTAACAGGGCAAGAGGTCAAGTTTATAAAAAGTCTTTGCTGCATGATAAGGGCTTTTCCTATTTGTGCAGAAACCTCGATGACGTAGTTGCACGACATAGTGTCCCGTTTTCCGGACTTGTGACTTAGTTTTATCGAGGACAAAAAGGATTCGTAGTCCATAGATGGAAATTTGTCTTCCACGTTTTGGTCATAAATACATTTGTAGACATCTTGCTCTGTCATAGTAGTAGGTACTCCTACTACCACAATCCGAGGTCTACGTTTTGAAGGCTCTTCAGCCTGTAGATTCGGCGCACTGTTCATTACGGCGTTCTTAAGTTTGTCAGCGTCTGTTTTGGTCTCCGTATTAATAATAACACCTCCTTTTTTGGTCTTTCTTAAGCCTCGCACATGAAGTTTTAGTTGTTCAGGGCTGATAAGTTTCTGGACCATTGCCTTTGTGTCTTCGCTTGTTTTCATTACGTCAATAGGATACACGGCTACAGAGCTTAGATTACTGGGTCGAATGTAATCATTAGTACCCTTTTTTACGACATCAGCAAAAGAGGATCCTTTGGTTGCAGGACATGATTCTTCAATGGTCTTCTTAAGTCCAGTTAAGTATCCTGCCAGATCTCTATTTTAATTAAAGACTTCAATTTCGAAGGACGACTGTATGGCTTTCTGTTTTAGGGATTGGTACAAAATTGCCATTTGGGAGGAATTGTGCGTAATTTTCCTGCACAAGGACGACACCTTCAGCTTCTGCTCAGAATTGAGTTTTCCACTTTCGGTTATAGAACAGATCTCGTTCAAGCAGGACTCGGTGTAGGAAATCCATTTTTGTATTTCAGCAGTGGACACAATTTCAGGCGCACTGGAGCAAGCAGGGTCATGGGATGTTTTCACTGGTGAAGTAGTATTACTTGCCATTTTCCTTAGTGATAATTCACTACATAAGACTTATTTATTGTTCATTACGAAAAACATTTCACAATACACAGTCTTGATTATTAATCTAGGTCACTATTTATTATTAATAAACTAAATGCATTAGAGCACGTATAAGCACGTCTGTTCGCGACAAAGTACTCAATACAATAAATGCTTCTAAGTGAGAATATTATTTAGATATTGGTTAAGATTTTACTTAGATGTAACTTAATTTTTTACATTCTTTTAATGTAAAACCAGCGTATAAAAAAAAGATTATATTTTTGACGACGACGGCTATAGGCCACAAAGTCGTGGACTGTGCGTGTGATTACACGCAGTAATTTATATGATCAAAAATGTCATTGTATTGAATTTTTATATTCTCTTGTGTTCATTGTTACAATATTAGTTTGTATTTTATAAATATAGTTTTCCTTACAATATTTTATTTTTCGATCATATTATTTTATATCAAAACTATATTACTATTCCGTATTCAACACAAGATTTTTTATATTAAAATAAGATCAACATATTTTATTCCTTGGACACTATCACAGAAAGCTTCTTTCAATTCTATTACCGGACGATGTATCGGCAAAATCTGTACCCCGATCACGAACGCCTAATGTTTTCGGTTCGACACTGTCTGCTTATCAAGTTCTCGTTCATTTACCTCGCTATAATTTGACATAGAATACATCCAATAATATGTATTAAACAGACTGTAACTACAATCATAACAATGTATCCTAATTATGTTCTGAGCTTACAAGATCAGATAATTTTGGTATAATTGTAGCGTTTAAGCTGTGGCCGAAACAGAGACGGTCGTTAGCGAAATTATTATGTAAATATATGCGACACTGAGATAGACAGACTGACACTAATTGAGCTTGTGTTACCTGGGACTAGATAATCATATTATAATAATACTATTGTGTTTTTGATTTATGTAATGTAATATTAAGATCTAGTGTCTGAAGTCAGTCAAGCACGACGTCTTTAAATATTTTCATTTTAATATTATTTAACTTTATCGTATATATGGTAAACAATTACGATGTCAGATAAAACATCTTAATATGAATGAAACTATTTATTTGCCTTTATGCACTACAACAGGAACTTTCAATTGTGACAAAAGAGTTCACACTCAGCATAATTTGTTTTACATTGCGTGTACCACAACTACTGGGCGCCGATTTTAAGATATCAATATTTTGATAATTAATTGCAGCTAAGGCTTTCATAACGGTACATGGTTCCGAACTGCTTATAAAAGAAGTTTCTTTCAATATGTGTGAGGATATTTTCCTAGGTTCGTGCACAAAACGGTCTATTGAAGTAGTAGCGTATAAGGCGTGGCGTAATGGACACCGGCGCAAGAAGCGACGCTCGAGTACTTGTGACCTGTCAGTTAGTACGAGATAAGAGGTTCCGCGAGTATCGCCTGCACCACTTTATTGGGAATTTGGACCTTTTAGTTCAAGTAAGGTAGCTGTTCGAAATCTAAACCAAATTCCTATGATTTTTTTTATAGAATTATATTTCAAAAGTTGTGGGCAACAACTTTGGTAAATCACAGAAAAAAAATAATGTAAAAGAGTTTAATTAATTTTGCGAGGCATGCAAAGTACATTTAAATACTAAATTATTTAATTCCACAAACGCGTTAGTTACGAGATAGAGAGATAGATCAGAACAAATTTGAGCTCCTTAAGACCTTCCTTCCGGTCCTGTGCCCTTCATCCAGCCATTCGAGTCCTCACTTCTCACGTGGTTCCATCCACTCATAGAGCAACTTGTCCATGCACCTGTAATAATAAACGATACTGTACACAAGTTTACCTCCCTTTAATAATTAAGTAACAAAAAAAAGTAATTTATAGTCGCGTATATCTCATGTCTCGCGTACTGGAGTAAGGCAGTGGCCGAGCTAATATTGACCGAGAGCCGCTTTGCGCTTAATATAACGTCCCTAGGAGTCAAACCATTAAACACTGCAAGCCACTGACACCATACACTACTGACCAGTAGTGTTGTGTTTATGTATGATTTTATAAGGAACAAAAAACACACAACACTATTTATGTCATAAAAACACTATATACACTCTTTTGCAAAAAAACGGGCACCTAAGGAAATTTACGTTCTAGGGTCGATTTTAGTTATTTAATTGAAATTTATTTCTTTGACGTAGTCTATATACTTATAGTCGTGTAAATTAATGCGCGTGAAGTGAATTCGAGCATTTAAAAGAAAAAAAAACGATGGATTCTTTATAATCAATGTACACGCCCAAACAATAAGAAGTGGTCAGCAGTAAAGACTAGTTTTTTTTTACTTTTTTTAATTAAATAAAGTTACAAATGTAAAAACCTAATAACGAGTGTGACCTCCTCTTGCCAAAATCACAGCTTGAATCCTTCTGGGCATGCTTTCCACGATGTTTTAATAACGTTTTGAGGAATACGTTCCCACTCTCCTGCAATGACTCTTTTTAGCTCCCTGATGTTTTGTGGAGCAGGTTGCACTGATCTTACCCGTCTCTTTAGAACATCCCACACATGCTCAATTGGATTGAGGTCAGGACTTCGAGCTGGCCAATCTAAACGACGGATCCCAACTTCTTGCATGTACGCTTCCACGTCGCCAGAACGGTGCGGGCGAGCATTATCGTCCATAAAAATGGAATCTTCCCCAAGTGCAGTCAATGTGGGTTGTGCATATGGAATTAGGACTTCCATTATGTACCGTATGCATTTAATGTTCCATTTTCTATGAAAACTAACTCCGTACGTTCCGTCGAATTAATTCCTGCCCAAACATAACGGAGCCTCCGCCATAAGGAGTGATTTCTTCGAAACACACTTCCGCATAGCGTTCCCGTGGTCTTCGCAGCACACGCCGGCGTCGGTCCTCTCCACACAAAGAGATTCTAGCTTCATCAGAAAACAATACTTTATTCCAGTCCTCCAGAGTCCATGAAGCACAGTTCCGAGCAAACTGAAGTCGAGCAACACGGTGCTCACGGAGTAATTTAGGGCCCCGAGCTGGGCGGTAACTTTTGATATTGGCAGCCAAAAGCCTCCTCCTGACCGTCCACAAGCTAACTTCTACTCCTCTTACTTCTTCAAGGCTCTTCTTCAGGTTTACACTTGACGCCTTACGATTACGCAACGCCTGACTCACCCAAAAAGCGGTCATCTCTTGGTTCTGTGCATCGTTTTCTTCCCGAACCAGGTCTTCTTTTGACCGAACCAGTCTCTTGATACCGTTGCCAAGTCCTCTGGACAGTTGAACGACTCACATTTAGCCGCTGAGACACGTAAGTTTGCGAACAACCATCTTCAAGTAGGGCTATAATTTTACCGGCCCTTATCGCTTTATCACTCATATCAAAAAGTGGTATTTAACCCACTTGTTGCTATCGTTTGTTATAAAGATCATGACATTAAAAAAAATATTACCAAAAAATGAAGAAAGATAGTAATATTTTGTATTTTTTGTATTGAAGATAAGTATTATTTCTACCAGTACGTAATATTTATTCTCAAATAAAGCAGTCGTTTTTTTTGTTATCACTGGACAAAGTGTGGTTACTTTCAACATGAGTTTTTGAAGGTATGTATATCTATATTTTTATGTATATTTACGTAATTTTTAATTAAAATTGTAAGAAATATGTTTATAATACAATAAAACAAAATAAAATTGTCAACTTTCACTTGTTATCAAGTAGCTATGGTGATTGGTGGTCACAACTTAGTGATCGTTATAACAAACGATAGCAATATGACCTACTGTAACATTGTGGTTTTTATTGTTTTAGGCAACAGTTAAAAATCCTTAGTTTGATCAATATTATCGAGGAATTGGAGAAATTTCAGCAGAATACAAAAATATGGGACTTGGTGACAGAGTCATGATATTACGATTTGTTGATGTTTTGCGCAAATAGATAACCAAGCACCTTTCCATCTCTATTTCGATCATGTTTTCACATCAGTTCCTCTTCTAGATAAACTCTGGGAAAAGGCTTGAAAGCCACAACGATACGGAAGAACATGTTGTCAGAATGCCCTTTACCGGCGAATAAAGATTTGCAAATAACTGATCGTGGCTTTTTTGACTTCAGATCAAGTAGGCAGGAAGATAGTTAGTAAAAGGCACGATAACAGGATAGTAGCTATTACTTCAAATGCAACCAACAAACAGAGTTAGAAGATTTTCGCAGCAGCAGAAGAAGTATATCCTTGTTTTAGCAACCCGCTGTTATAAAGACATACAATGAGAACATGGGCGGCGTGTGTATCGTTCTGATGAAAACATAGGATTGTACAGAATTTAGACCCGTGAAAAAAAATGGCATTTTTTCCTCTTTGCTCACTATCTGGACATGGTAGCCCACTATGCGTGGCAATTATATGAATGCGGGTTTATGATTGCTTGAAGTTTCGTAGATCAGTAACAACAAGTTTTTTGGGGTCTTTCAAGAAAACTGATAGCAGAAAATATGGTTGCACATCCTGCAACCTCCACGACTTCTCGTTACGATAATTAGGTATAGGGCATGTTATAAAATACTGCTCAAATAGCCAAAAAAACGGAAGCTTTTTTGAATACAAAGTCATGTTACCCTACACCCTAAACATTGTTTTGAACAATCATTATATCATACTCTGTAAGAGGTATTTGCTTTATCATTTCCTTTATGTAGCAATTGGCAATGCTAATATTAGGGTAGATCTCCAGAGGCATTTTTTATCGTGTCGGACTGGAAAAACCCATTGTGAAATCGATTAACGTTTTCATTACATTTTTTTATGTATACTTTGGTGTCTAAGCTATGTGGTGCAGAGCTGAAATTATGAATTAGTTTATTAGAAATATTTAAAAAAAAATCATAAACCCTAAAATCCTGATTGCTCTGGGTTGACCTAACTCCCGATTGAATGAGAAAACATTGTGTAACTTTTTATTGAGAAGGTTTATATGTCCGATGTTATTTTATATTACATAACAAATAGTTAATCTTCATTGTAATATTTTTTTTAAAATTATATTAACAATATTTTTGGCACAATTTAAATTTATCGTCATGACCTGGCATTTTATCTCATCGCTCTGCGCTGGAGTAAAACATCGCGCTCATCCCTAGTTTTACGAAATAGAAACTCTATTCCCCTCCCCCGGGGTAGTGGCTGTAGTGGTCTAACCGCCGAGGAAGATACATTTGTGCCACGGTCCCCCACTACAACATTACGAGGGTAAGTTTATGATTTATCTGGGTTTGGTTCTCGAATTTGATGATTGATATGGCATGTTTTATAAATTAAATAGTAAGGTTGTAAATGTGCTTATTAAGTGAATTAAGTGATAGTAATGATGTTCTTTATGAGGCGTAAACACAACTTTCTACTGTTTTTATTTTGGGCTATATTAATGCTTTTATGACTTTTTTTGATCGCTATGGCTATGATTGCTCTGTCCAAAAGACCAGAGCGATGATCATCATCATCATCATCATTTCAGCCAATTGACGTCCACTGCTGGACATAGGCCTCCTCTAAATATTGCCACCTTGCGCGGTCCTGCGCCTCCCTCATCCATCGGCTTCCCGCCGTCCTTATGAGGTCGTCGGTCCACCGTGTGAGGGGTCTCCCCACCCTGCGTTTTCCGGTACGCGGTCGCCACTCTAGAACCTTTCTGCCCCAACGGCTGTCGGTTCTTCGCGCTATGTGCCCTGCCCACCGCCACTTTAACCGGGCAATCCGGAGCACTATGTCGGTCACTTTTTCCTCATTTCTGATTCGATCACGCAGGGTAACTCCCAACATGGCTCTCTCCATTGCCCTCTGAGTGACGGTAAGGCTTCTGAGAAGGCCCATAGTAAGCGACCACGTCTCTGTTCCATACGTCATCACTGGCAACACGCACTGGTCGAAGACCTTTGTCTTCAGACACTGCGGCAATGTGGACGAGAAGATACGTTTTAGCTTCCCGAACGCTGCCCATCCGAGTTGGATTCGACGAGTGACCTCCTTCTCAAAGTTGGACTTACCTAGCTGGACTAACTGTCCCAGGTAAATATATTCGTCGACAACTTCGAGTGTAGAGCCTCCAACCGTGATTGGAGTGGGTACAACATGGACATTTCTCATGATCTTGGTCTTGTCCATGTTCATTTTAAGACCCACTTGTTGAGAGACTCTACTGAGGTCATCGAGCATTGTGTTGAGGTCCTCCATGGTCTCAGCCATGACCACGATATCGTCAGCAAATCGAAGGTGCGTGATATACTCGCCATTTATGTTGATGCCGAGTCCGTCCCAGTCTATAAGCCTAAAAGCATCTTCCAGTGCAGCAGAAAATAGTTTCGGGGATATGACATCACCCTGTCTTACTCCTCGCTGCAACCGGATAGGGCCAGATAATCCACCCTGGAGACGAACCGACATGGTGGCGTTTTCGTATAAGCACCGCAGCACTTCGATATATCGTTGGTCAACTTGGCACCTTTGAAGAGACTGCAACACTGCCCATGTCTCGATCGAATCGAAGGCTTTCTCATAGTCCACGAACGCCAAGCATAGAGGCCGGTTATACTCATTGCACTTCTGTATAACCTGCCGCAGCGTATGGATGTGGTCTATGGTACTAAAGCCTTTTCGGAAACCGGCTTGTTCGGGAGGCTGGAAGTCGTCCAGTCTGCGTTCGAGACGATTCGCGATGACTCTTGAGAACAATTTGTAGACGTGGCTCAGAAGAGTGATGGGTCTGTAATTTTGAAGTAGCGTTCTATCGCCCTTCTTGAAGAACAGTACCACCACACCCCTATGCCACGCCTGCGGCGTTTTTCCCTCGAGTATAACGGAATTGAATAGCTTCTGAAGAGCCTTGAGAATGGGTTCTCCACCGGCTTTCAGCAGCTCGTTTGTGATTCCGTCATACCCCGGTGCCTTGTTGTTCTTAAGTTGTCGAAGAGCATCACTAATCTCACACAGACTGACGTCCGGGATTTCTTCGGTATGGTGTCGAGTTAATCTAGCTCTAGGATCGACGGCCAGATCACTAGGTGGCTGTGTTGTAGTATATAACTGTCCGTAAAACTTCTCAATCTCCTCTAGGAGCTCAGGCTTGGACGACACTATTCTGCCATCCCCAGTCTTGAGCCTAGAAAGTTGGCTCTGACCTAGAGACAGATCTCTTGCGAACACTTTGGAGCCCTTATTTTGCTCAATGGCTTCTTTAATACGAAATGTATTAAAGTGGCGAAGGTCGCGAGTCAGTGACTTAGAGATCTGTCTATTGAGCCGTCTATACAGATCAGCATCGTCTGGAGATTGCAGCGTCATCGTACGCCTTTGCTCCATGAGCGAGAGAGTGTGGTCGGAGATCTTTTTTGATCTTCTCCGGTGCTGGATCTTAAAAGCACCGGAACCGACTGTACGGACAGTTTCCACAAACCTTTCGTGGTATTCGTCCACATCAACACATTCGCTGAGGCTCTCGAAGCGGTTCTGTAATATGAGCTGGAAGTTCTCGGGGATTTGGACTGGTGTAGGTCGGAGCGTAGACTTCATCAGCCGACTTCTTTCCAGCCTAGGATTGATATTTAATGTGCCTCTCACCATCCGGTGATCACTTCCGGTTTTCACCGAATTGATCACTGAGACATCATTAAATATATGGCGTTTTGTCGACATGATGAAGTGTGAAGAGCGATGATATTTTGCAATAATTGTACGTTATAAAACTACTTTAAGTAATAATACCAGATTGTTACAACGACAAATGTCACGACTCAGCTGTCAAAAATTCTGTGACGTCACGACTCATCTGTCAAAAATTCTATAACGTCACGACTCCCCTGCAAAATATTTTCCCGCCAATATTCTATGACGTCACGACTCATCTGTCAAAATTCTATGGCGGCACTAGTCACGTGACTCAGCTGTTAAAATTATTATGACTATGACGAAATTATCAAAATATAATATGATGGAAGTCAAAATTTCAAGTTTTCGGAAATTTTCCTTTACATGCACTATAAGACCTTGCTTCATGCCAAATTTCAAGTTTGTATGTAGACTGGAAGTACCCTGTAGCTTTTTGCCCTTTGCTCATCGAAAATTTGCGACATAAACGGCTATATGTCTTGATTTCGTTAGATTAGCAGTTTGATTTTTTTACAGCACTAAAAGGCAACAGACCTTAGTATTTGGTAAAAATTTCAGCTTGGTACCTCTACGCGTTCCTGAGATAAACAGTCTTGATAGAGAAACGGACAACAAAGGGTTCCGTTTTTCCAAAATCGGTACGGAACCCTTATAAAACCGGTCAAGTGCGAGTCTCACTCGCGCACCGAGGGTTCCGTATAAACCTATTTACTTTCTCGCCAAATTGTGATGACGTCAGGACTCGTCTAAATATTATTTTTCCCGCCAAAATTCCATGACGTCACGACTCATCTGTCAAATATTCTGTGATTTCACGACACATCAGATGTGAATGTGAGAGTTTTTGACAGATTCTGTCAAAAATTCAATGACGTCACGACTCATCTGTCAAAGATTCTGTAATGTCACGACACATCTGTCAAAAATTCAATGACGTCACGACTCAGCTGTCAAAAAATATTTTCCTGCCAAAATTATGTGACGTCACGACTTACTTATCTGTCAAAAATTCTATGACGTCACGTCTCATCACTAATAATATTTGTTGAAAATTTTAGCTTGATACCTCCACGCGTTCCTGAGATAAATGGTCTTGACAGACAGACAGACAGACAGACGGACAGACGGACAACGAAGTGATCTTATAAGGGTTCCGTTTTTTCAAAATCGGTACGCTGCCCTAAAAATGAACAAGTTTCCAACTGATGAGCTCTCAAAAAGCTCTAGATATATCCCCTAAACATAAAATCATAAAATCTTGTAACATGCAATACTAAAAATGACTAAATAAATAATATATTACCAATTTTATTATTTTTGTTTCGCCATTTATGATCGCTCTAGCGCCTATCATGATTGCTCTGGAGGCGAAAATGTTTGAACTTAAATATTTCCATAACTGTTTGTCAAAAATGAAGGCCAATAGTAAAAATGTAGTATTTTAATATCATTATTTTCAATGAGATACATAATTACCAAAAAATATCAAGATCTGAAAAGCACCAGAGCGATCACACGAATACGCCCGATTTGGAGATTGACCCATTAATATAATTCAATACAAGATCAAACTATGTTTTTTTATTTATAAATTTCTTAAAATAACGGTAGCTAAAGCAACTAATCAAAACCAAAGTTTACAAAATTTTGTGTGACTTTGTAGTAGTGGATTTTGCTATCGTTTGTTATAACAAACGGCATTTTCCAGCTTTTCCATAAGATGTGGATTTTTTTAACTATTTTTCCCCGGGTCGAAAAACTGCAAAATAACGATAATGAACATTTAACGAAGATCGGAGTAATTTAGAGGTTTCAGTAACAAGTGGGTTAATGTAAAAAGAAAGATTAAATTGTTTAATTTGCAGAAAATATCCAAAAAGTTTTAAAATATCGTAATCAGTTAAAAATCATTTCAGCAATTCGCGCCATTAGTAAAGCAATTTTAGAATAATCCACAATAATCATTATTTTTCTTTTAATAATTTCAAATTTTAAATTTGGAACGTAAAGAATCATGCCAGGATGCTTCAAAAAAACATACCAATACATCGTCAAATTAACAAAACCTATTTCTTGTTCTTCTTCATTGAAATAGAGAAAAAAAACTAAAGTGCCCGTTTTTTTTGCAATAGAGTTTATAAACAAAGTAACTTTTAAGATGTAAAATTTTAGCTGCATTGACTGATTTTTTAGGTTTACATTACAATTTTTTATAAGTTAATTTTAAGAAACTTTGTGTTTACACAGGAAAAAACGAGGGATTAATTAACTGATTACTGGCAACACATTTGCCTGTAAAACATTAGTCAGTTTAATGTAATAATTAGGTAAACTAACATAATATAAGTTAGAGTTGATAAATACCGTAAGAGATAAAGAGCACACCAATGTCCGTACTGATGTTCTTTCGTAACTCATCCATTACGGGAATTGATTCTGAAAGATCGCTATGAAGAAAAGATCTGTCCGTCTGTATCCAATACGGTTAATCTTATCATTGAACATGAAATGTACACGATATCTTTATTTTCATTCACTAACAACTTCTAAAGAAAATGATCCAAGAAATCTTAACAATTTTTAGCTTGGATTTAATCTAGAAATTTTAATTTTAAACTGCTAAGACTGAATTTAATTTGCTATTTTTATTTAGTGTCATGTAGTAGTTTAGAGGAAATATTGAATTGTAAGTAATATTGCAATCCGTGTGGTGACGGACTAAGAATACAATATGTCACCACCCTATCTTATCCTACGGGTATCGTAAAAACCGACTAAGGGACGACCGTGAATAATATTCACGTACATAATATTATTATGTTTACGAAAAAAAAAGAAGGAAAACTTGAAATTAAACCCTATACTAATCCGTTTGGCCAGCGTGGTATTAGTAGGCCAAGTATCCTTCCGTCATGGGAAGAGGCCCGACCCTGCAGTGGGACATTTGGGCTGTTATGAAGTAATATTGTATTTTGTTAATTTACTTTGTTAAAATAATATTATCTTGCAGCTTAATAAATAAATGCTTTAGTAATAATTATTATCATATAACTAAAGAGTTTGTTTGTTCTGTTGCACGCGCTTCTATGTAGTTAGAATTGAATAATTATGTTTGCTTAGTATTTGAACTAGGTTAACATTATTGTTATGAGGAATCATACAATTAATACACCTACAAGAGGATTAAATAATACGAAATCAATGGTTGAAAATTAGAATAACAAAAAATAAACTAAAAACTATAGTTATGCCAAGAAACACCTTGAAATCAGGACTATTTTGTACGTTAGATGATGATTAATGCTATGTATATATGATGAAATAAAGTATTTTGAAGTTTGAAGTTTGATGACTTTCCGTTAACTGATGATAAGATGTATTTTGTATTCTTTCGCTATTTGATATTATATAGTAGTAAATAATAAAGGTCAATATTTAGTGATAAATACAGAGTTTTCTTTTACAGAGTAAAAAAAAACAATATATTGTTGGAATGACGTTGCACTTCATTTATAAATCACAGTTGCAAGATGAGGCAACGGCAACAGTCTCTACTGTTTGTTTAATAAAATTAGTACCATTATCTCGACTGTAATACTCGTGTGTTACCTTAGTGTTCCTGAAATAATGAAATTTGCATATTATCATAGCGTTAAGTGTTCATGAGAAATTCAGTATAAATAATGAACTTTTAGTAATTTGAACAGTATAAATAATATTTTTATTTTGTTTTTTTCTTTAATTGTTGTTTTTTTTTAAATAAATACTATTTAATATATTTTTTATTGTTATATACCTATGTTTGGCATTATATTATACATATTATTATTATTTATTCATGTAAACTATTGCTGCTCCGCATGTCTTAGAATAGCTTCTGTATAAGGGCCTAACAGAATATCAGCGCTGTAGTGTATAAGACGCTACAGCGATCAGCTGAGTTAGGTCCTATTTTGTGTGCATTTTTTGTAATATTTATGTTTAAAATTACTTACTGTATGTTATTGTGTGTGCAACAAAATAAACTTTTTTTCTTTCTTTCTTTCTTTCTCTTTAACTTGGTTCATAATAATCCAATAGTATTGAACACAGGCGTATCAAACACACTATTATCCTCGCAGTATTATGTTTGCAAAGACACATACTCGTAAATACTATCTAATATTTCACATGAACGCGATTCAATTTCATCGATTGCTCTTGGCTTAAAAAAGAAAATCTTTTAATATACTTAGAATCTCGAAAGGCTGTGTCTGGCTACAACATGAATTAGTTTGTAGAAACACGAATCGGTTACGTTAATTGTCCTAACTTTATTAACGGTCGGAACATTTAGGCATTTTAGAAAGCAATGAATTCCTTATTCTTTGTACCTTTTATACTTAAAAAGTAGGCAAAGTATTTACAAAAAAAAAAAAAGCATTGAGCTCTGTAGTTTTTTTAAATTAAAAAAATCACCTCCGACTTGAAGGTTTATTTTACTACTAACACTTGTTGTTGGTTTATTTGTACTTATAGTACTTTAAAACTTCACCAATGTGAAATATTTAATAATTATTGGACTTATATAATAGTTAGTTAGTTTAGTTAGTTAGTTACTAGTTTATAGTTTGAACAAAAATTTCAAGTAGCAATTACATCAGTCAGTTACAGTCTGATAGAAGAAACAGTGGCTGAGATCAAAAATGTTTGTGTTGTTCACCTACAGTGAGGGTTCGTTCACTCATTACTTTTTCAAAGTGTCGCGCGTACAAAGAAACATTTGAATATTAAAAACTGTACCCAGTAAGAACCTTTGTTAAACAATTCCATTTTCTTTGCTCTCTTCTATAATATTATGTAGGTTTTATGTAACACAATATTTGTACCTTCTACGTTTTGCGTGTAAAATGTATAGGAGTATTAGGTAAGTTTTATACATTTTTTTTAAGTAAAATATACGGAAAAACATAAATTTACATTAAAATAACCTAACCTAACATTCGTTTAGAAACCACGTTTATTTATTTGAAATTGTTTCCAAATTCTGAAAACGAACGCTGCTGTATGTAACTGCTGTGGCTTTCTACAGAGAAAACGACTGTCTCTAATATACCGCAGCTAGTTTACAACAAACTATTCATGTAACTTCTCTTAAAAATAATTACTTATTGAAAACATTCATTAAACTAAGCTCGATTGTAGCCCAATTTGAATATTACCCTAAGGAATTTAGTTTGTTATGTAACTATGGAGAGCTAACAGAAACTTATATAACGTAGCAGAGCATTGCTTCCTTTACCAAGAATAACATGATGACTCAGGAAAATTTACTTCATAATCATCCTGGGCCAAAATTTGATTGTGTTTTCTTCGAAGGAGTCTAAGGCCAGATTTTTCTGAAATACCTCGGCCTTCCCTTTTCTTAAATCAATGCCTCAACCATGATTTCTGTATTGTAATTACGCTACGCAGATAAATATTTAATAAGAAATTAATTAGACCAGAACATAATAAATAAACAACCATTTAATTTCAAAATTGTTCTTCTCTATTCCACGTCGCAAGAGCTAATATATCTGTCTCATTTCCCCCAGAAACGGTTAAGTGAAGCCACAAAATTACGATGCACATTCGTCTTGCTTTTAAAACAAATGTTTTGGACTTCAGAATGATCAAGAGACAATCGCCACTCGTTTTGTGATATTATAGCGTTAATGTTTGATAACAAAACTGACATTTGAAGGCAGACGCTACTGGCAGGTGGTGACAATGTCGAATAGCGTCTTATTAATTTACATAATAGTCTGTTTAAAGGTCTTGCGTTGTTTCTTTTACACTCTTTGGTGACGAATGTAGAATGCATAAAGTTAGTAAGTATCGGTAGTTAACTTGAAAGAAAATTAGTGTACTTTAATATGCATTTAAAAGAGGATAACTAAACAAAACACAACCTGCAGCTAGCTTTGTGCCTGTAGACACAGTTCTTACTCTGGTACACAGAGGAGGCCTGTCCTTGCTTATACTCATTCATGGGTTGTCATTATGCGCATAAATTTACATTATCGTGCTTTGTCTCTGTTAATGATTCTTGTCATTAATTACAATGAAAACAATAACTCTTGCAACCGGACACAACTGAGTTTAAAAATGTACCATAGTAACTAATTCATGCAGGCAAAGTCACGAGCAAAAGTTACTCATTTATAAACTAGTTCCTGTCCTAAAGTTCACTAACTGTGTGGTAAGTTTCCGTCACCCGAATGAAACTAGAATTAATTTGATATAAGGTTGTCTCTTGAATGCATCACGTGAACTTTAACAAACTTGACGCACAACGTCAAGCAGTCGCTCCTTGAAGTTAATATCTACGTATGGAGGTAATTTGGTAACGTTTCAACTAATTGGGTACTCCGACTATTGCGTTTTGTGCTGCAGAAACTTTCTGATCTTTAATTGGCAATAGATTGAAATTGTGGAATACAACGAATACACGTTATGTTGTTTCTGTAAAAGAGTTTATTGTTACTTCGCAATTACAGCACTTTTGCTTGTTAGAAAATATGTATTAATCATTATGAATTACGCTTTTGCTTTGTCTTATTGTTTGTCTGGCTATCACGATAAAATATTCGTCATATTTGAGCTGTGAGTTTGTGTTTTTTCTTCTTTTTGAATGTGTGACGTAGTGGGTTGGTATCGGGAGATAAATGCAAACAACTCAAGTACGACAATGTAGTATTATTCCGTAAAACTTAATTTAGTATATACAATTACAATTATTAGTTTGATAATTTGGAAATCACTACGTTAACAAATATAGGAAAATAAGCAAGCCGGTCTAATCAGAAGGATTAGAGAGGATTCCAAAGCACGAGGTTCGAAGGCTGCCCTATAGAAAGGCAGACACTTATCTTCAGTTAGCCGGAACAAAAAGGGAAGGGCCCGCGCCCCGCGTCCTCCTTATATAGCGGCCGCTGGGTAGTCCCCTCCACGGCGCGCTCGCGCCACTGCCGTGCGGCGAAATGGAACGCGCGAAGCGGGACGCGCGAAGCACGTCACAAATGGACAATTCCCGCAACGGGGTCAAGCTCTGTATCTCAACGTCTTTAACAAACTTTGGACATAAAGATCATCTATGCTCAAGATTTGTAGCTCACAAATAATTGCAAGGGTTACAAAGCTGCGGTTATGCGACCGTTGTCAAATTGAGCCTATTTATTATATTTAGGACCAAAGTGATATTTAATTATTGTTAGAGAATATGACTGAATACCTATACAGCACAAGACAACACGCAGAACGGACAAAGGATAGCAAATAGGTATGTCACCTACAGTATAATATTCTGTGGGGTATTTTGGCTTCTCGGAACCTTCAATAATCACTAAAATTCTGAGAATCTATTATCGTAGCTTAGGCTTCTTGACAGCTTTATCAGAAATAATCATTTTGCTTTAGTTTAATGTAAATAGACATAATTATATGGGACTTTATTTTAGAAAGATCTTAATATAAAATGCCCAATTAATAAAAAACGCAATAAAAGTATCTATTATCTTTATTACCCACTTAAATTCCAGTCTAAAGTGTGTAAAAATATTTTTTTTTTACGACATCCATTACATCGATATCAGGCGTTATTATCGGCGGTGGCGGTAGTGTCGCGGTGAAATATCGGCCATCTTGAAATATAATCCACTATCATCATCCACTAGGTGGCACTGCCTGTGTGTTGACAAGTATTATTGTTTCTGCATATTTATTAAATTTAAAAATAGTTGAAGTTGTTCAAAACATTACAATTTGGTTTAATCTTACTAATTGGATTTTCATGTGTGACTGCAGTTGAAGTGATTCTAAACTGTGACAGTTTTCTAGTGACTTTAACTGTTGTTGACTGAGTGACTTTGCCGGTGTTTATTTACGTTATAAAGTGTTCTTTCTTGTGCAGTAAGTAGTGACACTCATTTAACGTGGCTTATAAACTTGTGTGTGGTGTTATTGACTGAAATTAGTTGTATATGTGAACTTGCTGTTTATTTAAATTATTGACTATCAAAGATTTCAATTCAATTTCTGCAGTGTCATTTCGACAGCTACAAAGAAACTAGCGCCATCTATTGATACTACCTGTAAACGCTTAGGCCGCTCAAGTTCTTCGATCGTACTGAGTAATCACTGCTTTTTATCAAGTGCTTACCTACTTGTTCCTGAGTGAATGACATAGGTGGCGTTGCCTGTTACTTAGCTAGTGCTTTTAATTATTTATAGAATCGTGAAGCGGAAGAACTATCATATTCAAATATTTATACAAAAAAAAAATTTTTTTTTTTGTTTTTTCTCTCGCATTGCTTTATTGCTTTAATACTTCGTGCTTCAATATGAATTGTGCAGCCTGCAATGCTTTTGTTGATGCAGGGGCGCAGCTTCTCCGCTGTAACGCCTGCAAGCAGTGTTTTCATTCTGAATGCTTAAATATAAAGCCCCATCAATACGAGGCCCTCTCGGAAGATTTTAGGGCAGCGTGGAAGTGTCCGTCATGTAATAATGTTACCCGGCGCACACGATCTAACTTACTTACGCCTGTGCGATCTACACAAATACCAACGTATGAAGAGACTGTAAATATGTCGTGTGACAATATAGAGCGGGACCATTACTCTACGCATGTCAGTATTCCCACAATGGACGGGGACTCTGCTGGTTCGGGTACGTCTGGCTTACTTCAGAGTTTTACAAGCGAGCTTCACACAACATTGAAGTCATGGAAAAGCGATCTAAATAGTACACTTGCTACTTTTAAGGAAGACATAAAAGGTACCTTACATGGCTGGCGCGATGATATCGACTCGAGTCTGAACAAATTAAACACTGACTTAAATTGTGCTCTTGATGAGATAAGGAAAGACATGGTTCAACTTTGTAATGAAAACAGAAGCATTAAACAGGATTTTACTAAATTATCGCAAACAGTAGTAGAGTTACAAACCTCTTTGCAATTTCATTCGGATGAGCAAGTTGCACTCATAAAGCGCATGGATAGCTTGGATAAGAGGATTGATGGACACTCTACCCAGTCTACTTGTCTTTTAGAGTCTAAGATTGATGCCCTCGAACAGCAGGCTAGACAATGCAACTTGGAAATCCAAGGTCTGCCCGATACTCGTGGTGAGAATTTGGTTAACATTTTAGAAATGATTGGTAATACTATAAACTTTCCTGTCACGCAGAAGGATGTTATATCTATTCACCGAGTACCTCATGCTCATCAACAAACCAAAACTTCAAAGAATGTAGTTGTCAAACTGCAATCCCGAATTTTGCGGGACAATTTACTCGCTGCTGCCCGTAGGTTTAAAACTTTGAGGTCTAACCAATTGGGATTCACCGGTGCATCGACGAATATCTACATGAACGAACATCTGACACTAAAAAGAAAACTACTTTTTCGTAAGACTAAGGAGGTTGCTTCTAAGTGTAACTATAAATATGTATGGGTCCGCAACGCTACTATCCTCGTACGTGAACGTGACGGTTGTGCTGCATTTGCTATACATACAGAGGAGGACCTGCGCAGGATCAGCGGCACTTCACCTAGTAACGTTTCTAAACGGGATACTGTTCAGTAACGTTGAGTGTGAGTTTCTCTGCTTGTTTGTTGTTTATTGTATATTACATGATTGCTTTTTCTATTGTACGTTAACTAAAATAGACTGTTGTTTTGTGTTTTTTGTAATGAATTTGTCTTCTGTGTGCTCTACATTCTCATTTATTGTTGGATATTGTATTGCTGAACTTAGTTACTGCTTACACTTTCTATGTATTTATTGTATGAATCCTGATACAAGTTTAATGACTGGATTATGTTTGTTTGGTAAAGTGACAGTGGGACAAATAAATAATGGGCATCATGTCTGTTTTTGTGTTTTAAAACATTCTTTGCCGAGAAGTTACTTACACGTCGGGGTCATATTATGTACTGATGTTACTTTATGTTGCATCCGCTTGTTGCAACCCGTCTTTAAACTATTAGACTTTATTTGTAATAATATTACCAGAAATTATGTAGTGCATGTTGTAGTGTGGATTCTGTGTATATTGGATGGTATGTTGTATAAAATTTATGTTAATCTCTACTATATCTATACCACTTATGCTGTCCTTATTGTTATATTTGCCGCTCTTGGCGCATATTTTGTGTTCCAGTGTGTGATTGCCTCAATGTTGAGTATTTTGTTAATTGTTGTTAACTCAAGTCCAGCTATTTATTTAAAACTTGATTGTGCTTGTGGAGTGCTCGATATCAACTGCGCGGTGAGTGGCTTGCTCCTTGTACTCATGATTTTAACTCGAACTCTTATGGTGAACCGAGTGTATGAGCCTGAGCTATTAGTTTATAGTAACTTGTTTTTTGTGATATATGGGTATTGTGTGTATATGTATGTGTGTGCGTGTGTATGTGTATATGTGTGTATAAGGAGTGTGTACGTACGTGTATATATATATATGTATATATATATATATGTATATATATATATATATATATATATATTTATTATTTTATTATTTTCTACTGGTAAATCTCATGTTTTTCGTAATTATCAATGGCTACTAGAGGCGCCAAACATCTGACAGCCTACTACCAAAACTGTCGAGGCATACGCACAAAGCTGAACACATTGTATATGCATATTATAAATTCTAATTATGAGGTTATAATTCTTACCGAGACGTGGCTCATTCCGGAGATTCAAAATAATGAATTTATTGATCAGCGCTATGCTGTTTACAGGTGCGATCGCGATCGAATAAGTACAAAGAAGCTAGACGGCGGTGGAGTACTGATTGCTGTGCTAAAGTCGCTTAGGCCGTCAGAATATATTTTATCCCAAGTTCAAGGTTTCTTTTTGTCTAGTAATCACATTGAACACGTAGTGGTTGAAGTGCCCAGCACGAAGCCGGGAGGTCGTCACATTATTAGTGCGGTGTATATACCCCCCAGTTCAGCTACATGTGTATACGAACATCATTTTGATATTTTGCAGCAAGTATTGTGTGCTCCTAACGTGGACGCATTTTACGTAGCCGGAGATTATAACCTTCCTGAAATTAAATGGATTCCTCCAGATTATTCAACATCCGTAATTGGGTCTGGTTTGGGTACAGGGACATCAGTAGTCTGCTCGTTAATAAATGGATTTATGTCTATAATTAATGCTATACAATACAACACTGTGACGAATGATAGGGGCAGAACTCTAGACCTTCTTATATCTAACCAATTATGCAGGATATCACCTGTAACGTATCCTCTACTTCCTGTTGATACACATCACCCGCCTTTTGTTGTTGACATAATACTTGACGTTAAACTTGTCCCCATGATGAAAAAAACGTCACAAAAGTTCAACTATTACAAATCAAATTATGAGCTTATTAATGCTAGAATTTGTAATATGAACTGGGCGGCGATTTTGACTCCCTTGGGAGCAGAGGAAGCGGTGAACGTGTTCTACAGTGTCATCAATGATATCATTAGGGAACACACACCGATGTCTGTTACAAGGGATCATGGTTTCCCAGTGTGGTTCTCAGCATCATTGATAAGTATTTTTAAGAAGAAACAAAAGGCATGGGTGAGGTGGAAAAAACATGGTTACATTGCGGACTATGAAAAAAAAAAAAAAAAAAAAAAAAAAAAAAAAAAAAAAAAAAAAAAAAAAAAAAAAAATTTACGGATCTACGATCCATATTCAAAAGAAACTGTAAAGCGTCTTTTTCAAAATATATTTGTTCCATTGAGGACAGTTTATGCTCGAACATTAAGGATTTCTGGACTTATATCTCCAACCGTAGAGACAGGATGGGGATACCTTCCCAGGTTGAATATTGTAGTGTGCTATATAATGATCCACAATCAATTTGTAATGCGTTTTCTAGTTTCTTCACGTCTGTTTATGAACCGACTTCTTCTACTATCTCCAAGTGGACTCCACCACCTGAAACGTCGCATAACGACATTATATCATCACTTAATATTTCAGAAGATTCAGTGATCAGAGAGTTGAAAGCCCTAGATCCGGGCAAGGGACCTGGTCCTGACGGAATCTCGGCGTACTTCTTGAAAGGCACTGCTGTGACCATTTATGTGCCTTTAACTATACTTTACAATAAGTGCCTAGATGAGGGTGTTATGCCGGAGGAGTGGAAACACGCTAATATCACACCTGTGCATAAGAGCGGATCCAGGAGTAATGTTGAGAATTATAGGCCAATTTCTATTCTTTCGACCATGTCGAGGCTTTTCGAGCGGCTGATACATAACGAGCTTTATCCAGTTGTACATAACACCATCATACAACAACAGCATGGTTTTGTAAAGGGTCGTTCTACAATAACAAACTTGTTGGTATTTTCTGGTTTCCTTTTTGAGAGCATGGATAGCGGCATTCAAGTGGATGCTGTCTATACTGACTTTCGCAAAGCTTTCGATAAGGTTGATCATGAGTTGCTCCTGGATCGATTGGCTTTCAATGGCATTAGAGGTGACCTTCTGCGCTGGTTTACTTCATATATTTTCAATCGCTGTCAGAGAGTGGTAATCAACGGCTATTGTTCAGGTGTTGCTCGGGTTACGTCTGGCGTCCCTCAGGGCTCTATTCTGGGTCCATTATTATTTATATTATTTATAAATGACATTGGAACTTGTTTCAAGAACACCAGATTTCTGATGTACGCAGATGATCTAAAAATTTTTAGACCTGTGAGGGGGACACGGGATTGTGATCTGCTGCAGGAAGATTTGGACAGACTGGCCGAGTATTGTCACTCGCGAAAGCTTCAGTTAAGTATTCCTAAATGCAACTACCTTAGTTTTACTAAAAATAAGAATTTTGTTGGGTCATCATACTCATTGGGTGGGGAATCATTAACCAAGTTAAATTCTGTCCGAGATCTAGGTGTAATACTTGACTCCAAGTTGTGTCTGGATTTACAAATCGAACAAATAGTTAACAAAGCGTACAAGATGTATGGTTTTATAATGAGGTCCACTCTTGACTTTAAACGGGTATCTTCGTATCTTTGTTTGTTTAAAACATTAGTTCGTTCGCAACTGGAATATGCTATACCTATCTGGAATCCTTTCTACAATAAATATACAGATATGGTGGAGGGTGTTCAGCGCAGGTTTCTTCGCTCGATGCACTATAGATGTCACAAAGTCTACTTAGAATATGATGAGTTACTCCACAAGTACAATCTTTTAACGCTCCAGTCTAGGCGTAAGCAGCTGGAGGCAATTATTTTATACAAGCTTGTCAACGGTAGCTTTGATTGTGTAGACTTGAATAATGTACTTTGTTATGCTGTACCCAGGACTGTTCACAGACGGCAAGTGCGTACTGGTAAATTGTTTGCTACAAACACCTGTCGAACCAACACTGGTCTTCGATCACCTATTCGACGCATGACAACTGCATACAATGAGACATTTGAGCACATTGATATTTTTAACAGTTCCGAAGCAAAGTTTAGGGTTCTTCTGTTTGACACCCTGAGACCTGTCAACTGAAGTTCAGTTACAAAATATATATATATATTTTTTTTTTTTTTTTAAATTCAATATTAGTAGGTATATGCGAGTATAAGAAAAATTAGGATGCATTCTTTACTTGAAATAAAACAGTAACATATTATTCTAAGAGTCAACATACAGCATATATATTATATATTTATGGTAATCTGTGAACAGCGCTGTGGGCTGCATTATTGTTTATAAGATTTTTTTATTATTTTTAATGTGTATATCTATAATGTAGCTGTTTGTTGTTCCAATTTTAAATAAAATAAAATAAAATAAAATAAAATAATCTGTGGCGCAATAACTGTCATCCAGGCAATGTGTCATGTCTGCCACTGAGTAATCGCGATGCGAACTTTTTCTGTGCGATGCCACAGAAACATTGATAAATATTACCTTTACCATGCTTTGTGTATGAAATTCACACTTCAATAAACAGGTTTGTAACAATATTCTATAGATGATCTGCAATCACTTGTATTCTCTTTTCTCTATTTTAGATTCTCAAAGGGATATAGGTAATTGTTAGTGTTTAATTATTATCAAGAAGAAAAGGGATACTCTATTATCTTACCCGCTAGTTACACTACGTCATCAGTTATTATTATACACATTATACAAAATTACATTAATAATTATCTCAATAGGTATAAATACGAGCATTACTTTCCCCACAACCGGGTAACACAATAAACGATACAAATACGGGATAACTTGCACTAATGCTAAATCAATTGCAGAACTAATGCGCAACATTGGCAATAGCAAAGAGCTTTTACTAGACATTGATAAACGATTGCTAAATAAAGAATTAGCTTCAATGCGAGCCTCCAATAAATTCCGCTAATTAATCGTACCGGACTTCCTTCCCTCGAATAATGATTACTTAAAGGTAGCAGAAATAATGTTTCCCTTGATTGATATCGGCCGATAAGGTTTGTTTTATTGTGGGAAGGCTGCCTCGCTGGCCGCACTCGCGAATACGAACTACATTAAGCTTACTATTTAGTGTTTTAGTAAGGTTAATTTACTTTGCGCCTTCTATTATTTAGAATTTTCTGTTAATTTGAATCATTATAGTTTGCAGCAAGTTTCATTAATATATCCAAGATTCATAAGGTCATTAGAAATCACTGATGGAAATCGGTGGAGGCAAACTATCCACTTTTGATGGAACCCTGATGTTGATGCTGACATGAAAGACCGACTTCTAACAAGACTTCTTCTAGAAGCAGTTTGTATATTGTAAGTATGACCGACATATTAAATCAGACGGTTATAGGGTTTTATGTAGAGTTTTTCTTCGTCCTTTTGTAAATATTTTAACTGTTAAATAGACTCCACATTAGAACTTATTACACATTCAACCTTCAAAGAGACCAAGTATATGAAAAGAAAATAAAATGCATAATAAGTACTTAAAATAAAGTCAACATTACTGTTAGTAGTCTATCAGTCGTGAACGTTCACAAGTTAATCGTGTCGGTGTGATCAAATCATCAATCAGTGTGTTTACACCACCCGTATTTGACCACCCCCCACCACCACTCACTACCTCACCCCCCCTGCCTCAGTACAGGGGACAGCTCAGTGCAATCTACCGACTGTAATTATTTACTATACGACTGTTCTAGTGAAGTGATTGATTTGCTTTTGAGCTTTGTTGTTCAACCAACTGTGTTGATGTGGTTGACAATGAAATCAAGTGTACTGCTTTGTCTACATCAACACTTCTGCTAGTTTGAGGTATATTTTTATTAACTAAAAATATAAATAATCGCTTATGTACATAGCACAAATTGCAATTATAAATAAAAAATGTGTATGCATTGTTTCTTAAGTTAGCTATAATTCTAAAAATAATGAAGAAGTTTATTTTTTTCATATTTACAAATTATAATGTTCATTTTATTAAAAATAATTTTTGTTTTTTGTATTACACATAATTATTATAATTAATAGCAGGCATGATATTAATGTTATGAAATAGCAACTATGTACCGGAAGACGCAAAGTGAGCAAGATCAATTCACGCATTGAACCGACAACTAAATAAAAGCAGCGGGAGGTCGATAGATAAGAAAGTCACAGGATAACGTGCAATAAAAATATTTTCTGTATAATAGACCATAATATTGTCATCGAAAGATAGTGATCGAACTGCATTATATCACTTAATCACCAAGTAAATGATTGATTAAATATGATTCAAAACAACAAGGACTGCATCGATCTCCATAACATCAGCAGCTCAGCATCCCTGAGGGAGCTCTAATAAGAACACGTCTTACTTTCCACAAGTTTGATCTCGATGGAGTTTAATGTACACTGACGTTATTATCTTCTTCGATACAACGAGCGTGGCAGTTCAAATCCCGACGGGTCTTGAATGTAGTAGAAGAGATCATATTGCAGGTGTCTTTGTAAGTTTTAAAATATAAATAGAGTTGAATCTAAGTGAAAGAGGTGAGAGGTGACGGAATAATAGCTTTCATAAGAATGGCACCGCTCTGCATAAATATTATGTAACTGAGGGTTTTTTTATGTGGTACTTGATTGACTATAAATTATTTAAGTGACCGTCCAATCTAGTTCTTTTGTTGATGTATAATATTTCATACAAGGAAATTCACAGAATCATTTACAAAACAAAAAAAAATGCTAACTAAAACCAGTTTGGGTTTATAGCGATCGCAAGCGAAGCTTTAAAAAAATGTGTGACGATTATTAATATAAATGTATCAAATAAAAGACCCGTTATTTACTTTAAACAGTAAGCACTTACAAAACCAGTAATATTTCCAAAAGTAAAATCTTAAATGATTTTCATGTCGCCTTTGACATATCTTGTGTACGTAAGGTGCCTTCACAAACATTATATCCTACACAAACATTGAACGATGAAACCGTATTATATGTAGCAAAATATTTTTGATGAAAGTACGAAAGAGATAAGTTAGGTTGCGTATGTTCAGTGAAAATTAGGAATACAAAATGTCACCATGACATGTCCCACTTCATATACTTATACAGAATGTCCCGTCATGTCACAGAAATATAATAAATATTTGATTTATGCGGGTTATGATCTGGATTTTTGTACTTGTTTTAAAAAAAAACTCAGAGCAATGTCAAGATTCATATTCATGCACACCAATGCAAATCGTATAGAACGGGAATCGAACTCGAGACCTCTGGGGCAGCCTTACAGTAGAACCACTATAGCATAGAAGTTGTCAAATTAAGGATATATAGAGGTATTAAAGGAAGGTATCAGTAGGTAGTTTTGATATAAACTACAATTCAATCGCCCCTTGTACTGTACATAGTTATTGTAAACATTAGCATGTAGAAAGTGGTGAATGGTTAGTGAATGGTTTTAGAACAAGTTAGTTGTTAACTATATCGGCGGTGTTCAATACCGTGTTTGTGAGTATTTGTGGAATGTTACCGTGAGATACGGCACGGTGTATGTTACAACTTGAAGTAGTTCTATGCGAATAGTAGTCAGGGATTAATTGTGATAATAGTTTTAAAGAGAAATATGTTTAATTATTGTATAAATAGGATTGAGTTTAGATTTAATGACAAATCTCATCCCCCTTCTCAACTTGAGCACTAGTAATTCGAGACTAGGAGTCAGTATCTCTAAATCATGAAAATTTTTACACAAGAAGAAGGTTTGTTTCTGCAGTGGAGATTTCATTGGTTGCTATGATAAGGAACCCAAATGGTGCTCTTTGATCCAAAGTCGAAGTGCATCAAATCCATCTACTGTATTTTGGTACCAATTTATTCATCACAACCTTCTCTACTGCCTTTTTAAGTATCTTTTAATTATAGAAACTTAAACTCCTTAGATAATTAATTGAGCCCAGAGGATTGCATGTTTAATCTGGTGACTACTTCAGGGATGTTCATAAAGAGTAATTATTCAATTTTTTTTTTAAATTGTTTTTTTTTTTTAATAAAAATGTCACCATTCTATCTCATCCCATGGGACACTTATGAGATTAGATAAAAACTGACTAAGAGACTATCCGTAAATTATGTTTACGAAATAAAAATAAGTAAAACTTGAAATTAAACCCTAAACCAATCTGCCTGGCCAGCGAGGTATTAGTAGGCCAAGTAACCCCCCGTCACGGGAGGAGGCCCGTCCCTGCAGTGGGACATTAATTGGCTGTTATGATAAAATTAATATTGGAGCAAAATAAATTCACTAGCACATGTTTAAAGTTCCTAGGAAACAAACATATTTGGCAACATTTCCTAAGTAAGGATAGTTACACATTCAAGTGAGTACAACCATTTGACGTAGAACCCTCGTCACGAAGGACCGCTCGGCCCGTGTGCACAGACTTTACCGGCTTTTTTATTATTTCCATCGATATTCTACAGATCGTACCTACTATGAATACGGCTTGAGAGATTTATGTGAGATAGAGGAATATAGATAGGTGATAGTGTTACTTACGTGACTTTGAATTATATGTGACTAATACATATTTTATATTTTTATAAGTAGGCATTTTGTTGAACTTAAAAAGATTATACTTACAGGATATGTAAATTGTCGTATTAAATGTGTTATAAAAGCTAAGTTCAGCATTTATTTCCCTATTTTACTCTTTAGTTTTACAAACCTGATTTTTTGAGAACCACCGGGCCTATATAGGCTGTAACTAATAAGGTTTCTGTACCTAAAATCCAGGTGGTAGCAGGCTCCACCCCAGTACAGGTTCGTTTCGTTTTATCTAAGTATTTCTAGTAATTGGATAAAGTAAAATAAGTGTTACTTAAAATGCATTTGCGAGAAACATTATGTATTTTATCTAAACAACCATTTATGAAATACGAGTATTATCTATGACATTAATCTGCAAATTAGATTTATTTCATATAAAACTTTAATCTTTTAGACAATAGTTACTCACGAAGCACCTATATGCAAAGCCAGATATAGTCGCTACCGTAATTTCCGCACGGAAAGTACAAAGCCTCTGCAATTCATGAAAAAAACTAAAATGGCTATTAAAAAGCCGGGCTCGAGACACAAAACAAAAGCAAAACAATGTTGACACTGAGTCGAGCGCAAAAAACTAACAAAAACGAACCGAAATCGTCGGTAGAAAAGCTGGTGGCGTTATTATCGGAGGGCAAGAGCCGTGCGGTGTGAGCCGGCTTACAATTACAAGTTCTACAAACAAATGAACACGGAACGTTAGCAGCGAGCACATAAACTGTTCTGGATAGAGCTGGCATTGAACTGGACTCGGGTTAGTGGATTAACTGTGAATCAAAACATGATGCTGATCTGATTCGCCTTACTTAGTATGATAATGTGGAGAAAGATGGGATGATAATGTGGATGATGCGCCTGCTATGAGCTTATATTTTACTGCATAATTATATCATATCACAAAATTAAATGTTAATGCTTGAACTTTAACAACATTTTATTACCTTTCTAATTTCTTGCATTGCTTAATATCACACATTGAAGTTATGAAAACAGCCGTTTTGGCAAGGACTTTTAAAAAAATGTTAAATATTCAGTAATCTTTGAACATGCTAAATAACTGTTAATAGTCCGACGTTGCTTCCCTATTATAACAATAACAAAATAAATCTTTATCCTACCTCTAGTAAGAAAAACAGTTTTTTATTCTGTTTATGTCTTATCTAAAATTTAAATACTCCAAAGAAAATACGTTAAACTATGTATGAGTGGACGCAAGGTTTAAGCTAGATGATAAGTAGAGTGAATAAGTGAGATAACTTGCTGTCCTCATGTTGAATAGCTTATGTGTTACTTCCTGCTATTTATCATAATTTGTACATGGCCTTATTTTTTAGTTTGTTTTCTCTTTATCCCAGGTACTTATGTTGGGATTTTAACGTCAGTTTTCTAGGTGCTATGCAGTGAGTTTACTTTATGCTATTTTAGTGAAATATCAAAGTGGTGGATTATTATACATAACATTTTTTTAATCTTTTGTATTATTAAGTTTTTAATTTTGAGAGCAACTTAAATGTTTAATTTTGTATTCTTATCGTATGCACTGAATGAAACCAAGTTCTACACTTTTATACTTTGCTAGTTATGTTCGTCGTAAAAGCCCATTAATGTCCCACTGCAGGGACGGGCCTCCTCCCATGACGGAGGGATAGTTGGCCTACTAATACCACGCTGGCCAGACGGATTGATATAGGGTTTAATTTCAAGTTTTCCTTCTTTTTATTTCATAAAGATAATATTCACGGATAGTCCCTTAGTCGGTTTTTACGACACCCAAGGGATAAGACGGGGTGGTGACATATTGTATTGTTACTCCGTCACCACACGGAGCTAGTTATGTTCACAGCGGTATTATTGCCTGGAAATAGCGTACAAACATGTCTGTGTGCCTCCCCCCTCAGCATGTTTACATGAACAAGCAAATAATACATGTAACACTCGTTTTATTTGTGATATCAACTGAAATGCGCGACCTGCTTTAAGTGTACCATGCTATAAAATCGCGCAAACATTTGAAGACTTCGTGCTCACAAGAGAACTACAGACGTGTTTCGGAAACGTTGCGTATTGCTGCTGTACTATTCCTGCTTAATATTTAAACATAACTTAAGCTGGCTAAATATTATGTCGTATTTGTAGATTTCAGTTTTTCAGTAATTCAGGACTAAGACCGGCAATATCCTTTCTGTAGTTCTGCAATAACCTTACTGTTAATAAAGTGTTTTTGGCAGTTATTACTTTGTGTCTTCTATGTGTGAATTATACGGCCTTGAGATTGGGTATAGACTGTATGGAACTCTAACAGCCACCGTAGGCTTTTTATCAATAGAGATATATCATACTAGCTGGTGCCCGCGACTTTGTCTGTATATTTAAGACAATTTCCGCAACAGCTTCATAAACTGTAGCCTATATGTTATTCTGATGTGTAAACTATATTACTGTAAAGTTTCATCAAAATCCGTTAAGTAGTTTTTGCACGAAAGAGTAACAAACATCCATCCATCCCCACAAACTTTCGCATTATTATAACTATTATAACATTAGTAGGAAGTAGGATACGAGGATAGGAAGTAGGATCATCAAATTATTATCATATCAGTCAATTTGACGTCCACTGCTGGACATAGGCCTACTTCAAATATTGCCACCTTGTGCGGTCCTGTGACTAAATAATATGAAAATAATAATAATAGGTCTGATGCAGAAGGCAGTACTGAAAGAAAGAAAGAGAGAAAAATTATTTAAATTCTGCTCGACACGGCACGTATTGGGAGGAGGTTCCTATCTCTGGAGACCGTTTTCATATTTTTAAATGTGTTTATATTTATATTTAAAAATGAAATTAATTGAGAAAAAATGTTAATAAATCTTTTATTTATTTATTTATTTATTTAATGCACAAAACACATTACAATCAAAAAATACAATCAACTTAATACTAAACATTTAGATCTAGATTGTAACGTAACACTATGTGCATACTTACGAAATCACAATGAAAAACTTATACTAAAAATTAAAAAAGAAGAAAGTAAAAAGTAAAATACGCGAAAGCACAATACATCAAATGACGTATCATCCATCGTAAATTGTGCAAATATAAGTGCACAATTTACGATGGAGAATGCCCTTAACAATGGAAATAAATTGGCGAAGGCTGTGATTAAATATGTCAATAATTTTGTGATTGCTCCTTGCCATCTCGTTATATTGACGAGCCATCCTGGTCAGAGGGTTGTAATAAGAAATGTTGTATTTATAAATTTGTAGGGAAAAGAGATTAATTTCGTTCGATCTACGAGCGCTAAATGTGATGTTAAAGCATATGTGGGAGAGTAATTCGGGAGAGTCTACAATTGAGTGAGTAATTTTATAGAGACAAGTTAAATCTGAACATATGCGTCTGGTCTCTAGTGGCTGAACTGCAAATTTAAGAAGTCTATCGCGATAATTTAAGCTAGACCTGCCGGGTTTTATGCGATAACATAGAATTCGGAGAAATCTTTTCTGGATTCGTTCTATTTCATCGATATGCACCCTATAGTTCGGTGACCATATAGGGCTACCATATTCCAGTATACTTCTCACGAGGGTGAAGTATAAGTATAAGGTGCTGCGGGGATTTTTAAAACCTATAGTCGATCTCAAAACAAAACCTAAAAGACTGTTTGCTTTGGCTGTTATATGAGCATAGTGCGCACGGAATGACAGCTTGTCATCAAACAAGATACCCAAGTCTTTTGCAACGTAAGATCTGATCATTAGTTGGCTTTCCATGTAGTAGTCCCATATAATTTTATTGCGTTTATTAGAAAAGGATATGACAAAACATTTCTCTGTATTTAAACCCATGTAGTTGGATTTACACCATTTAGATACAGTATCAATATCGCGTTGTAAGGCCAAACAGTCAGTTGAGGTAGAAATGGAAGTAAAGATTTTAAGGTCGTCTGCATATAGGAGACAGTTACAAGACAATTTTTGAATGAGATCATTAATAAAGACTACGAAAAATAAAGGCCCCAAATGAGAACCCTGAGGAACTCCAGACGTCACTTCTATGGGTGTAGAGATAAAACCTTTCAATGTAACCAACTGAGTTCTGGAGTCAAGGTATGAGCAAATCCATCTGTATAAGCTACCGTGGATACCGTATGATGCCAACTTATGACAGAGCAGATGGTGATTGACTTTGTCAAACGCCTTCGAGAAATCAGTGTAAACAGAGTCAACTTGACCACCAAATCAATATATTTGTATAATAAAATATAAAAAAATGTGTCAAAAATTAATTGTAACGATTGATACGATATTGTTAGAGTTACAGCGATTTCCTCGTCATAATTTATCATACCTGTTGTGAATAAATGTTTAGGTTTACTTGTTAACCCGGCGTGAATGAGGTGAAAATAGTTACACCAGCTACGAGGTGGGTATGAGATACCCGTAACTTTGATTCGAATTTTTCTTAATAAAATTGTGTAATAAACATTTTTGGTATATTTATATAATAATAATAGGACCCATTCAAGAAGATAAGTAATAAAAAAAACTGTTTTTAGTCAAAAAGGCTCTTTTATTATTAAAATAAGAAAGTAAGTATCTCAATTTTCTATGACAAAAATACAAGTTTTAGCGATTTAACTACTTTTCGCATAAAAATCTAACTTCTTCGGTAAATTAACATAACAATAGTTCCTTCTAATAATTATAACTAAAAACGGAATTCAAAAGTCTTATGAGATCATGTAACACCGCGCTAAAGTTATACCTAAAAATCAGCACAATCCCATACACCAAAAATATAATAATATCGCACTTTATACAGCAATTTTTTTCTGTCTCTTTTTTGAGTACAGTCGCCACATCTAACATATTTGCAATTTTTTTTTTAAACTTTTGGATCCCCTTTCGTGTTTCCCTTCAAAGCTGAACATTCTGTTGTCTGCTGCGAAGACAATCTTTTACTAGGTTCAAACCTAAATTACGAATATAATCTCGGCGCTTCATACGTTTTTGTCACTTGTGTTATTTTCTCTGTAGATTTTGTATGTAATATTGAGTATACCACATAAAATAGTTAGGATAGATATGTGACACCGACTCCGAGGTCGGGTATGACATACTCCTGCAACGTTTGCGCTCGTGTAACTCCAATCGGCGCCGGCGTAACACTCAACGGTATCTCGCCTCTTGCCCTCCACACCCTTACCTCCAGCTACTCTAACGGCGGGACTCAAATAGCAACAATAACATTAATTATTTTGCGTTTTAAAACTTCGTGGGTATGAGATACCCCACCTCACTCACGCCGGGTTAAGGTTTGCACGTGTTGTTATGTTAGCTATGTACAAGGCTGGGTTTTAGTGTTAACCACAAATAACGACCTGAACGTGAAACTAAATGGAATGAACACGTAACATAGAGTGAGGCTTAAATGGAAATTAACACAACAGTCCAACCTACTGTCACCAAACATTTAAGTATGTACATACTTCCCCGCACCCAGGATCAAACTCTGGACATTACTAAAAGTCAAGATCAAGACAAGCAAACACATCTATTTTAAACGACGCTTTGCCACCGAGGCCGTTATTCTAAAAGTTTATTACAATACTAAAGTAAAATCTTAAACTAAAAGTGATGCAATTGTTATATTATTTCCGTATAAAAATAGACCAATTTTCTGTATATTACGTAGACATAACGATACGGTATGCGGCATACTAGAGGCAGATAAATGACAATACATCGCACGCAGCGGACCGTATCATTGCGTAACTGACCATAAAAAGATTCGCGCGCGTTCTGATTGGCGCACTATCACATCATACCCACCAATGTATATATAATATGTATTATTATCTTTTATATGTTGTGGCGGATTTATGTGTGGCTTTATCGAATATAAATATGTTACAATAATACGGTGATCGTTACATTATTTGTATTTAGTTTTACAGCTGTTATCTTCATTACAATAAACTTATAGTATTATGAATGCAGTACCTGTTTAAATTAAACTTTGATATTGTAGTAATAGTATAGGAGAACAATTTATTGAAGGCACTAGGCTTGATAAGTCTATCATTCTTATCTAGTGTCTATCGTTATATTAATAACTATTGGTAACTAATAAAAGGTTTACTCAATTTTCTCTTTATCGTAGATGGCGTATAGCCTACATACATAGGTATGTCTGTAGCCTTTTTTTATTGCTGTTATGGTTTTGTGAGAGAAAAAATACACTTTTCGCACTGCCAATAAGAAACTTAAAATAAAGCCTTGTTCCTACTTGTGGCCACATATTTTAGTTGTGTTGTGAACTTTAAGATTGCTAGCTACTGAAAGCTTCAAATATAAATTTGAACAGATGACAACACATTTGTCCAATTAGTATTCAAACAATATCTAAGTAATTAAATCCAGCTCTACACGAACATTAATTCAGAACTTGTCCCAGTTCTTGACTACTAATAAAACATAACTAGAGTACTCTCAACACGTAATGTGTCTGTCTATCACAAACACAGAGACATGAAACAATAACTTATAACAATAAAGTTTACTTACAGCTATGACATTGAAACAAACATCATTATAAAGTTTATGTACATCGATAAGTCCCCGAAGAGATGATACACACATACTCGCATCAATAAAAAGACTTTAATTCTTGTACCCTCTGTGCCATATGAAATTCTTCATCTAATTTTACGTATTTACTCGTATGAAAGACTACTACTTTTTCTTTTTGGCCACGTCCGGAGACTGGACACAGATTTGGCTTGTTCAAATGATAGGAAATTCGGCGAGTTCAATTTTACATGGCCAGAGCCATTGACAACGCTATTCTTGTCAGGACAGCTACTACTGAAATTAATAGAGCTTCTATATGGACAGCCAGCTCTCACTACCGGTTTAAATCTGTCTATTGGTAACTTCAGAAAAGGTTGTAATGTTAAATATTTATTGTCTACAGTGCTGCCTATGCTCTATCGACCTTAGCCAACTGTGTCACTTAACATTTTATTGAGTCAACAGAAAGGTTGCTTGCAACTATGCATGTGAAAATATTTAAATGGATATACATCATATATACCTATAGTCTGGTGCGATTTATTATAATGGCTAATATTAATAATTAAAATAATGTAATACCTTTAGAAAAATATACGAATCAAATATTTAAATAATTAAATGTAATATTCGGTAATGAGTTATTATAACAGACTATAAAGTAATCTAAAACGTGTCATATTAGCGATATTCATATAATTCATGTTTCATAATTCCCAACGCGTGCTCAAGGTTCGTCATTTAACTTTTTGGTGAGGTGTACTGAATTAAAGGTCACGTCGACGATGTGTTTTGACCTCTACCTTTCAAGTGAGAAAATGTTACACATAGTGTACAATGACTAAATTGGTTTTCTTTTTAGATTAGTAAAATCACCAACACGGGTTCTTAAAATTTAAATCCTTACAAACCTGGCGTTCCGTCGTCTCTGCCTACCCCGGCCGGGATAAGGCGTGAGTTTATGTATGTATATATGTACAAACCTGGTGCACACACAATACACACAATTATCTTACAAAATGTACTTTTATAGAACAGTGTTATATTCAGTATTCATTTATTTATTCAAAGTAGTACAATAATATTGTATCTTTTTGACGTCATCTAACACTACTTAATCTAAGTTTACAACATTTCAAAGTGTAGAAAACTTTACCACCACCTCTTATAATGACGGCACACGACATATTTTTAAATCCTACCATAGACTTATGTTACAGATCCCCTAAGAGCCTGGTGACAGCTATATGGCCTGTGAATTGTACTGGAATTTGTATTATTACACGATGCTTTGGCAAGTTGACAAAGAAACATCCTGGTAAGAAGGTATACTACCTACCTAGTCAAATTGCATAGTTAAGAACTGGCTGCTGCATTGCAACGAGAATGGTCTTTATAGAAAATCAAACATTACTCTACTAAGTAAATTTCTGTAGACATTAACTGAGAACAACAAGACAAAAAACTTATGTAATCGCCTGTATTCTCCTGCTGTCAAGTATTAACCCATCTAGTTATCTCATCTCTAAGCATGTAATCACGATTATAGCTTTTCTTTCATAATATTTAAAACAACATAATATATTTTTATATCTATTAATCTGTTCACACATTCGATCTGAGCAAAACTGGCATTACTATAGATAAATAGCACTTCACCACAAGTACGAAGACATATATTAGCTTGTACATTAATATCCTTATATCATGTATAACACTCCCATCAACACTAACGAACATAAACTAACAAAAACAGATTGACATAAATCAGACGGTATAACATATCCATTAGTGACGTCACATTGTGGGCGTGTCCTATGACGTCACGACAGATGTCCGCAGTAGGGAGATTTACAATGGCCACTAACTACGTGGTCGTGGTCTAACCGAGTTAATAAAACTAGAGCTGTACTGACCACATACGAGTGGTGGTCACCACTGAACGTGTGCTATGGACAGACTGTATTTTATTTAAATTTTTGACATTATGAACAACGATCTGTAATGAGTTCTGTGGTCACGTGATGCGTTGAAAACTTGATAAAGGTGCATTTAATGTCCTACTGTAAGGATAGTAACAAAATAAAGTAAGGACTTTTTCCTTCAAATCTGGCGAATCGGAATAGGATATGATTTTTTTTTTCGTTTTTAATAATTGGCTACCAGGTGGCTCTACACTATTTTGAAATATATTTCCATGAAAAACCTTATTCAATACAAACATAAAAGTGCTTGTTAAGTTTCCTTATATAAAAGGTTATATAAAAAACATGTTTTTTCATATTCAAAGAGTAAATGTTCTGTGTAGGTGTCCCTACTATGCCGAACTAAAGATTTCATAACAACGCAGTAAATTGGCGTTTCCTTACAACACAAAAGCTACCGTGTATAAAAACTTCGTGCGTAAATTCCCATGTTCAAGGAAGGATATCCTCGGGGTTGTCAGTTAACCCTATAACGCACACGTGTGACTTTATTCTTTGCGCTACAATACGTATCTGTTCCGAGCACTCGACCTCTATTCAACAGGTTAATATTCCAACTTTGTCCCTTCTCAAAGGAATTTTATTCAGATTCCTGAATTGAAGAAATTTTCTCAATTGCTTTACATTATTATATTTTTTTATATAATCTTTTACGTAAAGTTTCAAGGTTCTTGCGTTAGTAGAAATACAAAACAGTATGTCTAAGTGTTATTTTTTTGCTTACAAGTAATATTAATAACACACTAACATTTTATTTTTCGTACATAATCACCAATCTAACGTTATTTGTACATCATTATAAATTGTTGTTAAGTTGGTCAGATGGTTTTAAGAAATATAATAAAAATCATAAAATAATTGAACTCTCAGGGGTTTTTTATGAAAGCAATATTGAGGGATAGTAGAAGAATGACATACATACCTACATAAACTCACGCCTTATACCTAAGATATAATCTATACTAATATTATAAAGAGGTAAATATTGTGTGATTGTGTGTTTGTGACGTTGTAGAGGTTAATTTCTGGATCTAATGAACCGATTTTAAAATGCGTTGAATAGTCCATTTATCGGGGAGTATCATAGGCTATAAAGTATCACGCTATGTCTTATAGGAGTGGAGCAGTAATGAAATATGTTTAAAAAACGGGCGGGTTTTTTTCGCCTCTCAACGAAGTGGGCACGGGTCAGCTAGTTATATTATATTTAAAGAAGAGTTAAACACCTTATTATTTCTGCGATTATGTGCAATACGTTATTAAAATACTTGAGTTTTACTAACTAATCTTATTTACTTAACTAAACTTATAAAAGCTTAACTTTTACTTACACCCAAGCTAAGTGACAGACAACAGCTATGATATAACAATCTCGAACAAACAATATTTGTTACACGTGCCGTTGTATTAAGGTGTATGTGTGTATGGAGACTGTACATAAATAAAGTATTTTTGTTTGTTTGTTATAACAGAACTATTTATATACGGATAAGTAACAAACATAATGTAGAGATAATATACCAGGCAATATAGATATAGACACTATAATTGAATTAGAAATAAGATAGTTAGTTTTAGCTAATATAGAGAATTCTATTCTATTCTAATAGTTGTTATTATTACTCTTGGACTATCCTAAATATAACTAAGGGACTATCCGTGAATATTATCTTTACGAAGTAAAAAGAAGGAAAACTTGACATGAAACCCTATACCAATCCGTCTGGCCAGCGTGGTATTAGTAGGCCAAGTATCCGTCCGTCAAGGAAGGAGGCCCATCCCTGGGACATTAATGGGCTGTTATGATGATGATGATAATAATACAGTTACAGAAAAAGTCGAACAAGCGTTTTGTTTTAACCTTTATTTCAGTCGATTTACAAAATAAACTTTTAATAACATTTTTATTTCGATTAAAATAAAAACATTATATCAATTGTTGCCCCCGTGTATGATTTAAGAAATATTTTCCAAAAGCGCAACTAAACCATTTTACACCTCAAAAATTGTACATTCCCACATACAGTAAGTGAGAATGTACCACCTCTATTTCCGTCGCTTCTAAAATGCCATTTAACTTGAATACAGCCAGCCCACTTACGCAACTCGTAGATCTGCTACAAAACGCTACGAGAAGCTACGGCGTAGCAACGTAGCGGAATATTGTAGGTTATTGTAGCCTTTGTAAAGGTATTGTAAAAGCATTTTTCAAATTGTTATGTATTACTAAAAGTATTCGAATGTTCTAGTAGAACCAATATTTAATATCAATATTACATTTTTAACAAGCTTTGTGTTTTTAAGGGATTTTTGTCTGCTCTCTGTGGTTCGGTCATACAGGTCAGGGTGGTAGGATTAAAAAAGTAAGGCTAACATACAAACTATGTCAATATAAAGTCACCTTTGTGTTTTGTAATACCTTTCCACCAGTTCACCTATTTTAAGGACATGACGTAGCTAATAATAGTCATGTAATTCCTAAAAAATATTATGTAATGATATACTGCAGCTTTTATTTAAAGAATTTGGTAAAAAAAAACTTGTACACTATTACACCAACAATTTATACTACGCTAACTCGAATTTTAGGAAAATTCGTTTTTTACGCTAAAGTGCTTAAAATGTGCTATTTTGTTTGTAATAAAAAAATCATGAAGTAATATACAAAAATAACGAAGTTACAAATTTTATACAACGCTAAGTACAGGTAATTTTTAGAATTGCTCGATTTAGTTTACGCTAACTTCACTTGTCGCATTATAAGATGGAAGTTCGCGGTTTGAAACACTTTATTAGTATAATGCTAATTAATAGAGCTATTATTACAAGTTAGTCTAAATATTAATAGCGTTAGTGTATTTTTACAAAAATGACACGAAAACGAGCTAAATATTTAGTGAAATTTACCAAAAAGGTAAAATATTTATTGAGGAGTGTTGATAAAAAGGATGAAATTCCGCTTTATACTGCTAAAAAAGGTAAGTTTAATGTGCTATTAAATATTATATTGTATGTTTAAGTATATAAAATATGGTTTATAGAATTTACTATATTATTTTGTAAGTTGTAGCCGCTTTGCTTAAAGTTCTCGTAACACTACGCTAACTGTTACTTAGCGTAATGTAGCACGATCGGATTTCGTTCTTCAATTGGCCATGCAATAGTTAGCGACTGTATGTTTTATATTATTTCTCGTATAAAACTATGTTAAATACTTTAAAGACAGCATATTTGACATTTTTAAATGTAGGCTTAAGTTTAAATGAATGCATAATATATTTTAGAGTAAACAATGTAAAGCAATAAAAATCACACTTGTTTAGTACTGTGACCGCCCGTAATACACTACGCTGACTACTAGTTAGACGTATGTAGTGGGTAAAATAGTATTGTGGAATTAGGGGTATATACGGCTAACTTGCATTAAATTAAAAAATATACACAAATAAGGAAAACTAATAATATGAAATAACTATAAATAAATCAAATAATAATCATACAAAATTTCTAATCAATATCCTTATTAATATAAAAGTTATCGCGTTTTTCCCTTTAAACGCGTCTACTGTACTACTACTCTTATGAGTTAGCTTAGTATAAATTGTTGGTGTCGACTAGAGGTTATGTATCAGGAAAATAATTTCAAGGGCACATAGTTAACTTTTGTGTAGTTTGATGCGCTTGCCTCAAGCAATACAACTGCATTTATTATGTCAATTCTTTTACTATTTTGACATTCTTTTACTTAACAAAATTATTCAGTTAACTACTTAATATCCTAGTATTTTAAGAATGATAATTTAAATTTTTCTAATGGAATCAGAACTATATACACATTTAGCAGGCTTTTCTGTAGGTAAGCTAGGCTTTAATTAGCTCTCACTAACCCCGGGGGGCAGGGCATCCATTATGAGAACATCACTTTATTACACTAACAACATGTTTATAACACAGATACGAATAGAGATAGGCTACTTTAATATATTATTATTCTTTTTTTGAATACACAACCCTCGGACTTGCGATCACGCCCTGCACCGTGGCCACTTTACAGACATAGATCTAACTGTCACATAGAACATCCAGACTTAGAACAATAAATGAATTCGAATTTATGTCATCGTGCATGATGCAGTGGCCCTTTAACCCATTTACAGCGACCGATCGTTATAACGATCACAAAACTGTATTTAAAATACCCTCAATTTAAAAATATGTGACTACCGAAATGTTTTGCGTTTTGTCTATTAATAGTTTCAGTGATCCTTTAGCTGTGTTTCTGGGCGTATATCCTTATTCTATAATATTAATTTTGAATTATACTTGGATTTTCATTTATACAAGTGAAATTAACTTTCATTATGTCTGCAAAACGGTAAGTTTTCACAAAGTTTCTGTGAGTTAAACTTATTTTATATTTTTTTTTTATAAATTTGTTACCTGCCTTACAAAATGTGAAGTGAATTTAGACCTTTTACATACTATTTTTATTAAAAATTACGTGTTATATTTCATGATCGTTATAACGATCAGTAGTATAATATAGGGATATTTTATTTTCAGATCAATGGATCATACTAAACCATTGTTTCTTAATAAAATCATTGACAAATTGGAAAAAGTGGATGATGATTCTACGTTCCTAAGATGTAGAACTATTTTTCCACCGGATAACGCTAATGCCGATCACACAGATAAAGATTCTGGTGATGAGGGCCTTATTTATTAGCTTATTTTGCTGATCATTTACAATTTCGTTTCCCAGGTGCTCCTTGTCACCTGTTCTTTGACAATTTATTTTCTTCCATTGAAGTTTTTCACGAATTGGGTAATAGAAGACTCAAAGCTACTGGAACAATTCGTGAAGACCGTACTAAAAATGTCCTTTGCCATACAACAACGAATTCAAGAAAATTGCAAGAGGCAATTTCAAGTACTAGATAAGTCAGCCAGAGCATATTTTAGTTTGGAAGTGAAATGATAACAGCGTGGTGACATAGCATCTAATTCAAAAACCATCGAGCCCTTACGTAAAGCTAAAGTTTGTCAAAGAAGCAGAAAAAATATTTTCCTCATATTTTTTCTGCTGCTTTGACAACCTTTTACAAAAATAATGGAGGAGACTACGATTACCTTACGTTCTTACGTACCTCGGAGAACTTAGCCAGAGGTATTTTGGAAACACATAAAAGAACTGAGTCCATCTCCCAGAAATTATAGGGAAACCTCTCGCTACGATATAATTGATCAGTTAGTGGAATACAATGACTCACTACTTCAGTATTCCCTTCTTAAAAAAAAGACACAAACTTTGCTTGTCAAAAGTGTAAGGTTCCCTTGCATCCAATAAAAACGTTTTGTAATACCAACAGTGTTTTTACTACAAATGGGATACAATATATAAATTGGTACTTGTGTTACCGTTAACCTACCCGCTTATTACTACTGATCGTTATAACGATCCTCATTTTCCCAGCTTTCTGGAAAACCTAGATTTTTTTTTAAATTTTTCCATGTTTACTATATGTATCAAGGTAACAATATTAAAAACTTAGGAAGATATCAAATAAAAAATAGTTTCAGTAACAACTGGGTTAAGAGATATGTAATATGGTGAGGGATACACAACGCAGACACCATCTCTGAGTGCACAGTATGATACATCCCGAGTGACATATTGCAGTGCAACTATGGAATGTCAACAAATGCAACAAAATACTAAACAAGATCAAATTCAAAATTTAAAAAAACTCCCGATCGATAAAAGAAACATAAACAGAACCAGTGAAGACAAATCTAACGAGCCTAACTCGACTAAACAGGCTATGGGTGTGAATATTGGGTGGGTGGTCAATTAGATACCTGCCGTGATAATCAGTCTCAATATCATAAATAGACACTCAGTGACTCGCGAACTCGTAGTAAGTATTAAATAGTTCTTTCAATGAACTTTTAATCGCCTGTAGAGCTGAACTTATATAATATTGTCCTCTATGTGAGGGAGGCTCTCGCTGCAATTAGAGGCGCTCGCCGAGAAATCGGCTTATTCCGGTGATCGCCCTCAAGCCGACATTAGCGACGCCCCGCAATTCTCTCACTTGATTAAAATCTTCCGATATCTTCTACTTCTACTTGCTTTTTGTTTTAGTTTCATGTCTTTATTTTATGTTCAGGGAGTTGAGATGGTTTTAATCTATCACGTTCCTGGAAATTAAATTGATCTGTGTGGCTTTCATGTGTGGATTCAGTCAAGATGATTAGACGACAACACTTTTATATAAGCTTTAAATACTACTTTAATACGCATGAGTGTACAACAATAAGCAGTTCCTATTCCTTTCCGAGCTGTTAATGCACTAACTGTGGATAACGCAGACCTAGTCTATGTTACATAGAGACAGAAATACATTAATATAAAACAAATATGTTTTTTATAGCTTTATTCTTCGTGTGGTGACGAAGTAAGAATATAAAATGTCACCATTCTAACTCAAGCCATGAGCGTAGTAAAGCCAATTTAGAAAATTAATAAATATATCAACGAAAACAAAACAAAGAAAAGTAGACGTAATCTTCTACACCTACCCAGGAGGCCCAGTATCACATAGTCACCAGAGGATTTCTGTTTTTGCAGAGGAATATAAAAGTAGGTCCTGGTAGTGAGAGTTTGTTTTAATAAATATACTGTTAAATATCAATCAATCACCTATTACAGTCCAATGTTAGACATAGGCCTCCCCCAACACGCGCCATAGAACACGTTCTGCGCCTTCTGCATCCAGTACGACCCAGAGACCATATATAACAAAGGTATTATTACAACAAACGTTATTCAAATAGCCAAGGTATTTATACATCACAAAAATATTAAAATATTAATTGAAATAGTATCGATTACGAGTCACATTCGGTTCAATCAATGAATATGTGTGAATGTTAGAGTGGTCCGGTGCAGTCGAGTGTACACTAATATTATATGAGATACGATTGTGTACTGTATGTACTGTTTGTGTTGTAACTGTGAGCTTGCAGCTATATTGTTAGTAGTGTAATCAAGTGCTAATTGTCAATTTAGTAGATACGCGTTGATATTCAATTGTATGGTAGGAATTTATGTAGTTATAAAGCGCTTGCCAAACAAAGCATTTTGCAATTTTCACTTATTGAATAAGGAAGCAAGATCTGTCTGCCATCATAATATCCAATCAGTGCCTGTCTTTTTATAAGGGAGCGAACCACGGTTTAGCACGATGACGAGAGAAAATGGTTAATTTTTTTTTTCTGGTGTCTGGGAACTCTTCTTTCTTGGTCTGCTTTTCCGACACTAATGGAAAAGATGAGGTGGCGATTTTGAAGGACCTTGTATTCTTATCGTCAACAAACTGACTGTGACTGACTGATTTTTCTATATTTTTTGTTAATAAAAAGGTAAAGATTCTGGCATTTTAAGTCAAATATCGTTCTAAAATCATTTTATTTAAAAATAAATTCAAAGAAAATGTAGTGCAATGAAACTTCAGTGAAATGAATTTCATAAAAGTTTCCATCTCGCTATATTTCACAAGCTCAACCTAGCATAACAGAGAGTTTTGCACAAAATAAACTAATACTCAACAATAGCATATTTTGCACAGAATGTTGCAGACTCGTTTTGTCCTTTATGTGCGGGAGACAAACCCTCGTGCTAAACCATTATTCCTGCTCAATGCAAAACCTTTGTGTGCATCAACATGAATGGTTACATTGGTTTGAATGTTTTTTTTACGTAATAATAATTATGTATGTATGTTTAAATAACTAAAATAACCATCATCATAACAGCCTATTAATGTCCCACTGCAGGGACGGGTCTCCTCCACTGACAGAGGGATATTTGGCCTACTAATACCACGCAAGCCAAACGGATTGGTATAGGGTTTAATTTCAAGTTTTCCTTCTTTTTATTACGTAAAGATACGTATTATTTTTACGTAATCTTTAACTAAAATAATAAATAAGTATATTTACTCTGTGATCTAGTAAATGTACTAGACCATAGATCTATAAACATACTTAATGATTGCTAAATATAACACAAGCTTAGCTTAGTGTAGGACTAGATGATCCTGTATTTAAAAATATTCAGCTGATTGACCATTGGTGCAGTGGTTAATTGAGACTACGTCCAGCAGGTGAACTCTCGGTGTACCCAACTGATCGTTGGGCTCAAACTGTGAATAGTAAAAGAATAACGCTCTTTTGTCAAATCTATTATCGCTTGAAATCCTCGTATCTTTGCAGATGGATCTGTAGCTATGGGGCATCAGAGTCGTCGTAGATTGATAGCTAGTCGATGGGTTTTATTTGACATATGGGATTATTTGACCAAACCTTAAATACGCTCGCCAACTACCTATCCAAATTTTGAACTGAACAATCTGAGTATTGGTAACAATCTAAGAAGGAAAGAGATATACTTACATAAACCTTTTATTAATAGTATGGTTTCATTAATTTTATAATAACTACACCAAAGTTATCCGGTAAACATAATATACATGAAACCTGACGTTAATTGAACGTTACTAAAATAAACTTCGTTCGTTCTTGTTCTATGAAGTAACAAAAAGTATTAATTAAATAATACGATGTAAGAAGCAATTGAGTCTGTATTACCATAATGCAAACATTTGTGCAGAGTGCACGTAGAGAGCCGTGCTAGCGTGGGTATTGTAGTACTAATACTAGAGCCTTCAGTAATGTGAGCTCATACGTGGAACTAAGTGGAACATTTTAATATTGTAGTCTATTTTGTAACATGGAGTTAGTTGCTAATTTAATTAAGGAAATCTCAACGATTCACTAAAATGTTTGGTTAAAGAACATTCTTTCTTTTTACTTTCTTTTTTTGTTCTCAACTTATGAGTCTTTTCTTAAAATATAGTTTGGTTTGATGTTATTTTATTAAAAAAATAATTCACAGCATTCAGTAAGACCCATAGAAATATCTGTTACTCAAGTAACGGCTATTTGTTAGTACATTGTCCCCCAATATAATTGTCAAAACAGAGTTACGATAAAATATGCCAATAATGAATTGTTTAACAATGGCAACAAGCTTTAACATTAACAATACGTAAACTCATTCAATTTATTTTTCTTTATTTACTAAAAATAGCAAAACTCAACTAAAGTCTTATTAGGAGCATACAATATTTTTCAGAATAACATATTTTAACTTTATTATAGATCAGCTCTATAGTTATATTAAATTCATTATTTACCTATCACTGGTATAAAAAAATCCATCCTTTTCTTTTAAATGTAAAGTAATAATACTGTAGGGACCAAAATATTGGTGACCTGGATGTGTATTCATATATCTTCTGTTGTTTACTAAATGATGAAAGGTATTGAGTGTCCCATTTCCCTCTCGATCCCTCGGGGACTCTGCTTCACTATTCAGATATCAGCAGCGTCGAGGGGCATCCTTATCTTTCCTGTTAAGAGAAAAACTTTCTTATTACAAGGTCATAAGGTTCACTGGTTTGTTATCCTTAGGGAGAGCATTCGACATAGAATAAATTGATATAAGAATAGAATTTAAAAATACAGTGCAATGTGTATGCTGATATTTTATTGACCGTTGTGTTATGCAGCGGAGTTAGTAAAGTCCGCGCTGAATTATTCATGTTAGAATCGAATTGAAATCGCTTAGATAGAGTTACATTTGTATAAAAATCTTTTGTTGACACAGGTTATATAAAAAGCAATGGGTTTTATTTTTTTATACAATATAATGCCGTCTCCTGCTTAAGGGTTCAGGCACTATAAAATGATTTTTACAGACACGTGTGCACAATGAAATCATAAACATCTAGTCTATGTGTTTTTATTTTTTAAATAATTTTTACCAAAAATGGCTGAATTCCGATAACATAATTGTTTCCCAAATCAATTTATATACTTCCTATAAATAGCTGTAGTTATCCAAACCTGTTCTGACTTCTTCCTTGCCTTACGTCTGACTGAATCTTAGCAACGTTATATAATTAATTGACGTCATACTCGTAACGTTACTCAAACTAATAAGTATTTGTAACTAGCTACGTCATCGCAATTATTACAAAATAAATGAAACAAGCAAATCACTTTCACACAAGTTTCATACATTTGAACAAAACAGTATATTCAATAAAAGCCCTCAGCACTTGGGGCTCAGTAAATAAACTATTAGTTCGGTAACCAAGTGACCTTTGAAGTCGGTGTCATAACTCGCGACCTAACTCTCATTTATAACAAAATACATTACTATGGGTTTTCATTACTTGAAGAAAACTTTCTTGTTATTTCAGCTTTTATAAGAAAGTATTTGAAACGCAAGGTAATCAAATACTTTTTGTTAGACTAAGTAATCGATAGATACGGTAAGGTTTATTTTTTCACTTGATCTTTGTTTCAATTATTCACAATTTTCTCACTTTAGATGTATTTTTGTTATATTAATTGATACATCAGAATTCAGTCATTGAAAGAATAAAAAACATTTCGTTTAAAAATAATACTATTTTTACAGTTGAATAATGCAGTCAGTGATGTATCTTAGGTATACAATTGTTATTATTTTTAATTGCAGGTATTGACTGTACCATGGATGTGAATCTAGCTAGAGTCAAATTTATTACAACAAATCCCGTTAATGTTTTACTTCTGGAGTACGCTATTTTTAAGGATTCTACGGATTAGAAGAGGATTCGTTTTATATAAGTAAGTATATAATTATAATTTCATGTTTTTTACACAAAACAAAAAAGGTCTCTGCCTACCCCAGACGGTATAAGGCGTGAGTTTATGTATGTATGTAACAAAAGCTCAGTTTGACAGTTTGTTATCTTTGGAACAATATTCACAAATATGAATACTAATACAATAGTTGAACACATGAGAGCAATAATCAGAAACAGTTAATGTTGAGTTAAGCTCCGTATACGTAACAGTATTACGTGCATAATGGTATTAACGTAATAAAAATAACTCACCTTCGGGGAATTGCTTTTTTATTTAATGGCTTACATAACTGTTCTTATTTTCAATATTATATTATAACAAATACTGTAATTATATTTATCAGAGTGACTAATCTATTGGAAGGTAAGTATGCAGTAGAGTTTATTTTATTTATTTATTTATTTGGAAGACCAACAGCAGTTTGACAATATGATTAGAACAATTAAGAAACATAGAGCCAGTTATAGGTCCTCACAAATAGCAACAAGGTACATGCACAAAAAGTTACATACAGAATTAAACACACAAAAGAAAAACAAACTGATAGTAAACATGATATGAGATACAAACATACAAATGAGGGGAAAAATAAGGGGAAAAGAACAATAGGATAGATAATGATCATAATATTAGATTAAAACCTGACTGAGTAAATAACCGCCTCGCCGACGCAGCACTTGTATTGAATAGGTCAATGCCCACAATTTTAGATACATCATTAAAACTCTTACTCGCCCACCCAATAAAATAATTCTGCCTATAGTTGGTGGATGCATCTTGAAGGCTAAGTGGGTTACACCTTCGTAGCCCACGGTGTGGTACTCTTAGAGTAACAAGTGACAACAGCTCACCACAGTACAATGAGCCATTTGCCAAAGGCACTGTTCCTACGCATAGCCAGTGGCAATAAGTGGTGCTTTGCACAAATAGCATTATACTGTTTCGAGTCATACAACTCACCGGTTCGGAAACAGAGAAACCTAACAAACTTACGTTGAATGGACTCAATACGTGTGATGTAGGTTTTGTATTGTGGGTTCCATACTTGCGATGCGAACTCCAGGTGACTCCTTACATAAGTGCAGTACAGTATTTCTAACGTTTTTGCGTGTTTAAAATCACGGGATATTCGCATGATAAAACCGAGGGACCTATACGCCTTTGACACCATTCCACTATGCTGGTCGAACAGTAGTTTCGAGTCATGGACAACACCTAAGTAGCAGATTGAGAAGAAAATTATGAATTACAATATGAATCACTATGTCTATAGCAATAATTCCTAATATTATTTCGTGGTCACCAATATGCAGGTTCTAAAAGATGCTTTTTGATGACGCCTTTTATGGACCCAGGATCGTTAGAAGAAGAAAACAAGTACATTCTAGCGAGATTTAAATTGTTTCGCAAACGAATAAATTGGTGAAAGCTTCAGTTACATGCATAAGAGTTGCTCTGTTGCACCAAACAGTTACCGATAGTTAAACAAATCTTACAATTGTCTTAAAAGACACTACGTTCCCAGGACGATTCTGTAGTAATCTTACACTATTTCAAGCGGTTTTCCTGTGTGAAGTTTTATGGCTCCCATCATAAATTACATTTCGCCATGGCTAATATTTTAAGGGGAATTTATAGGCGTTTTTATTAATAGCACCCTACAGACATCCTAATGTTTTATTTATATAGAAATGTCTATTAAGACTGTAATACGCTTACAAAGGTTTGGTTTATTATTTGTTTAAGAACAGATAGATAACATATCTAATTTGATTTAAATAAAAAACAAATAGTAAAAAAATATAAATTTACTTTGCTAATTTACTTTAGTACGTCGTAATTCTACATAAATTATCCAAACAAGTGTAGTTGATTTGCATAAACAGGCTAAAATACATAATATCAGTAGACAACATCCTCCATCACAAAAAAGGGTTTGTTGGTTTTAGAATTACGCAACCTGCAGTGTGTCGCTATATATGATTTTACTAATATTATGTGAACATATTATTTGAGTTTAAGTTTGTATGTTCTAGACACTGGACACTTTTAAAATAAATAAATACATAGGATTTTTTTTATGCATACAAAAATTCCGCGGTCATCGAACTTGATACTTTTGTGTAGTAGCCATGGACAATATTCACAGAGCCACTGTGGTCGTCAAAATTAATCCTTATATTACTTGTATATTAATATTTACCAGCGTTCCTCTCAATAATTGTATAATGAAAGTCTTTAGGAACAATAACTTGAGAAAACAAGAAGCCATTTTTCATATTCGAATATTGTCTCACTTTAAAATGTCTTACAACCTTTCCAATAAACCCCTAACAGTTTTACCAACACGCGCCTACCAACCTTCAAACAAAGTAATTTAAACCTTACGCAGGTAGAATAAAGTATTTTTTCCTTAGTTTGGTGTTCTCTAGAGTACGTCAGCAGATTTTACGATATTACCGTGACAATCGTTACGTGTATTGGGAAATAAAAGTTGTTTGTTAGTAAACGTCAGTTTGGTGTCAAATTTACTTGTATTTATTGGGAAACAAAGTAAGTTTCATTTATTTGTTATGAACTGCTAATCGTCGGTACGATGGGCTTTTATCATGATAGCATTGATTTTGTCGTACTGGTTTCTTTACTAAGATACGGCAAGCAAATATTATGCTTAATTTGGCCCATCAGATGATCAGAACATTGTGAGATTTTATTAACCTTAAAAATACTTTATTTTTATAGTTTTGTTAAAAGCTTAAGCACCGCTGTCTAGATTAAACAAAATGGTAAAAAATATTAATAATAAGTTTCTTTTTCCTTATTTTATTCCTTATTTGCTGGTATAGTTACCACTGTTACTATCCACGTCCTATAGTGTGTATAGATATATATACAGATAGATATAGTGACTATAGATTTTTTCTAAGCTCTTTGTACTTTTACGGTATCTTTCATTAGGAGATTGGCTAAAGATTTAATAAATTTTAGCTTTATTCCAAATTCTTCTCAGACTGTAACAATTTCAGCTTTGAAATAAAAGAATATGATTCTTATTTACTTCTTAGAATATCTTCTGGGTCTTCCTTATGTTAAACAATAAACCCATATTAAGATTCGCAAACCCATTGCCTACTAATAAAACATAATCATACAAGTGTATCAAAGCGTACAAACCCGAGCCGCACACAATCCATCACAAGACATTATTTCAACTCCTTAACGGACAAAGAGTACAAAGAATACTTTAACATCTTTGTAAACAGGGTCCATCATAAAGGCTCAATATACGCGAACATAAAACAGTAGTCATCATGTTCCTGTCGCAACAAAGGAACAAAACAGCGCGACTTCAAAGATGTCTGATTGTTCCGCGTCCCACTGTCGCAGGCTCTCTCTGAATGCAATTCTTTACAAGAGGCTTTACGCCTCAATTTGAATTTATGGCCTAACTGTACTATCTACTAACAGATAGGAAGAAAACTGGAATAAATGTTCGCGAATGAATAGACTTGGAATTTTGTTACAATTTTCTCGACGGACTTTATCTGTTTTATACTGCTAAAGCTTGCTTTAAATTACTTTTTTTTACAGCAGAGCAGAGTACTGGAGACTACAAATTATAAGGTAATTGTAAAAATATTAAAGTAAATTAAAAGAACAGATTGCAAATCCCTCCTGATAAGCCATAACAATATTAATCATCTCCATTTTATTGTATTTAGCATCTCCTATAAATAAAAATAATAAGCCACCAATCTTACAAAATAATATGATAACCACAGCTAATATATAAAACAAGATTATTCTCGGGCGAAGCAAACCCCATCATTTATATTTGAGACACAAGCGCGTGGCGTCTTGATAGATATATGATACTATTCACGTATTAGATATTTAATAACGTTGTTTGGTCGAAGAGTATATATGCTTGTGTTGTAAGGCCTTGATGGGTTATTGCTGTATCGGTTAAAGCTAGACTTTGAGGTGATAAACGACCAAGCATAAAAGGGATAATCAAAAATTAACAAGTTTTTGGGATTTTCAGTGAGCTTGATTTTTAAAGCAGTATTGTAGAAACAACATCTGAACTTTCACTTAGTCGCATTTTACGACAGGATAATATGGATTGTAACATTATTATATTCTTACCCCGTCACCACTTATAAAATGTTTTTTATTGTTATTCACGTCTAAAAGTGCAAAGTGGTGTTTATGCCTACTATCAATAAACTATTATATTTTGCTTTATACCATAAAAGGAATAACAAGCACTTTTATCATTTTAGTGTTGTTACTCACGTATCTAGTATAAATGTCGGTATTTTATTGCGCTATTAAACATGGTTCAGTTACCGATCTACCACCAACTACAGACTGTATAAAGTAATAAGCTTCACAGATATCATGAACGTTTCTTGTTCTCTACGAGTATTGGAATTCGTGTATTATTTTTTATACGAAATCGAATAATATTATATCTCATAAAGTGTAATTGAATGAAAGGATTTTGGTTGCAATATTATTGATCCGGAAAACCAGTATGAATTTGAGCTCATTTTGAAAGCAATAGTTGTACGGTTCTTTTAGCTTGGTAGTCTCCATAGGTAGTCTCTCTTAAGCTAAATTATGATGAATTTATTTTGACCAGGCTTCATAATTGCGGTGTTTGTGATGAGGACCCCGAGTTCCGCACTACGTCAGGGATCTCAGCGTAGACCTTGAAATACCAATACATCATGGGGCGATAGAGATAGTTAGTTTCTTGCTGAAAATCACGGGTTTTACGTGAATAGCTAACGCAGAGTATTTTCAATAATCCTTACTTCTTGCTATCTAATTATATCGTCGCCTGAATGCTTATTTGCTCAACCGACCATTTTGACGAATTTCACTTTATAATGCAATTTTATTAAGGATCAAATTGCGGTTCGATTGGTATATAATACTTGCTGTTTGGACTTGAAATACATTATTTATAAGGAATTTAAGTTTTTGAAAACTAACACAAGAGAATTAAAACTTCATGCTTAATTGCTCAAAGTCCATAGAGAAACACCAAACGTGCATCCGAGCATCGATTGCGTGCTTAAGTATTCAATCTCCTCACAGGTAACCAATCACGACATCGCATTTTGATGACGCAACACGCCGCCATTATTAATTTATTTTGTGACGAAGCTGGTGCTCGCACGCATTTGAGTAAAAACTAACGCGAAATATAGAAAAAAGTATTAATTTTAATAGAAAACAGTACCCGAAATGTCCGTGACGAAATATAAATCGGAAAATATAGTCACAACTATAGAAAAGAGTCGTTAACTTGTATTTTTGTTAACATTTCTTTGCAGATTATCACTGCGTATCGTTAACTTATAGTACAGGATGTTTAAATTTAATTGTGAAATTAAAAATTAATTGAAATTGTGACGTATCTATAAATGAACAGATTGTTCCGAACTTTTCGTAAGGTTGTAAAATATAACTAGTATAATAATAAAAAATATTGCTTTTGTGCGGTGACTGTCAAAATATACCTGCTACTTGCATGTTTGCTAATTGTTAAATGAGTAAATTTCTTAGCATTAAATGGGTAGTTTTTTGTTTACATATACCTACGCTTTGTGTTCGCAATGATGTTAGATGCTAGATAAGAAGATTAATACTATTTTTTACTCGCCACAGATCCATTGCTCACATTGTACATCTATTTTTATTATGTCCGTTGCTTTGCATTTTCTTCCCTTTTTTGGATGAGAAATTCAGAACTAATTACGCCGTTGAGAGATGAATAGCCCATAAACTAAAGAATTCCTTATGAAAACAAAGAATCGTCAAAAAAGGGTTATTTTATTTAAAAAAAAATCCATTCTAAATTGTTTAAATAGTCTCAGTATATTAATTATTTTTTATACGTAGGTATAGGTATGATCTTATCACAGTTTTATTTTCAATTTATGTCGTTTTTATTGTACATATTGAAATGAAGAAGTGGAGTCACGGTAATACCATAGTTCTATTTTATGTTGACATTACGTACGATGAATCAAGAATCCGACGAAAGAAGAATACGACGAATAAGGACTAATTCAAATCAGACACTAACCGAAAAGAAAATAAAATATATTAGAAGTACGAGTACCTACAAATATATGAAAGCTGACGACAAAGCCTGTATGGAATCTCTAATTAAAAAGGTTTTGACAGGATCAGACAACATAAACAATACCAGGCGAAGTAAACGATCTTGTATCGGTACAAAAAAAAATATCTGCTGGTCAAAAAACGTTGGGTTTTTATTTATTTTAGCACTTTTACCAATATGTGTCGTGAATTATTAATAATTACTACTAAAAGTAATAAATTTCGATCGATTAATCATATTTACCGGTAATATTATTATAATAATTTTCAACTAATCACATTTACCGTAACATATATATCAAACAGTGTTTTTTTTTAATTCTGTGTTTTTTTAATGATAAATAGCCAGTTAACTAGTTTTTTTTTTACCACCATACCCAAACACACTGTATTTGGTTATAGGGCACTTAAGTACTAAATATATTCGAATGCAAAATGCTCAACCTCCACTCCAGTAGCAGTCTATCTCCAATTGCATAATTTGTTTTGTGTTTATTTGCTCAACCTCCATAAAAGATTGTGAAAATAAACATAACTGTTTGACTTTTTAATGATTATTTGTAATATATCATTTCATAAACACGTTAACCATTTTTTTAATATAAAACTTATATAAAATCATATTATTTGCTTAAACTAATCAATAAAACGTCTCTGGTGTAAAATGTTGCAAATGGAGGTTGGACACTTAAGTATTCGTGCGACGATATGTTAATCCAATAAATGCAGAGACATTGTCATTGCTTGACGAGGACATTAATATTGACACTTCATTTTATATCTACGATATTTTCAGCAGAAAGTAAAATCCAACCAAGTGATAAGCAAAGCAAAAAGGGTAGTAAAACTACGGTAACGTCAGTCAGTAAGGTGTAACATAAAACATAGATAGCCGTGAAATAACACCCACCATGGATTTGTCACACCACACTATTTTGTAACTGATACGTTGATGTATCTACAGTGAGCAGTATATGCGACAAAATTGTAATAATTTCACAGTTGATGTCCCCTGAGGTTAACTACTCTATGACCTGTACGTATCACGGGGCCACGTAATATTTCATACGCGAAAATTGCAAACGTGGTTCTACCTTTTTTTGCTTTTTCCGGTTCACTGAGATTGGGATACAACAGTCACTCGCCATGATTTTATTATTTTTATGTTGAAAATGTTTTGTCCTAAAATTTTGCAATATGGATGATAAATTCATGTCACTGGGAAATAAAGCGGCAAAGATTTTAGTAAGAAGTGAATATATTTTTGAGATTGTACCTAGGTAACCTTTTTAAATTAATGCAGGATAATCAAAAGTCTACAACAATATATTACATTGAATATCAATAGTTTTCTAAAAGAGAGTCCGATATTCATTTCCTATTATAGCTTTAATCTAGACGTGACCACATAGAAAAAATTCTAAAACTAAAAATAACAACATAAATAAAGGAGACCTTTTAGTTATACAAAGTGTTCTTCATAAAAAACTGTTAAGCCTATTTTCAACAAGTGATTGATGTGAAAATTGTTTCCTAGAAGGTTTTGAAATAGCTTTTTTACAGAAACACTCTTTAATATTAAATAAAAATATTATATTTGACGTTCTAATTTCAATTTCTTAGAATATTTTTATTGTGAATATATTATAATGTATCTTGAAGTTTCTTTCAAGATTTTATACTCATAAAACAACACATTATTTTATAATTAGATGATATTTGTTTTGTTTCAATAAATGAAATGTACAATGAATATAGAGGAGTGTTATAATATAAACAAAGTACTCACCTACATTTTATTTTTCTGGGAAACTCTAGGGGCTTTTATTTTCAATTCCGTTACATTAAATTGTATTAACTTAAAATAAGCCTTTTAATTGTATGTTTTTATACCGCTATACTCGTAATTAAGTTGGCGCCCAAAGTGCAACAAAATGTGTCGCGTATGAAAATGCCTAGTCCTTTAAAGCTCAGGATTAGGCATCTCCAAACTGAGCTATATTAAAAAAACTGTTATTCTTTAGATCTGATCGTTTGACCGAATTTGGTGCGTTCGTGTTTAAAACACAGCTCGCAGACCTTTTGTTGACGTTCACGCCATACTCTATAATTTAGACTTGACAGGGCTACCACCTCACCGTAATTACAATAACTAAGTTTCTTGCTCTAAATAAATACTTACTTACAAAAGTTGATTAACTCAAAAAATATTACAAGGTCGCTTTTCGCGGTCAGCGATTTATAGAAAACAAAAATTGTTCAGTGTTTATTTGACATTACTAACGATAAGACTATTTTTTCTCTTCCAGTCACGACACTTATTTAATAGATTTAGTGTTAAGATGATTTGTAATATTATTATGTGTTAATCATCTTTTTTTGTAGTTGACTGTTCCTCGCGCTCAATGGTTCAACTCAATGTTTATTTAAAAGCACATTTAAACGAAAATCCACAATGATATTAAGAGAAACAATTAATTTGATTTGCTGCATTCATCTTGTATTTCTAATAGAAATAATGTTACTAAACAATATTTATGATGAAGCTAAATAAAATATGTTAGAGAGAATAAAATGGAATGTTTAATCAATTCACAAAGTAATAAAGCTATTCAGATAATACAAACACAAACACATGTTACTCTACAATTTATTACAAAGAGTATTTTTAATAATATTGTCTGTACCAGTTTAACATTTATGAAATTATTTTGAAAAGCCACGATACAAACCAAATAAATATAATTTTATTTTGTAAAAGTAAACAGGCACAAACGCTTTCCTAGAAATACCTGATCATGAATAACAATTACATTTTGGTTTAATTAATTTAAGTGCTACCACAGTTTTCTCTATAAAGGGAATTAACCTAGAAAAGTTAAACTCTTTTTATTTGTAATTTTGGTTTGTCTTATAATGAACCATTACACAACAATCAAGAACGTTTGTACAGAGACACAGTAGGGACCGCAAATAATGGAGGTCTCGATGCGTTCTCTCTGTAGTCCCAGCAGACTCGGTACAGCTATCGATAGTACGTACGAGTACTCACCGTGACTGACTTACGACCCTTTCACCAACACAAGCGGGATTCATTACTGTGTCTGTGGAGCAGAGCACAAATATTTCAGATAATATTGTTCATGAATTTATTTCTCACAATAAAAATTCAGTATTCCGTGACAACCGTGAAACTTATCTTTTTGGACATGATATTTTTTTACCTTTTAAAAGGACAGTGGGTATTTTCATGACTACAGGGGTTTATAAATTCAATTATTTTGTATAAGGGTCTTCAAAAAAACAACGAGTTATTATCTTGCTAAATAATCGTGACAGTAAGCACCTACAACACTTTTCTTAATGTCATTAATGGCGGTACAGCGCGTATTTATGTAAGTAATTCAACCGACATAGAATAAAATTAAATTAAAATAAAGCGAAATAACTACATACTATTTCACTTAATTTAAGTTTTATTAGTCACGAAGTCTTAGAGTCAGATTTTTAGTTAGTCGTCAAGTCGTCAGGAGTGGTGACAACTAAGTGATATTGAAGTCCTCTTGCCGTCGCACCCAGTGAATATTATCCTGATGTGTGTAGTGCACACACATCAGGATAATATTCACAGGTCCTCAACATTTAAAACAATACAAATGTACACCTATCAGTTGAAATAGAAAGCAACATCAGGTAGTAAGGTAAGGTATTCAAATACTTGTTATTTTCACATAGTTTGTAAGCTATCAAATAAATACCGGGCGGGTCAGCAGATACTACGCTCGGAATGTGAGACCGAGGCGTGCCTCCAGACGAGTATTATTCAAGATTCGAATCCGATATTGATAGTGTTTAATTAAGTTGATGCCATTGTAAAAGGAATATAGGCTTTATGAATTTTATTTAATTCAGGTTCGAATCAAAGAAGAAATGTTGAAAAGAAAAAGCTTATTGAAACCCTTACATTGCGTGGATATCTTTGAGGTATAACATTAGCTTTATTTGTAATCTTTTCTATAGAAACGACTATTACTTTTTCATTGTTTTATATTGAATGTAAGCAATAAAATAACTAAATTAATTGCTATAAAGACGTAAAATACTATAGTTATAAGTAAAACAACAGCGACATCCCTGTCGTAAGGTAAAAAACGTAAAGTTTCCATAGTTAATGATGATACTCGCACTCCTCACGTCCGCGAGGATGCGCACTCGTCAACTATTCAACGCACCACGACTTCCGTGACCTTTGTCGTGTTTGTCACAGAATAAGATATTACTTTTTATAAAAAATATATTTATTCTTACCTACAGAAACACAAAGTAAAGTACTTTGTGTAGCATACACGACGTTATACATACATACATGCACACAGAATATAACTACATAACCATCATACAACTTTAAAACACACTCTGTCGTTTCGTTCCTACACTCCACGCAGGCAGCGGGGTGGCGGAGTCAGAGTCTGTCAGAGGGAGTCTGCTACCGACAGCCGCGGAGTGAAGACGTGTTCTAGTGAAGTTAATGAGCCGATACATACACTTGACAATTAGTACATTATTCTATCATACATAGCTACTTCATATATAATTAGTGACTACAACACTTTGTTTAGGGAGGATATCATACAAATACAATATTGTTTTATAAATATACCTAAATACTACATAGTACCTCAATTTTCGTTTTTTTTATTGTAACTCAAGTACCTAGTTACAATAAAAAAAACGAAAATTTATTTATTTAAAATATACAAATATCTTTACAGGCTACATTTATTTTTTTCTATAATCATTGTCTCCTAAGGATGACCCGTCAACTTATTTATTTAAACATATAATACTTAACTATATTATTTCTGAACCTTATTTTAAACTTGTAATGCCACCATAACCATTACCAACTGCCCACTGCTTGGAAGGGCCTCAAAGGGTAACAAAGAGGAATTAGACTTTCTAATACAAGGCTAAAAAAATATAAGTAAACGGTTTCATATCAAGTTTTCTTACCCATGTTTGCGTAGAGATACCCCCAACCTCCCACGTGTATTGGTTTTCCTCGTAAAAGATCAGTCCAGTTAATAAATCTTACAATATTACACAAGTTGAAATACATTTGAATATAAATGTACAGTCAACTACAAAAGTTAATTAATACATTTAATATTACAAAACATCCCAACGCTAAAAGCTTTAATAAGTAAGTATCATAACGAGAAAAGAAATTATTATTTTTATTTATTATGTGGATATAAACATTGAAAACCAATTTTCCATAATATCGCTAAACACGAAAAGTGACCTTGTAATATTGTATGTGTGAATCTACTTTAGTAGTTGACTGTAGCTTATATTAATTACAGTTCCACAAACATTCCCAGATTAATTAACGTTCAAGTTTCAGATATAACACACAACGTAAGAACATAATCTGGTATTAATTTTACGATGTAATAGGTATCGTATAATCCAATCACAAAGTTAGCAATTCTCACTTACCCTTACTATGATTGTAATTAACTGGTATGTTATGATACATATATTTATTGGACAAACAGAAGGAAAAATATTGTAACTTTCCAATAGTCTTTTCACGTTCTTAATTTTTAAATTAGTAGTTACGATCCACGAGATAACAAGAATAGGTTTTGTTAACATGGAAGTTATTTTAAAGGCCTTCGGGCAGGTATGTCGGAGTTCCAGAAAGATAGTAAAAATGTGGTATACCAACCAAAACTGGAAGTGATTTTTTTTTAAAGTAATAGAAGGCAAACGAGCCAGCCGCTCACCTGATGGTAAGTGATCACCGCCGCCCATGGACACCCGCAACACCAGAGGAATCACAGATGCGTTGCCGACCTTTTAAAAAGGAGTACGCTCGTTTCTTGAAGCTCCCCAAGTCGTAACGGTCCGGAAATATCGTCGCAGCGAGCTTGTTCCACAAAACAGTTGTTCGCTTTAGGAAGTTTCGCGAAAATCGCACAGTGGATGACCGCCAACCATCAAGGTGATGACGATGGTAAGACAGTCGATTGCGAGTGGTTCTGTGGAGAAATTCAGCTGCGGGCAATGTCCGGAACAACTCCTCAGAGATGGAGTATTATGAGTATTAGAGAGTGTTCCTCTTTCATTCATAAAGAACAGAGATGGAGTACTATTCTCAATTAATTGTCAGGTCATAAAACTTGACAATTAATTTATTTTGTATCACAGAAGCAAGACCCTTTTCAGTATCACACTATATTGTCTCTTCTTTACGATACCAAGATGGTATATTATCATATTAGTTTGTCACCACCACAAGAACACTCGTTACTTACAAGTACCTAATATGTTAAAACAAACAAAATAAAGTAATATATCGTATAATGAATCTGTCGCAATGTTGAATACTAACAAAATGACAAAGTTGACTGAATCATATTAACTTCGCTGTTTATTTTCCACTCACAAGTTTTTGACAGATTTTACATTAAATTCTTTTAGATTGATATTAATTTTAAAATAGTGCGCTTATGACAGTTTGTGACGAGTTGTCACTGTTATTATTTAACTAATTTATTTTTGTAATAAGCTTTCAGTTTTAGAGGCACGTATATAAACGTTAACACAAACAGATCTATATTAAAAAACTAATGTAGTAAAACCACGACTTTTTTACTTTCATTAACTTTATTACTGTTATTTCTGACCGAAATACTGTTTCATCCCGTTATTTTTTATATACAATATTATGATTTTATTTTACTATCAACTCTTAAGTAATCTATATGGACCACCTGAAAATACAAGATAAGAAAAGAATAAAGTTCATTTTGTGTACAGACATTACTGAAACATAAATAAACCAAATAAAACCTACAATATCTTACTACTCGTTTCTCTTTTCTTACGTCTCGTCATAAGAATGTGCATGACCCAGCGCCATATTGTGACGTCATCTAAAGAAATTCGTAACACGTTCGTTCATTTTAATTAGGCTTTGACAGTTGGAGGTCATTGACGCGTTCCTTATTTGAAACACAGAGTACACTGTACATATACATTGCTCTTTTAGTTTCGTACAACCTTAATAACTCTAATACATTTCTATTAATTTAAGTAAGAAAAGGAGAATCTTTAAAAGAAAGGTAGCAATAACAAATTAGTTAATTCTGTTCAGGAGCGAGCGAGAGTCTCTCTCGAATGTACTTTGTAAAAGAGAGCAATATCTTCGCGGTATTACATTTCTACTAAAATTAAGAAAATGTACGAAGTTTATTAACCTTTCGCTGTTGTTGCTGTTTAACAACTATTGCACATGCTTAAGATAAAACTGTAGCTCTTTTCTACTTTACAATTTAAGAAAACATGTTCTATAATTAAAATAGTGGTTTATATAATTTTGTTGATGTCGATTGGCTGATATGATAATGATGATGATGAGACAGGATTGAAACCTGTGTATAATGCGCGTCCGAGGACTCGCGTGACCAATCCATAGTCCTAGGACGCAGGTTCGAATACTGTGTCGAGTACTAATTGTTATCCATTATCGTTCTTCTTTTCGAAAGCGTAAATATTTTACCTACTTGAAGTTGTCGGGACGAAGTCCCGGGGTAACGGCAACTACATAAATAAAATGAGGAATTTAATTAGTTTAAGATTCCAAATAAGAATGTAAATCATAGTGCCTACCTTCAAGCAGATGACAATAGGCTAGCAGGTAGTTATGCCGAAATTTGCTAGGTCAGCTGATTATAAAGGTATTCGGCAATAAAGTCAGCTGCGGCACGCACCCTATAAATTATACCCTTTTGTTCGTTTTCAAATTATCTTCGCGTATGAGTTACCGCGCGGGGCTGCAGTGATCTATTGCGATCTGATACTGATCTACACAATTTTACAAAAGTATTTACATAGGCCAGATTTCATAAAAAATGGGGTTATTTCTTCTCTGTTCTCGACTTCCTGTTCATATTATTGTCGTTACAGTGCTGCGCATGGAGATCAAAAGGATAAACGCAGAACAACTCTGAATTTCAATGCTTCAAAACATTTTCTCTGGTCTAATTAAATCCCAAATATGCCGTGTATTTATTATTTATTCTGCTGTATTTTATAACGATCTGTAATCAAAAACACTAATTCCAACAGTAGTCACAATTAATTATAATGTAATTTATAACAGCGAAATGCCGCATAATAATAATACTTAAACAAAAATACACCTGCTTATATCCTAAAAACATTAAGTCGACTTTAGTGAAGTTTTGTTGATACTAGTAACAAGTAGTCACAGAACAGAGCGGCCTCATCCTTCACAGGAAACTGATAAAAATAAATTTGACTCATTCACTCATTTTTTCTGCCTAGAATGTAAAATAACAAAAATTCGGTACATACAACTATTTTTCTATTTGAATCAATGAGTAGTAGTAGCTATAGCTGTTGATCTACGATGTTAACTTTAAATTCATACTTAATCCTACGTAAATGTAAAATAAACAGCAGTTTGTTATTTTATAATAACATTTAATATTGTTACAACCAAATTGAGCAGTTACAATTAATTAATAAACCTTCGCCAATTGAATAATAAATATATATTTCATGACAGCGGAGATATTCATATTTCATTGGCTTTACAACAGACAACTACGCCACTAGTTCATTTACATAGTATTGCTGAACGGTTACTATAAATTATATTTAGTGTTATATTATTGCTGGCCGATGTAGCCGGGGCGGGGGAGGGGGTGAAACGATATTCTGTTAACACTGTGTTAAGGAACTACACGACTGTCTGTATTAACTATGCACATTGCTGTAGTGAAATGTAAGGGTGCTTTATAAAATATTTACACACTGCATCTATTGAATTCTTCAAACTGAAGTGTGGACCAATTCAACTGGAAAAATCGTATATCTTTAATAAGCTCAATTGCTGTCAATATAATGAAAACTTAAGAAGCATAATAGTGTAAAAAATGTTTGGTGAAAATACTGGTCTCTATTGACTTGATATGAAAAGTTATATTGGCTGTATTGCTGACACGGCCACAAAAGATAATGGCTTAAAGATTCAGTTACAAACCCTTAAAAGCTCAGTATCAACCTACAATAAATCCAATGAAATCAAACCATGCATCAGTAAGAAGGCACCCCATAGTAGTCTTGGTTTTATTTTTGCTCCTTATTATCGTACCTAGCACTTTACTAATAAGCCAGATAACCTTATAAAAGCATTCGTGTGTAAATACCTAATAGTGACCCCATTCACTCCCAATTTGCGTCCCTCAATCACGTTATTACTGAAGTAGAGAAGATACGTTGCTACGTCTCGAGTTGGGCACGCCGAGGAGGTCACCGCGTTGATTTTTCGCCTTAACGCGTCGACGCTTTTATGAGTCGCGACTATGACCCTACTTTGCGGACAAAATAAATTATACAGCACAAAGGTTAAATGAAATATAATTATGGTGTTTTATGCATGGATTTCTTTATTAATATTTGAGTACGATGTGCTACAGTGCCGTGAATATTTATAGACTTTTAAGGGGGAAATAAAATTGTTTCCGAATTAATTACGTAGAACGAGGAATTTTTTCAAAGTAGGTGATATTACAAATTTTGAACATGATTTGGCACACTTTGTCTCTAGCAAGTGAAGAGTACAGTCATCGAACTTTATATGTACCTTATGTGTATGGTTAATTTCTCGTAAATACGTTACATGTTTTACAAATCAGGTCATAGTGCTACTCCGCTGCTCTCGTCACTGAGAATAAAGCAAATCTTTTTGTCCTTTTCCTAGCTACTATACTTTTTAACTAAATCGTAGTAACATTACTGCATACTGCTGCTTGAAGGATTAAGCGGAGATAGCAGTTAAATGAACATAGACTGGTGGTTAAAGTATTTTGTAAGAGAGTTGAACCTGCTGACCTTAAACATTAGCTATAAAAGTGTTTTGTATAAAGATGCATTATAAAATTGTGCCTTCTTCGTAATACCTTACTCGTAAGTAAAAAATAAGGTCATTGTCATAAACGCTTTTACTCAAAGTATCAAAACAAGGTAAAATATATAAAGCACAGGCAAGATGCAAATATATTATAATTTTAGCTGAGTCACCTGAGCTTAACTAATGAAAATGATAAAACGTAGACCCAAAGTAAGAAGTAGGTCAGTGCATACACAAATTCTCATAAAGCGATGAGTTTTAACGTAACTAAAGCACAATCGAGCTGAGTCTGTACGTAGAGAGGCACAAAAAGTTAATTAGTTGTTGAACAGGTAACAAGGACGGTTCAGATGTAAATGACGCGCGAGGTGAAACGACTCCAATAGAGTTGGCACCTCACACCTATTAAGTGTTCTGACGACGCTACGACACGGCTTTACACACTGTTGTTTTACATGCTTTACTTAGTATTTATTACAACTTACTAGATTCTTTGCATTTATTTGTTTTCGTTTATTTTCTAGGGCAAAAATCTGTATTGTCTTTTACTAATCTTACCTTCCTTTCTATGGTGAATATCGTAGGAAGAAATGTTTTTTTATGCTCATTAAAGAATATGACCTTTATAAGTAAGTATTCACTATTTTGTATAATTTAATATATTTCAGTAGGAAGAAGTTGATTTCAGGTAAATAAAGTCAAAGTTTAACATGAAAATCGTTCGAATATCCGAATTGTAGACATCAAGTATAAAATCATATTAACCATTCAAATGTGCTAGGTTCCTGGCCTCCACGACACAGGGAATCCTAGTGTGGAGTCCAGTGACTTATCTGGTTTGTTATGTACTTTTTTACGAATAATAAAGTTTATCATTATCATGTCATTCGTACATCGCATCAGCCAACATATTATTAAATATTCATTTGAAGTATAAAGAGAAAAGTAGACATTTTGAAAGACAATAGTTTTAACAATATCGTGTAAAAGCACAAAATGTTATGACGTCAGAGCGCACACGGGATGAGCACGTCGGTTCAGGTTTTAAATGAATATTTCCCTTTGCAAAGTTAACTTTATTTTTTTCGTAACAGAACTATCTCTGTTTTATGCAGACTTTAATTTTCTTTGTTGAATTGTGACTAATTTAGCATTGTAACAATGTTGAAGCTTAAATGTCACGCTTACATTTTCTTCTTATTGTTAAGCAAACGTTTGTTTTATCTTTTCCTAGACTGTATTAATTCCTCCGCCAATATTTAATTAAAGTATTGTAATTTCAGAATACAAAATGTCTAGAAACTTTTTCATCGACAGGTTATGGTAAAAGACTGCTAAAGAAAAACTGAAAACAGTCTCAGCTAATTCATTTAGCGAGCAAGATTTTGTAAAGTGTGATTTTGTGGTTGTTGAAGTTTTGGGCATTAGGTAATGCAGTTTGACCTAACATTTTTTTATATTATCTTAAAAATCTTATTAATGAAATGTATGAATTTTCAAAGAAAGACGTTTCGGACATTTTCTAACCAAGTCTTCATTATTCCTTTCTTCTAATAGAACGAGCAAGCACTTCAGCAAGCCTGGAATGTACACTGCCCGATTTATACGCAGCTCTATCAGGGGGTCCCGTATTTGCCAAGCAATGGATACTGTTGACTGAGCTACGGATTTGTGGACATCATTGATCGTTTGCTGAGCCGTCAAATAGACCGTCGTCAAATGTTTGAGTGGTGTTTGTCACTTGTGTAAATATTACACGTACCTCGTGTTTGTACTAACTAATACTTTATATTTGTATTCGATACTTGTAAATTGAAATAGTTTATTTTGTGCATCTGATAAAGTAGCTATTTCATTTAGTTATAATATAAGAATATTATATTATAACATCACGTTATCCCATCCGTGTGGTGACGGAGTAAGAATACAATATGTCACCACCCCATCTCATCCCATGGGTGTCGTAAAAACCGACTAAGGCACTATCCGTGAATATTATCTTTACTAAATAAAAAGTAAGTAAACTTGAAATTAAACCCTATACCAATCCGTCTGGCCAGCGTGGTATTAGTAGGCCAAGTATCCTCCGACACGGGAGGAGGCCCGTCCCTGCAGTGGATCATTAATGGGCTGTTATGATGATGACGTTATCCCAGGTCAACCATGGTATCCTTTACCTAATGTTCAGCGGTCGTATTAAAAACCAACTTTTTAGAGGTGGTTATTAATAAATATATACGTATAATAACAAAGAGATGAAACAAAAGTAAAAACCATAAGTAACCGCTTAAAACGAGCAGTCATCTCACATTTTGAGTTGTCTATTTCCGTAATTCATTCAGACTTATTATTTGTCATCATCATCATCATTCCCCTGCCCTTATCCCAATTTTATTTGGGGTCGGCGCAGCATGTCTCCTTCTTCCATACTTTCCTATCAGACGTCATCTCACAAGTAACACTCTTCGCAGCCATATCGTCTTTCACACAATCCATCCATCGTTTCTTTGGTCGTCCTCTTCCCCTATATCCATCCACACACATGTCCAACACCTTCCTCACCACATGACTCTCATTCCTCCGCATAACATGCCCATACCATGACAGCCGGCTACCGCGTAGTTTTTCTGCTACCGGTGCCACTTTCAAACTTCCTCTTACATACTCATTTCTAACTCTATCCGCTCTCGTAACACCACACATTCCTCTTAACATTCTCATCTCTGCTACATGCAATTGTCTTTCATTCATCCCTTTTGTGGGCCAACTCTCTGATCCATACAAGACGGCAGGTCTAATCATGGTCTTATAGATCTTCCCCTTAAATTTAAGGGGAATGTGGGGGTCACAGATGGTTCCCGTGACCTGCCGCCATTTCATCCATCCTATGTAAATTCGGTGCTTGACCGCCCGATCTACCTCGCCATCGCTTTGGATGCACGAACCGAGATACCGGAAGTCGGAGCAGACTGGAAGGCGCACTCCATCAAGCGCTATGGCTTCAGGACTGGAGAGACCGCCGAAATCGCAGAACATGTATTCTGTCTTGGTTCTGCTGATTTTCAAGCCAACACTCTCCAGTTTCTGTTGCCAACACTCCAATCTGCTCTGGATCTCAGGTCCATCCTCCCCAACCAGAACAATGTCATCGGCAAACAGCATGCACCAGGGTGCCTCTTCCTGTATGTCCGCCGTCAAGGCGTCCATAATCAGTAGGAAGAGGTAAGGACTTAAAGCCGACCCTTGGTGCAAGCCTACCGCCACACTGAACTGGTCGGAGTTACCAGCAGACGATCGGACGTATGTACTGGCTTGCCTGTACATAGCACGAATTAACTCTACATACTTCCCAGGTAAACCTTTCTCTTTCACGGCCCACCACAACACTTCTCGAGGCACCCTATCATACGCTTTTTCGAGGTCAATGAACACCATGTGCAAGTTCTTGTGGACACGTCTGTACTTCTCGCACAATTGGCGGAGTGCAAAGATGGCGTCCGTTGTCCCTCGACCTGGCATGAACCCAGACTTATTATTTGTGACAGTAATATTTCGGTTAAAAAACTTCAAACAAGAAATTAAACACAGAAACAATTTGTTTTGTACAAATAGTAGGTTTCCGCATAGTTTGTGATACATTAAGTCTAAATCCAATCTAAGAGCGCATGGAAGCTCACACAACAAAATAGTAACAACATTCAATACTGATCAGCTTATTTACTTACCGACCCTTCTAACCGACTTACCGACTTTAATGGGCTCCTTTACATCCTTAACCTCTTATAAGATCTCTTTTATGTTTAAATAAAAGACAAACGCTTTTTTGTTATTAAACACTCTGAATTAAACTTTTAACAACGTAAAGGACTACTTTAAGCACGAAAAATCATACTTGGTTTTACTAAACGGAACTCACCGTATATAAAGACTACGGCTGAATGTCTTTATTGCATAGGGATAATTATTTTTTCTTAAATTGAAAGATCAGTAACGTAGTACGGCTAATAGTAATAGTTAACTGAAAATTCCAGTACCAGTTGAGTTGTTTGAATGTCAAAACAGTGAATGTTCCTTGGCATTAATTTAGTAGATCGTAAAAACTACTAAACTCAACTACGTCGGCGTCTAAGCTCATATAATTACAGAAGTATAAAATAATAAAATAAAAATAAAATATTTTTTTTTCAATAAAATTTAACCTACTGTACAATAACTATTAGACAGGCTTTAAAAGCTTTTCCTTATAATTTTGAGAAAATCAATTTAAAATGCTGAAAGAACAAAGAATAATACAATAAAAAATAAATATTATGTTGTCCAGTTTAAGAATACCATTACGGTACGTAAAAGGAGCTTGCTCCATATGCAAGATCGTAGTTTACATGCCGACGAGCTACAGAAAGTCCCTGCTTAACAATATCTCACAGAAATGCAAGGTAGTGCTTATCATTGCAAAACGGTGCATTTAAATATACTGGCAGAACGAGCCTCTTCTATGTAAATAACGAGTTTTAGAACTTTTTTAAATCAACTGTCATATTTAAAAAAAATGGTTTATACTCAGTTCAAGTTTTATTTAATACCAAAAGAATGATTCGCTAAGCTAGTAATTCACCATCTTACAGAAAACCTCTGTTTCTCATTTTAAAGTGATTTCCTCGCTCTATATGTCATTATTCCACACCCTTGAGATCTCCACAAAATACTACATTAACCCTAAACCTAAAAAAAGTGTAAACCTTTCTATTTTTTAGCAACAATTTAGTTACCAACGTATACATTTTCTTAGAAACTTTTGAGCACAGTACATTAGGTAGCAAGCGTGTTAGGTGCATGTAAGGATATTACCCACACCTCACTACTCAGGCTCCTACCTCGAGTACTTCTAACATAACTATGTATAATATTGTTCAGACACTTATTTGTTCCACACGGTAAAGATAAAATTAGGTTACAGTAAGTACTTTTATAGTGCACAAGTAAAAAGTTATGCGGTTAAAGTTATGAACTTGTATTATTATGAAACAATCTGCTCGATGAAGTAAAAACCACACGGTGGCTGGTAAACGTTTGTGGTGTTTTAGCTTACAAGTTAATTCATGGCAGTGGACACAGTTTGTCGTTTATACAACTTATTAGGAAGTGCGTTGAATTGATTGTATACTTAAGGGAATACTAAAAGGCTTAATTATATATACATGTTAATGTCCGACTGCTCAGTCGTTTCTACAAAATTTGCAATAGACTTGCGTATTAGTGTAGGATTATTGTTTAAAATGCTTCTTCGGTCGTGGATACTAAAACTGTCTAGTATATTGGAAACAACACGAGGTCTTCCATTTTATCGGTATAGTGGTGGCCCATCAGATGACTCGGTCTACTTTACTGATTTTTATTATAAATATCTAAGTATATTAATTTACACGTAAATGTTTAACTCATGAAAGTTCATTTGACTACATAAAACCAAATGGCACTTAATCGCTTTAATACCATGTAAACACAGACTATAGTGAAACACAAAGCTACAAAGTGCATCACTTAATGTTATAATGATGCATCACAGGGCGACGTGTCAGTGTCGTGTAATCTCATATTACTAAGTGTACAGTGCGCCTAAACTGCGAGCAATAAGCTAGTAACGTTACGGGCTAAGTGGGGCATTAGAGTGGCGACGCGTCGTTAATATGCGCTCACTGATACAGGCGACACAGGGGGCGAGGGGTGAAGCGAGAGGGGTAGCCTTAACTGAACACCATAATAGATGTGTTAGCCACCTGTTCCCAGTCACGTTAAGATGCAGTTTTAGTTGGAGTAGTGATAGTAAAATGTTTTATAGTAGAAAACGGTAGACGACGAGTTTAGTAGAGCACCCATAAATACATGAAACAGTGGAATAATGCAGGTAATGGCGATCACTGCATTACAAGATAAAGAGACAAAGGTTTTATTAATACTTAGAGTAATAATACATCGTTTTGCCTTCTACCCTTATCCGAGGCTATCGTAATAGACGATTACGACTGAAACTACGCATAATCACATTACCCCTGCAAAAAAAGAAAAACATGCCAAACTACTAAATAACCTGACTGGCCATTTAACTAACCCGAGCCTGACTTCAACGGTTTCACATTTTTAAACTGAAAAAAAAACAATTATCATTATAATAAAGTCTCTAAACTCCATTAAAAAAAAATATAGAATTAAAAAGAGAAGAGAAAGATAGAATTAATTTGAATATAATCACCATGAACTTCCTGAACATTATCCTACTGAAGTACTATAGCCGGAACCCTCTCATCAATATTTTAACAATAGGACCCGACCTATTCATTGATATTTGTAACAATTGATTCAGCTTTCACCAAACATTATGACAATTAATTGAGTTACCATTAATTGTGTGCCTGCAGTAGAGTGGTCGTGTTTAGGGCTCCCGCACACGGGCCACAACCACAAAATGCCGCCACTGGCATATTTCCTGTAGGTTTCGACGCACACGGTTGACGCCGGTGGCCGCCACACGCTACAATCGCCGGTGCTCGTGCTTCTTGTGGCCCGCACCGGCCACTATACCAATCATCATCAATCATAACAGCCTATTAATGTCCCACTTTAGGGACGGGCGGATTCAGTGACGGACGGATACTTGGTGTACTAATTGTGTGGTCTCCGTGTGGTGACGGAGTAAGAATAATGTCACCATCCCATCTCATCCCACGGGTGTCGTAAAAAAAGACTATCCGTGAAATCCGTGAATATTATCTTTACGAAGTAAAAAGAAGGAAGACTTGAAATTAAACCCTATACCAATCCGTCTGGCCAGCGTGGTATTAGTAGGCTAAGTATCCCTCCGGCCACTATACGTCTCTTAATAAAACAAAAGTAGCTGTCACGCGCTTCAACTACATTTGTAGCTGCGTTCAGCTTCTTGTGGCGACGTTTGTGGCTGTGAACTGTGGCCCGTGTGCGGGGACTCATACTATCGATCGCAGTTGCCCCGGTTAGGCCAGGTTACCACAGTGACCAACACAATCTGTCTTCATCACGCAAAGCCTTTGTTTTCAGCTGTCGTGAACGTTTATTATATTTGATTTCAAGAATTTGTTTGTTACAAAATAATGGCTTACAAATTTTGATTGCCTTAGTTTTGTTTTCTTTCTTAGAATTAATACTCAGCGCTACTTTTTTAAGTTATAGGAGATTTTGAGTTTAATAGAAGCGTATATTATTTTACAGAAATAACTTATTGGATCTGCAGTTTAGCCTAGATTAATGTCATATAGCTTAACAATTTTATCAAGTTAATTGCCTCGATAAGTGCTTAACTTTCGGGATATCACATACACGAAATTTATAATAACAAATATTTGTGTTTGTATGAGATTTAGTAGTATAACACAGATTTCTTTGTATCCATTTACAATGTTTGTAAAAGTCCCCGCTTCATAAAAGAAAATCCCACAACAATCATGGCAGCGGTCTTTTTCAAAAACCGCTGTTAAAGACTTAATCTCTAAAATAAATGAACTATTGGTTTTTCAGCATTTGGCTCTGCAGCAATGAACTGTTCGCATTACCATATGCATCAAGAGCTTAACGTGTACGGTTGTGCAAGCAAAGGATTTGCAGCACAATACAAGCTCATAAACACGGACTTTGCCTTCAGTCGTGCAAAAAATTCTGTTATAGAAAGCCTTGTTCTAGAAGAATGTTTTAAAAGATAAACAATTATTGTGATCTCCTTTTTTACGTTGGTACTTGTTGTTCAATAAATAAGCAATAAATTTCAATAAATTCAATATATCTTTTGTAATTAAAAATTATATAAGTATTTGCAATTACTATGTATTTTGAACAACATTTTATTAATTAAATTAATTTTGTTCTTTTTTTATGATTTTGTAAAATGTATAGCTAATTTTAATAAAAAACAACTTTATCTGATTACGACATCAATAATTAAAACATATGCATAAAAAGGTTAATCATAAATTCTTTCAACAGCAGTTATTTATTAAAGTATCTGCAGTCCCCCCTAGCCGGCCAATATAACCAGCAAGGCTATTAATGAACACGTAATTACTTCTAAATTGGCCCATAAAGAGTGCCGCTCTTCCCGCTGTATCTACTAATAACGACGCTTGAGCAACTTGTAATATGAAGACGTTTTAAAGACCTTATTAGTGAGAGCTCTTAGAGAAATGACTTTATTTTGTTACGTCTGCAGTAATGTTATGTCTTAAATACGAATAATGAACGTGAAGTTATGTTTGGACTGACTTGGATATTTAAAATTATTATGCGTTTCAGCATGGTTAAATACGCTACCGACTCGTAGTCACACCAAGCTTGTCACACCAGTGTGACAAACAGTACTTAATCTTTTTCTTGTTTGTCACACTACTGATTTTGACACACCTTTTAATGTATTTATTTCTAAACTAGTGATGTCCATGTTACAGTACTAAGTTTTTTATATTGAAATCATCAAAGTATGTAGGTACTACTGTGTTCAGAAAGTGCCAGAAAAAGAAAAATAATACACAAAACGTTTTTTATTTATTAAATTCTATCATCTTCTGCTTTTCTGGAAACGGCGAACTTACTTACACTAAAAAATAAACCAAACCATAAATTTTTAGACACTGTTTCCGGAATTGAGTTTAGTTCTCGTTGCAAATTCTCCTATAATTCAGTTTCATTTATTCTACTATTTAATCTAAGTTTACATATTCAAAGTTTATCAAGCTTTTCCACCGATTCCAAGGCGCTAGCAGAGAAGAAGCGGCGAAACTAACTGCTATTTCTAGACTATATTATTATAATTTAATAACATTTTATAATTATATTATAATTTAATAACCATAAGGAAGCATTCTTTAGGTAGTGTATAAAAAGGGGAGCACCAAATCACATATTTTACATCAATGTATTTCCAACCGGTCAGTTCTATAGGTGAGGTTGTAGTAACTTGTACTTATTAATTGCACTGCACTAGCAATTATGTTATACATGATGTTGAAAAATCAGTAGTGTGACTAACAAGAAAAAGATTACTGTTTGTCACACTGGTGTGACAACCTTGGTGTGACTACGAGTCGGTAAGGGTTAAATAGTGTGCTGTATATAGATCAAACGAATCGTAACTAAAAATATTGTTAAAACTTCTATAAACTACTTTCTAATTAAAAAAGTGTGGCTTTGAACTAATGTTATAAATATAGACTTTAATAAAAATATAATTTTTACACAATGTTTTAAATAAAGTCATAACAATAAATAATGTATTAATGAATAATGTCTAATAATGTCAAAAAATAAAGTCATAACGTAAGTACATTATGAAATTTTCACTATAGGTACCATCACAGAAATCTTTATTCAGATATCTGTGGGTACCATGTATAATATTAATAGATAGATAATTTATTACCCAATAAGTTTTTAACTAAGCTTAAGACTTTCTGTTTGTACTTTCCCATAGAACTTTTCATTTCACTTAATCCACTTACACTGTTTGAAAGAAAGAAAATAAACTAATATAATATTACCTTCCTTATTTCAACTTGCACGTCCTGCATATTTGTCCACCTTTTAATAATACTGTACAGTGCCATAAGTTAAAAATACTACACTAGTACATTTAAATTTAAACTCATATCCGGCAAAATAAATATTTTAAAATCGTTCATAGCACAAGGCGAGCTGTATAAAATTACAGTTTTAATGGCTACCGTTTTAATGGTTCTTCTTATAGTTTCTTTAATACGATCCAGATACCGAGCTGTATGTTTTGACATTTCTTCCGCATTCGAGCTGTTACGTGATTCGTTCCAAATAGAGAATACGATGCTATTCCCGGCAATACATTTGTCAATGGTGCAGTTACAATCTGGGGCGAGATGCATGACGAATGACCGCAGCGCAGTCTAATTAATGCTCCACTAATCTTTAGAAGACTTGAGTTGAATATGTTATCATCAATCTGAATTAAACCGTAACCTGTCTCTGTATTTTTCTTATTACTTTTAAGTATGTAATTGGTTGGATTAACTGGTTAATAAGCTTGAACATGTATGTTTGATTATTGAGTTTATCCTATTTTACAATGTAGTATATAAAAACAAGTAGGTAGTTTTCAATCTAAGAGTACGGGACATAAACCATAACGGCCTTGTCCTTAAGAATCCGTGCCTGACTGAAATAAAGATATTGTATCATACTTTATATATGTTTAATTTGCTAAATGAGCTTCTTGTTTATTGTGAGTCATAAAATAGATAATAAAAGTAATAAAAACGATTCTTAGCTGGAAAAACTCTTACGTTAAATATAATATGAACTCAAGAAAAAACAATACTATTAACTAAGAGTCACGAAACAAACTTATATCGTTTGATTTGAAATGCGTTTAATATTTTTACTATAGGACATGAGTTTTGTTCCACTAATGGATACAAGGGTCAATCTCCAAATCGGGCGTATTCGTGTGATCGCTCTGGTGCTTTTCAGATCTTGATATTTTTTGGTAATTATGTATCTCATTGAAAATAATGATATTAAAATACTACATTTTTACTATTGGCCTTCATTTTTGACAAACAGTTATGGAAATATTTAAGTTCAAACATTTTCGCGTCCAGAGCAATCATGATAGGCGCCAGAGCGATCATAAATGGTGAAACAAAAATAATAAAATTGGTAAAATATTATTTATTTAGTCGTTTTTAGTCTTGCATGTTACAAGATTTATGATTTTATGTTTAGGGGATATATCTAGAGCTTTTTGAGAACTCATCAGTTGGAAACTTGTTCATTTTTAGGGCAGCGTACCGATTTTGACACAACGGAACCCTTATAGGATCACTTCGTTGTCCGTCTGTCTGTCTGTCAAGACCATTTATCTCAGGAACGCGTGGAGGTATCAAGCTAAAATTTTCAACAAATATTATTAGTGATGAGACGTGACGTCATAGAATTTTTGACAGATAAGTAAGTCGTGACGTCACATAATTTTGGCACGAAAATATTTTTTGACAGCTGAGTCGTGACGTCATTGAATTTTTGACAGATGTGTCGTGACATTACAGAATCTTTGACAGATGAGTCGTGACGTCATTGAATTTTTGACAGAATCTGTCAAAAACTCTCACATTCACATCTGAGGTCGTGAAATCACAGAATTTTTGACAGATGAGTCGTGACGTCATAGAATTTTGGCGGGAAAAATAATATTTAGACAGCTGAGTCCTGACGTCATCACAATTTGGCGAGAAAGTAAATAGGTTTGTACGGAACCCTCGGTGCGCGAGTGAGACTCGCACTTGACCGGTTTTATAAGGGTTCCGTACCGATTATGGAAAAACGGAACCCTTTGTTGTCCGTTTCTCTATCAAGACTGTTTATCTCAGGAACGCGTAGCGGTATCAAGCTAAATTTTTTACCAAATCGATGGGTCCTACGTATAAGGGCCAAAATGCAAAATGACAACTTTACAGGAGAGGCTTCCAAAGTTTAAACTTGCTGTAACTTAAGATTGGTAAAACTGAAATTTATGAAACTTTGCAAGTTTACTGAGACAATTGTCCTTCTTATATATACTACACTGTTGTATATATATTTTAAGCAGTTTTTTTTTACTGCATATTGGCCCTTTTACGTTAGTTTTTGTTTAAATTATTTGCATTTAAAAACACCATAACAGGGCCAATGTATCAATCAAAATTTGCATAAATGAAGTATTTTTAAATATTTTTGCTCATGAAATCAATTTAGGACTGAAGTAGTAGATAATTAATTAGTTATAATGAAATACATTTGGATATTTCGATAATTAAATCACATTGACATTTATACGTTTTAGAATCTGCTAACCTAGTAACTGTGTTTTCAGTTAGGTTGTACCTATATCTATACTATTATTTAAAGCTGAAGAGTTTGTTTGTTTGTTTGAACGCGCTAATCTCAAGAACTACTCCTTGGAATTGAATTTAGTTTTCAGTTTTGGATAGATCATTTATCGAGGAAGGCTATAGGCTATATAACATCACGCTATGATAAAAAAAATTAAATTTAGAGGGCCTAAGGGCCCTACTTAGAAGGTTCATGGTCACTCAGAGGGCAATGGAGAGACCTATGTTGTAGCCTGACCTATGGGGCTACCCAGAAGGTTCATGGTCACTTAGAGGGCAATGGAGAGACCTATGTTGTAGCCTGAACTATGGGCCTACTCAGAAGGCTCATGGTCACTCAGAGGGCAGTGTAGAGAGCTATGTTGTAGCCTGACCTATGGGCCCACCCAGAAGGCTCATGGTCACTCAGAGGGCAATGGAGAGAGCTATGTTGTAGCCTGATCTATGGGCCTACTCAGAAGAATCATGGTCACACAGAGGGCAAAGGAGAGACCTATGTTGTAGCCTGGCCTATGGGCCTACTCAGAAGGCTCATGGTCACTCAGAGGGCAATGGAGAGAGCTATGTTGTAGCCTGACCTATGGACCTACTCAGAAGGATCATGGTCACTCAGGGGCATTGGAGAGAGCTTTGTTGGGAGTTTCCCTGCGTGATCGAATCAAAAATGAGGAGATCCACAAAAGAAAAGCAAGCAGGGCAGCAATGTGGCAATACTTGAAGGAGACCTATGTGCAGCAGTTGACGTCGATTGGCTGATATGATGATGATGAATAAACTTTCTATAAATTACTTAAACAAGTGTTTTTTTTATTTCTTTTCAAATTTAATCGCGGACAAAGTCGCGTTCACGGCTAAAACATAATCCTGTTTCGGTTTTGGCCGGTGCAGTTGTCCGACCAAAATCTGAAGTCGTTACACCTACCTTCTTCACTTTTTAATTTAACACTTGAGGACTCGCTAATGGGTCCAATGGACCCAGTCCTTCATATTTTGCTTTTTAAATATTATAATTCGACGAATGCGACGTTGTCGCTTTTAGTAGCTTTTAACGATAGTCTAGCACAGCAAATGACGACGTCAGCAGTCAGTTGGCGCGCTGCAAGTAAGCGTTACGGACGTAAAAGGTGTGTATGGGTTTGCCAGACCCGGTAGCGACTAAATACGTAAGTGAATTTTGCATCATCAAACCAGAGGAACACAGGAGCACGAAACTTACTTTGGGTTTCAAAATAATACCACATTGCTATCTTACGTGCCTAAACGTGGCAAAGTAGTTCTTTTAGCATTTATTATGCATCATGATGCTAAAATAGACGTAGGAACCGGTGAACAAAAGAAACCTGAAATGTGCGTTGCAGCCTATGTAATTGGAAAAAAGATAGGAAAGCCAATGTTTTTTGCACAAAGTGCAGTGTACCAATTTGTGAAGAACAAATGCAGCATGTTTGCACAAATTGTTATAACTAAATTTTATATAAAAAGTGTCTGAAGAAAGTTGACAAGTGTGATTTTACTCCAAATAAGAAATTACTTATGTGCTTTGTCATTTTTTTATACTTCTGTGATGATTGATCTCTCTTAGCTCTTCCGCTTACATACGTATATTATATTTGTGTAAGTAAATCCAGAAATTTTTGTTTAAAATAAGTAAATATAAAAATTACAATGATTACTCTAAATCTTATCACAAAACTAAGGAGAAATTAAGTATATTTTCGTACTAGCCTTTGTTTAAGTAAATATAATAAATAATAATATTTCAATCAATAATATCTTTTATTATACATATAGAATTCGTATAAAAAAGTAAACATTTACGTTTATCATACAGTTCTGGAAAAAACTTATGACGTTATACGGGGTCTAGCGGACCCGGTAGCGAGTACTTGTGCGACAAATTATGACGCGAGTCCCTAAGTGTTAATTATCGACTATATAAAAATAAGTCGGGTTTTCCTTCCTGACGCTATAACTCCAGAACGAACAAACCGATTTCTACGGTTTTGCATTCGTTGGAAAGGTCTCGGGCTCCATGAGGTTTATTAGCAAAGAAACTTTAGGGAAAAATTCAACAGAAAAGAGGGAAAATAATGCCCGTGCGAAGCCGGGACGGCCCGCTAGTAAATTATAAACACAACTCGCTATTTACATTAGTTATTCGTTTATCGTCAATTTGTTCGTTCCATAAGTAGCAGGTACCAGTTAAGTTCCTAAAAACTAATAAGTTATATACTTTCAACCTCTGACTGTAATAAAATAGACTAATATCACCACTTCGGGACAACAACACTTTTTGCAAATCAAAAGTATTTGACAGAAAGTATCAGATTGACCCAAAAAGTAAACAAACGCGCGGAAATTCCCCGCGTATAAGTCTCAAATAGCTCTTTGAACCTTGTACGTTTCAATTCACGCTACATATTTATGCCGTTATACTTTAATAAAAAGTCGTGTTTCCGTGCAGATTTTTTTTAGTTTTAATAGCTCACACGATTAATCATATCGATAGGATGCGTTTACCATAAAAAAGTCAAAATTGTCAAATTGTTAGTTTGGCCCTTATACGTAGGACCCATCGAAATACTAAGGTCTGTTGCCTTTTAGTGCTGTAAAAAAATCAAACTTCTAATCTAACGAAATCAAGACATATAGCCGTTTATGTCGCAAATTTTCGATGAGCAAAGGGCAAAAAGCTACAGGATACTTCCAGTCTACATACAAACTTGAAATTTGGCATGAAGCAAGGTCTTATAGTGCATGTAAAGGAAAACTTCCGAAAACTTGAAATTTTGACTTCCATCATATTATATTTTGATAATTTCGTCATAGTCATAATAATTTTGACAGCTGAGTCACGTGACTAGTGACACTATATAATTTTGGTCATGTGACACGTGACGTCATAGAATTTTGACAGATGAGTCGTGACGTCATAGAATATTGGCGGGAAAATATTTTGCGGGGGAGTCGTGACGTTATAGAATTTTTGACAGATGAGTCGTGACGTCACAGAATTTTTGACAGCTGAGTCGTTACATTTGTCGTTGTAACAATCTGGTATTATTACTTAAAGTAGTTTTATAACGTACAATTATTGCAAAATATCATCGCTCTGGTCTTTTGGACAGAGCAATCATAGCCATAGCGATCAAAAAAAGTCATAAAAGCATTAATATAGCTCAAAATAAAAACAGTAGAAAGTTGTGTTTACGCCTCATAAAGAACATCATTACTATCACTTAATTCACTTAATAAGCACATTTACAACCTTACTATTTAATTTATAAAACATGCCATATCAATCATCAAATTCGAGAACCAAACCCAGATAAATCATAAACTTACCCTCGTAATGTTGTAGTGGGGGACCGTGGCACAAATGTATCTTCCTCGGCGGTTAGACCACTACAGCCACTACCCCGGGGGAGGGGAATAGAGTTTCTATTTCGTAAAACGAGGGATGAGCGCGATGTTTTACTCCAGCGCAGAGCGATGAGATAAAATGCCAGGTCATGACGATATATAGACGGTAAGAGTGACCACACGGAAATGGCGAACGTCTTTAGAGATCAATTTATTGTAAGCTCTCCTCTTAAGCATATGGTAAGGCTAAACGAGGATGAGAGGGATCGTTCAGAAGCCCCCCTTCGCTTTACGTGTAAAGAAATTAAAACGGTAATTAATTGTATGAAGAGGGGAAAATCTCCTGGGTATGATGATCTTAGTGTTGAACATCTTCAAAATGCAGGTTTTCACTTGCCAAGAGTATTGACGATGTTTTTTAATCTGTGTTGTGGTCATTCTTACTTGCCGCAGGAGATGCTGTATACATTAGTTGTACCGATAGTAAAGAACCGGACAGGAGACATAGCTGATAAAAGTAACTATAGACCGATCTCACTGGCAACTGTGATAGCCAAAGTATTTGACAGTGTGCTTGACACGCACCTCAGTGCATACGCGAAATTAAACGACACGCAATTTGGTTTTCGTGCGGGGCTGTCTACTGAGAGTGCAATACTGGCATTGAAGCACACTGTCAAATATTATACGGATAGAAAAACACCTGTATACGCTTGTTTCCTGGACCTTTCGAAAGCCTTCGACCTTGTTTCTTACAGTGTTCTATGGGGGAAGCTTAGGGAGGTGGGTGTTCCTGCTGCATTAATAGCAATGTTATCGTTTTGGTATGACAAGCAGCTAAACTTTGTTAAGTGGTCTAATGCATTGTCCGACCCGTATAGACTTGAAAGTGGTGTCAGACAGGGGGGTCTTACGTCCCCGAGGTTATTTAATATATATATCAATGCCTTGCTTGTGGAGCTCAGCAACACTCATGTCGGATGCCATATAGATGGAGTTAATCTAAATAACCTGAACTACGCGGACGATATGGTGTTGCTGGGCCTCACGATAGGAGGAATAAGGAAACTGCTTGGTATTTGTGAAAGGTACGCCGAACAGCATGGGCTAAAATATAATCCCACAAAGAGTGAGCTATTGGTGTTCAGAGGAAAGACTAAAAGTCCCTCATATGTTCCTCCTGTAGAGCTGAATGGTTCACCTTTGCAGAGAGTAACACAATTTAAATATTTGGGTCATGTTGTAACGGAGGACCTTAAAGACGACGCAGATATGGAAAGGGAGCGCAGGGCGATGTCTGTGAGAGGAAACATGCTAGCACGCAGGTTTGCCGGTTGTTCAGTACCGGTTAAAATAACACTTTTTAAAGCATTTTGTCAAACTTTTTACACCAGCAGCAGCCTGTGGGCGCATCACACCCAAAAAACAGAGAACGCCCTGCGCGTTCAATATAACAATGCCTTCAGGGCGCTGTTGAGGCTTCCTCCTTACTGTAGTGCGTCAGGTATGTTCGCGGACGCGCACACGGATGATTATTTCGCGATCATGCGTAAGAAAGTGGCGTCCGTAATACGCAGAGTGAGAGAGAGCAACAATAGCATTCTGAGGGTATTTTCCGAGAGGCTAGAAGGGCCTACAATGGATAGGTTTATCAAGCTACATGTCAGACATGGGCTTGATAAATCTACCGAATATAAATAAGTTATTGTTGTGTATGTTTAATTATATTTATGTCTGTTGCCTTTATACTACTAACATAGTATAAGTTATTTGTATTACTAACACACTATGAGCCTTTGATGCTTAAAAATAAAAGATTTTTATTTTTTATTTTATTTATTTATTATTATTATCCCTTGTCGCAAAATAGCAAGCAGAAAATTGTATCACTGAAGCTAAGCGTTAACCCTTATCTTAACGAACTTTATTTGTATAACTAAAAATTGGTTTAAATATAGTTTTATCCACATTATCTAATTTTATCTATTAGGCATCACAAAAAAAACGTGAGTTCTCCAGTTGTACCGTGTAAATCCAATACACTGCAACTTTAAAACATTGATTTTGAGAAAAACAGCAAAACAGTTTTTTTTAGTTATTTGCAGTTTTTTCCAAAATTAACTTAAGAAAGTACTTAGTGTTTGGTATCAATTTAAAGATAATTTTATAACTTTTCAATCTCCCATGGTTTTAATTATATGTAAAATATACACAATGAATTATCATAGAAAACTTGTATTGCCGTAATAGTAGTCAGAAGCGAAGAGAGAAATTGTTACGACGATACACTGTATTAAAGACATACAGTGTTTTGAGTTGTTAAAACCGTATCATTGAAAGTTACAGTAGGAGTTTTTTTATAAAATAAAGTCTATTAAACAGGTACTGAAATAAAAACTAGTAAATCAGGTAGAAGTAAAGTAAAAATAATACTTTTTAAACTATCGCGATTTGTATACATCATACTATGTTTTATTCGGGTCTTACTCGCAGTATATACTACATGGCCTAGATACTATTAGGATAAATACCTAGGTTTTTATCCAACTTTCAAGGTCCGTGTCCGTGGTCGCGGAGGTACTGGTGTCAGCGGAGCGTACTCCTTGTGAAGTGCGGGGCATGGAATCTACCCTCACTTGGTTGACATTTTGAATATTCGCCGTATTGTAGGTATTTCGACACACTACACTAATTACGTCTCCCGGTTTTTGAGCTGATGATGATGTTTACACTTGCTGATGACTGGATTCCATGTAGTAGATAATCTATATCCATCCTCCCGGTTGAAATTACTGTATTTTTAGATTTCAACCGCTTCACGTACTATTCTGGAGTAATAGTGACGATCGGTGGATAAGTGATTTGAATCGTGAAGTGAAGATCTTGTGGGTTTGTCGGTTTTTCACAGTCGCGATGTGTTTTTTGACCCTTTCCGCTATTGACCGTTTGGTCTGTCCGAAGGAACTACTACAGCTGCAATCAACCTTGTAGACGCCGGGTTTTTATAAGGGAATGACATCCTTTGGGTTGTGCAGGTTGTGCTACCTTAGAAGGCGGACTATATACAGTCTTAATGGAGTATTTCTTTAATACTGTTCAAACTTTGTCCGTTAATTCTTTTAAAATAAGGCTTCTATATGGCACTCTGCTAACATCACGTTTACGGTCCTTCCTCTCAGGACGGTGTATCTCTTTTTTCTATCCGTTGCTTCTCAGAACCTCCTGAACATGTGAGAGCTCACCACTTAAATGTTCAGGATCACAAAGGTCATACGGTCTGTTTACTAATGAGGCGACAACGGATTCCAAGATTCGCGGGTGATGATGCGAGTGAGCATTGAGATACCTGTCCGTGTGTGTCGTTTTCTGCAGTGTGTCCCAGGGTACCATTTTCTTTCACTGTCACTTTTATGTCAACGAAGGATAATGACCCGTCTACCTCCATTTCAAAAGTAAATCTGATGTTCAGATGTATGGAGTTCAATCTAATTGCGAATTGTTCTACGTCTCGCTTATCCTCCTTCATGATACAAAATATATCGTCGACGTACCTCTTCCATAGCTTCACTTTTGCTGCCTCCATGTCTATGGACTCTTCAAAGTACTCCATCCAGATGTTAGCCACGACCGGTGCTACTGGTCTACCCATGGCGACTCCGTCGATCTGGAGGTAATGCTGACAATAATATTACCAGCTGATTCCCGCCGCATGCGTCCTCGATCAAAATTTACCAATATACATTAAGATCGCCGCTGGTTCTCGCTTGTGATTGGGCGCCCGCGTCGCGCGACCTGGGCTACTTTGTTTTGACAAAACACTGTAGCTTGTTACGCGCGAAGATTATTTTGGCAATACACGGCATATTAAATTACCGTGTTTTACCATAATAATCCTTTAGCTTTAGGTAAATACAGTGTAATTAACATTGCAATATCTCAGAACTTTTCATATAAACTAAAAAAGGTATGAATGGGGTATGATAAAACAGGCTAAAAGAAATCGAATGAGCGTTGTTAATTCAAAACACTGTATCTTAAGATACAGTGTATTGGATTTACACGGTACAGTTGCGGATACTGCCAACGTACTTACAATACAACTTTCAAACGCCGCTAAAGGAACTCGCACTTCATCTAGACGAAGGCTCACGGGAGCTAGTAATGCTATGGCATAAAATAAGTTCTGCATTAATTGCCCCACTACTATGATTATCAAAGTAAATAAATCGGCAAGGAAAACCTAGTTGACAACAATTTACCCATCTGGGGCCAGCAATAAATTGGACCGCGCCACTATTCGCTACGTCCTGAGGGAATTAATGAGTCACTTAAGTACTTAATACTGCTCTCTAAGTAAACGTACGAGGAATCGAGCCTGTGACTAATGTTAATAACTTAGTATGCAGCTGTGAATAACTTAGTATTGAGATGTTTATTATTAACATAATATATGTTGCTACCAAGTAATTGGAACATAAGTTATTTTATTGCTTGAAAGCGGCAGTCAAGTAAATGGCCCACCTGCTGGTAAGTGACGACCACCACCAATAATGGACGTCTGCAACACAGCCAAGCAACTACCCACCTTAGACCAAACCTCTTAAGTCTTAAAGTGTTCTAATTACATTGATTGCTGATCCCTTCCATCAACACTCGGTAACAGTATTAATTTGGCTACATAAAATTTACAAAATGTAACAAACATTTAAAAACCAACTGAATGAATAAACACCTCCTCGACAAACTAAATAATAATTAGAAAAACTGAAGCGTATTGTTATTAAGAATAAGATTTCATCCATATAAAACGGGTAATGTAAAGGTCGTTCTCCTGAACAAGGTATTCGCTACACCAAGGTCGAAAGCTCACATTACCTTGTGACAAGATCTCGCTTGTTTCGCTAAGTAAATGTAACTGAAGATATAATTAAAATGAAGTATTACACACCTGAGACTTCTCTTACAAGTTAAGAGGCACACGACTTGTTTACTAATTATTATATCAAATGGCTCTTGGAGTGTCGCACTGTTTTGTAAAAACATTCTCAGAGTTACTGCTATTTAATTTTAATATATTCTAGCTTTGTTTTAAAACCGTAGCTCCAAATGTAACATCGTTGCCTTGAAGTTGTGGTACTCAGCTATAGCTTAGAAGATCATGCTTTGAATCTTACGCAGGACATTAGTTTTTGCAGTAAATTATTACATGACATTTCTTCAAAACATCCTTAGCCATAAAAGTTGCATAGCCAATTATTACCAAGCTAAGAAAGATTTCATAAACAGGGAAAATATTATACAAATTATGAGATCCAGAATTCAGTACAACAGCTAAGTTATAAATAGCTAGAAGCCAAATTGTGGATCAAAATAAGCCTACAATAAACAACATTACCTTAGCTCTATTTATTACCTAGGATAAATACCCAAGTATATCTAAATACTTTCTACTTTATTACGGTCAAACATTCAAACTTGAAAAATCAGACGAGGAAAACTTAATGTTTGAGCAAACGAGATATTTAATCCGACTTACAGAAAACAAAAATATAAATAGAAGGTAAAAAAAAATATACTTTTTGTAGAATAAATTGTACCTATAACAAATGTGTCATTCTTAATGTTATATTCGTACTGTTAAAATTATATGTTATAAAATTTTGTAAGTAAACACTTTTCCAATTCAATCAGAGACGATAATCATTGGAATGCAAAGGCCATCATGCAACATTAGCTTATAATCAAGAAGTATCTAGGGTGCGCGTGTGGACAATTACTTTTAAGTCAGGAAAAGAAATTAATAATTTTAAAAAAACCTATTGGAACATAAACTTATTATTGAATCACCAAGACCCCATTATAAACTATATTTATATAACTGTACCTATGAAAGACATACTTATAAAAGTAAACAAGCATACGTATAAATACGTAAGAAGGCAGTACAAAACACGTATTCTTTAGCCACCGCCACAATGAGGCGCACACAAAGCGCCCAAATTGCTCGCACAAATTATTATCTACGTATTTCACAGTCCGCCATTTGTACACACTGGTATGCTCAAGATTTTTCATTGTATCTTTCTTAATATACTTATTATTGTTGCTCCTGTTACCTGTGTTGGTTTTGGTGGTAATGCTAACGTAGAATAAGGATTTCTTTTTTGTGGCTTAAAGAACTGCCAATCTAAATAACAAAACTGGTAAAATTATTTTGGTATTCAAAACACTTTTATCAATAAAGCCAATAAAGATCTGCACAAATACACTACTCTCCTGTTTGTTATTGAAAGTCATAAGTTAATTAGGTCGTCATACTCTCCCAATAAAGATCTACACACTCTCCTGTTTGTTATTGAAAGGCGTAAATTAAGAATGTGTTAACTAATGCCCGATTTACACATCGACAAGTACAGTGGCGAGTTAAGTAGTATTTTAAAATTAAGTTGATTTAAATAGATCTCCATCCTATATTTTGGCAAGTTAAGTACGAATTAGCCCCCTCTCTCGCGTCTCGCCAACTTAACTTGCCAAAAAATAGGATGGAGATCTATTTAAATCAACTTAATCAGCAACTTACTACTTAACTCGCTACTGTACTTGTCGATGTGTAAATCGGGCATGAGAGTGTGTTCAGTGACAAAATTAACGTAGCATGTTTAACATTACGCGTAGGTACAGGTGTTTCTGCTACACATTCTTATTTTACAAATTATGTAGCCTATTTGCATAAAAGATTCCTTCATTGATAGGATAAAAGTTTCTGATTTTTGTTGCTGGGTTTAAGACTATTAAGTATTTCCAGGGACTTCGCCTTATTAAAACGCTTTTGATCCTGGCTTACACGATTCCCATTTGTGAGTAAGTGGGTGAGATTAGTTCCGTAGTTAAAAAACACCAATAAAGCTAATTGTCTTTTTAATTTCAATAAGCTTATTCTTAAGAAAACGTATCCGGTACAAGAACACTCTTTGAAACAGAATTAAAAGAAAGCAAAGCTTACAAGAAAACTCATTCAGTGATAATGGCCCCACAGCGGACATAAACGCTGCAAAATTGTTCAAAACTTTACCAAATGTAAGAGATAAAAATATAAAAGACAATTGACAAAACTACAATATTTATATAAATGTTGTATAAAGATAACGAGTAAGTTTTAAAATAATATAAAAATATTTTATTATAAACTAAAAGATAAGTTACAAGCTGAAACTTGCTACAATCATACGTGATTTATTTTAATAATGAACCTACTTTTATTAAAAGGACTATGAAAATAGCATCTCTTGAGCCCAACTGGTTTGTTAGCCACCATTCATAGATTTAACTAAATACTAATCCGTACAATAAGTGAACCTGTTTCACATTCAGCCTAAATCTTCAAACATTGGCATTTACCTATCCACAATTTCCCGCTTCGTAATAATGTAACTAATTATACATGAATGTAGTGTATATTCTATCAACTATAAGTACAGTTAGTAGTACTAAGAAACTTGTGTGCTCACGTCCAACTTGCCTCATTATTAGCTTGACACAATAGACGCGGGAGAGTTGGACCGCCCTGGGAGTTGTGACGTCACAGGTTTACCTCAGAGTGGGTGCAGTTGATAGATTAGGGGAAACTAAATCAGAGCGTAAGATAAGATAGTTTAACGTCATTGTGGGCACTGTATCAAGAAGTCTGTCATAGTATAGGAAACGGCAACGTACTTACTTTATGCTCAAGTAAGAAAACTAAGTTAAAAATCTGTACCAATTGGCCTAGCCGGTGAGGTGTTACTAGGCGAAATCTTCCTTCTTTATAAGAGCTTATGAGTCCATTGTATAGTATATAAGTATAATGTTATTAGGCTGTTTTAAATGGAATCTTGGTTTACATTTACTAGGCTTAGTAAAATTGGTACTGTCAAATTCGCTGTAATGATATCGGTCAGAAAGTAATAACTGTAACCACTCATGATTTATTATATCCAATGCGGTCATTTTATTTTACTATAACTTTTTTTTTTTTATAATGTTTTGCCTACAATTGTTACCTAAACATATATACAATTCAAGTTACAAGAACAATGGTTATTAGTCGGTTCCGTACAAAATTAATCGGCAAACACAGCATACATACTCGTAGCGCAAACAAAACAAAAAAATCGTGGAATGCTAAGCTAATAATAATTATAATTTGTGTTAAAAATGTACTTAATAGTATTGTGTTTTCATTGCATAGCTTAAATATATGCATTACGACCAGCTAACCTGTTTTAAAAGCACCGCTTTGGGAAAACAAATTACTAAGTTTACTGAGAAATAAACTTGCAAACAATTTTAAAACTTAATATCACGAAACATTTCTGCTCTCCGCGATTATATTTCCTCATTATTTTGTTTTCGCATAACAGTTTGCATTATTTATTTAAGCATGATTCATGTTAATCCATAAAATTCACAATAGAATTATAAATAGCATTTTAAGTAACAGAAAATGCATTTTGAGAAATGATGAGTTTAAAAAATATATTTTTGACTATGTAATATTTTTGACTATGTAATATGTGTTATAAACGTAATTTATAGGAATTTATTACAGTTGTATTATTACTTACTATGTGTTATTTTGTAATCCCTTTTTGTTCCGTGGTCCAGTTAAAGCTGTTTAAAAAAGATTCAACAACCATTATAATAATATTATCTATCCTAACAAGATAAGAGAAGCTCGACCAGTTTCACCAACTTGCCTGATCATTGTAGTATTAATAGGTCAATACCAATAGTTGAAACATAGTAACTCAAAGTATTTTCAGACAAAAAATTTAATTTTAAAGTACGCATAATAATATTTTACTTATAACAATTTAGTTATGACGTATCCGTGTCTCTGACGCTAAGCTACACGCCACGTCCTACACTCAAGCCAAGATGAGAGGAATAAAAAGAACTAGCGCAGTTCCCTGCACCTGCAACGACGCCGACGTACTAGTTTTACACGTCCGAGTCGTGTTTCTACAACATCACAATTTTGTTATTTTACACAGGGATTTATTTAATGTGTTATATTATTCTGTAACATAAAGTGTGGAACGTTGAGCCACTTAACATCTTACTTCTCACTTTTACATCTCACATTCGTTAGAATTATATAAAAATGTGAAGTAGTTTCGACGCTTTTTAACAACTTGCGTTTTTGTGAAGTAAGACAGGCATACATTTTATTTCATGTTACTAATCTTGACAATCAATGTCTTTCTTGCCTATTTTTGGCTAAACCCTGAGGACAAAACAAGTTCCGCGTAGTTACTTTAAATAAAAGAAGTGTTTTGTAAGCTCCAGTAACATCTATGGCATTAAAGTTTTAGTTTATTAGCACTCGACAACGCTAAGTGTTTCTAGCACTCGAGATTTTGACTCAACTTCATCAGGTGACCTGTAGCTCTTACACCGAGTTTGTCAACATGAGCAAAGTTTTCGAATGCTATCCTAGACGAATGAGTTTGTCTCAGCTACACCGAGCTTCGCCAATTTTATAGTAAAGTTAATCATGTATATGGGGTCAGGAAATTAAAGAACTTCAATTTAATTCTAGAAGAGAATAGAGGAATACAAAAACGTCAGCTATTCTTTTAGACTACAACAACATTGATGTTTTTTTTCTAAACCAGCAGTACAGCTACAAAATATACTTAATCATAGACATAATTTAGTAGCTGTTTTCTGCGTATTTTTATTTTTCAGCCGGTAGTTAATTTATATTTACATTTAAAGGAAGGTTTTTAACTCTTTAAAATATATATATACAAATAATTACTTTTCCTAAATATAAAAATATTCACCCCTTGCCATTAAATAACTATTAGTAGCCTATTAGATTTAGAAAGAAAACCAATTTTTAACCCTACCTCGTTACTTCCGTATATAGCTGCAATCGCCCTTAACCCTAAACTGCCGCATCTGGCTCCCCGCCAGCGCTCGGCGCACCCGTGAATTATTCATAGCGCGCGGACCGTTACATCTTCAATTAACCCGTTCGCCGTCGGCCTGGGTCGAAACCATACATGGGCCCATTCAATACTACTCTAACCTTTACGTGTACAGATCAAAAATGTATGTGGAACTAAATCTGATATGGATATTGAACAAATGCAATAGGAAAACGAAGCGTACAAAAAATCCAATTTACGTAGCTAACTGGAAAAGATAAAATGTAGCACAGTTGAAGATCTGGACTAAATATAGCCAGAATGTCTTAACTAGGACCATGCCCTAGATAATCATGCAGTATCGCCCTGGTGTACGAGCATGAAAAAGATTGTTTGTCAATCGATTGAGCAATAAAAGGGATTCCTCCAATTGAGAGGATTACTTATTCTTCCAAAATTACGCTGCAGTCAGACTTTGCCTTCATAGAGGGAATTTATAGGTCAAGTAGGTAAGATCGTTATTGGAGAAGGCATTAACTGTACATTGCCTATGTTTGGATTTGTGATTATTAAAAGACAAGGGATTTAGATTTAGAAAAGAAGGATGTAGTTATGAAAATAATGTAAATGAACACTCGGATACTGATAAAATTAATAATACCATATTGCACTAATGACATAAAAGAAGAAGAGCGATTACCATTATACATTACAAGTTGGTGAAATATTACCATACCCATTATAATACAAGGACGGTAAGATTGAGAATAAAATTTAACACAAAAACATACTTGTTTAGTTAATAAATAAAACAAGTAATTTCAAGAAACAGCTTGTTACAATAATAATACAGTAACAACTAAGACGAGAGGATGTTTTTAATAGTTACTTAATGACACTCGTCGACAGAGAGTGCAGTTTATTTAACGCAAGACGTCTGCTTCACAAGTAACTGTCCTTTGAACAAACCACTAATGCTTTGAGCTACTGTTTGATATTCTCTGAATAATAACGAGGGAAGTAAATTGACTACTGTTGTTAAGCTGCTTCAAATTACTTCTTGTCACTTTGTTCACTACAAATTGTATAGATTAAATGAATAATAACATCTACTTATTTTAATTTAGTGATCAAAGTATAGGTTCAAATACAACCGCCTTGGTGGCATAGCGGTCGAGTAGGCTACTGCTGAGCACGTGGTCGCGATTTTGATTCAAAACATTATAATTTGTGTGTTCCACAAATTATTGTCTGATGTTCAATGTGTCCGTTACTGTGTGTCTGTAAAATTTCCCGTGACACACGGCTAGATTTCTAGTGCGATATACAAACCTCCTACCGCACTATTGACTATAGAGTCAAGCACTATGTTGGGGGAATAGTACAAACGTATTGTTAAAGTACATCCGGGTAAGGGTTTTTCATTAGATTCATCACAACCGCTTGGATTGCACAAAGAACTGCACTTTGTTCACTACACACTCACATATTTGCTTTGAACACAGCGAACTACTAACTACAGTAATGCCTAAAATGAATTTAATGATGTCTATGATGTCTATGAAAGATTCAAATTGTACAAAAAAAAACATTTATAATTATGTAGAAATTAGAACACATTAGGGTCGTTATATGTTATTGATTCCCCCTTTCCCGCAAATAACCCCTTCTACTTTCTAACATCAGGAACAAAACTTTTTAAATCCTACACATAAAATAAATAGTCATACTAAATCACCGTATTTTTCAAACTGTGTTTCAAAGATACAAAATTATTCCAATATTATGAATGCAACATTAAGTTAATCTTAATAATCGATTTGAACGAAAACCATCACTCAAACAAGAAACTTTAATAACAGTTTTCCCTTACAAGGGAAAATCCATTAGCCTGTAAACAAAACTGGGGCGGTACATAAAAGTAAGTTTCACATACAAACGGGTTCACTAACTTCTGATATTAGTTTCGATTGGTAACCTTTGCTCCTCACTCCCTGACTGCCTTCATCAACTATTTACGATACACTTTATACTACTTTGTACAACACAGATTCAAAATGGTAGATTTACTCAATCGTTACATTAAATACCAGATGCTAATGGTTTATCAATAAAAAATATCTACCAATTTGTTTTTTTACATAACATAATATTATGTCATCAACACAGCTCTTCGTTTGCAACTTATCTTGTTTCACTTTTAAATTTATTGAAACGATTCATAGAATTTTATTACAATTTCTAACATTATCTTATCAGCATTTCTATTTGATTGTGCTTCTCGCAAATTCGTAATCGTTTATTAATAAGCACCATTTACATTACGATAAGAGTTTACCTTTAGTTCTTTTAATAGCTTCATAATCTGCGCATAATGTTGAATAGATTTAAACAACGAGGTAAGGGCACGAGTGGTCTAACTGGCATATCAGAAGCGAATACTCCGAAGATTCAGGTTTGGCCTACTTTCTAGTCTTTATTTATTCTCCACTCTTATTTAAATAGCTCTTATACAGCTCATGACCTCTTTTACTCCTCTTTACTTTTAAATTTTATAAAATAAAGTCCGTCGAATTGTAAAAGGAATACAAAATTCAGTTCAAAATATATTAATACGTAAAACTATAAGACACAGTTCTTTATTCGAAGTTGTGTCGCTATTTGAAAGAACAAAAAATATAAAACATTTTTTGTAAGCAGATTCTTTACTTTTGTTACTGCGACGACTCTTAACTGTATTATTTACGAGCCTTAAAAATGGTACAATTTTCCTGTGGCGCACTGTATTTCCAAGGCCTTCATTTAATTTTGGGACAGTACGCAAACTCTAAATAAATTGCAACGTCCAAGGATTGTCAAGGTAAAAATAAACAGAGGCGGGTGTTCATTAAAACACCTTCTATATTATTTTACAAGAAACATTTGAAACATTATGTAACTAAAAACGCTTAACGCAGCTAATTTTCACGAAGCATCGACAGTGGCTTTGATAAATGAGAGAGAATGCGGTCTCTTTAAAAGCAACACTTAGGTAGCTCGGGGTGAATGGGGCTGGTTATTGAGAGCGTCGTAAATAGCACGCCACCGCCGCGGCCCTTGTTCATTACCACGGACTTTTGTTCGCTACCGGCCCTGCAAAAACAAATAGTAAGCCTTAAAACTCTACGACTTTGCCAAACTACAATGAACCTTAACGTTATAGTAAAACAACCGTGTTACACAGAGTTTATTATATTGGTAATAGTTGGGCCTTGAATGTAAAACCGAGGATTGGTAATCGTGATAATTGTCGGCTCAGGATAACAGGCCCGCCTCGAGCCCGTCTATTTCTATATATTTGTAATGGAGAGTACGGACCGACTAAATATTATTAACACTGTAATTTTGTTCTCGGTGAACTCGCATCCAATTATGTTTTGGGAATTTTCCGAGATCTTATTTTGGTAAGGTTAATATATACTATTGTAATTATACGTACAATGAATACAGCTAAGCTACTTTATTATTTTAATTTACACATTTATATGCTAATAAAACTTAATTATAAAGATGTAGATATTTCTTTGGAGTTGGTTAACTTGAACTCAATATATTTTGCAGATCATTTACTTAAACGAATTAAGTCCATACATACTTATAATATAATCACGCTTGATTCACACTCGTAGAGCAGAAACTGTGAAACGTCATTTATTTAGATCCTAACAAACCTGTTTTATTTCGTCTGCATTCATATTACCACCCGTCATGTTCTTATACTACAAGCCCTTTGTAAAGAATGTTACAAAGTAAGTAGCCTATTCAATTAAGTTTAGTAACTCTTCTCATCTATCGCAATATGCTTGGCGTACAATAATATATTTTTCCTCTTTTATTTCTGTTCGTAGTAATCTAGATATTCACATTACGCCTACGAAGCTTTTTGGTGAGATAACATCTTATGTACATGTAAAGATTTTAGATATACCTACTAAAAAGCAGGTAGAACATTTTCCGAAGATTTAGTATACTTATATTATTTTACACTGAATAACCTTCTTATAAGGTTTTAAGCAAATGTCACTGAGTGATCAATTTAACTTTATTTTACTTTTAGATAACGTTAGCCGTTCCTTAAATTATAGATTTTCACTTTTGAACTTCCTAATAAGAATAGTTAGATTTAACACAGTTTACAAGACCTCGTCATGTGAAAACATAATGCAGTGCACGATTAGTTCATACTACACGAGTGTCGGAGTGCAACGCTTCACCTAAAGTTTCATTCTTTATTTAAATTAACTTGCACTACGGCCTCACATAGAATAGTACATAAGATTGACTTTATACATTGTTTTCTTTTTACAGCTAAATGGCTTTTTTTTCTTCTAGCAATACCTACTTGAATCATTAAAGTAGGAAAACATGACATTAATTCAAAATGTCAGTCAAGCAGTAAATTGTTAATGCTATGAGATCTAATATGTAATCATAGATTACATGAAATCTTAATCGTCTTTACACTACGCCATCTTGTCGTCTGACTCTAAAGCAAAAAAAGCATTAGCTTGTATTGTCTATGTAATTTCTAGTAACTGAATATTTATAATGAAGAAAAATAATAAAATACGCAGTAAATGATATTTTCTATTATTATTGAAGTCTACAAAATCCAACTCTATGATGCATATCCCTTCAGCTATGTATAACACAGTGGAGCAAACATAGCTCGAGTTCACCCCAACAGTTTCTAATTGTGCAGTCGAATACAGAACTAGCAGTTTTTAGTTTGCAACTAAGTTAGGAACTAAACCACGTATTTGTGCGGCCACGCCAATTGGCTCTAAGTTCTCTCGACGTTCAGTAAGTAATTCATTGTGAAGAGTTCCTTGTTCCAGACCTTAGAGTAGCGCACTAGATACGGTTACTAACTATTTACAAAATTGGAATCTTATAATGTCGTGCTCTACTGAGAGATTACAACTAATTTGCTTTAGATTTTTTTTACGTTATTATGTGTACTGTGAACTACTAAGTATAATGTTTGTCATACAAAGCAGAATATCTTTATACTTCTATGACGTCTGAAGATTCCTAAATTTTGACATCGTTCGAATTAATATATAAAACTTTTATCCTCCATAAAATCATCAATATCCACATCTCAACTAAGATGTCACTAGGGACAATTATTTTCAAAGAAAATGTTTATTATTTTCAACTTTTATAAGTTGTTAAAAACTTACTATCTTGTTTGTTTCGTAGCTAAAATAAAAGCTTTTTAAAACTTACTACGAAACTTTAATTTATTTTCAAATTGTTCTCAACAGTTTTTATATGTATAAACAAAGGTCACAATGTCATACTCATAATAATTGCGTAAATACCTAAGTAAATTATAAAGTGCGAATGAAGTGTGTGACGTCGTGCTTCGTCCTCTCGCCTCTCGCCTCACGGCAGCGGCGCGAGCGCGCCGTGGTGGGGGCTGCCCAGCGGCCGCTATATAAAGAAGTCGCGGGGCGCGGGCCCTTCATTCCGCTTTGTCATTTCGCCTGAGACGCATGTCTTGGCGCTCGCATCGCACTCCCGCATATTTCGAAGTATCGAGTTTCGCGAAGTGTCCGCGTCGCCCCGGTCGCGCTGCCTTCGTGCCCGTTTTACCGAACTGCCGTCGCGACTTCGTGGCGCATCGGTCGAGGCTGTTTCGTCGGACCGCCGCTTGGGCGGTAAGTACACTTTGCACATTTCCGTGTGTTATCATTTAAACGTTTAGCGTCTGTGTTCTTTTAAGAACGCAGACTAACGTTTAAACGGTAAATTTTAAGAAGTGTTTGGCCCCTTCCGGGTAATTGGTGGAAACCTAACGGTGTCAACGAAGCCGATTGAGCCCCAGGTAGCTCGTCCCCGGCCCCTCAGGTCTGGGACTAATACCGAGAGTCCGGACCCCACTGCACTGGGACTCGCCCAGGGGGAAGGAAGGCCCGCGACCAATAGGGCGCCGGTCATTGTTCGTTCCCTTTGTTTCTCCCCGTAAGCGCTCCCTGCTCGCGCAGGGGGACGCACAGGTTGCAGCATGGCCGAACTCGTTACGAGTCTGGTCACTGCGGCAACAAACTCCGGCATTCGTGTGACTGAGGACCGCACTCAGTTTTTACAAGACATGCTACCTCTAATTACAAACATAATTAGGTCAGAAATAGCTAGGGCCTCACCCGAGACACCCACACAATCACCCGCGACACCCGCACTCGTGTCCACACCCGCGCCCGTGACCCTCTCACCCGCGACCGTGGCACCTGCACCCGCGACACCCGCACTCACACTCGCGCGCGCACAAACACCCGCGCCCGTACACACTCCCACGACCGTACACTCCGAGGACGACATGGACTTCGAGTCCATCGTCCCCTCCGCCAAAAGGACCGCTTCGCAGCGCTCCGCCTCCCCCTCTCCCGCGTCCACGCTCGTCGACAGCGACAGCGACGGACTCTTCACAATAGTGAAGAAAAGCAGGAAGGCGCGTCGTAAAGGACGTAAATCCGCCAGGGCCGCCAGCTCTGAGGAGGAGCCCACGACCTCCCCCCCCGCTGGGACTAAGCCCACCCCGCCCCCTGTGATTGCTGCATTTATGCAACTCTCGCAGTCATCTCAGCCCGCGCAGGACACCGTCGCCCCGCCGACACCCGCCCTTGCAGCGCCCTCCACTTCAGGGAAGCCAGCCTCACGCTGTGCCCCCCTCCCGACAAAGGTCAAGCCCCCCCCACCGGTCTTCCTCAGGGACAAGACCAAGTGGGATGCGCTCTCCCGCACCCTCGCGGAGAAGAAAATTAACTTCTCCCGCGCCTCCAACACAGGGGAGGCTATAAAAATTCATGTTCCCACAGTCGACGACTTCCGTCGTCTCACACAATACCTCACGGTCAATCACGTGCCGTACCACACCTACGCCCTCCCTGAGGAGCGTAAAGTGAGGGCCGTGATTCGTGGTATCCCCCACGAAATCTCCAATGAGGCCGTCCTCAACGACCTCGTAAGTCAGGGTTTTCCCGCCGAGGCTGTGCATAAAATGCAGAGCCGCTCCGGCCGTCCCGTTTCGCTCGTCATGGTCATCATGACCAGTGGCGTGCAACATAAGGCGCGAGACATCTTCCGCCTTGAAAAGTCATTAGTCGTGTGCGGACTCTCCGGCCTCAAGGTCGAGGTACCACACCGACGCGGCTCCCCGGGGCAGTGCCACCGCTGCCAATTGTACGGACATGCTTCGGCTAACTGTACGGCTCCCCCTAGGTGTGTGAAGTGCCTAGACCCGCACTTCACAAAGGAGTGCTCCCGCACAAGGGACTCTTCCTCTCCCCCCGCCTGTGTGCTATGTGTCCAAACCGGGCACACAGCTAACTACAAGGGCTGCCCCCGCGCCCCCCAGCGCAAGACCCCCACTAGGAAATCTAGGGCATCTAGGTCCAAACCCGTCCCTCCCCCCGCGACGGAAAGGAACTTTCCGAGCCTCCCGGCAAAGGAAAGCACCCCTGCCGCTGCGGGTACTAGGCCCGCCTTAGCATGGGGCCCGAAGAAGGTGGCACCAGTGCCGCCCAAACCGGCGCTCCTCCCCACTCCCATCCCATCCTCCCAGCCCGGCTTAGGCTCAGGAGCCCCCTCCAACACACTAGGTGCAATCCGTAGTGCACTCAGCGGCATCAGCATCGCGGAGGTGCAAACATTTGCTCGCAAGTACCGCGAGATCACTGACCCACTCGCTCTGGCGCTCTTGCTAGACGAGCACGCAACTCTACTCTACAAGTTAGGTTTCCAATAGGTAGTTAGGTACACACACATACTAACACTAACATGGACACCAATACACACACATCACACGCACATAACACGCCAGCTACACTCGCACTCACCACGGGGCGCATAAAGCCTAAGGGACTGTCGTTGGTTTCTTTCAACGCCCGAAGCCTCAGACCGCAGGTCAACGAGCTCAGAGAGTTCGTCAAGAATCTTGGGGTTGACCTACTCCTTATCCAGGAAACGTGGCTCAAACCCACTTCCCAGAAAGGATTGTCAATTCCCAAGTTCTCCTTACTCAGAAATGATAGAGCCACAGGCCTTAACGGCGGTGGCACAGCTATTTATTTCCGAAGGGAGCTACACTGTTCACCCATGGACACTCCGTCACTCACCAACATGGAGGCAACTATATGTAGGTTGTCTATGATAGGTCACCAAACCCTAGTCATAGCGTCCGTTTATATACCGTCGGGTAACCTCCCCCTGAGAAGTGATTTTGAAGCACTCCTCTCGCTAGGTAATCACGTTATCTTGTTTGGAGATTTCAACTCTAACCACAAAGATTTTAATTGTAGGACCACAAACACAAACGGTCGAGCCTTATTAGAGATTGCGGAAGCATTTGAGCTGGAGGTTATCAGCCCATATGACTGCACGCACTATCCTAGCGCTAACGCTCACGCACCCGACGTCTTAGATTTTGCTATGGCGAAAGGTGTTTATCTACCTTTAAGGTCTGTAGAAACCCTACACGACCTGGGCTCAGACCACCGACCTGTACACATAGTATTAGGCCCGCTCGAACCGTCAGCCCCTCCCACCAAGTCTTTTGTTAACTGGGATAAGGTCACTAGGTCTCTCGCCTCTGCGATTGACGAGCCCGACTCTCCTTTTGCTTTCTCTCCTGACTCGCTGGATAGCGGGGAGAAGATCGACGAAGCAGTAAATTCATTCACACGCTTCGTCACCAAGTCTGTGGAAGATAATACGAAGGTGGTCAACCTGCCTAGGCGGGCACAGCTGCCGGCGGATATCCGAAACACGATAAAGGCTAAGAACGCAGCGCTTAGAAGGGCTGCGCGTTACCCCACTCCCTCTAACCGAGCCGACGCGAACTATCTGCAGAGGCTGGTTAGATCCAAACTCTCAGACCTGAGGAACGCTAAATGGGGCAATCTCATGCAAGACATATCTCCGTCGCACCAAGCGTTTTACAAAGTGGCGAAAGCCCTTCGTAGTGACGTAGTGCAAACAATCCCTCCCTTATCTCGTCCAGATGGCACTATAGCCTTCGAAGACGAGGAAAAAGCCGAATGTTTCGCTGACAGCATCTCTGATCAGTGCTCCCCCTCTAAACAACCATGCGACCCAGCGCATCTCCGGTCAGTAGAGAAAGAACTCCGTAACAGGAACTCTCTCCCTCTCACGGCCCCTCCCATAACGGTTACGACGGACGAACTTGTTTCGCACGTCAAGAAGCTACAGGTTAGAAAGGCCGCGGGTGCCGATGGCATTTCTAACAAGACGCTCAAGCACTTTCCCATCCAAGTGCTAACCGTTCTCACAATCATCTTCAACGCTTGTTACGATCTATGTCACTTTCCCACTGCGTGGAAAGAGGCTATCGTAATAGGCATACCAAAGCCTGGTAAACCCCTCAACGTCCCTAGTAGCCACAGACCAATTAGCCTACTCAAGGCAATGGGCAAGCTATTCGAGCGAACGATGCAATCTCGTTTGAGAGATCATCTGTTCGACAGCGGCATAGCTATCCCCCATCAATTCGGCTTCCGACCCGCCCACTCATGTACTCAACAGGTACACCGTATAGTGGAATACGCACTAGACGGATTCTACCCCAAAAGGAGGAAGATAGTGGCAGTCTTTTTTGATGTCGCCAAGGCCTTTGACAAGGTCTGGCACGACGGGCTGGTATACAAGTTATACTTGTTAGGCCTGCCCGATCGGATGGTTCGATTAATTACCTCCTTCCTTAGCGGTAGGACCTTTCGTTTCAGGCACGAAGGTACCCTATCGACATCTCGGTCTATCACGGCCGGCGTACCTCAGGGCTCCCCCCTGTCCCCCCTCTTATACATATCATACACAAATGATATACCAGTACCTTCGCTCAGAAGCGGGGTACAGATGTCGTTATTCGCAGACGACACCGCCTTGTACTGTAATAGTGTTACTATTGCAGCGGCGGTGCGTAAGCTTCAACCATCTATCAACAGATTGGGCGCGTGGTTTCGCAAGTGGCGCATAGATGTGAATGCAGACAAGAGCGCTGCGGTTCGCTTCGATGTAAAACGGCGGAATTCACTATTACGTAGGCCCGACGACCCCCCGCGACTGCTAGGTTCACGTATACCCTGGCGGCGCGAAGTCAAGTATCTTGGAGTCACACTGGACGAAACCCTCTCGTTCAGGCCGCACATACGGCGAGTGACCAGGAACGCACGCTCATATCTCGGCCGGCTACACCACATGGTTGGCAGGCACAGTAGAATGTCACTACGAAACAAGCGAACTATCTTCAAGGTTTGCATACGCCCAGTACTCACATACGCATCACCTGTATTCGCACACGCGAGCCCAATCCTTATGGAGAAGCTCCAGACAGTACAAAACATATTCATACGCCGGGCGGCCGACGCACCGTGGTATGTTCGCAACGCGGACCTGCACCGGGACATCGGAATGCCCACTATACAGACATTCATAAAACAGGCCTCTGATAGATTCTTCAAATCTGCAGAGGAGCACACAAATCACCTCATAAGGGAGGCGGTGGCCTACACCCCCGTTCTCCCTAACCCCACCACTCCTCACGTCATACGAAGGCCTCGTAATGTCCTACTGGACTCACCGGACACACTGTCCTCCGATCTGGATAGGCTTGTCAAAGCTCAGATCCCTTAGGTCCCCCCTAAGCTCTCTGTTAGTTTATACATGACCTGAACGCAGTGCGCGCTCAATCATGACTCTCTAAGTAGGATTCTCTTAGGGAAAATCAAGTGGGCGTCCCTTCAATGGGGCGACGCTTATCTAAGAAACGCTTCCCCGGACCCCAGTCTGGGGGGGACGTTCCGATTCGCTTAGCAGCCCATAGGGCAACAGAGCAGTAGGTCTGGTGGTTTTTAGCCGGTAAGAGTCTCGGCATAACCCGCAGGGACATAGGGCCTCCCTCGGTGTACTCATGAGAGTTTTCCACCCCCTCCCAAGTATAGACCGGAGGTAGTCTGGGCGAGTTCTGCCCAGGCGGCGTCATTCGTGGCGTTAAAAAAAAAAAAAAAAAAAAACGCGGGCCCTTCCGTGCCTTCCGCACGTCCTGTTAGTCAGTGACGGTCCAGGCCGAGGTCCGTACCCCAAAGGGGGTGCCCCTGTGGCACGTCACTTAAATGTCTTTGGTTGAGGGCCATCCGCCCCACCACAGCCCGCGTAAAGTAGTAATGGTCGTCAGAGACCGACTACTCGTCCACACAAAAAAAAAAAAAAAAAAAAAAGCGGGCCCTTCCCTTTTTGTTCCGGCTTACTGAAGATAAGTGTCTGCCTTTCTATAGGGCAGCCTTCGAACCTCGTGCTTTCAAATCCCCTAAAAATCCTTCTGATTAGACCGGCTTGCTTATTTTATCTATTATTGTTAACGTAGTGATTTCTAAATTATAAAACTAGTAATATTGTATAGACTCAATTATTTACGGAATAATACTATATTGTCGTACTTGAGTTGTTTGCATTTATCTCCCTATACTACGTCACAAGTGTTAAGAAAGAATATTTTGAATGTTAAGGTTATCTGTCACATAAATGCTATTATACAACCATCGACCTTCTTCAGTCAAACGATCTCGTCACGATTTCGTCCCACACTACAATGTTCAAGTATTCCTATTCTTGCTAAACCATTAATGGAGAAACATTCTTCTTCATATTATTCGTTCGACTCCTTTTTACTGCTTTGTCAATATAAAAAATATAGCAAGTAGAATTTTTGTTTGTTCTTTGATACGAGCTGTGTTAGAAGTATTTCGTTTCAAGAGCATTTATTTCAATGAAGTTTATCCAATTCTAAAATGGAAAGGTCAAGGTCGGCAACTCGTTCTCCCGGCTCATCGCTCGTCGCCGTCTGTACAATTTAGGGTGAATTAGACAACTGTCCAACTATATACACATACCAATGTCACAATGATAGGTCCCCCTATATATTACTACTAATACTTACATGTACTAACACAATTCTAGCTAAATCCATGACCTTGTTGATTTTATGAGTTTTGCATTTTACTGCATATTGAGAGTGAAGTAAAGCAATCGGTTTTTATCGTCACCATCATAATGTTTCATTGAATTAAATACTAAATTAGATTTTTTTAGTAAAAAATACTGTATTTTTAATACAACTGTTATGTTGTGTCCCTAGTTAAGTATTCCGAGAAATGAAGTTTTTATTTCCTGAAGCGAATAATTTTGTTACTGTCCGCATTCTAAAAGAACCTTTAGTAAAACTATTTTAAGTCCTAACTGACATTCTCGAAATCTCATCCGGACACAGATTTACGGTTAATCTCCTAAGTGGAACGAAAAATATAAGAACTAAAAATAAACAAGACTACAGCAAAAGTATTTTGTGGAACAATGGCTAACAATAGTTGTGTTCGAAGTGCGACAAGTCTTGTTTTGTCAATCTCATTGATTACATCCTTCTGTGGACTCAAGCTGTTTGAGCGAGGAAGTCTTGTGATAGTATCTGTCACTTCTAAATCTAGGAGCGGGAGTCTCTGGATGGTTTAGGTATTGGTTTTGCGATAAGTGATCTAGAGTTACTTCCAAGTACGTTTGTTTTATACGGTTCATATAATAAGGTTATTAACATTTTACGTTATAACTATGAATTCCTTGCTGCAATGGACCTTCTTCCGTAAATTGAGGACAATAATATTCATTAAAGCATTCTAGTCACGGTGGAAGACGTCTTAGTCTATTAATACTACGCTAGAACCTGGTATATGGTTTATGTTTTTGTCTCCAATCATTTCAGTGAACTTCTCCTAAGTCGACATTTACGACACTTATAGCTGAGATAGTGACACAATGTATACTGTTTACTTCGCCACACCGATTTCTTTCTTTTCAACCCATACAATGAACAAGGCACATTCATAATCTGTCTTATAAGCAAATGATGAATCGAATTTGAACTTGGATCACATTAACTGATTGGATGTGCCAAAGTTAATAGAACGTCCACAATTAGGTGCGGCGAACCACAGCGAGCTAGTGAGGTACTACAGTACCGTGTGCAGGTACGAGTGGGATCAATGAGCTATATGTTTGTGGAGTCTTGGTAAGTGGGGAATGTGGAGCCTCGATTTACTCGATAGCCTCACTAATCAAGTTTGACCTGCATTTGTTGTGGCCGGTATTTAGTATGTTAAGTTTAAATGCTATTGATGTATTTATTACTTTATAAAAAACTTTACATTACTCATTTAGTTACTTGCTCTTATTTTATACTTCAACTTTTAACTGCCTTAACTGGAATCGCATGCAGAACAATTTTTTTGCGTTAACGATATTTCTTTTTCAATTTTATTTGTATGTACTAATGTAAAAGCTCATGATTTTCATTCGAACTTTTTAAGAAAGCAAAATAGCATTATTTATATCAATTTCAAAGCTCACGTCCTAGTCCTAGACCCTTCCGCATTATATTTCTATTACAGATCGTATTTGAAAGACATTGACACGTATCTGCGGTCACCGGTACCTACTGTACCCACCATCTGTTCGATCTCATTTACATCTACAAATAGAATAACTTCACATTGTCTTATCATAAAGAACGAGTATGTTGCGAACCTTTTTCTATAGCACTATCAGATAAGGAATTGTAAATTCAGTAGATCTCTTTATTATCGTTAAGGGGGATGTTGCGACAGTACAGTTTGTAAGTGTGAGCGATAGGACGCATAGGAAAAGGTTTTATAGCCACTTACACAATCTTTAGCAACTAGCGTCACGTTTGGGAACCCTTAACAGGAACATTTTTTTAATATATCTTGTAGAAGATAGTTTAAAGTTCCGGCTGTGAGGTTTTGTATTATGTTTCAGGATAGGACAAGTTAATGTTATGACTTTATAGCACTCGTCACATCATAGAACGGTATTGTTATGACTTAACGTAACGTAGCCGAATAGATACTTTTATGTCTGTCGTTGCCTGCGTCAAACTTACTGACTTACAAAAAAAAAAAAAAATTTTGAAGAATAATTAATTTTATTTTAAAGCACAGTCAATCCTCGTCTCGACTTGACTTTGTTAGTTTAACAGATTAAGTAGATTGAGAGGTTAATAGATCAAGTTTCTTTTAATTATGCTACAGGTGGTACCACCAATTTCAGTTGAAAATAACAAATCTGCAAACAGAACTACACATAAAATGAACTAGTTTAGTATTACAAATCAGATTTAGGCGTACAAATAGTCATATTCCGTGGCGATGTCAAGAATATAAAATAATCCATGCAGTACTCCCGCGGGACTAAGTTAGGTACTCAAATGTAGCCGAGATACCCACGTCACCAGAATGTAATTATACTTATACAGCTGCTGTCCGGTATCAACCCACGAATATATACGAGAGAACTTTATTAGATATCGGCTCTCTGGGGGGACACACAAACTAACATTATTTTGTGATAACATACAAAGTATACAGTATTCTTTATCATATTATTCATTTAACAAAATGTTGATAGAATTCGATTATCATTGAATGACGGAACATAAAATATTATACAAACTTAATTACTATTTATTATGTGTATTAGATGGAAAAGTAACAATCGGTTTTTAGTTGGTAGACTGGCTATACAAAGTATAATATATTTACCATTGTAATATTATTTCTTGATATAAGGCAGAAGATAGTGCTTATACAAGTATTGTAATAACGGCTAAGTAAATAAGTAATTTGTATATTCCTTACTCACACGGATAGGCAGGAGAGTAATAGTATGTAATGGTATCAACTTCAAACAAATACCTACAGCATAAAAAGTATTATTTACATGCTCAAAATCAAAGCAGATAACGTCTATATTAACTAAAGTGAACAAGGTTTTCAATTTCACTACAAAACACAATCGTTCTTAATATAGGTTTAAGTGGATATTATCCTGCCATTACGTTGTAGTGTCTGTTACTAACTGTTAGGTAGCCGCTTCATTAAACTGTTCTCAACTACTGCTGAAAGTGCGTGATATTACTGATAATGGCAATCAGCATTACAATACGATCGAATTTGAACTTTGTTGTAAAGAAATAAGGGATGATTTCGTACATTGTCTCGTGTTTTCTTTATTTATTAGAACTCTAGCATTAGTAAGTTTTAATGATCTTTGTCACGCTACGTAATGTCGTGATGGTACTCGTGCTTATTATGATCGTGTTGAAACACTAACAGTTTAGTTTTGTTTTATTTTTAATAATCCCGCACTAGGGATAGTTTTTTGTGACGCGGGAACTTTTTAACTTATAAGGTTTTTTCTAAGTAATCTATGTGATGACTGACTTACAAATTCAATATCTATTTACTTGTCCCACCGGTGTGTACAAATGTACAAGTCCCTTATCAAATAGAGATTCAATATTATAGTCATACATGACAATATATTTGCTGCAGCACCCGTTCATTGTATATTCAAAGAATTGACTCCAAACAATACCTTTATACTGTCAGTCAAACATCAACCACTGTTAAGCTGTGTTGTACGAAATAAAAGAATAAATAAAACAATTAGTTTGTGAGCCGCAGCTTAACGTATAAATGACGTTGATTTATTTGAATTATGCAATTCATACACAACGCATTGAGTATATAAAAAAAAAATATTTTATATCCTAAAAATAAATTACACCGTCTCACTTATAAACTAGTTTTTTACTAGCGCCTAGTTAGTTCTTTGAATCTAGCATTTTTATCTTTAGTACTTTAATTATATTCTTGCAGACCTCAAAGCATCAAGCATTGTTGCCTAGTCTTTGATAATTACTTTTCTTTTAAACTACTTTGACATAATGAAGTCTCATTAAGTCGATATTTTATTCAAAAATAACAAGAAAATTATGTTTAAATTAAGTGTTATGACAAGAGTTAGAGGTTATGATATTGCTTTAAGATCAACATTCAGATATTATATATTGGATTATCCCTCGACACAGTTTATTAGTGGGCAGTGAACTAACATTGAGTTTGTTATTAATAGTGTTTAATCAATTAGAACTGAGATCAGCAAGTAATAGATGTAAACAGGGCCGTTGTTTACCTTAGTTATTTAGACTCAATGAATAATGTAATGATCCTAGACATGTTGACACCGTTTTGTACTGATTTCAATGTAAAGTAAATATTTGTTGTTTAACAGACATTAAAGTGACACGTAAGGTTTGAAAATATAAAAATAAAATATCTATTAAAAACTTAACTAAATAAGTTATTAATTATTGGACAGACTATTTGTAAAAACATGTGTGTTATTTACCTGCGCCGTAATCAACCAATTTTTACTTTAGTATTTTAGTTTATGAGACTGTGAGATTAGTTTATATATCTGTAAGCTATTTATATGTGTGATTAATAAATCTTCTCTATCGATGGTTCCGTAATCTAAGCTTAGTATTTTAATTCGTGTTAATTATGTATGTTCCGGTTATTTGAACCCAAACATCTTCAGTCTGCTGCGCGTAAAAGTGGTGATCTAAATCATTCAGTGAGGAATGTTCTAATGTATTACAGTAAGTATTCTATTTTATAGCTGACAGATTCTATCATTCTGAAAATAATGTGTTCGATTTCAGATTAGAAACTTTGAAGACAATATTAATAGAGATGTCAACAATCACAATATTGTGTGTGTTTGGTGTTATTATTATTATGAGCCCGGGATAAATTCAGTGCCTCTTAAATGTACAGAGGAATTCACATGACACTTCACGTGTTTATCGTATTGTAAGCCCCACGTAGTATAGTCTTTGAGATTTGAGACGCAAAGACTTGTACACTAGACTTGGGAAAATAAACTCATACTTAATTACTGTAGTAATTTATTTGCATTTTTAAGTAATATTTTCATTTACAAAAGAAGATGGTAAAATTCGCATCCATAATACGTAAGAATGATAATCTCGTAGTCGCTGCAGATAAAAATAAAACTGTCCTCTCTAAAGTTTACGTATCCAATACAAATAACATATTGATATAAAGAAGCAGGCACGTGCCGTATTCAATAACACGCTGAAGAATGTGGCGAGCAGTGACCGCAGTCGAGCTTATAAATTAGTGTTGATGTGTTTACGAGATGTGGGCAAGAGTTAAACTGTATCGATGAATGATATTAAACGTGTTCTTGTTAATACCTACTCATGTTTCTTTCCTCTGCGGTTATAATGTTGTAGTCGTCAATGTTACTTGATCTCAATGGCAACCAGTAGTGTGATATCTGAGGCAATCAGAGATGTCTTTATTAAATTTCTAATTTAAAACTGACTCCAACCAAAGTACTGTTACCGGTTTTACATTCTTCTTTTTGAAGTCGGCTAAAAGATAAGAGTAAAATATTCACTGGTTGAGATTAGGTACAATAGGATTTGATAAATTGTGTATCAATTAAAATGAGACTTTACTTAATATAAATGATTTCTGTAATCCTATTACACAGCTACCGGTAACTTTAATTTAATTATAAAGACGAAGAGTTTGTTTGTTTTCATTCATATCAGCCTATAGACGCCCACTGCTGGACAAAGACCTCCTCCAAAAGTTTCCACCCTGCGCGCTCCTGTTAATTTTTTTCCTGTTTGTTTGTTTAATTAAACATAATAATCTCAATAGTTACCGATCAGAATTTAATTATTCATTTTGTTTATTATTAAGATAGTTTTATTTATAAGAGCGTAGCAGCAATGAAACGTGTAATGCTAAACGTGTAAACTAATGCTTAAGCTTAACTTAAGGTAAAACGACTGATACAACTTGCAAATGTAGCTGTAAAATTTGAGAGTATATTTGGACATTGTTGTATTTCTGTTACAACACTTACAAAGTTGTGTGTTTCTATATCACATCGACTATCCTAACCAATACCCGTCACTTACCAACAAGTTATTCCAGATTTATTTATTTTATATAATATAGTATTTTACTATAAAATATATAATCCTAAAGTTAATTATGTTTTAATAACAGCTATTTCAGTTCAAATCTAAATAATAATCTCGAACGTTTACTTATTCTGTTTCAAGTTAATTCGTTGTAAGTTCGTGTAGCGGATACTGTTCGGGCTGTAATAACCCTCTACCCTACTTCGAAGGCTAACACAGTTAATGTAGCTACATATTGCTAATACAGTGAATGTAGCTACACGTTGCTGCTCAAGTTTATCAAAAACTACTCTGCGGCAGGAAGCGAGCACGCAAGCCTTCGGGTGAACGTCGGAACGGAATTACTTTTAGGTTTGAGTTGTACAAAACTTAGAATTGTTACCTGCTGTACTAAAAAGTTTTAAAATTTGTTATGAATTCTTGACATTTACATTAACAATACTCAACGTTGTTGATCACTAACCCCCTTACTCATAAACGCCTCTTAAATTTTAGTCAATTGATTAGCTTAAACTCTAACGATTTTACTTAGAAAAATCTCGCTAAACATTGATGAAATTAAGAGGAGTTTATGAGTATGAGGGTAATTATTTAAAATCGTAAATTGTTCTAAATTTCTCACACTCGAATGATTATTAACTAAGAAATATTTTAAAAATAGAATATGTTGTGGTGAGTGACTAACCTGGGATGTCTAGAATTATTAAACCCTTAAAAGAAGCTTAATGTATTTTATCGCAAAAGCAACAACCGGGTTCTTACGTGTCTTTTGAAGCATAGGTAACAGCCGCGTTAATCATTGCTGAGGCTCTGCACTAGGTCAATTTAAGAACTTTATCACAGGGCTGCAGGGCAGGTTATAAAATGTGCTTTTGCCGAAATTCTATGGTGTCGTTCATGAAAAATCAGCAAAAATTATAATAAAATATGCATATTTTTTGTTTTACTGTGTACTAGACCTTACAGTGCGCGATAACGCACGTACAGTGTCGGGTACAGGGCAGTAGTCGCCGGCGGCCATCGCGCGCTAATCTGCGGGACCACACATCGAGCTCGATCACTCCCCCGGCCTCGATACGTTACATAAACTACTGTCAAACGCACTGCACTTTTATTTTGTTGACCGAACGTTCCTCTATCGTCGTTCCTCATGTGAGTCGTGTCACTAAATCAGATTGACATGTTCCTTTACCAAGCTGACGGGTACAAATTGTATCTATTTTCTTTTATTTTTTTAATATTTTTTTCAAAGGAAAATATCTGGAAAACTTTGGTTGCTATGCCTTTTTTCATTGGTATTTAAAACGTTTTATCCAAACAGTACATTTACAGATAAAAGGAGAATGTTTTTTTTACTAGGAGCTTTGGGCTAAAATAAAAATTGCTACCCCCACTTTTGTGACCATTGTACATTGACTTATACCATTAAGCTTATTACATGTTTAAAGAATCAACAAAATTCGCCCCACAGAAATCTAATATCAGCTATTCAAAAAATTAAAAGCCCTGTGGCACTCCAAGCAGTTATCTACTAAAAAGTCAGTCTGTCCCCAGGTCACCAACTAGGTTCATTACAAAGATTGATACGTAAGCAACATTTTCTTCTATGGAATCTACAAAATTCGCCCCACAGAAATCTAGATATCAGCTGTTCATAAAATTAATAGCCCTGTGGCACTCCAAGCAGTTATCTACTTAAAAGTTGGTCTGTCCCCAGATCACCAACTAGGTTCATTACAAAGATTGATACGTAAGCAACATTTTCTTCTATGGAATCTACAAAATTCGCCCCACCGAAATCTAGATATCAGCTGTTCAAAAAATTAAAAGCCCTGTGGCTCTCCAAGCAGTTATCTACTAAAAAGTCAGTCTATCCCCAGGTCACCAACTAGGTTCATCACAATGATTGATACGTAAACAACATTTTCTTCTAAGGAATCAACAAAATTCGCCCCACAGAAATCTAGATATAAGCTGTTCAAAAAATAAAAGCCTTGTGGCACCTCTTAACAGCCAGTTATTACAACTGGCTGTTAAGAGGTAGGGTACAATCTAGGCATGATACTATCCATGGATGGTGCTGGATGGTTAATGCTATACTGTATCGTGCACATGCCAAGAACCATACAATAGATATAACATGAGCATAATATGTTCCCAACGTACGTCTGCCACTCTTCCAGGAGCAGTAATAATGACATATGGCTTCTAACCCAATATTGTCTGCATTGATGAGTATATATATATATATATATATATATATATAATATATATATATATATTATATATGTGTGTAATTAGTTCGACTACGGGTATGCCTAGATAGAGCCCGCCTGTAATGGCGGGGATCGCCGGAGGGGGACTGGACGCAAAGGCTCTGCCTGTTTCCCAGGCCCCCTCCAAGTAGGCGATGAAGGAGTGCCGCTGGGGACTTTTAGTGGGTACACTGGGGGATTGCCTAACCCCCTGGGAGCCCCACATACCCCTTCCTTCCCCCCAACGGAAGGGGATGCGTAGGCATTTTACCCCAGCGAAACAAAAAAAAAACGGGTATGCCTAGATTGTACCCTACCTCTTCACAACCAGTTATTACCGTTAGAAAATGTTGCTTATGTATCAATCTTTGTAATGAACCTAGTTGGTGACCTGGGGACAGACTGACTTTTAAGTAGATAACTGCTTGGAGTGCCACAGGGCTTTTATTTTTTAAACAGCTGATATCTAGATTTTTGTGGGGCGAATTTTGTTGATTCCTTAGAAGAAAATGTTGTTTACGTATCAATCTTTGTAATAGACCTAGTTGGTGACCTGGGGACAGACTGGCTTTCTAGTAAATAACTTTTGCATGGAGTACCACAGGGCTTTTAGTTTTTTGAACAGCTGATATCTAGATTTCTGTGGGACGAATTTTGTTGGTTCCATAGAAGAAAATGTTGTTAACGTATCAATCTTTGTAATAGACCTAGTTGGTGACCTGGGGACAGACTGGCTTTTTAGTTAATAACTTTTGCAAGGAGTACCACAGGGCTTTTAGATTTTGAACAGCTGATATCTAGATTTTTGTGGGACGAATTTTGTTGATTCCATAGAAGAAAATATTGTTTACGTATCAATCTTTGTAATGAACCTAGTTGGTGACCTGGGGACAGACTGACTTTTTAGTAGATAACTGCTTGGAGTGCCAGAGGGCTTTTATTTTTTGAACAGCTGATATCTAGATTTCTGTGGGGCGAATTTTGTTGATTCCTTAGAAGAAAATGTTGCTTATGTATCAATCTTTGTAATGAACCTAGTTGGTGACCTGGGGACAGACTGACTTTTTAGTAGATAACTGATTGGAGTGCCACAGGGCTTTTAATTTTTTGAACAGCTGATATCTAGATTTCTGTGGGACGAATTTTGTTGATTCTATAGAAGAAAATGTTGTTTACGTATCAATCTTTGTAATGAACCTAGTTGGTGACCTGGGGACAGACTGACTTTTTAGTAGATAACTGCTTGGAGTGCCAGAGGGCTTTTATTTTTTGAACAGCTGATATCTAGATTTCTGTGGGGCGAATTTTGTTGATTCCTTAGAAGAAAATGTTGCTTATGTATCAACCTTTGTAATGAACCTAGTTGGTGACCTGGGGACAGACTGACTTTTTAGTAGATAACTGATTGGAGTGCCACAGGGCTTTTAATTTTTTGACCAGCTGATATCTAGATTTCTGTGGGACGAATTTTGTTGATTCTATAGAAGAAAATGTTGTTTACGTATCAATCTTTGTAATGAACCTAGTTGGTGACCTGGGGACAGACTGGCTTTTTAGTGATAACTGCTTGGAGTGCCTCAGGGCTTTTTATTTTTTTAACAGCTGATACCTAGATTTCTGTGGGACGAATTTTGTTGATTCCTTAGAAGAAAATGTTGCTTATGTATCAATCTTTGTAATGAACCTAGTTGGTGACCTGGGGACAGACTGACTTTTTAGTAGATAACTGATTGGAGTGCCACAGGGCTTTTAATTTTTTGAACAGCTGATATCTAGATTTCTGTGGGGCGAATTTTGTTGATTCTTTAAACATGTAATAAGCTCAATGGTATAAGTCAATGTACAATGGTTACAAACGTGGGGGCAGCAATTTTTATTTTAGCCCAAAGCTCCTAGTAAAAAAAACATTCTCCTTTAAATAAATACAACAGTCAAGCAGCACCGACCGACAGTTAGACACCAAACGTTATATCATGGACAGTTAAAAACATCAACATTTTTTGATAAAGCGGCCCATAAAGCCTCCCTTTCGCCTATGTCTTTGAAAGTTAAACTTCTTAAGTATTTATTATAATGGTTTTTATGCCTAACACCTGTGAAAAGCTTAAACTTATTTGACATCACTTTGCGGACTCCAATAACATTAACTTATTGTTTGTAAGTTTTAGACATAATAACACAGTCGTAATGTCCTCCCTAAACTTATTTAATAGTTTAACTTACTTCTTTATAATAAGAAAAAGTAAAGTTACAACTTTTCACCAAATGTTTTGACAGTCAATAAAAAGTTTTATTTAGTTTCGGTTAAAGACACATAACAAACGGAAAAGCTTACTCAGGACCTTTTCTATTTATGTATAGAATTATGTCTTTTATTCAAATAAATTTGTAACGAAGAAGAGTTTAACATGGTCTAAACTCTAAACTGACCTTTGTACTACGAGTAGCTTAAAGCATAAGGTTAAAAAAAACAAAAAGCGTACTAATTCAGCTATACCTCAGTAAACTACAACCTTTTTCTATTATTAGGCACCTATATTAAACAATTTTGTACGAGTAATCTAGGTTAAAACATGTTACAAATTGTAGTTTTACCGTGTAGAGGACGGTCCAGAAGGGTTGCGTGTGTAAGCTCACGCGATCTGTCGAACGCCGCCAGAGTTCCGCGCTCCGCTGTTTCTAACTAACTACGGCTTTGCTTTAAAAGGGTATATTAAATATAGAGGTGCTATTTTATTTCATTTTGTACAAACTAAAAACTGTAGTTCTGAAATGTAAAGTAACGCGACTGTTTAGTCGCGTGGCATATACTAAGTGCAATGACAGAAAAATGAAGAAGAAGAGTTTTTAAATAAGTTTCCTACTTTAAACGATTCATATTCGTACTTAGTATTTTAAAAATTATTTAAGTAGGTTCCTTATTTTTTTCGTTGATACAGACATTACCAATTTGTTACTGATTTTTAGTGTATAATCCTACAATGATGTCATCTCTATTGCAAATAAGTTATACAGTCATAAGTTCCTGTAACAATGTTGTACTTTACAACGCTCAGAGAGAGAGTTTCAAGAGGAAATGAACGGCGCAGATGGAAAAGAGATTTCGTTGTTACAATGTTAGTTAAAGCTTTATGGAGGGCTCTCATCATATGTGCTGTTTGTGTAATAAAGACAAAGGGAATAGTTCGTTCAGTTACTATTTAACTTAATATTTATTTCGTTTTTATCATAAATTGAATAAAGGTAAATTGTATCATAATGTACAACTCTTAGATAACTGAGAGAAACTTAGCTACTCATTGGACAGACAAATAGGATTTTGGTCAATTTTTCTCTTTTTCTACCTAATAACAATATCTTCGCAGAATCTTCATCGGACTGCTTTTTCGAGATTCACGGAACGTAATCCGAAAATGTCACTGCGTATCCTTTATCAGACGGATAAAGCAGTTGAAACCAAAGTATTCCTTTTAGATATGGAAAAAAAACTGTATACCTAGTGTTTGTAAGTGAACGTTACCCGCTATTAACGAAGGCCTGTCCCTGAATTAAGTGATAATAAATGAGTTGTGTAGTATATAAGAAAACGGTTAGCTATTAGCCTGCAATTAACCACAAGTGCGGTTGACCGCTGCTATAATGGTTAAATACACATAAACAGTACTGCGTATTAATTACTGAAATAGATTATCCAATATCATTGTATTGAATATCTTATTGCGTTAATTAAGCACAATTACACAAAACTGAAGTAGTTAATATTATTACGAAGTACGACTGACGTGGATGATTCACAAGTTCAATTCCACGCAAGACAATTGTTAATGCGATTCACAAATCATTTTCCGGAGTTTGGATGTTTAATTTTGTCCATTTATCTTATTATAACTATACGGGTATTAACACCATTAATTGTGGTAAATATTGAAATTATCTACCTTTGAGGCACTCGACGTTTCGGCCAGGTTGCACCAGCCATAGTCACGAGATGACTGATGCGATGTCACGACTCCGGTTTGTCCGGTTGTCCATTTAATTGGTGTTTGTTAAATCCCCTAAACACAGGGCGGAAGTTTGTCTCTAGAAGTATGTCTGAAGAATAAGTGAGCACTTGAAGTAGATGCAGTAAAGTGTGAACACAAACACAGTTCAGGAACACATTGTGTAAGGTCCAGTCATGAGCACAATGCTCTTCGATTATTTCGTTCAGCAACTGTTTGCTTAACAAATACAATGTGCTCCAACTTGATGCAGCGCTGAATCAAGGAACTTGTTCAAGTTATTGGAAGCTCTTACGTCGATTAATTGTTGCTTCTTGTGTGGGGTTTACTCTTGTATGCCTGTGTATACCTGTTCATCATCATTGTTTCATAGTTGACTGTAATGTAGGATATGTTTTGTATACTTACCTTATTTACATACTGGTAGGAAAAGTAAAATATTATGTAACTCCTTATCTGAGGTATTCAGTTTTATTCTCAGTAAGTGCGATTTGAATTAAATACTTCACAGTGTTAGGTAGTTTTCTCTAAAGGGATATTATTACGAATACTATATCAAATTATGTAATAAGACATTTTTTGATATAGTATTTGTAATAATATACCTAAATGTCATTGTGTAACAGTACAGAGTGCGCAGTTTAGTTCCTCTTCCACTTCCACATTACAGTTCTGACCACACCACACACTGTAGGGTAAGCAGTTAATTGACATATTGTCACGACATATTCTACATACATATCGACATATTCTAACGACGTAACTGTGTAAATAACCACATTTAGAAGAAAACATGTTCATAAATAATGTTTGATCTTATTAGTTTTAGAGGTCAACTTGTCGATTACTCGATTAAAAACAACAAAAAATATTTGTTATTCTTCACTAGAAACATATTTAATTAAACAATAAAAATGCTATGAACAGACTCTCAATCAGTTAAGAACACTGCTGACTCGATACAACGAACGTAATTACGTAAACCTCAACTCTCAGGAACACTGTTAAGAGTAAAGTGCACCTACATCGATCATTAAAAAAACTACAAGAATTGAGAGCGAAGTTTTCCTTCTTCAGTCCGGGGAGAAACTTGAAGCAAAAATAACAACAACTCCTCTGACAAGTTTGAAACAAGCACTATACGAAGATACAAATAAATGAAACAATCTTAAACTTACTTAAAGGCAAATGTTTCTCATGATTCTGCACCTGTGTAGTGGAAATATTTACATAACTGCAAAAAACAGACATTATTCCGCTTAGGATTTAGATTTAATTTAATTATTTGATTTTAGGTAATGAAGGCAAGTATAGACATGCATTTCTACTAATATGGAAAAGAACACCCAGGCTCCGGGCAAAATAAATGTTGTTTTCAGTCATGCTTATTACCCGATTTTTATTATAATAATATTATCTTATTACTATAAAATATACCAGTAACACATCGGTGACGTTGTCGCAAATGAGATTCGATTGAGTCTGGCTCTGACAACTTATCGATGTGACCTAATTTTTTCCGGTAATACTGGAAATATGTTTCACTTCATAATTAATTCTTTTGATATTTAAAGAAAAGAAAACAACATGTATTTTACAATAAGAAATTAATGACATCACCTAGTTATAAAACACAAGAGTAGGTGCTGCCCAAATCAACAATTTTTATACTAAACTGGTTTGTTTAGAAAAATACAATTTTCTTTTATTTTACAAGAGCATGCAGTTCCCGCTGTCCTAAACAATCGCTCGTATTTAGGTAAGTACGTGGAATCGCGGTCACGCTCGATATTCTAAGGAGAGTCACCTGACAACAATACCTACCCCCTCCCCCGCGTGGTGGGTGGCACCCCCCGCCTCCCCGGTGTGAGTACTCGAGGTGCATCTCTGTTGACACATTGACGGATCACCTCGCCAGCCAGCTAGCTGATATAATGAAGATGTGACCTACGTCGTTATCATGATTTGTTGTTAAATGACTGATAGCTCTTGAAAGACATATTGAGCTAAATTTAGACGCAAACATAAACAATTAAGGAGTATTTTAGACAAATTATTACCTTTTGAATAATAATAATAACAAACGTATATTGGATTTACAATGAAAGTCATGTACGAAAATAATGCTTTAAATTTTATGGAGATTACCATTAATAAAACTTCTAACAATCAATAAAACTCGACTGAAATCTTCATATATTTCTATTTAAGTCGGCAGTATTGAAATACATCTCTACCAAGAAATATACAACTTTTTTATTAAATTTGGTATAAAAAAGTATATTCTTAGGCAATGCAAGTTAAAGTATTTCTTTGGCTTCATAGTTATTATAAAATAAACGATAAGCAATAAATAAATATAACTACATTATGTTCATTTTGTAATATTGTATAATACCTTTACTTGTGTGTTCTCTAGTAAAAACTTATAATCTGAGAATAGTTCCTGTACGTATACAATACGAATTTATTAGTTTCCCAAGAGAATTTAGAAAATCCTTTCAAAAGCTCCTAAGAAAGGTTTAAGCCTACCCTCTGTAAGGAAACCACCAAATTTCAAGTTTGTTATCTTTGTAGATAAGAATATATCGTGATTAGTTGCTTCTCAGTCCCTTGATACTCAATATAAGTGGCTAACTTTGATAAACGAAAAAAATTGTAAGATAAGAATAGAAGGGGAATTATGCCTTCAATTTAGCTGACTGTTTCATACTTAGATTTTAAGGTTTAGATAATCATATCTTAGCCACTCGTCTGGCAAGACAAAATGGCGGAAAATTGCACATCTGGCATCATACCTTGCAAAAAAATAGCTCTTCCGAGAGATAAGTTACGAGAACGGGGCGGAGAGGGCTTTTTGAAATAAAAGCTAGGACTAGTGTCCTCAAAGACGATCGGAACAGAACTAATTTTATTTTATAAATGCAAAACAAAGTAAAGTCTTATGGCTATTTTTTGTGGCTATTCCTTACAACTAAACTTAAAACTATGAAAGACGATACCAAGTGTTTTAACAATACATTTTGGGTTTGGGATATTTATTACTTTACTTCCTAAAACCTTGAGTATTAACATGTGTTGGGTTACTTATTGACAGTGGTTATTTATTATTCTATTTCTTAAATCTATTGAAGGGCAAGTGTTCGCACATGTAGGGTCAGGAGTATTGTATACGTTGCGTTATGCCAACGTAACTCCTCCCTCCTTAAGAGAGAAGCGCGCCGGAGACTGCTGCTGCGCCCGGGAAGCTTCTGAAGACTGGAACTGCAGGACTTCTGGTGTCGCTGGCCTTACTTTTCGTTAATTGTAGTATAGATGTACGAGAAGTGTCACCATGGCTATTGTGATGACTGCATGGGCATACTGTTAATCAGGTTTTGTCATGATAATTATTCAACATTGCAGCTCTCGTTTTTCTTTTCGGTTTTTATGTAAACCGTCCAATGGCATAATCTGTTTGTAGTGTGATTGTGCAGATTCTTGAAAAGTGGCTTAAGGTAATTGTGGCAAGCTTTCACGTCTTGTAATGTGGTCTTAGTTTTCTTTGGTAATGATAGCGGCTGGCTCGCAAGGGTCGCAAACTCGTTGCTGCTCAAGAGCGGGTAAGGGTTGTTTGGATTAGGGATTATTTATGATTATTCTTTTTAGGAAAGAGGGAATACATTGAGTAAACATATGAGTTATTTGACTTACTAGTACTATTATATTAAACTAATGTTTTTAAAAGAAGATGTAGTTTTATAAAAAAAAAACTATAAACTAAACATAAACTAAACCTTTATTCTTTTGTAACCTATATCTAACAATATATAGCTGGGGTGAACTAGGATGTATCCGTCCAATATCTTATCTTTCTAATTAAAAGGCTAAGTATTACAGTGACTTTAATCTGACTTTATATCTATTTAATAAGTAATTATTTTTTTGTTTTCGTTTATTATAGTTTAGTTTAAGTTGATGGTTACGGACAAAAATGGGAGTACAAGTATTGCTATGTGGTACATTTTTACAGAAGAAAACGTCACAGTAATTATAGCAGTAATTTGCCTTTTTCCACTTTTCTTTGTATAATGGATTAGACCTAAGTTTTGTAATGGTATCTTTGACTAATTGGTCACTATTTACGTAGAAAGTATTAATTTTTGAAATATTACCGTTATTTTGAAATGCTTCATTTTTTAATGCCGTTGATTGTATTTCATAGTTATCAATTAAGTTAATTTTATTCTTAGATGTATTCATAACTCCTAAATTTTCAGAAGATTTTTCTTCCTCATTCTTATGAAAGTGAATTTTTGTGGGCTCAAATGATTTACACTTGTTTTCCTTAGTAACGCCTGTTTGATAGCTTGAGTTAATGTTACAAGCTGGTAGGCTATTATGCACAGTTTGAGGGTTTTCTATAGGTTGTATATTATAACCTCGGAAGCTGTGACTTGGACTTAAGGGTTGCTGAAACCTATAATTAAGTGATGCAGCTGGTTGTTTAAAACTCCGATTCGAAGTAGTATTAACATCTAGTGCTTTTATCACTTCATAATCGCCGTTGTAAATTATTTTATTTTTTAATGTATAGTCTGCTTGTCTGGCAAGATATATAGCGTGTTCTAGCGAGCTAGGATTTTGAACACGAACACTAAGTGCCAACAAAGTATCTAATTCGTCTAAGAAGACGTTTGTTGCCATTTTCTCATAATAATCTCTTTTATTGTTGTCTAGATTAATGAGTGACCATTTAATTTCTGTAATTTTATCTCCAAATAATTCTATACCTAAACTACCTATCTTTATGTTTATTAATTCTTGCATAATATGCAATTCGTCTCGAACTTCACCAAATTTTCTTATAAGACCATTTTTAATGTCTTCCCAGGTGTTTAAATTAGTACACACTGAGAGGGCTTCTATAGCTTTTCCTGTAAGCTTATTTCTAATAACACAGGCTACACTAGGGTGCTGTCTATAATCAATTATATCTAATGCATTTTCCACGCATTTAATAAAAAAATTAAGAGTTTTTTTGTTGCCATCGTAAGTAGGTAAGAAATAGTGTAGATCTTTATAATCTACTTTATGAACTACCTTATTTTGATCTTGGGCCATTTTAGCTTCCGATACAAAATACTTAACTACTGTACACACATAACAATGGATGGAAATAAAATTTAAAAGGAAAGAAAAGGATTAAAAGGATTCTCGAGAGCAAACAGAGTTTGATGCTTACCTCACGAGCACGCCGATGCTAGGCTGAGTCTGTCTTCTCGTTTGCCGCGTTCTTGTACTGTGTAGTGTAGATTGCTTGAATCGTGTCGCGGATATCGCCGAATGAGGATTTTACTCTATTCGCGAACCGTTAAATCAGACACGATCCTACCGACTGCGCCAGATAAGTTACGAGAACGGGGCGGAGAGGGCTTTTTGAAATAAAAGCTAGGACTAGTGTCCTCAAAGACGATCGGAACAGAACTAATTTTATTTTATAAATGCAAAACAAAGTAAAGTCTTATGGCTATTTTTTGTGGCTATTCCTTACAACTAAACTTAAAACTATGAAAGACGATACCAAGTGTTTTAACAATACATTTTGGGTTTGGGATATTTATTACTTTACTTCCTAAAACCTTGAGTATTAACATGTGTTGGGTTACTTATTGACAGTGGTTATTTATTATTCTATTTCTTAAAACTATTGAAGGGCAAGTGTTCGCACATGTAGGGTCAGGAGTATTGTATACGTTGCGTTATGCCAACGTAACTCGAGTATTGAAAAATAAACCACTTACGAATGTTTTATTACATTGTTGTAACACAATAACAATGAACACTTATTAGACTTCACATAACACCACTCACAATCACAAACAAAACACAAATACAATTTAAACTTCAATGTTTATATAACGCGTAACACGACTCGCTTAACGTAAACAAATGACTGACAGATTCAAAAATAAATCTGTCATAGCTTTTGTTCCATAGATTAAATGATTTTTATATGAGAGGACTAGAAATATCATGCATAGACGATTTGTAATGCGTAAGGACTAGAACAAATAAGAAATATTTTCTAAATGGCAAGAAAGTAATACGATGTTTTGACCTTGTCAAAACGCCGTTTTCCGGCGTTTGGCCAGATGGACGTTTTTTTTTGGCGCCGATTTCAGGCGCCTTGCCAGACGAGTGGTTAGTTTTCCTTCAAAAATATATTTTATGTAGAAACAGCACAGTTCAACAAATTATTATTATATACTATAAAGTACTAGCTGATGCCTGCGACTTCGTCTGCCCACAATTAGTATTTTAAGTAACTTAAATATTATTACTACAATAGCTTTATAATTTTGATCTATAGCTACATCATTCAAAAGTTTCGTAAAAATCCTTTTATCAGTTTTTACGTGATATAGTAACAAACATACATTTATACTTAGAAACTTGCACGTTTGTAATATAAGTAGGTTACGAAATAAATCGAAGTATATATGAACTACAAGAAGTAGTTAAAAGAATCATGTTGCATATAATGCGTCGATTCCTCAAACTGTACAAATAACATAGTATTATCTCTTTGAATATTTCTGTGGAAATGCATCAATTTCTCCGAAGGTATATAAGTCATAAGTCGATCATGTCGAGATGAATGAAACAAATGTGGGCCATAATTCACGCAGCTTCCGTTTCGTGCACGTCAGTCTGGTGTGGTTTAACATAGTGTAGATTACATCGATTATGATGATTCCTAGAAATTTATTTAGCTACATAGAACTAATATTAGAATGTATATAACAGAATATCGAGTAGCATGTATTAAATAATAGCAGCCTGTGATGCTGATCCTTTGACGAGCCTCCTCCTATTGTTAAATTTGTGTAGTGACACCCTATATTCTTAGTCCGTCGTAACAATAATTTATGTACATAATGATTATTTTATTTTCTTATATAACACTCTTATGTCATTGCAGAAATTACGCACATAATAGAGCCGAAAAAAAACAGAACTTAATCAAGCAAAAGCCAATTTATGTCACTGAAACGTAGTAGATTATACCTACCTTTCCAAAATATTACGACGAACGACATTTAATTCTAGAGGGATGTGTCAATACCTATTAAGGGTATATTAAACAAGTACTAATTTGCTTATAATGTCTCTATAGTACAGTACACATAGCTATTATGTATTTGTTTGAACTAGTTCAACAGATTACAAAGCTTCATCCTAGATTTGAAGCCTGGGGGTGCCTTTAATAACTTATGAATACGTTTAACAAATTATTCAATTATAGAGCAGATGCTTTTAAAGTTAATGTTAGATTAGTTAATGTACTCCTATGATCAAACGTTATGTAAAACTGTTTTAATTCAACGCTGATATAACTTGCTCAGGGATATTACATTTCATGCACACGCGTGCTTTATCACAGTTTATAAACATTTCCGTTTATATAAACTCATGTTCTATTCAAAGTTTATAATTTTTTGTACAGATCACGAAATTTTACTTTAAATCTGATTGTGTCCACCGCATAAGCGATTTTCAGTGTCTATTCCAGACTCCAGATCTATTGTGACTAAAGAGTTATGAGATTGGGAAATTGGACAAAGACCTTGGGTTTTCTGCTAATTGAGCCATAGCCAGAGACCACGTTCCGTTCGGTAAGGCATTACTGACAATGACGTAGCGGAAATGAGGACAATTTAAAATGAAGTATGTAGAAACTGATAAATTTAAAATACGTAAGGCAGTTGATGTTCTAAACTATTATTTGGTTGTCTAAGTTGTAAGTCTGTGTGTGTTACAGCAGCAGCTAATATTATGATAGCAGCGATTACAGAATGCGTTCCGTGAAACAAGTGCTTGAGCACGGAGGTTACAGCTGCTCTGAGTGTGTCACGAACATTACATAGCGAGTGCACGTTCTATGCATTATCACAGGTACTACTTATCCAGTAACAAGAGTAGTACAATTTTATATTAAGTTGTAGTTTAAAGAAACGTTACATTATGCAATTTTGCTATCTCCGTTACATGTGAGCTTATTAACTCTTATAGTAATGATAGTATTACAATAAATTTAAAATAAACTAACTTTTTGTTAGAGATATATTATCTTGTTAATTTTTCTGCCTAGAAAAAACATAAACCATTGCATTTCAAAGCATAAGTTAGAAATTTAAATAGTTCCTGCTACTTTACAGTGCAAAATTAAGTACAAAAATCAACAGAATGAGAAGTTAATTTAGCTCTACATTAAATGATAGAAATACTGATAAAGAAGTTGTATGTCATAATAAATCATTCAAACAAATTTGATGACTGAACCATGGCTTTACAAAATGTACAATATAATATTTATTGTAACAAATTATATTTATGTACAGTAACAATTATTGGCGCATGTTAATGAACATACAATTTTCCGCATCATCAGTCCTGTCACAGCGGCTGCGAATGTTCCAGTCAAAATAATATGTAGGTACGTATGTACGGTAAATGTACAAATGTTTAACGTTTGCTTGGGTATTGCGGGGTAATAGTATTTTACTAACTAACCGCATTTACTGGAATAGTAGTGAAATAACTTATTTTATACGATTTATTGGTTTAATATCGTCACCAAGATTAAATAAACCAAAAAGTTATTTTATAACGGCCTTGTGCCTTCCTCTGTCGTCTTCCATCGGCTTTCATGTATGACGATGCACACTACAGCGTAACCTTACGTAGGACAACGAAGTCAGCATTGTAGACCATTCCTAAATCGCACAAAACCATAAATTAATCTGTCTGCCTCAAGAGTCATTTTCAGACGAACAAACGACCAACTTACTGCATTTCAATAATGAACACTTGACTTAGTAGTAGTAGTATGAATTGACAACGCAATGAAACAACAACGCGTGCCTAGATATGGGTTAGTAATGGATAATAATGAAATAGCGTTACATTCATACATAAAAACACAATTTATAAAGTAATGATTGTTACTAGTAGTTTCGTGACTGCTAACAGTAGTGAGTGCGTATAAATCAGAGTGCGAGTAACGATGACAAACGCAGTCTCGCACGCACCAAGCGCTGTCAATATATTTTAACTCACTGTTACTTTACAGAGGAATGAAAAGGGTCGAGCGTTTTAAATCTGTTCGTTTGTAAGTTTCACCGCAACATTTCTAGTTCTATTATATAGTTCAGCTATGTTGTAACAACTGGAGTCTAGTTATAAACTTGTGATATTTATAGTAAAGGGGTATAACATTTAAAAAGAGTTGCGCTGAGTAACCACGATAAAACTTAAGGTTGTCTGTATTGAGGATCTCTGTGGTGTAGTCGTTACATTATATGGCTGCTACGCAGAGGTCTCGGGTTCGATTCCCGCTCAATGCAAATCTTTGTGTGCATGAACATGATTGTTTGCATTGGTCTAGGTGTACACATGCATAATATATGTAAGTATTTATGTCCGTTGTTCTGATACCCATAACACAAGCCGATTAAACCTAGCTTACTTTTGGAGCAGATGGCGCTGTGTAGTGATGTCAGAAAAAAACATTTCCCAGTAGTATTTCCAAATATTATCAGTTATTTTTTTACTTTTATATTTTACACCATTTTACTGTTATCAAATACAAATAGATACTACATACATAATTTGATCTCGAACAATGAAATTACTGAGCTAACGTAAAAAAAGAAGATAATTATTTAATCAACATTTTTTAACGGTATCACACAAAAAAAGATATCTTATGAAAACAAACCAGCTTGAGGGTTATTTTCTCCTTTTTTTTAATCGTTTCTAATAACTGAAAAATACATAGTAATAGTAAATAGAAACCTAAAAAACTAATTTCAAATATAATGTTCTAAACGAGCAAGCTACATGAACAAGTGAAGCAATGCTGCGGTGAACCATAATGAAGCTTTGCTTTAAGATAATTACACAACTAATTACTAATGGGGCTAACTAAACTTGGAAGGGCATTACACAGACGGTCAAACTAATTAAATATAAGACTAAAGTTCCATACTTAATCTACTCTTATCCTTAATAATTACTTTAATCATACCATATTAAGCTGCGTTTGAAGGTTTAAATTCGTTATCTAAACCTATAATAATTTGTAGATGTAATAAACTCTGTAGAAAATAGTTGCACAACAATGATATTGAATCCCTGAAACAATTTCTTTGCTACTGTTTCACTTACTCCCTCTCTGCGTTTAGGAAAACTTAAATAAAACCTATAATAAATCGCCTTGACTTCCTCATCTTAATTTCAAACTATTAATCTCGCATGAATGCAGACTTTCAATCCACAAACAACTGTTTAAAGTAATCACGAAGTCTCTTCACACAAAATTGCGTCTTAAAGTAATTAGCAAAGTTCCCACGAACACTTACTATTACCGCGACTCACTTTAATGCTTACTTTGCAACTATTTCAACTATCACATATCTTCATTACTATTTTGTAAAGCTACTTAAACAAGAATGATATTACCATTTAATTTACGACAACAAGTTAACGAGTATAATATCTACTTACTACTAATGGTATGGTATATAACTACCGTATTTCAATGTGTAGCGGAGGTTGGTTTATTCAGCATGAGACCATTTAGACTGGTATGTACAACCACGCTGCCTGTTTATTACTTATTACTCCAAGCAGTAGTATGCTAACCTTACTCTGCTTATATGTCAGGGTACAGTAGCTCAAGAAATGACAGAACTTCGGGACCGAACAGCTTGAGTCTCAGTGTGAGGAGTGCATTGCAAATAAGTAGTTCTGAGCTTTATATTTGTAAAGCCTCGGAGTTTCAAACAAACAAAATACACATCTAAAGCAAAGTATTAAGTCGAAAGAAAGAATAATAAGAATACGTAATGTGAATTGTACATTTTAGTAAAAGCTCTAGGTACTCGTAGGTATGAACGCTTAGTATTAAATAGGCTGACCAGTGGCATGTCTAAAATACTTCACGTACCAAGTTTATAACGTTAGAATATTTTAACTCTATTAATTCACCGCAAGCCTTGCCCTTAATAATATACGTTGACGTTTTACATAATATTACGTAATTTATAAAAGTTATAACATTTTGTTATATTAATAATAACAAACTTATTATAATCTGACCTAATAAATCACAACAAATCATTGATAACGTATTACATGATAAATTGATAAGGAAACCATAAAAGTAGTCAAGTAAAAGTTTAAAGCATTTTGTTACTTACGAGTTCGTGTTTAACGGCAATGAATAAACAATAACAAATTATATCTTGTTGGTCACTAATGCCCATGCTCGTAAGAGTCATTGTACCTTACATAGTTGTAATCTATTAATATATAAATTAAGTAATATGTTAAGAAAAAACTAGAAATCACCACAATATTAGATCAAACCCTTCAAGGGACTTTGTGCTCTATAAAACGATGTATTACGGTATATTTTTATCTAACCACTGAGAGATATAAAACCAAAGTTATGAGAACCGCTGAAACAATATGAATCGGTGAACCGTGATAAGGAAAATAAAGGTATTTTTCCTTTCTAATAATTCTCTATTACGACTAACGCAGATATTAGATAAGATTTGGATAAAAATCCGAATAAAAAATAGTCGCTGAAGATAAAATAAAATAACAAACTGTAGATGTTTATTAGTTCAGTGTATGTTACTTAACTGTATTTATTATTAAGTATACAGGTTTGTATATTATGTAACTGAAATAGACATAAGTTAGTAAAAAAAAACATTACAAAGAAGTGATGAATAAGTTGCACAAATCTTACAATTGAAAATACAACCCTTTTATTTACAGTTTCAAGGACTTACACCGTAAGCTGAGACGCATAATGTCCACTTCTCAAAATGTCCACTGTGCACTGGTCGCAAGAGATCTCTTTATTTCATATCATTTACTGAGTTTATATGTTTATTTCTGCTTGTGTGTGTGTATGTTCTTGAATGTAAAAATAATTATTGTTTTGCTGTTAAAAGCAAATAAAAGTCTCTAGGTAAGTATAATCCTAAGTAATTTTAATGTAAAACTACTGCAGCTTTTTGTTACTTTGCAATCAAATATAAAAAAGCATCTTACAATCGACTTTACACAAGTAAATAAAATGGAAATAATAAATAGTTTTAATGAGTATTAACTTTCATAACATCGTACATTTAATATTCATGTAAAGCTAAGTCAATAGTAGGTATTGGTGGCAGAAGGTTTGTCCAGTTAGTGCAGTCACGCGGCACGTCTCGGACCACTGCGCTTGCATTCAATTACTGCTCGAACATGTTCAACCAGACATCCATTATATTATAACATAATACACTAGTTCACATCTCATGCAATCTTATATAAACTTATGGAATACTAATAGAACTGTGCTGGTTTACAATAATATGTTCTCGGTAACCAATATGGTTGAATTTGTTATTCTAAGTTCTGAATTGCAGTGTATTTCAGTTCCTTGAGGTTTAAACTTAACTCTTGCTCTTTTACTAAGACTTGCTAAATGAAATTAAACATACTTCTCAGTATTAATATACCAAAACTGAATTTAACTAAACTGTAATAATCTTAACAAACTCACCACGAATAACTTGTATGTAATTACGAAATTCCTCGTTAGAGGTCTGACAATGTATTTTGATAAGTACAAACAATTTCTAAACTTTTAACTTACCCGTAGGTGGCTGTAGTTCTTGGATCATTATTTTAACCGAAGGGAAGGATGAACATTGACCTCTTCTATATGTTTCCACCGCGCACAAAACTGTGACTCCCTCATCCATTCACCTCCCGCCACCTCTCGTCGATCTAATACGCTCCGTTTGTTGATAAGTGAAAAAAATAATTCTGAAAATGCTACGAATCCTATATTTACGCTCGACTGCCACTCATCACAATGACTGTAGCGCAAAATCTGTCAAATGAGAGAATTGGCAGGGTTATTCATAATTTGATATTTATATTACTTTGTATAAAACAGATGAACGAAAAGTAACAAACTAAGTTCACTTTACTTTTATAATTCACAGGATATTATACAGTATAGTAGCTTAGGGTTACGGTTTACATTACTTTCATGGTGGCACTTGTATTATGGAAAACAGTGTTAGTTATAAGAACATATTTATATAGGTATACAGTTGTGCAGTAATATATTTTATTTTAATTAAAAATAATTGGTAACAGTTAACTAAATGACTGAACATTTTAACTTTAATTGCCTACAATCAGTGAACTAATTTTAATTAAACAATCACAAATTACAATAATTTACTCATTGATTCCTAGTTTGTTTTGTAGTCAGTTTATGTTTGAACTAAACTAATATATAAATAGTACAACCAACTTATCTATTGTTACATGTCGTCATGTTTTAAGTTGGTCAGCTAAGAATCAGCATCAAACTAAATTCATGTTTTGTTTTTGCGTAGACAATATCGTATTCGGTCATTATTTGTAACATAATAATATTACTATAAGACAGAATATTTATTTGTTCTGTACATTTCTTGTTTAATTCGCTTTACCGAATACTACAATTCGGTGACAATAATAGAATATAATATAATCATTAGGGCATAAGAAAGTAAAAAAACACTTTTGTTTTTTAAATGAGGATAATATAAGCTTGGCAACCTAAAATAAAAAAGCAGTACAAAGGGAACAAATAAGCAAAGTGCCAGAAATTATATCTATGTACTGACTAACTTTATAAATCATAACTTAATTATACATTATGTTATATACAAATAAGATATAATGAGATCTATCGCTCGTTTCTTACATTAATTTGACCCTCAGTAAAGTTAATTAAGTTCGAACAGTTAATCTAAATTTTACTACTCAATCCCACGTTTATTCACAATTGTAACAATGCTGAAAACAACAGCTTGGTACTAAAATGTATTTAAACTTAGGTTAACTAGTATTAGTTGACATCAATAAGCTATTTAATAACAATGTTACTAAATGTTGAAGACTTTGACATTATGTATTACAATGATCCTCGCGTTTTTTTTAAGTTTTTCTTATTGTAGTAGTGTAAAAGCTTAAAAGTGGTATAAAACCGTCGATTAAAGCACATTAGTCAGGCGCGGCTTACACTGTCACTTCCTCGCGCGCTACATGCACCAGACGAAGAATTATCACCCCCAACATCTACCTGGCTGCACTTTTATTGCACCGTTTACTGAATGTCGAATAATAACAGGTACATTAAAAACCCATCAAGTATTTGCTTGCCAATGATAAAAATGGAATATATAAATAAGTTTTCTAGAAGTGTTTATTAGGCAGCATCAGTTTTAATGTAATGTTTGTTAAGATGCCATTAAATCTTTTTTGTTTTTACATTGCATCAAAGTAAGGTGAAATGCCCTTCTCCCCTATAAAAGTGTTTTTAACATAGCAGACATATTAGTAATTGTTACTGACAAGATACACTCCTTAACACCGGTCAGTGGTAACTATCCACTGACACTAACTCAGATATTGCAAACGTTACATAAGAACCATCGATGTGTCGGTTATTACAAAATAAAAAAAAATCTTTTTGTTTTAATATGACACCTAAAGTACGCAGCATACTGCGTACGTGAACATTCCATCAAGCGTAGTGTTCGAGTTGTGCTGAGCCTGAGAGTGTGTACGTGACCCGCAACATCACTCACTAGACAACCTAAACATTCGATACGTTCATGCGTCGAGGTTTCTTTGTTCTATCACTTCTATATCAAATAGCGCCGCTCTATGAATATAGATGTCACACGAAATAATACGAGCACAAGTCTTACGTAAGACTTTAGCAAAATATCGGTTTGTTTTTGAGAAAATATTTTTTTTATCCTAAAAAACAAAATGCGTCGACGTGACACCTTAGGAATAGTAAAATAGTATTTCTGTGACAAAGAAATACATATTTATAATACCACATCATCAGAAAGCTATAGCATAAGATTATTAGCATCTTTCCAAGTAGACATAATATGGTTCTACATTAATGTTTGATGCAGATAATGGCACACAATATTCACTTCGCATCCAAAGTAATGTAAACTATGAATACGGTCTAGGAATGATGGTAGTCTTGAAATGACTTCACTCCGTCGCCAACTCTTCGCTTGATGGCTCCATTCTTTTCGTACAATATCGCTATCGCTTGTTTTCGGTTCGGTTTTCAAACCTGAAATCACGTAAGATTGTATCAAAAGAATATTTTTTATCTATTCAAATACAAAACTAGTAACACATAAGTAATTCAAAATTTATTATAATGTTACTAGCACTATATAGTAGAATGTGGTTTAATGCATGTTGTCTACATTGGATTGTGTATACAGTCAATGAGTACAGTGAGCTGCAAAGAAATCTAACCACTTTAGCTCACTGTTATATTCTTAAAGGGGGTTAGATTTCTCTGCAGCTGACCGTACAATAAAACATTCTAATCTTTGTAGTAAATGTTTACCTCAGATTCGACATAATAATCAATTCTAGCTAAAGGAAAGGCTTACCAAATTATTCACAACATCATTATAATTGATTCCAGTACAAGTGCAATCTGTTGAAACTGCAGTACACAAAGCCTCATGGGGACAAAGTTAGCTAAAGTCCACAATTGTCGAGTATCAAAATTGTTTCACAATTTGCTAGTTGACCGCTCAGAGGAAATTGAGGGAGAATTTGTCAAACTGTTCGCTATTCCCGGAACTGTTTAATATAATACTCTATCATTATATAATCAAGATAGAGCAATTTCGGAGATCCTACTAATATAAAAATCGCGAAAGTTTGTAAGTATGGATGGCTGTCACTCTGTCAAGTAATATTTACTGAATAGCTTTTAATGAAACCTTTCAACATTAATACTTATGACTCAAAGTAACATAACGCAACCGAAAACCTGGGCACCATCTAGTATAAAATACAGCATCTTGTTTCAAAACTGAAGTTTAAAACATAATAATCTAAATTTAAATATTAGATCATGGTAGGTAACTATAATAAATATTGTATTTCAAGCCAAAATAGTAAAACTTACACTTTGTATTAACTCATAGTTAGCTTAATGATAATACAGTTAGATGAGAGTAATTGTTCTTTAGTATCCGAGATAAGTTGTCTAGTTTGTTTTATGTTTCAGCGTCGTGTATGTAGGTCATGCAGTCCTTGTTGTTTCTGTCCAAATTAGTCGTTTACATTTTCCACTAGGTTGCTACTGAGATTTGAGAACGTATGCTCTCAAACTTTTATTCTCTCCTCGTTGCATTACGAACTTCCTCGTATTTTGTACCTAAGTATTAGTTTCTGTGCAATGTTTATGTTTCTGTCCTTGGGTTTTAATTAAACCATGTTTATATGTATTGCTTTTTAGATGTATCATTATTTTTATTAAGAGATCATAGCGTACTTGCAAATATTTTTACGTAACTTGTGTATTTTTCTTTGTCATTCTCTTTGGACTACTTAAGTCTATCGTCAATTACCTTACATTTATTTTTTACTTATGTTACTATTTCTCCTTGTATCTAAACGTAAAATACTATATTATGTCATTATGTCATAGGGTATCGTATAAGGCAACTAAAAGCGTAACATTAGTAAGTGCAAGTTTTAACTCACAGCAGGAGAGCCCGCCCCTGCTGTGGGAGATAAATGAATTGTTATTATATTTGGATTATTTTTGAAGGTGGTGGTAGAAAACCATTAACAATCACTTTCAGCATTGATCAAGGGCGATAATACTACTAAATAAATAATAAATAAATAATCCTCACACTTTCACACATCGCCACCTAGTCCCATACTAAGCAAAGCTTGTACTATGGATACTAGACTACGGATAAACATACTAAAATACTTTTTTTTGTAAATACATACATATTATACATAGAAAACACTCAGACCAATGCAAACAATCATGTTCATGCACACAAAAATTTGCATTGAGCGGGAATCGAACCCGAGACCTCTGCGTAGCAGCCATGTAATATACCGACTGCGCCACAGAGGTCGTCATTCAGTAAAATATTCAGTAACTACTCCTAACCTCTTAGAAAACAAATCCCATAACAAGAGTAATAGATCAGAAGTATAGTTAACACAAGTAAAGAAGCATCAACAATCCATTAACAAGTTGTGAAGTATCGCTGCACTCGTACTATAGTCTTACTGTTCTACTTATACTGTAGTCGTACTGTACTGTACTGTACTGTAGCTGTAGTCGTGTTGAGAATAGTTCTGAGGACGCCTCCTATTGATATCTACTCAACTTTGCTTTTAGCGCGACCCTCGGGACCGAGACCAACACCACTGTGCTCTCTGCAAAGAATTAATGTTGAAGAATGATAGTTTGTGACATTGGTAATACTTTGGTTTTGATGACATCGATACATTTTATTATTATTGATGATCTGACTGTTAAATTACAAGAGGAAACGATGAATATGATGCACTGAAATAATACGCACGGCTGGAAGACTGGCCCAGTGCGGAGATTCGTAAATTGGTCCGTACCAATTTACGAATCTCCGCACCGGGCCAGTCTTCTGAGAACTTGAAAACTCAAGACATGACATGGAATTATAATGATACTTTAAAGACTATGGGAAAAACAACATGCGTCAAATCGTTTCCAAAGTAGGAAAACCCAAAACAAACTCCACAATGCCACGCTAAAGGCAAACGTAAAAAAGATACAAGCCTATTCTGAAAAACAAAGTGAATTAAATATAACAAAGTACAATTCAGGTTGTCACAAGTAAGTAACAAACATAAGTCGTGAACATTTATCCCCCTCCTCCCCATTTATAAAAACTAAAGTAACAAACAAAAAGTGAAATAATCATTCCATATTTTGATATAATTTATTAGTATGTCTGTTTGCAACAACATTCATAACAGATATATAAAAGTTTACCGTTCTGTCTGTGTGTAGCGATGCAACGTGATGCGTGAGACAAAACAACTTGTACTTTTGTATCTACCGTGAGGTGGGGTCACACTGTTAATGACTTTATATTACCTGAAGATAGATTACAATGACTATGTAATGCTAAAGACTGTAATAATGATCTGTCCCATATATACTTACCACATTTTTACTTTGTTTTATAGTGATTTGTTATTCTAAAGAAATAAAGAGTCTACGATGAATTTTATGCTATTTACGATTATTTTAAAATGATAGAGCACTAGCGAATTTTATGTGTACCTAATCAAAACAGATGGGTATTTTCAAAGTCTTGTGATTTCTGTACTGCACCTCGCTTCTATACCCTTCCACCAACCCAACATAGGAACATTTTCACACTACTAGGCTGTTAGAAATTTGTTAAGGCTTTTTACTAAATGACTATGTGTCACTAGGTGAATAAATCCCCAATTTATCAAAACATTTAAAATAACTGTCTTTCTTCACATAATTGTTTATTTTTAATAAAACTCATGTCATTGCATCTAATTCAACCTTCTCCGTTCGAGTCATCTCAGCTAAGATGGCGGCCACATATCACAATTAGTCAGCTGTACCGTTTCGTTGAGACTCAAATACAGAATATTCGCGTATAACATTTTTCAATTGTAACTTTTTGTTCATGTTCACGTACTTGTCTCCGCATAATGAACAAATAGGTCACGAGCCGCAACTTAATTAACCCTATACATGTTTCCATTTCGATGGAACACAACATAATATCTGAGCTACGGATTAATTGCGTCCGCCTAATGAGTAGGTGATATCATTTTCAGTATCTAAAGGTTGCAATTTCATTTCCTATGCTATTGCCAATACCTTGGTTTTGGTAGAAGGAACGTATTTTTTATTTTAATGTTTAGGCAATAGTTTTGTAGCGGAGTCATTTCGCTGGAAAATAGCTTTAACAGCTGGGTCGGCGGTTTAGTTATTGCTCATGTGACTGCTGATCAATTATTTGTGCGATCCACAAATAATTATTCATGGTAGGTAGCTCCTGACTACCATTAATGTTTTTCTTTTCTTTTAAAAGAAAAAATAACATAGTCAACTAAATTCTAAGATATTTGTCAAACGTTATCTAGTTTAGACGTTACACACATATTATCAAAGACCCACAGCGTGAGACTGACTAGGTACATATAAAAATATCTTGTTAACTTTCTTACTGCCACAAAATGACACAAAAAATACGACCATAAAAAGACTTCCATCATACTGAGAGCCCACATAATATTATAACATACCGTATGTGAGTAACAAACGCAATGATAATACCGTCCCCGTGTTATAAAGGAGCACAACATAGTACGTAGTACGTTATGAAGGGAGATAATGAGCTCTTAACATATTTCACGATATCATCATCTAATTATCGTCCCGTGTCGTTCACGTCATGAGAATGTCTGATAAGTGACATATACGATGTTCATTATAGTCTATTAACGTGCATTTTCGTAAAACTGATGTTTAATTTTAATTGGATTAATCAAATCAAATCAAATCAGTTTATTTGCATAAAACAGGTTTACAAGTTGGTACATTAATAAAAAATCTAAGTAGGTACGCTGAACCCCATAGGGGTGTGCAAATTAAAAAAAATAATCAAACATTTTTCTTTTTAAGTAAAGAAAGTATGAAGTACTGTCTTAATCTTAATCACAAACTATATATAACCTTACCCAGAAATTATCTTAATAATAATAAAAGGAAGATAAATTCACAAGAAACCGATTCGACTTCCAAGCGTGGTTGCAAGTTTTCCTCTATCACTGGTGGAAGTTCGGCCCAATAGTGGTAAATTAGTGTACTATTCAATTATTATTTCTTCTATTTTTTTTTTCACAGGCCAAACTTTCAACACAGTTAAATAAAATACGACAAGCTGAATAAAATATAATAAGATTCATGAATACATTTCCATTCTCCGTTTCTGTATAAAACAGGTAACTGTATCAAAATAGCTCGTAAGCTTTTAAATTCGTAGCCATCAATTTTGTATAAGATTGAGACAAGTGAATTCTCAAGTTCCACAAAATACGTAAACGTACGGTACGCAGAGGATTACCTATTCATCGCATCTGACATCACTTTATAAAGACATTTAAACTGAAAGGTGTAACGCTCGCACAAAAGTTACAAAGTTTTTCATAGTCTCGTAATTTTACATTCGTCATAAAATGATCTCGTAACGACCTCTCGGCGACATTCTGTCGTGTCGTACGCCGCGACGAGACGACAACGAGTTTATGGACACAGCCGAGTTACACGCACTTAAAATGTTCGCGTAAAACAGAATTTTTAACTTCTAAAAAGTCAGCAAATTTATTTTTATGTGGATGAACCTTAAAATATTAATACTTGTAAACTTGGCTACTCTTCTGTATGAAAAGTATAATTAAAAGTTCTTTTACATAAAATATACATTAAATAACCAAGAAATGGTTGTTTATAACAATACTTTTATTTAAGCAATACGTTTTAGCCACATTATTGTAATGTTGATAAAAGTTTCAGCTGACTTAAGTAAATGCTTCAGCTTTATTTTATTATCATTTCATAAATTCAATATTACGCTATTGAAGTAATTACTACAGATATTTAACAAAATATTATGTATGTACCGAGCAAGTTACCCACTTGTTGGTAAGAGGTAACCGCCGCTCATGATGTTAGCAACGTCAGAGTACACCCAAGCCGCTGTCTACCCTGGATAGAAGTTGTTAAGCATCATAACTATAACTTCACTAGCTGCCATACCCTTCCTCCTAAAAAATGCAGAGACATTTGGACACAGCGACTGTTGTTAAAAAAATTGTATCTGAGCAATAAAATTTGAACTATCCTAAATTAACTTTAGCCTGGATTTAATTTTATTAGAGACTAGCTGCTGTGCCCGCGACTTCGTTCGCGTGGCGGATGTTACTTACTTCGCAATTCGATTTAATACTGAAAAATCGTTTTTTAAACCTTATAACAAACAGATATACCTACAAACGAATTGTAAAATTAACGAACATAGGTATGGGTCGTTACGTTATTTTCATGAAACGTAACGAAACCAGTTTTTTTGTCAGCGTCACCTGTTTCAAAACTAGTGATTTTTGTAACTAGTTTTTTTTCATATAGAAGAGTTCGTTGTCGTACGAGTGAATCAGTTATTCTGAGTATGATTTATGATATCGTGATTATAACTTGTAACTGTTTTAACAATAACGGTAACCACGATTTTATGCGCATTTTGGGGGTGAGGAGGGGGGGGGGTTACTTAAGTCTAACAAGTATTTATAAAACAAAACGTATTTTTGTCGCGAATTTTTATATTTTAAATTTTTTTTTAAACTAAATCTCCGCAAGTTGAAATTTTCCACAAATACTGGAGTTTAGACGTATGAAAATCAAACGTACCTAAAATGCACGATGCGTTCTTCCAGGAAATGCGAACTGTTGAAATCATTAACAAAAAAATATGATTGAATTTTATTACCTATTACTTACATCATACGTATCAAAATTAAACGTAACTATGTACGCTGTTCTCTGCCTTCTCGCTCGCTCGGCCGGCAGGCGCATGCGCGAAGCGAGCGACGAACCGAAGACAGAAACTGACCGTGCGTCGCTTCGCGCGCTTTATTACGCGTTGTCAAAACAAACTAGCGACTCGCGCTCGCTATCGCTACAGTTACTACGCAGACATAGTACCAATACAGTAACGTGTTACAAAAATCACTACTTTTGCTTTGACTCGAAACTAGTTATTCGGTTACTTGCCGCGTAACTAGTTATTGTAACTAGTGACGTGAAATAACGTCCACACCTAGGAACAACCGAACCAAAACCTTTTCAAAAACAGACCTTTACAAAGACAGATCTAAGAAGACTGCGTCTAAACTTATGCTGAAAGACATGAGCGAACGTCATTCTTTCAAGGAAAATCTTAACATCGCGATACTGAAAATGACGTCACAGGCACAATGCCATCTGTTGTCAAATTTGTAAGTTAAAATAAATGACATTTCATTTTCATCATAACAGCCCATTAATGTCCCACTGCAAGGACGCGCCTCCTCCCGTGACGGAGGGATACTTGGCCTACTAATACCACGCTGACCAGTCGGATTGGTATAGGGTTTAATTTCAAGTTTTCCTTCATTTTTATTTCGTAAAGATAATATTCACCGATTGTCCCTTAGTCGGTTTTACGCCACCCATGGGATGAGATGGGGAGGTGACATATTGTATTCTTACTCCGTCACCACACGGTTAATCGCTAATCTATACTATACACAAAAAAAAAAAAAAAAAAAAAAAAAAAAAATGCATTCGCGCATTATTTAAATTAGAAAATTCGGAAAGCTGTAAAGAGTATTTCAAGAAATTTAACATTCTACCCATGCCTAGTATGTACATATATGAGGTGTGCATTTTCGTTGGAAGACATCTACACCTATTCTCTAAGCACAATGATGCAGTGAGCAGACCAGGCAGACATATCCATAAATTACTAGTTCCAAAACAGAGAGTACAAATAGTAAGCAGAAACATTTACTGTATGGCTATACGCCTTTATAATAAACTGCCGAACAGGCTAAAGGAAATAAACTTTAATGACTTTAGACGTAAATTATTTAAACTGTTAATTGACAAATGTTATTATAAAGTACAGGATTTCTTAGACGATAAAACACTGACATGACCGCTATTATTAATATATTTTTTTTTTATTATTTATAATACCTTAATATCATCTGACATTGCCTAATTTTGTTTTAATTTAACTGACATTACTATTATATTTCATTCACTACAGTTTATTTACACAATTTGATAAATGTTAATTATTTTGAAACAAAAACCAGTAAGTAGGTAAATGTATTATAAGATGGGCAGTCAGATGTAGGCAAAATTTAAAAAAAAAAAAAAAAAAATTGAAAATTTGTACACCATTTACTGGTAGAGTATGGCTTGAACTCACCAAACACTTATAATACCTGTAACATGTACCCATATTCTGACAAATAAATTTCATTTCATTTCATTTCATTTCATTTCATTTCATTTCATTTCATATAATAAAACTGTAGAGGTCGAAATGTCTGTTCTTTTCGAAAATTCAGATAAAAATTATCTATAAAATCTAGAAAAAAGTCAAAAAGCACGAAACCACAATTTTTAGAATTAATGTCTGTCTGTCTGTCTGTTTGTTACCGCACATCTTTAAAACGAATTAATATAATCTTAAGACCAATACATTGTATTGTAGCCTTTTTTATTGGGCTTAAACTGAGGTATGTTTCATCAAAATCGGCTATGTATTACTCGAGATATCGCTTGATCTCTCAATGAGAACAGTCCAATACAAATCAGGGGTCATGAAAAATGCTTTTGCTTCAATGTTGAATGATTTTAAATTTCGTTTCTTTTGTTCACGAGATGGCGTTACCAGTAGTAATCATACTCAAAATGAGTTGGTAAATAATCTAAATAACTATTTTATTATTACGTGCTATTAAATATAAGTAATTCCTTTTAAATTTTAATAAAATTAACCATGAATCGTATGTGTTATACACACATCAAAAAAGTCTAAGCAACATGCATGATATTACAAATTTACCATTTATATTAATTAATTTCTAAGTATTTACTCACTCAAAGTGTATAGGTAAGTAAACTTCAAGTGTATAGGTAAAAAAATTTCGATTATGTTTTGTTTTTTTTCATAAAATTCAAATGACTGCGAATTTGTTTGAATTTGAGTGCATGTTAATTGCTACGTTTTAGTCTTGATTTTATAATTTTACCAACCATTTAAATACAGTTGGCGACAAAATTGAATTGTTAGATATTCTTTACGTCATGGAGCGACGTCATTTGACGGCAGATGAAATGCAAAGAGCTGTAGGGATGTTGCAAGCGGGAAGTAATCAATCTCAGGTATCTCGACATTTTGGTATTCATAGAAGTGTTATTTGTCGTCTTTGGCAGCGCTACAATAATACAGGGGAACCCGCTGAACAGCATCCAGGCCGTAAAAGGAGTACAACCACTCGGCAAGACCGGTACATACAACTGACTGCAAGACGCCAGCCGATGTTAACCGCTCGAGAGATAAGTTTGAGGCTACAAAATTCAAGTGGTGTTGATGTAAGTCCCCAAACTGTGCGAAATCGACTGCATGAGTACGGCCTACGAGCTCGACGCCCTATCAGGTGCCCACCGATACGTCACGGGAATCGCGCTCGTCGAAATGAATGGTGTAGAGAACGCATAACATGGACCCAGGAACAATGGGATAAAATTATGTTTTCCGATGAGTCGCGATTCGGGTTTAGGCCTGATACAAGAAGGGTGCGAGTGTACCGTCGACCCGGAAATACTGAAAGACTCAGGTGCGTTCAGGAAGTTCATCCATACAGCGGCTCAACAGTTATGGTATGGGCGGGTATTATGAAGAACAGGCGAACTGAGCTCGTTTTTGTAAATGGAAACATGAACGCTGAAAATTACGTTGAGGATATTCTCAGACCTTATGTCCATCCATTTGCACAAACCTTTGGCTCCGATTTTACGTTAATGCATGACAATGCGCGTTCACATACAGCTCGGCGAACCAGTGAATACTTGGCAACGGAGAACATCCAGGTATTGCCCTGGCCTGCACAATCGCCAGACCTCAACCCCATCGAGCACGCATGGGACATGCTCCAGAGACGTGTTTTGAAGGACTTGGACGGAGTGACAACAACCCAACAGCTGAAGGATTTGCTACAATTCCATTGGGAGCGAATACCGCAAGATGACATAAACAGTCTCATTAATTCAATGAATAATCGTTGCCGACAAGTTCTGAATAGCAGAGGAGGCCATACTTTGTATTAAATTGTCCTATTCTTTCACAATAAATTCATTTTCTTAAGAAATTTCAATTTGTAAAAAAAAAGTTTAGTTTCTTATGTACCTGTATATTCTAATATTGTTAATTTCTGTTATTAAAAGAACTTATAAAGAAAACAGCTGTTATTTTTACATCATAGAACCCTAAAAATATTATTTTATAAATAAAATACAACGTTATAATTAAAATAAATGGTAAAATAAATTAATATAAATGGTAAATTTGTAATATCATGCATGTTGCTTAGACTTTTTTGATGTGTGTATCTATATATATCTATATACTATAATAAAACTGTAGAGGTCGAAATGTCTGTTCTTTTCGAAAATTCAGATAAAAATTATCTATAAAATCTAGAAAAAAGTAAAAAAGCATGAAACCACAAATTTTAGAATTAATGTCTGTCTGTATTGTATTGTTTTTGTTTCATTGCAATCGGTTCCATCTATTAAATGTTATTTGAAATTAATTAATTAATATTAAACAGCGACATCTTCGAACTTAGACTGGACTACGTCAAGAGTTAAACTGCGTGCTGTAGTTTTAAATGTAAATAAATACAAATGCAAAACCTTTATTTGTTAATCACAGGTACAAAACATGTTACAAAAATAAATAGTCTTTCCCTGTTTTGCCAATACTGGCGTACAAACATCAATTTTTAAAGTTAAACTATATACTTAATCATAAAAATAAATTGAATATAAATAACATTCCTTTTTTTACAATCTTATTATAACTGCAATTATAACACACATATATAATTACTAGCTGACCCGTGCCCACTTCGTTGGGCGGCGAAAAAAACGCTTGCCTTTTTTAAAAATATTTCATTACTGTTCCACTCTTATTAGTCATAGCGTGATACTATTAATATAGCCTATGGCACTCCCCGATAAATGGTCTATTTAACACAAAAAGAATTTAAAAAATCGGTTCTGAATATCCAGAGATTACCCCCTACAACTTCACAAACTTACAAACACACAAACTTTACCTCTTTATAATATTAGTAGGTACCTATAGAGTATTATCCATGTAACGATGGATTCAGAATACATGGTATTAATCAATAAACCAATTAGCCTATCGCAGTCCACTTCTGGACAAAATGCCTCTCCCAACAAACGCCACAGAACAGGGTTCTCCGCCCTACGAATTTAGTCCGACCAAGAGATCTTCTTGATCTTTCTATCCGTGTGGTGACGGAGTAAGAATACAATATGTCATCACCCCATCTCATCCCATGGATGTTTTTGGTTGAGGGCCATCCGCCCCACCACAGCCCGTGTAAAGTAGTAGCGGTCGTCAGGGACCAACTACTCGTCCTAAACAAAAAAAAAACCATAGGTGTCGTAAAAACCGACTAAGGGAATAACCGTAACTACTATCCTTACGAAATAAAAAGAAGGAAAACTTGAAATTAAACCCTATACCAATCCGTCAGGCCAGCGTGGTATTAGTAGGCCAAGTAACCCTCCGTCACGGGAGGAGGCCCGTCCCTGCAGTGGGATATTAATGGGCTGTTATGATGAAGCGATCTTTTTGAGGTAGAATTAATTTGTACTATAAATTAATTCTACCTTAAAAAGATCGCTTCATCATAACAGCCCATTCAAAATCTTACTCCAGCCAAAATGTTGATACTAAGAAAATTCATCTATACTAACATCGCGTTAGACAGATATTTTACGCTATTCGCGCATTATTTTAAAACTGAGATATCTTTCAAACTAATAATCGGATCTCATCGCTGTAAAGGTCAATTTTGTTTAAAATTAAATAAATATAATGATTAACGTAATTTATTTTGATAAGGGTCAATACCATACGTAAAATACCTTTACAAACAATGCATTTCTTTAAGTCAAATTTGATTATTATAAAAAAGGTCGTAGTGAGTCAACCTTAGAAGATAGATATATTATGCTATCGTTGACTTAATTGTAAACCTTTTTTAAAGGTACAATTCTCTAATACATCATTTCAGTATATCTCCAGACGTTTAAGCAGCAGAAGCAAAATAAACGTTTTTAAGCGTCCCTTTTATATGCATATTTCATTACTGTTCTACTCCTATTAGACATAGCGTGATACTATATAGCCTATAACACTCCCTGATAAATGGACTATGAAACACAGAAAGAATTTTTTAAATCGGTTCTGTAGATCCAGAGATTAGCCCCTACAACGACACAAACACACAAACTTTACCTCTTTATAATATTAGTATAGATTTAATATAACTTATAATTGATATAACACATACGATTCATGGTTAATTTTATTAAAATTTAAAAGGAATAACTTATAATTAATAGCTTTTCATTATAAAATAGTTATGGATTATTTACAAACTCATTTATTTTTGAGTATGATTACTACTGGTAACGCCATCTCGTGAACAAAAGAAACGAAATTTAAATTCATTCAATATTGAACCAAATCCATTTTTCATGGCCCCTGATTTGTATTGCACTGTTCTAATATAAAGAGATCAAGCGATATCTCGAGTATTACTTATCCGATTTTGATGAAACATACCTCAGTTTAAGCCTAATACAAAAGGCTACAATACAATGTATTGGTCTTAAGATTATATTAATTCGTTTTAAAGATGTGCGGGAACAAACAGACAGACAGACAGACAGACATTAATTCTAAAAATTGTGGTTTCGTGCTTTTTGCCTTTTTTCTAGATTTTATAGATAATTTTTATCTGAATTTTCGAAAAGAACAGACATTTCGACCTTTACAGTTTTATTATAGTATATAGATAGATTATTAACATTGAAAAATACATAACTGACAATAAAATATAGAAATACAATCACAAAACATTAAATTATTGTTTAATGTTCTATTTGTTTTACATAATAAGTTTAATTAAGCCACCAACAGATGGAGTTATTTGATATATAGTTAAGATATTTTTATGTTCATCTTATAGCATAAGTATGTTTTGTAGTTAAAAACAAAAGTTTTTTCTCTCGCCATTGGAGTTTTATTACATAATTCCATCGAGTACTTTTTGGGATTTGTTCATGGTCCTTCGAGCCGGATAAAAAAATGTTAAATGTCTTTATTTTATTTATTCAAAAATACTGCACGCAGGACACAGCTTAACTCTAAATATATTCCAGTCTACATTCATAAGATAGCGCTGTTTAATATTTCACTTTGTAAACATAAACTACGTATAAAACTAAAACTACTTATTCTTGAGCACTTTAAATTCAAATATCTTTTGATAGACTGAACCGATTGCAATGAAACAAAAATTAAATGGAACTTCAAGTTACACTCAATCGTTGTGTATTAAAGGCATCTACATTTTACGTTACATTTAAAAATACTGCACGCAGTTTAACTCTTGATGTAGTTCTGTCTAAGTTTGAAAGATGGCGCTGTTTAATATTAATTAGTTAAATTCAAATATCTTTTAATTGACGGAACCGATTTCAATGAAACAAAATCTAAATAAAACTTGAAGTTACGCTCAATCGTTGTGTATAAAAATCATCTTAATTGCTTTGGTACTTTTTACGTGATGCCCGAACAAATTTTACAGACATACAGACATACAGATATACAGATAAACAGACAAACAGACAAAAATTCCAAAAATGGTGGATATGGGTTCTATTGGTTGTCTTTTAATATCCTGGCTATTTTTTTTGGATTTATTTTCAATGTACAAAAACGACTTTTCTACAGTTTTATTATATGTATAGATTTAATAAATATTAAATAGGTATTTAACAGACAACATAATAAGTAACACGTTTTTTTCTTTATAAAATAATTATACACATTATTGCTATTTGTTAACATTGAAAATACAAAACTGACAATAAAATATATAGATACAATCCCGAAACATTAAATTATTGTGTTTGTGTTTATTTTATTAAGTAATTCAAAAATACTGTACGCAGTTTATCTATAGATAATAGTATAGTCCAGTCTAAGTTTAATCAAATATTTTTTGCTAGAATATGGTAAAAAGGTGTTAAGTACAATAAATTTATTTCAGCATTTTTTTTACAAAAGACAAATCTCACACTAGCGGGGGCCTTTAAAAATATCAATTTAACGGACACTAAGAACATCCAGACTAAGGAAAATAGTTTCTATATCACAATTGTCCTCCATGGGAATCGAACCCGCGACCTCATGCAAGCCAGCCAGGTAATGCGACCGCCGCGCCACCGAGGCAGGTAATTCTACCGCACCATAACGTGGCGTGCAAATGTTTTCATTCATAATAAATTAGCGATTATCCGTGTGGTGACGGAGAAAGAATACAATGGGTGGCGTAAAACCGACTAAGGGACTATCGGTGAATATTTTCTTTACGACATAAAAATAAAGGAAAACTTGAAATTAAACCCTATACCAATCCGATTGGCCAGCGTGGTATTGGTAGGCCAAGTATCCCTCCGTCACGGGAGGAGGCCCGTCCTTGCAGTGGGACATTAATGTCCTGGTATGATGATTTAAGTGATGTCATTTATTCTAACTTACAAATTTGACAACAGATGGCGTTGTGCCTGTGACGTCATTTTCAGTATCGCGGTGTTAAGATTTTCCTTGAAAGAATGACGTTCGCTCATGTCTGTCAGTATGAGGTTTAACGCAGTCTTTAAAGATCTGTCTTTGTAAAGGTCTGTTTTTAAAAAGGTATTGGTTCGTTCTTTACAAGGTTTAAAAACGATTTTTCAGTATAAAATCGAATTGTGAAGTAACATCCTCCACGCGAACGAAGTTGCGGGCACAGCTAGTTAATTATATAATGAATGAATACATTTGCACGCCACGTTATGGTGCGGCAGAATTACCTGCCTAGGTGGCGCGGCGGTCGCATAACATGGCTGGCGTGCATGAGGTCGCGGGTTCGATTCCCATGGAGGACAATTGTGATACACAAACTATTGTCCTTAGTCTGGATGTTCTTTGTGTCCGTTAAATTGATATTTTTAAAGGCTAGTGTGGGATTTGTCTTTTGTAAAAAAAATGCTGAAATAAATTATTGTACCTAACACCATTTTACCATCTATCAAAAAATATTTGACTAAACTTAGACTCGACTATATTATTATTATTATCTATATTTTTGAATTACATAAAATAAACACAAACACTTTGAATAATAATTTAATGTTTTGTGATTGTATTTCTATATTTTATTGTCAGTTTTGTATTTTTTTAATGTTGACAAATAGCAATAATGTGTATAATGATTTTATAAAGAAAAAACGTTTTACTTATTATGTTGTCAGTTATATTATACCCATAATTATGAATTATTAAATAGTTAAATAAGTGTGTTATAATTGCAGTTATAATAAGATTGTGAGAAAAGGAATGTTATTTTAATTAAATTATGATTAAGTATAGGTTTAGTTTAACTTTAAAAAATGAAGTTTGTACGCCAATATTAGCAATACAGGGAAAGACTATTTATTTTTGTCAGATGTTAAAAACAGGTGGAGTCTGTTGCATACTTTTACGTTGACCAGTAACTACTACAGTTTAAACTAAATTAATACCAAAAGAATAATTGATACTTTAGATTATTAGCTTACTAATACAATTTATATTTAATTAAATTGAGTTTCAATTACGAAAAACACAAAAATATAACAATCAAGTAAACTTATAATTGATTTAATTTAATAAGACTTATAATTGATATTACACATACGATTCATGGTTAATTTTATTATCATTTAAAAGGAATAACTTATTAATAGCACTTAATAATAAAATAGTTATAGATTATATAAAAACTCATTTATTTTATGATTACTACTGGTAACGCCATCTCGTGAACAAAAGAAACGAAATTTAAATTCATTCAACATTGAACCAAATCCATTTTTCATGACCCCTGATTTGTATTGGACTGTTCTAATTAAGAGATCTAGCGATATCTCTAATTTTCTTTCATCTATATCTTGTGTGTTTATAAACCGATTTCTATAATTTTTTTTTTTAATAAGATATTAATGTGTACTTTTGAAATATGGGAGTTTGAAAAAGATATGTCTATGCAAATTACAATATATTTATGTATTTAATACACTTTGAAGAAAACCCTAACGATTAAACACGTTATTGTGGCTAATATATAAAAGATAGATAAATACTATTCAGGACTTTTTTGTACATCTTTTGAAGACCATTATTTTTGTAATACATATTTTTGGCGTATGATCAACGTATGCGATGATAAGAGCTCGAACGCGCGTTTTTTCAACCGACTTGCTTCATATTTTTCGTCACTGCTCAGCTCCTATGTGTCTTAGCGTTATGTTATATAGCCTATAACCTGCCCAGGAGTATGAACTACAATCGTACCAAGTTTAGTTAAAATGCCTTCAGTAGTTTTTGACCCATGCGTGCACATACAGACAGACAGACAGACAGACAAAAAAATTATTGATTGCATTTTTGGCATTAGTATCGATCACCATTCATCCTCAAATATTAATTTTTAACATATATTCAATGTACAGAATTGATCTCTCTACAGTTTTATTATATAGTATAGATTTTCTTCGTGTATTAAATAATGTTATTATACGGGGGTTGATCTTGAGGATTTTTTTGTAATGCTTATGCTAATAGACATTCAGACCACAACACAACACCTCAGAGTTTTCCTGTCAAAAAATTAATTACTTGTTTCCTTATCTTACTCTTTTCCAATTTTGTAAATCCCTTAACTGAATAAACATAGATTGTCATTAAATTATTTATTAATTGTGTCGAAGAGCGTCGCAGAGAGGGTCGTATATTTTATTTCCAATTCATTTCGCACTCATTTGATCAAAACCAAGCAAAGATAATAATATGTTGATTTCTTACATACTTAAATACTTTGATAAGCTACATATTAATAATATAGGTTATAACAACCTATATCATACACGAAAAACACTTACACAAACCTAACTATCATGTATACAAAAGAGTTGAACCCTAGAAATACTTGTACTATCTCAGAACAACATAGTCGTGTACAATAAGCGCTACAAGGCAGGCAATATGTTGTAACATCTGGTTACTTAACTACAAACATCTTTTGTATTATTTTAATATAGAGCTGCTTCTCTGCCAAACTAAACAACGAAATGAAAACAAAAGATACAATTAACTATGTCATTGTATTAAGCTATTGCACACTATAACTAGTGTTAAAAGAAAATTAAGTACTCTTGATATAACTTAACGTTTTTTTTTCGTCGTACTTTGTTCATCCTACGATGTCTCGTTCTATTTTTTACTCTTCATAAATTAGAATTCCTGACGGATCCGATTCAATTATTTTAATAAATTTTCCTCATTCAACAAAATGGCCTCTTTTTCAAACTATGTCAAATATTGTCGAAAAATGTATGAAAGGTAAAACAATATTCAACTTTTTGTCAGAATGTTATACAATGTATAATGGAATATAGAAGCCTGCCTGGTGCTTTATACTTACTTGGATTACAATCAGTTATTTTTACCAGTAAACATTATATACGCAAAGATCAAAATAACCTTTCAGCATAGCGAGTTCGGCCTTAAGAGCAGTTTGGCCTTGTAGTTTGGTAGTTATTGTACATTAATAACTAAGTATAATAGTTAACACTTAAACAATGTAACTTTCAAGTAGGTACCTGGTCAATTTAAAGAATAATGTATAAAGTAGTTAAAATAACATAAAACATTAAAGATTATTACACTTAGATGTATAAATATAAATTACTGTCCGTTTGAAGTACAGAATGTTAATTAGAGCGGCATTACGAAGATAAATACACAAAACTCCCGTTTTAGGACTTTTAATTAACATCATTTGACGAGGAAACTTTTAAGACAGCGCTAGGGCCTTTTGGTTGTCGCGGCGGCGTTAAGCTGTCGGACAAACACACGGCGTCCGGGGCGGTCGCGGGGGTGCCTCGCGGGGAGTGCGCGGGTACAGCCACGTTATTGGCAAACTTGGTGAACATTACCATACTTGGCACGACATTGACACACGCCACGGTATTGAGCGATCATAAAACTGTACTAACTGATCGCTCAACTCTAAATGTTGACTGTCAGACAGATCAAACAAGTTTACTTTATATTGGTAACGTCTGTTGATCAAGCGAATGTATTTGTAGTAAATGGGTTGTGCAATACTGTTTCATTTGGTATTTTATAAAAACTTGTTGACGTTCGCATATTTAGGTACCTAATATCAAATGGATAATTTGCATGTTACTTACAATGAAACGTAATAATATAATGTTTTCTATGCTTACAGTAATGTTTAAAAATTACCAAATATACAGTTTAGAAAATATCTAAACTGCATGTCCGTGTTTTTAATCTTGAATCTAATAATTTGATCTAATAAATGACGACCTCGGTGGCGCGCCGGTAGAGCCAGCGGCTGCCGTGCATGAGGTTGTGGGTTCGATCCCCACGCAGGACAATAATTTGTGAGATCCACAAATTATTGTCCTGAGTCTGGGTGTTCTATGTGTCCGTTAATTGATGTTTGTAAAAGTCCCCGCGACACAGGGCATGATCCCTAGTGCGGGAGTTGTCTTTTTAAAAAAAAAAAAAAAAATTATCATTATGATCAGACTGGTATTTCATATTTCACAAATATTCATTTAAAGTGTAATTATATCTAATTGGTCATAAATTCAATAAAAACAAACCTCTTCACACATCTTTCACTAACCTATGAATTAAGAATTTAAAAATACCTATTAGCATTTTAGGGACTTATGTATTTATTACCTTGACGTAAGATAAGTATTTTTAATTTGACTTCAAGTTATTACTGAAAGACGGACTTAATTACACGGTTCTACTATTAATTATTTTTATTAAAAGAAATATTCTTCTCCGTAGCAAAATAATTCGTTTCTTGAAATAATTAAACTCAGTTTATTGTACTTAATTACTTTCTGAGAAAAGTCACTTTTAATATCTACTATCAGAGATAATAAAGTTCACAAAAAAATTTAGATTATGATCCATCTTAAAATCTCCGTCACTCTTTATTCACTTCTTATACATATAAGTAGACTAAAACTGAACAAAATAGTAAAACTGAGTTTCAACAAGCATAACTAAAATAACGAAGAACGACTAGAGATTGCTTGTATTTTTACTCTTTACGATGGATTAGACTATGTCGATGATTTTACCAAGACAAGTTTAGTAGACTTTGGTAATCTTGAAAACATGAAAATTAAATAACAAATCAGACTACGTCGGACGTAATTAGCCTATTTAACGACAACTAAACTACGTAACTATAGAGCAATACGGGTATGTCTGGAGGCTATTCAAATAGTTATAAAATATAAGTTATTAGCGTAGTCAATAGGTAGTAAATCTACACAAAAATGTGCTTCTAGCTCAGCTAGACGTTTGGCGCGCGTCCAGCCAGAGGAGTTTGCCCAACTGTTATTACACGTACTAGGAGGCCTTTATTACAGGCCCGCAAAATATGATACATACTCTGTACTGGTTCATATCGCTTATTTATCATTTAATGATACAATATTATGTTGCCGCCAGTACGCTACACGTTACGGTTTTATTGCACGCTGAATATATGCCTAATAGGTATGTATGTATTTAGCGTAAGTTTTTTTTAGATTATTTCAGTATTAATATTAATTTCTTAAAAGAATAGCTGTTATTTGTAAAGTTATTTGTATTAATTCTCCAAACAAATATTGTAACATAACTCGGTATATAAGTTTGCACAAGTCAATCTGTTTACTTTTGTTTACGCTTATTTTACGGTCCCTAAGGTTATTTATTATCATAGAAGCCTATGAATGTAGGACAACATCAAAAAAATAACTTTCCCCGTCGTCTTATACGATACCTTAATCAATTAAATATTAGCCATAAGTCTTATGGCTAATATTTAATGTAATAGCTAAAAGTTTAATTTAGACACCTCTCGTTAACTTAGTATCATTATGTGGTGTCTAAGCATCTTCTCGTAGCAAATTGTCTGATTTGTCTACGATTCCAGCAGGGCAGTAACAAGTATCTCAAGGTCTTCATATATTTATAGATATTGGCTTAATTAATGCGTAGGCAGAGGTCTGAACATAAGTTGTACATAAGCTACTAAGCTATTTTTAGCTTTAATAAGCAAATGAGAGAAAAATGTACGCTTTTTTTTCAAATACCCTCAAAACATTTACGTACACTTTACGAGAAATGTGTTGTGTAGAGACTTTTGTGTGTATGCGGTATGGTTAGCAAAGTAAACAGTGTAATTGGACCGTTCGGGCATCGCCTCTGTTTATAATTGAGTGCTAAATTTACTGCGGGCCGTGCAGCGCGTAGCGAGCACGTACTGAATACAACGCGGACGATTATTGCGTTAAATGTGCTTATACATCTGCCTACGCGTTATCACGGGGCTTCATACGAGCTTGCTGCGTGATCCGGGTAGGGTCCGGTTAAGTCCTTGCTCACACTAGGGGTCCGTAATTTACTTACTATGAGGCGATTAAGCGAGAACGTTTTACTTACTACACATTAATTTAATAGGCGAAGGTATGTAGACATTCTATGCCTCTATCCTATCTAAATTAGGGTATTAAAGGGCTTAGTGGTGTCAAGCAGTACCACGGTCGCTTCCACAATCCCAAAAAGTAGAACATAATGATGAAACCAACCAAAACCATGAGAGGCCATACGAGGAGAACAACGACTCTCGGTCGACATGGGATGCGGTCGGGGCATGATCTTTTTTACTTGACTTTATCGCCACCACCTGCAATCTTTCGACATCACAGGTCGAATTGCCAGGGCACAGAACTACTTTCACGACCGAACTATCCTCTCACCATTACCACAGTCTTTAAATAATCAGACTTTGTATTTAGAATCTCAAGAGCCTCAGACTTAAGAACACAGTCACAAAGCCCGTCTGTGGCAGTCTGGTTTTAGAATAATTTAAAGCAAAAATTGTAAAATACACTATTTTGTTAATCTGACTATAATCTTAATTTTTTGTAATATAAGCCTCGTTTTAATATTAAACACAAGACAGATAGTTGATCAAAGTCTAATAATACTAGTATAATGATGTGAGATATAATGTTAGAACAAGCTCGTTAATACGTCGCCATGTAACACTGTGTACGTGGTGTCTAGGCATTCACTCCATCTTGTTATTATAATACGTGTGAATATTACTAAAGATAACGTTATTAAATTTACAATATATTAACAACACATTTTGATGTTACATCTGTCCTCGAAATAGTGACATAAAAACAACCTTTGTTGTTTTTCTGTCACTATTTCATAGACAGATGTAGAATCTTCCTTGTTTTCTTTTTGTTACATCATTGCTAGATGATGAAGGGCCTGGAACCTCTTGTTCAGATAAGATTCTTCTTGCAGTATTTCGCTTAGGAAATATTGAGCCTATTTCTAGCCATGATGAACGGTTTCTACGAAAAATAATACCAGATTAGACAAATGTTATAGTACAACACAATTAAAATAAATAAACATTATAACTACCTTACAGTAACCGTGAAACAACAATGTAATATAACTTCCGCTCATCAAATGAAAAAAAGCATAAACTTATAACAGTGAGTACATTTAAATAAGTACAACTGTGTATATTGGTCAATTAACTAGTATTAGAACCATATAATAACATTATAGTGTCTAAAATTTCAAAATGAAATAAATAAGTGTAAAATCTAGTAATTTAAAAATATATACTTGCGTAAAATATAACTACACTATTAGTCGCGCGGGGTCGCAGCGACCCCAGGCACCTCCGTACGGCGCAACTAACCATTTCTGCAGCGCAAGCGCTACTGAGGAAGGAGGGGTGAATGAGTTATGAAGCTAGCAGAAAGTTTAGCTCGCTGGCGTAAAAAGCTAAAACAATAATTCCAAATGAAGATCACTTGGGGTCGCCAAGACCCCGCGCGCCTAATTAAAGGTTAACTTACTTCAAAAAGTATAAGAATTTCTTACTTTAGGTAATATTAGATTTTCACCTCAGAACTCAGTAATTTCATGATTACTTTGAAAGTATCTGGTTTAGTTTAAACGAGTATTTTACAAGTTGATTTCATAGATTTCATCTAAATTGTTTGAGTAAGTAATTTGGTTTTAAATTGCATTTAAACGAAATTGCGTATTGTACTCGCTCTAAAAGCTCTAATTTATGGAGTCTGTTTTAATTTTAAAAATATCATAATTATATTCTATTTAGGCTTTGTCTTAAATACGTGAAAAAAGCATACGCAGACAACTTCTATTATATTATTGTAGTAATGAGGTGTTGTTATAAAGTTCACACTCTCAGTTGAATTTCAGCTAAAGTTTGAATGAATAGTATAATGTAGACATAAAGCGAGTTCTGTATAATATCTGCTACGAGTATAGCCTGTACCCAAACTTAGATAAACTTGTCCCCGACAGGTGCGCAACTATTTAACCCCTATAACGAGTCACGACTACGTCACTACAGATTATTGAACGTGACCGCCATTACTCTGCTGTACATAATTAGTTATCATTTTAAGATTTTAGATTTAACCCTTTATGTTAATTAAATCTCCATTTGAAGAAAAGATGGCGTTGTGTTAAGAGTGAAGCTACCACGTTTAAAGTGGTAGCTTGTATCCTTGTACCAGATTATTCTCAAATAATAAAATTCTAATATTTTTATTATATTTATTATGTTTTGAGATTAGTATAGAAAAAATTCGAAAAACGATGAATATACATAATTTTAAACTCCACGGTTCCAATATTTGTCTTTCAAGTAAATGCCTCTATCAATTTGATCTGAGGAAATTTTGACAATTGTTATTCAATTTATTTAAACAAATTATATAAAATCTAACCTTCATTGGTAATTGAACTAGCTTGTAAATACATCTGGTCGATATATTGACTGAACCATTAATCACAAATAGACTAATAGCTCGTACCGGTGTGTCTGTCTCTCTCTGTGTGTGTGTGTGTGTGTGTGTGTGTGTATGGTATGTAAATACACAGAGTAACTCACAATAATATTTATTTTACATCTGAACTACATTTATACTCGGCGCGTTCGTGTAAAGCTAACTGCACACTGTTGCTGGAAATACTGTGTACTGTTTTGTAAGAAAAAAATCACTAAAACCGATCTGAAAACATTGAGTACCAAGTTTTTGTTTTTGAAGATCCTAAATTTATGTCTAAAATCATGGCGAAGATTATCCACATTCAATATGATCTCAAAAACTAATAAGCCATTACATAGACGATCATGATATACTCGTACCTAATCAAGCTAAGATTCAGCATATCTAATAAAGTTTGATAAGTTATCCCCTAAAAACGGATAGTAATGTGAACGAGTCGTTATCTATCTCACATATTAGGTACACTAGCCGGTGGATGATGGTCAATGGTCTCGTCAAACATAACATTTAACGCGCTTATTTGCGCACTCATCGACTACTTGCGCGCTATACCGATGTTTGCGCATAAACATACGATAACAATAGTTTTAATATATGTTTTGACACGTGCTTCAATGAATATATTATTTCAGTAGCAGTGAGGCGGGTGACGTTAGCGCTTTGTTATCGGACCACCAACATCACTTTATAACGCTCCATGTCACCTTAAACGCATACCAGACTTATAAAATACATTAATGGCTTTCCAGTATAGCCGACGAATTATTTAATTTAATAACACAGACTGTTTAACATTGTTAAACAAAGTGGTTACCACAAAATACACAAGAATGCAAATGCAATGTAACTTTACCAAAGATCTGATTCATATCCCTAACATTTATTGAACCTCGACATCGTCATAATGTACCTTGCCCATCCTAATGCTGCAAGAGCAATCTGGCCTAGTGGCTGAAGACCAGACTCAGATTCTAATCACAGTTAACGTATATTTTCGTGTACTTCTATACAAACGATGGTAAGTAGTTTAAAAGATATGGCTATGTAAAGTTTTGTGAAGTATTCTATGGCCTTGTTAAATGTACCTATCTGCTTAACTTTGCTTTTAGCAGCTTTAAAGATGACTACGGCAAATTATGTATTTAAACATAACTACTCACTATTCAGAAAATCTAAGAATAACGGTACTCAAACAGCAACATAAATATATCGTAATTAGTACAGAAGTGAAGTACGAAACAGTAATCACTTATCTTATAATAGTTAACCTCATCTAAGAAGGATTCACATAAAACATGAAGCTAATGAAGCGACCTTATCTGACGCGCTGTTATCAACATAATGATGTAGATATTTACAACGCGCTACTAAATCTAGATTATACCCCTTCCAACGTAAGTTTAGCTTTTTGACAGTTCACGTCCATGAAGTTTCGTAATATTTCTGCTTATTTTTCAAACAAATAATATTGTATTTCATGGACGTACCCATGTTTTTTTCAGTTACCATGGTTACTTAGTGATGGACACTCATAACGATTACCCCCATTATGAAACAAATTACAAATAATCGGTAGAAATAAATGCTATGAATAAACCGGAACTCTTCTTAATACGTTTATAAAATGTAATATGATATTTTAGATTAGCTATAACCCGCGAGTGTGTCACGATAAATTATGTATTTTAAATAATACCTAAGCTAACTATAACTTTATCATTTTAAGCTATAGGCTAATTCTCTTAACATAGATAAAGAAAGAAACAGTAATAAAATGATAATGTAATGTGGATGATAAAATAATGTGGATGTAAGGATCCAAATGTGTAAAATAAAGTAATTTGAAAAATCACGAAATCGCTTACAATCGAATGGCATTACATTCGAGATACTGCTGAACGTCACTAACGTCAACCTGTCAAATGTCGTTAAATATAGTGGAAAGGGTATAGTTAAGAAGGATTCGTACTTAACTGTTATCTAAAGAGCTCACGGTGAGGCAATGTGTCATGGCGGACAGCCGCGCCGCGCAGACATCTGTCATATCTCTGTACCCGGTAGAATGCTGCACGTGTGTTTGGTTAAGTTTTATTTGTATCATGTTAACGAAAATCTAAGTTTAAAGTTATCGTTTGCGTCAAAATGAATTTTTCATTGGGTTATGAGTTTTCTACTTCTTCTTTGGTTAAATGTTGGAGAGGAAGTTACCATGTTTCTAAGGTTCTATTAGTTACCCGAGGATGACTACAGTTGAGGTTTTAGTCGGCAGACGAGTATGTGAGATTCCTCGTAAAAATAAAGTTACGTTCAAAGTTCGTAAGTAGGGTATTAAGACGGGCTCGTTACTGTATCAAAGGCAAATAATTATGAGTTGTTATTCACTTAGGATACGAAGTAATGCTAACGTAGAACGAAGATACGAGTAGTAGAGTTCTGAGATGAATGTAGCAAGCACAACGAAATAACTTCATTACATTCATACGTTTACTATAATTAATATATTTTTAAGAGTTCATCGACATTTTGTAGAACCAACCCCATTTTATATTATTATAAATTAATATACCTAACTAAGCAATGATTGTAATATCGAAACAAAGTTAATACAGCTTACAACTAAATGTAATAACAAACTATATTATTTTGTTATTTTGATCTTGTATTTATAAAGTTTAGCAGAAGTGAACCGCAGTTCGTTCATGATCGCTCCAACAGATGCGACAACTTTGTAAACTAATATTTTGTGCTCTTCATAAATTGTATTTTATATAAGAGTATGTTGCTCTACGTAGATATTAAGACTTAATTAAAAATTTTACGTTTTACTTTGGTTTGTTTACTAAAAGTTCTTTACAAACTAATAAACAATTGATAACATTGAGAAAGACTCACTTTTCAATCTAAATTAAAGGCGAATATTATACGTCAATGTGATGCAAAGATATGAAGTAAGCCACACTGGCTCGTCTGCCACCTTACAGAAGTAACGGTTTCGAATCGGTTTCTTAAATACCATTTTTTACTACATTTTTTTTACTTCGTCATCGGAAAAAGCATGCTATATGATAATTTACAGTCAATATTATTATATTTATGCAGTTTAGTGATTTGTGGTGTTTATGCAAAGATTGTAACATGATTCTGATAGCATGCCAGTGTTGTCACACGCGAACTACTCTTTATATACAAATACTATTTTAATTTGTATTAACTCGAGTGTGTTGCAGATAATTTGTGGCAGTTTAGAAGCAGTCACGTCATACACACGTTTGTACAATTTTACATAAGTACGTTTTTTTTTTGTTTCGTTTAAGGCCAATTGGCGACTTTTAGATTATGCACCATAGTCTCAAATATGACCACTTAATCGTTAATTTAAAAAAATATTCAACCTATTTTAATAATTATGTACCTAAGACCAAGCAACATAGCAAAAATATTTGTTTTAATTGGTGAAGGATTTAATTTGAATGATGATGTGTTCGTATATCATAGTATTAAAAGTATATTTCTTAGTAGTATTGTTGATGTCACAGTTGCGGGGAACTGCACAGCGTCACCTAAGTAATATGCAGCGCAACTCATGGAGATGAAAGGCGCATACAATGTAGTCGTAAACCTTACTGTTTATGTACCTCCACCCGTACCTATACAGAGACGCGTTTATTATCTCTACTTATAAATAAATAAATAAACACATTACGTAATGAAAAAAGGCTTTACTAATAATTATCATAGGACTAGTAACGAAAACATAGATCACAAAGATCTTTGACAGTTAACTCCGTTCGCCGTTTTAGTTGTTTGATCATCATTTAATTTATTATTTTATTTTTATCCTAATCTACTGTAACATATTACTTATAGAGGTAGTAATTTCTATTTCATAGAAGATCCAATGGATAAAATATACATCATCATCATCATACACGGATTATATTCACACAAGAACATGACTCTACTCCCAGATCAGTTTAGTCTACAAAACTCCGCTAACAGTCAGCGTGTTACGTAACGTAAAGTATCAGAATGATAGTGGGTGTATAACTATGTATAGTACACGGACGTAGCGTGAGACGCTGCGGTATTTTTTCACCGCGCGCTGTTTGGAGGGCTTGGCTCGTCCGCATACACACTTCATGATAGCCTCGAGATAACAGCTGCAGCGGATTTGTGTCTACATGTTGAATAGTCTCTTACAGTGCTTGATACGTTAAGGTCTAACAAAAGTAAAGTCTAGTTAATCGTTATTTAATTTTTATGATTTTCTAATATTTTTTTATTTTTTTTATTATTTTTTTAATAAAGTGTATAATTCTTTAGAAAACATCACTACTGATAGAAGTTATCAATATCTACCTTGCTGGTTTGACTGGTCACGTAGTCAGCTGCTGCAATTCAGTGGAATAAAAAAATGGTTTAAAAAGAAAACACACTTTCTTCAGTATTCAAAGTAAATCATAATAATCATCAAGTAAAGAAGACATTTCCAGCTTGGACCACACACAGTGTAATGTGCAGTAAGTTGCCAAACTGTTGCGATTTGCTTATGTTTCGCATACATTTAGTCGATATTACCGCGAGTTGGCTCTCTCCGCGCGGCTCCTCGCTAGTCCGTCTAGTCTACACTACTTAGGGATGCGCGATCCAGTTCATCGATCCGATTTTAAGGATCGGATCGGATCGTAATGCGTTGATCCGATCCACGAATTGGATCGCATGCCATCGATCCGATTGATGTCAAGAAAATCGATCCGGATCGGATGCAAATAAGTAAGACACAATTATTTTTAGATAGGTAAGCATTTATTAAGTAAATACAATTATGAAAGGTGAGGAAAAAACAACCAGTTATATATAAGTTAAAAGTTCGAGTTGGCATCTTTAGAAATAGTTCTATAGGTACCAATCTTCGAACTCTAAACTTTTGAGAAACAATAATTTAGAGAGACGACATGGATCGAGTCTGTTTCGACATTCGCTTAAAGTTAAGTTTGCCGACGAAAAGAGCCGCTCTGATGGCACCATAATTCAGTTTTATAAAACAAAATGTCCGCACAATGAAGATACTCAATAAAACTAATCAACCGACCATAAACTTTACTCGTTTGTTTACGAACTTACCCACACAAATATTATAAATAAAATGTAATAAGATGCTCGTATACCTACCCGCAAAAGACGCCGCCAAGTTTGGAACATAACGTAACCTAAACAAAAGATCATTTCGTTCCTAACAACATCGTAAGCAGTTAATGTAGGTAGATAAACTGAATTTGAATCCATACGATCCAAACGAATCGATCATTGTAGCTTTGTATCGATCTTACAAAAAATCGTATGGACTCGATCCGATCCAAAAATCGAGAGATCGTATGGCTTCGATCCGATTTTCAACAAGATCGGATCGGATCGGCGCATCCCTAACACTACTCTACACTCTCTGCTTAAACTAGCATTTAAAACGTTACCAACTTGATCTAGCCGCGCGCGGATTTATCTCAGATATAACTAAGTTTAGGTAAGTCAGTAAAAGCTTTGAGAATACTTCATCACAAAGTTGTATTGCTTCAACACTGTTGCTGCTGTTTTAAATTATTTATATTGATTTAGGAGTACAATAATCGTATTCAGGATTTGTTAACCAATCACTCAGAACTTCAGCTGTTTCAGTTGTGTTTAGACGCATAATTTGGGTTTTTTGGTCCCTTATTCGCATAATATTAGATTCTCAAAATATTAGATTCTTGTAATATTAGATTATCAAAATAGCAGATTCTCAATATAACCGAAATAGGACATTCAACGTGAAAAATTAATTTAATTTATTACTTACCTACTAAGAATGTTTGCCTATAGCTAATCTATTTTTAGAGATATTTCCTTTAAACATAATTATAGGACCTATTTAATTAACATAAAAAATGACATTTTTTTTTTTTTTTTTTTTTTTAAATCACAACTCCCGCACTAGGGATCATGCCCTGTGTCGCGGGGACTTTTACAAACATCAATTAACGGACACATAGAACACCCAGACTCAGGACAATAATTTGTGGATCTCACAAATTATTGTCCTGCGTGGGGATCGAACCCACAACCTCATGCGCGGCAGCCGCTGGCTCTACCGGCGCGCCACCGAGGTCGTCAAATTACTCATCAAATGATAAAAAACCTATGTGCTATTTGTGGTCTGCTGGACTTCGCTTTGACATTTCATTAAACATCAAATACCTATTTGTTTTAATAATATTTGTGCATTATTATGGCAACAATGAATTTAAATGCATGTGTTGAATCTGGTGTTGTATTTATAAAAAATCAAAAAAACAAGCCCGCCATTTTACATGCTGGATATAAGTACAACTTTTTAATGAAAAATAAGTCGGGTACTACAAACTGGCGTTGCTGCAACCAGCGTGATTGCCGTACATCAATAACGCTCAATTGTAAAAATGAGATAGTACGTGTGGGTTAGCATATTTGTGCTCGTGATTTTGAACGGAATTTGATAGACTCAATTACTGACAGATGCAAAAAAGTGTGTAAATTTTGAGTCGATTCCTAAAATTTACGAAAAACATTTTTTAAAAAACGACTCATTTACCGGTAAAGAATATGCTATTCCGGCATTTACATCGAAGAAAGACTCGCTATACAGAACCCGGAATAAATTCATGATCGTTGGGCATTCAAAATGGTCAGAGTCAAAAAATGTTAGATTGCCGCAACATCTTGTTGAAGATTTCTTTTTATTTGATGACTACGATACTGAAGCAGATGACAGAATCATTATATTTTCAACATTGCCAGGTTCCAAGCTCCCCGAACGTTTACAATCAGTTGAAACTATTTACGGTGATGGTACTTTTAAAGTAACACCTTCCCCTTTCTATCAATTGTACACGTTACATATTGATGTTGCCAAAGACAGCGACACGATTGATTTCGTTCCTATTGTGTTCGCTTTACTGCCACATAAGTCCCAGAATACTTACAGGCGATTATTCAGTATACTGAAAGAACAATTTCAGATGAGTATCCGTACATATAAATGTGACTACGAAATCGCAGCCATTCAAGCAATGAGAGAAGTGTTTCCGGAGATTAACATTAAAGGATGCTATTATCATTTCATGAATGCTGTATTCAGGATGAGCAAAAAACTGGGTTACGATAAAACTGCAGAAGACTGCAAAACTATGCATCTGTGTACCCTTTTGGAAGAACGAAAAAAAAAGTTTTGAATTTCCAAAAGTCGTAGAACAAACATTGTTCAGGGCCGTCATGCCAAGCATGTCCTGAGAGGTTGCTGGTATTTTTTTAAATTTCCTTGTATAGACTTTGGCATGATTTATGCGTGTCGTTGCCATTATATTAATTGTTTAAGTTAAAGTGGATTATATTTTTTGTATTGCCATCAAAAAAAAAAAATTACAAAATAATTTAATGTTTTTCTTATTGACTGTACTTTGGTTTTATTGAGAATCTGCTATTTTGATAATCTAATATTACAAGAATCTAATATTTTGAGAATCTAATATTATGCGAATAAAGGTTTTTGGTACCGGGAAGTAATGAAGCATTGCCTCTCGTTATCATAGCAAAAAATAGCAAATAAATGAACTAACAAAAAAACTTAGAAATAAAGCATGTAGTTTCTTTGTCGACCACTCGACAAAAATGCGATTGCAATGTTTATAACTGTAACATTACATCAATTTTCAACCGACTTCAAAAAGGAGAAGGTTCTCAATTCGGTTGTATTTTTTTTTTGTGTTTGTTACCTGATTTCTCGAAAATGGCTAGACCGATTTAAAAAAATTTTTTTTTGTTCGTATAGGTATGCTTTCCATTTGATCCCATTGTCACCAGATCTGGATCTGGATGACGGGATCCCAGAGAAATCGAGGGCATCTCTTGAAAATTGTAGGGACTCATTGTGTAAAATCTTGTCATACATGTGCATCTCTGACGTCACTACCAAATAGTCAAGAGTCAGAACTGGTCAGATCCTGGAGACCACAGAGAGTCGAGGGAAAACCTCAACGGCATACAGCAGCTACCTTGTGTTTGGGCTTATTTTAATTGTATTGATGAAAACTTTACAAAACTTTACACAAACATGATCTGATGATAAGGAAGATTGAGGGTCGAGGGAACTCCTCAACGGTATATAGCAGCTACCTTGTGTGTGGGCTTATTTTAATTGTATTGATGAAAACTTTACAAAACTTTACACAAACATGATCTGATAATAAGAAAAATTGAGGGTCTAGGGAACTCCTCAACGGTATATAGCAGATACCTTGTGTTTAGGCTTATTTTAATTGTATTAATGAAAACTTTACAAACCTTTACACAAACATGATCTGATGATAAGGAAGATTGAGGGTCGAGGGAATTCCTCAACGGTAAATAGCAGCTACCTAGTGTTTGGGCTTATTTTAATTGTATTGATGAAAACTTTACACAAACATGATCTGATGATAAAGAAGATTGAGGGTCGAGGGAACTCCTCAACGGTATATAGCAGCTACCTAGTGTTTGGGCTTATTTTATTCGTATTGATGAAAACTTTACACAACTTTACACAAACATGATCTCATGATGAAGACGACTGAGGGTCGAGGAAACTCCTCAACGGTTAGGGTTAGGGTTACTTACCTTGTGCTTGGGCTTATTTTATTCGTATTGATGAAAACTGTACACAACTTTACACAAACATGCTCTCATGATGAAGACGGCTGAGAGTCGAGAGAATACCTCAACGGTATAAAGCAGCTACCTTGTGTTTGGGCTTATTATATTCGTATTGATGAAAACCTTACACAAACGTGATTTGATGATGGAGATGACAGAGAGTAGAAGGAACTCCTCAACGGTATATAACAGCTACCTTGTATTATTCGCTTATTTTATTAAATTGATAAAAACTTAACACTAAATTTATAATGTAATCGCAGGTAAGACTTGAATGAAGTTCTTATTTAAAATTAAAATATGAATTAATAACGGATTATAAATAGACAGACAAATTGTTGAATTGCATTTAATTTATTTTAAACTTATTCTTTAGATATAATATATTTATTTGATTTATTTTTATTTACCTAATTATTATTACCAATTAACCACGCCGAGGCGGTGGCTACGCTTTTCGATGTTCTCACTATTTAAAACTTTTTGCATGTAGGTCCTTTTTTGTGAAACATGATTTATACGTTGTTCACTAGTCTCTTTTGAAATGACATTGGAGGTAGATTTCCTACATTAAAAGGCGTTTCTCCCTGTCTTCGTTTGTTTCATTCAATCGACGCTGTCTCATATAAGCAGCGCGTTTCGTAGGTCTACCCATATTCAGACAAAGTAATGTCCCACTGCAGGGACGGGCCTCCTCCTGTGACGGAGAGATACTTGGCCTACTAATACCACACTGGCCAGGCGGATTGGTATAGGGTTTAATTTCCATTTTTCCTTCTTTTTATTTCTCAAAGAAATTTTAATATTAAAACGTTTAAATGTGATACGGGTATTTCAAAATGTTTCAAAATATATTTATTTAAATATGATAAGAATAGTTGTTTAATATTTGTTTAATTTTTAAACTAATTCATCAACAATCAACAACTATAATGTCGAAGTCATATATATAATGTATAAGTACATATAATCTGTAATTCATGGCCGTCATTCACTTTGCTTAGGTATTATCGTACTTATTTCGTTGGCTGACACCGACTCCAAAAATAACAATAATATTACATTATTTGTAATAATGTGATTATCTTTTAAAGAATCTACAAATAAATATATTTACAGACTCTTCAAGAAATATCCTTAACAATACTTTTACAATAATGATGCAAAGAACCTATTCTTTAGATTAAAATTAAGTAGAAAAAATGGCTGATTTAATGATGTGAAATCAAAATAAAAGTAATTATTTATTACTTTTTAGTGCAATTTTTGTCTTTGAAGTCGGTTCTTTTTTTTTGTAAAAAATAATTTTATAACTTAAATGGACATTTAAATTACAATAAAAAAAAGTGAATTAAAGAATTGTTTTCTTTTTTCAGACATTTGGTCTTAATGTGATACTTACTTAATGTGATAGAAAGGGCTTCCCATAAAACTGAACTGTTTATGATCTTAAAAATATCAGAACGGGTATGCGCTCCTGAAAGGTGATCACACTGACCCATATATTATTATAAATACAAAGGTATGGCACTATTATGTACACGCAATCAGCGATGTCCCCATACAGTATCAGGTACACGCGTGGTATAGAAGGGCCAGATAAGGGCACAAGTACCAAACTTAAAGTCGGTCATATCACATAACACCTACCTAGATAAAAGGCTTTTGTTTCTGTTACGCCGGGACAACAGTGTTTAGAAAAGGGTTATGTTAAGGAGCTTTCAAATTGCTGGACATGGAACCGAAATAAGTGGAGCCCTTTTACAATAGTTCTGACTTACTGGTGTAGGCATTTTTGAAGCAGGTTATGTTCGTTTGCAAAGTTTAGGTTTCGTGTAGTGACATTTTGTTTTTTCCAAGCAACTGGTAAAATTAATATGATACAAAAGCGTAGTCAATAGTAAGTCTAACTGAAACTCCAATGTGGGGCATTGAAGTAATTATTTATAATCTTATATCTAATTAGTTTTAAACAGCTGTAAATATATTTTTTTCAATTTAACTATAATTTTTAAAGCCGTAAACTGAAGTAGCAATTTGTTAATGTCACTTACAAATAATCTGCCCAGTTTATTTTTGTTGTGCCGTCCTATGGCACCGAAATATCTTACCATTTTTAACTACTGTAACAGGTTATAGTGCAAAAAAACGTAAAAGGGTTGAGATTCTTCTTCTTCTGGTTCTTCTACAAGTAACTACTTGTAGAAATATGCTGAGCTCAGCATATTTCTCGATCTCTTGCCTGTAGAAAATGTTTTAAAGCAGCGATCTCGGTTTATTCCCTGATGTGACGTAACCAGGACTTTTTTAGGGTTGTATTAAAGATAAGAAAAAATAAAAAGCGAGCATTTTAGAAAATATAGTATGCTAAAAATAGATTGAAAATGTACTTCGCGGCTATTTGAATAAGATAATTACTTTAAGAAATTCTACGCTAAATATCACACTTCCGTAACATGTTGCCTAGGGCTAGCCGATTGTCCCACTTTAAGCTGCACTTCCGCTGTTCGCAAATAACTATTTGTTCTTGCTGAGCTGCAATTTCACGCCATATTTATGTATCGAAGCTGCAGAGCTTTAGCTCTCGAACTTCAAGCCTTAACTAGTATGTTAGAGAGGATGCAACTTACGCAGGATTTAACTATGATCCCGAGGTGAACTTAGAATGAAATGTATTTTGGTTACTCTGTCTTGTCAGTTTTTTGAACAGTGTCTAATGATGAATGTAAGCATAATTATGTCATGGTATAAAATGATGTATTTTATTATCAAATTAGTAATAGTAATTAGTATGTAGATCGATAAAAAGCCTATAAATATTTAGGTCAGTCCCAAAAACAACAAATGTATCGACACTTGATTATTTTCTCACAAAATGAACGTTTTGATATTTTTATAAGTACTTATTAGGAGATTAAGCAATTATTTTTTGTAAGTAAAAGCCTCTGTTTTTGTAATTTTTTGTCTTTAAAAGTCAAACGTCGCTTTCTCCATCCCACAATGATAAAACGTGAGGATACAACAGATTGTATAGAAATATTTTAATGTAAAATGAATTCTGTAAACATGTATGGTCGAAAACTAAATGGCTTTATCACCTCTAGAGTTAATGTTAGTTGCATGTCATAAAACTATTAGGTTCAATATCGCACAACAAAACATCAGCTAAAGCATGACGCTACTTTGACATGTCAGTTCTCTTGTAAAAAAGCAAATAGTTGTTAGATATTTATAAAAACAAATAGTAAAGTCAACATTATTGACTATTACTAGAGCATATTTTCGGTAAAACGTTTTATTCTAATGAATTTCTCTCTTTTTTCCTTCTATGTCCATCCCTATCATTTCTTGCATGACGTCATTGGCGCATATGTCAATTTAAAGTTTTCGTAATTTTATAATATAAAACAAATTAGGGTAAACCACCTAATCGTTAGAAGTCTTACAATTATTGGAACTTAAGAGATAAAAGTGAGTAAAAAGAAAGAAAACACTATAATAATATGTAGATTATTCAAGTTCAGTATGATTATTCAAGTTTAAATATTATTTATTTAATATTTTTATCATATTTTATTTATTTCATGTGTCAACATATCAAGAATAAATTTATCAGAATCCTTTTATTGGCATTAGTGCCAATAATATTTATTTAATACTATTCAATCACATAATAATGATTAAGTATAAGCAAAGAGTAAAGTATTTTATCATTTTATGATATTTTATATTTTAGTCTGACACGAAGTCCACTCTTAAGGTGCCAACAATTGGGTGGCTTACCAGCCAATATTTAAATTAGATATTTTCAGTTTTTCTGAAATGACAAGCTTGTAATGTCACAAGTAACAAGTTGACTTTAGTTTTAAATTATTTTATGGTTTTTCACATACAAACTCTACAGTTTAATATAGTGACATTTGTATTGTGTTAGTAGATATTATTATTTATTGCGTTGAAGTGAAAGTTTAAAATAGATTGCACTTTTAATCTAAGCATAGTTTTTTTACGGTCAGCCAATAACGTCAAGCTCACGCATAAACATTAAATAACGATCTTAATGAATTTGAATTATGATAGAATTTTTTGTCAAAACTGATAAAGCCATTTCGTTTTCGAGTATACATATTTCATATTTCTCACAGTTGTTAAACATTGTCCAAAGTTTTTCAAACATTATTAAGCATCAAACTCAATCAAGACTTCCCACGCACAAAGTTAATACACAGATAAAATGAGAGGTCAAGAGTACCTACTACAGAACCAACAATAAAGGTAAGGAATAAGAGCTGCCGCTTCCTTCTACAACTGAAGTGTCATTTTCGGGAAACAAATCTCAATGTAGTAAGTCTGAAAACATTTATAGGGTCAAGTATGTCTATAAGCAGAAGTATATTGTTACGTCATCTAAATAAAGGTACTTAGGTAATTATGGCTTGTAAACAGAAGCCTATATATGTTGGCACTCATCAGGAATCTTACCAGTCTTCGTTTATGTTCACTATTCTAGAGCCTTTTCGCTGTAAACTGTAAGCTTATTTTCTAATTTATGGTATATTCTAAAACCGGCCATAAAAATACTTCTCCAAGGCTCTGACTTCTGTTTGGAAGAAAAAGTGTCCTGACAATTGCATTAGTGCTAAGTTATAAACTTAATCTTAGGGAATATCTTAGTAGGCTATCTAGACTTAGCGACACAATCGGGATGAGATGTGGTGGTGACATCCTATTCTTAGTCGGTCAGCAACTAATAGTAACAACAAGTTTAGTTTTATTTATTGTAATATTTTATTCTTAATGCGGGTAATCAAATATCGAGTGTATGCAGATACCCGCTTCAAATGAATACAGAATGAACTTCAACATACGTTTGATGTTGTTACATATTGTTGTGTAGTGCAGTGCTCACAGATCGGACACGCTGTGTACGTTGAGTGCGGGTTTGATGCCGGGCGGTGCACGGGCAGGTGTCCGATTGACGGCTGATTGATTTGCACGCGAGCTTCCATTATGGGCTGACGCAAAGCGGTGTTGTAAGGTATGTTCCCCATCGCTTACTATCATTTATATCGTACAGAGTAACAATATTTTCTTTTTTAAATGCTGCGGCAAAGTTATAGCCACACACTTGATGTTAAGCGCGTTTGTAGTCTGAGAAGAGAAAATCTCTGTTCCCAGCTTCATACCAAACTTACCATTGTGACTTATCAGACTAGACTTAAAGGACCCAAAGTTAAAGGAAGGGGCAAATATATGCGCTGGGTGCTCATGTTACTATGTTACATTTTTATTGTTTGGTTAAGAAACAGTTCGTAAACTTTGTCTCGCTAGCATGTGTAGTTGACTTATGTACCGTATAGAGACATAATTGCAGTGGTTCCAAAATTTTGGTAATCTCTTGTCAATCTATTATATTATGCGCTGCACATCGTTAAGGTCTGTTTAAACTATGATGATATTACTTTCATAGCTATTTATGTAGCGTGTGCGGTGCCTGTCCACATCCCGTCGTAGTCACTCAACTCGTTCGCTGAACGTTGTGTGCTCGATACGGCGCGACGGCTTTGTACAAACAGTTTTAAAACGTTATGTATTACTGATACATCATCATGTGACAAAGTAATACTAGTGTTGAGTATGCAATCAACTTAATACTCTAGTAACTTATACTATGGTACTCCTACATCACATTGATTCACCCAAAGACCTTCCACTGCTGGACTTCATAAATGTCCCAGTATCGGGTGACTATACCACAAAGGCAGATGGATTGGTGTTTGTTTTTATGTCAAATTGTCCATCTTTTACATATTTATATTGTTATTGTGACGTACATATCACACGACTCTCCCGTGGTGAACTGTTACAGAGTGTCATTATTGTGTTGCAATAACATTTGCAAAATCTATTGGGTACAACAAGCATAGACACAATTACTGAAAAAATTAAAGTTTTTAATCTACTTAGATACAATAGATATTCACTACTTAGTGTCTTAAATTAATTTAATTAATCTCACATTCATATTTTGCTTAATATAATTAATAAATTATGTAATATGAGTTATTTTTGCATAGTTAAGATCACCTTGCTGTATATTTAACTTAAAACATAATATCTATTAACAAAGTGTACAGACTAAATTAATACACGAACGCTTTCATCGCCAATGAATACACATCATTAGCATGAGCTAATAAAATATCGAACCACATTTAATTTTAACATCAAGTATGAGGCTCACTGGTGTACGTGCGTCTTTATTAATTATTATCCTATTTTAAGCGAGCTTGAAATAGATACCACTTAGGACCACAAAATATTTACGTAGCTACAATATAAATTGAATCTATCCAATCGAGGAGGTTAGAAAGAGTAGGAGCTAGGATATAAAGAAATCGGGTGTCATGCAAGAGGTAAGGACTTCAAGCCCCACGCAGGATAAGGTTTACCCAAAGTCTGGTTGTCGTAGTATGTATCTATCAAATGGATGTTTTTACTACCCCTTTGCACATGAAAATCATTCATAGTGAACAAATTAATAAAACAAATCTAGAAAGAAATAGATGAACAGGCATCAAAAGAAGTTTCGGCGTAACTTTCATAAAAAGTTAGTGATAATTACATTCAATAAGTAAACATTATATATGTAGGCTCATAAAGCTACTAAACAGTATTAGTAACAATGCTTTATGGGTATAAATAGAGTCGTTACAACTAATGTTAATCAAAGTAACAGATTTAGCAAAGTTGAGCGCAACCCGTGGAGCAAGACTCATCGAAGTGCCATTACCTCTTCTTATTACTAAAGGCTCACTTCATTACTTTATGACCCCCTCGCTCTTATCATTGTAAACACAATCTTAAACACACACAATACAGTCTATTTTAGTTAAAATTGTTTGGTATTTTGTGACGAAGCTATTTAGTACATTAGGGTTGTCCGTAATTCAGTATTACTGATATACGCGACAATATTGCGTATGTTATGGGTGTCGGGTTATAGCTCCGACATTTTCATGTCTTCATTACGACATGATGTATTGGTAGGATTATATTTAATGTACGCTCTGACGTATTGTTGTTATTTACGTTATGTGATTTTGTCTACATACCTTATATTAAGTATATTGTGAATGAAGAGTTGTTATGATATTCAACCGCTAATGACCGACATGGAATTTGCCACAGATTACTAAGTAAAAATATTTGATATTAAATGTATATAAATAGGCGACTAACTCAGCTGCTATTTACTTTTTTTTGAACGGATTAAATACAAAAACTACGGTCAGTTAAACCTGTGCCAAACGTCAAACAAAATAAAGGCAAATAGTATGCCGCGATAATCACCAATTACGTTTAATATTTTATAAACATGCAATGCGATAATTTTAAAATTAAAATTATTTCAACATTAATAGAAAATACACACATAATTATAATGAAACGTAAATAAAATCAACGTACTTAATCTTATTGATAGAGTATTATTCTGTAAAAAATCCGAAATCATATAATTTCTGTAAAAAAATCCGAAATCATATTTTAATTGTGGGTAATCAGAACTACAAAACAATTAATTGTTTTAAATGACCATAGAACCTTACACTAAACTAGAACTTTTCTTATATTCTTAAAAGGTTACAATCAATAGAAAGCAAGATTTTAAATAATGCCTTCAAGAATCTTATTCAGTACAGTATTATTTAACAATGCCAGTAATTGTTAGAGATTTAACAAGGCGTGACAAGGTTTAATATAGTAATAAGTATAGTTACATAATTGTAAGCAAACTTAAGATGATACATTGATAAAATGCACTATCTTTCATCAACTACTACAGGAATATGAAAAGACCTATTGATCTAGAATTTTAATATAGGTAAATTGATACCTTTAACTAGGTTTTTGTAATTACCAAAACGCGATAGCTTGATTTTGGCTCGATCATATTTATTTTTGAAAACACCTCTACAAAAACAGTTTTTTACATATTACACGGAAAGTACACTATCATTATGCTTAGGAATTACTCAAATACATTCGTAACATCAATATTAGTATTACTGTAGAATATCATTACATAACTACAACCAATAATTTTTAATGAATCAAATAAGATTTTAGCAATTTCTAAGCGCTCCGGATCGTTGCGGGCGCATCGCAATTTCAGACCTTATACCGATTAGTTAACGATCGATACAGAATGAGTACGGTCGACGATTCAGTCGGGCGATGGCCCTCTTCGACGCCGGACCTATGCATGTCGACTCACCGTTCGTACTAAATTTTATCGCGTAATTTTTAATCGTAGGTAAAATATATAGGTTAGGTTTAAAATATTTATACCTAAGTTTTTATTAATACTTTGTTCTCTTTTATAAGTAAATAATAGTATTATTTTATAATAGTTATTTCGATAACATTGGTTCGTAAAATATTTTTGTAGTTATGTCTTTTATAAAACTTAGGTAAAGTTCGCCATAACTCAACTAAGTACCTAGTTACTGTTGACCCTTTTGATAATGCAATCGTTTGTTTATATAAGCGATTTTAGACTATATGCTCAAGTGTAATAAGTTTTATAACCGTTTTCGTCAAGATCACGTAATTGAAACGGCCTCAGTGGCGCGGGCAGTGCGGCGCGGTCGCGGTAGTGGCTTGCGTGCACGAGGTCGCGCTCTCTAATCCAAGCAAAAAAGTTGTTTGTGCGATTCACAAATTACTGTCCTGAGTTCGGATGTTCTTTGTAAAAGTCTCCGTGACAATACCTAGGAGTTGTGTGAAACTGAAAAAATCAAAGAAATAATATTACTTACCTATTTTATTTGCAAGCTTAGGTAGGTAGGTACTTACTGATAAGATCTAAATAATACTTTTTACTTTCGCGGGAACTTTTACAAACATGAAACAAACGAACACAAAGAACGTCCAGACTCAGGACAGTTGTTTGTGGATCACACAAAAAAATTGTCTTACGTGAGATTTGAACTCTCATGCACTCCACCGCGGGAACGTTTACAAACATGAAACAAACGAACACAAAGAACGTCCAGATTCAGGACAGTTGTTTGTGGATCACACAAAAAAATTTCTTACGAGAGATTTGAACTCTCACGCACTCCACCGCGGGAACGTTTACAAACATAAAACAAACGAACACAAAGAACGTCCAGACTCAGGACAGTTGTTTGTGGATCACACAAAAAATTTTCTTACGTGAGATTTGAACTCTCACGCACTCCACCGCGGGAACGTTTACAAACATGAAACAAACGAACACAAAGAACGTCCAGACTCAGGACAGTTGTTTGTGGATCACACAAAAAATTTTCTTACGTGAGATTTGAACTCATGCATTCCACCGCGGGAACGTTTACAAACATGAAACAAACGAACACAAAGAACGTCCAGACTCAGGACAGTTGTTTGTGGATCACACAAAAAAATTGTCTTACGTGAGATTTGAACTCTCATGCACTCCACTGCGGGAACGTTTACAAACATGAAACAAACGAACACAAAGAACGTCCTGACTCAGGACTGTTGTTTGTGGATCACACAAAAAAACTGTCTGCCTTAGGCAGTGGCGGGCGCAGTAATCGGTAATCATAAGTCAGCGTGAAGAGTCCACCAGAAGGGCGAGACGAGACGAGAATTGAAATCGCACCGAACTCTTTCCACCAAAAATTTACATCGCGACATGCGTGTTTCTTGTTAATGTATTTTGAACTCTATTTGAGCAATTATACGGTTCATTTTTACACAAACAAAAAGTAGCAACAAACAACAATAGGCCTATCGCGAGAAGCGAGTGTTTTTATTACAAAGTTAATATATACTCTATTTCCTAAGCAATACGGTTCATTTTTATATAAAGATTTCAAGGTTTGCCTCGTCTCGCCCCTCTGGTGGAAAATCACCTAGAGTTCAAATCTCACGTAAGATAATTTTATTTGTGCGATCCACAAATTATTGTCCTGAGTCTGGATGTTCTTTGTGTCAGCTAAGTAAATGTTTGTAAATACCCCGCGACACAGGACAATACATTGTGGGGCTATTGTATTTTTTTTAAAGTTCTATTGTTTTGCGTGAGATTCAAACCCGCGACCTCGTGCACTGCGACCGCTACCCCGAGGCGGTCAAATTATTTTTGTGATCCCCAAATCATTGTCCTGAATCTGGATGCGCTTTGTGCCTTCATAATACCTTGCGCGGGTGTAAATTTAAAAAAAAATAGGGGCTACATGTATAAACATAATAGACCGGTAGATAGGTTTTTCTGTAACAGAATTTTCTGTTACCTACCGCGGACTGACTTCACAGTATAACCAGTAGTCAAACTGGGCCGAATATTTATTATAAATGCCTACGGGTGCGCGGTACGTAAACAATAGTAAACATGCGATCTACTTTGTGTTTCCATTTAGTTTTGTAATTGTAAATTAATACTTTTTATTTTTCTATTTTATATTTAAATAAATAGGAAGTGTTCTGTAAAAAACGTGTTGTTTTATGATTGATACATGTAATTTAAAGAAACATGTAGTTTGTATTTATATCCACCATGTTTGTGATATAAATAAAATAATAAATTATAATATTAAGAAGGTACTTAACAAGTCATTCAGTAAAGTAGGTACAGTACCGGGCCGTTTATATTGCATATCAACCTATAGAAAAATACAATCGGTCAATTTCGGCTTCGTAGAGCGTCAGAGAAAAAGTCGATGTGTAATATTTACGGCCGGGTACTGTATTTATTATATTGGCCATGTTTGTTTGAAATTGAATTTATCGATAACCAAAACCAAACTTTAAACAGGTCTATTAGAACTATTTAACGTCAAAATAAAGGCATCGAGGTCACTTTATGGATGGGTGACCAATATATTCAAAAAATTACATCGATGTCATTGCTTAAATTTACCTAGATCAAAGTGAAAGACACGCATGGGGGATTACATAAAGGGGGGCTAAATTTTCATTTTTATTGACCTAAGTACAACAAACCGTTTTCGTGATATAGGTACACAAAATACAATATTATAATATTAAATACCTAAGTTATTTAGTAAGGTAGGTATTTATATCAGCCATGTTTGTTTGAAATTGACATATGAATAATATATTTAGTTTCAAATTATAACACACAGTCCGCTCGATACTGCGGCACAGTAGCGACTGTTCCCTCCGCGATCGTGAGCGTGTAGGTATAAACTCACGTTTCGTCCGTTTCTATGAAGTTGAAATACTGTATATATTTATACTATGGCACAGAGCGATAACGTGTCCTTGAGGGCCGGCGGGACGACGACGGCGCACACGGCGCGGCGGCGCGTGAGCGAGCGTATACCCGTCTCATTCGCGCGCCTCTCTGGCCACGCCCAAATAGAACTCGAAAATTTTCAAAGTAGCGTCTATGAGTCTCACATCGGAATAACACTAAACATAACTACACAGCTACCACATTGTCTAAATAATGTTTAACACAAGTATAATACAAGCTATAAGCAGGACCTCGTCCTTACATCTACAAAACTATTTTAAATACAGTTTGTGAAATTCTAACTCTTGTAAATATTAGTCCTAATTTTCCTACTTAAATGTCTGTCTGGAGTTCTTGCTGTCATGTTAGAACACTTTACATTTGGTATTTATTGAGAATCCAAAACAAATGCTTTATTGTGATAAATATAACGTCTCGACATGAAAAATACGTATAAATATGAATAAAATATTATTTATCATATACCGTGAAATTACAAATAGCCGCAACAGGCTATATCGGTGATATTTAATGACTTCCGTATAGACGCGTTGTTCGCTGCATAATCGCGTTACTCGTGAGCTGTGTGAGGTGTCGTGGTGGGGCGGTGAGACGATACGCTTTGAGATGTAAATGACGACGCGTGCATCACACCTCACAAGAGACGCCTCAATCACTTATTGCATAATGTATTATAGGCACGTGAACAATGACTTATGATATCGATCAAATTATACGTTTACGATTGGTACAGGTTGACAGTAGTCAGATCTTCCAGATGTGCGAATTTGAATCCTGCCTAATACTAAGGCAAGACCTTTTCCTCCAACAGTTTATTTGTAGTGTGCCGACAAAAAACAAAGTTGACTAAACACTTAGCTATGCTAATTTCCTTGAGTTGTATTTTGGGACGAAGAGAAGTGACACACGATTAAGTCTCCGATATGGTTGTACATTATCAGGTGATAATCTCAAACCTAATTTATTTTAACCTTCGTGCAAATGACAAAATGTTATTTAGAGAGCAATGAACATATCGAACCTTAATTAAAGCTCCTAAACTTAAAGACAAACACAAAGAAAAGCATATTTTCTCATAATAAACATGATCTTTATTTGTCAGGAAGTATTAAGTAGTCAAATAATTCACAATTTTTGTGACCGCCTCGCTCTTGTTGGGGGATTATAATCTTAAACTTTGTCTTACAAATTAGCGCGACAAATTGTTGAGTGGGAACTTTACATTGACATTAAAACTGTTAAGTGTGAATCATCGCTACCCAACGCTGTGACAAGAAAAACTACGCTTTATTTGTCTTTCTTAAAAAAGATTACTTTGTCTGGTCAACAATAATTTTGATAAATTTAAGAATTAAAACTTCAGTCCATATTTAATTTTGAGATACATTTGTTGGTCTTATCCTATATTTATTATTTATTTTTATGTATGTAATTTGACTCTATTGCTTTGAAGAAGTTTTGTCTTAAGTTATGTCTGACCAGTTATACCAGTGCTCTTTTTCTCTCAGTCTCAGTTGCCGTGAGTGGCCACCTCTAGTGAAGCTGGCCAGTGTTACTTCTCGAAGATTCTTGTTTTTTTGTCGGTTATGATAAATACCAAGACACAAAAAGGCGTATAATTATTATTTTGTACATCAGTTTAAATAAAACCCTATACCAATCCGTCTGGCCAGCGTGGTATTAGTAGGCCAAGTATCCCTCTGTTCCGGGAGGAGGCCCGTCCCTGCAGTGGGATAATAATGGGCTGTTATGATGATGATGATGATGACCCACCTTATGCGCCTAACCTAACCTACAGTAGGGCGCAAAAATAGTGTGTCTTCTGAATAATATTTAAATTGCTTAATTTAGTAGGTATATAAAAGATAAATAATTACCAATGCTTAGAAGTGTTTAAACTATGTTTAGTTAAAAAGATTAGAAGCCTTCATTATATAAAAAGGTTGCTACTATATAAAGGCAAAGCAATTACAAAATTATTCAAACATAGAGTTGCCTGTAATTGTGCATTATTAATTGAAACGACAAGGGATTTTAAGCTTTATGTTATAATACATAAGGTTAATATGCGTTGAATGTTGTATCAGATCCTAGTTTAGTAATGAGTGCACTAATTAGTGCAGTGATTGCTCGTGAGGGCACACAGTTAACATTCTTGAGTAACTGGAGCATCAGATATCGTAAGGTGTTCTCGATGGTAGGAGCTAATAAGTGGTAAATTGCAAGCGATTTTATGCTCTTTTACGTTCTAGTCGACCCTCACTTAATTAAGCTTACATCATTTCGTTATAAACCTTTTTTTCAGCAACGTTTGTGAGGTTAATTGACAACCGTGACGACACGTTACTTTATTTGGCAAAGGAAACTAGGATTTATTTTATTATTATTCGTGTTCTAATATTGCTGAAAAATATAAATGGTACAGAGCTGGTCTCATTTGCCGTATGACTGTGAGCCAAAAGTAAGTTAAACTGTTAAAAAACGCAACTTAAAATAGGTACTTTCTTTTCGGTACAGGTAATATTTTCACTACTAGTAACTAGCTAAAACAGTGTTATACAGAGTGCTCGCAATCAGTAACGCAGGAGAGCACACATGACATTTATGATATCTATATACTATATAATAAAACTGTAGAGAGATCAATTCTGTACATTGAATATATGTTAAAAATTAATATTGGAGGATGAATGATGATCGACACTAATGCCAAAAATGCAATCAATAAATTTTTTGTCTGTCTGTCTGTCTGTCTGTATGTGCACGCATGGGTCAAAAACTACTGAAGGCATTTTAACCAAACTTGGTACGATTGTAGTCCATACTCCTGGGCAGGTTATAGGCTGTATAACATAACGCTAAGACACATAGGAGCTGAGCAGTGACAAAAAATTTGAAGCAAGTCGGTTGAAAAAACGCGCGTTCGAGCTCTTATTATCGCATACGTTGATTATACGCCAAAAATATGTATTACAAAAATAATGGTCTTCAAAAGATGTACAAAAATGTCCTTAATAGCATATATCTATCTTTTATATATTACCCACAATAACGTGTTTAATCGTTAGGGTTTTCTTCAAAGTGTATTAAATACATAAATATATTGTAATTTGCATATACATATCTTTTTCAAACTCCCATATTTCAAAAGTACACTTTAATATCTAATTCTTTAAAAAAAATATATATCGCCAGTATAAGTACGGCTGTACGGTTGATTTTTGTTTAACGTCCGAAACGGCCAACCGGTGCATCTACATATATAATTTCATTCACATTGACTCTTAATGCGAACGGACGTGGTTCTTATTGACTCTTCTCGGAATAAGCGCGCTTTAGATATTAAAATACATAGATACGTAGTTTTTAGGTATTATTTTTAAAGTAGGTAATCTATCTATCTTCTTCTATACTATAATAAAACTGTAGAGGTCGAAATGTCTGTTCTTTTCGAAAATTCAGATAAAAATTATCTATAAAATCTAGAAAAAAGTCAAAAAGCAACAACACTGCACACTTAGAATTTTTAGAATTAATGTGTATCTGTCTGTCTGTATGTTTGTTACCGCACATCTTTAAAACGAATTAAAATATAATCTTAAGACCAATATATTGTATTGTAGCCTTTCTTATTAGGCTTAAACTGAGGTATGTTCATCAAAATCGGATAAGTATTACTCGAGATATCGCTAGATCTCTTTATTTGAACAGTCCAATACAAATCAGGGGTCATGAATAATGGATTTGGTTCAATTTTGAATGAATTTATATTTCGTTTCTTTTGTTCACGAGATGGCGTTAGCAGTAGTAATCATAAAATAAATGAGTTTTTAAATAATCTATAACTATTTTATTATTAAGTGCTATTAATAAGTTATTCCTTTTAAATGATAATAAAATTAACCATGAATCGTATGTGTAATATCAATTGTAAGTCTTATTAAATTAAATCAATTATAAGTTTACTTGATTGTTATATTTGTGTGTTTTTCGTAATTGAAACGCAATTTAATTAAATATAAATTGTATTAGTAAGCTATTAATCTAAAGTATCAATTATTCTTTTGGTATTAATTTAGTTTAAACTGTAGTAGTTACTGGTCAACGTAAAAGTATGCAACAGACTCCACCTGTTTTTATTAATGTAAATAAATACAAATACAAATAACCTTTTTTAGTTAATCACAGGTACAAAACATCTGACAGAAATTAATAGTCTTTCCCTGTATTGCTAATATTGGCGTACAAACTTCATTTTTTAAAGTTAAACTATACCTATACTTAATCATAAATATTAAATTGAATTCAAATAACATTCCTTATCTCACAATCTTATTATAACTGCAATTATAACACACCTAAATAACTATTTATTAATTAATAATATATGGGTATAATATAACAGACAACATAATAAGTAAAACGTTTTTTCTTTATAAAATCATTTTACACATTATTGCTATTTGTCAACATTAAAAAAATACAAAACTGACAATAAAATATAGAAATACAATCACAAAACATTAAATTATTATTCAAAGTGTTTGTGTTTATTTTATTAAGTAATTCAAAAATACTGCACGCAGTTTATCTTTAGATAATAATAATAATATAGTCGAGTCTAAGTTTAGTCAAATATTTTTTGCTAGATGGTAAAAAGGTGTTAGGTACAATAATTTATTTCAGCATTTTTTTTACAAAAGACAAATCCCACACTAGCCTTTAAAAATATCAATTTAACGGACACAAAGAACATCCAGACTAAGGACAATAGTTTGTGTATCACAATTGTCCTCCATGGGAATCGAACCCGCGACCTCATGCACGCCAGCCATGTAATGCGACCGCCGCGCCACCGAGGCAGGTAATTCTGCCGCACCATAACGTGGCGTGCAAATGTATTCATTCATAATTAATTAGCGATTATCCGTGTGGTGACGGAGTAAGAATACAATATGTCACCTCCCCATCTCATCCCATGGGTGGCGTAAAACCGACTAAGGGACAATCGGTGAATATTATCTTTACGAAATAAAAATGAAGGAAAACTTGAAATTAAACCCTATACCAATTCGACTGGCCAGCGTGGTATTAGTAGGCCAAGTATCACTTCCGTCACGGGAGGAGGCACGTCCTTACAGTGGGACATTAATGGGCTGTTATGATGAAAAAAGCGATGTCATTTATTTTAACTTACAAATTTGACAACAGATGGCATTGTGCCTGTGACGTCATTTTCAGTATCGCGGTGTTGAGATTTCCTTGAAAGAATGACGTTCTCTCATGTCTTTCAGCATAAGTTTAGACGCAGTCTTCATAGATCTGTCTTTGTAAAGGTTTGTTTTTGAAAAGGTTTTGGTTCGTTCGTTAATTTTACAATTCGTTTGTAGGTGTATCTGTTTGTTATAAGGTTTAAAAAACGATTTTTGAGTATTAAATCGAATTGCGAAGTAAGTAACATCCGCCACGCGAACGAAGTCGCGGGCACAGCAGCTAGTAATACATAAATGAACATAACTTATACATTTAGCAGGTGAAGTATGTAAGTGGAGCAGTTATGTGAAGACGTACTACGCCATTATATTTGATAGTTTACTTAGCGCGGAGAGGCCCGCACTCACTGCGCCTCAAGTGCACACACATTATACCAACGCGTTATCACGGAAGAGCGGCTGACTCATCACATACACGCACTATACTACCTGCTAGCTATGTATGTATAGGGTGCGGAACAAACAGGTTTGTGTAGGGTTCACTGAAGTACTTTGCAGGATAACTAATAGTGGTGACGATGATTTAGCGGTTAATTTGTCTAACTAATTGTTGGTAGAGGGTCGATTTTAATCGATCAATTGGTTTTGAAATTTACAGAATGTATTATTATTTAGAGAGCATTGCGAAAAAAAATGAGTGACCAGGATCATTTGAAGTAGGTACGCTGAGGTGACTTGGACACATTGAGAGAATGGATGACTGGAGATTTACAAAGCAAATGTGGTAGTCAACATCAGTAGAGGACGCCCTAAACGTACTTCATAACAGCCCACTAATGTCCCACTGCAAGGACGGGCTTCGTCCCGTGACGGAGGGATACTTGGCCTACTATTTATACCTACGGTTTAATTTCAAGTTTTCCTTCTTTTTATAACGTAAATATAATATTCACGGAGAGTACCTTAGTCAGTTTTTACGACACCCATGGGATAAGATGGGGTGGTAACATACTGTATTCTTACTTCGTCACCACACAAAGAAAAGTACTTGCAGGGATGTAATTGGTAACATGATTCAGACAATGATTAATTTAATTTGCACAAGAAATTTCCAAGCTCAGAACAATAATTTCTGGATAGCACTAACAATTATTGTTCTTAAATAAACTAGTTTCTGATGTAAAGCCAAAGTTCATCAGCATTAATCATATACTACCACCCAAACCAATATGAACCGAAGCCTCCAACAATGTTAGTAACAAGCGTAGAAGTGAGGTGTCTAAGTATATAACTCTCCTAACACTAAGAGTCCTGACTTCAGAGCACCGAGGTAGTTCACTTAACAGCTCCTAATTGTGGCCGGACATAAACACAGCGCGCAACTTAACTACTTGCAGCGAGTACTTAACACAAACTAGAACACCTGCTTGCGCTCCTACTTTGTATCTTCATTACCTGACTGTATTATGTATGTATTCTAGCAACTGCTAAATATGGTCAATAAAAGTCTACTTAATACATTTATTAATTTTAGTTACAAAGTGCGAGGTATTTTTTCGATCTTTACGAGTGTAAAGGTAAAAACGACTTTGTTAAAACACTACGGTCTCCATTACTTAAACTGGATACTCATAGGATATTAGTTGTGAATGTTAAACCACTTCTCAATGCCATGAAGAAGCAGAAAGTATACTGTTTAATTGTATAATTATACTTATTTTATTATTATTTGACCTAATTAACTAAAGATGGCACTGTACCGGCTTTCTAAATCTCGATATGGTTTCGTTACCTGACCAAATGTAAGTAACATTGTTTATTTTTTAATAAACTTGTCTCATCTTAAAAATACCTGAGTCTTATACATGGTCCTTCGAACCGGAATATAACGGAGAAAACAGTACGAGGATTGAAGCAGTGAAATTTTTTTTTTTTCGTTGTCATATTAATCAATAAACATTCACAGTTTATGAAAGCGTTTACTACTAATTTAGAGCCTGCTTTTTTTAAAGTGATTAAGTTGCCTAAACAACTTAACTAAAATGGAGTCATCTTCTAAAAGCTACTTGATAATATAAGCATGAACATCGAACTAAGTGAAGACGTTAAGCAGCTTTAAGAGATACGTTCACTTTAACGCAGAATGATGTGACGCAAATAGCTCCCACATATTAACGAGAACGTTCAATTCCACGAACACCGCTGATCCATCTACACAAGCACCTTTGTTCCTGCCTTATGCAACATCCTGTAGAGCTCTATTTTTAGGAGGACTTACTTAATAAGGTTTTAAGAAAATGTTCAGTATGAGTGAGAAAAGTGGTTCTTTATTGAATATCTTATTTCCTTACCATGAGACTTTTAGGCTTAAAAGTAGGTAGTACTTAGGTAAGAAGGTAATCTAAATCAAAGTTCAAATAGGAGATTAAAGTTTGATGCGAGATGAGTTCAAAGTCAAAAATATATTTTCAAAATTAATACAACTCTCGTTTTATATTTTTTGACATCATTTAAGGCCGAATACTCAAACTGTTATTTATATGATTCCACAACTGTATATTTATAAAGATTACTTTCCAATCACTCAGTGAAGCAATTTATTTGTTAGCTATTTCTGTAAGATGATTCTGCGAACAAAACTATAAATAACTAAAAATAAGTCTTAATAAATACATCGACAATATATTATCTGTTCAATATAAAAAGTCAGATTTCGTCTAAACCAAATAACACGTGTATATAAGAAGTGTTTTCCAAGAATGAGTCTGCAGTAAGTACTTGGTTTAATTGTATGTTGTACGTACGCTTGAGTGCGGCACGTGAGAGTCTCCTCTCAGTAACAACGTTATGCCCGATTTACACATCGACAAGTACAGTGGCGAGTTAAGTACTATTTTAAAATTAAGTTGATTTAAATCGATCTCCATCCTATATTTTGGCAAGTTAAGTACGAATTAGCCCCCTCTCTCGCGTCTCGCCAACTTAACTTGCCAAAAAATAGGATGGAGATCTATTTAAATCAACTTAATCAGCAACTTACTACTTAACTCGCTACTGTACTTGTCAATGTGTAAATCGGGCATTAGATCTGAGCCTCCATTAGCGAGCGCAAGTTCAGGGTCGCGACCTCTCGTCATACACTCTCATACACTCGCAGATTGCGTGACACGAACACTCACTCTCATACATACTTGTACTCTGACATTTGAGCTTTTATTACGTCGAGTGAGTTCAACACACTCAGCTTACAACATCAAAAGACTAATCGTGTATACTTATTACTGTAATTTAAATATGATATTTCAAAATACATATTTTCACCTTTCTTTAACGTGTAGAAATCTTGAAGGTTATCACGGGCATGTCCATTTGTAGTTCTATGTTGTTATTCATCCAGAGAAGCCTTCTTAAGAATAATCCTTGAGAAATCAAGTAAACTTTGATCGCATAAGTATCTCTGAGATCATATCACCAGGTCGGGCCGGTTAAATTCTACTTCTACAAACAAGGCATGCGTCTTGGCCTGCTTCTGTAAGGCTTAGTTTAACCTTCAATTTTATATGTACAGATATAAATATGTAACTGCATGATAATAGTTGCAGATCTAGTTTTTAACATGCCTTACTCAAGTTCAAGTTTCAATCATTGAAACTCTCACAAAGGTAGGTAACGTAACATTAACTGGTAAACTGTCTATAGGTAATTCTGCGTGATAACATACAAACCAAATAAAACAACTTTGCAGTGGTTCAGATACATGTATTAATCACCAAAACAGTATTAAAAGGTTACATTAACCGTATTAAATGATTTCAGTATCCTCTATGAGAGAAATTATTTGAAGATTCTATTCAGGGGTTACATTATTATGGGTCGGTACAAGCACCGCTTTAAATATAAATATTATACGTACCCTCAACCCAAGGACGAGGCTCGTGAAGTCGTCGAATGCGGATAATTGTATATTAATAACAATAACCATTTGTGGTGCGACCTCGATTACCTACGTACTCGTGTGTTTGTTTGGTTTCAAAATTATATTATGTTTGTTATTTAGATTTAGATTCGGGCATACATTTGGCTGACTGTAAATAATGTATGTTTAGGCATAATCACGGGCATTTTTGTCTATCTGTATAAAATTAATTTACCCTCTTACTCATAAACGCCTCTTAAATTTTAGTCAGTTGATTAGCTTAAATTCTTACGGTTTTGTTTGGTATAAGGTTGGTTTTACTAATAAAAATCTTGCTAAACAGAGAGGAGGCGTTTATGAGTAAGGGGGTTAATGTCTATATTTCTTTAAGTTAGCTTTTCGCCGCATTTACCTACTTTGCATACAACAAACAATTTAATTGATCATACTACATTTTCCGAATAATTTAAACATAAAATAATGTAAAGCTAGGTAGTTGATACTGTCTGTCCCCTGAGATTTGTCGCTTGTAGATATAATTTGTTGGTGGATGTTCCGTTTTGTGCCAGAACTAGTTCCTCCGTCAGAACGGACGAACGCTCAACGTTCCGTTTCTTGTGGAAGACACACTTCACGAATTTCTATACAAACATTCTCAAAGTTTAAATATTACGTTGAAGTGGAATCTACTCTTTTTGTTTGCGTGCTTTAATTGTTGTATTTAACTTAAAAATTATACTAAAAGCAGTACTTATTTATTAGAAAAATAGATAATAGAAACACAGCCTTTTGGTATAATTTTTATGTTTAAACCGAACGGTTTTCAAAACCCAATGACTTTGAAATCGATAATAATATAATGTATTTATACTACAAAACCATTTATGAAACCTTCATCTATGCTTACATTTACCTCGAGCAACAAGTTTATAACCTGAAAATATAAATATTATTTCAATTTATTAAAAGAATATTTTAATTCTAGATAACTAAATTTCTGTAGGTTAATTGTTGTTGAAGTTAGTAACGGACGGAAGTCTATGCAACTGCTAAGGTAAGTATATTATACAGACACAATGCAACCTCATCTAACGCAGAGCAAGACAAGGGAATGTTGTACCACGTTGCCGTTGTACTCTGGAAATTCAAATTTGTACTAAATATAATTCTGAGGTATTTGTCTAACTGAGAATGAGGTTACTGTTTATTTACACAGTATAGTCGTAACCAACACATTTGTGAACTTATGTCTTGTTAGAATTGCATCAGAGGGTTTTCTTTGTGTTCTTTTATAAATACATATTATATTATTTTGTCGCTCAAAACTTGCTTTAGTAATTTAAACATTATTGACTCCGTAGAATTTTGATTGAAAGGGTTCTTTCGACATCACTCTATTCCATTCATGCTGAAAATATAATAACTCTATCACAAACTAATTTTCATAAAGGAAGGTTCTATCGGTATTTTACGGCATTGATATCGGAAACCTTGGACTAATTCTTGTCACAAAACTACGAGTAAGTTGTAAAGCAATATACGTAGTTGGTTGTCATAACTTAGGACGGGTCGTCGCTCCGCTCGTGACGATAAATCCTACTCCGCTATAAATCTGTCTTCACACCCCCGCGCCACCGCGACGCCTCACCCCCGCACGAACAGTCATTTGAAGTCCTAAACTGAAATCAAAACTGAACGTAAAACTTAGACAACGAGCTCCCCTCCCCCCGGCCCCCGGAGCATCATCTAACTTCCACACAAACATCATTTAACGCTATTTGATTTTATTGCTCTACTTATACAACAATCCAGTATAATGTCCCATCCTGCATATGGAAGAAAATTCTCTCGATTTATTCGATAGGCCCGCTCTGAGTGCTACAGAATTTATGCCGACAATATTATTATTCAAAGTATTTGGAGCTTACTCATTCTAATAAAAGTTGGCGATTTATGTTATGGTGCTTTGAAATCTGAAATGCGCAGAGCGTTGATACGATAAATAATAATAATACAACAAATTAATAATAGAAATAATGTCAATATTACTTATATGTATGAATCATGTATTATGACTTTTCCTTACTTGGAATTGTATTTGCAACACTCCGGACTAAGAAGAATTGTGTATTTCTTCATATTCATTTTACATAAAACCAAAACAAGAATCTTAACAATAAACATGAAAAGCAACATAATTTAGTTAAGAATAGAAATATAGCTGTGAGTGAAGCCAGCGCGACACGTACGTGAGAGTGATACTAAGCATTATTCGTAATGTGATAATAAAATCTGAGCATCTGATGTTATTAGTACTACGCCACGGAGCGACACGGAGAGGCGCGGTGGTATCGTACAGGCTCACGTAACAATTACCTAGTTATTAATTGCACGCAGTAATGAAGCGACGCGGAGACATGTGCGGATCATGTCGCGCTATCATTATGATTGATATGGGTACCTACATACTACTCGTAGAGTAGGTACCTCTATATACTATAGTACGCGTGTTCTCATCTGAGTCGTCACGCCATAAAAGTCAAAAGAGATAGAAGAGATAATAAGAATAAAAGACCCGTAAGTGAACCGAGATATAAAGAAATAATATGCTTTTAGACTCAGATTATAACGCACGTAGTAAAATTAACGTTTACTTCTTTGGTCAGCATCTTCCATTATTTCACAAGCTGCAAATGTACGTAGTCACAAGATGTAAATTATTACAGAACTAAACGTTTAGTACGTTTAGTTCTGTAATAATTTTAAAGATGGTTATATTTGGTCAAGAGTCTAGAGAAAAGGAGCAAGTTATATCCGGATCCAATTCTATTTCAAGCCGACACTAAATGTCACAGAGAACAGAGTCTTTGTTATTTACACGCGGTTTATTTTAACTGAAGAATATCATAGCAAAGAAAACATAGCACTTTGGTATTGTTTGTGCCCGCTAAACCAAGGCTTCTTGGCATGATGGGGACATGTCCCTTTTCTTCTTTGTACTAAAAAGCTTACAAGTATAATCTGTAATCTCTTGATAAATAAATATCGCTTACCACAGACATTATACATTGAAAACTTAGTGAGCGCATTGTCAAGCTGAGATGGAGAAGCGGTAATGGAAAGGAAAAACGAATAGGAAATTAGTCCTGTTAGTCCGACGTAGTACAAATAGAACAAGAGTCGATTTTGGCTGAGTGTTTGATATTTACTAAAGAAACATTGTTTAAGCTTGTGAGATTAATATTGCCTTCTTTAGATCGTTGGTCTCAATAGCTTAGTCATCATTTTACTAGCTCAAAAGCTTTGCAGTGTCTTTGCTATTTTTAGTAGCGAACGCTAAACGATGACAAAAATGTTACCAGCTACAACACATTTTCCTTGCACAGAGTTGATAAAGCCAGCTTTGGGCTTAAAGGACGGTAACCTTAAGACCAAGGTCTATGAACAATATGTGTTTCTAGTTAGAACTCTCGATACACTCCCTACGGGCCCGCTGAATAAATCCTTCAGAATATAAGCTAGAAACTGTAAACTCTGTAGTATCTAAATCGTGCTTATAATAAACATTATCTGAGCAATATAACCTTATGTTTGGTAAGCACACAAATTTAGAGCTGGAAGTAAGTAATATTGAACATTAGCATATTCAAATGTGTCGAGTGAAAATGGTCGTTAGTTAGTAAACTTGTACTCCACAATACTGGGAGGCGCGTCTTCACAGCCTTAACACAATATTTACTATCTGATGTATTATGTACTAACAATACTGCTACGTTGTATATACTACTATACGCACAGTATTTCACATTATATATTATATTGAGGTAGAGTTTGTTTGTAAAGGTTGTACCAGTAGGTGACATAGCACCGATTTAAATCATATTTTTAGTAATAAAGCAATTCAGAAAACGATTGTTTAAGCCTCACTGATAGTTTTTTGGTAAAATTGCACTAACTTCAACGGGACTATTAGGTATGTTCACAATACACATTCGAGGGCCCTGCGGTCATCAGAGAATCTAAAATTAAAAATGCCTTCACACACCACACGATTTGTCGACAAATCCTTTTCAGTGCAAGCTGTACGACTCTGGAACAATTTGCCTGAAACAATAAGACGATCCCAAACACAGCAAACATTAAAAAACCGTGTAAAGGAGCATTTTCTCACCCACATAGCTAATTCTTTCCAAAATTGATAGCTTATTACATTTTTATAGTATCTGGTTTGCTATATGTTTATGTATCATTATTTATTGTTAAATGCGTCACTAAACCGTATCCTATTTTATCTTTCTATATATTATTATTTTATTTCCTATCAGTATGAGTAAGTATTAATATTACTATTTTTATTACCTTATCTTTATAAGTTTCTTTTCCGTTTCTACTATTATAAGAATATATAATTAATATAATTATACTATTCAGTACACCACACAACATAAAAATCATATTATTACACATTTTCCATCCAAAGGTTGTCTGGAAGAAATCACTTCGAGTGATAAGACCGCCATTTGTGTCACCTAGTTTTTAAGATAATTTGTGTACTTACCTGTTGTATTTTATTTTGGTGTACAATAAAGCAATAAATAAATAAATAAATATGTCTCGCGTGAACGCGAAGAATTCATGAGAATTCTAGAGACATAATTTGTCTTCTTAACGTATGTCAGCGACTTTTCGTCGTCGTCAAACGTCTTGTTTATACTTCCGGTGTACCGAATATGTTTCTTAAGTATATAATAACATAGGTAAATTTACAATTCGCATTTCATTTTAATAATCATATAGGTATAAAAGTCTCAACAAAAACGAATTCTTAGAAATCCTGAACATTTTTTCGAAACGTTAACCCAGGATATTGCTATCTTTTCGTTCGGGATTGTATAAAAAATGTATAGTAATAATAAGTAAGTGATTACTCTCCTCATAATTTATTGCTTTAAGCGTACGATAATACATACATAATAATAGACATAAACTAGATTGCAGACAATAACAATATCGACATCTGCTAATATAATGTTATATTAATGTTCCGTCGCATCTGACTGCACAATATTAATTTATTGCACAAACCGATTGATATTAAATAACAATTACTATAACTTTGCCTATATACAATTAATGTTCTATCATATTCTTGTTTACATATATTTAGTCTAGTATTTGTTTCAGATAATTAAACAATGTTAGTATAATTTTTACTTTAGGTATCCTATGTAATAAATACAGTTACATAAGAACAAAAGGCCACAATCAGCGTGGTATTTATATATTAATTACATTTATCTATGTGTCTCTCAGTTCATAAAAGAAGTCTTGGTATGGGCGCCATTACACCGCAGGATAACCAAGGGGGCTACAAGGAGTGCGGGGAGGTTATTGACCGGTTCTGCGGTCTACGTTCCTCCGCATTGACAAGAACACTCGCCGATAGACAATCGACCTAGCTTGTACTATAAGTTATAATTATCCCTAATATAGATTTATATTGTACGAGTCGCCTTTTATTTATATTAATGTTCCACTACGAAGTAGTATTTTTAGTTACTGAATTGAAAGTAATTTGTAAAACTAATTGTGAAATAAGTAACACGTCGTCGGAAATGAAAATTATGAGAGACGAGATTGCTGGATTAAAAGATAGCTTTAACTTTATGAGTACCAAGTTCGATGAAATAGAAGCTGAAAATAAAGAAATTAAAGAAACTATGCATGTATTGACATCTGAAAATGAAGGCTTAAAGTCAACAGTAGCTAACCTATCAATCCGTATAAACAATCTTGAACAAAGCGCTCGGTCTTGCAACATTGAGGTGCAGTGTGTTCCGGAGAAGAAAGAAGAAAATGTAATTGGCATCATAGAGAAGTTGAGCAAAGTAATTGAATACCCATTATCCACCGAGAAGATTGCTAACTGTAAAAGGGTTGCTAAGATTAATGCAAATAACAACCGCCCTCGCTCAATCGTTGTGCAGTTTACCACGCCAAGAGATCGTGACAACTTTTTAGCCGCTACTATTAAATTCAATAAGCCAAAATCAAGAGCGGATAAGCTTAATACAAGTCATTTGGGATTAGGAGGCGCGTTCCAGCCTATATTCATTCAGGAACATTTGTCACCTGTCAACAAGGCGTTACATGCGGCAACGAGATCTGCAGCCAAAGACAAAGGATACAAACATGTTTGGGTACGCAATGGGCGCATTTTTGTGAGGAGAACAGATACGTCGGAATACATTGTTATTAATAGTATGGATTCGTTAGCTAAACTTTAAATTTACACTTACTTTTCTGTCATAAATTCTTATCTTTTTGTATTGTTTTTTTATATTATTTTTTTTAACCCAAAATTCGACTCTTTAAGTGTGTACTATCAAAACGTTAGGGGTTTACGCACAAAAACAGCAACCTTTATTCAAAATTTATCAATGTGCAATTACGATGTTATAATTCTAACTGAGACTTGGCTTAATTGTAATATTTTAAATACTGAACTATTTAATAGTACTTATACTGTTTATAGACGTGATCGAGAAACGTCTAAATTGTATGGTGGCAAAGAGGGGGGTGGAGTTCTTGTAGCTGTTTCTGCGAAGTATAATTCGAGTCGCCTTAGTTCTTGGGAGAGTGATTGTGAGGATCTTTGGGTGGTGGTTGATTCATTTCATTTCAAGGGTAAAAAGAAAATTATATTTTGCGCTGTCTATTTGCCACCACCGGTCAATGGTACTATACTTAATCAATTTTTAGATAATTGCAACTTGAATTCCGAAAAACACACAGATAATACATGTATAGTAGGCGATTTTAACCTAAGTGCTATAGACTGGCAGTCTTTTAATATCTCACAAAACTATTATCACACATCAAGTTTATGTCAGTATTTATTAGATTTTTGTTACCTTAATAACTATAAACAGTACAATCATATTTTAAATTCTAAAAAGCGTATATTAGATTTAGTATTATCAGACTTTTCAATAGATTCCCTTGTAGAACCATTAGACGTTTTGAGCTTGGTAGACGTACATCATCCACCCATTGAGTTTACTTTTAAGTGTTCAAAAATTGATAGTCTAGGTAATAATGCGAATAACGTAAAATATAACTTTAGAAAGGCTGATTATGAGGCCATAAATTTACACCTCACAAGGATAGACTGGTCAAAACAGTTTTCTAGTTGTGCAAACGTCAATACCATGGTGGATATCTTTTATAATACTCTGAAAGATGTTATAAAAAAGTTCATTCCTGTTATCAAAGAACGTAGTTGTAAGTATCCACAATGGTTTACAAAAGAGCTGATAAATAGATTAAAGGAAAAAAACAAATATAGATTAAAATATAAAAAATATGGAAACCCGTTAGATTATATTTCATTTAGATTACTGACCACTCGTTGCAAAAAACTTACTTCTGAATGTTATAATAAATACATGAAAAATGTTGAAGACAGTATTATTGACAATCCGAAGTATTTTTGGTCGTATATTAAATCACTGAGAGGAGGTACAAGTAAGTACCCTCCTACAATGACTGATGGATTGAATACGTCTTCAGAAGGTGATAAAATTTGCGATCTATTCGGGAAGTGCTTTGCTACTGTTTACAGAGAAAATGATCGGATTCTGTTTGGAGAAGACACCGGCGATAGAGGTTCAGATAATAATACAGCTGATTATTTTGGAACCGTAACAGTCAGTAGCAGTTTATTGTTGAAAAAACTAAAAAGCTTAGATATTAACAAAGGTGCTGGCTCTGATAACATTCCGCCAATTTTTATAGTTAAGTGTGCTTTAAATCTATTAGAACCCATTAAGAGTATTTTTGTTAAGTCTTTAGATACCGGTACTTTTCCTATACAATGGAAGTTAGCAAAGGTAGTTCCTATCCATAAGGCTAACGAAAAGCAAGATGTTAGAAATTATAGACCAGTTTCTATACTCCCGGTTATAGGCAAAGTTTTGGAATCAATAGTTTCTGAAAATATGCAAAGTTACTTTAAGAAATACATAACAAACGAACAACATGGTTTTGTAAGAGGTAGGTCTACGTGCACAAATTTAGTAAGTTTTACAGAATACTTGAGGGAAGCAGTCGATAGCAACAAAGAAGTAGACGTAGTTTATACAGATTATAGCAAAGCATTTGATAGGCTCCCTCATAATGTTCTTCTCAGAAAGTTAAATTTTTATGGTTTCACTGGAGTTATTCTGAAATGGGTGGAGTCGTATCTTACTGACAGGCTGTTCTATGTTGTTGTTAACGGCTATCAATCTGGATCATATCCGATTTCTTCTGGTGTTCCCCAGGGATCTCACTTAGGACCCATTTTATTTAACATCTTCATTAACGATCTGCCATTATGCTTGCAATATTCAACACCATTTCTTTTTGCCGACGATCTAAAGCTCGCCCGTATAATAAACACTGAAAAAGATATTCAGTGCTTACAAACGGATCTGAACTCATTGCTTTCCTGGAGCGTACATAATGGTCTTGATTTAAATGTAGAAAAGTGTGCACATATAAAATTTTCCAGAAAGCATAATAAGACACCTTCGTCATACGTGTTAGGAACTACCATTTTATCAGAAATGGAAACTATAAGGGATTTAGGGGTAATAATGGACAGCAGACTTACATTTGTTCCTCACATTGAGATGGTAATGAAGAAGTCTTCCAAAATGCTAGGATTTTTAATAAGAAGCAGTAAAAGCTTTCGGAACGCAAAGTCTAAAATAATTTTATTCAACTGCCTAGTCAGAAGTATTTTGGAGTATGCTGCCGTTGTTTGGCAACCTCATTTTGCAATTCACTCTCTCAGAATAGAGCGCATTCAAAAGAGATTCGTTCGGCACTTATCGTATTCGGTAGGGATGGGTAAGCAGCACGTGAAATATGACATTAGGTTGGATCATTTTAAAATGAAGGAGCTTTGTAAAAGGAGAGATGTAATTGCCTTAATATTTTTATATAAGTTATTAAGAAATATGATCGATTGCCCGGAATTGTTACAAAGGATACGTTTTAGAGTGCCGGTTCACATACCACGTAAGCCAATCACAATGTTGGTGCCTCCATTGCGCAGAACAGTGCTGGGCTCAAACTCACCTCTTTGCCGAATGTCCAAATTGTATAATAAATGTAGTCATAATGCGGATATCCACCACGACTCATTAGTATTGTTTAATAAAAATATCTGTACCTAGTTGTTTATAAGTTTAATTTAGTGGCACATTAGTAAATAAAAATAATTGTGTATGAGCTTATTATGCGTGTGTGTATTTAAGTATGTATATATGTGTGTGTATGTATGTATCTGTGTTTATGTGTGGGTGTATATATTTATATATACATTATCTATGTTGTGTGTGTGTGTGTGTGTGTGTATACATTTGTGAAAGTTTGCGTTTTAATATAACTCTGTACCTAATATGTAACACATAGCTCATAATTAGTAGGAATGTGGTGTTTACCTATAAGTAACTAAACATTTAGATTTAAGTTGTTAATTTTGTGTTTCCTTTATAAAGATTTAATGTATTAGTTGTTGGTAAACCTAATAAATAAAATAAAATAAACACCAAAGATCTTATTCGTTATAACCTTGTCCTTGTTCCTATTCTAACTGTATTTGACGTTGTTTAGTTAATTTTATTACTTTATATTTATTACGTTTTTATTCTGGGAAAATTAAGTTAATTGTTATAAAAATCTGAGCTTATTTAACAATTACAACAGGAAACATCAAGTCTCATTACATGTTTGTAACATCACAAGTTAGAAGGAAGCGTTAAGTATTCAACCACTAGACGTGGCCCAACATAACCATCGTGTGTCGTACACAATGCCGAGGTCTCCTTTGTGCTAACTACGAGACGAGCACTACACGAGAGGCTGTGGCGACAAACTCCTCGTGAATCATACTCTTTACATTTACTTCATGCTTCATACAAAGTGTTTATTTCCTTGCTGAATTCATATGCAACGTGTCACTGTTTACACATTTTAGTTAGTGGAAAAAAATCATAACTTTATAAACCGAATACCTATAAGAACTCGCAGACCCATACAAAGATTTTTGTTCATGCTTACAAAGATTTGCATCGAACGAGAATCGATACCTCTGCAATAGTCATGTAACATAATCATTGAGCCACCAAGTCGTCAACTAATTAATTAAGCTAAATTATATTTAATTGCAATCTTAACAAGGTATGTGATTGATTGCCGAAATTGCCTATGATAATACACACATCAAAAAAGTCTAAGCAACATGCATGATATTACAAATTTACCATTTATATTAATTTATTTTACCATTTATTTTAATTATAACGTTGTATTTTATTTTTAAAATAATATTTTTAGGGTTCTATGATGTAAAAATAACAGCTGTTTTCTTTATAAGTTCTTTTAATAACAGAAATTAACAATATTAGAATATACAGGTACATAAGAAACTAAACTTTTTTTTACAAATTGAAATTTCTTAAGAAAATGAATTTATTGTGAAAGAATAGGACAATTTAATACAAAGTATGGCCTCCTCTGCTATTCAGAACTTGTCGGCAACGATTATTCATTGAATTAATGAGACTGTTTATGTCATCTTGCGGTATTCGCTCCCAATGGAATTGTAGCAAATCCTTCAGCTGTTGGGTTGTTGTCACTCCGTCCAAGTCCTTCAAAACACGTCTCTGGAGCATGTCCCATGCGTGCTCGATGGGGTTGAGGTCTGGCGATTGTGCAGGCCAGGGCAATACCTGGATGTTCTCCGTTGCCAAGTATTCATTGGTTCGCCGAGCTGTATGTGAACGCGCATTGTCATGCATTAACGTAAAATCGGAGCCAAAGGTTTGTGCAAATGGATGGACATAAGGTCTGAGAATATCCTCAACGTAATTTTCAGCGTTCATGTTTCCATTTACAAAAACGAGCTCAGTTCGCCTGTTCTTCATAATACCCGCCCATACCATAACTGTTGAGCCGCTGTATGGATGAACTTCCTGAACGCACCTGAGTCTTTCAGTATTTCCGGGTCGACGGTACACTCGCACCCTTCTTGTATCAGGCCTAAACCCGAATCGCGACTCATCGGAAAACATAATTTTATCCCATTGTTCCTGGGTCCATGTTATGCGTTCTCTACACCATTCATTTCGACGAGCGCGATTCCCGTGACGTATCGGTGGGCACCTGATAGGGCGTCGAGCTCGTAGGCCGTACTCATGCAGTCGATTTCGCACAGTTTGGGGACTTACATCAACACCACTTGAATTTTGTAGCCTCAAACTTATCTCTCGAGCGGTTAACATCGGCTGGCGTCTTGCAGTCAGTTGTATGTACCGGTCTTGCCGAGTGGTTGTACTCCTTTTACGGCCTGGATGCTGTTCAGCGGGTTCCCCTGTATTATTGTAGCGCTGCCAAAGACGACAAATAACACTTCTATGAATACCAAAATGTCGAGATACCTGAGATTGATTACTTCCCGCTTGCAACATCCCTACAGCTCTTTGCATTTCATCTGCCGTCAAATGACGTCGCTCCATGACGTAAAGAATATCTAACAATTCAATTTTGTCGCCAACTGTATTTAAATGGTTGGTAAAATTATAAAATCAAGACTAAAACGTAGCAATTAACATGCACTCAAATTCAAACAAATTCGCAGTCATTTGAATTTTATGAAAAAAAACAAAACATAATCGAAATTTTTTTTTTACAACCAGCCAGTATGTCATCAATAACAAAAAAGTTTACTTACCTATACACTTTGAGTGAGTAAATACTTAGAAATTAATTAATATAAATGGTAAATTTGTAATATCATGCATGTTGCTTAGACTTTTTTGATGTGTGTAGATTTAATACAATTAATTATTTGTTAAGTTCCTAAGGTGGTATTTTTATATTACAACATGTCTCACTCGTAAGCTTAGCATACCAAACATCCAATAAACAAACTCACATCGATTCAAAACTCATACCTCTCCGTCGTAGTCAAGTAATATATTAGTATCTAGCATCTCAAAGAGGTAGACAGGTAAATAATATAATAATATTTTTGTTATAAGAGGATATAAGTAGAGATAATAACATAGATGAGCGGAGGCCTCGACTCAGGTGTTCTCTTGCAAGTAGGTAATTAGCGAGGATCGATCACTCGGCTTAATTGTCGAACTTGTCGCCTGCCTCACACCACGGGACGACGCCGGGACGACGACGCGACGGGGACGCTGATATTAACCGAGATGAAGTTATAAAGATTGTTATCTGGTTTCACTCGTCATGTACTATTTATAATTGTGTCATTATTATCTACTTGTTATTACAAAACTTTAGCTGGTTAGTATTAGTATTAGTTACCCGTGTAGGTATGTTGTTGGTAATGGGGTGATATTTATTTCGTTCTACACTTACTTAACCTTTTACTTTTCCTTGTCGTAGTAAAGCTTTTTTTCAATTGTTTATTAATTTATAACATGCTCTATGAAGAGGAGTATGTCTTTTAATCAGTTTTGTAAATCATTCTATTTTGATTTTTTTACTTGTAAATTGTAATTATAAGTATTATGCGCAACATTCATAAAAATATCGTCAATACGTCGGAAAAAGCAATACTCTTACATTTACGGACACGAAGAAGAATATTGAAGCTAAAAGATTTCATAATAATTGACCTGATTCAACACCATGAATTTGCACACGACCGTTCAGAGCACAGAAGTGATTCTCGTATAATACTTTACTATAATTACAAATAATTAATTATAGTACAATATAATAGTACCGCACAAGTAACCTCGTCCAGGCATCTCATAACAGCTTAACTTCAAGCAGGAGCCATCTCAAAATGCACTAAAATATCTACTTTACTATTAAAGATAACTTAGTACTTTATGAATTCCGTAAAAAAGTATAAGTGTCTATCAAAATATCGTCGTTCCGCAAACACCAGCAACGGAGGACCAGCTTGGATCAATAAACCTTTTAATATATCTTTTGCTCTTATATCACGAACAAGACCCATGTATATCCTACTAATATTATACAGATAAAAACGTGTGTGTGTGTGTTTCTTACTCTAACCGGGTAAAACAATGTAGATAAAATTATTTATTTATTTTGTTATCAATACCTACATACACTAACTTTCTTATTTCATCGAAAATCTGAATCACCTCCTAAATTACTTTATTATGTTACTTTATGTTGCAATTCAATTTTTATAGAGTTTTAAAACCGCTGAACATTTTTTGATGAAACATACTAGATTAAAAAAGATTAAGATTTGTTTTGTCAGTGCGTTTCAGCCGAGCTAAGCAAGCAGCAACTAGTAATGAAATAAAAGTAGAGTCTAAACTGAAGTCAAATTTGGAGAAATAATTCATTCATAAGAATATAGTTTCTTATAATAAACAAAGGAAAAAAGGTAGAGGTAATCATTCTCATAACAAGCAGAAACAGTAAACGCGTATGAGTTTGTGTCGTTTATACGCGGTATTATTTGTTCTCGAGCTTAGCCCGCGCCTGACAGATCGATGTGACGGAGACGCGACGTAATCTGGGACAAACCTACCACATACGGACGTTATAGAAGATTAACTACGAGGACGTGGCCGGACGTTTTGTGGTACATGGGAGCACTTTATACTATCATATTGTAAGCCTAGACTTAGATTAAACTAGGCTTTAAAATAAATATACTATGATTACTAGAAACGTTTGTTGGAAACTACAAACATAAATATCATTTAATGTTAGAACCCTACTACGAGTAGGAACAAGTGTATAATTGTATGAAGCGATCGCTGGTTATTTATTTTAACACAGGCGCTTAGTTACTGATCCACCAGGTGTCATATTGTGGAGATAGTGCCAAAGACATGCATGCAAAGATAAAACATTTTTATTAACTAATTGTTCGATACTCCCGATTTGATACTGTCCATGCCTCTTGCCCTATATTTTATAATTGTTAAATAATAAAAATCTAGCATAAATCAAATGGACAATAAGCAGTCGTTAATAAGCCAAACATATGGAGTGCAGTAACTAGTGTGTGTTGATGTTTTCATAAAGAGGTTGACAAACGCACAAAACGTAGTTTCAGAGCATACTAATTAGGGCAGCAGTAGGTCACACAGCGCGAGTAACGCGCGCATAAGTGAAATAGTTGAGAACTACTCCGCGAGCCAAGATCAAAGAGAACTTAAACCTACTTTGTACGCGCTCTAAACGTTTACGTTCATTCAAGTTTGTGTTCATTTTGTTTATACTTTGTGGAGTGTGAGACTCTCAGCAATATTAGGAGTAATAGACCCTGGGGCCTATATACTCTGGCAATAATTCGTCACAATTATTAGTAAGATTAACTGCCTCGTTGACAAAGCGGTCGTGTATGTGGCTACTGTACACGAGGACGCGGGTTCGAATCCCACGCAATTTGTGTGATCGTCAAATTATTGTCTTGAACCCAAAATGTTTTATGAATGATAATTTTCATGAGTGTTAATGTCGCCGTGACACAGGGCAAGCCTGTTATCTGTGGGGCTCGCACATCACCATAATATTCCTAGTACGTTAGTTGTCTTAATTAATAGAAAAAAGGGAATTGCCTAGCTGATCTGACCCGGAGTTGTCTTGATTAATTTAGACACGCTCCCACACAATATGATGCCTTAGTTAATGGTCGCAGACGACATTTATATTGCAAAAATAATTACCTTTCTCCCAGTAAAATATGTTTACGACTACGATTAGAGAGAAACTAATATTTTAAAGTAATTTAAATATAATTGAAGAAGAAGTTTTATGTTTGTGAGACTAGTAGGTTAAGTGCACACTTAAGTACTCTATATTAGCTAAGTTTATAGCCTCTCTCATACTCTTTATTATACATTTTAGATTGAGACTTACTGCATCACTTTGCGATATCTTATATAGTTAAACGTAAGTTGTTAGGTAAAGCTTGCATTAAAGTCAAAACTGTGCTAGTCTGCGCACAAAAATGAGGTCTTTATTTAGTATAAAGTGAGACGTGTCTAAGTTATGCATTTACCTTGCAGTGCGACGATGCAGGTTAACATTATCTGTAAAAGTATTCAAAATAAAATTCCTAAAAAAGCAATAAAGAAAAAATCACCCGCTTTCTCTTTTAAATCTTAAAATAAAAATATTTCAAAGTCAACAATATCTAAAACAGTACAAAGAGCTGGTTCTATTCCTGTCTCCCCCGCAGCGTGTAGTGTCGTATTGTTCCGACAGCTCAGTGGTAGAAGGGCCGTCTCCAACACCTTCACATTAGCCCCGACCTTGCACAACACTCGCTTTGAACACGAACAGCTTCCACATAAATATAAATAAACTCGTATTTGGTTAGTGTTTGTACACTCAACACGGCGCGCGGCGGCAAACGAAATAGTCAATGATGTGCTTCAAACGTAACTCTGAACATACATTGTACTATTTGATGTCACGTTTATTTACAATCTGTACATTCATATTTTAACATAGAAAATATGGTTTTAACATCAGCAAACGAATTCAGTACGTTGTTTTTATAATATTGCATCCGTGCGAGTGATCGCTGGTTCGAATCGTACGCAAAATAATTGTTTTCGTGATCAAAAATTAATGGCTTGAGCAGGGATGTGCTTTGAGCCCTTTAATGCCGGCCACGCTAACACCTGCTGTTGTTTATTCCGTCCATCGCATTGAAGACGCAAAACCCATCCCTCAAACGTGGGTGAGAGCAAAATATTTTGACTCTGTTAAGATGATGTAATGTTGAGAGGCAGATGACAATGACATGCATATTATTATTATGAGTATCGTAGTACATGCCATTCCATAGTCTCTACAAACTTTGTGCCAAAGTGTACGTTTGTATAGCTACTTATGTTTTACTTGCTTATTATTTTACTAGGTACGTGCTGAGTAGTCCTGATTATTATAAACGTATAGTATTCTGAATATAATTATAAAGTAATACAATTAGTTAAGTAAGGTAGTGGTGCTAGTATCGGCACTATCGACCTCTAGCTCTGACCTGGCCGCTCCACCTTCGTTCCTAGTATTGTTGTGCGCACCACCTATTATTAATTCCTCGCTCGCACGAAATGAATTCCTTTTTTATAAAACGTGCTACGAATGAAAATATTTCAGTAAAGTACCTTAGACTTTACGTGGAATTTAACTGTTAAACTTACTTCAGTTAGGCGATGTTGTAGTTAACTAATTCTAACTATCATGTTAAGCTAAAAAAAAAAAGGTAAGCTTAGGTATTACAACTCATTTTGAAGTTAAAAAGCATAAGAACGTACTCTATTGTAGTATAGCTCTATTGTTCGTCTCAATAAAGAAGAGCCCACCTAGAATAAAAGAGCAATGGTTGCATTAAGATCCAGATCCACGATCTAAGAGACTACCTCCCCGGACAATTACTTTGTGAGATCCACTAAGTATTCTATTGCTAAATTTTCTGTACGTAATACCTATTTCTGCAAAAGTCCAGTCAATGGGCGTGACCGAGGCGTGGTGCGAGGGCAATGTTTATGAAAACAAAATGTAAATACAGCAAAAGTCACATAAAACTGTACTAGTACGAATTATTGACAGTATTTGCTTTCACAATACTTAAACATTTTTTTTTTAATTTCTTTGTGCTTTGATAACGTTGCATTTAACTTGTTTGCTGTTCATTTAATTACGTTACGTGTCGTAAATATATTGATGAAATTATGAGAAACCTCTTTTTCACACTGCTGCTACGAGTAAATTCGGTTACCATAATAGTGAATCGCCGTGGAACAAACAAGATAATACATTATGAAACCTTGAAGCACAAATACAATTTTCAAATATACATACATTTTCCAACATGAGAGAAAACAGTTTAGTGAAATTCGCTATCTCACTAAAAGATTCACGATTTGCTTCTCAAGACTTGTTCACAGTTTATTTAGACATAAAGCACAAAATCGCTTTAAAGCGTTCTATTATGCTTTAAATCGACAAGCGCCTCGCGCTTCAATTGTTCGCAAGTCGAACGTCCTCTGTGACTCACCGCCGACGCTAAACCTTCACATGCACTATTACTTTATTTTATTATTCTATCTAAAATAAAATTGCATTGCCAATTTAATTCTGCATAGACAAATAGACATTTTGAAATAAATCTAAGCGAACAAAACCGGAGGATCTATTGCTATATTCAAACAAAATGTAGTTAATTGGGTGTAAAATAAGGGACGACATTTCGAAATATAGGTAAGTATAATATCTGAAAACAAAGAAAAAACCAAGTCAAAACTCAGATCGGCTTTTTTCTGTATAATCGTCCCACTTATCTACGCCATCCAAACTCCTCGCTATTTAATATTTTTCGATGCTTTGTGTTCGTGAATATTTTATTTATCTTAGCTTGCATCGCTTCCAAACTTTTAGATTATTCCCATACTCAATTCACTGCATTTTATGAACCTTGCCTTTGGGATAAATAAATATAAATGCAAAATGTCATCACCCTTTCTCGTCTCGTCGGAGACATGAAAAATTACTAGCGGCATTCGAAAAATCATCCATAACCGTTTGCACCAACCTTTAGATACTGGATAAGACTTCTCCCTGCAGTGGCAGTGAGACCTGCAAGGACAAGGCTCAAGCCTGCAGTGAAAAAAAGATGGTGGAAGTGAATTTAGTATAATGCTTATAAAGTTAAAATGCTGTGTTTGTGTGACCGGTGCAGTGTAGTTGCAGGTTAACACAACGCGGCGCTGCTCGCTTCGACAAACAGTAGCATATAATCGTGTGACGTTCGTAACACTACGCGACTAGTATATGTATTGTTAGAAGCGGGTCGTTGTGATGCAGCGCATCAAAAGTCTAAGGGCCAGGCCACACGGCGCGGCACCGCACCGCACCGCATTACTCCGCACCGCACTACCGGCCACACGAGCAGTGCGGCGTCGCATTATTCTTACGTCGCCGCTGCGGCACCGCAACAGGCTTGGCTTGGCTTGCCCAGTTGACGACAGACACTCTTGCCTATGCCGTACAAACAACTGAGCGGCGCCGCTGCGGCACCACACTGCTTGCACCCCTCCCCGCCTCGTCTGCCTCGCGCCGTTGTCCGGTGCGCCTGCGGTATGGCGCCGGAGCGGTGCCGGACGTACCGTATGGCATACCATACATTGTTATAATATGTAGGAAACCGTTGCGACACGGCACAGGCGCCGCGTCGGAGCCGCACCGCACCGCGTGGCCTGGCCCTAACGTGGACGCGTCTGCTTCTCCTACTTCTATTGAGTTTAGCACCTAAATATTTTGGACTATTTGTTAGTAATTACGTAATTAACAACTTTTTTAAGCGCATCGGTGTCCAATATTATTCTTATATAAAAGTAAAGAAATACCATTAGTCAAAAATGACTATAGTGTGACCACAGGAGCTGTGCACCCCCTGCGGTATGTGCGGCGAGGTGGGGGACGAAGAAAAAATAGGTGTCCGTTATGGTAGCGTACACGTGATAGTTCTGATAGAAAGGGAACTTTTTTTTTGATAAATTCTTTATGTAAGAATAATGCATGAAATTCTGACTGAATTATTGTAGGTAAATGCTTTATGCGAATTCACAGTGGAATATGTCAAAAATCCATGTTAATTTATGTTCATAGTACTGGTACAGATAATATGCTCACAAGTGATTTGAATATCTCGAGAACTACAAAACATAGGTACAGTAATTCTGTTAATGCAGTAGAAATGTAACCCTGAAATAAAACCTGTGTAACACTTTATTTCAATACAAAATTCAATATTATCGGAGATATTAACGGTTCTTAGGGGCCGGGCTCGAGTTATTTCATAACGCTATAATATTAAAACTACAACAACTATTTTTTTAAATGTAGGTACAGTCTGTCTATAAAGTCCTGACAAAAAATTAGGGCGCCACTGTGCTACACGTAGCAACCCTATTTGTCTGACAAAATAGTTTTCAAAACAATTATGTTCAAATAACACACTACAGTATTAGAGCACTTATAATACTAGGGCATTTCTTGTAGGTAATCCTATTGCATTTTAAGTTTTGCGTAGAACTTCAAGACTACCTACTTATATACATCTTTTTTACTGTAGAACATAATTGTATTTTGTGGGGGAGAGCAGAAATATAGAAACTATACATTTATTTTTTTGGCCGGCCTTGCCTGTGTTTACCAGGAGTTTCAAGATTTTCATTATTTTTAAATCTGTTATTTTTAAATTTAATAATTCTAATGTAATGGAAAGAATAACTACAATACCTAACTAAAATTTATTCAGTGTTAAATATTAACCAACAAGATATCATTTAACATGGATTTACTAAGAGCTAAATGATACAAAATTTAATAAAATATTGCAATTAATTATGTTTTGTAGACAGACCAGTCGATGCGAAAGTGACATAGTTTAGTTATCAATATCAACGTAATGTAGACATAAAGCAGTTAATTCAAATTCAAATTAGGATAAATCTTGACTGAATTATACTAATGCAACTGATATAATGTAGCAACAGAAATGGTTGTACAAGATTTTTCTTACTTACAATAATGAATATCTAACCTAAAAATGTGCTATGTACACAATGCCTGTTTTTGGTCTCTAGATCTCAAATGGAGTGAATTTATTATTTGAGACAGATTACAAAAAACAGTAACACACAATACCCATCAAAGTTGCAGTTCGCCCATAAACATCATCCAAATCGCATAAAAGTTGACCAGAATCGTGCTCCGCTAAACATCGCCTTATAACTTTAAAAATCACTTCCCGCGTGCCACTTTGATTTACTTTACTCATTGTTTACATTGTTTTTCGTAAGTCAGTATTAGTTTATTGTAGATTAATGAACTAATAAAAATCACAAATTTGACGACTTTATAGACATATCTGTAATATATTACATTTGATCACAATGTAACCCAAATATACTCATATTTTATTAAAAATATGCAGGTGATAAATAAGAACTCACCCCTTACTCATAAACGCCTCTTAAATCTAATCACTGTTTAGCGAGATTATTATTTGTAAAATCAAACTTATACCAAACAAAATCGTAAGAATTTAAGGTAATCAATTAACTAAAATTTAAGAGGCGTTTATAAGTAAGGGGGTATGAAGTAATTCCTAGGAATACTGTACTGTTAACGATTTCTAATTCCTCATATTATTTATGTACTAAATATAACAGTAATAGATTAGGAACAATTTATACCATAGATTATGGAATAATACTGAAATATTTCTTTTTCATTTGTCAGCTACTAATAAGGTCACAGTGTATTACTAGATTTGTATTGCAATTTTTACAATGGTTTACACTGGCTCTCTCCCAAAAAATCGAAGAAAAGAATGTTACGGAAAATTCCTAAAAATCTCAAAAATTAGAAACAGTTAATTATTTTTAGTGTAACCGTAACAAGGTAAGTATTTGATAACTCGTCTAAGCTAGCTCTTTAATGTGATATTCTGTCCTGGCGCTGTAAGAGCGCAGTGGACAGTCAGGTGAAGTGAAGCGCTGTAATCACATCATCTACCAACACCTAGAGTGAATCGAAACGAGTTAATACGATTGTGTCGTGTGTGAGGAGGGATGCACCCCTCTTTAGGAATATGCCGTGTAAGTTCGTTCTCTTCGTGTAGATACAACGTAACGATTATGCAAAATACACATAGTCAATGAACGATTTGTCGCGGAGAGTTGTCAGTTGTAGCCGATTCGCTACAGCTCCGCAATAAAATATTACCTTTAATCTTTTCACTAGGATCGCGAAACTCTTGCCCTCAGTTCCCCTTTTGATCAAGTTATGTCCACGCTCCTGGAGTACTATGTGAAGCAATTGCAGGACCACGGAGTACAGGATGTTCGCAAACGTAGTGGATGTTGTTGATGTTTGGAAAAAAGTTCATTCGGCAGATCGTTCGTTAACCATAAATACTTTTCGCCAAAAAAAAAACACATTTCGATCAATCGAGCAAAGGCTGGTCGGCAAATAATTCATTCTACATACGACATACTTATTTATCACATTGTTAATTATTAAAATATGGGAGGTACCTCTGTGACTAATTAGAAATGGTACCTTAACCCTTCAGAGGGTTTCAGATCTTCTAATTTGGATTCGTTTTAGTGCAAAGCCAATTGTACGATTGAGTAAATGAAAGTGAAATAGTTATGTTCTGGCGCAACATACCGACAGTTAAAACTGACGTAAAACGAGTCTTATTATAACTCGTAACTGTTGCACAAAAATCAAAATTGGACCAATAACTAACCTGTATAGATGTTAGAGGTGAGGAGATATAAATATGTGCAGGCTCGTGCAGCGCACTCAGGTCTCGTTCGTGGCTACTCCTCGTTACGTAACTGAACAAAACACGTCATAAAATCAATAACACCACACCACTATACACCACACCACTATACAGTATACACCCTCACAGACACTCACATTTAACTAGATCTCAGTTACAATATTGTATACAGCTGAAACGTGCTTATTACATTAGTTCGGAACGTATTCTTTGGGGGAGAGCCGGAGACCCTCACTCAATATTAAAGTAGAATACTGGGACGTGGCTCTCGGTTCAATTTTTAAATGGAATGTCCAAAATAGTTTTCATTTTCAAAGAAATTAAAAGATAAATGATAATTTAAAGCTTGGCTTCTACCTATTTTTGTAATACTCTGTCTCTGCATCATCCTAAGGTTGACTGGTAGAAAATGCCTTCGGCATTAAGTCCGCCTTTGTGCATGATTTTGTACATAAGTTTTATATAAATAAATAAAATAAATAAAAAAAAAAGTTTATGTCATTTATATTATGTCATTAATACTTTAATGGATACGAAATGTTTAGCGAAAGGAGACGGTTTTTTTTCGCACCACCCTAAACAGTAATGTTTATTATTCATATTACTCACAAAAATAGTTATTTTCTTAATATAGTTAACCGAACACAAATTATACTTAAACGATGAGGGAATAATGAAATAATAATAAAAAAGGATTACACCTAAAAATGCTTGTTTTGGAACGTTCTTAGGTTTATTTTAATGGTTAATACAAATTATCAAGTAACGTACTTTAAAAATAATCGTAGAACGAAACGTAAATAATAGCCAATAGCAGATACTCTGAAGTACAGTTTCAATCAGTTTGACATTGTCATGACAACGTTGTTATTGTTTCAGATTTTATTATAGGCCGACCGTTTATCTCAGTCCCCGCCTGCGGTATGAAAGGGACGAGGGGGCGGGGTAGCTGTGTCCGTTATGGTAGCGTACACAAGAGCTATATCGAGTTGATTACTATGCCAAATAAAATAAGTTTTTACAAAAAAAAACGACTTCAAAGACAAAAATTGCACTAAAAAGTAAAAAATAATTAGTTGTATTTTGGTTTTGCAACATTAATCAGACATTCTTTTTACTTAATTATAATCTAAAGAATAGGTTCTTTTAATTATTGTAAAAAGTAGTGTTAAGGATATTTCTTGAAGAGTCTACAAATATATTTATTTGTAGATTCTTTAAAATATAATCAAATTATTACAAATAATGTAATATTATTGTTATTTTGGAGTCGGTGTCAGCCACGATAGTTATATTATATTTTTTATTCCTGACTTAAAATTTGAAGAAATATGGCGTCCTGTTATACATAGACTAAAGACTAAAATGAGAAATAAGTACTACAAATCAAAGACAATTACTTAAAACTCGCATGCTAAAATGAAACGGCCGTTTTTGTTTTAAATGCAATTTTTATCTAATTAAAAACCATTTAAAGTGATCAGAAAGGAATAGAATGGAATACAAAACTTTATTGCCTTTTCTAACGACTTTGTAGACAACATTTTGCATTACTGATTCTATTCGCGAATTACGATTTTTTTCAATTGACGGTGCTGGTTAGCCCCATAAACGCTCATAAGTTATGGAAAGCTTTAATCAGTTACTAAAAAGGTATATTAAAACTTATTAACGGTATATTAAATCAGTTACTAAGTAGGTATATTAGAGCTTTTAGGTATATTAAAACGTTTGAACGTGACACAGGTATTTTGAAATATATTTATTTAAATCTGATAAAAATAGTTATTTAATATTTGTTTAATTTTTAAACCAATCCATAAACAATCATAATCAATGTAACTATGGGCCTTTTAAGAAGGCCCATGGTCACTCTCACAATGGAGAGAGCTATGTTGGGAGTTTCCCTGCGTGATCGAATCAGAAATGAGGAGATCCGCAAGAGAACCAAAGTAACCGACATAGCGCTCAGAATTGCCCGGTTAAAGTGGGGGGGGGCAGGGCACATATCGCGGAGAACCGACAGCCGTTGGGGCAGAAAGGTTCTGGAATGGCAACCGCCTACCGGAAAGCGCAAGGTGGGGAGACCCCTCACACGGTGGACTAACGACCTAGTTAGGACGGCTGGTACCCTATGAATGAGGGAGGCACAGGACCGCGCAAGGTGGCAATACTTGGAAGAGGCCTATGTCCTGCAGTGGACGTCGATTGGCTGATATAATGATAAACAATCAACAACTTTATGTCATAATGTCGAAATTATATAATAATATAATCTGTAATTCGCGGCCGCCATTCTATTTGCTTAGGTATTATCGTATTTCGTTGGCTGACACCGACTCCAAAAATAACAATAATATTACATAATTTGTAATAATTTGATTATATTTTAAAGAATACAAATATATTTATTTGTAGACTCTTCAAGAAATATCCTTAACACTACTTTTTACAATAATTAAAAGAACCTATTCTTTAGATTATAATTAAAAAGTAAAAAGAATGTCTGATTTAAGGTTGTAAAACCAATATACAACTAATTATTTTTTATATACCTATTATATATGTTACAGCCAAAGTAATAAATATGAATATTATACATAATAACTAGCCATTATGTATAAGGGCTACTCAATTTAGATAAAGTGATAAATGTCGAAGAATTAATCACATTAACTAGCCATTATATATGGCAAAAATACAATATTAAGGCAAAAGTCAGAAACAGTTGGTTAGGTTAGGTTAGTATGGTGACCAAAGGACGCTAGAATATAGTAATACTATATTATTCTAGTTTTACATAAAAAAAATGTTTCTTGCCTTCCTTTGGTCAAGTACTCACCTAACCTAACCAACTGTTTCTGACTTTTGCCTTAATATTGTATTTTTGCCAGTACTATAACATATAATATAATGGCTAGTTAATGTGATTAATTCTGCGACATTTATCACTTTATCTAAATTGAGTAGCCCTTATACATAATGGCTAGTTATTATGTACAATATTCATATTTATTACTTTGGCTGTAACATACATTAAAACAGGTATGATTTAAACATATTAATTTGTAAGAATCAATCTTAGAAAATAATTACAGATAATAAGAACAATAATAAGAGCTTTTTTATTTTTACACGCACCCATAACGGACACCTAGTCAGTATGTCAGTTTGACACTAGTGCAGTATGCTAGTCCGTCTTCTATACAATTTACAAATTTCAAAGATGGTGGCGTCATCTTCCCACTAAAAATCGTACTTTCTTAGAGAAAATTTATGCAATCTAAATTATTACACAATTTAAAGCCTGATCAGAAAAATAAAAAAAACCTCTCCAGGTATTTAGATTGGTTTAGGGTATAATTTCGATTTTCCTTCTTTTTATTTCATAAAAATAAGCTAGCTAAAAATTAGAGCTGTGTTGTGATGTGATGTAGTTCGGGTCACAATATCTAGATGGCGCCGTTTTGCCAAAAAATCAAGAGATAGCTCTCTCCTTTGTCCTCGCCCCCCGCGCACCCCTATTACCGCAGGCGGGGTCTGAGTTAAGCGGTCTGCCTATAGATAAATGCATGATTTATTTGTACTTTTATATTTTATAAAAATGGGATCTTTAGATAGAGTGCATAATACACACTAAAGCTGCTCTTGCTGGATACTGTTGTTATTGCTTATTGAGCACAGGCACAGTCACTGTTACCTGCTGTGCATTGTGATGTGTAAAGTGTGGTTTTTATCTTGGGCTCTGCTTTTAGGTGAGGCTTGAGCCACCTGCGTCTATTTTAGATGAAATACTGCTTTAAGAGATGACTGTGTTAATTATAATTGTGAACAGTAATAAATATTTCTTGTGTCATATGTATAGTGTATTGTTTCTCTTTAACTACCTTATTATTTTAGGTCTACAAGCAATAACCAGCAAAAACTGCGTTATTTCGAGAGGTCTTGGTTGCCTTATTAGTGTATATTCATTAGACAATCGCTGTTGTGAGATTTTAGGTTGTCACTAGAGTCATGATTTGATTGTCCTATTTCAGAGTATTCCCTCTTGAGGGAGTTTTGATATGTGCAGACTGTCTATCTAGAGATTATAAGGAATAAACTGTCTGCATATCATTCCTAAACGCACAATTTGTGACTGGGCCTATTCGCAGAACAAAAAAAACCGTCTCCTTTCTACAGAGAATTCTTTCTATGTAAGTATAATTGTTAGATTTACATTCAAAATCACTTGGGCCTGCGGCATAAATACTACAGTTTTTGTGATTTATCTTATAGTCTAGCACTAACTGGGTACAAATAATTCATGGACGAGGCAGAGTGAAAATTAATGATAAAATAACGAACACATTAAGTTATATGTCGTTTGTCGCTTCGCTGTAATGGTTATGGATATGGTTTTTACTTGTTTCACTAAATCACCATCATCTCTGTTTCACTACAAAACTGTATAGATCATCATAAAAAAGGTAAAAAATTTAAGGGTTCAAAATTACCAGTCGTCATTCGCATGAAAGAGCTGCCATTTGTTAGTACAAAAACAGTTTATTTCATCACATTTAGGAAATAGTTTGATGATGTGGCAATTTTTGACAATTAAAGAATAAATTCTTTAATTTTCATTTTAAAATAGACAATAAAGTTGAAGGTAGAAAAAAGTTCTTAAAACACTTATTACCCAACTAACAATTTAGCGATAAAATAAGCGCTATAACAGTCGGTTATTTGTTCAATTAAACACCAATAGCAATAGCGCGGCCTAAAAATTAACGATATAGCGTGCTATAACTCTCTTATAGTCCGAATTAGGCACCGGTGTTAGCACTTGTAAGTTCTACAGCTGCTCGTATTAACTGCAACAGTGATAAATAAGTGGCATAACAATGCTACTATATGGTATTTTCTTACCAATGGCGATAGTTAAGAGTTAAACAGCCGTATTCATTACCCAAGATACTATTAAAGTAATAAGATGCTATTTTCTATTACTTTAAGTGTTGCAAATACTGTGTTTATTACCAAAAGATCTATAAAAGTTTTAAGATGCAGTCTTATATCACTTACAGTGTGACAAAAGTTTAGTTACATACAAAGGTTCTATTATAGTTATAATATGCTATTTTGTATCACTTGAAGTGTTGCAAAGTCTATATTAATCGCCTGAGGTTCTATTTTATTTATAAGATGTTATTTTATATCGCTTAAAGTGTTGCAAAAACGGTATTTATTACTTTAAGTTCTGTTAAAGATGTAGTATGGTATCATTATGTCACTTAAAGTGATGCAAAAACGCTGGAGTAGTGTAAATAAAATCTTTGGTCTTTGTAATGTTTTATGTACCTATTCCTTCTGTATTTTATCTAAGTGTGATGTGTACGTAATGGCAGTTGATAAACAAAAACGGTAAGTCTTACAATTTATTATACCTTTAGCGATTATTTAAGTGAAATACTATTGCGGTTGTATTTTTTCTGTTAATATGTATACTATTTTTAATCTCAATTTTCAAGCGCCTTTAAAATAAGGCGTTTTAAGAAATATTCAAACCAAAAATATAGCAAAAATATTAGATTTTTTTTTGTAATTTTGCTAATTGTACTTATTCCTTCCAAATGGGTAATCAAAAATTGTTAGATATTTAATTGTATGAAAACAACAATGATTTAAGTAAACATTATTATTAAAAGATACTCGTATATCAAGATTTTTAGGTTATATTTGTAAACAATAATGGCGTTATCAATTTAAATGCAAGGCTAGCGGCAATAGTGATAATTATATCTTTTTTAGAACTCATAAGTTTAAAACGGTGCTATACAATTATTTATTAGCTCTTCTGTTTGAACAACTACGTCGATTAGAACCTTAAGTCATATCGTTGAAAGGATTTTTTATGATATTTGAGACATTTGGGTTCCTTGGTAAGATACGTCAACCACTAATATGAAAACATAGAAGATTTTAATCAAGTTTATTGTATCTTTTTCAGTAGGTAGGTATATGATGTTATAAGTACGAGAAATCTAAATAGGCTTTTATTTAATTAATAAAGTAGTAGTTACAATACTTGTTTTGCTACATACCTAGCTATATCGGTATTCAACTAATATATTGAAATACGCGCCTAATTTCATTATATTGGTAATCGGCGCGGTGTAGGTACTGCGCCTACCCCTCTCCCCGCCTCTGCGTATAATGTTAAAGTACGTACTTTGTTCGGAATAAGTTAAAGACTACAACCTCACGGACCCCTGGTCGATCTAATCTTATAATTATATCTCAATGTTTTGGATTTTGTATGTTTCATTACTACAGCAAAGTTAATTTTTATATTTCAGTATGCCGGTTAAAATAATTCAGACCAAAGAGCGAAATAAAGTACAACTCATTGCAGTACCGTCTACATGGAAGCACAATAGCGTTCTAAGGCCTAAACAGCCACAAAAAATCATTAACGACGATACATCGATACCGCAGGCGCATTGGTGTTCCATACCGTGCAGTGTTAAAAGAAATAACATATATAAATACTTATGAAGCGGCAGAAAAAGAAATAACTATTATGCTTACACAAAGTGATACTGAAGAGGAAACCAGCGTCCGTCCAAAAACACTGCACTAAAACCTTTGGACCTTCCTTAGGATCTTATTTTTACTCCTTTGCCAAATATTTCTTATTTGCCAAATATTTATTGATCACATATTATTTTCGATTTGTATTATATTTATGTGCAATTTTAGTAATGTAAACGCGATTCATATTGACTGACTTATTTTCTGTTACTTAGTACATTATTAATTAATAAGCCACAGTAGTTTTGTGAAGTACAAAAATCTTTTTATTTAACCTTTGCCAAATAGGAGCGATCTCTATTTTTACACATTTAGGCTGCGTTTCCACCAGAGAGGTGCGAGGATGCATAGCGAGGGATGTGTTTGTAAAGAACCAATAGAATCGCTTCATTTACCTTGCCTCGGTCAGCACAGCTCTAGTGAAAACGGCTCAGCGGAGCTAGATTTTTGCGCATACAAAACAAGCGAAGGATGTGTCCGAGGCATGTGTGAATGATGATGTGGATGAAAGATCTGTTGCGAGGTTTGCGCATACTGTACCAGCCATTCAACGCATCCTCGCGCCACACATTAATGCGCATTTTCACAGCACAGCTAGACATCCTCGCACGACACATTTACATCGCACATCTCTGGTGGAAACGCACCCTAATGCTGCATTTCGTATGTAGAATTTGTTAAGTAATTTTGGCGAGGTTTATATTGATTGATTTATATAATTTCTGTTAGTACAGTCAGCGTTAGATAGATATGTGCTTTCAAAGTAGTCAAAATTATGTTAAGAATATAAATTCAGCATTATGTTATGTAGGAGAATCACTATTGTTTTGCATTTAAGTTTCTAATGTCTTTCTATTGTTGCAACTTAGATCCTATCTAATAGGTATAAATAAATACAAGGTATTGATTAAAACTGTATTTTATTTATCTTCATATTGTATGTATCAAGGGTATAAAATATGAAATATCTTCGTAGCTGAATCACAAATAAAGCACCGTATTTTAATAGAATCAGTTTTCCCGTCCAATCAAAAACCCCTTGCTCCAGTAATACCCCCATTTCATTAACAAAATCATTCAAAAGAACTCTAGATTCTTGGGCTTCCCTGTTCCGTAATAAATTCCTATTATAAATGGACTAATATTATATTTAAAATTAGCCAAAACTCTTTCTTGGCACTTTTGTAAATAGGTAAACCATCCAAATTTATATATAATTCAATTTTATCAGGGAGTTTGTCCCAACTAGCCAGTATTTTAGTCAGACTGTTTGTGACCCCATGATGCCAATAAAAGATTTATTTTTCGTTGTTTTCTAAATAGTCCGAGGGTCAGATTAATATATGTATTTCCAAATCTCTTATTCACTATAAGAATCAATATTTTGATGGGCGGAACCCTCCTCTAATATACAAGATGGACGTTAAAATTTACCACATAAGCGATATAACGGAATTTGTTAACATTTCAAGTGATTATTAACACTAATGTAGACTTTTAAAGCTCATTAATATAAATAACCTCGTTAAACAGGTTAAGGTGATATAGAAGGGTTTAATATTTCGCATATCGCTTTAAGACTAAATAACGTTCACACTAGCACTCTTAGAGGGTTCTGAAGCTTCAAGCTTCCCTAGCACCTCAAGCGCTAAAACACCAATAAAATACTACAATATCACTGCACTATTAAGAGTTATAAGATTGATTATTATAACCCTTAAACGGCTTGAGGGTTTTTTTATAACCACTTTAACATCAAAAGTGATGTTTAGCACTTAAAGGTATTCATAGCACCTAAATAGAGCATTTACATCAGCAAGTGATAGTAGTCACTCCAAAAGAGCTTTTAATGTTAAAATCGACTTAAAGCTGCAATAAAACTGTAAAGTTCTAGCTTATAGCACCTTATTACAACTTTAAGCTGCAGCGTAATTGTTCTATATCTTTTATATCACCTTACTATCGCTGGTGCTTAAGCAAGCTCTCTTATATCCGTACTATCATTTAAAAGTATTATTTTATATCTTACATAGCTACTATATAACTTAGAGCTTTAAATTTAGACCCTGTTATCGCTACTTTGCTTGTTGGGTACCAAACACAGTGACCTTGTTCTTCTTTAAATAATGATTAAAGAGAGCATCCATTCCAATGTAGGCAGCGGCTTAGCTTTGCTCTTGCATTGTTGACGTCCATGTGCGACGTTAATCACTTCTCATTCAGCCAGGCAACAATAATATATAAGACTCAAGTCAAACACAGCATGCAGTACAGCTGTTCGCACTGGTAGTTGCCGTTGCTACTGAGTATGTTCTATCAGTAGTATAATAGTGAATGATACGAAGACCTGTATATTTTTGACCTACCTTTCTCTTTCTTTATGAAAATAAGATTCAGGTATACATTATCACAGGTGCACGGAATAAATTTTCTCTTCATTCCCAACATAACAAAATAGGAATCAAGTGTCAGAAACACTATGATATACAGCTTGTAGATATATCATAACAATAGCAGGATGAAATTAATTTTCAGACATAGTCGTAGTTACATAAACCCAGCAACAATTTGTGCATAAAGGATATCTGAGACATTAGCATAACGGTAGGTAGGTGTAACTTCTTGACTGCGTAACAAGGCAATGAGTAGTATTATGTCGGAACATTCGTGCGGTCTATTGTTAGCTCTGAACGTAATGTTGTGCAGTGACCAGCGCGCTGCGGCCGAGGTGAGGATGGACTCAACTTGTTGCCTCTACTACATGAACTTACCATACTGACTACCCGCCAAATATATTTGTTTCTAAAAGTTTTAGAGCGACTGGTAATACATGGCGAAGTTATCTCAGTTTTAAAGTTAGAAGCTTAAGTTGGCAAACGAGCATGCGCTCCATCTGATAGTAAGTGGTAACCGCTGCTCATGGACTCTGGACCTGGGGCACAGCCAGGCCGCTGTATACCGTGCCGACATTTTGGACTAATTATCTGTTGGTTTTGCTTTACTCATTTATTGCGGAGTTTTTTTGGAACATAATGAGATTTATAACATTACCTAAGTACTATTACTTTGTCATCACGGACTGAGTTGATTCACTGCACGCACAAGCTACATTCTAGTGAAGTTTAGAAACAGCGTCTTTATATATACAGCAATGCAGCCGGGTCTTCAAAGACACAGTTCCTATCCTTTTTAAACCACACTTCAATTAATTTTAAATATGAATTATCCTGGAATAGTTATTAATAGATTTATATACACTGTCGAGTAGGACCTATGGTACCGGTCTGTGAGCGGTGCGGCGCATGCAGTGTATAATTAGGCGAGGCGCAACTCCCGCCGCAACACTCTGAACACTCAACTGTTTACACCACCTCGCTCCATTGTTTATAATCATTGAGTTCATTTATGTTGCCTTTTCTCTAATATCATTATATCTTTTATGTGTATTTTTTTAAATTTAGTAAAGAGAACTCGCAAGAAGAATAATAATTGTCCCGTGTGGGCTTTGAAACCACAATCTGGAGCATCACAGCTGCTTATTCGACTGCTTTGCTACCAATGCAGTTAAGTAAGGATTATAAAGTTTTAACATGTGGTTTTGTCACGTATTGAATCCTTTGTTGTGCAAATTAATCTAACATGACCGCGAATGCCACTACTACTGCTTCTAAGAATACAGAATGCATATTCGCAAGCTCACCAAATGTCCTGCGGAAATGTCGTTGACTTGTTATATTACTACTTACGACTATAGTGAAACGAAACGCAACATGAATGTATGTACTTCACCACGCTTAAAAGTGTGCAACAACACTTAAAGTTTGGTCGTTAAGATCGTCAGTTCGTGCTCAAAGCATATTCCTAGCACTTTGATAAAACTTTTGTGAAGAGACAAAACAGTTTTATACGCTTTCTTTATCTTCTTACATTTCCTTAACTCTTTTAACTGTTTGCAGCGACAAAACTCAATCGTCTACTTTAGCAATTCTAATGCAATACTTAGTAGAGTAGCTTTAGAATGTTGACTACACACAAACTTCTGCTGATGTCTTAACACAACAATTTTTACCCTTATTATGGTGTTGATCTTTTACTCTAATCATTTCACTTGCATACCCATCACTACGATAAAAAGTTTCATCAGCAATTGTAGCAGTTTTCACAAAAGAGACTGGCAAGAAAATATTACCGTGAGCTCAAATTATACACAAAAAAATCCTTTACGTTACGTGTTCTTCATGTTATTTTATTTCGCATATACCTCGTAGCTGTTGGTTTAATATATTGACTGAGACATGCACACTTATTCTGTGTGCCTTGCTCGGCTGCAGCACTCGCCCCATGAGGTTTAATTTCTCCACGAGCACATATAATCAGATTATGACGGTTATGAACCATTAATGTTAAACAATAGACTTGTAAAATATTTAAACAGTTACAATGTAATTTCAGAAAATCAATTTGGTTTTAGAAGTGGTAAGTCCACGGAAGACGCGGTTCTATACTTGACCAATTCAATAGTTAAAAACCTTAACACAAAACTCAAAACAATAGCCATATTTCTTGATCTCTCTAAAGCTTTTGACACTGTCCCTGTCCCCATTCTTCTAAGAAAGCTCGAGCGTTTAGGTATAAGGGGTGTCGTTTATGACATGTTCAGAAGTTATTTTACTAACAGATTTCAATGTGTTAAGATCGGCAATGTTGTTAGTGAGCGGGAGCCTATGCTTTTTGGGGTTCCCCAGGGGAGCGTGCTCGGACCAACACTGTTCCTTATCTATGTAAATGATGTTTGTAAAATGTCTCTTCCTCACAGCAAAGTTGTAGCTTACGCAGATGACGCGGCTTTAATAGTCGTTGGTAAGAGCTGGGAAGAAGCAAGATTAAACGCAGAAGCATCCTTGTCCTCCATAGCTAGCTGGTTGCATAATAATATCCTTACCCTTAACACAGAAAAAACCAAATTCATAGCTTTCTCTCCAAATTCGAGTACCCTTCCCTCGTCTCCCTTTTCTTTAACTCTGCACGCTGTATCATGTAACGACACCACCGACTGTACGTGTTTGCGACTCTCAGGTGTATCCAAAATCAAATATCTCGGGGTCTGGATAGACAACCACTTAAATTGGCACGAACAAATTAGGACTACGACTGCAAGATTACGTAAACTTATGTATGTTTTTAAATCGTTGCGAGCTACTCTTGATCTTCCAACTCTAAAATTGGTTTTCTTTGCCCTTGCACAGTCAATTGCTGGTTACTGTATATCCGCCTGGGGATGTGCTGGTAAGACCAGGTTCTTGAGTCTTGAGAGAGCCCACAGAGGGGTTCTCAAAGTCATGACACATAGACGCATTTGGTTTCCAACTGAAGAGTTATATGAGGACCTCAAAATATTAACTGTTCGGAAACTATTTTTGCTGAAAGTCATAATTCGTAAACATTTAGACCTTCCCTATAAACCCAATCCAAATAAACGTCGCAAGGATAGAGTGTGCAGTATCGAATCGGTTAAACTGGAACTAGCTAAGCGTCACTTTTACTACTTTGCACCTTCGTTATATAACAAGGTTAATAAAACTCTAAACATTTATCCAGATACCTATAAGAAATGTAAAACTCGTGTTACTGAATGGTTGTATGGTCTATCATATGATGACACTGAAAAGCTGCTAACAAGGATCAAGTAAGACAACTACTTACCGCAACATAATAGCCACAGAAAACTCACTTACATTTCCTTACACAATTACATACACCCCACACACATGCACATACTTACAAGCACACACACACTTTCTCTCTCTCTCTCCACTCACTTACACTCACAATCCCACACATATACATTCACCACATAGCATGTAAAATTGTGTTAATTATAAGGTAACATTATTTCTTCTGTAAGATTAGTATAAATAAATCCCTACTATTGGAACGCTCAAGCCAAGTGTGAAGGAGGTGGGCGTTAATGGCTGCGCTACAGTGTTACAACTATTGCAGCTATTATCGATCTCATATGTAAAAATGTACCTGTGTATCTGTTCCAAATAAAGATTTTATTATTTTATTTATTATTATTATATAATGTTGTTCTCTTGTGCGTGTACAGTTATCGGCAAGAGGCTCGTGTGACGTCACGCCCCCCCTTCCCCTCTCGCCTCGGTGTAAGCGCTAGGGGCACGCGTCGGTCGATACTTCCACTGTTAATCATTCATGTTTATTGCACAGATTAAGCTACCCGCCTTGCCTTTATATAATACTTACAACTTCATAAGAAGCTGGATATCAAGGTCTCGAGCCAAACAATTTAAGTCGTAAAACGTAAGTTCCGCGAGCGGCCATGGTTTACGGTAGCTGCGGCGTGTCGTTGTCCTTATACACTGCATACCTAACATAAAAGAATAGTATATTTCGGTATTCTCGATTAAGAATATAAACAATTGTAGTCGCAGGAAGAGACTTTCCCTTTATATAGCTTGAACAAGGATAACATCATGAGAAAAATGGACACCAACCCTTTACTAAATCGTCTGGCGGGCATGGAATAAATAAGCGAATTTTCTCCCCACCTTCGACCTAACTTTAAGAATTCTAAAGCACTTAGTGCTGTAGTATATGCCCAACGCGTTTTCTGAACTCGTTTTCCTTGCCTCGGTCGAATGTTTTGTATTTTACCGTTTATTAATTTTTTTTAATACTAGTAAGTCGCCACCGATATTATTGAAATCAAAATAGTACAAATACAAAGTGGTCGTAATATTTCCAATATAAAGTAAGTATTATTGTGTTGTCCTTGATGATCCCTCGCTAATGTAAAGTATAATGTGCACCCAACTGTGCACAGACTATAACAATACAATGTCGTTGAGAGTCCCGTCGATGTCGGAGGGGAAACACTCCATACTTAACTCCCACGTTATAACTATTTTAATAAAAATATTGTGTGTTGACGAAAATACACTTATGGACTCTGATGTATAAATAAAATAGTGTTGAAATAGTAGTTAGTTAGGTTAGGTAGGAGATGACTTCAGATAATTTAGTCTTGACTGGCATATTTTGACGGGTGTTTCACAATAGAAAGCTTGAGTATACTTAAAAACAAGTTTTACAAAATCAAGTTACTTTTTATACATATTTTCAATAATAACACTAATCTCGAAGTGGATATCATATCCCATACCACAGTTTGGATAACATTTGAAGTCGCTACAGCGATGTGGTCGCTAAGCGACAAAGCCTATAAAATTAAATTAAAAAAGTCGCTACAGCTCAGATGATGTATTGTTATTACATCGGCTACTTTTTATTCCGATAAAATATGGAGTGTCCGTGGAAAGAGCAAAGAATTCAAATAACTATTGAACAATTTTTGTGATATTTGATGATATCTTGAATATTATTAGAACTTAGAAAAGAACAAGGGCTGCTATTGGTTGGAATAATGGATAGCGCGCCCTTGACAACAACTAGTTTTTCTAGTTTATAGATTTAATTAATACTTATCCTGGAACTAACGATAGTAGTAACTGTAGTATTAGTAATATGCGTGATCGAATCAAAACTGGAGAGATCCCCAGCAGAACTAACGAGACCGGTTCAACGCTAAAAATTTACCGCATAAAAGGACAATGGGCAGGGTACACGTCACGGATCATTTATATGTTACAGAACATAGCAAGAAATAACAAATTATAGTCTAATTTACAGGTACGTATAATTTCACACAAAACAAGTAAGCAGTATGTACTTGAATACAAATAATGAACTGAATGTTACTTCAACAACATCGTAGTGGACTGATTACGTATCCTTATGCGATTAGCTCCTCGTTACGGTAACACAACAATCATCATACGGTCGAGTACATTGTCGAACAGAACAGACGCAGTCGGTACGTCGCTCGCAGAGGACGTAAACAACTCAACATTACAAGTAACAAATAGTCGTGAATATTTAAAGTGGGTCCGCTCGTTGGCGCGTCGGTCTCAGTAATTGTCAAGTTTGTGTTAACGTTTGTAGAGGACCTCCAGAAATGTTTGGAGGCATGAGGATGTTTAATTACCTCATTTCACTATGTTTTATTACTTTTATATGTCTTTATATATTTACTCGCTTCTGTTCACGAATGAATGTCGAATAAGGTAGGATATATTATATGTATCTTTATTTTTGTTTAAATAAAGATACTTCTTGAATTGTTTTATTATTTTTAGTTGATAATTAATTTAACGATATCAAATATCATTTTTTTTTATAATGTACGAAGTATACCAACTATGTATGTAAAATTAACTAGGCAAAGGAAGGAGCGTGGCGGACAGCGAAGATGATTAATAACGTGTTGTAAGAAGCTTTCCTACATTACTGCTAAATTTAATATTCCTCCTTGAATCACCCGGTAACTGGAAGCTGTTCTAACACTAAGTTTTTATAACAACGAACTTACACATGCAAGCTAACAACAACATAGTCAACTGTGTGGACTTACCTGTACGTACATGTTCACATGATTAGTGACGTCACATCGAGAGGGTTCAACGTTCCGATATTCATTTAAATTCATGAACACTAACAAAGCAATTAGATTGTGCACAAAGTGAAGGCAGTAGAGGGGGAGGGGAGGGGGAGTTCGTGGGACGCGTACTTTGGGGGAGAAGTATCGAAAATGTGAATGTCACATGCAGAACTATTGCAACAAGTAGAACTATAATAGCGATCGATTACCGACGCACGGACATAACTTTACGTTCATTTAAGATTGCCCAATGATCGCCTCGTTTGGTGACGTGTCTGTCTAATTTTCGAAATACGGTTGTTATAATACAGTTAAAAACAATCTTAAAAATTTCTCTACGACGTCCTTTTTTATGGAATAACTTATTTCTGAAAATACCGACATCTTCTTGTGACATGCTTAATGAAATCCACACAGGAAGAAATTAAACACAGAATGCAACAATACGAATCACAAGTGAGGGATTCAGTTTGACTAACATTAAACCACGAGTAACTGCCTACCATCAGGCATGCTCTTAGCTTATTCCCCACCTAAGTAATAAAAAGTAAATTAAATTAAATCGTTTATTCTCTCAAATGAGTTGAAAATATTAAAGTAAGTTCGCATCGCTCTGACGTCATACAAGACGACGTATTTAAACTTTACTTCACTTGAGGCTATTTTGTGGAGTTACCGAGTTTATTATACCTCACATAGATCCTTTGTTTAAATCACAGTTTTAGTAAATGTTTGTAAAGTAACATGAGAGTGCGAGGGTTCGTTAATACTGCAGGTGTGCAAGTGGATGCACTGCCACGGCTTCAAATCCTGACATAAGTATCGCATTACATTCCACGCTTGAGAACATAATACTGTTAGGAGCACACACGACATACACTAAATTAGAATTTATTTATAGGTGAAGTATTTATAAATCAGTTTCTGTGAAAAGTTAAAATGTTTTAACAGGTTACTGAATTATTTTTATAACATGATTTTCGATCTATGTCAAAATAGAATTGAATAAAAATAGTAAGTAAAGATATTTTATACATATACAGCTCTTTATCTTACACATCATTTAATTTCAAGAAAGAACTTTTACCAATGATGGCAAAAACTAGAAATCATCATTTTTTGTCAGGCTAATTGATCTGCTTGAGGTTTTTATTAACATTTGTCACAATAACGTCAATAACGTGTCACAATGCAGACATATTAGTTCAAATTGATTTCAAGTTAAAATCCTTTATACGTATTATGAAGTCTGCATCAGTTGCTTCTTCATCATATCTCAAACAATTATTCTTACGTGTCGCGACTTATAGCATCGAGATCTAATCTGAACAACAACAAATCGTCTCATAACACAACAACTTCACCCGACTGACGCCGAACATACACGAACATTCACGAATACACGCGAATACCACCGAAGATTTACTGATAGTGATTCACGAACATCACCAAATCTGTTAGAGTAATTTATAGAGTAATGAATGTATATGAGTATTGCATGTGGGCGCCGTTGAACGGATTTGTGTTGAGCTCGGAATGAATTCTTAATTAAGTGCAGCGGTCGATCAATTAATTAAATCACTCGTCGATATTCCAGTGCACTGATAATGAGTGTGAAAATGTTTAACACTATCATGCAGCTCTGCTGTTAAACTCAAAATTGTCTTAATTATATTAATTTAAATGTATGTACATAGATACCTGCGAGTAAATATTCAATATAAAACTTTATATTTACCGAGATAACTACAGCTGCTACTACTACAATAGACTACTTACAAATATTATTAGTTTGCGCTATTTTAACCATCACTCATCTAACAGTCGTCAGTCATTTTTACTCAACAATATTAATCCTTACGCCAGCTTTAGAATATCGTTCTTCATTTTCCTATTTTTGTTTTGGTTTGTCTTTGTAGCAAAAAAAGATAGTGATGTTAGAAGTATTGCTCTGTATTAAAACCCAATGCTTATAATGATGGATTAACAGCAATCAAGTCATCATGGTCGTGATATCTATAAGCCAAGTTTCCCTCGATATGTGGAGCAGACCTGTTCCTGCAGTGGAACATTCAAAATCTGCTATGAATGCTATATTTTCATTCAGTAAGACGAGGAAAATAACTAAACCGAACTTTTTTATTATAAGCCTTTTTATAGTCTATCTTATACACGCTAGTAAAAACTATCTGAGCACATAAACGAACTTTAATTTTCATCCCACTATTAGTTGGACGCGCTCCAGAACTTTTAAAGCTATCGTTTGTTTAGATAATCTCGTTATCGATTGTTCACTAACACCCCACTTCTGGGCAAGCACTAAAAAGATAACTTCTCTTACTAATAATACGGTCAACAGATAGTTATACTTTTAGGTAACACCTGCTAGTAAAATATCAAGATAGGATGGTGCAATTTGACTGCTTCTTTAGCACTCCATTAGTCTGTTTATTATGTGTAGTATTTAGTAAAGTTTTTGTACCAACACGGTTCATATGTCCACAAAACGCTTTATAGATAAAACTATATAAGAAAACATTACTATATGATAAATGCAGTCCAGGAATATGACATGACCTCACGTGTCCTACAGCTAATCCCTAAATTCGATATTTATGCAAGTGGTAACCATTTGAGAGCTTTCCGCTCGCCCAAACGGCCATAACTTGAAGAAAAGTCAAAAGATGCTCAACTGCAAGGTGCTGGTATTTAAACCTGTTGACGTGGTTACGACTTATAAAGACTTTATCTTAAATCTATTATTTAGGGTAAAATATTATTTAATGAATAAAAACGCTTTCTGGATAAGAGCTTTTAAAATCTTTGTGACTATAAACAAGACGTAATTACCAGAGCAATTGTTCCGCGTACGTTACTTCAAACAGTCGTAACCTCAAATTATACATGTAAACTGCACGCGCGCCTATGAACAGCTCTATAAAACATAACTGACGGTGGAGGGGGTGCTGCGGGAGAGGGCGGGGAGTACGTTTAAGTAGGCTTTTTGGTTAGGAACATAAATGCTGGAGTTATTGCCCACGAACGCTGTTACACCGTGTTACTGAGAACACTTACAGGAGATTATAAACAATATCCTATCGACATTTGATTGCGCTTAGGGAGATGGGATGGGATGGCTATATTAAAGAACAACCTACAGAATATATTTCAAGGGTTCACTCACTATATTAAAAGAACAAGACAGTATTAATAATGTTAGTTTATCACCTGAGCTTCTAGGTCTACATGTTTTTATTATTAAGTGATGAACGTCGAGGGTTATCAAGCTGCCCATCAACCTCTGACGTAGTTTACAGACTGCTTTTAAACGAAAACTACAAGGGCGGACTATAACCACCTCCTCTGCAGCATGAAGATACTGTCACAGAATTTATTCTTAGACGTTTCGTAGCTTATCTTGCTCATTATTGATCAGTGATTGCGACTGTCTGTGTGAGCACTTCACGAACATATGAAAGTGAAAATATAAAACCTTGATTGCAGAAATAACTAATGTTAAAATAACAATTTTAAGAATAACTTGTATTCTTTTCCCACCCGACCGTATTGTGTCGCTGCACAGCATTGACAAATGCACTGTCATTATGAAAATGTTAATTCTCAGATTACGGTGGCGACACTCAACATTAAACCTAAAGAGTATTGTGTCGAGACAACACACAACATGTAAATTACAATTATTTTAGTATAACAAGTGACATACCTCTTTACTTATATTATAATTTGACTTGATGTTATGGAGACACAATTTTAATGTTAAACTAGTTAGTTCGCTAGTTCTCGGGTTCAATAACTGCTCAGTCCAAATATTTGGGTGAATATTTTTTTAAGCGTATTTTGTAATATTTGTCAAGTGTATTCACAGTACAAGCTTATCTCGGTGTAGAACTAGGTATTGTTGTTATGTATGAAGAATATTATCTATCACACACTTGTGTCCTTCAAGATTTTCTTAAGGATTTAAAAAAAAAGTCCTTAATCATGTTAGAAATAAAATAATCATACACAAAAACTACCAAACATTTAAATATTGAATGTAGATATAGATAGTGGTGTGCAGTCTGTAGGTATGTGCAGTCTGTCTGTACGGTGCTTGCGGTCGAGTCTACTCAACGAGTTAGCGAACAGCATCGCTCAGTCTGCAGAGTTTAACTAAATAAATTAATGTAACTTGTGTAGGTGTACGCATTAGCTTATTGAGGGTTACCTATATTGGCAATACATTACATCATGCCTTACTACAGTGGTGGCTTGTAAGTTATTGAAAACATTATTTTGATAACTATTATGGTGCACCACATGTGTGATGTTTTTAAATACACCTGCCATGAATATTGTAGTGACATTTAAATACGAAATTTATTTACAATGTGAAACTACGCATGCCTTATCCTAATTTTTGACAATAAATATTTTTCAATAATAAGAAAATATAATTGGAAAAACCAAATTAAATATTATGTAAGTATAACAAGTATGGTAAGAAATGGTAGCTAATTAAAAACAACAGTTTTCTAAACAAAAACAATATAATATTATCTGTACTATCTATACTAATAATATTAGAGGTAAAGTTAGTGTTTGTAGAGGGTAATCTCTGGATCTACTTAACCGATTTTAAAAATTCTTTCTGTGTTAAATAGTCAATTTATCGGGGAGTGTCATAGACTATATAATACCACATTGGGCACGGGTCAGCAAGTATTAAATAAGCAGGAGGCATAACCTAGCACAAGGACTTTCATAGACTGCTATGACATGAACATAAGTAGAGTACAATAAACAATAAATATTTAAACATCGCAGTAATACTCGGCAGGTCACGACGTGTAGAGTGGTGTAAGTATCAATCAATCAAACTGAGCAACGTAATCCGGTCCAGGATAAAAATCACTCAAGTAGCATTACGCACGTCAAGTGAAGCCTTCGAGGAGGCTCATGTGCCTCCTACGACACCGGACATTATATTTATACTCTAACTATTTTATTACTTTATAGTATATACTGTACATCGTATATTAAAACATACAATGACATGTTAAACATTTTTTTTTTTGCTAAGAATTATTTCAATAAAGCTATATGAGTGAAAAACATGAAAAGCTAGATTGTGTTCCATGGTCACATACAGATTATCTTCTAACGCTTACGCATATGCAGCAGAAGGGTAAGCATAAAGTAACAAAATTAATTAAACCTACAAAAAAACATTCAAAACATTCCAAATTGGGCGGATTCTTCATCCGTTACCACACAAATAAGGAAAAGTTTCAAATATAGGCATGAAACAGTAATTAACTCCCACGCACTCCAGTACATAAGTAGTACGTAAGGTCAGTTTACTTAACGTTCACGTGGTGGCGGTGCATTGACCGCACGTAAAGGTTGCCCAGATTCTATGTTTAGATTCATATTCATTATGTATTTATACAACGGTATAAGAGTGATTAAATGGCAATTAAAATAAAACATTCACAATTGTGTGAAACGATAATGTATGTGATTACGTAAAGTACAAGTTATCATTCTGTCACCAGCTCAGCTGATGATGACGAGCTGTGTAGTGTGCATTGAGAGAAGTTTAGATGATATTGGGCTCGTGATTCGGATCATTTGCTATCTCTTTGATCCAACGAACAACGATCATTGCACAAAAAGACTTGTATTAGTTCATAAACAGGACGTATGCACTTGTACATTAGCCGGCTTCAGCGTTCACCATTTTTTAAATACTAATATTACTGGCTACTTCGATAGGAAAGCGTGTCTGATATTGCAGATTCGATTCCTTAAAAGTAAAAATTGTATTTATATCAACACAGGCCGTGGCACCATGCTGTATAACTAGTAGTAGCTGTTGGAACAGAATAGTTCAGGACAGTCAATAACAAACTAAAAAAATAGCCAAAAATTTACAAATGGACGTTGTAAACATGAATGGAAACTAGGTACGTCTTTTAAGTGACTACCTGAGATGCATTTTAATTTTTGCATTATATTTACGTTCTTTTTAATATTTTTTAGTTATCTTAGTCTGTGCATTACAGTCAAAAATAAAGATTTAGTATTTAAAACATTAATTGAACAATCCGAAAAAAATTGTAAATTAATATGTAAATTAATTGAACAATATTTTATGTAATTTTATATTATTTATTTTGTGGTAGTATAACAAACATCAATACATAAATAATGTTCAGTTCTCATATCAAAGCTTGTGTTCTGTTTGATCCAACTCATTAGAGCGCGAGGTTATATTTGACATAACGTTCGTATTTGTGCCGCGGTGGCGGTGTGGTGCCAGAGGTACACACACACACACACACACACACAATATTGATCTTTGTTACTCACCGTGTTTACTCATTTAATTGATTATGTTACGTCACGAGGCAGATCGGAAACATATGAATATGTTTTACTCGAATAAAATAGGCAGCTAACGTGTTTTATAAACACAGGCTTTTTCAAGCTCTTTTAATTCAGCAATGCCATGTCACTTATGATCAGATCAATTATAATATCGATGTAAAGGATAATTCGAAAGTAGAATAGAGAAGAAGTAAAATTCGAAAGAGACACTGTCTTGCTGCTCTTCTGGATATTGCTACATCGGTAGATAAACGATGCAATGAGGGATCAGTTATATGGGGAGGAGTTAAAGGACAATAGTATTTTTAATAAATAAATAATCTTAACACTCACCAACAACATCATAATATAATAGTCCATACGTTATTACGGTTTATAATAAGTATGAAGTACAACGAAGTGAACAATACCCCCACAGTATTGTATCAGAACAAACTTATGCAAAAACTAAGCTAAACTTCGCGTAGTTTCTCTCAGTAGACGTATTAATTGAATGAGATACCCCCTCCCTCTTCCCTACCTCGCGGGTACAGTCACAGTAAGTCGGTCGTTACGGCCCGCTAAGAGCAACTTGGACCCTCTCGACGTTTCATTACAATACTTAGCTCTTTAATGACACGTTTAGACCTCTACTGATCAATTTGGAAGTCGTGATAAAAAGTTTATATTGAGTTCTTAAACTAAGATCTTACAATATGATTATACTTTTTAATTTATCGCACTTTTTTAACTCACTTTATGTAATCACTTACTGAATATGGACACTTTATAATGGTTTTAAAGTAACACAACGCTGCACGAGTTTCATATTAAATCTTTATTGCACATACATATTAGTTATTATTATAATAATAACTCTTAAAAGCATTAAGAAACCTCGGTTTGCGAAGAATATAGCAGATATCAATTTAACAGACAATAAAAATGAGGCACAGGATAATTGAATGCGGATTGTTCGAGCAGCTGTTATGCGTAGGATTTAAAATAAATATTTTTTATTTCGTAGAAACTACATACCGTGATCATACCCTCTACGTTTTACTAACGATTATAAGAAGACGTCTAGCAAAGTTACAGCTCATCAACCACAATATTATCGACACCAGAAGTATCAATTAACGTAAGGGACAAAACACGACTTTTCAGGAGAGCCAAAAAACCATTCCGATTTTACAAATTCTTCTGTAACTTTTTATTAGTTGCCCTAATCTTAAAAGTGTCTAGGACAAAGTTTCTTATAATTTTCTCTTCTTTATAACTATAAATAAAATATTTACGTAAACTTACGCGTATAGAAAATAGCATGTCCCTTACATTAAAAAAAGTTGCTTAGTTCCTGCTAGTTGTCCTTTAAGGCACTCAAGCTTTCAATGGAAACTATCCCATATTAAAGTAAGCACCAAGTTTAACAGGAAACTATAACACAAATCTACTGTAAAGGACATAAACTACTATGAACTGGATGAAATATGATGTATGATAAACTATTAAGAGCAATTATCATGTAATTTTGAACCTGATATCTTTATTATTAAGTCCATTAGTAAAAATATACTTAAACTTACAATATTTTTAGATTATTTTGTAAATTTTGGAGAAAATTCGGACTGGTCGAACAGTAAATACGACTGTGGTAAATGCAGGTAGGCAGTTCCTAGAGACAGTATCTTATGAACGGATACCAGGTCACAGTCGTAAGCTGTGTAATTTGACTTGGCATAACCGTTTTATCGTCAGAAATGTCGTCAGGAACTGGTTCATTACAGAAATTCAAGCACGTAACCAACTGCAAGAAGTTAAAAATGTGTGTGGGGGTATACGTACGGTCAGAAGAAGGTTAAGCTTTTAAAACTGCTAGAGGACACAGTTTCTTATTTCTCTCGTGAGTACAGGCAATGGACAATATATATAAGGCCTTTTCGTCTATTGCAGACGATTTATGAGGTGTGGTCTGTGATACATCGCTTTTGATGACTGTACAGACCATAGAAGTAACTGGACATTAGTGTCGAACCATGTTCATGTCGTTTCTGTCTCTTGTCAGCAAGCACTCCAATCCAGGCTTCATCACAAAATTTCCGACCCTCTCCGACACGTTTGCGCCACTCAGGACGTTTTTCCGCGAGCTTCTCCCAGTCATGGTGGTCGATTTTAAATGTCTCGCTTGGTGCAGTCTTTAAAACGAAGCAGCGGCCTCCCAACATCTCTTTTTCCATTCGCTACTGCACCAAGAAGAACACGTCGTTGTAATGGAGAGGGTTCCATCCTATGCACATGCCCTAGCCAACGCAGACGTCTCTATTTAAGAAGCACTGTCAGACTAGGCAGCTGTGCGATTTCTAGAACCTTCTCGTTTGTCATCTTGTCCTGCCATGCTAAGCCCGAGATCTTTCGTAAACAACGCATGTAACATAAGTTAAGACGACGGCGACGTTCTTGTTTTGCATACGATGTCCAGGTTTCAGCTCCGTACAAGAGTATGGTTTAGTTAGGATGGAAGCCTGAAAGACAACCATCTTGGTCTTAGTAGTATGGTGCTTATTGTACCATACCCTTGTACCTAGCTTCCCAAACATGGTTGCCGCCTTGCCAATACGGATGTCGATCCGTCGAGAGCATTCGAAAAATGTGGTGTTTACAGACGAATATCGGATATCATTAAGTTATCGTGAAGGTCGTCAGAGTTCTTACAGGCACAAAAATAAAAGGTTTGCCCCATGTGCCCCTTGAAACTGTGGTGTGCCAAGGTGGTTCAATAATGTTTTGGGTGGCATCATTTACGGGGCTTGTACTTAGACTTGGTTATTTTTTAAAGTGGTGGTGTAAACGCAGAAAAATATGTTACAGAGGCTTAAGAACCTCATGTAATGCCAATTGCACCATTTATTGGGGAATAATTTCTGTTAATCCATGATAGTTCCCGGCCACACATCCCTAAAAATCACAACTGAATACCTGAATAAGGGTGTGATTCGAAAATTACTATGGCCTCCTTAAAGTTCAGACTTAAATCTTATGGAACATGTCTAGAACAATTAACTAAATGTTACAGTTTTTATGGTTGTTTCTCATTTTGTTGATTTTTCAAGAAATTTTGTTCATTAAATGTTTTTAATTCATACTTGTAATTAAGTAAAATATTTGATAATACCGAAAAATACTGGGTAATGTACATTTTTTCGAAATTATAGACATAATTAAAGGTGGGCCCTTGAATGTATATGAAGGTAAGCGACAAATTAAAGTAAAGTTATGTATTGTGTTTTAACGTAAAGGTCATATTGTGAGAATTGTACAAAACTTTTGTTTAATGTAAGGGACTGAATTGCATTTCAGAACTATTTACATTATTTTTTCTAACACGTAAAAATATTTACGTCCGTTAAATTAATTTTTTAGTATAAAAAACAGTCTAGACCTTCGAAAACGTGTACTGTAAGGGACATTTTTTTAACGATAGAGAAATTTCAAATATACCAAACGATAGAGCGTGAAATTCCGAATCCAACGGTATATATAACTCATTTTGGCCAAAATGTCCCTTACGTTAATTGATACTTCTGGTGTCGTTATGATCATGATCAAAATATGACAAGAAGAATTTGTGTTTGTTTATTTAGTATGTGGATCCAAATTTTACTCTCACTCTTTGTTCCCTAAAGGAAAAGGTACCATTCGTCGACAAGGAATGCCATGGTATCACAGATGTGCCAAATATCTGAACGTGACATCAACCAAGTCAATAAATGTCAAGTTAATCCTGTTGCTCATTTTCCGTACTTAGTACCAAAAACCAACAAATAATCAATGGTTTTATCAGCTACAAAATACACAATCTGTCACTAAAAATCAACTCAGATTAAGACACTTATCGTCTACTTCACTTTGTTCGTTCCTAATCCACATATCAGTACAATTTGACCTCATATCTACTAACCTTGACATTGTACTTTAACTTTAAGACTTCTTCGGTAGAACCAAACAAACGCAATAAAACCGGGTCCGCTGTAGGTAGTGAGGTTACCCTCAGACGTTTTCTTTTACATTGTTAAGCCTTACTTTATGTCTGGTAATAAACGTAGTCAGTTACATTACAGTTGTAACCGTGCGTCGTGCGTGTGTGACTCTACATAACGCGTATAATAATACTATGTGTGTCACGTGACCTCTAACGCACGCCGCGTGGTACGACGCATAAATTAGGTGTGACGTAGGCACGACAGGTGATACCCCACTACAAGGTTAGCTCATAATGTTTGTAGCAGTCGTACATATTGCTAGCACTAGACTTTGATTTGAAATGATTAAATTATAATATAAGGTTTTTTTTCATATTTGTTTTGCTCAATTAACAGAAGTTTTTTTGATTTGGGTCTGAAGTTTGAGTTGGATCTGTCATTTAAATAAAAATACAAAAGTGCAGAAAGTCTCTCTACAGATTAGCGCGTGATTGTCAACCCCGCCGGGAGAGTCAATGCTGTGCTGAAAATTGTTGCTGCAATCACATACACCACGCCAGAAGAATTGGTTTTATGGTGAATTTGAAGACAGAAATGAGATAAGATAAAGATGCATGATTATTCAGTAAAAGAAATATTCCAACTGAATGTAATATTTGAACTTTTACAATCTTACAATAATCTTCTGAGTATAGCGGTGGAAGACAATTATTAAAGTAAAATAAAAATTTTAGTAAAATAAATATTCTGGCTGATATTATTCAAGAGTTTATTCTAACGACGTCCAGCCTTATTATAAGGCCAACTTTTCGCTTATTTCACAGTTTCTAGTTTTGTTCTTCAAATAGTTTTTAGGTTTTGGTATTCATGTTTTGAACCACGTAATTAAGATCAGGTAAAAGCAGGTAGTTAGTATGCAGCCTGATTACCTCTCCAGAACATTAGGTAAGCACTTAGTTTGTAACTAGTTGAGCGTAACAAGTGACATTTTACTTGTTATAAAGTCACTTCTAGTCTCATCGACCTGTGATAACTATGGATAAAGGGAGACTTTATGAACAAGGATATAACTTCCTTTTCAAAATTACAGACACAAATACCTGGCCGTACATAAGTACTATTGATTGATATTTAACTTAAAATTTTCATATATACAAAGCGTTTTTTTGTGACTAAGTGTTACTCTTTGACTGTATTTCGTTTGATTAACTGCTTATTTTTGCTAACTAGAATTAAAATATCTTAAATAATTTAAATTTATCAAAATGATTTTATCATTTTGATATCAAAGTAATCGTGTGACTAGAAGACAACTTCTGTTCAAACCAAATCAACTGTTGTATAGAGAAAGTTGTCCTAGTGGACAAAAACTAAACACCACTTTTTACGTACCTTCCAAAACACTGTTCGTAAAATTATAACTAAAACACCATTATGTATACGTTATACCATATTCATCTGGGCTTGAGAAATTTGGTAAACAAACAAAAAAATGGGTCTTTTTACTGTCACGATTACTCATTTATAGATAATTATAATCTATGGCCACGATGAAGACTCGAAAATTATTAAAAAATATGAATATTTTAACGTCTTTACAATAAAATAGAAATTTCATTACATAATATGTTTAAATAATTTAAATATTTTAATAAGATCACCAAGTAATCAATTATTATTTTTTTCCTTTTTTAACATTACATACGAACGGAACGACAATGATGAAGAGCCTACAATTGTCAATGTCTTAAATGTCATGTATCGCATTAATATGTCATATCAGAAGAAGAATAATATTACAAATTAATGGGATTATTGAAGAATTTGATAATTAATTTATAATACAAGCTGGGAACAGTTTTTCTGAATCTAAATTAGAAGTTTCCGATTAATAGAAATTGAAAAAAGTGTTTTTAAAAAGCATTTTATTAATTCGTAAGTTTCATTTATATATTCTGCTTCTCAATAAACTTTTATTGCCTTAATTCAAGCTTTATTTACTAAATTCACATTTTCTTATCCAGGTAGAATACACTTATTTATATTTACACAGAGTTATTTATTGTTTAGTTATGTTTTTAGTGAAAATTTTTTGAAAACCGCGGCATTTTGGCAGTTTGACAGATTTGACATGTTTATACTTTTTCTCGTGCTATCTTGAATAGGATATAGTATATTGTAATCCATGCTACGGTGACTCATCTATGAGCTACGATAACTCTACGGTCAGCTACGCAAGCTCTACGCCGCGTAGCGCGCTACGAGATACGCACTGTAATAAACTTTTATTATGTGTCGCGTATAGGGTTATATGTACAGGTGTTAACGTTATGTGTTATAATATGTATAATTACAGTATAGTATAGTACAGTAGTAGGCAGAGAGGCGGGACTTAACTATCATTATGTGTTGAGAGGTGAAATAGTTTACGTGACGAGAAAACTTAATGTTTTTATGTATTTACTAATTAAGTGAAAACTTCATACGTCAGACATTACGTAAGTTACCAAGATTTTCCTCTTTCTTCGATTTAACCTTACCATCTATTTCTAAAATAATTTTCATATTTAAAAAACCTGACTTGAATGGTTAACAACATTTACATTTTTTTAGTTAAGAATAAAATTATCTAGCCCCTTGAGTAACTTCTTTCAAAGATTCTTTTTTCAGTTAATGACTGAGGATCAGTGAGAGTCTAAGATCAAATTTAACCTCCCCCTCTTTTCGAAGTCGGTTAATAGTTAATAGCATCAGTGTCTTCGTATCGTAGATACCAAAGCCAAGCATTTTTGGCTGAAATTATAAATAGTGTATATCCTGTGTGTATCCTATACGAATGTAAAATATTAATATTGTGATTATAGATATAATTACTAGTGAAGACGTGGATATAGTTCAGTGGTGGAGAGCAGCACGATCTACTGACACCGCGCTGAACATACCTCACTGACACCTATATATACTCTGTGTTATACAGTTATACTTGTCTTGCTCATCTATACATATTATATATCTGATTGTGACATTATGTCTTTCTTACTGAGTAATAATTAAAGATAACATTGTGGAGTTGTGAAAGTAACTCACCAAACTAATTTAATTAATGATTTTAATTAACATGTAAAAAATAAAAAATTAAGAAGCTTGACCATAGAATTTTAACTTATGAATTTAAAGGTATAGTTTTACAGGAAAAACAGTAAGCATCACAAGCGCTCGAACAACTCAGCTCGTATTCAGCGCATACTCAGATGAAAAATGTTACATTTCTGTTTCGACTTGATATAATAAATACCTATTCTGTGATTGAGTTTTCTTTTAATGTTTATACGAGTATAAATAAGCTTTATCTAGTTAAAATGTTGTAACCTTGTATGAAACATATGTGACCTAGCTCGTAGGTTGGTTAGAGATAGAACGTCCTCCCACAAACGAGCTATCATACTGCGAGGTGGGTACATGTCAAGCTCAACTTAATTACATTTCGTATGTAATTAATATAGTTTTAGTACTTCGTGTGTTTACTGTTTTATTGTGTTATTATATTATACACTGAGACGCCCCCATCTTGTAATATACTGTATGTTATAGAATAACTTACTACGTATCTACACAGTAATAACTTACTGTATTATAACTTTACAAACAAAGAACATCTTTATGTAAAAACGTAGTCAAATATATATTGTATATTTGGTACTACTAATACCCGAATAACAATCGAAGTTTGGTTGTGCCAAATTTTAAATCAGGGAGAAATTAAATTTAAATTAATCGTATTTATCCTAAGTTAATCTCATTATCACCTCACCTAACTCTCCGTGTGGTGACGGAGTAAGAATACATTATGTCACCACACCATCTCATTTCATGGGTATAGTAAAAACCGACTAAGGGACTATCCGTGAATATTATCTTCACGAAATAAAAAAAAAGGAAACTTGAAATTAAACTCTACACCAATCCGTCTGGCCAGCGTGGTATTAGTAGGCCAAGTATCCCTCCGTCACGGGAGGAGGCCTGTCGCTGCAGTGGGACATTAATGGGCTGTTATGATGATGATGAATCTCATTATACACCGTATACTTTCCAAAGAAAAAAACAGTGTTATTGTAAAATAAATAATAATGGCAAAAATATAAGCTAAAATATACCGATAAATAAAATGAAATGGTACCGATGTACCATTTTCTTTACAGATACACTTTAATTTGTATGTGGGTTCGACAAGAAATCAAACCATGTGTTGTTAGGTATTTCTTGCTTAGAATTAATTGGTGAAACGTAGAATAATAGAACTTTTTTATACAAACACTAAAACACTAGTTTACGAAAACATAATAGTGAATAATTTACAATATAAGATTATGTTATGATTCAGATTATTTTATTGCAATGAATAAAATGTGATGGACCGCGGACTTCAAAAATGTCTCTGGGTCGAACTAGAAGCAGAAGGCGCAGGACCGTGTTCTGTGATGTGAACAAGCAGTGGACTATGGTAGGCTACTTGATTAACCCTACTTCCTACTAATATTATAAATGCGAAAGTTTGTGAGAACGGATGGATGGATGGATGCTTGTTACTCTTTCACGCAAAAACTAATAAACTAATTTTGATGAAATTTGGAATATACGTAGATTAGGGTGTCGAATAACATTTAAGTTACTAATACAACTAGTTGTGGGGGGGGGGGTGAGGCAAGGGGATGTAATTTCCCCTAAGCTCTTTACCAACGCGCTCGAAGACGTCTTCAAGACGTTGGACTGGACTGGACGGGGCATCAACATCAACGGCGAGTATATCTCACACCTCCGGTTTGCTGACGACATCGTCATCGTGGCAGAGTCACTGGAACAGCTTGACGGGATGCTGCAGGGCCTAAATGGAGCCTCTCGACGGGTCGGACTCGGCATGAACCTAAACAAAACGAAGATCATGTTTAACAAACATGTAACGCCGAGGCCGATCTATGTCGACGGATTGATGCTCGAAGTTGTTCAAGAATATGTTTACCTCGGACAGGTTGTCCAGCTTGGTAGAAACAACTTCGAGAAAGAAATCGATCGCAGGATTCACTTGGGTTGGGCAGCATTCAGCAAGCTACGTCGGGTCTTCTCTTCGCCTTTACCGCAATGCCTGAAGACCAAAGTCTTCAACCAATGCGTCCTACCAGTAATGACATACGGTGCCGAGACGTGGACACTCACAGTAGGGCTAGTCCACAAACTTAAAGTCGCGCAGCGAGCAATGGAACGAGCTATGCTCGGCGTCTCCTTGAAGGATAAAATCCGGAACGAGGTTATCCGACAAAGAACCAAAGTAACCGACATAGCTCGTAGTATTAGCAAGCTAAAGTGGCAATGGGCTGGTCATATCTGTCGAAGGACCGATGGCCGTTGGAGCAAACGTGTCCTAGAGTGGAGACCGCGACTCGGCAAACGTAGTGTAGGACGCCCCCCAGCTAGGTGGACCGACGACCTCATAAAGGTCTCTGGGTCGGACTGGATGCGGAAGGCGCAGGAGCGAGTTCTGTGGCGCGTGTTGGGAGAGGCCTATGTCCAGCAGTGGACTGCAATAGGCTAGCTGATTGATACAACGCGGATGAAGCCGCGGGCATCAACTAGTTCATTGAATATATATTATTGAGTAAGTAAGTAAAGTCTGAATACAAGTGCAACTATGTATGGGATTTCTGCTGAAGCTGTAGTTACAAGTGTGTGTCAGAAAGCTTTATTAATAGTATATCTTGGTAATGTAGTGAGCTAATTACTTGGACGTATGTGTCCTGCTGCACGGTGCGTGTGACGTCACTCTGTGTCTCTGTGTGACGCACAGACTGACAGCAGTACAAACAGACTGACACATTTGAACTATTACGTGAACTATGTTACACGGGATATATAAACTAGTTATATGTTTAGGTTTATGTGGAATTTTTGAGTGGCAACAAACTGTCGGCATTATGGCTTCAACAAGTTCCAAAAACTTTACATTTTAGCGCTCCGTACTAGTGATTATTATAGCTAATCATAACAAAAGTAAGTGAAACATTTGGCTAATACACCAACATTTTCGACACGTCGTCGTTCGTTTAAAATTGTTGTCGTACAGCATGCCGTGTTGATCGGTAACTGATAATGAATGTGACACAAATATGACACGTATTGACCTTCATACGTGTAACACTACATCTACTCGTATGTGGTCGCTATTAGTTAGTTCACAAGTCACTTGTCGCAAGGTATGTTGTCACGTATCAAATGATAACCATCTCAACATTAGAAAGTTGTTACAACACTTGTTACACTTGCTGTTAATACGAAACATAATAAACATCTACTTTTAAGGTGTCTTCATAACAGCCCATTAATGTCCCACTGCAGGGACGGGCCTCCTCCTGTGACGGAGGGATACATTGGCCTACTAATACCACGCTGGCCAAACGGATTGGTATAGGGTTTTATTTCAAGTTTTCCTTCTTTTTATTTCGTTTAGATAATATTCACGGAGAGTCCCTTAGTCGGTTTTTACGACAACCATGAGATGAGATGGGGTGGTGACATATTGTATTCTTACTCCGTCACCACACGGAGAGGTTAAAGGTGTCTGACTACCTATTATTATGTGGTACAGTGGTCGTTTAAGCAAATACCGAACAAGAGATCTTGGATTCGAATCAATGCAAGAAATATTTATTCATGTGCCTTAAGTTTGAACTTCCTTTGTATCTGATAGTTCCATGTCTGAAGTCACCACGACGCAGAGTTTAATTCGTAGTGAAGGAGTTGTCTTTTTAATAGAAATCTCAGCATTAAAATAGAATTCTTTCATACAATCATGGATTGTTCAATACAATCAAGTAACACAAATCCATAGTAGAGAGAAGCGCGTGTTACAGTGAGGCAATAAAGTGTAGGTGGTGGTGTGTACTATCGACAGACCACAAACTGTGTACTGCACACGTAATACGTACACACGAACACCTGCGCACTACATACAACACATCGCTTACCTTTATACATACCAATGTCGATCTAGTAAGCATTTAAAATATAAGATACTAATATTGAAAATTTCGATTGTAAAGATCATCTTTTGCTTTCATGTTTTAAAACTTTATAAGTGTACAAATAAATACAGTAAATTAACTGTACTCTAAAAACTAAAAAAACACACGGACTATAATAATATGAATACTCCTTCTATTTAATTATAATGATGTCTTCATGTTTCATTAGACCAATGACGGTTTCCATTTCATTGGTCAAATCATAATAGCTATAATCTTCTATCAGTTAGAAGACCCAGGTTCGATATCTGCCCCTAGTGAAAGCTAAACGTTATAGGTAATTTCATTTGTATTTGTAAAAAGCATACAAAACGTATCATTACCAATGATAAATACAAAATAGTGCCTGGTACTCGTTGGTACCAAAACGTAAACAGCAAATTTGTATCGTTTCGTTTGTTGAGTGTAGGTTGGAGTGACGTGTGCTAGACATACTATTGTGCCGTGACCACATTGAATAGGCTGCCTGTTCCTATACAAGACAAATAGATAGTTTAACTCATACTTTGTTCAGTAATTAATACAAAATTGCGCAAGTAAGAACCAAGATATGTAGCGTGTTGTTTCCAGTAAGGACACCTGTGTTCAGTACTTCAGGAAAGCCTTAGACCAAATACTACAGTATGCTTTCCACAATATCGGCAAGGACCGGGTCAGTGAGCACGTGAAGTCCCTTCAGCTTAGCCAGTATAATAATATAGCGTCTCTTTATAATATTTATGTTCTTCTGCAGTAGCACGAAGCGGGCTCTAAAGAATTTCAATTATGTATTCTTTTCATGTACATTTGTAATGTATGAAAGAGCAAGCCAATAGGTTGCTTGACTTTATTCTTAGTTTGTCCAAGTTGTTACGTAGCACCTCCAGTATTCTGTTACTGCATTACTGCACTATTGTAATTGTCACGATATTATTTAATGGACATGAACCTCTGTTCGAAGAAGATTTGTTAGGTGCCTATGTATAAACAAATTGTTTAATTCGTATGATATTATAATAATGCTTTAATTTCAATGTTTGTGACCTAGTGTAAAAGATTTGTAATTGTACTATTGACTACATAAATAGGTAAGTAAATAAATAGATAGACAAACAAATAAATCATGTAACTATATCCATCTCCCTTTACTTCCTTTAACAGGACCTCTCGTACCGGTCTTTGATAACATATTCAGCACCATAAAGTTCCGGAAAACCTTCTTATGCTGATTCTCCTCATTCATTAACTGCCGCTTTCTGTTTAATTCTATGTGGCATATTACCGAATCAATATTGAAAAATAATCTTCTAATAAGCCTATAAAGTTTGAAATACTTATAAATTCAATTAAGTTAATAGTAATACAAACATCCCCACATCTCACGGTTCATCGGCTTATATTAACAGGTAAGTTACACACAGAGTAGGAACATAAAACAAGTATGTATAGAGGTGCCGCCACAACACTAATGATCGTTACTGTTCTGTGTAGGTATACTCGTATACTACGAGTACATACACTCTCAAACTATTGATAGTTAAATTATTATTGATAATACAATGAGTTTTTACCATCTCTTAAATGTTACATTGTAGATAGCAATGATAGAGGGTAACTGGACTTAGTTACACCACGTCAGCCTCTACCAGTTACTGTTTGTTGAATAACCAACTTCGTTATTTTTTTTTCTTACCGTTGTTCACTGATACAAGAACAGGCGTTAATAGAAGAGTCTTCCTCTATTTAGCAGGAGACTTCGATTCTAGGCAAATTGAATACTATTGCAACATGTGAAAAGGCAAACACAAAAAAAGGCAAAGGTCGCGACATTTTAACCAAGCTGTAGAATTTAAAAAAGCTACCTAAAAACCTTAAGTACATTATGATCACAGTCACAATTTTCTTATTTCAGGTTCACTACTAACATTACTACAAGTACTCATTGTAACCCATTCACAACTTATAGTCAATGTTTCGCTACAGTATTGTATCAGATATTCACAGAGTGAGTTCTTCTCAGAAGTAAACTGTTATTGTTACCATCCCTCTGTTCTATCAGTTTGTAAACACGAACTACAATGTAGTGGGAGATATGTGTCAAGGTATCTGCTAAGAGATAGGTTTGTAACTGGAAGACGTTTGTTCTATGCATATTATTGTTGTGTATTATTATGTTCTTGATTAATATTTGTAAGGAAACCATAACAATTTCAGAGTCTACAACATACGACAAATGTGAATATTTATCAATCGCATCACACACTAGTTCGTCCAACCAACATAAAACGACTTTACAAATACTTATTGTATGTTATGTGTGTATCTACGTATTGTATTTTATGTATAAATTCACAAATGAAATTCTTCAGAGCATGTTCGTATATAAGTATGTATACGTATAAGTATGTATGTCGCCGTCACTTATCGTTACTGTACGAAGATGCTTCAGTTTTATTGCTTCCACATTCAATATATCATTTATAAGTAAGAGAGAAAAGATCGCAAAAAACTTTGTTAGAATGAATAAAAACAGCGAAATTAAAACTATATATTGTGCATTATTATTTACGCGTTTTACATAATTTCAATCACAAAGTGAGAGACTACTGTTTATCCGATCCACAAAATTGATTGTCTCCAAAAATCCCCGCGACAAAGGGCATGATCCCTAGCGCGCGAGTTCACTTTGAAATAGCTAAAACTGTGTCGTATATAGCACGTGACACAGACACGTACAGAGCGAGAGTCCCCCGAGGATGCGCCACTATCTATCGCTTCCTCGTACTGAGCGCGCCAGTGGCACACACCGAGCAATCACTGCGCTGAATTACATACTATATCATCTATACCTATATATATGTCGGGGAGCCGGCAAGATTGTTTAGTTCAGGGTGGCGATAGCCGGCAGGATTGTTCAGTTCAGGGTGGTGATCTTCGTCAAACATATTCATGAAATCAAACAAGAAATAGACAGCTTGATTATCGTATAATGATTTAACACTATACCACAATTACAATATTATTAAGAATGTAGCACGATCCAAACGGATACCTATATTTTAGGATTAGCGTTTTCCAAATCTGACGTCTCTCTTGGTCATGCGCAAAGAGAACTCTCGTTTGCTGTCTTAAATAACAAGGAGTGATAATCTTTATAATCGAATCATAAAGCTAAGTTATTAATAATCGAAAGAGTATTTAATTATCCACGCTGCGACACGGCCGTCCTGCGCCTAACACGTCCTCGTGTTGTGGTTCTGAAAAGAGATAAAGGCAGGTACATTTCCTTTGTCTCGGCCATATCTGACCAATAAGGTCAGTTATAAACATTGCTTAACCAGCAGCATCACTTAAACAGCGGCATCGCTTAACCAGCGGTGTGGCGACAGCCAAAGCCAGTACGCACGAACGTGCCAAAGTAATTTTGTATAGAATCAAGTATAACATAACAAACCTTCTGACTGTTTTAACTCTAGTGTTTTACTGTCAATTAGGCAGATAATATTGCCACAGTAATGTAAGCTCTATTTCTTTTACTTAAACTCATATGGACTAGTATTTAAGCTAGTTAGTATTAAAGTAGTTATTATGATAATAAAACCAGTCAATATTTAATCTCGGAACAATCGTTTCATTTGACTTACATAGCAACTCGCTATAAGCGGCATCACTTAAATAGTGTCTTCGCTTAACCAGCGGCATCACTTAACTAGTGGCGTCGCTTAACCAGCGGCATCACTTAACCAGTGGCTTCGCTTAACCAGCGGCATCACTTAACCAGTGGCTTCGCTTAACCAGCGGCTTCGCTTAACCAGCGGCTTCCCTTAACCAGGGGCTTCCCCTAACCAGGGGCTTCGCTTAACCAGCGGCTCCGCTTAACCAGCGGCTTCGCTTAACCTTTAATCACCGTCCTATACGTCTCACAGACGTCACAATTTATCGAACCCAAATATTTTTTTATTTTATTTTGTGACTTTAATGTTAGACGTCTCTGAGACGGCACATCGGCGTTAATGCGACAAATAGACCACCTCGGTGGTTAAAGGTTAACCAGATTTGTTATTTAGTCTTAAGCTTTTAGAACTTTACAATACAAAAAGCTATGTACCAATAATAATAACCATAGTCTACAGCACCATAAATCAACTTTAAGATCAGCAATGTAAAGTTCTAAATTACACTCTGTAACAATGGCTTTCCCAGCCAACGAATCATCACCAACTCACTTATACTTGCATTTATGAATCCACGTAAATCACACGTGTGCATCTCCCTCCTATAATACACCATAGGGTCCTTACTAACCCCGACCTCCGCTAGAGCCAATACATTCAACGTACATCCACGGACTCCTTACAAGAGACTATGAGAATGTATTAGCTGCTAGTACAGTCGACTATCTATGAGTGATAGAATTCTCACTAAAGTTATTTCTATAAAGTTACTTAAATAACCTTAACTTGTATATCACCATTACTTCTCTTGAGAATCTCCACTCGGAATCTACGGGCTTGTATTTGTTTAGCATTTTACATAGGCAACAATACTTAGTTCGCAGAATATCAATCTTACTCTGTATCTTTCACTACACGTAAACAACAGCTTTGTTCTAACTGCAAATAAACAAACTATTTAAAACATAATGCACAAAAGGCATAATTTTACTAACAACGTCAAATCGCTTCGCTACTAATTGAAGGTATAATTATTAATGTACCTTAATCTCATCATCAATACACACCACATAAATCTGGAGGATATCACAACATACTTTGGATTATTTCATTACAATAGATAATAAACTTTACCTATGTCAAATCACAAATAGTAAAACGTTAACGTAACAAATTAGCAATTAAACTTGGTAGTCAATAATAATCAATTTCTTTTCAAATATGATGTGATACACTTTCGATGCAATAAATACTCATTCTCATAATTACTAGAGGTATGACAGTCTAGCTTATACGGTACTTCTCTTTGTGGTAATGTAACAATATTTCATAATACACTTTCGCATTTAACGAAGAATACGAATAGGCAAACTAGGTATAAAGTAGCTATTTGTTATTTTCACAAAGTAACACAAACACAGAACTCGTACCTTCTAAACAAGATGTAACTTCGACTTTGTTTTCTTTTTGTGCTTTGGCAGTATTTACTTGGCGCTTCCTAAAGGCTATAATACTGACCCGCCTTCACGCGACCGTCCTGACATTCACACGTCCTCGTGTGAGCTACCTCAAGGAGTTACTTTCAACGACAGTCGAACCACAAAAACTATATTCTTATTTAGTTACTATTACTTGCAAAACAAGCATCACAGCCGACAAGCACTCTGCCCACACCCTCACGGTGCCGGATCCAACAACACAGGACTCAGGCCACCCTCACGGTGCCTGATCCAACAACACAGGACTCGGAACAACCTTGAGTGTGGGTTACCGTCCTTATCAGATAGCGGACAGCTTAATACTCCATCACGAGTTTACTCAATATAAAATTGATTTTTACAAAAAAAAAAAAACCGACTTCAAAAACACAAATTGCACTAAAAAGTAAAAAATAATTAGTTGTATTTCGGTTTTACAACATTAAATCAGCCATTCCTTCTACTGAATTTTAATCTAAAGAATAGGTTATTTTAATTATTGTAAAAAGTATTGTTTAAGATATTTCTTGAAGAGTCTGTAAATATATTGATTTGTAGATTCTTTAAAAGATAATCAAATTATTACAAATAATGTAATATTATTGTTATTTTTGGAGTCGGTGTCAGCCACGATAGTTTATATACCTACCATTTTTTATTTCTGACTTAATATTTAAACAAACATTATGGCGTCATGTTACACACAGGCTAAAGACTAACAATTACTTAAAATTCGCATTAGAAAATGAAACGGCCGTTTTTGTTTTAAATGCAATATTTATCTAATTAAAAACCATTTAAAGTGATTCGAGTGTGTTAGAAAAGGCCATAAAGTTTTGTATAACTATATCATACTTATTGCGTTGGCTGACACCGACTCCAAAAATAACAATAATATTACATTATTTGTAATAATTTGATTATCTTTTAAAGAATCTACAAATCAATATATTTACAGACTCTTCAAGAAATATCTTAAACAATACTTTTTACAATAATTAAAATAACCTATTCTTTAGATTAAAATTCAGTAGAAGGAATGGCTGATTTAATGTTGTAAAACCGAAATACAACTAATTATTTTTTACTTTTTAGTGCAATTTGTGTTTTTGAAGTCGGTTTTTTTTTTTTGTAAAAATCAATTTTATTTTCAAATTTTTAGTGAATACCAATTCTATAAATCCGTGTGGTGACGGAGTGAGAATGCATGTCACCACCTTATCTCAACCCATGGGTGTCGTAAAAACCAACTTAGGGACTATCCGTGAATATTATCTTTGAGAAATAAAAAGAAGGAAAACTTGAAATTAAACCCTATACCAATCCGTCTGGCCAGTGTGGTATTAGTAGGCTAAATATCCCTCCGTCAGTGGAGGAGGCCCGTCCCTGCAGAGGGACATTATTTTGTCTAAATATGGGTAGACCTACGAAACGCGCTGCTCATGAGACAGCGCTGATTGTATGAGACTGTAGAGGTGATAAAGAAAACGTGACGGTTATTTACAAGACTATTTACTTAATGACACAGAATGAAAGAGAATACAGAGTTATTAAGTTAGTTAAGTTCACAGCACTGAAGTTAAGTTAAGTTATACAAGAATAAAAAACAAGATGTAGATTAGCTAGACGTAGCTTAGACTACGAGTATATAGGAGTAGAAAACAAGATGTAAATTAGAATCTAGAGATCGAGTTAATTGCGTACGCATGAAGTGCGGGCGAACGTGCATTCGCCGTCGGTCTACGTCTCGCACTGTCGCTCGCTCGCGACTGAGCGGTAGCGGGCGGACCGGTCACCGTCGGGTCGCGGGGAGTGCAGCGCGGGCGCCGCGCCGCCGCGGTATGTTCATTGGTGCGCGTCACAGGTCACAAGACTTGACGCGCCCGCCACGGGTTCGATTCGATGACAACCGAAGAAAGGAAGAAACGCCATTCTCGAAGTAGGAAATCTACCTCCAATGCCATTTCAAAAGAGACTAGTGAACAACGTAAGAATCAGCTTTCACAAAAAAGGACCTACATGAAAAACGTTTTAAATAGGGAGAACATCGAAAAGCGTAGCCACACCGTCTCTGCGTGGTTAATTAGTAATAAAAATTATTAATTTATTGTGCGACATGCACACTAAATTGATAATTTAAATAAATTGACATAAAAATAAATCAAATAAATACTTATAATAGTTATTATTATCAATTTGTTGTACCTAAAGAATAAGTTTAAAATAAATGAAATGCAATTCAAAAATTTGTTTATAGTCTATTTATAATCCGGTATTAATTCCTATTTTAAATTCAAATAAGAACATCATTATTAAGTCTTAAACCATACCTTCAATTACAGTCATAATGTTAGTGTAAAGTTTTCATCAATACGAATAAAATAAGCCCAAACACTAGGTAGCTGCTATTTACTATTAAAAAGTTCCCTTGACCCTCAATCTTCTTCATCATTAGATTATGTTTGTGTACAGTTGTGTAAAGCTTTTATCAATGCGAATAAAATAAGCCCAAACACTAGGTAGCTGCTATATACCGTTAAAAAGTTTCCTCGACCCTCAGTCTTCTTCATCATCAGATGATGTTTGTGTCAAGTTTTGTAAAGTTTTCATCAATACGAATAAAATAAGCCCAAACACTAGGTAGCTGCTATATACCGTTGAGGAGTTGCCTCGACCCTCAATCTTCTTCATCATCAGATCATGTTTGTGTAAAGTTTTGTAAAGTATTCATCAATACAATTAAAATAAGCCCAAACACAAGGTAGCTGCTATATGCCGTTAAGGTGTTCCCTCGACTCTCTCTGGTCTCCAGGATCTGACCAGTTCAAATTCTTGACTATTTGGTAGTGACGTCAAAGATGCACATGTATGACAAGATTTTACACAATGCGTCTCTACAATTTTCAAGAGATGCCCTCTATTGCTCTGGGATTCCCTCATCCAGATCCAGATCTGGTGACAATGGGACCAAATGGGAAGCATACCAATACGAACAAAAAAAAAATTTTTCAAATCGGTCTAGCCGTTTTCGAGAAATCAGGTAACAAACACAAAAAAAAAAAAAAAAAAAAAAAAAAAAATACAACCGAATTGAGAACCTCCTCCTTTTTGAAGTCGGTTGAAAATACTGCAAAGGATATGCTGTTCGACACGCGTGATTAAATAACTCCTATTAATCTTGAACTAACTTGACTTTAAACGGACCTTTGTATATTCATGGTACTAATTTAATGTAACAGCGTAGTTTAGCATACACGCCAACAAAACAGACTTGTAATAGTATGGCACATAGTAACAATATAGAACTTACTGACATATTGGACATCAATTATTGTCTGTTTTTTAACCTTACCTTATTTTAACTCAACAGTGTTGTAAAATACCATAATCGTCATCATTACGAACTAATTTTCATTGTTCTCAATGTTAAGCTGAAAACAATATCATGATATCCTATTTAGTCACAAATAATAACAAGATAAAACAAATTAATAAACAAAATCAAAACTAGCAACAAATAAAACCCTCATCACAGGGTTAAACCCTATGAAACTATTCTTATTGAACAGTACTCCATTATTGTACTACTATTACCATTAAAGAGTGAGCACTTCACTCTAAAATTAATACATGGAATGATTTCACCAAATTGAAAGTCTTAGACCCGCTCCGTTGCCAAGGATAGGTACCCTTTTTTCATAACATAACATTCCCATTTTTATGCACAAACTTTCCATCAAAAAGCTTTAATTTTCCATGATTATTACCACGCTTCATAGCAAATATTGTTGTGTTTTCGTGCACCACATTGAGGTGTTTCCAATCCCATTTATCACCATCAATTGGAGAATGTTAACTAATTTTAATTATTAGCACTCCATATTCTCCGTATTCATCCTTACTTGATTTATTTAGTATATATAGTATTATAGTATCAATATTCATTCTCCTTGTCGTGTCAAACACAGAGACATTACTGTATTGCTGAAATCAAAAACACTTTAGCCAAGACATAAAGCCGCCATGATCACATTCTTCGATGTTAAACAAAGCCGAAGTAGAAATCCATCTAATTTAACAGAATTTCTCCGACGGCAAAAATGGCGTCTTCATAGTACGAATAATCGTCATAAAATTCCTATTTTGTCTCTCAAGCGGTAGTTGCCATTTTGCAAAGGTATTATCACGATTTCAAACACATGGTGAGGTGTCTTCGTATCCCACTTCTGATGTCGGGGAGCCGGCAAGATTGTTTAGTTCAGGGTGGCGATAGCCGGCAGGATTGTTCAGTTCAGGGTGGTGATCTTCGTCAAACATATTCGTGAAATCAAACAAGAAATAGACAGCTTGATTATCGTATAATGATTTAACACTATACCACAATTACAATATTATTAAGAATGTAGCACGATCCAAACGGATATATTTTAGGATTAGCGTTTTCCAAATCTGACGTCTCTCTTGGTCATGCGCAAAGAGAACTCTCGTTTGCTGTCTTAAATAACAAGGAGTGATAATCTTTATAATCGAATCATAAAGCTAAGTTATTAACAATCAAAAGAGTATTTAATTATCCACGCTGCGACATATACATTATGTTATGTTGAACTGCATATTGACAGAACATTACTCGTTACGATATCTAGTAAAATATACTTGCTATTTAATTCATAAGTGTTTTTTAAAACATCCTTTTTTTTTTTTTTTTTTTTTAAAGACAACTCCCGCACTAGGGATCATGCCCTGTGTCGCGGGGACTTTTACAAACATCAATTAACGGACACATATAACACCCAGACTCAGGACAATAATTTGTGGATCTCACAAATTATTGTCCTGCGTGGGGATCGAACCCACAACCTCATGCGCGGCAGCCGCTGGCTTTACCGGCGCGCCACCGAGGTCGTCTTTACGTATAGTACTATTGTCTGACACACTTAAATTAAGTCAAGTCAAAAACAATAATTCAAATACTTGTTAATGTTAGGTGTTGGTTGAAATCTGGATGGAATAGTGAACAGTGAGAATAATGTTAGCTTTTGTACGAAATGGAAACTGAATTCCCGGCATGCAGTAGAAACTCGTGGATACAAAATCACACGGCGCATTTAATTTCAATGGCTAATACTTAGCGAAAATTTACTACTGAGTGTAGTCATGAGACTGGATATAAGCTTCATTCATTATTATCATCCATCAAATATCCATGTGTGTGTATAATTTTGAAACCTATTTAATCTGCAATTTAATTAATAATGTGTTTTCAATTAACGTTTATCGAAATCGTAACAAAAGCTATTAAAAGCTTGTGAAAATGTTTATCTACATCATATGTTTCAGTATAACGTCTGCCTTCGAATGTGAACATGTTAAAACAGATAAAACAAATAATTCTATTTTATTGTACAAACTTTCTGTCTGGTGTCACTCTGAACACATTCAGTCAAACATGAACCAATTTAACAAATTATTCTCAAGTTGCGAGACATTCGGTATTGAGTTCAACTCGGCACTGAACGTCTGTCGCTTATATATTCAATAAACATTCAATATTGTCTCTAATATTTGTTATTATCTGTTGTGATTGACATTTGTGTTGGAGTTCAATGTTACACTTGCTTTGTGTTGGGTCTAGGTCCTACAAAATAATACCAATTATAACAGTATTTGGTCAAATTGACAAAGTGAGGACCGTGTATTAAGTAAGCCGGTACGCGCTCAACACGTTGATCCATCTATAAGCCGCAGTGTGCTAATGTTACTATGTACGGTTGAAAAGGCTTTAGTTTGACTAGGAAATTACTGAACTCCGACTTACTCGTTATAGCTACTGGTTGCGAGTGAAAGTAACAATTCGTTCTACATTTAATATCATTTTTTTCTTTTAAATGATGAAATAATGGTTTTCAAACATAATGACTGCACACAATAAAAACATGGTAGTCACTAATAAGGTGACTAATATCTAAAGGAAAATTATTATTTGGTTCAGCTACAACTCGTCCTATCAAGAACAACGAACAGCCGATGGATATGGTGACATAGTGTGGTTGAACTTCCAAGTTCAGATAAGAAATATTAATAATGGCATATTTATGAAAAATTAAAATAGGTTTTTACATATCATAATAATGCACACTTAACAGAACTATATAGAGCTTTAACAGTGGTGTATTTCTACACTATAAGTAAAATAAAACGTATTAATCTGACAAAATTCCTCACATGAGAACGTGAAGCAGAACGCGCGCGTCTCACGGATTATCCGCGACTTGAACGCGCTCTAATACAATATGTTTACGATACGACTAATACCTCTAAATATTATGAAATGTGAAAGTTTGTCGCGGTGTTTATACGTCTGTCTGTCTGTGTGACTCTATCATAAACAGTTTATGTGTTTACTACTTACATTTACAATAATAACAGCGTCCGCCCGCTTTATTATCTATGCTTACTGCCTGCTATTTACTTTTATAGCTTTATGTGAATCGCCCCTTTGCCTGTTGCCCAACCCGTGGCGGTTATTTTAGGTAAATAAAGTGCCAATAAATGACTAGAAAAATATCAACATTCTGCCATTGCTAGATATAATATGGTTATGAGGCATTTCTTTCTAGCCCGGCTATATTTTAATATAATGTAGACATTATGGCGGCACGCTGCTTACTATAAATATAATTTACTAAAACTCTTCACTTATAAATTAATTTCTTAGCTAAACCAGATAATTTATTGTAGCAATAACACTATAACATAAACTTTGGCTACCGAATAGACATAATTATTAATTGTTTTTATCAAATCACTGTTTAATTATTAAAAATAAAGGTACATTTAATATCGAATCAAACGCTACTAAAGCACAATTAAATTAACTGTGCCTTACTTAGTAACAGACATCCTTTCCAGGCGAGGGTATGATCATTACAAAAGCACGAAATATCAAAACAAACCCCATATTATTCCCGCCTGCCTAGAACAGAATTAGTGCGACAAATCTCTCAAACAATGCTGAAAAAATGCTCTTAATCTAAGCATTGCATTTAAAGGGCAGTATTAAGAGAAAATCTTGTAGAACCGAAAATATTGTTTGAAGATTAACATAAATGGAATAACATTTAAAAGTTGTCTTAGTGCATAAACATACAACTTGTATTCTTGAGTATGTATCGAGACGCATTATATTCTAACCACTAATTATCGAGACCATGCACTCAGCTACGTGTCTCAGGTGCACTGTTGATGGTCAACTCGCTCACCACCTGACGCGGCATCTGTAGTGTGACCGTGTGAAAATATATTATTTAAGATCATGGCGACGTTTTGAGTAGAAGTTATACCTACATAAAGAACCTGATGTTACTGACATCAGGTTACTACAACGTCGGTGTCGTTGGTACTAGTTATAAGATTATTATCTTAAGGTTTTAATATGTGTAGATAATCTTCTTTATCGGAAAAAGTTAAAATTATAATATTTTTAGTATTCATGAGGATTTCATAGTTAAACAACGAACATACGATTTTGTATTAACTTATTTTAAATCTTTTCGCTACAAAATATGTAGACCAACACGATGCTAAAACTCTAAGTTAAAATATTCATGTTATTTATTTATCAATAGAAAGTGTAACAATATTATTATATGCACCATGTGTTATAATATTATAACAGAGTGTCATATCTAAACAGGTCTTCGTCACATGATATACGTTGTGTGATCGTTAAATCAGTGTCGTGGCGTGTGGCAGCCCCTCACCGCGCTCACTCACAGTGCTTCCTCACACACACTACACGTTGATACGAAACTAACGACATCACCTGCACTACTAAACTAGTTTTATATTTATATACTAACTATTTATCTCAATACCGTACATTATAATATAAACGTACCGGAAGACGCAGGGTGGCCGACCTTTCAATTACGGAGAGGAACGTGATCAGAGCAAAGGGAAATCACTGGACTAGGTTTTTTTTTCAAATAAATTAATTACTATAAATTTTGTATTACTTACTTTTTAATACTGCATGTTACTCTACCAGTTTTGAAACTTGTAATACAATACACACATTATTAATTGTTTGAACAGTTTATGTCTAGCCGTCTCATCATGTAGACTATCGCAAAACTAAGTGGACGAATCTATTTACCGCGTCAGTAACTTGATTGATTCTTGACCTTGATTAACTGACTAGTTTTTGAGTGTAGCAATGTTGCCAGATCAGTTATTAGCGATCACCTTTACTGTCTACCAAGTCCGCTCAGCGAGGTAGAGGCAAATGAAGTTGGTTTCTAGTACTCCCACGTGCACCAGCTTCCACAGAGCACCTACTGCGGTGGGACATACCTACAGTTACAAGTACCACTCTGTACTGTACTGAATTGTGCTTATCTCATTCGTAACATCTTTGTTCGTCTGTGGAGTGTAGTCTTTAAGGATGTCACTTTCCAAAGATATTGTAAGCTTGATCAGAACGACATACTTTTCTGAAATATAATTTCAGTCTCAGCGGTGATGTGCAGATATCTTAAGGATTCTGTTGTGGTTTTCGTACACGCCAACATCTAATTTAATACTTGAAAATCCTACTTTCTTTCTACTAATATTATAAATGCGAAAGTTTGTGAGGATGGATATATGGTTGGATGTTTGTTACTCTTTCACGCAAATACTACTGAATGGATTTTGATGAAATTTGGAATATAGGTAGTTTAAAGTGTAGAATAACATTTAAGCTACCTATACAACGTGGATGAAGCCACAGGCATCAGCTAGTAGGTAATAAGCTAATAATAAAGGATATGAGTCAAAATAGATACAATTAGATGTGCGTCCTCACTGTGATGAGCGTGCGACGATCACGCGGAGCTCACAACACAACACGGGCGTGTAGGGGAGGGGCGCTGATTGATGCCGGAGACTGCTCGTCGATCTGTGATCTATTAAGTTACTACTATGCCACTATGAACACTATTGTAGAAATATGCTAAGTTTCGTTTATTACTTACATTACCATAAGCTTCTCCTTCTATATATAATGTAACTTGTTATGACACTTCCTCATTAGGAAGAGCATCATCATATCAGTTAAAAGACATCCACACCTGAACAAATACCCCTCAATTGAAGTGGTGAGATTATGGCGGTAACGCAGCGCGCTCCCGGAGTGCTGGGGTCAGCCTTAGCTTTCATAAGTGGTATTGTGTGTACCAAGTCATAATTATTACTGAAAGCATAAGTTTAATAGTTAACTTTTTAATAACAAATGTACAGCAGTATTGTATAATTGCAAACAATGCCCCAATTTATGCACCGCTAGATAAAATCAGATTAGCAATTAGGATTGTATTAACTAATATATGTATGGCGTGGATTGCTAAATACTCAATTCTTTATTGCGTTCCACAATGTTGTGTTTTTATATGTACAAGATGGTAAAGTTAACAAAGGTTCAAATTGTGGACCCTGTCGGGCACAGCATAGTGTAGGAGAGAGGAAGGGCGCTAGAATTTTACTGAAAATAATTATCAAGTGTAAATTCATAAATAAATATATAGCTATTTCAAATTATTAACAAACCAATATTAAATTAATACATTAAGTTTATATTAAATTATTATCAAATTACTATACCTACTTATTTTCTATTATCTAATTTTACTTTTTAATATTTTAATATAAGTATTTGTGAATACCTTAATATGAAAACGACGATTAACTTGTAACAAGTATTGGTTAGTTATCATCTGTGAATAGTACCGTGGTGCGCTGTTTTAACTCTTAGTCTATTACGTTTGAATTTCGAACGTTGATACGGATTCGTTTAAATTTTGATAATCGAATATGACACGTTGCGTTAAAATAAGAATAAGAATGTGTAAAGGATTTAATCACGACTTAGTACTATTAACCTGTTTACACATATCGTGTGGAAGTTATTTTTAATTAATGTCGAACCAGTTATTTGTCATACGACGGTACTATGAAAATTAGTGATTTTAATTTTCTATTTGAGAATTGAAAAAAAAAACACAAAGTTTAGATACTGGCAGAATCGTCATCAATCATGAACATGGTAGTAAAAAAAAATTACAGGTATAAATTACCGCAAGTTTTCACGTTGTACCTACAATTACATAGTTAAATTAATTGTGTACAGTGTCTATGTTAGTGAGGAGTGATAATAATTATTTTTGAGATTAAGTGTAATTAGTGTCTTCGGTCTAGTAACAAAATGATTATTGTGAATATGATCAGTGTCAGTGTATGTGCAAGTAGCTTTTGGGATTGGAGCAACGATCTTATTTTGGTAAGAATAAAGTATTGTGTTACTTTGATATCTTATCCTGACTGAAACAAAACGAATATCTACGATATTCGAATATTATTATGATGTTTTAGAAATCGAATTGATTTGCAACATTGCATTTGAATGAAATGATTTACATTAACATTTTAAAAGTTTTACTTTGATATTTTTTTAGAGCGAGGCCGTTGTTCTATTCGATATTATTACAAATTAAAATAGATTAATATTCTCAACTATTTGAAAAAACAAATTGAATGAGTAAAGTTTCAGTATCTTTTGCAGTTTTGTTTTTGTGATTATTTGTTATTTCACAACGTAGCTTACGTGTGTGTTAACGATGTGTTGCTGACTATACCCACAATTGATAGGAATTCTTCACTTGTGTAATTAAGAGTCTGCATTGCTGATCTTAAAGGTGAATTAAAGAGTTATAACCGATCGATTGACCGATCTATCGTAGAACGTGCCACCTTAAGCTAACGTCGACATATACATACTTAGTGAAATACAATATCCACTAATTGTAGCTTGTTTAAGTTATATTCAACAACATATCAAGTAGCTATGCTTCAAACGTGCATATTTATTAATATACGAATATATGAAAATTATAACAAAGCTACGAATTTGTTTGCTGCAGCTGTGTATAGATTGGTCTATTTCCTATAACAATAGTCTGAAGGTAACTTGACCTACTTTTACCAAACTGTCCAGAAGGATCAGTGTACCATTTTGAACAAACTTTTCCGTTTTTTGTTTTCTTAGAAATTATTTGCAAACTTTCCCAGATTTTGATTTTATAACAACTATTGGATGACTTGTTGTAATGTGGCAGGTTATCGTCTCTTTATATTGCTTACATAAAGCCAGCTAATATTGCAGTAATATTGCAGACAAAGACGAGTCAGTCTGCTATTACGTAGGTACGAATTAATTTATTTGACCATGGCTAATGAGAACACATTATTATTTGGTAAAGGATAAAAGCAACTAGTATAAAAATGATACATGCAGTAGTTGCTGGTTAGATATTTTTTCAACTTTTTATATTCCACTGCAGGATAGATATCCTGCAATTAAGTACAATACAATAGGGACATCTGGCAGGGCTATTAATTATAAGGTTGATACTAATACTAGGTACACTAACTTGTTGAATATCTATAGATTACAACACACGCCTATCACATGTAGAGTGGACATAACATTATTAGGCTTAATATTAGCCATAAAGGTGTGGAAGATATTGCATTCAGCGATAAGACCGCCTGCAACCCATGTACGAGTACCAACAAATTGAAAATAATATGTTTTCCTATTTTATTCTTTGATATACAATAAAGTTTATATTATTTATAATAGGTTTATATAATAGGTATATAAGAAGTAATATGTTCAAAGTTAAATATAATGAAGTCACAAGGGCAACATAGCTGTACTAAGCCTATCAATTTCGTTATGAACGTAGGAGACATCAAGTAACTAAACTTTATTGACATTTTGACGTAATCATTTAATGTGTCTGCCCTTACTTAGTTGTAAAAGAAATTGAAGTTCAAGTAGCACATTTTTCGGTTCTTCTTATTCATTTTCGTTGACTCAAAGGTGCATAGTGTTACTAACGAGGTTGTCATTGTTATAAAAATGTAGCCTAGTCTTTCAAATGACTTGTTAAGAAGCTCGTCCAGAGAGCACAAAGTTAAAGTGTGTATACTTAAGAGACAATATACATTCGGTGGCGAATATACCCATGATTAGCAAGATGATACGAAGTATTTGATCTCTGATCTGATCAACTTTCATTGTTTTCTGTATTTGTATCTCTGTGACTTCTAAAGGATTCCAAGACATAACAAAAAAGTTATTAAACTTTAACCTTAACTGAAAAGACTACATCTCTCTACAACTTTAGAATACTACTCGGCTTTCTTTGTGGCGACCGATCGTCTAGAGACTGTTTATATCTTTAGACCTTGGCGAATGAATAACAGTTCATCTAGGTAGGTAGTAAAGTGCTAGCTCACTCTCTACCATATTATATAGCCAGGCAAAGCATACAGTTGACGAAGCCGGTGTATTACTGCGACATGTTTACTATTTACACATTAAAGATCAAGATCTTTGAGAGATCACAAAATACTGAGAAATAGTACTTTAAATTGTAATGATAGCTTATAACATAATTATTATAGTTAATATCTACGTCGTACTTGATGAGCACATTGTTCTGTTTGTAGAGAACCATTTAATTAAATTCTAAATATACACCTTATTTACATAACAGAGCTAAGTTATATAGAAACAAATAAACGTGACCTTGTAGTAGGGTTATGTTAATACAACCACGGTACACTTGTATGAAGGTCATACGTTTAATTTTGTTCTAATCAATAATAGCTTGCTGCGTGAATAAAGCTCATTAATTGTTACGCTTTAAGTCAACCCGTGTGACTCGTAAAAATTGACTAAGAGAAAACAGTGCCTGTATACCATAAACATTACGAATAATGTAATAACTTTATACACAACTGAAGCAAGGTATTTGTGTAATTCAAATTTTACACTGAGGGCAGGCTTTGAACCTGCGTCTTCTGAACATTTGTCTCAGACACTTTGATACTAGACTACACGAGCCTTGCTTAGATACCACGTGTACGATATCATAATATTATAAGGCATTGTTTTATTTGACGTTTATTTTATAATAATATTGGTCAGCTATATTGTAATATATTAAAGTGCTCTGTGTGATCGTTAAGTTTCTGTACAGTTAATATATCCACCCGAGTACTTCACCTTGTTATCTGAAGAAAATGTATTTATTTTAAAAGCATTTTTAGTTTGTCTGAGGACCTCTGTAGCGTTGACCTCATTTAGTTTCTAAATACATTTTATTTTGTTTAGCTTATCTATTAAATTGGCTCTCGTTTTAGATATTCATTATTCTGGGGATAATTGCTGTTTCATATTACGGGGACGAATTTTATATAAAAATAATGAAAGCACAACACTCTACGATCATTGATAATACAATAGATAAAGCATAGTGGCCTCTAATATCATTAATTTAGCCTCAGAATGATTAAAGTACTTAACAGACATTATCTCAGTAAACAAACATAAAGAACACATTTACATTAATCCCGCACTCCAGGATCATATTAGAGATTATAAACATTACATAATATAGATAATACAATTAGAGATAATGCATAATACTTTTGCGATCATTCATCGTTCGTTACTAAATTAAGTCCCTGAGTGTACACCAAGTGAGACTTTATGAGCTCATAAAACAATTTAATAACTTGGAAAGTCTACAAAATAGACACAAAAACAGTTGAGTGAGAGAGCATGACTAGACGTACAGTATGTAGGTGCTCACTTAGTACAAAAGAGTATGATTAATAGAATATAACTGAGTACGAGTGTCCTTGTTCATTTATAATGTTTGCGACATTTTATGTTCCTCTATAACATACATTTATTATCTACTTTACAATATTTTCTCACACAGATTACTATACTTGTGCATTTAACTTATATTACAATGTTAACAATATTGGTAGAGTCATCACATAGAGTGGCGTCTATATAAATCTATAAAAGATACTAATTATCTACCGCCGCCCGATCTAAAGATTACGAAAATTTATTGTTTTTATAAATTCAACAAAACTTTAGACTTTTGTCTCGCCAACTTCTACTTGTTTATTTTATTATTAAAATATACTTAACTGGCACTCATTTTTTAGTTAATGTAAGGTACCAGTAAAAAATTAGTAATACATAAATAATTGTTAACGAGTAGAAATAATATTCATTACATTAAACGAAACTAAATTGCTATTTAGTCTTTACATCTAGATTCCTTCATTACGTTATTTTATACGACCTCTGCTATTATCTCAACAAATATTTTTAATAAACGAGCAATTCATATCAACATATACTTAAATTATACTTTACTCATTTAATATTGTCAAATTATCATTTCATTTCAAACGTAGACAACATACGCAGTTAATGTGTATGTCGTTAAAACAGTAATAACGTATATTAAGTAGGTACATAAAGTTTATTACTTTACATGACCAAGTACTTGTTATATTGTTAAACACTTATTACATACTTAAAATTATTGTACTTAAAAATGTACATTAATTTGGCAGTAGAACATCGCTGTCTTCAGTATCATTTTAAAATAGAAGTATTGCCCCTGTCTTTATCGCATCTTGCAGTTTGTAAAATTTTACAAACTTCTGTAAAGTTGAAATCTTCTTTCTTTCCATTACCGACTCGTTGCTCGCCCCGCATGTTTAGGAAATACTAAAAATTACAATTACTTATTTATTATTACTTAAAGATTTAATAGAGTTGATAGCACATAATTAGGTTATTAGATTAACCTAAGCTATAATTTAAGACCTATTGTAAATTGAATAAACGATTTCATTTGATTTCATGAAAAAAATAATGTGGTGCATAAATTTCAAACTGACATCTGTGTTATACAATAATTTATAGAGTCATAAGAATATATCCATCTATAAATAAGTTTCGAATATTAACTTCTCTATTCAAAAACCTCTAAAAATGTCAGCGTCAACCGCTCAGTCATCCTGAATAATAAATATGTGTGTCATTAATATTTGATATAGTTCTAAGTGTGAGACGTCGTCCTGGTGCATGTGAGTCTGTGTAGTAGTGCGGCGGGACATCAAAGTGTTGTCTTCAGGAAGTCAACGTTCGTGGAGGCGATGACCCGCCTATTTATACACCGCCTCGTCGCAGCACGCGCCTGCATCTTCATACGTCTTCACACGCACTCGTGCCACCGTCGCTGTATCAATAACACATGTATTACGAACTAATACCGACACCCGACACACACTCGCCATACCTTTATAATATTAAGCTAAACTGGGGTTGAGAAGATCTTCTTCTGTTTATTTTATGTGTTGTTAATGCTCCTTGCGTGTCGTGTGCATGACAGGTGTACGAGATATTTAACGAATTGTCTCAATTGTATTCGTTATAAAAATTTGTACAAGATGCATAATTCACCCAATATGACTAAATGATTCAATAACGGCACATGTTTCAAAAATGTTAACTAATCGTTATTTGTCTGCACTAACGTCTTTATTTGAGACATTCTTACACAAGGTTGAGTCATTTTTGACCCGAACAATTATTTCAATTACCTATATAATATAGGCTTATTTTTTATGGTACCTAAGTACCTACTACCGCTCATAGACTACAGCGATGTCAATATGCTGCCTACCTTGGGATTTCATAGCTCGGGAAACAATTTCCAATTGACTGTATAAGGCATATCATATTTAAAACATCAACCCATAATATTCTTCCGCGTATAGTTATGTATTTATGAATACCTGTGATATTATAAGTACGTATATGGTCACCGACAGATCTGGAATGTTTCCGGAACGCTCTGGTACATGACAATTAGCATAGATTGTCACAATAAGTGATAGTCGTAATATGCGCTAGTTGTAGATAATTGCAGACAATAGTACGTGGCACCGTGACGTCACGCGGTGCAGACGAGGTCATATCTGTTGAACGAGGACCATTGAGGCGAATTAACCAACCCATGGGTTGTTGTTACATGTCATTTGTAAATGTCTGACATGTGATAGCACCATGAAGGTTACTTATGTCTATACAACGATGATGGACGACGAGTACGAAAAAAACAACATAGCTTTTTATCATCCATAGGAAGATGGAACAGTGTACCAAACCAGATAACCACCTGTGATACTAGTAGGTCAAGATACTCCTTGTGCTAGAGTTCCTGGACTCTTCCAGGTAAACCAAACAATAAAGGGCATTACGTTATGAGTTCAAGTATTTAGATTACCACAACCACAGTTAACAAAATACATGAAATTTCTAGGATATAAATTTATCGACCCTAACAGTAACTACGTACCTAACACAGAAGGTTTATTTTATAAAAACCACTGTTAATATTGCATTTGAATTTTAATAATTAGCGATCCCTACATCCGGTAATTTGGTTGACTCGCATTTCCTCAACTGCACACAAGATTTATGAATTAGACGTTAATCAAAAACCGTCGACAAAGTAGGCAAATCAGCACGCATAATAAATACATCTTGAAATTTACTTAATGTCAAGTATCGTCCACATTAAGTATTAACAAGTAGGTATACAGTAAGTAGTAGGTGGTGTATGTGCTCGGCCCTGACCGCGCCAACTTTATTTTTACTCCTCCATTGATATCGCGTCGTCCTTGACACAGACTTAATAATTCGCGAGCTGCTCCTACATACAGTTCAGTACAAGACTAAGGGCCAGATTCAGAGACCGCACTTTGACTTTACTTTAGCAAAGTCTAGTTAATATCTCTGAATTTGAACAACATTAAAGTAATCTTTTCGCATGAAAAGTTTACTTTGTAGTAATAAATAATGAAAGTAAACTTTTTCATGCGAAAAATTACTTTAATGTTGTTCAAATTCAGAGATAATAACTAGACTTTGCCAAAGTAAAGACAAAGTGCGGTCTCTGAATCTGGCCCTTACTCGCTGCAGTGTGTTTGCGCGCGGCGCGGCGCGGGAGAAAGTGATACCGAGACCTTACCTCTGCCATTTACACTATATAATATACTTGTACTCATATACTACGAATAGTAAGAGTGTAGGATTGCTTCTTTTACAGTACCTACGCTTTATTTGGCGATTGCGGAAATACGTTTTAAGTATACTTACCATCAAAATTTATTTTTTCTTACCTTAATTAGCCTGCTGTATTGATAGTAAGTCACTCTTTTTGGAGATAGATGGACGATGATGTTGCAGTATCTTAACCAAACAACCCTCCACTTAGTTATTAGCATATCATACAACAGTTGGTCAGCAAGCAATCTTAGTCATGCATACATAAGTTCAATAGCGTCGTCAATAATGACGTATCATAACTTCCTACCGCTTTGAGTATGTCGCGACAACTGACAGAGAAAGTTCTCAAGGATCACAAACAACATGTACTCTGTAAGTACGTACTATAGTTTGTTGTGTTAATCACGTGCCAGATGTTATCGTGTAGATATAATACCGATCTGTATCTATAACATACTTGCTCTGTCGCAATACTGACCACACTCGCCAGTTTTATTTCCCCGTAGAGTAACGGAACTACTGTTACTGTACTTGAACACTGATACCTGTTATAAAAAATAAAATGGTAAAGAAGAATAAACGTGAAGAACTTTACAACAACCAGTGCAACGTGTTTATAGCACCGAACTAATACAGCTTACACATTACGTCTCGTTAATACAACAAAGTAGACTCCACCGACATTAATGGAAGCGGACTTTCAATGGAGGCCTCTCTTTCAAAAACTACAATCCTTTTCACTTTTCCTACTTTATTTTATACATCTTCTGTAATAAAATAATTTGAGAGCGCTGCTAATACTTTGAGTGAGGTTTGAGTGTGCACATATTATAACGAGTAGTAACTCGTCTCCCCAGGTGTGAGTGCAGTACTGAGGCGAGGCGCGGTCCCGACAACACCGCGGCGTATAAACAGGACGCGGCTGTACAACGCGTTCTAATTTAAGCTCCGCGCTCATAGTCGGTCGGTCGGAAGTAGTGGCGAGGTGTGATCGCTAACACATACTAGTATACATACGTAGTTAGATGAGATGCACTCGCAGACGGTTCACACACTAAGAGTGAATGACCGCTCGGCTGTGTCCACATCAACAACACACTGCACCATAACATCTAAGCCGGAAGCTCATACCACGTGGTATGTGTAATTGGTATGATATCGTAAAGAAATTACTGCGTGATGCGGTAAAGAATATTATCTTAAATTACATAAGGTGTAGTGCAATTGAGTCGGTAATACAACGGTCACAAGAAGCAGCGTATACGTGAGCTCGCAGCACAAATGATTGTCCGACACCTCGACTTAGATACAAAGTTTGCCTGTTTGTAAAAGTCCCGGCGCTACAGGATACTCGTATTGTGATCCCTTTGTGTTTTTAGGAACTTCTATTATTAATTTGATTGTTCGATAAATTGGTAAATACTGAGGTAGCAAAAAAATCAAATTGAGATTCTTTTAGGAACCATTAAAAAATAGACGGCCTCTAAAATATAGAAGTATTTAGTTAGCGTTGAGCGATCTGAACATAAATATTATGTGATTTGTTTAACCTAGTTCAATAATAACTACTTGTACTGTTTATTCTCACACAAACCATAACACATTTGATGTATGATAAGAGCTTGAACACATCCAAATATAAAAACAATCATGTCTTCTGTAACAGAACAGAGGAGTGATTCATACTCGACTGCACTACTACATATTATATACAGTGATGATTTAGTAGTACATTATGTAACTACACGGGGTGTGGTGAAATAAACACATATTATTTTATGAATATTTCCTGTGTCTCTATAGATATAGAACAACTTATGAATACAAGGATTCTTAACTAAAATATAAATAAACTATGATTAATTGTTTGTAGATGATATGTCTTGACACGTACCTAATTATTTCTGGAAATCTGACAATTACAGATTTAGCACAAGTTATGAAAATAAATTAAATTGCTAGAGGTCGCTCCATGCGATTGCGGTCCACGTACTCTATGTACACAGTTTGTGTACAATTCACTGATATAATTGACGCGCCTCCCTGAATGCCCGTAATCTGAGTCGAGTGGGCAAGGTCACGCGTTCGAATCCCACGCATGACATTAGTATTATCCTGTTGCTGCGGCTGCGTCGGGTCTAGTGCGGGAGTTGGCTTTGTACACAATGTCCTTGGCATTTAGGTCCTTGGTAGACATCGATAGTCAAATTGAAATACGTTAAAGTAAATCCTTCCGATGCCTTTATACGAAAACAAAATACTTAACTATATAAACATTCATATCCAAACGTTATAATAAATTATAAAGTACTTATTTATATATTAATGTGTTGGACTTGTCTGCCAAAGTAATTATAGTATGTATATAATAATATAAGTGCGCGTGTGTCTGTGTGTGTGTGTATGTTTGTGTGCCTAAATTATCAAAACAAATAAATATGTGACTTCTGCTTCCATACAAAATATTCTAAGTGCATGAAACCTTTGTAATGACTATGTATAGGTCAATTAATATAGTTGACACACTAATGGACGTACCTAGTACGAAGATGCTAAATGCAATCAGATCACCAAAATATCATAATAACTGATCATATACTAAACATAATCTGACATTTTATTCTCCGAATAAAATCGTTAATCATTTCTCGCTTGATATACTATTAAAAAGTCAAACTCAAAACGTTTAATGCACTCCATAAGTATTACAAAGTGTAATTATAATATAAACATAAGTATCATTTATAGACCCTGTCAATTAATAAGTATACGTCACAAAAATCAATGTTTTTGTGATTCAATTCCAAGACAATACACAGATTTCCTTAATTAATGTATTATCTCTACAGCTGCAGCAGTGCGTGTGATGCACAGATGATGGTGTGCGCTCGATCAAAGCCGCCACGACGCGACGCGCCGCGACGTATTACCTAAACACGAGATATTTTTACATCAGATGCATTCAGCAGCGGAGATGCGTCGCCGACATACATGTATCGGAACATTTAATATTATATATTACCCACACCGCTTTCTTATTTTTATGTCAACACATACTTTTCCAAGAAATTTGTTCTTGCATCAGAAAAGGAATAATCATTTAATGTTGATTTATATTTTTATTCTGAATATTTTCTCTTAAACGAAATCATATTCAATAAACAAGTAAAGTAGAGCAACAGAGTACTGTACAGTATTACGTTTAAAGAAATTTGTTGTTAAGACAACTAAATCTACATTGACTCCATACCTTGGTGTATTTCTAAGATAACTAAGTACATATTAACACCATGATACATGGTATACCCTTCAGTTTTGCAATTACGTTTAAAGTAATGTATTAAATTATTATCGCATGAGTTAGAGTATGTGTGACATTACCCTATCTCATTTGGTATCTTAAAACTGACTAATAGCAAAACTATGAAAACATAGGAATGACTAGTTACACTATTCCTATCCATATTCTGCCATTTATCAATAAAATAACACTTAATCTTAAACCAAAGTTAAAAATAATTATTTTATTACAATAGACGAGTGACGAGAGGCTATTTATATGAAAAATAATAATAAAAGTGCAGTGAGTGACAGTTTAGTTAGTAGATGCACTAAAATAAACGTTGTGTGTACGAGTGTAGTGGTTATAGCAAGCAGTAGATGTGATCATCAGAATATATAAACATACGTCGTTAAAGTTTTACAAGTAGGTTTTAACTAAATATATTCTCATTCATTATTTTAAAGTCACCTTTATCCTCGTCTCCTCTTGCCATCAGTTGGAGTTTGTACCACGATAGAGCCTTGTTTCTGCTTATGTTTTATATAACGTATACACATACTAGATATAGATAAGTAACGTTTTATACACATACTAGAAAATTAAACATTATTATCATTTAATATAGCTTAAGCGCGGTGCTACTCCACTTGTTTGACAATCGACAATCAATTTATTTTAATTAAAGTTACTTATGGAGCTGACTTCGTGAAATTAATTTAATTTAAGGTAATATAAAAATCATTGAGACAACAACTAATTACAAATTGAAATAAACAAACAATAAGTTTATTGATTAACTCACATACTCGTGTACATTACAGTAACTTCAATGTTTAAAAAGTTTAAACATGCTAATGTATTTACATTGATATGTTTATATAGTAAGCTTTTACTTAACTAAATAGACATTACTACAAATAATGTGATTTCTAATGTATTGCTAATATATTTTGTTCATTAGACTACAATAACATCATCATCATTCCCCTGCCCTTATCCCAATTTATTTTTATTTCTTCTTTTTTTTGGGGTTCGGCGAAGCATGTCTTTTTCTTCCATATGCTGCTAAATGTTTTGGCTATGTTTTACGGCCGGCCGCCTGCCTGACGCCAACCCTCCTTGGGAATGCTGTTGTTGGTAGTTTACTCCCCACGAGGAGGTTGACATGAGGTGCTAAGTGGTATGCACCGGGTCGTGGTATCCCTTAGACGCCTTTTACGACACCCACGGGAGGATACGGGGCAGTCCTATTCTAACCGGAAACGGAACCGCACTAGACTACAATAACAGTTGTTCGTTATTTTGTTACAACTTGAAAAGAGTAATACTAAATACAAAAAAGTCATTAAATTTAGTTAGCACTTAATGAAACAGTTTCCTGGAGAAAAACCTTTCCTAGAGATCAATGCACGCCTAGTACAAAGCAATATTATACCGAGCGATCATACAAATAATTTTTACGCAATATATTACACACATGAGCGACTGATATCAATTGTGTGAAGGCGTTATGAAAGGCTACTATTAGTATAAATAGAGTAATCTTTGAAAGTAATTGTGTCGCGTGCACTCAGCGCGTCGAGTTCACTCGCGCAGAGCTTTTGATTGGAGGAAGCGTTTTACTACTCGACTGGAGTAGTGCTGTTAACAGTTATTGCTCTATAAGTCCTTAACCCCCCCCCCCCTCCACCCTACTACTCCCTTCCATCTAATACATGGATATGGTTCAGCCGAGCGACTATCCTACTACCACTTACTTGCCATAACCATCTCAATTTAGACATTTTTAACAGATGTTATACGTAACATTGCTTATGTAACGGTTCTCGTCTGATGCAGAAAAATCATCTACAAGAGTTCGCTTGTACCTACCCCCGCGAGGTAGTCGTGAGGGTAGGGGCGCGTGCTCCTCCAATCCATTTCCAATAATTAGAGTTGGAGTAAATTCCGGTGAAGGCGCGACACTCATTAATACAATTTCCTTTCCTAACTTGTTGCTATGTACCTAGTATGTCACGAACCAATATGTCTTGATATTATATTTCGTCTTATACGTAATATGTATTCTACATACATCTATTTAATCGGAAAGACATCACTTAGGACATAAAATAGGAAAGACGACATAAGTGGTAGAGCCACGGTAGTAGTATGTATGGGGCCGACTCGACCGGGCACTACTACGCTTTCACAGAAAACCCTCGTAAAGCAGGAGGTAGATAACGGCTGGGGTGTGCCCTAGCACCGCTGGAGTCCATTAGTGGTGGTTACCACTTGCCATTTCGTGGGCCGGTAGTCTCCAATTAAGTTAAGCATGAATAATGGTTCTAATTAAGAACAATCTTCCAGACCAAAGCACACATTCGTGTTCATTTGCATCGGCCGGAAATAAAAACCAGAGATGTCAGCGTAGCAGTCCTCTACCAGGCCATCATAGTACTCATCATCATTATCAAATTTAACTCCATAAGATCTAAACTTACATAAGATTTCTTACGATATATGTGTGAATCAAAGATCATCTTAAAAGTATAGTGTTGCTAGTTTAGTAGTAAAGTGTACAGAGAGAGACGTGTCACAGCAGGTTGTAGATATACAGGTGAGTCGCACGCGTGTCGCGCGAACGATCACGTCGCACTCCACCGAGACACGCTATACACACTCACAGAACAGATTGCACTCTACTTACGTAAATCGCAACTTTAATATTTGACATTATTACTGGCTTTTTCTTCGACAAAATTATTATAATTATAAATTAACGCAGTACCTAGACAATTTGTACTGTACCACAGATAACTTAAGAGCTACTTCGACAACTCTTTAAACATTTTTTAAACATCATTGGAATATTGTACAAGGTAGGTTGCGATAAGAATAAACATTATTTATTATAAGTAACAGTTAAGTTAATAAAGTACAAGTATATTTCTTGTGAAATATTATGTGTTCTAATATTCTTGTACATAACTATGTACCAAGTTAATTTAATTTACCTAAGATAGCATAATGTAAAAGATTGACGATCTTTTATAACATGTTTATTTAGTGCAATACTTTTAATTTAGTGAATGAAATCTCCCTAAAATGTACAGAGGCTGAAAACTTTTACTTTTTTACTATTTTGATGTTATTGTGCCTGAAAATATTTTATTTCAGAAGAATATTTTAGTACCAGAATTCGAGCGTTGGTGAGAGAGAATTTTATTTGAGTTTTATTCGAAATTTTATTGAAAACGAATAGATAGTAACCAACACGAATCATTGAATATAAGAACTGGTTTTAATATCAGAGTAAACTAACTGCACGCACCATTTTGTGCAAAAATCCCGTCATTTTTGGCAAGCATCCTGAATGATCAGTTACTGTTTAAGACATCAGAGGTGTCGCATGCACTCTTCCTCCTACTGAGAACTTGTTTCTGCCATTTACTTTATAAAAGTTTGCATATTGCTGATATAAAATAGAACATGAAGCACTTTTTTACAGTTTGTGCAGATTGTAACTACCGTTATTGTTTTAAAAAAAAAAGTTTTCGTCATTAACAAATCATAATATTTTTTAATTGGTATTTATTTAAAAGGATGTAAATAGGCCGTTCAAGACCAGCTATTTGTGATGAAAGCAGAGACAAGTGATGTAGCTCATCTATAATGATAGATGAGTTACATCACTTATGAGTTACCTCGTTACATATATATCATTAGTATACACCCTTAATTATACGTATATCTTATCCCGCCAGTATTTTCTAAATGCAATACATTTTGATGTCAAGCGCACCCATCCTCTTATCGCGAGTCCTTACTCTCAGAGGTGGACAATCTTATTTATGTTCGTGTGAAGCTGCGGTACTCTCGTCTAACTTAACTAATAATACTAACGGAGAGAGGTGCTGGTGATACGAAGAGTGATTTAAATACAACATAGTAATGATACCGTTATTTATTACCCATTTGATAAAATAAATTAATAAAGTACATGATCTATAACTTTATTGTTTAACATATCAGCGTCCAAATGATATAGTCCAATCACAGGTTCAGGTCCTTGTTATTACAAAAAATAAATACGAGAATTTTGACAAAACTAGCTTAAATGTAATAATATACGTAAGTTCGCATCAGTGAGAAGAAACATTGGCTTCTCTTTCAATGACACACAGACACCCACGTCTAAGATTTCATTACACACCACTTTTTAACAAAGCCAAGTGTCTTTAACAAAACTATTATTAGATAGACTGTTCATATAGAATTTAATTTACTGCTAAAAGTGGCACTAAGTGGTGACAAAAGCAGGTTGCAGAAAGTTGTCTGGTTACAACAAGAATAAAGCTGAAAGTAAAATAATAATTAGAAACGATTCCACCATTATTTTGAACTTAACTTTTATTCACCGTTAGTAATAAGCTCATACGTAATAATAAGGTATGTCTACATCCTATAGAGCTACCAATCAACTAGTTCAACCAACGAAGTCCACTTTCAAACTCTCCTGTTCGTTACCATGAACGAATATGTACGAGTATGTAAATAAAATGGTGCGGAGTTCTTACAAATGCATAAACGGATGTCGGACTTATTCAGTCTGGTCAGATCGTACATCGCGTGTATTAATAACTACTTCGGTTATTCCCTGAGTTGTAAATTAAAAAGGGATTAGTATCAGCGCTCAGGACTTGTCTCACTAAGTTAGTCTTGAGATAATGTCGCAGCGTCTAGTCGCAAGCGATCATCGTCTACATGTCGCGCGTTGTCGTGTGTGTGTGTGTGTGTCACCTGCACTCGCTTTATTTACAGATATAATACGTTGACTCAGAGCCGTGACGTAATCGTTAAACATTACTAATATTTGACTAACTTACGGCTTAAAATGTCTTAGTTATCTGTAAGGTTGCGTCTTGTGAGGAAACCAGGACAATGCAGTGCAGTACTAGTGGTGCAATATAATTATAAGTTCAGGACGCTCTTAATAGTGCTTAGCTAGCTCATTTTCAATGTTTTTATTCTCTAGTTCAGTATAATTCATATTATCACGTCAGCGTCGTACCCGTCTGGGCTAAACTTACGCACTCTACAGAAATGATAGAGATTTCAGCCTGCTGGTAATCATACAATTCTTAGGAACCTTCTATCGTAAACTTAGGTATAGCGCACTTTTTATCACTTATGGAGATCTTCGCAAAATATTTTTGAATATTACTTATATAATAAGTTTTTATTGCAAACGCTTTTGATATATTTGTAGCAGGCTTAATATAGAACGTGTGTATGTTCAGCGCGCTCTCATACTCGTCACGATTTTCGTTTTATGTGCAGACAGCTTTCAGCTTCGACCACTGAATAAACACTTACTATTAAACTAAATCTTGACGTACAGCACCGCACCGCACCGCACCGCACAGTACCGCACGACGACGCATGCATTACACATACTTGTTACACGGAATTGTATTTACTTTAGCCACGGTTAATGGTTTTAGTAAGTGCTTGGATATGGATATAGCAGACCATCTTGCTTACTGCTCTTAGACGACGCACGCCATGACATTCGAAGAGTCCCAGATATAATGTACACAAAACTTTGGCAACTTCATTAATACATAGACCGACAAGTCATTGCTTCGACTAACAATTATTAGACAATACACACCTTTGAATTACCACTAAGTACTTCACCAGGGAATTTACAGTAATAACATTTTATTAAAAGTTATAATAGTAAACAGAGTGTAATAGATAGATGTAGTACATAATGAAGTGTAGACAGATAGCAGTGAGCAAACAGGTGTGGGTACAAGTGCGACTTATCTGAGTGGGTCACTATTAACTACATATTATTTACTAGGTGGCGCCTGTACCCTAACTAGATAAACAAACTTATTATCTATGCACCTTGATTATGAAATATTTTGACTGCAGCAATGGTCTCGTACTGTGCAAGTACTTAGGTAGGTCTTACACAGGCTATCGCTGGCGTGATCCAACTGTAATTTTAGTCATTCTGGCAGTATTTTGTATATTTGTAGTTTGTTATTTCACTAACTAGAATTACAACCAATTAACAGTGAAAGTCCGTGTGGTGACGAAGTAAGAATACAATATGTCACCACCCCATCTCATCCCATGGGTGTCGTAGAAACCGGCTAAGGGACTATCTGTGAATATTACCTTTACATAGAAAGAAGGAAAACTTGAAATTAAACCCTAAACCAATCCGTCTGGCCAGCGTGGTATTAGTAGGCCAAGTATCCCTCCGTCACAGGAGGAGGCCCGTCCTTGCAGTGGGACATTAATGGGCTGTTATGATGATGATGATGAACAGTGAAAGTTATTCGTATAAAAACACATTAGTTCAAAAAAATCTTTGTCACACCAAACCGAACACATTAAACAAAATCTTGCGCCGGACATACATTTCACTAGTTAAGTTGTAATAAGTAAAGCGTTACGTGCGTTAAGCTTATTGTAGCCAAAAATATTTTAACAAGTATAACTACTTTCGTAATCTTTGTTCAAGTTTAGACTTAAAAGTTATTTTAGTATAAAATATTCATATCATAAAAGTAATTCAAGTATTACATAGCCTGAAAACTAAGTCTCCTCGTTATACTCAACTTAATATTTTCAGAAATCTTTTACACTAAACCATAGAGATTTAGTTAACAGTAAAAGTTATACGTTAATACAAGCTTAAATATACTTTACATAATGGTTTAAGTAGCTATAAGTAGCGCTATCTTAGCAATATATTTTTTATTAATTATACATGACATATTTATCTTGAACTCAAAAATATCTGTTTTATCAGCAGCCAATAATTTATGCTATAATAACAGAATACTTTGAATAGCTTCAATACAATTGCTAAGGTTGTATCGGCACCTACTCTGACCCAGTTCTGTCTCTAAATAAATTACAAAAGAGGCTGTACGCTTTAAATAAATAAAATGGAGGGCCGTTTATATAATGCACAAGATATTTGCTCAGTTTTGATCTTTGGAATATATTTTATACACAAATATAATTGGACTGACTCTTTTATTTACTTTTTGTTACCTCCTCTATAGACAGAACGAAACGGTTCGATCAATAGTCCGTTAATGTCTTACTGCAGAGAGATGTCTCCTGCATTGTTGGAGGGTAATTTCTAATACTTTCCTGGCAAAACGATTTGGTAAAGGTAAATACCAAAAAAAAATATATTTATCCGTGTGGTGACGGAGTAAGAATACAATATGTCACCACCCCATCTCATCCCATGGGAGTCGTAGAAACCGACTACTTCTTTCTATGTAAAGGTGATATTCACAGATCAGGTCGGTCAGGAAAGGTCATATTCAGTCATCTGTGAATATCACCTTTACATAGAAAGAAGGAAAACTTGAAATTAAACCCTATACCAATCCGTCTGGCCAGCTCGGTATTAGTAGGCCAAGTATCCCTCCGTCACGGGAGGAGGCCCTGCAGTGGGACATTATTGGGCTTTATATGAAATACCAAATTTTCCCAATGGTTTTTAAATATTTGCGAACTTATGCGATGCTCATGAGATGGGCTGATGACTTCACATTGTATTCTTACTTTATCACCACCCAAAGAGGTATATAAACTCCTTATTAGCAACACGCACACATGTCAGTAATAATGTGAATGATGACTAAGGAGGGCGCGTAATGTAGAGCTTCAGTTCACGGCTGAACCCGTACAAGTAGCGCGGCACTGATTCACTGACCGCCTGCACTCTCTGTCTTGTATACCTACTTACTTATTAGTACTTATGTATGTATACTCGCCAGGAGTAAATACTTCTATGAGCGCCTCACATTGCATGGCATCGCACGATTACTTTTATTACTACACTAATAAAGTGTAACAGAGTCACAAATTTAAAGTCTATTGACGTGACTCACGTGTTATAAGGTTGCGTTACTCTGCTGGTAAAAAAAAGTCAAATAAAACATATTTATATGAAATACGTAGGTATGTTAGTAAACAAAGAACAATCGACTCACTTTATATTATCTAGTAGGTGTTGCAAAGCTGTAATGTCTGTGAGACAGAGCAATTTAACACTTGAGCCTATACTCAAAACCGTCTGGCTCGACAAGTCTATATTGTAGATATATATTTTATAGGTTTTGATGTCTATGAATGGCGCCTCTCAAGCAAAGTGGCTAGACTTATTTTATAAGCACAAAATTACAGATTTCACTGCACTCATTGGCTACTGAATGCTTTAAGTAGTAATAATTAATAAGCGTCCTTGTTCATTTCCACTTAAGTGTAATTATTTATATCTATGACAAATTAATGAGTAGATTTAGTATCTCATTGTATCGATAATCAAATTATCGATGCGTTATCTAAATATTAAACAGTTGAACTAAATTAATAAATACAATCGTTTTAAACATAATATCCTCCGAACAACACCGGATCACTACAAATAAAATGTGTGGGCGCGTGTGTTTTAGGCATGTAACGACATCTTAGGAAACAAATAAAAACAAACCAACATAAGTTATTCAATAAACACGTCTTGTGTAAATATCTGTTCAAGTAGGTATTAAAATATAATCATTTATACAATTTATTTGGTTCAAGGATTGAATGCTCGGTGGGTTCTTGCTCTTAGACTAACTAAGATAAGCCAGTGAAATATAGTTCTGCAACAATTAGGATAATATACTGATTTATATACACAATCTATCAGCAGCGTTTCCTGTAATTTACCTTAAATTTGTTATAAATATTAGCGAGCGAGAGAAAGCGAGCGTGCTGCGGTAGCAGTCAGCGATCGCCAGGCTTCATCAATGTTCGTGAATCATTTAGGTCAGGTTAGAGCTGTGCCACTCACCACTAAAGATTCCTTTACTTTTTGTCGAATTTCGTTTTTATTTCGAAATAATTTTTCTCTTATTGACTACTTAAATGCTTATCAGTGATAATTTTTGTGTGTAATAGTAGTTATAACATAATAAATAGAGACCCAAATTGAAGCAGGCGTTATCAGCAGTTATCGTACGATTAATAAGCGCTATTTGTCGTGCACTCGAGGCGCTGTGTGTACAGACGGTCGTAATCTGTGTGTAATCGTCCTGAGTCGTGTGACGCGGCGCCACCGGTCAACGCCCCATCATACCTCCACTCTACACAGCACACACTACAGACTGTTCCCTCACTTTAACTGAATATTTAACAGTTTACCATACACTCACGTTAAATCGTTTAATACATTATTTTATACTACTTGTGTGCCAGTACAAAACTCATACCTAAAAGTAACTTTTCCGTTTTAACCTTTACTTACGCCTTCTTTCCGCTATTTAAAGACAGTGATGTCGAAGGTGTTGCTTATTTTTCATCCATTGTCTTACCGCTACCCGTAATATATCGTTTGTCTACTTGATTAGTAGTCTGTTCTCCGCTCTATTTTACTTCTACTCACTATTCCAGAAATTTTAACTTGTGGCAAAATTGTCGCCTGCACGTAATCTCTGTAACATTCTGCAACACATTGATTGCATAAGATCAGACATACAAACGAACCCAACATGCACCAGTTTCACATACCTACTTAACACATTTGCATTATTAAATTGTGTCATCGGCTTTGACACAAGCAGGACATCTTCCTCGCAGGTCACTTATTTTTAAACCTTATACTCGTACTCGCAACATGATGCGAACGTTTCACAGAAGGACTTAACATGTAAGTATCTGAGGAGAAACAGTATAAATTTTATAGAAGGAGTAGAGACAACATGGCTCTAACAAATATAATTTAAGTTTTGTAGCGACATGCTACCCTATAGCCACTACGTGACTCTGCAATGGTAAGCAGAACTAATAAACCAAAAACTAAAGAAAAGACCGAGAAGTGCATGACTGTACTGACCAACATAGTCGTAGCACCAACATATCCATTTATATGTTAAATATATCCATTTTAATAGGAAATAAAGTCGACATGGCTACCATTGTAAATAGCTTGGATGAGTCTTCTACGCACCAGTCTAATTCTAATGAGGAAGCAAATCAAAGAACAGTGGTCAATTTAAAGCAAAATGCATTCTCATGTAAGCATAAAGTAACCAACAAGAAAATAAAGAAAATAGTTATAATATCTGATGAGCAAGGACGATATCTCCAAAAAACTCTGCAAAAGCTAGTGGGTGAGGACTACTTGGTTCAATCATTTTGGAAGGCTGGAGCATCGTTACCTCAAGTTTTACTCTCAGATAAAACCGATATACTCAATTTAGGCAAAGATGATTTTGTTTTTGTGCTGGGTGGTATTAATGACATAAAACCAAATGATTTGCGATTTTCGTTATTAAATTTTTTGAATGTTACACGAAATACTAATGTTATAATTACAGAGGTGCCATATAATAAAAATTTAAATGAAAACAAAATTAATTATGAACTCAAATTTATTTGTTCGCAATATAGCCATGCTAGATTTCTTGACATGAATTATTCTATGTACTTGCCCTTGTATCGTTTTCGTTCATTACATATCGCTCAGAACATCCTTAGAGAGACGTTGGGTATAGGAAATAGATTGAAGTATGAACACTATAGGAGACAAATTAATGATATAGATGCGACCAATATAAAATGTTCTGATAAATCAACCCAAACCGATATACTAAATAACAGTTTTGACATTATTAATAATAATTCGAGCCCTTCTAACAAACCAAATGATTTTTTTCGTGCATAAAAATATAAACATTTTACATCAGAACATAAATGGTCTCCAAAATAAATCTGACTTGCTAACTGTATCTTTAGAATTGTTCCAAAAAGATAATAAAATTATAGATATTTTGTGCATCACTGAGCATAACATGATATCGTTAGATACCCAACACATTGACATACCCAACTATTCGCTTGGTTCATGTTTCTCCAGGAAAAATCGCCACGGTGGAGCGTGTATACTAATCCGTAACTCACTTAAATATAAACCGGTTCTCGGTCTTAAGAATTACAGCGAAACAGGAATTTTTGAAATAGCAGGCGTAGAGCTTATAGAGCATAAGTTACTTGTTTTTTGTGTTTACAGACCTCCTAAAGTAGCTATCGAAGAAACAAATATTTTCCTTAAAAAATTAGACTTACTCATAACCGAATTCTGTACCGGTAAATATAAGGTAATTCTGTGTGGAGATTTTAATATAAACATTCTAAATAAAACAAAATTATCAACTAACTTTTTAGACTTATTGACTTGTTACAATTTAAAGTTGGCATTTAAGGAGCCAACACGTTTAATTAGCGGTACATGCATTGACAATTTTATACATAACGTCTGTAATACTAAAGCGAGCTTACATGAATTAGCATTATCCGATCATACAGCTCAACTGCTAACATGTCCGATAAAGACTACTGTTGCTTTCAAATACTGGTACGTTCAGAAACGAGATTTACACGATAATTATATTGAAAAGTTTAAGGATTGCATGAATTCTCTATCTTTTAGCGAATGTTTAGAAAATAATAAGCCACTTGAAGCTTTTAATAGCTTTTATAACACATTTCTTTTGTTTTACCGTCTATGCTTTCCAGTAGTTAGGATTAGAGTAAATGTATATAGGAGACCTAGATGGATTTCGAACGGCATTAGAAAATGTTGTAAGAGAAAGAGACAATTACTGTGGCAATACCGAAGGGATGGTTCTATGAAAAGTAAAAATAATTTCAATTTACTCTCTTCGCGGCTTAACCGTATTATTAAACAAACAAAAAAGGCCCAAAATAATTATTATATACGTAGTGCAAAAAATAAATGTAAAGCCACATGGTCATTAATAAACGATACGAAATTTAATGTTCCTAAAAGCGAAAAAACACACATAAACATAGGTGACCACGTCATAAATGATCCATTGAACATAGCTAAATCATTCAATGATTATTTTATTGATCAAGAAAAACAAGACAGTGTTAACAGCAGTTTGTATCAAACAACATATATTTCAAATTCTTTATTTTTTACTCCAACGTCTCCAAGTGAAATACAAACAATAATTTTAAATCTAAAAAATAGTAATAGTACTGGATATGACGATGTATCTACATTAGTATTAAAACAAGTTTCGTCCCAAATATGTACTGTACTAAGCTATGTTATAAATCAGTGTATTTCCTATGGTGTGTTTCCTGACAAACTAAAAGTAACCATAGTTAAGCCGTTATTTAAGAAAAATGATCCCCATTCATTAAATTGTTATCGACCTATTGCACTAATTCCAACGATATCGAAGGTATTTGAGAAAGTTATCCATGATAGAGTAAATTCTTTCTTTGAAAAATATAATCTTTTTGCAAAAGAGCAGGCAGGATTTAGAAAAAATAAATGCATTAATACAGCTATCTATAATTTCTTAAAAATAGTTACGGACAGCGTGGATAAGAAAGTTCCTGTTTGCGTACTCTACATGGACCTTACGAAGGCTTTCGATTGTGTTGATCACTCAATTTTGTTGTGCAAATTGAATGCATATGGCGTGAGAGGCAATGCTTTGGACTTGATTGCATCATACCTCTCTGGAAGAAAGCAATGCACACAAGTTAGTAGGCTATGTCCAAAATTAAGAAAAGAAACAAATTATTTATCAGAATATAGGGATATTATCCTGGGTATCCCACAAGGTAGTGTGCTTGGACCACTTTTGTTTAATGTATATATAAATGACCTTCCGAAAATAACGAAACATCCCACCATTTTATTCGCTGATGATAGTACTATTGTATTTACGGGAAAGGATAAATCGAATCTGGAATCTGACATACACAATACTCTTGATGATATAATGCAATGGCTGACATACAACAATTTGAAAATTAATTTAAGTAAGACCCACATAATGACATTTAAAAATAGAATTCCATTAGTTAGTAATATTGACATTCATTATAAAGGTGTTTCAATCCATGAAGTCAAAACTACAAAATTTTTGGGACTGAACATAGATAATAATCTAACCTGGAATAGTCACACTGAGATGTTATGTTCAAAATTGAATAGCCAATCTTACGCACTACGTAAACTTACAAAGAAAGTTAATCAGGACACAATACTTACAGCTTATCATGGTTACGTAGGGTCAATATTAAGGTACGGCATTTTGTTTTGGGGTAACTGTACTCAAATAGATCAAATATTTATATGTCAAAAGAAATGTATAAGGGCAATGTGCTGTCTCCAGCCACTAGATAGTTGTAAACCTTATTTCCAGAATTTGAGAATACTAACTGTTTCGTGTTTGTATATATATGAATTAGTAACATTTGTCAAAAGTAATTTAGGATTGTATGAAAATTATACAAGTAGGCGCCATCAACGTAAGATTCATTGCCCTCAGCATAGTACAACATTAATGAATAAAAGTATTTTATGTATGGCACCTCGAGTCTATAATCATCTTCCTAAGAATCTGTTGGAGATTGAGAACCTCCTTGCATTCAAAGGCAAAGTGAAGGAGTTTTTATTGGTAAAAGCGTATTACTCGGTTGATGAATACATTAGAGACATCAACTAATAATAAAATTATTGTTTTGTATGTCTACTGTTATTTATAAATCTCAAAGGAGAAAAAGATATTAATATGTATATAGCAAGACATTATTAGTTTTTTATTTAGGTATATTAACTGTTTATTGTAATTTAATATTGACTGTTATTGTAATTTACTATTAATATAATTTACTAGTTTTGATTTTTACATTTAATTTGATTGTTTTGTAGAATAAAATCTTATTGTACTTATTATTATTTTGCATACTGAAAGGTTCAATATGGTGATACTTTTTTTAAAAACATTTATATGTACTACAACAATGTAATGCCCACCCATATTATGCAAATAAATGATTATTGATTATTGATTGATTATTGATTCGTTGACATCGTCGAGACTGAAAAGTTTTTGACAATCATTTTATTGAAGTAAAGACTCCTTGAAGGACTTTGTGCAAAAACTGAGTTCGCTTTTCATTTTTTCCCTTGTATGTATGAAGGCAAAAGCCTCAGCGTCATATTACCTCGTCATCATTACTAAATAGTGTAATAGTTCCTCTACTGAGTTATGGTCCCAGGTAACGGTCAGTGAGTAAACACAGGAAGAGATAACAATAATCAAACATAATATATTAGAGTAGTAGTAATCAAACAGTGGGCATACAAATTGATTGGTCGGCGTCATGACATCGCTCGGTGAACATTCCCGCTCGGTTGCATCATCACTTGTTGTGTTTTATTGATTCAATCGTAACCTGATAGTGGAACTATTGAACCAATGTCCTGGTGTACACCTCGCCTGTAACACCAACACACACTAACGCATGTCTGAACACATTAGATATACCTCCTATTGTTACTACCTGTAATGTACTTAGTATTATAACAATTTCTGTCTCTCTCTTTGCTCACTTTGTAGAGAAGGAGTAAGAACACAACATGATGCCCCTTTTTATGCCATAAGTGTAGTACTTAATATAGCAAAAGTTTAGTTATATTATCACTGGGAAATCAATAGATGAAATACATGTCATAAAATCTCATAACAATCTGGTCAGTACGGTGGTATCAGTATTATTATTTTACAGTGAGTCCTAGACTAGGTTGAATTAATAATTCTTATTCTCCAGCTACATTGAAGTCATTGGTGCAGCGGAGAAGCTGCGGCTCGCTTCACGAGTTCTAATGACTATTTCACTGGTTGGAAATTGGATTCCAGAATGGCGCCATTCTATTACCGCACCACTCATGCACGTAGTAAAGTCCACACGCAGTGTTCCTGCTGTTACTTTAGCTGACAGCAGACTAAGAATTATGCAACTATATTTTTTACCTTACGCTATTCACCAGACGCATTCCGTAAAAATACAATTGATTCAAACTTGATTCATGTTTCAAGAAACATAAATATAATTGTCTCTTGGAAAGTAAATAACGTAAAGTAATAATATTACAAAAGCAACTGTAAGAGGTCCTCGTCCTCCCTGAGTGCGTTAATCAGCAAGGATTACACTTTGATCTAAGACAAGACGTCAGACGCAATCACTACCGTAACTCAAGCAGGTGAACCTACTTACTTATTATTAACTAATCTTATTACTGAGACCTTTCGGAACAAAACACTGCTGTATCATTTTGTAGGAAATTGTTTTACGGGTCACCTGGTAGGAAGTAAACAATGCATGTTTACAAGTACCAACAAATGAACACATTACTGTTTTAAGGCAATCTAGGACTTAGGAAGAAAGGAAATGAAAAGCGTGTTTGGGATAACAACGTCATGAAACTACTTCACGTCTACATTTATACAATGGATAATAAATGCTGGTCTTTTTTATAATGAATAAACGGGTTGTTATTGTCACTTTAGTTAAATTAAATTATTTATCTTGCAACAGTACAGCACATCTTCTAGATAAACACGACAACGAATAAGACTTGCTAAAACAAAACATGTTTAACAAACCGTAAATACCTATTCGAAATATAAGAGCAATCTATAAGCAGGCAAGTCCTCAAGTCAGTTAATAGTTTAGCAAGTAGCGTGTTGATCAGGAGGGCGGTACCTTCTACTGTTCTATGTTCTCTCGGGATAAGATTAGCATATCCCAATTATAGTACAGTTGTATTATTAAAATATAAATAAAGTTGAATTAAGAATTATCAATGAAGCTTAATTAAGCTTAATTTCCAATGAACTAGGCTCGCTGTTGTTAAACTTGCTTTAAATAGTGCATAATTGTCCAACTTTACCGTTAGATCCGGAAAAATAAGAATTATTTGTAATTTTTTTATTCGGGGTTTATCCTATAGAGTACGTAAAACCATATTACATAATAATCTACAATTGACTTCATAATAAATACTTTGCTATTAACTAAACATTGCCTACTAATAATTGCCGTGTAGGAACAAACATCACTTGGATAACAAACAAAGTTTAATTAGACATTTTTCTTTCGTCTACTCATTACGATGGGATTGCTGACTACCCTCGAGATGTGCACCACAAAAGAAATCCAATATTCATCTCAGTATCTCGATGTCATTTGACCCGAACATTTCCCTTCATAAAACTATGTTGTTCTGACGTCATAATGGTCTGCTCTATAACATGTACCGTTTGCTATAACACGATGAGCTCTGGAAGTATTTCCCTCTATGTTATGTTATGAGTGTCGTGGAGCAGATCCCTCACGGTGACGGTGCGCTGAGCTCTCGCAACCAATTCGCGAATGTATTAACTTATTTAAATGTAATTCGATGAAGCGAGGGATCGGACGCACCCTTCACGAGTATTACACACGTACAGCGTGTTTGAGTTAGATCACTTCGTTAAACTTACGTATTGTTAGTCTTCTGCTTTCGTAAAAGTTACACCCCTAGTCGCTTTCTATTACGATATCGTAAAATCCAAGTCTGCTTAATCACTGTGATGAATAAAATCCAATTTAAGATGATGAGAAGAAACCAGTTAATAAACTGACTAACAGTATCTTCCCAAAATTAAAATATTATTAGTTTTCATAATTCAGTAAAGAATATTAATATACCTAAATTCGCATCAAAACTGGAACACCATGTATTTATGTAAGGGGATAAACAAAAGTATTGTTCGTAGGGATAAGTATTAGGTATCAGATCGTTGGGAGGTAGATATATCTGATATAGTACTACGTATATCTCGAGGGGGTCATAAAGGTAATAAATTCCTCATCGGAGTACGTGTCAGAGGCTGCAAGTCGTCGCGGCTGAGCTATCAGCTATACCTTGCCACGTGGACGTCACGTCCTGAATATTAAAACCGTTTCGTGTACGAACACACTCCATTCATTTATATTTTTTACGAAGCGCTAATCTTAATTAAGGGCCAGCGTGGCGGCGTCGTAATTACCTCGTCGTTGTCACAAATTATGCCCCGCTGTCCCAATTCCACGCGCATGAGGTACGACTTCCGCCTCGGAGTCAGCTCCATCCCGGACTCACTACTCACACTAATCACTGGTTGTACTCGCTCATATTTGTTAAGTTTTACTTGTGTTGTAATACATAATATGAGAGTCATACCCTGTTTGTAACTATTTCGGTCTTGTTAAGCTTTAACATTCAGAGGTAAATGTACGTATAGTACTGTGTGTAGTGAGTTACGTCATTTACACGCGACGTCAGACCCCAATGTGAAAAGGTCACTTGGATAATGATTTAGGGTTCAGGTTGAGTTTTGAAAGTAGTGGCACAAGCGCTGCTATAATACATAATGAAACATTTAAATACATTATACGTATAACCGGTATGAATGTTCAATGTATGAATGAAATTTCCGCAACACTATTCTCTATGGTGCACCCGACCCCTAGCATTCCACAAGTTCTCCGTGTGGGCGCCGCGCCGGCTTCAACGTGTGATTTAGAAACCAACATTCATGACCTCTCCGTCTCCTTACAACGTGGTCGAGTTGTAAGCTCACTGCAGGCCGTGTTGCAGTGTCTATTTAAACCAATTCTATTCTACTATGTATTCTAATAATACTACTTTATATACCTCTGAAACATCCAAAGTAAAAAACAAAATATTATAATTTAATACCTTGCTACTAGTTTTTAGAAAATAGTGTACCTCTCTTGTAACCCAATACACAGATTATTCTCGCGTCAAGTTTAAAAGCATCAAGTTCGTCTTTATTCCGATACCATGGCCCTGTAACCTGGCGACATGATGACGGTTTCAACATTCAGACTAACTTGCACTAGATAGTCAGTTGCACATAGTCAGCCGTAGTCAGTCATTTATGAAGGTAGTTTTCCTCATCCATGTTTATCAGTCTATAGATGAGACTCTCCTTGCTTTGCTTGCCGATGTGCTAAGTTTACTAGATGAAGAGTAAGAAGTTTTCAGTACTTATGTTACATTTCTGGATATCAATTCCTCGTGCTCTACCTGCCGGTAAAATACAAGCAGCGTTCCTTCAGTATATCCGAGATGTCTATAGACTATGGTAATTACTTTACAACAGTTGACTTGCATGCTCGCCTGACTTCGTTTAACTATTTTTGGGTAATATTACAAATAAATCTATAAAGAAGTTTAAACAATAATTTTGTGTTATGATATACTTAAAATATTCGTGTGTTACACATAAGTGACATTTACATGAACATAATGTTATGTAAGGTCGTCCTTCACACAGTTTGTGAATATCAACAGAGATCATTGCAACTGCAGCGCCTTCCCCCTCCCTCCACATTTATTATCTGAGAAAGCTCTACTAAATGTAAACGAGTTTAAAATTAATATTATAGATTATGAAAAAACTACTCCGAATCTTATATGAAATAATGTTTGTAACTACATACAATATTGTTTAATTGAGTTTACAAAAACAAGTGTTCAAAACGAAATACTTGTTTTTATGAATCAGCAGAAAAAAGTAGGCCAGTGTCATCTGCATATGTGATATTATTAAACCCTGATCAGAGGAATACTAAAATATAATTATATAGTGCTATTGCATTATTTATTAATAAAAATACTCCATAATATTATTGGATAGAATACATTTAAGTACCAATCTTAAACGGTTCAACATAACAGGATTATGATTTTATCTGGGTTTTAAGTAAAAATATAATTTGTCGCAAATCTGCTTAATAATTAAAAGTATTCATAAACCAATATCTGGTCTACAGTTAACAGCTATTTTGGTAAAGCATGCGCATACTAAATATAAATATTTTGCTAATGTTAGTTACCTCTAACACAGAGTATTAGTAAAGTTGTTATTATTGAGTGAATAGCCGTAAGGACTTGTGTCAGTATGCTCTCGGGACTCGATTAACTTTATGAACAATGATGAGACTTAAATTTAATTACAAATTACGGCTAAAATTAATAATGCTGCCGTAGCGAACTTAATTACAATATTATAATCCTATTTCTCCGAAGATTGATCAAATAATATTTTTTCAACAATTTCCATTTGAAAACGAACTGAGTAGTTCTAGTTCTCACTAATATTAAACTTAATTTCATAACTTTAGAAATGTTTCAAAATTAATAAATTTATTAAAAGTTTATTTTCTAAAATACTGAAATAAAATAAATAAACTCGTATATCTATTGTTTAGTCACAACTATAAATATTTTAATACTTGTAACGTTGAACTCACACCTACTGTATTAGTAAAGAGAAGTGCAAGAGAATGTTAAGAGTAGCGTACACAGTAGTGAGCATTACCAGCTACACTATTGCGGCGAACTGTTGCACAATGTGTTCTAACATTTCTATAATACACTTCTCATCAAAAAAATCGAAACAGTTGCAACTTTGTGTTTTATAAGGATTATCTGAAAAATGTGTATATTTAGGAATATGTGTTATATATTATTTAATACGGAATTTAATGAGGTTTTCAAATAATCATGTTAATGTTCTAAATTCAAATTAAATTTTCATAGATTTCGTATTTTGTTTAACAAGTCGTTTTTACCCTGTACGTAGTTTGATGGAAATTGATAAAATTAGGCACGTAAATGAAAAAAAAAGCTAGGAAACGTTTATTTAATAACTCGGATACCATTCCCGACCTCTCATTACTGCTTCTGTACGGTTTTTCATCGATCGGATGAGAGTCACGATCAAAAATAGTGGCCATTCCCCTTGAATGGCATTTTAAAGCTGGCTAAGTGTTTTTCAAGCATGATCTTTTACACTAATTCGTCTTTTTTATTCATCCCATAGATGCTTAATCGGATTCATGTCCGGGCTTCTTGCTGGCCAATCAATAATAGAGATATCGACTTCAGTAACATAATCTCATACGACGCTCGCGTAGTTTGTCCTAGCATCCTCGTACATAAATGTTAAACCGGGGTCAAATAAATGTGCATAGGGCTTTACAAGAGGTTCAAGATACTGTTCGATGTACCTATGACTGTTAAAAAAGGGCAGACGGGACCCAAACACAAAGACAAACTCGGTCTTGTCGTTGCCACTAATTTCTCCTCAAACAGTCCACGACCGCCACCATGGATGGCCTTTTCTTTTAATACTGCATGGTGCAAAGCGTTCTTCATCACTTCTGTAGACCTTAGTCCTTCCATCGTTGCCCTACAATACAATTTTGCACTCATCAGAAAGGAGGAACTTGCTCCACTGATGTATGACCAATTTAGGTAATTACGTAAAAAGTTAAGGCGCGCTTTTCGATAATCTGCAGGTAGTTCCTCCCTATTTGCTGGCTTGTACGTTACAAGTCCACGTTTCTTCAACCTTCTTCTAAGTGTAGAGTCACTTACAGCCACCATAGGTTCATCATGAAGCTGCTGCTGCGGTTGAAAGACATTAAGGCGTAAACTTTGTATGAAAGGTTTTACTATAAATCGATCTACTCGGTCAGAAGTTACCTGTTTTCTGCCAGATCTCTAACAGCGCGTGAACAAACCAGTCTCTTGATAGCGTTTGCAGATTCTATGAAGAGACGAGAGGCTAAGATGCAATATTTCAGCCGTAATAACTGACTAAGTCCAGAATTCAGCAATGCCACCACTTGGCGGTTTTTGCGGGTAAACATCGCATGGACGCAGTAATAAGAGGAGCGAGGAACTCTGGGTGCGCGATACGGGTTATTAAATAAACGTTTCCTAGCTTTTTTTTTCATTTACGTGCCTAATTTTATCAATTTCCGTCAAACTACGTACAGGGTAAAAACGCCTTGTTAAACTAAATACGAAATCTATGAAAATTTAATTTGAATTTAGAACATTAACATGATTATTTGAAAACCTCATTAAATTCCGTATTAAATAATATATAACACATATTCCTAAATATACACATTTTTCAGATAATCCTTATAAAACACAAACTTGCAACTGTTTCGATTTTTTTGATGAGAAGTGTATATTTAAAGTTCGTGAAATACACCATGTTCTTGTAAATTTCGGAAAATTACTGTCTCTATTATTTTGTGTTATTGAGTCATTATAGTTACCAAAATATTTTGCTAACTAGGAACTGCTAACTCTCACGGTGTAAAAGAAGGTGTTGTATCAATACATACATATTTCCTAATGTAAGTTTATATTAAAGTAAGCTTCATCTAAACTCTCTCTAATAAATAATATAACTCCTCCGCAACTTATCGGCGTATGCAAAAATGTTCGTATCTTCATTGATAGAGTCAAGTAGGTGACTAGGTGTGTGTCGTTTACGGGGCATTGAGCTTTAGTGTTGCCCCAGCGGACAGCGCCGGCTGACCACCCACCCAACACTTTGCTTACTCAATCATACCGTAGTCTACTTTACACTCATAAAAGGAGCTTTACTTGTGTTTTTGTAAAGCTTCAACTGAGCCCACAAGTTTGAAAGTTTATTAAGCACGGTTCGTTCCGCAATCCTGTCGAGTAGGTAGGTGTATACAAACAGTCTGGTTGTACAGTACGAGTAGGTATCGAATGCAGCCTCGGTGATGCGAATAATTTGCCTTTCACAAAAGTGCACGAGGAGCCAGTCAGCCAGCCTACTCACGATATGAGAGCGACCAGAAACCAACTTTATAGGGCAAGCTGCGTGCGGCGGAGAGAGCGCGCCTGTACATCCCCCTCCCTCGCCCCGCACCGCGCTCGTCCCCGGCGTCGCGCCCCGCGCCCTACGCTCCCGGCCGACAACCGGTTTCTCTACAGCTCACCGATGCAGTCCAGCCAGTCAGCCGTCGGCGGCGTCACAGCGTACACGTGTCGCTCGCCGCTCTCCCCGCACCCCCGCACACCTCAGCTAACACTCGCGCGACGTTACATCGCGAGTGCTACTACAAGCGTTTACTTGTGAAACTTGAAGCGAATCATCGCCGGGAGTGTTTGTGAGAGAAGAGTCTGTGTGCTGTGCAGTGAATAGTATTGGAGCCGGTTCACCTCGTGAGCGAGGCCGGTGCTGTGTGCCGGCGGCAGTGTGTGTGCGCCAGGTTGTGGCTTAGTGCTTTCTAAACGAGTCCCGGCTTTACTATACCTGCGCTCTATACGTATACTTGGAATACAAGCTACTTTGTGAAAAGGTGAGAAGTGTTCTCGCGGTGCTAGAGCTTAAACTTAATGTCTTAAGTTTTAAGTTATTTCAATTCAAGTTAGTAATAATAAGTTTACGTTGAGACCAAAATCATCGCGTAAGTGTGAAGAATAATTTTAGGTAGAGTTCAGTTTGAAACATTAATTACCGTTACAGAATAACTATATAAATATTTTGTTCAAGAGATGTAATAGTTCAAAGAGATATCTATTTGAACTCTTTTGACATAAGAGTGTTCTCCTAATTAATAATTTTAACTTTAAAACCATAAAAGGGCTTATACGTTGTAGCTTTTATTACAGCTTCTGCCCCTCACAAAAAGTCATAAATTAAGAGCGCTAGTCGCGTCGTGTAGTTGACAATGACAATAAGGCGAGGCCCCACAGTGGGGCATGTGCCTCTCCCATTAAACAACACGTAACTCTAGTGCGGGCTGCGGGCGCGCTCAGGCATACCTCATGCATAGTGGTTCATGACCGCGCTGACGAACATCAGGACAAACTAAGCACGGGGCGTTTTGTTCATATCACACACATTATACATTTCGCGAGCTAACTGTTTTTTTACTAAGTAACATCTGATGGCGTACGTTTTTTTATCAAAAGCTCTGTTAGTTTTATAACCATTTGGTTGGTTTTTTAAACCTATACTAAATCTTATGCCCGATTTACACATCGACAAGTACAGTAGCGAGTTAAGTAGTATTTTAAGATTAAGTTGATTTAAATAGATCTCCATCCTATTTTTTGGCAAGTTAAGTTGGCGAGACGCGAGAGAGGGGGCTACTTCGTACTTAACTCGCCAAAAAATAGGATGGAACTCTATTTAAATCAACTTAATCTTAAAATACTACTTAACTCGCTACTGTACTTGTCGATGTGTAAATCGGGCATTAGTTACACATACGTTTCCCTTGCCGTGTAGAGCGGTGTCTTGGTAGTGGCGTAGGATCTAAAGTTCAATACAAATAGAACAGAATAAATGGTTCGAAGCTCAATGTCAAGTGGTGCACTCGATGTGAGCCGCCTCGTCTCGTCTTATATATAAATACTTCTCACTTACAACATTAATCTATTGGAGGACGTCTGCTTGCGGAACATTACAACAATTATTATTTTTAACAATAATACAATATAAAACTCACTTCTTTTTAAAGTTATATTATCTAACAAAATGTTTGCGATGACATGAACGGCATCCAACTACAAATATATCATACAAAAAATCTCTAGGATGTGAGGGGATTACCTGAAATAAGGGTCCCTTACGACACTCGTGGGAAATGACAGGATGAGACGAACGTCTCTGGCCAATAACAACCTAGCATTGTATTTAATTAGATATAATAAAGCTTCATAATATGTAATTACAACTCAAAGAAGATAAGTTAGAAAGTGAAAAATATGTGACGATTTAAAATGAAGTACAAAATGTAATGAACAAGTGAAGTGCGATGTCGACTAAAGACTCTACTTACATACTATACTTGTATGTTGATCAAATTTCTTGATTTATTTTTGTTAGTTTAAGTAGTGTGACGTCACACAATAAAAGTGTTCGCTTTACGATCAAATTGCATATATGTAGTTTCACAAACTCTACTATATCACTACAATATCTTAGGAACGAATACAAAATAGAATACAATTCCGACGTTTATAAGTATTTCCTCGTCTCGTGTTCGCTATAAACAATAGTTCCTGTAATCCTCGGGATCTTCTTCACAGTTCTAGTTTCAAGAGTTCTAGACAAGCGCAACAGCGCAACGCGTCTCCTGTTTAATACGTTTTCTGTAATAAATGACTGTCGTAGTCGTTTACACGGGAAAGTTTCAACTATCTAGCTATAAACAAAATGTTTAAATAATATTTTTCAACAATAAGCAAACCATAACCGGTGTGATAAACTAAAAATAGATATATTTGCACCTTGTCTCTAACTACATCATATAAAAACGCTGACCAGAAAAGCTATGCTAAACTATATAGCTAAACTATGAATTTGCTGTCACTAGAAAAGACTACCTACTCATAATATATAGACTAAAACGAAAAAGTATCTAATATACCAAACCTATTAGCTTGTTCTTAATAAGAGTATTAACAGGAAGATATTATTAATATTCATGCTAAGTATATTTAACTTGTCCTATTTCTATGAACAAGTAATGACGAATTTAAACAGGAGTTGATTCTAATGCCCGATTTACACATCGACAAGTACAGTAGCGAGTTAAGTAGTATTTTAAGATTAAGTTGATTTAAATAGATCTCCATCCTATTTTTTGGCGAGTTAAGTACGAAGTAGCCCCCTCTCTCGCGTCTCGCCAACTTAACTTGCCAAAAAATAGGATGAAGATCTATTTAAATCAACTTAATCTTAAAATACTACTTAACTCGCTACTGTACTTGTCGATGTGTAAATCGGGCATAATGCTCAGTTCAGTGTAATGTGGCTGAGCGTGATAATCAGTGATGTTACACATACCTACATATCGACACGTGTCATGCGAGCACAGACTGTATCTAGGTGGACAATTATATGTAATTGTACTAATTGTCCAAATGTTATTAGTCTGAGAGCGGCATGAACACGAGTACGTCTGGAACTGCGACTGGATGCACGCTCAGATTGTTAGAATGTAGCCTACGTTCTATACATCAAGAGGATAATATTAGTTTGCTAGAACAACAATTGGTAAAAGTATAGTAAGTAGTTTCCCAAGTTAATATAATGTATGTAGTAGGAGTATGTGGGTGTAGTGAAGGCAACAGTGAGGTGCACGTGGTCGCAGCTGTCGCCGCCTCGTTGAGCTCTACAGCGACAGAGGGGCATTACGTTTATTGTTTTATTGAGTGCGCACCCATCGAGAGTGGACTTCGCACCGCCTCGTTACGAAACACGTCGACTATTGCCTCCACTTACTCTCAAAATGACCAACATTCTGCAATCATGGCAACTATTATAACTAAGTTAAAAAGTTTTATCATACAACTCGTGAATATAGTAAATAATACTGGGTAATGTTCTTAATACTTACAAGAAATTGATTCACCATAATATTGTCATTATACTAGGCCTATCAGATTATATTGTTTATCAGTAAACGTAACATGAAACATCGGTGATTAAAATAAAATAAACACAAAGATATTAAAACTTGCGCTACTATTGACATTATTATTTAGGTATACTAACATGTGAGTTATTCACCTTTTTTAAGTACTTTTCTCAGTTAGGCGGTTATCACACTGCCACGCACCACGCTGCATGTTGCGTGAATGCGTGTTCTAACGTTGCTTGTAAGTACCTCCATTTGTATAGAAAACACGCGCAGTCCAACACACAGAAAATGCATCTGCATGAACGCACATGGATGCATTTTCTGTGTGTTGGACTGCGCGTGTTTTCTATACAAATGGAGGTACTTACAAGCAACGTTAGAACACGCATCCACGCAAGATGCAGCGTGGTGCGTGGCAGTGTGATAACCGCCTTACATAGTTGAACCATTATTTTGTTCATGTTGTCCAGAATTTTCAAAACTTGTCAACATAATATCCTGGGATCAGCCAGTTTCGTTTTACAGTAACGTTTTAGTACCCAGATAAGATACACATTGTGAAAACAAATAGATAAAAAATATTACGATTCATAGACTTACTGAATTACACCTATCACCAAATGTTGTCCTTATTACGTGTAAAGTACATTATCGAACACCTCCATAAACAACCCATCACAGGCTCTACTCTACTGACATAGAAACTATCATAGCAAACTGAATTTAATTTGTTTACTCTTATTTTTAAGTTCTGACATCACAACTATTATTGTTATTTAATTCTATTTAATTTTTTCATTTAGCTAGTTGACATTCAATAATACAATTTGTCCAAAACTGTATCATTCCTATTTATTATACTTAAATTGAAAAATTGTTCTAACTTAAGTAATTAGTTAATAAGCAATTTTTGCACGCCCATGTAATGGCAAAACATGGAGGACTTTTATTATACTTTAATCACCAATGTTACTTACCTATGTTTGCAAAGGATTAAATGAATATGAAATATGAAAAACTTTGCCGACCAAACATACCACTGCTATATAGGAGTGCCAACAGTGTTGGTGAGTTCCTTGATCAACCAATAAGTACTACACTCTCCTTATAGACAGATATAACGTTTTTTATCAGGTTTTTTTCATTTTTCGTTATTACGTTTAGGGCTACATGGCATAATAATATGACCGTGTAAGTACCTTATATTATATGCTACTGTTGGTTTTCAAGTGCATACGAGGCCTAATAAACAGTCAACTATTTAGATCTGACTCGCAGCATACGATCATATCAGTCAGGTTTTACTATCCTCACTAAAACATGACACAGTTGTCCAAAAGTCACGAACTGCTCGTCGTCAGTTTTCTTGTTATGATTCTCAGAAAATAAGATCTCGTCTCGTTCGCGGACACACTTAGATGTGTTATGCACCGGCGCCGGCGCGAGCGCGACATTACTGTCCAGCTGCAACACTCACTGTAACACTTCCTGAAATAAATGGGATTATAATAAATGTGGGTCGTTGTGTTCTGTGACGTCACGCAACATGTTGCCTGTACGTACGACATGTCGCCTGCACGACGCGCGACACTCGAGACCAATCTGTGTCACTTCACTACTCAATAATACACATTATTGTGGCGCTGACAACAGTAACTTTCATAAATCATACATTTATGTAACAAAACACAAACAGCTCAACATCCAACGGAACTACGGAAAGCAACTGATCATTTCATGTTAATGTAAATCAATATATTAATCATAGTCAATTAATTGATAGCTTTTGTTTATTAGTTTTAAATAAATGACTACGAAAGAAAACATAGCTACTTAGGTATTTTATCGCAAATCTTGTCAAGACGTGGAAAACATTACATAATAATTGAAAAACTACAACATTAAAGGCTGACATGTCACGACAGTTATACTGAATCATTAACACTAAGAGAGGACAATGCGATGAAAATGATTAAGTACAACTGTACAAACATTATAAAATTCCCTAGAAATACGGAGTTATTTTAAAGAACATTTGGAAGCTCATGTTGCCTTTGATCCACATCCATTCCAACATGAATAATGAAACACGCAACACTGGCTACGTTGGAAGTAGACAAGTAAATGATTTGAGTAAGTTTCAATGATGCACTCTATGTACAATTATTGATTCATATCATAAGCATCAATATAATACTTGCTCTACTTTTACCAAAACAAAACAATAATTATTTCACTGCCTCTTTTATACCCACCACCCACGTACCAACATGTGTATCTATAGATATAGATAACACAGCTTATCCACCAAAAAATACTATGACACTATTTCCTTGTGTATATAATATGCCTTCACTAGCTCTGGAAATCTTCGTCTACTAATACCACGCTATCTAGGCGGGATGATATACAATTTATATAAATCTGTCTCTTTTAATAATTTGAGTCTTTTTATACAACATCAATGAGACGAGAAAGACAATTAATTTGTAGTCCGTCAATAAAACGAATAATAAAATCTACGTATACGATACTTTTTTTCTTACACTACTAAATACAACGACTCAATAACTCTGTTAAATTTGAGGATGACGATTGTGGTTCATTCGTGAACTTCGAAATGCTCTTGATAACCTTTTGTGTGTACACTTCCGTCATCGTCAAAGTAGAATGTTATAATTGTTGCCCCAATACTACACATACCGATAACTTGAGATCATGGCGGAATAAAAGTGTGCACCCGAGCTTTGTTACTGACAAACATCAAAGAACTGCGTTACAATTACGTAATGCCTCTCTTCTTCTCTCCTGCAGTTTTTATGTATTTAAATTTTAAATCATTAATTATTATGCGTATCATAAATGGTTTACGTAGCAGATCATAATAAAAAAAATAATGTATCCCAAGACATGATCTGTTTTGTAGCAATCAAAGACAACAAATAAACATTGAGTAATGTTGTCTTGAGTTAATGTTTAGAACAAAATTCTGTCAAATTTCACATTTGTATCGAACAAATATTAAATGCTACTTTTGGGTTTTGGCATTTTGTTAATATTTTAAGAAACATAACTGATGATAATACTGGCTGTAGGTTGGTTGGAAAGTGCATAATATATAAGAAGGTATTAGCGTATTTTTCATCTTCATTAAAGTGCATAAAAGCTCAGAATCAGAAGTACGAGTATAATTTTGTAGATCACGAACTAAGACGACGAGGTTGATGTGAGTCTTTCCTACACACGCCATTCTTGATGTACGTGTCATTTTAACAAATTGCTCGTTAAATGATATCAAGTGGATAAGCCAGACGTTCTCGCTCGCGTAGTCAAGGTTCTGGGACGTACCGGAACCCAAGGATAATGTACTCAGGTGAAAGTAGAACTCATTGCAGAGACCAGCCGTTAAATCATCCAAAACGTGAAGGGGCCCGTGCGTGATGGTGACATGCTTACCTTTCTCGAGTCTGAACGTGAAGCCAGGAGACTGCGATAAACGCTCCTATTCCAGAACATTAGGTCAAGGCTCGCTATGTAACAACTTAATTTGTTTAACTTTAAGAAACCGTCAAAGATGACCATCTCATGTACTCGCACATAATAAATAACTTCTCTGTTGACTTGAGTAGGTATACTCAAACACATAATACGTAGTACATACCTACAGCTATATGCTATACATATTACTCTACGTATGTTTTAAAAAAAAATGTAGATTGATAGTATAGCGCTAATTAGTTAAATCTATAAATCTTGAAATAAATTGAAAAACAATTATTCGAACTCTGGCACATACCAAACTTTATACCTAGTTAATTTCGTTAGTAGTTTAAGCTATATATACATATAGGTGTATACTATAAGGAACCGCGAGGCAGTAATGTCTCTGATGGGAGCTAACCTAGAGAGAAGGTCAGAACGATGACATTCGAATAAAACATAATATACATATTTGTGTCTATTAAGTGAACTACGGTGACTGTCTGGTGATTGTTGTAGCACAAACTGCTGCTACTCTATTTCATTAACAGTTTCTGAACCCCAGTCCAGTGTGAAGAGAGCAATAGAGTATTTAACTATATTCACAAAGCTCGTCTAAAATGCATAGGTACTGGCTTACGCAAAGTCTACCACGGAAGAAATTACTAGTGGAGTTAGACATGACAATACTTTCATTTATCTATTAACTAGCATACTGTATGATCAAATCATTCAACCATATCACTGACAAATAAGTATCACGATTAAATATTGAAAACTTTTCCCATAAAAGTAGTTTGAAAATTGTTTTCAATCGGCCTTATTACAAAATACGGTCTAACTATAAACCACGTTTTATTACGTCACAAAACCACTGTTTTTGAAATTTGTTATTGCAAAATCCGTCTTAATGCTAAAATGTTAAAACTGATTTTGTATTAACAAATTTATGATTTAGTATTTGTTAATACAAAATCAGTTTTAACACTTTAGCGTTAAGACTGATTTTGCAATAACAAATTTCAAAAACAGTGGTTTTGTGACGTAATAAATCGTGGTTTAAAGTTAGACCGTATTTTGTAATAAGGCCGAATGTGTTTAGGCGCTGTGGGCGCAAGACGAGGGGAATTCAAGACAGTTTCGTTGCAGTTTATTGTAACTCCTGGTAGTTGGTTTTGCGTGTGTTGCTCACAGTCTCAGTGAATACGTCGTCGCTGAGCTGAGTGGAGCGTCACTTGACCCCTCACCTAGTTCCCCGCGACACGACGGAATGTCGCCGGCGCCGCCACACCGCCGAATACGCCGCGTGCACACATACTGCACGACAACATGCACGCCACTACAGTTCACATTCTAATACACACCTCATTTGATTTATTATTCATCACGCTAAACACTCTAATATACGCTACATACTAATTACTAACATTACATTGCAACGGAAAATGCATCTTTCGTCAAAAAAATAAGAATAACCATTAAATTACGATTTATATTGGTGTCAGGACTCTTTTTGTATTTTCCATAGTATTGTGGTCAGTTTGTGAGTGTTTTGCGCCGGATGTTACGAGTTAAATTCCCGCACGAGTCACATGTGGACGTTCTATTTGTTCTGAGTGTTTATTTAAAAGTTCCATCCCATGTGACCGTTACTGATATCACAATCAAAATGGTCACTTCATTTTACTTGACGCTAGATTATTAAGTCCAATCTACCTTTTGACTGTACTTACCATAATTGCACTTACAAGTCTGCGATACCTACGTAATGTCTTTTATAAAAAAAGTAAATTTACAATCATTTATTTAAGCCTGTATCAAAGTATAATAATAATAAATAGTAACACGTGTAGTTGTGCAAAATATGATTAACCATTGAATACTGTTTACTTTGAGTGTGAGTGAGTGCTGAAGATATTGTACGATAAGGAACTTTACTCAAACATCGCTGACTAATACTACTCAGAACTTAAACCTATGTCACGTACAAACTAATGTTACAGAAACAATTAACTGAAAACGTTTACCTTGTAATGAAAGCTCGACCTAAATACAAAATCATCGCTGGCTCTTGCTGTTGAGACAATCATTGCAGCTCCATTCCGACCCTGCCTTGATGCAGGAAGATTATTTATTAGCAGATAATTTTGTACAAAATGATGACAGAGATAGTTTTTACCAGTAAGTTAAAATCTTAAAAGTAATATAATAAAAGATGCAATAACATTTTGTCTTTACATGTATTTGATGGATAACCATTTGCCTATTGTTGCTTTGAAACCCTTGCCCAAAAATATTTACCTGGCCGGGCACAAACCCACATGCAGTGGGTTTGTGCCCGGCCAGGTAAATATTTTCGTATTTTCGCCGACGAAAATATTATCCTAATAACATGGCTGGCATAATAAGCTAAAGGACATTTTTTCTTGAAGTTATTTGTAGTGCACAGCTGGTACCTTACTCGTATGGCGAGGGTAAAGTACGGTAGCTGTGTTGTGTATCCTTTATCCGTTACTATAATAATATGTTGTCGTACAACTGCTCCGTATAAAACCCTTTAGCAGTACAGTATACTCCAAGTAAAACAAAATAAAATCTGTATCGGTATTAGAAGCACAACAATATGAAAGACAAAGACCTACATTATGTTGTCACATTGACACGTAAGCACTGTGAGAATGACATCACCACATGCTTAAATGAAGTCCGTGCACCAGTCTGTATCTCGAATTAAGATACAGGCAAAGTATACTATTGTTTAGCAACAGTTGTGATACTCATTGAACTTTTAGAAAAACATTAACTGAATAGAACCTATCGCTTTACTACATTATTATAGTAAAGAGTTCACAAAATGGTAAAGTTTATTTACGCTCTGCAGCTACTAAAAGTCTGAGATAGTACACTATCATGTTAAGTTGGTGCTTAACCAGTTCAAGATTTATAAACTCGCATGAAAAATTATGTGAAGCCTTTACTACGTAGAGTTTAAATATTTTAATTAGAGTAATTATACGAACAGGTGTACTCCTGCTTTAGTGAGTAAAGTGATATTAGGTGTTATGATTTATATGTTTTAGAGAAATAGTTCTCCTCAGGCAAAAATGAGCACTAGCTCATCTGATAATTGAAGTTACTGCGTTAAAATAAATGTGTTCACATTTACAATAACTATCAGTCAGTAGTGTGACTGTACAGTGAGACTGTTTGGTACGTCTGGTGAGCGTGTCTCATATACAACGTGCTCGTAAACTAATTAGTTCGGTTGTACTAAGATTTACATAAATTAGTAGTTCACAACAATATCAACGGATCACAATCTATGGTGGCAGATATATGAGCTCTCATTTATGTTTAATATGAGGCTCACGTTTGTACGAAGGTCAGTCGTCGATCACAATCTCTGATCGCTTCAGAATAGAAACGTCATTAAGAACGATTGGCATAAGTCGACCGGTCACGCGAACTTGTACTCGTATACATACAACTTTCATACATTGTGTACGTGTCGTAGAAAGCTCCTAATTATGCATTGTCTGCTTTACTATTAGTCCTCTCAAGCGACCATACATTTTACTGCTCATTATAATGTATTACATGAACGTTACTGATGCTATTCACTGAATCCAAACGTAATTCTTCATAATTATAAGTTTGTATATTAAAGTTCAGAAAGTTTAGCTTGAAGTTTGTATTGACTCAGCAGATAATATTGAGTAGTAAAAAAAATTAGGTTCAATTTCTCCTCATTAATCAGTAATGTCCATGCTGGGGTTACGGTAAAACTGTACGGTAGTAACCGTGTAGTAATCAATATCGTAACAAACTTTAGATACCTGAACGAGTATTGTTAGCTGGCACTAAACAGAAATGAGGCAATAAGCGAGTGTGGCTGGTCAACTTTCCTCAACAGAAACCCATTTCGCTACAATATTGAGCATGAATGCTAATATACTTTTTAATATGTTAGACAAGGTCAGGGTCAGGTCTGTCTAACGCTAGGTATAATATGTTTTGCAGCCAAACTTTTATTTAGGGCTTAATGTGTATCAAATATGATTTTAATTATAATTAGTAATGTAACGCCAACTGGTCGCACGCAGTTATTGTATTTATATGTAGTAATGAACACCTTGTTCTAAGATGGTTCTATATAATATGAAATAAAGCAGCTACGAGTAGTATGCTATGTTCTAATCTAAACAAGATAATAAAGTAAAGAAGTGTGGTGACGTAACACATGTGCGCCTCTTATCACAAGGTCTGAGCTGGTAGAGGCTGTGTCCACGTTGAGTTATGCTCAGTTCATCGGCCCCTCTGTTATGAGCAGCACCGCACCCCGCACCGCGCGCCGCCCCGCGCTCGTCCTCATCTCGTGCAGTGTTGTACAGTGTAGCGCAGAGTAGCAGGGACACCTGCTCTCTGTAGCGCTGACGCGGACCACCTTGCGTGCTGCTGCCAGACTAAACACTTCCTCTTTTACTACCTAAGTACTTAGTTTTACTTTACTTTATACCTATACATACAGCTTTATGACAAAGGTACTTATAGGTACTTACGTATAGCATAAACAAATGCATGTATTAGCAGTACAAATAGTTAGGACTATTTCAATTCTATATTACGTCAAGTTTCAGATTACACTTTCCTATTTTTTATGTACCTACAATTTAAATAAGTACTTTTTATACGTTATTATTTCTTATAAACAGTATAATATTTTAGTATTACGTTATTATGTTCATAATAAATATATTCCAAGGTTTCGTATTCACATCCTCACCAAAAGCCTTGAACACTTCCTCCAATAACATTACTTGATTACGACTGTGAATTGCATTGCGGACTTTTGTGATCATATCTATGAATGTAAGTAATGTAGACAAAGCAAACTCCTTTTGTAAGAATTCCTAAAACAGAAAGAGGTTTCCGAAACTCGGTCATGTCTTGACAAGTTTACCTAAACAAGTCCTTATTTTTACTTCAAAAGCATAATTCTCGTTATTCAAGTTGGTTCCATTATAATTTCAACACAATGGGTTAAGTAATTTGGTTTTTAAAGTAAATAAATTAAGTACTTATTTAAAAAAAATGCGATTTCTGTGAAACATGTGAATGAAATTGCGTAAATAGGCTTATGGGTCAGTTTTCAATTACTTACTTTATATTTTTTGTTCCTGTAAGTTTATCCTGTAATAATCGATGGCATAGAACATGGACTATTTTTTAAACTTACTTTACTTCTTGATGGACGAAATTATTTAAATTTAAAACAAGAATAGAAATAATAAAGTGTTAGAAGTTTGTTGTTCTCCGGTAAATGATTTGCTTGTTATCTAAACCAAATCAGTTGTAACCGCAACCCTTACGTAAATTAAACTCGAGCCGGTTTGTCCTGGGGGCTCCATAGAGAGCTGCTCAATGTGTAGTCGAGTGTGGTGATCTCACAACACTCCCCGCGCCGTATGATTGTCAGGTGCTCTAATTACTTTTAATAACAACATTACACTACATACAGCTTCACATTACAACATGTAACTGTTCGATGTGACATCTCGACATAACTTCACCCACGTAACAACTTGTGTGTAGGCTACCTCGCTCACTTGCTGCATACATTTGAGATTACTTAAAGAATACTCCGTTACGTGGTTCAAGTTTATAGCAACGTCACTTGTACGCATTAGGTTTGATTTAGTTCTATGCAAGTAAACTATGATAAAAGCGCATTTGAAAATGTTTCGAGAAGGTCCGTGTCCAGCGGCGGACAAAATATCAAATATGGAACAGTTGCTAGGGACTCTTTGTGTTTAAGTATTACTTAAGATAATATAATGTTTAATTGTTTATTAGAAATATTTTAAGTTATTACTCAAAGATTCCGATACTTACTGGAACTAGAAATTTGAGCTGGTAAATAACAAGTAAGCGGAAATCTCATCGCCCACTTAAATAGTTCGAGGAACAGTTAAGCTTGCTCTCAGTTGTTTATAAAAAGTGCGTTCTACGAACTAACAATAAGACCCTTCAACATGATTGTTCTACGATGTCTTTGTGTATAATGTATCTCCTATGCGGAGGAGGCTCGATGTTAACTCAAAACGTCCAGACCTTTTTGTATCGTGGAGTGCAGCGCAAGGAAGGCTATTTTTAGTAAGAATGTGATTTAAGTAAAGTTGTCGGCTTACTAGCAGTGAAGTAGTATGGCGCACAACGTGTCTGTAGAGGCGACGCACACTCCCGCGCGCCGGCGCCTGTGTCGTGTTGTGTTTGTGTCTGTGCGCTGTGTTGGTAAACAAGACGCGCGCCGGTGTGCGTGTGCGCAGCTGTCTCCCCCCTCACCACCCCCCGCGCGCCGCGCCGGCTCGCCATTGAGCGCACGCGGGATGTGACCGCGCCGCGCATACCTGCGCTCCACCACTGCTCTACGTAATGCGCCCCTCGCGAACATTACACACTATAGGTTTCGTTTACCTGAGCGATAGACAACTGTGAACGTGATAGTTACTGGGAACTAAGATGAGTCTTACTACAGAACGTTATAGTGATGTATTCTTATTTGTAGACAAACATTACAGGCTGCTTAATGAGGTACAGATCGCTTCACGAGAATATCTCATCTCACTAATTATGAAATTGCCTTCTGCACAGCTTTAAGATAAACACAAACCTATATCATTTATCTTCGTTTATAGACAAAGAGTTCCGTGTATTATAAAAATAAACTAAAGATAAGAAGAACATTATCAGTGCATATTTATTATAGTGTGACCTACATTGTGTATCAATACTGTTTGTACGTGTCGCGGCGCCGCGTGGTGTATAATCGTATATGTACTAAGCTACGATTAGCACTAGCATACTGTACATCTAGTTCGACAGAAGATGTTTCATTACCTAAATTAGGGAAATAAACAAATCAACATTGATATCACTGTTAAGCATTAGGTACTAAAAAAGAAGACTAAAGCACATTGCATTATTTATACTGTGGCTAAAATTTAGATAAATCAATATGAATTGACGATGTTTATATTATAAACCGATAATATTGTTACTAAGAGAAGAATAAGTCATTTATTATTATTGTCATAATATTTTATACTTTAGTTAAACAAGATACAAACAACACGGCACATAGAGTCGTTGACACTAAATAATATTTTATTATAAACAGTTATAAAACTAAGTATTACTTAAAGTTCACGTTATAATAATGTAACAAGTATGTTGATTTAGTAGTGACATTGTTTTCACCACAGAGGTTTGTTAGTAAGCTGGTCGTGGGTCCTCAGGGAATAAGATTGAAAGCTCCTTTGTATGTGTGGTGAGCTCTGAACAACTGAGTGATTGAGCATCTATGTCGGACCGACTGAGCTCGGGTCAATGACACTACACACAGATTATTCTTACACATAGGTGTAAGACAAAATTATTGTTGCTTAAATGTTGAAAAAACGGCGGTTACATAACATTAGTCACTGCCTCTTTGATAACTACAAGAGTGTTACTCCCATTGTGTGTGAGCTTACATCAATATGGTGCTGTTCTAAGGTCACAGGTTAAATAATATTATTATGCTTTGCTGCTCTATGTGCCCTGCAAGCCAAAGCGCTACTCTTTTAAAAATCTTTAAGTTCTATTTGTGGCAGGTCAAGGACTTTTCTTCATTAAAAGTCAATTAAAATAAAATTATAACAATTTGTTTATTGTAATACAAGTAACTATTGCGTTACAATAGTCATGTTTATGTGTATAAACAAGGTGATAATTGTACGGACTTACATCACGTGGAAGACACCTGGCGCGATAAGTGTGAATGAGTAACACAAACAATAGACGAGCGCCGCATGCCGGCCGCGCACACTGGGGCGATAGATCACGAAACTGTTCGACAAAGAGAGGTGTTGAGTACAGCGCGTGAGTCACCGGTGACGTCACGTGGGCACGGGCACGACACGACACGTTGCGACCAGTCCACCGTGACGACGTGCACTCGACCGACACACAACAACATTACTTACTTACAGAACTATTAACCTTCTCGGAAATGGATGAATAACATTAACTGTACTGGTAGTTCCCGAGATGTAGCCTATCGGTATCGGTTCATTATTGACTTTGTCGTTTAATCGTAGCGTGCAAAGCGCGTAACGTGCAGATATTTATGTTACGGTTCTGTAATAATAACATGACGACCTCGGTGGCGCGACGGTAGCGCAAGCGGCTGCCGTGCAAGAGGTTGTGGGTTCGATTCCCATTTGTGAGATCCACAAAAAAAGTTTCATTCCACAAATTATTGTCCTGGACTCCTGTCCAGGACAATAATTTGTGGAATGAAACTTTAATAGCAAGAGCATATCAATAAGAGCAAAACAGATTGCGTAAGTCTGCCATTTAATTTATGGAATACGTTGTGTAGGCTAATTTTAAATTATGTTGGACATACGCTAATATTGTGCTTATCCATCTAATGTGTCTGCATCATCTGAATGAGTTCTGGAGTCTGCAATCAGATAACCAACAATGTTGGACATCGTGCCGGCTGACATTACTTGGACCTGACCAAAAAATAGACCCAGTTTGACAAATCTATAACCCCTCCACTTCTAAAACTAGTCTCCTTTGATTACTAATAAGGTTTCCAGATTTGTCTAATCATAAAAGAAATGCGCCAACATAGAGTAGCAGCATCGGGAGACTTATTTCCGATGAACGCCCATTACCACAAATGATCACTTATTAAATAGCCACAAGTTTCAATCTTCCATTTCAGAACACCCAGACCAGGAGGTCTGGGTGTTCTTTGTGTCCGTTAATTATTGATGTTTGTAAAAGGTCCCCGCGACACAGGGCATGATCCCTAGTGCGGGAGTTGTCTTAGTTTAAAAAAAAAACTGTACTTATTGATCCTTTTTACATTCACGAAATATGCAGATTCAGTGGAAATATTATACGCGAAGCAGTGAGTCTGTCGATTGCTAGAGCTAGAAAAGGACTGACTACAAATGAAAGACAAAACATCCAATTTGTTAAGGAAGGCACTACTAAAAAGACCACCTACAAGCCTTTTTCAGTGCTGAGTTCGGCCGACGATTAGACACTACTGGTTTACACGTATGAAACAGACTACAAAATCCCGGAGGATATCTGCGTGTCGCCGTTGAGACCAGACATATTCATTCTCAAAATTGAAATATCGTGTAGTACTTACCGTGAGCTCACTTACGGTACCGTGGGAAACTAACATTCCGAAAGATCACGCAATTAAGACAAACAAATACTTCGACTTGACAAATGAGATAACCAGAAATGGCTATAGGGTTAGGGTTTCTCTGCATGCCGTGGAAATAGGTGCGAGGGGTACACCAGCTTAATCCCTCTACAACCTATTAAAAGAACTAGGACTGCCGAGAACTTCAGTAAGCTCTCTACTATCACGAACTAACAAACCGTTTTGGACGAACGTCCAAAACGGCATTGTTAGGTTCCTACAAAATTTGCATAGGTAGAGGATCCATGGAATGCTAAAATTAGGTCTTATTTTGGAAGTTAGGATGCTTCTCAGAAGCATTAAATTCTACAAAAATGGGTCATACATATTGGCTCACCTAAAGTTCTTCATCCAAAATTGTTCTTCCTAACGATTTGTAATCCGAACGATCCCTCTTCCTAAAAAATTTCATCATAAAGTTTTTATTCATACTGTTTGTATTGCTACATCTGTCCAAACCACTTTTCACTGACTTTAGTTACTAGTGGTTTACTCACTTCACACTTCGGTTAACTACTACTAACATCGCTGGTTAAAAACCACTTTTAACTGTAAAAAATAGTTATAACTAAGGACTTCGGTCAAAACACTGTTTTTTTTTACAGACAAAAAAGTGAAAAAAAAAACGATATAACTTTGAATAATAGTGTAAAAGATGGTTGTGTCAAGAAAATATAGGAAAACAAATAAAAGTATAATAGATGTTTATTGCTACTGACATTAAGATGTTGAATTGTTCGGAATTCCAACATTAGAGGTAGAGTAGTTGTGATTGTTATGATGAAAAATGTTAGGAAGAACATTTTCGGATTTCCAATTATCGGAGTTGAAAATTTAGATGAGATTAGGCGCACCCCTACAAAATATCAATAATCTAGAGAAACTGAAAGCTTTATTACTAAGATAACGAGCAAAATCAGAAAGAGGCGATAGTATCAGTTTTAATAAAGACGAGAAGACACTCCGCTGAACTATAAAATGTGTTGCGTTAAAACTTCAAACGCACCACCGACAACGATCACAACGCAACTCGCGACATATTTCTATTTTAAATATTACCTTTGAGCCTATACCTTAATGAACGAATTACAAACATCATTCCTTTATCAAGTAATTAATGTTACTGGAAACGTTATACATATTATGCATACCTCCCGGGTAGAGCACAAAAAAATAACAAAAGCGTCGAACATGAACTATAATTATTTATACTATATGCACCATAAAGAATACATATTTTAGTAACGATCACAATTACCGTGCGCCCAATAATTATTTTTGAAAGTAAAGAGTTCCAGCTATGTATATACCTACAAATATTTAACACAATAATTTTACCATAAAGTTTAACATTTTACGAGGTCATGCTGTATATTGTAGTTTTTTGTACACACTAGTAGGTAAATGGGTGGGATAAGTCCTATAAAAAACACTACTGGACTATGATTTGAAGTCTGACACACAATCTGCTTAACAGACCTCATTTTATTTGCAATTATCACAACAAGCATGTAAAATTCGGTTAAGTTAACTTTTAGTTGTCATGTTTTTGCTATTGCAATTGTAATCTTTTAATTTGTGGTCGTGTTAAAGTTTTATTTAGAGTGCGACAATTTGACAACTAAAAGTTAACTTAACCGAATTATAGGTACAAGAATTGAAATGCAGGAATAAAGAACAACACAGAGAACAAGGGTAGTAAAACGGAGCTCTATTTTATTTCAATATTAAAAGAAACTATATGTGCAATAACAAGTTCAGATATTAGTCGTGAATCATTAAAAGAATTGTGTATCAACAAAATGAAGGCAACCTAATTGAATTTAACACTCATGTATAATACCTAAACGTATCATTACCAATTACGGACATGATCACCGTGTATCTTCGTTATGTGTAGGAGGAGGTCACACAATATGACTATACCTACTGCATTCTGTTACTCATCATTTAGGATCCTAATCACCTAAAATGTATCTTTATAATCGTGAACCAAGGAGGTTCACGATTACACTATTTAATTAAATTGCGACATTAACACAGGCATATTGTTTAAAAAAGTAATATTATGTAGTTAAAAAGTAATTCATAAGATTTGAAGCTAAAGATTCTGATAAAAATATATAGTTCTAGGTTTATTTGGATACAACCACTGTGCCATTTTTAAAACAAAATTTCTTTTATAATTTTTTTAAGAATATATAACCCTTAAAGGTTATAATTGATTAACCTTGGACGTGACCTTTAAGACAAGCCTCATTACGGAGAACATGCCGTATTTGTATAGTAACGCCATCTAGTGTATCTTCATGCCAGCGTTAAAACGGAGACAGACTGAAGCTACGTAGAGTTTACAAACTCTCCTTGGACAACTCGATGACTTTTTAACTCCAGTTTATTACAATAGATGGTGCTGTCTACAATTATGCGTTTACAACCTTAAAATATAACCCCCTTACTCATTAACGCCTCTTAAAGGAGAATTTTTTTTTTTTCGGCGAATAGGCCCATTCACAAATTGTGCGAGTTTAGGAATGAAATGCATACAGTTTATTCCTTATAATCTCTAGATAGACAGTCTACATATATCAAAACTCCCTCAAGAGGGAATACTCTGAAATAGAACAATCAAAACATGACTCTAGTGACAACCTAAAATCTCACAACAGCGATTGTCTAATGAATATACACTAATAAGGCAACCAAGACCTCTCGAAATAACGCAGTTTTTGCTGGCTATTGCTTGTAGATCTAAAATAATAAGGTAGTTAAAGAGAAACAATACACTATAAATATGACACAAGAAATATTTATTACTGTTCACAATTATAATTAACACAGTCATCTCTTAAAGCAGTATTTCATCTTAAATAGACGCAGGTGGCTCAAGCTCACCTAAAAGCAGAGCCCAAGATAAAAACCACACTTTACACATCACAATACACAGCAGCTAACAGTGACTGCGCCTGTGCCCAATAAGCAATAACAACAGTATCCAGCAAGAGCAGTTTAATGGCTAACGCAGACCTGGACGGCATGGCAAAGTATTTTAATTTTTACTAATGGAAATTCAACCGTACTGTTACAGAAATACGACATAAATTGCTATGCTTTAAAATGATGCCGCGGCATTGAAAGGGATTTTTCATAATCATGGATAAATCATGCATTTATCATAATAAAATCTAGAACAATAACAACGTTGTCATGACAGTGTCAAACTGATTGAAACTGGACTACAGAGTATCTGCTATTGGCTGTTATTTACGTTTCGTTCTACGATTATTTTTAAACTTTTTTACTTGATACTTTGTATTAACCATTAAAATAAACCTAAGAACGTTCCAAAACAAGCATTTTTAGGTGTAATCCTTTTTTATTATTATTTCATTATTCCCTCATCGTTTAAGTATAATTTGTGTTCGGTTAACTACATTAAGATAATAACTATTTTTGTGAGTAATATGAATAATAAACATTACTGTTTAGGGTGGTGCGAAAAAAAACCGTCTCCTTTTAGTCAATTGATTAATTAGCTTAAACTTTTACGTTGTTTGGTATAAGGTTGGTTTTCGTAATAAAAATCTCGCTAAACAGTGATTAAATTTAAGAGGCGTTTATGAGTAAGGGGGTAAGTAAACCACTTTAGAGCTTTGTGAAATTATTACATTACTGTTTGTAAAAAATTCTTCTGAGACTTCTTCACTTTTCTTTTTCCAGGCTCCTTCACTGAAATAGGCTTATCTTTCCAATTTTATTTCCACTTACGGTAATTAAGGGGTGAAGCCAAAATCGTAAATCGCAAAAACTCTTCTGCTTTCGGTTTCATGGTAATATCTAATTAACAGACAACGTATTTAACGTCGCTGTGTGAATCAAATAAGATATTCCTATGAAACTTAAATAATTACGAACTTAAATAATTTTCGGTTTAAAATACCGACTTCAACGACAAACTTGTTTATAATAACTACTTACCTTACTTATATTGTATTATAAAGATTATATCATAATTATAATATCATGCTCACAAATCAATGAAAAAAATGTTCCTAAGGCGAAGAAGTAACGCAACTCGCTGTCGTCTTCATCATCAGATAATGTTTGTGTAAAGGTGCTTTGGGCTTATTTCATTTCTATTGATGAAAATTTTACACACCTTTACAACTCCTCAACGGTATACCGTTAAAGAGTTCTCTCGACCTTCTGTCATCTTCAGCATCAGATCATGTTTGTGTAAAGTTGTGTAAAGTTTTCATCATTACGAATAAAGTAAGGCCAAGCACAAGGTAGCTGCTATATACCGTTGAGGAGTTCCCTCATTTCTCTGTGGTCTCCATCATCAGACCAGTTCTAACTCTTAATTATTTTGTAGTGACGTCAGAGATACACGTATACTCGTATGACAAAACTTTACACAATGCGTCCTTACAAATTTTAAAAGTTGCCTTCGATTTCTCTAGGATCCCTTCATCCAGATCCAAATCTGGTGACAATGGGGCTAAATGGGAAGTATACTCTATCAAACTAAAAAAAAAAATTAAATCGCTCTAGCCGTTTTGGAGAAATCAGTTAACAAACACAAAAAAAAATACAATCGAATTGAGAACCTCCTCCTATTTTTGGAAGTCGGTTTTAAAATTCGTTCGTTTTGCCCACACAACAAACACAAAAATCAATTAAAATTAAATTGTTGATTACATTCCAGAGCGTATTTATAACGAAAAAGCAAAGTTTTGCAACAAAATCCAATACTTACCTAGATATAAAATAACAATAATATACATGCAGAAAGCAGACATTATTTTATACTGTTAAAACTTGTTGAAGCTCGTAATCTCGATCACTTACGTATTGCTTACTGATTAGTACGTATTTATAAATTTTTGTTGGCTAGTGTATTGTAACGTTCTAAATGTACAATTTTCAAAAGTGAGATAAGAGCTACTATTCATCTAGACTTTTACGGGAACACAATTTATTCAAAAAGTGTTAACATACGGAATTAAATGAAACATTTATTAAACGACACAGTTATTAAATGTAGTAAGCGCTGGAAATTTCAAAGCAAAATATAAAAAATACTTATTAAACAGACAATTTGCTGCAGAAAACCAGAAGCAAACCTTTACTTATAAATGGACACTGAAACCCTATTTCTGAATTGTTTAAATACTTAGGTATCTATTTAATCAAAATGATAATAATATAATAAATCCGAAGCACATACACACATAGGTACACAATTTCACACAAACACAAAATCACAGACACGTAACGCTCATTATTCCTTTTTTTATTTAGGTAATACTCCAGTAAAATAAGCATTCTACCTCGGAATGGAAGCGAATAAGCTGTAAATTTGCATAAACCCTTGTTTTGGTGTACTAATGACTGGTAGAAAAGTCTCATTATGATCACGTGTCTGCGTCACAAGTTATTCAAGGTCAAAGTTCACGAAAATTAGTTTTTTCCAATTATCTCGTTTTCTGTGGGAAATACGCCATTTAATGTCATTATAAATAATGTAGATCATAAAATTGTCTACAATTTTTATATCAAGCATTATTTTGTATCATGAACCGTTTTCGAGATATAGCTCATACAGTAGAGTGCAGGCACCTGTACATATAGAAATCATTTGAAATGCGGTGCTAGTTTGCATAGTTGAGATAATAGTTAACTATGAAAAATTGATATCTGGATAAAGATACAATTATTATTATTAATTTATATTATTATTTTTTATTTTTTTACGAATGCACGCCCGCCACTCGTTGCGCTATATCTCGAAAACGGTAGGTGATACGGAAAAATGTTTTGAACAAAAATTGTAGACCATTTTGTGCTCTACAATATTTATATTGACGTAAATGGCGTATTTCCCATAGAAAACGAGATAATTGGAAAAAACTGATTTTAGTGACCTTTGACCTTGAATAACTTATGACGCAGACACGTGATCATGTGAGACTTTTTCACCAGTCATCAGAACATCAAAACAAAGGATTATACGAATTTACAGCTTATTCGCTTCCGTTCCGAGGTTTGCCCCTATTTTAGCCTTATTTGACTGTACTATAAGTAGTAGTATTATGTTTTAGTTTTGTTTACATATTTTGTTTTGTCTTTAACAGTACCGTACTGTAAGTACCCTGTTTCCGCCTCTCAGGAAACCAGGTGTAACTGAAAATCAGCGCCTCTTGACATCTGTGGTGTTAAGGAGCACTTGCTGAGTTACCACCTTTTGCCACAATTTTTTGCTTTTGTTGCATTGTAATTTTTTTATGTTTAGTATATTTTTTTGTAATTGATGGTTATAAATATTTTCATTCATTCATTCAAATGAATACAGTAGAGCCGTCAGATGAACAACTGAAAAGACCTGTGGAAAAGACAAACATTTAATTTTAAAACCTGAAATTGTCAAACCAAATAATCTAATATATCGTTTAGCAGTTATACTTAGTGTATTTTGAATGTAAATGTTGTTGTGTAGTTGACAGTTCATTAACGTATGTGTTGTTGTACTTTCAGAGGCGGTCGTGTTGGCGCCCCCTGTGATGTCCAGTGAGGCAGCGCTGCGCAGCACGCACACCACGTGACATATGCACCGCGCGCGAACACACACGCACAGGCCCGCTGCATGAGGTACTACTATACCTTGTTCTCACTTAATACCTTTTATACGTTGCTCTAAAGCGCCGATTACACTAGACTACATGTAGTGCACTACATGTAGTCTAGTGTAATCGGCGCTTAAGACTCACTTATATAGGTAGCATAGAAGTGAAATTACAGTTAGTTTTAGATATTATATGTATAAGTGTTTGTGTTGTAGGACATAAACATGGGATCAAAGCTTTCAAAAGTCTCTTGTGGATGAACTCACAACACTATGTCATGTTTAACACCTTGTTGTTAAATCATGATTTTGTTCTCATCATTGTTGAAAGTATTACAGCACTACGACCAATATAATATAATTTATAGTATTGAAAGTTACAAATATAATGTCATGAATCATGATTAAAGGTAGAAATTGATTTTCAACGATCTTTACAACATCAAAGAGTACCGCATTGACCCTGGTAGTTAGGATTACAATCACACAGTGTGTCGTCCACTACATAGTAGGTAGGTAGGTGAAGAGTGGCGCCAGTGTATGTGTTCACCTCGTTGATAACTGATAGTAATACATTATGTATCAGCTATCTTTGTTTACCAAACGTAATGTAGGTCATCTCTACTTCACAAACGCTCTGTTTCTATTTAAATGATTCATCAGCATTATACTGTTATACTGTCATTGTATTACTTGTTCACGTTATTTTACTTTAACAAGAACAACGAATAGTCTTATACATTTGTCTTGTATTAGAGTTAAAACGAATGTTCTGACTTCTGTTATATTTATCTTGTATGCTATTTTAAAAACCTTCGGACCGAATAGTCATTAATGAATAGAGATAAATTGATAGAAATGGCTTAGCAGGAAGACTATAATTGTACGTATAGGTAATGTATAGGATTGCTCACATAATGGTTCTGTGTATTGTTGTAGTACTTGGGTGTTGTACCTGCGCGATGTGCGTGGCGCGCGCGTGGCTGGTGGCGGCGGCGCTGTGGTGGTGCGCGCTGGCGGGCCCCGGCCCCCCCGCGCCCCCCGCACACCCCGCACCGCACCTCAGCTTCACCCGCGCGCTCTACAATCTCTCCATACCGGAGAACAGCCCCCCGCGCACCTATGCGCAGCAGCCACCCGCAGACGACCCGCTCGGCGTACAACTACCCACGATGGATGCTAAAGTTCGATTTCGGATCCGCCACGGCGATAAAGATAAATTCTTTAAAGCAGAGGAACGTACAGTCGGGGACTTTTGCTTCCTATCTATAAGAACGCGCGCGGGACACGCAGACGTGCTCAACCGTGAGCGCCGCGACTCATACAGGCTGGACGTGCGCGCCACCGCGCACTTACCCGGCGGACGTACCCTCGAGGCGGACACCGTGCTCGCTGTACAAGTCTCCGACGAGAATGACCTGAGCCCTTTATTTTATCCAACCGAGTATGAGGCTCTAGTACCTGAGGACACGCCATTACATGCAAGTGTAGCACGTGTCACGGCGGAAGACGCCGACCTCGGGCTCAATGGTGAAATATACTACAGTCTCGCGGAGCCGACAGATCGCTTCACAGTGCACCCCACCACCGGCGTCATCACTATCACACGCTCGCTGTCAGCTGCGGAGGCCGCACATCACAAGTTCGTGGTGCTAGCGCGCGACCGTGCTTCGTTACTAGCGCGCGGAGAGAACGCGCCCGCCGCACGTGCCACCGTCACTGTACGTGTTATCCGTGTTAACTTGCACGCCCCCGAACTACGAGTGCGACGTATGCCTGAAATAGTAGAAAACTCCACAGCTGAAATATATGCCATCGTAGAAGTAAGCGACGAGGACGCAGGTGAACACGGTCGTATCGCCAGCCTTGAGATCGTCGACGGGGACCCTGATGGACATTTTCGCGTGCGAGCATCTGCACAAGCAGGGGAATATGACGTAATCGTTCACTCACTGTTGGACCGCGAGACAGCGCCAGCAGGATATAATCTAACACTGCGCGCAGTAGACGCTGGCCGTCCTCCGCGTGCTTCATATCTCACTTTACCGGTCACTCTTGTCGACGCCAATGACAATGCTCCCGTATTCAGCCGTGAGGTTTATGAAGCCAGTGTTCCAGAGACAGTGCCGCCCAATACGCCTATTATCAGACTGAAAGTGAGTGACCGCGACGAGGGTCGTAACGCCCGTGTTTATATAGAAGTCGTCGGTGGTAACGAAGGGGAAGAATTTTATGTGAATCCAGAAACCGGTGTGCTCTATACTGCAGTGACGCTAGATGCTGAAGATAAGGCTCTTTACACCTTGACAGTGTCTGCTATTGATCAAGGTAATGCCGGCACACGCAAACAATCATCTGCTAAAGTAAAAATTACTGTTCTGGATTCGAATGATAACGATCCAGTATTTGAACGTGAAGTAACAGAGGTAACGGTGCAAGAGAATGGTCCCAGTGGAGCCGTAGTGGCACGCGTGATCGCTAGAGATGCAGATTCGGGAGACAATGCGTACATATCTTACAGCATAGCCAATCTTCACCCAGTACCATTCGACGTGGATCACTTTTCTGGAGCTGTGCGCACTACACGTTTACTAGATTATGAAAGTATGAGACGTGAATATACATTAAGGATACGCGCTAGTGACTGGGGAACACCATATCGCAGACAGGCAGAAATGCGACTCGTGGTTCGGCTCGAAGATGTTAATGACAATAGACCTCAATTTGAACGTGTCGACTGCGTCGGCTACCTGCCACGACGCCTTGCCATCGGATCGGAAATAGTGACGCTATCTGCCATCGATTTCGACGCAGGAGACGTAGTGTCATACAGGATTATAGGCGGCAACGACGATAACTGTTTCTCTCTCGACACTGGTTCTGGTATTATAAGTCTCTCGTGCGACTTGAATGACATTAGAGCAGATTCCAGGCTAATAAATGTGACTGCTACAGACGGAACACACTTCGCAGACGCAACATCTCTGACGTTGCACCTCGTCACTAGCGGTGGCAACAATGGTGACACAGGAGCTCTGGAGTGTCGTGACACAGGCGTGGCGCGCCGTCTTACTGAGCTGTTAGCAGCTGCAGAACGCAGCAACGCACCGCTTGATCTCACGGATGAGTTTTCGTTGGCACCCTCAAGATACGGAGAGAATTTGCACGCCCCCGAATTTATTGATTTCCCAGTAGAAGTCAAAGTGAATGAATCAGTTGCACTCGGCACTTCTCTCGTTAAACTCAAAGCACGCGACCGAGATCTGGGCTACAACGGCCTGCTGGTATATGGGATTTCCGGTGGCGACGCGGACTCTGCTTTTCGTATCGACCCTGACACAGGAGAATTACAGGTTATTGGGTACCTGGACCGCGAGCGAGAGAGTGAATATTATTTGAACATCACGGTGTACGATTTAGGCTCGCCACAGCACTCAGTCTCAAGACTGCTGCCTGTGACAGTGCTCGATGTTAATGACAATGCTCCACGTTTCGAAAAGACCCTGGCTAGCTTCCGTGTAACGGAAAATGCATTAAACGGCACGGCAATATTCCGCGCAAACGCGACTGACCGCGACGCTGGCGTCTTCGCTGTCGTCACTTACAGCATGAGCGGTGCCGGCGCTGGCGAGTTCTGCATCGACCGCACGTCCGGCGTGCTGGCGGTGTGCGCCGCGCTGGACAGAGAACGACGCGCGCTCTACGAACTGACAGTACGCGCTACGGATGGCGGAGGACTTCACGCAGACGCTCTCGTGCGCGTGGCGGTGGACGACGTGAACGACAACGCGCCCCGCTTCGCGCTGAGCACGTACGGGGCGCGCGTGCGCGAGGACGTGCCGGCGGGCACGCTCGTCGCCGTGGTCGACGCGTTCGACCCGGACCTGGGCGCGGGCGGCCGCGTCACCTACTCGCTGCCGGACCAAGCACCAGATGACATCGTATTCACCGTCGATTCTACGTCCGGTACGCTGCGCACCGCTAAACTCTTGGATTTCGAAGAGAGACAGGTATGTTTTACCGTAGGACCATGTTGCTTCATATACAGTAAAGTATGTAGTTAACTAATGTTTCATTGTTCAGGTGTACGGCGTGACAGTACGCGCAACAGATGGCGGTCAGCCAGCGCTCTGGTCAGAAGCGACAGTGATTGTGGAGGTATAAACTACATAATAATATTTGTTATCTTAAAGTTATAATGTACTGTAATAAGAGATTTTAGTGGAATAAAGCACAAAGTAGAATGTATATTGACGTATGAGGGTGGTGACGTGTGCCAGGTGGTGGACGTGGACGAGAACATGTTCGCGCCGGTGTTCAGCGCGCACGCGGTGCTGACGGGCGGCGTGCGCGAGGACGCGCCGCGCGGCACCACGGCGCTCAGCGCGCACGCCACGGACAGCGACGCGCCGGGCCGGGACTCGCGCCTCGCCTACTACATCGTGGCCGGCACCGGCATGGCGCACTTCTCTGTCGACGACGCAGGTGACTACACCTACTTGCAAACAGACTACGTAATAGTGTATTTAAACACAAATAAACAAAAACACTATGTTATATTGTCAGGTGTGATCCGCACGCTGACGCCGCTGGACCGCGAGTCAGTGCCGCACTACTGGGTGACGCTGTGCGCGCAGGACCACGGGCTGGTGCCGCGCCACGCGTGCGTGCAGGTGTACCTCGAGGTGCTGGACGTGAACGACAACGCGCCGTGGCCGGAGCGCGCCGCGTACGCCGCCGCCGTGCCGGAGCACTGCGCCGCCGGCACCCCCGTCCTCACCGTCACCGCGCACGACGCCGACGCCTCGCCCACGCCGGCCAACATCACCTACTCCATAGTCGCCGGCAACCCTGACGGACTCTTCTCCATTAACGAACGAACAGGTAGCTTTTGTTACTTAAATGTATTTTATAATTTTCCGGCTCGTTATTTTTATTTATTTAGGAAAACACACAGTCATTTACAAATAATATTACAACAATTTTAACAAAAAGACCAAATAGTTCCATTACATACATACAGTACACACATACTTAATTAATTAATTTGTAGATGAACATATACTAAATATAAGACAAGAGTCTAACTAAGCAAAAATTATACAAAGCAGAAAATTATTACACTCTAACAAAATATTAATTTACTCACTTCCTTCTTAAAACTATTTAACGATAAGCTAAAAATATCAACTTCCTCAAGCAGTTCCTTATACTTTCCACATGAACGTCTAATAAAAGTGTTTCTGCGTATATAGTAAAGGATAATGTTCTGTATCCCAGAAAATATAAGTAAGATGTTAAAGTGCAAACGGATTTAAAATAAAACAACCTCTCGATTCAAGCTGTCGTAATATAATGATCAAAAAGTCAACGTTCGTTGTCGAACGTCCGTTCCAAAAACCGTAGCGTGTATCCTGACTACGCTATATACAAAGAGCAAACAGTAGCGTATATCCTGACTACGCTATATACAAAGAGCTAACATTAGTTATTACCGTATTTCAATTAATTAACCTTACAGTTCGGCCATCCTTACTCTAGTGAGTCCTCTCACTAGTGATATACGAACAAAATTTCTAATACATTTCACATCAATAATATAATAACGAACAATAATACATTTAGTAATACTAATAATTAGGTTGTTGAGAAACAAAAATCACAGTTACCTACTTACTAATTGTTACATTAATACAATTCAACATAATTAGGTCTCTTTAGTCTTCATCACAATAAGCATAGTCATACTACACCAAGTAAGGTACAATAAGTCTAAGTTATATTAGTCAACTTAATCAATTTGCTTTACATTGTATTCTAGATATTGTTATTAATTTTTATCACAATAAAATCAATAAAGCTTTTACTAATCAATCACAGATCGTTATTTTTTTTTAATTATTTACAATCAAACTAATTATTTCTGTTATACATATTGTATAGTTTGTAGTCTATTTCTAATCATTTTCACAATCACTGTCTTATCTCTAATCCTGCACAGTTTCTCTCTTTAAGCACTAGCCTTAGAGGTCCACCGCGCTCTTATAAATTTCATTTATTCATTATTCGAATCATCTTCACCTGAAAATCCTGCCCAGTCAGTCTCTAAGGTCATTTGTGCGACATTCTTAATAAATAATGTCTTTCTGTTTCAGCACTGACCACTAGAGATAACATGAGCTCAATATCATAATAAAATAATTATCTAAATCCTGCAAGTAACTTGCTCACATTACTCAATTCACTTATCTCCTGCAAGTAACTTGCTCACTACATTAATCAATTAACATATATCCTGCAAGTATCTTGCTCATGTTAATCAATTAACATTTCAACAATAACACGCACATCTCTGATTCTTATAAAAACATAATTACGATTCTAACAACTAAATGATAAAAGATTTATCTCTCCATTATCCTCAATGGAACCACGTCTAACGCCTTCAGTACAAGTATCCATTTCCCCTTCACTACTATCACTAGTATATCCGCCAAAACTGGTCCAAGGATGAATTTTATCTAGTGCTACTACATTTTCGTATCGTTTATTACCTTTTTTTGTTAAAGGGGTATCTTCTACAAGAAATCTATCGTTTGGTAATATCTTAACTATCCTATAAGGGCCTTGAAACTTGGGAATAAGCTTTTTCGATTTACCTATGTGATCTTTATCGATCACAGTCCGTTCAATCCTAATAAGATCACCTATGTTATAGTTAGTTTGAGGTTTCCTGTGTTTATCAAATTGCATTTTATTATAATTTTGTTGTTTTTGAATCCTTTCACAAGCGTTTGACCTTAACCGCAATAATTCATCATCGCTAAGGCATTCTAATGTTTCATCAATAATATCGCTTAAAACATTCTCAGAGGCATTTATTAATTTACATCCAAATAGCAGTTCAGAAGGGCTTTTCCCTGTGCTCTTATTTATGGTTGTATTAATACCTAATTGTATATCTCCAATACGTTCGTCCCATAAATTATCCTTTTCCCCATGACAACTAGTACCTAAAGCATTAATTATGGTTCGATTAAATCGTTCAACCTGCCCATTGGCTCTAGGAGTAGCTACAGCGTTCAGAATATGCTTAATTTTGAGTTTATCTATAAAATCTTTAAATTTTGTACTTGTGAAACATGAACCTCTATCTGAAATGAGCCGTGATGGTACGCCAAAATAACTGAAATGCTCTTTAAATACTTTAATTGCTGTCGTAGTTTTGGTATCTTTAACAGCACGTATATTTATATATTTAGTGAACGCATCAACTATTACTAATAAATACATGTTACCGCGTTTCGAGCGAACGAATGGGCCTAGATGGTCAGCATGGATTGTATGAAAGGGCTTATCTATCTTTGGTATAGGGTGTAGCATTCCTTCTCTAGGACCGCCAGGAGCTTTGTGATATGCACATTCTAGACATGCGAGGACGTACTTTTTTGTGAACTTGCGCATTTTTGGGAACCAAAACATCCCTTTTAGTCTACTCAGTGTTTTTTCATAACCAAAATGACCTACATCGTCATGGTTCATACGCAAAACTTGCCATCTGCATGCCCTAGGAACGACCCATCGTAAGCCCTCGTCTATTACTCTATATACGTGATTCCCTTTTAGTTTGTAATTTTTGCGTACATCCGCAACATTTTTGGTCTCATTATCCTCTAAAATCTCTCTTATACGTTTAATTTCATTATCATCGCTCTGTACAGTGGCTATCCAGTCACGAACATCTATATGTAAAACTTCTAGTGCGTTTTCCCCATTATCTCCAGTAGATTCTTCAACAGGACCACGACTGAGAGCATCTACGTGACCCATACGCGCCCCAGGTCTATACTCGATCTCGCAATCATATTCCTGGAATTGAACCCACCAACGTGAAATTCTGGGAATGAGGTCTCTTTTTGTTAAGGTTGTACGTAGTGCATTGCAATCAGTAACTATTTTGAACCTTAATCCTAATAGGTATACACGAAAACGATTAAGTGACGCAACGACGGCGAGAGTCTCTAACTCAAACGAATGGAACTTTTGTTCATCATTCGTTGTCTTGCGACTGTAGTAGGCTACCGGTCTCATCAAGCCATCATCACCCTTTTGCATTAGAATTCCCGCGATACCTACTTTAGACGCGTCTGTGTGCAATTCCGTATCTAATTTAGGGTCATATAGAGCTAGAATAGGACGCTCAATTAGTTTATCTTTTAAAATTTTAAAAGCGTTCGTTTGCTCTTGGGTCCATTTCCACTCAAATTTAATACGCAACAAGTCCGTTAGCGGTTGAGCTATTAAAGCGAATCCCTTTACGAACCTTCGAAAAAAACTAGCCAAACCAATAAATCGTCTTACATCATGCACGTTCTTTGGTACGGGAAAATCTCTAATAGCTGTAGTCTTACGAGTGCCCGGACGGATACCTTTTCCACTAACATGAAATCCTAGGAAATCAAGTTCCGTACAAAAAAAGTTACACTTTTTAAGTTTTAACGTGAGTCCAGTCTCCCGTAAGAGTTGTAGAACCTCCTCTAAACGTATCAATCCCTCGTCTACCGATTTTGCAGGAATAAGCACATCATCCATATATATAATAGTATAGCTCACCTTAGCTAATATTTTATTCATTGCTCTCTGGAAAATAGATGGTGCATTTGCAAGTCCAAAGGGCATTCGTTTGAATTGGTATTGCCCGTCAGGAGTAACAAACGCAGTTTTATCTTGCGACTCAATCTCAACTGGTATTTGGTAATAACCAGAAGCGAGGTCGAGGCTCACAAATACCGTGTTACCTGCCAATCTATCAAGCTGATCATCGATTATAGGCAATGGATAATGCTCCTTTTTAGTTTTGTTGTTTAGAGCTCTATAATCAACGCATAACCTACTTTCGCCTGTTTTCTTTTTAACCAGTATAACTGGGCTGGCGTAAGACGAGCTTGACTCGCATACTATGCCTGATTCCATCATCTCGCTAACCATGGATCGAACCTGAGCGCGCTCCGGAAACGAAAGTCTATACGGCCGGTAAACTACAGGTTGATTGTCATTCAGCTCGATTTTCATTTGGACTACATTAGTTAATCCTAACTCTTTTAAATTATCAGAAAAACAACATTCATATTCTTTAAGTAAACGTTTTAGTCTGTTAACATCATGATCACTGAGTTGTTGACCATAATTTAATGCAGCAACTGTGTCAGCATTGTCAAAATCTAACAAGTTTACACAAATAGGTTCTTTAATGCTAATAGCTCGTGTAATAAGTGAATTTTGTCTCAGTGATATCGATTTATTTCCGAAATTTTGAACCAATACGATCCCTCTGCCGTTTTCTACTTCATATTCGCCCGGCATTAAATAAAACAAATTCTGCGAGTCACCGCGTAGAGATCCGATCACGTTAACCGCACCTGAGTAATTGTTACCCGTTGTAACTGGCAATGGATACATTTCTTTCGGAAGTATGTTAACGTCATCACAAGTTTTTAATTGTACCTTATTAGAGTTTTCTCGAACAAAAACTAAGGAATCAGTGGATTTAATAATAAGTATTCCAGGCCTTTCAGTGAAACTATGACCAATTAAAACAGGATACTTTATAACATCATCATGGACAATATATACATTGATGTCTTCCTCAATGTTTTGAATCTCAATCTTAACTTGGGTAACACCTACGGGTACGACTATATTATTGCCTATACCTCTCATGGTGGGTAAATGACTATCAGTCCAAGTGATGCCTCTCTTTAACGCCTCACTATACCGTACCAAAGTGCATTGACTGCCTAAATCGACAAAAGCTTGAGTAATCTCACCGTTCAATTTAATACTTACTAAATATTTTGAATCAGTTGAATCATTTGTATCTATACGCATAATATTTTTATCTTCGATCTTATTGCTAGTCGAGGTATTTGACAATCTAGGGCAATTAACTGTTAAATGTCCTAATCTACTACATACGTTACACTTAAGTATTTGCTTTGGACACTTGAAACTAACGTGACCCGGTTCATTGCAGTTAAAACATACAACAGGTCCGACATTGCGAACTTTAGAACCTTTAGATTCGTTTGAAATTTGTTTATTGTTATTAGAAGATATTAATACTGTACTATTACGTTTATCAAAGTTTGGTTTAAATTTGTCCGCTTCACGAGCCTGTTGTTTGATAGACTGGAAATATTTTAAAACTTGTTCCGGTTCCTGACAGTTTGCAGCCTTGGCACCTAACCTTAACGACCGATCGTCAACCCCGTATAGTAAACAATCTACTGCTCTTTTTCCATTTATTTCACAACGATTAAGCAAATTTACTTTTTCATAATAATAATACTCTAAAGAATCATTATACTTAACACGTTTAGATAACATTTCAGTAAGTAGCTCTGCATAATCGTCACTACATGGAAAGGACTCTTCTAATTTTATTTTCCACTCATGCCACGAGAACGACATAGTTGGAAGTGCTTGATACCATGTTTTTGCAACGCCAGATAATTTAGGTAACGCGTAATGAATAATTTGATCATCACCCCAAGCATAAAGTCTGGCGCATTCGTCAACTTTATTTAACCACATGTGAACAGTTTGTCCCTTAACCATAGGATCAAAATCAGGTATTACATTTCCTAACATAGGAAATTTATTGCCCTGAGGACGGTTGTTAGACATGACTTCCACTAAAGACGACAAAAAGGCATGTGTGTCACTGTTAAAAATATTAGGTGTCCTCACAGGACCCGGCGGAGTATAGCGGTCGCCGCTGGTTACCGACCTTGTATCGCCACACTGCCTGCCACGTCGTCCCCTGCTCTGCCTCTTGATGCTTCCGCTCGAACCGCGATCACGTTGATGTTCACGACTGCGGCGCCTCTTGCGGCCGCGCTTGCTCTTCGACTGGGAGCGACGATGGTCATCGCTCCTATACTCCACAGAATTTGAAGAGGATAGTTTCCTGCACCTGCTTCGCTTAGTTCTGCTCCGATCACGTCTTCGATATTGTTTGTCACGTGTTCGATGAAAAGATTTCTCACCACTACGGTCTCTAGTTTCAACCTTGCTACCGCTAGTTGTAACCATGTTGTAGTAAATTGTTTTTTAACAAAACAAAATTCTCGATAAAACACGTGGTCATAATTTGACTAATTATCAGAATTTAGGTTGAAATTTCTTCAAAATTGTGGGCGTGGGTTCGAATCCCACTTCTGAGATAAAGGATAATGTTCTGTATCCCAGAAAATATAAGTAAGATGTTAAAGTGCAAACGGATTTAAAATAAAACAACCTCTCGATTCAAGCTGTCGTAATATAATGATCAAAAAGTCAACGTTCGTTGTCGAACGTCCGTTCCAAAAACCGTAGCGTGTATCCTGACTACGCTATATACAAAGAGCAAACAGTAGCGTATATCCTGACTACGCTATATACAAAGAGCTAACATTAGTTATTACCGTATTTCAATTAATTAACCTTACAATAGTACTGCAAGATTGAATGGCAAAAGTAGTTTTAGAACGTGAGGAGATTCTAGGTACATTAATATTAATTTTTTCAAGCAAAGTAGAGGAATCAATAATGTGATTCAATACCTTGTACAAAAATACTTCGTCCAAATAAATGCGCCTATACTGTAAGGGATTCATATTAAATTTTTGAGAGGTTATTTTATAGTCAACAAATAAATGATTAGTCCGATATGCCAATGTCTTTACAAATTTATTTTGAATCCTTTCTAAGCGGTCTATATGAACTGAGTATTGTGGACTTCACACTACACTTGCAAATTCCAATATACTACGAACAAAGGAGTTATATAGTATTTTGTATGTAAAAGGTTGTTTGAAAGGTTTGGCAAGGCGAAAAATCATACATAATCTATTTTATATCTATTATCTAGTAGTATAGCTATAATCTATTTTATTACGTTAAAATAAAATAAATGCAAACAACTACACTAACATTTAATTATAACGTTGTGCGTGGCAGGAGAGATAGTGACGACGGGGCGCACGCTGGACCGCGAGGCTGCGGCGGCGCACGCGCTGGAGGTGCGCTGCTCGGACGGGGAGCTGGCGAGCACGGCGCGCGTCACGGTGCGGCTGCTGGACGTCAACGACCACGCGCCCGTGTTCGCGCAGCGCTTCCTCGACATCCGCGTGCCCGTGCCCGTGCCCCACGCGCACGCCGACCTCGCCGCGCCGCAGGTACTAGCCACTGCGTGCCCGCTGCGAGGCATGACTAAATATGTGCAACCAACAATACAATTAGTCCCACAAATAACCTGTCAATAATTTACTGTGTTACCTATGTAGTTGGACAGAATACCAAAACGTCTGCCTGTTGGAAATTATCTTCTATGATCATATATAAAATATTTTTTGGCCATTTCTAGCAGGACAACTAACTCTGTACTTTCAAAATTAGTAACTTAATGTAGATTACCGACTAACAAGGTATTTTTGTCCAGAATCAGAAGTAAATCGTGAACATAGTGTGACAATTTATGTTATTTTCTCACATTGCATGGTTGGTTGCATTATGCAGTTAGTTTCGCTTGGGTTGAGTGTGTATTTAACTGCAGTGAGTGGGTGGTTGCAGTACAATGAGTACTAATGTTCGTGTCGTGTGCGAGTGTGTGTGTAGCGTGCGTGTGTGTGCGCAGGGCGACGAGCCGGACGCGGCGCCGGACGAAACGAGCACGGAGTGGGACAGCGACGACGACGAGGAGGGCTCCGGCCGCGCGCCCTGGGACCTCTACGACGAGCGCGCGCCGCAGGGACAATACATCGCCACGGTAACTATACACAAGTACACAGCACTGACGAGACAGACACCAAACAACAACGTAAGCTTTATTTGTGTGGCGCATGAGACATGTGCTGGATACTCATTTGGAAATTAATTGTAAACCGTCGCATATGTCTATAAAGTACAGGTTTCAGCTCTGAATATCTAAAACGAGGTAGGGTAAGTTCCATATTATCTGGACAACGTGTTACACTGTGTGTGTGTGTGTGCAGGTGGTGGCGTTCGACAGCGACTGGGCCGCCAACGGGTCCGTGCGGTACTGGGCGCGCGCGCGGGGCCCGGCGCGGGGCCTGCTGCGCGTGCAGGCGCGCACCGGCCGCCTGCTCGTGGCGCCGCGCCTGCGCCTCGCGCCCGGCGACAACTACGACGTCACGGTGAGTCATTATAAGTACACACATCTAAGAGTACATCTACAAACTCTATTCTGTATGTTATGTGAACATAACTTCATTCTGCTAATAAGTTGATGACCTTTGGCTGTCTACCTAGTGCATTCTGTCGGAATATAAAAACTCAAAATGAAGTAGCAGTTACTTGCATGGTCGCAGATCCGCGCGTGTGACGGGGCGGTGCGCGCGCGCTGCGGCGTGTGTCGCGCGAGCGTGCGCGGCGTGGCGCGCGGCGGCGGGGCGGCCCCCGCGCTGGCCGCGCCCGCGCCGCTGCAGGTGGCCGAGCTGGACGCGCCCGGCTTCCTGCTCGCCGTGCTGCAGGCCACCGACCCCGAAGGCGACGCGCTCTACTACACCATCACAGGTACGGCCGCCTCCTACCGCGTCAGGTAGTAAGTGTGCGCCGTACTTAGTGACGTATATGGTCGCCCCGACAGACGGAGACCCGCGCCAGGAGTTCTACTTAGGGCGCGAGGACGGCAGCCTCGTGCTGGCCAAGCGGCTGCTCTGGGAGAAGCAGGCGCACTACTCGCTCAACGTCTGCGTCACGGACGGACTGAACGTCGTCTACACGCAGGTCTGTATCTCACTAATAATACGATTCATGGGATATACTTCAGCCACTTGGATGATAATAAGGTTTTTTTATGTTATGACCAACGTTTCGCTGCCATACATTAAAACTGGCCGAATTATGGTTTTATATCCCAACCCAAGCTCAGAAGCTTAATCGGTATATTCTTATTGCATGTCACACCAAGTACTTCTCGCCTCTTTAGTCACGCTGCGGCTATTCGGTGCTGAAAGTAGCATTCAACGTCCCCAGACTTCTGAATTATATAACCCAGATATTGTAATGGTCGCATGTGATGACTATTTGTCCTAAAACACGTAAACAGAGTTTTTGCAACACTAAGTACTAAGCCATGCCAAAAGTGCTTCTTACGGCTCTCAGTGCAAAGACACATCATCATTGTAAATAAGTCCAATTATTAGAATCCACAGCCAAGCAAAACAGTAATGGACTCAGTACAGATCCTTGATGTACTCCTTCTGTAACGGATATTGGCCTCGTCTCTTCTACCTAAGTATTCTCTGCTAATCTACTGTACAATCTATTGATCGCGCTCCCTTGCACATGTCGGAAATCATGATTGTAGATTGTATCTCTAGAAACACGATCAAGCCTTTCTCATGTCAAGGAACGCTACATAAAGTGGTTGGTTTTTAGCACGATATTCTTAGGCAATCGTGATTAGAGCAAACTAAGGATCAATCGTAGATCTATAAGCTCTAAACATATTTTACGTGTATTATAATGAATTATAATTAAGTATAATAAGTAAGTGGTATTCTTTCTTAATGTAATGGTACAGGTAAACGTGTCTGTTATAAACGACGCAAACGAGGGAGGCGTGTCGTTCTTACGTGAGGAGTACGTCGTGGAGACGTCCGAGGCGACACGCGTCGGCGAGGCGCTGGTCGCACTGCGCGCGGTGGCGGGCGCGGCGCCGGACGCGGACGCGAGCGCGGGAGCGGGCGCGCGCCTTCTGTACGGCATACACGCCTCGCGCTCGCCCGCCTCCACGGCGCTGTTCCGACTGCACGAGCTCAGCGGCGTGCTCGAACTAGCGCAACCGCTCGATAGGTAAGTTTACTGATTTTAGTACTCTGATCAGTCAATCATGTAATCGTACTATATCTATAAAGTAAAAAGTTTAAACAATAAATTGTTATTATTTATGTGAAATTTACGCAAATTTTACTTGTTGACACACAATGCTTCATTTACCTTTATTACATGACTCGTCAGGGTCGGGTAAATATTAAATGATTGAACTATATACAGAGAGAGCGCGGCGCTGCACGAGCTCACAGTGTGGGCGCGAGACCAGGCGCCGCGCGCGTCGCGAGCCTACGCGCGCGTCACCGTGCGCGTGCACGACGCGGACGAGCACGCGCCGCAGTGGGGCCGCCGCCTGGCCGAGGTGCGGGTGCCGCGCGGCGCCGCGCCCGGCTCGCTCGTGGCCGCGCTGCGTGCCGCCGACCCGGACGCGGGCGACGCGGCGCGCATAGTGTACTCGCTGGCGGGCGGCGACGCGCACGCACTGTTCACCATAGACCCGGTACTGGGCGACGTGCGGCTGGCGCGCGCGCCGCCCGCCGCCGGCCCGCGCGACTACACGCTGCACGTGCGCGCCGCCAACCCGCCGCCCGCCGCGCGCGCCGCCACGCTGCCGCTGCACGTGCTGCTCGTGGAGCCGGACGACGCGCCGCCGCGCATACTGACGTCGGAGCTCACGTGCGAGGTGTACGAGAACGAGCCGCCCGGCACCGCGCTGCTCGCGCTCGAGGTGCGCAGCGCCACCGCCGTGTGGTACTCGCTGGAGGGGGGCGAGGGGCTGTTCCGCCTCAACCCGGCGGCGGGCCTGCTCGCCACCGCCGCGCCGCTAGACTACGAGGCGCGAAACTTCTACAACTTGACGGTCACCGCTATCAACATGGTCAGTTTTGTTTCTCACATTCCACGTATGCGACCGCAATTGAATGTCGGGACATATAACTAAAAGGTTCACGTCGACATGTACAGGGCGGCGGCAGCGCGGTGGCGGTGGTATCGGTGCACGTGCTGGACCGCAACGAGTTCCCGCCGGTGTTGCGGCGCGCGCAGTACCGCGGGCGCGTGTCGGAGGGCGCGGCGCCGGGCGCGCTGGTGACGGACGCCGCCGCGCCGCGCGCCGCCCCCGCGCCGCTCGTGCTGCTCACGCACGACGAGGACTCCGCCGACAACCAGCAGCGCGCCTACGAGATCCTGCAGCCGGCCGCCGCGGCGCTGTTCCGCGTCGACTCCACCACCGGCGCGCTACACCTGCGCGCAGCACTCGACTACGAGCGCGCCACCTCGCACGCCTTCACTGTCAGGGTACGCATTCATTTTGTTTATTGTTCCTATTTGTTTTATGTTGTATCTCAGTACCGGTATCTCACGAACGATCTACTTGCGTTTCAGGTGATCGACATGGGCTCCCCGAGACTACCGTCGGGGAGTGTCGCGAAGGTGTTCGTGGAAGTGACGGACGTGAACGACTGCCCCCCGCAGTTCTCGCAAGCCGTCTACGAGGCCACCGTGCTGCTGCCTACAGAGACGGGCGTGACGGTGGTGACAGTATCGGCGACCGACCTGGACCTGCCGCCCGGCGCCACCGTCAAGTACGACATCATCGAGGGCGACCCGGACGGAACATTCACGGTATCGCCGGGGGGCGTGCTGTCAGTGGCGGCCCCTGAAGGCATGCGCGAGACCTATAAGCTACGAGTGCGAGCGTCCGACGGCCTGTACTCCAGCACGGCACGAGTAGAGATCCGAGTGCGCGAGATCGACAACTCGGGGCTCGCTTTTCAGAAGTCAGACTATTACGGATCGGTCGTCGAAAACTCAACCAAGCCCACCACGATCGCAGTACTGAACGTTCTCGGCGCTGCACTCAACGAACATATCGAATTTCGTATCCTCAACCCGACCGAAGGATTCGAAGTAAGTCACTGTTTACTACAAACGTACTTTATTATTTTAATAACTGTTAAAATGATTCTTCTTAAGGCCTAACCTCTTACTCAATGTACAGTGCGGTAACATTACCCGTGATGTGTGCAGGTGGGCGTGACGTCCGGCGCAGTGCGCAGCAGCGGCGCGGCGCTGGACCGCGAGGCGCGCGACGCGTACTCGCTGGTGCTGGAGGCGCGCAGTGCGGGGCACGCTGCGGGCGCGGGGGGCGAGGTGACGTCACGCGTGGCGCGCGCGCGCCTGCACGTGACCGTGACGGACGTGAACGACAACTGCCCCGTGTTCGTGGAGCGGCCCTACGCCGCCGCGGTGCTGGCCGGCGCCGAGCCCGGCACGCACGTCATCACCGTCAAGGCGATAGACCTCGACGCCAACGACAACGGAGAAGTGAGCCTTATTATCTGTTTACATTACCTATATTAAAGGTGATGATGAAAAAGTTGAATTTAATTACATGTAGTTATTACTAGTGCAGAAAACACAATACTTCAAAGACACCAACATAAAAAAAGATCCTAAATACATATTACAAACGCAACACCTGATTGCTAATTTCTGCCACTGTCGAACGACTTACCCTTTGCCGGAATGATCTTGAACACAATTCAAATAACAATTCACAATATAACACTTTTACATCTGTTATGTTAGTAAAGCATCGCGCCTGTCTTAGTACAAAGCCTAAATGTCTACAAGCCCGTTTGCAATAAGCCCGGTTGCGGAAGGTCAATTCTGTACTAAAATTAATTCCCAAGTACTTAATTTTTGTTACGCGTTGAAGAGGCTCATTAGTCATAATGTGATAATTATATTGTATAGGTGTCCTAGCTCGCGTGTAACTTATCACAGAACACTTGGACACGTTGAAGTAAAGTTTGTTGACCTTATTCCATTCCACTACGTTGTCGACATTTTCTTGCATGCGTTTACTGCATAAATTAGTTAGGTATTCGACTCATCTGCAGTGACGGGTAAAATCGGCAGCTCAACGATGAAACGATACACAATGTAAGGATTACAACACAAGTATACAACACAGGTGAGGTACGAGATGAAGCGCGGGCACGGCGAGCTGTTCCGCGTAGACCGGCGCAGCGGCCAGATCTCGCTCAAGCAGACGCTGGACGCGCACAACCAGCTGTACGCGCTCGTCATCGGCGCGTTCGACGGCGGCGTGCCGGCGTGCGGCGCGGACGTGGGGGTGCGCGTGCGCGTGTGGGGCGGCGGCGCGGCGCCCGCCTGGCCGCGCGCGCACTACGCGCTGCAGGCGCGCGAGGACACGCCCCCCGGCAGCGCGCTGGCGCCGCCGCTGCGCGCCTCCTCGCCGCTCAACCGACAGCTGCTCTACACGCTGCTGGAGGACGCGCACGGACTCTTCGAGCTGCACTTCGACACCGGTCTGTACCACCCGCCACCCACCTACCCGCTCTCTACTTACTTAGTGTCCACACCGTACACGCGTCACGCGGACAAAAGCGTAATAGAAGATTACCTTTATATTTCACGAAAAACCTTTTGTATTGCGTTTAATAAAACCTAACATTTTTTACTATTGTATATCAAACTGTGTAGTAAATTTTATTTTTGAGTCGATAATAACGCCCAAGTCTCGTATATCGTGTACTTCCTTCATTCTAGCTCATAACAATAATTTACTTTGTGATTTTTCCTCGTGAATTTTATGTGATAACATTTATCGACATTCAAAGTGATGTCACTTTCAACTACTATACCCCTTCCAGCGTAAGTTTAGCTTTTTGACAGTTCACGTCCATGAAGTTTCGTAATACTTCCGCTTATTTTTCGAACAAATTATATTGTATTTCATGGACGTACCCATGTTTTTTTCAGTTACCATGGTTACGTCTTAGTGATGGACACTCATAACGATGACCACCATTATGAAACAAATTACAAATAATCGGTTGAATAAAATAAATGCTATGAATAAACCTGAACTCTTCATAATACGTTTATAAAATGTAAAATAATATTTTAGATTAGCTATAACTCGCGAATGTGTCACGCGATAAATTATGTATTTTATATAATACATACCTAAGCTAACTATAATTTTATCATTTTAAGCTATAGGCTCATTCTCTTAACATAGAAGAAAGTAACAATAATAAAATGATAATGTAAGTTGATGTAACGATCCAAATGTGTAAAATAAAGTAATTTGAAAAATCGCGAAATCGCTTACAATCGTTTGGCATTACATTCGAGATACTGCTGAACGTTACTAACGTCAATCTGTCAAATGTCGTTAAATATAGTGGAAAGGGTATAACTCTCCTTTTCCGCGTGTGTCCTTTTCTTTTTGTGATGTCTTCGTGTTTCTACCGTACCCGGGTCTCTTTATTATATATTATTTCATGTATCGGACCTAGATGTAGGTTTAAGGGGCTCCCTAACCCCCCTGCTATATAAGTATTTACTACACGCTTTTTCAGATTAGAGTAGAGGAATATGTCTGGTCTCAACGGCAACACGCAGATATTATCCGAGATTTTGTGTGTAGGTGGTCTCTTTAGTGATGCATCCCTTAAGAAATTGGATGTTTTGTATCTGTCATTTGTGGTCGATGCTTTTTTAGGTCTAGCAATCGATAGATTCATTGCCTCACGTATAATCCCTTGTACTCTGTCGTGACGTTGCAAGTAATGACACCTATCCAAAAACACTTTGCAGCTGACCAATATGTGTCTTGCCGTGTCAATATTTTTGCCATTCGTTGCGTTAAGTAATTAAAAAAAACTGTCTTAAGTTAATAAATCTAGTTTTTTCGAGTGGTTTTAGTTTAATTCATAGACGATCTCTCGTGTATGTGGCTTTCTCAGGCCAATTAAGACGTGGTGTTCAATAGTTGTCGTATATCTAGACTTTTACGTTGTTTATCGGTTGATGATCTACATTTTCAATGTCGTTTATGAAACTATTGAAGACATCGTCTAGTGGACTGGAGTACTGTAGTACTGTAGTCTACTGGAGAGCGATCTTTATCATTTATCTTTTTACCAAGCAATTTAAAAGACACCGCTGATATTATGTTTTTAGTTTGTAAGTATAGGTATTCTTAAATTAGTTAATGTTGTACTTATAACTTAACCGTGTGGTGTTACTGTTAGTTTTAGTTGGTGATTAATTAATTAACTAAGCATGTTACGATACTAACAATGTCTTCGCTAATTTTCATTGATTCATGAACTTATTGCATAAACGAATTACATTTGTCTAATGTAATAGTACAATTCAATACGTTTCTTTATTTAAGTATTAAAAGTTAGTTTGTAATAATATAGTGGTCACGTTTTTGAAGGCACTCGGTGTTGGGAATAATATTAATAACTAACGTATATATTTTATCCGCAGCACCCGACAGAGGCAATAGTCCATGTGAGTATACCCCCCCCAGCTCCCCCTCCCGACCCCACGTAGCCCTGTAACACACGTACAGGGCTACCGGCACAGCGCTCACACTCGCACGTGTAGTAGCCGTGGTGCTCTCTCATGTAACATCTGTCACGCTGTCCTCTGTCTGTCATGTTACATCTGTCGCGCGGTCGTGGTCAGACATGCGAGCTCTTACCATCACGCATCATCCGACACATCGCCATCAGTATCGAGTAGTCGCTTTGTGTGTACACGTGGTCACGTGGTGCATGCTCACTGCGCGTAATGTACGTAGTACGTCGTGTGAAGGTACGTTGTGTGCGCAGGCGTGCTGGTGTCGCGCGCGGAGCTGGACTACGAGCGCGCGCACGAGCACGAGTTCGTGATCCGCGCGACGGACGGCGTGACGGGCGCCTTCGCGGACGCGGCGGTGACGCTGCGCGTGCTGGACGTGAACGACTGCGCGCCGCAGTTCGCGCACGACACGTACCGCGCGCGCGTCTCCGAGGCGGCCGAGCTGGGCGACCTCGTGCTCACGCTGCACGCGCAGGACAACGACACCGGTACGTGCACGCTATTGTTCTATAACCACACATTGGGTTTACATGTCAATATATTTGGAGAGAACATCAAACTCGCAGTTGTCTACTTAGATGAACGAATGCTCAACCGAAACTCAACCGAACGTTTGAACAAAAAAAAAGGTTCAGTAAGTAAAGTTTCTTCTAAGTTTTTTAACGAGAAACTTGTTTCATTCGTTGTTGTTAAGCTTTTAATGCCGAAGTCAATTTAGTCCCTGTTCCTCCGCCACTGTCGTGTACCTTATACTACAGTGTAGTTGTGTCGTGTGCAGGAGAGAACGGCTCGGTGCAGTACTCGGTGGCGGCGCTGCAGTCGGACGAGGCGGGCGCGTTCAGCGTGGACGCGGCGACGGGCGCCGTGCGCGTGGCGGCGGCGCTGGACCGCGAGCTGCGCGCGCACTACCACCTCGTCGTCACCGCCAGCGACGCGGGCCGCCCGCCGCTGCTCACCACCGCACATCTCTTCATCACCGGTCAGTACTTATGTTTATACACACGCGATGAATTCATTATTTATTGCTCGTCACAGCAAGGTGTTATTAACCCTAGGTAACTATTATAAACCGACGCCCCCAAGCAATAACACAGTAATAACATATTACTGGATTTTTTTTTATTTGAGATTTAGCATCTTGGATTAGAACTCATGTATGTAATTTTTTATTTTATTTTATTTTATTTAATAGGTACAGTAACAGATGACAGATTAACAAATTATAACAATATTGTACAACACTAAACATTTACAAATCTGACATCCAGTAACATAACAACTATACACAACACTTACATACTAAATTAATACAGTTGAAATTATTTAAACATATTTTTTTTTTTTTTTTTTTTTTTTTTTCTTTATTTAAGCCATACACCATAAAGGTTAAGCCGGCTACATATAAGTAAGCTTATCATAAATTTACATTAGAGAAGGTATTTATAAAGAAACTTATTACATTATTACTGTTTTTACATTTAAAGTTAGAGCTAATACACCTATGAATCACAAAAAACAAATCCTGTCTGTTACACTTCGTACATGTAATGAGATCAGCTCGCGCCTGTTCATTCCGGACACATTCCATCAAAACATGATTAGGCCGTGAGGCGACGGCTTCAGAATACCAATCGCCTCCCCCTACCTGCCCATGGGGGTCGTAAGAAGCGACCGAGGGTACATAAATAAAACTTTTTCCATCTTTTCTGCGTGGTGGTAGGCCAACACCAAGTTGTCCGCCTGGGTAGCGACCACCGTATATTCGAGCGATAAACCCCCCAAACGGTTTGTGGTTGCTTACCGTGTTCGGGGATCAGCCGGTATACATCCAGCGCACGTGAAGATCTAGGCGCAGTATCGCGGATGACAGAGGTGGATGTTCGCTGTGTCACAGTTGAGAGAGAGCCTGGTTGACCGGCCGGCCAGGGAGACCCGTAGAAACGGTTATCCGCTGGCCGCCCGCGGTACAGTACAGGGGCCCAATTGGGAGTAACTACCTCAAGAGGCTGCCCCATCATGCCGCGCATAATCTTGGGATAGGTTGTCGTACCGGTTAGTGTCCGGAAAGGGGTCCAGGCAGCTTATTCCGGGGGGGTACGGGGGCCCTTCCGTCCGGCTGGTCAACTCGTTATCTCTCTAACTGACAATGACATTGCGGTTTCCCTCACTTTTCTTCCTAGCTACAGTGCCAAAATCTTTACGCTTCACGCTGCATCCCATCATTTAAAGTCTCCATGGCAGCGCAACAAAGGATTCCGGGTTCTACAGCGGTGACCTATCCCCCCACTGCTTTCGTTATTGAGTCCGCTAACATCCGCGGGCTCCACACAAACCTCAATGCTGTCCACCAACACCTCGAGACAGCACGGCCTGCTATTCTCTTCCTGACGGAGACGCAGATCCGCCATCCTAACGATGCGACATACCTGCATTTCCCCGGTTACTCGCTAGAAGAAAACTTCCAATCCAAAGCTGGGGTATGTGCGTTCATTCGTGCAGATGTGTGCTATCGCCGTCTACGCTGCCTGGAGGACCCTTCCTTCTCTACATTATGGCTACTCGTAGAGTCGGGGGCAATATGCAGGCTCTTTGCATGCCTGTACAGATCCCATAAAGGGGACACAGAGACAACTAGGCTTTTCGACCAACTATGCCAAGCGACACTCGACGCGCAGGAGCAGTTCCCATCAGCAGAAATGGTCGTGCTGGGTGACTTTAATGCCCACCATGAATTATGGTTGGAATCCTTCCGGACAGACCATGCAGGTAGGACTGCCCACGCATTTGCTCTCTCAAATAATTTGACCCAATTGGTAACCCAGCCTACCCGGATACCTGACATAGCGGGTCACGAACCCTCTTTGCTTGACCTTCTGCTGGCGACACACCCAACTGACTACATAATCTCCGTCGATGCTCCCTTAGGGAATTCTGACCACTGTCTAGTTGGGTGTAAAATTTCATGCGTTCCACCTCTCGTACGAAAAGAGACCACACGACAAGTCTGGCACTATTCGTCGGCAGATTGGGACAGTATGCGAGACTACTTTGCATCTATCCCTTGGTCGCAGCGCTGTTTTGCAGGGAAGGATGCCTCAGCGAGTGCCGACGCGATTGTGGAAGAAATAAGGGTGGCTATGGAATACTACATACCATCCTCCACAATAATAACCAATCGCAAAGGACGTCCCTGGTTCAGTCGCGAATGCATAGATGCTGTTAGCAAAAAACAAACTGCTTATCGGGCTTGGATCAGGGGCCGCGCAGCAGGTGACCCTAACCTAGCATCCCTCAAAGCAGCTTACAACAACGCGACCAAGTCCTGCAAGAGGGCTTACATAAGAGCAGATGCTAACACGCCTTGGTCAGCAGCTGGTTGCCCACCCAACTGGCAGCCGAGCATACTGGAAGCTGGCTAAAGCCGTGCAAGCCAACTTTTGTCGCCCGTCGTTACCGCCTTTGAGGTGTCCTGACGGAACATTGGCTTACAGACCTGAGGAGAAGGCTGACCTGTTAGCCGACCTCTTCGGCGCAAACTCGCGTATTGACGATCTCAACGCGGAGCCGCCGTCTATTCCGAACTGTGGCATCGCAATGCCGAATATAGTTTTTAGGCAATGTGATGTTCACAGGGAATTACAATCTCTCGACGTGCGGAAGTCCAGTGGTCCAGACAGGATACCTCCCATTATCCTTAAAAGGTGTGCGGCGGAGTTGTCTCCCGTGTTAACGCGCCTATATCTCCTCTCGTATCGGTCCGGGATTGTACCACTTGCCTGGAGGGAGGCCATTGTGCATCCTATTCCCAAGAAGGGAGATAAATCAGACCCATCAAATTACCGACCAATAGCGATTACTTCAGTGCTCTGCAAGGTGATGGAGCGGATTCTTAATACCCAGATAATCCGGCACCTAGAGCGTCAATCAATTCTCGACGATCGGCAATACGGGTTTCGTTCAAACCGGTCAACGGGCGACGTTCTAGCGTATCTAATGCACCTCTGGGGTGACGCTATCGACAAGCAGGGCGAGGCTTTGGCGATAAGTCTGGATATCGCCAAGGCATTCGATCGGGTCTGGCACCGTGGCCTCCTTTGCAATCTTGCGGCTTATGGTCTTCCCAACCATCTATGTGAGTGGATCTCCGGCTTCCTGCACGAGCGAAAAATACGTGTTCTAGTCGACGGAGGCATGTCAAGGCTCGTGTCAGTCAATGCCGGTGTGCCACAAGGCTCCGTGCTGTCACCCACTCTTTTCCTTCTGCATATCAATGATTTGCTTTCTTCTGGCCGCATTCATTGCTATGCAGATGACAGCACGTTACACGGATGCTATCATATGCAGACCTCGAGCAACCGGGAAGACCTCAAGAGGAACAGGGAACATCTTGTCGATGAGCTCAATAGGGCCCTTGAGCAAGTCTCAGTGTGGGGTTCCCAAAATTTAGTAGAGTTCAACGCCGAAAAGACACAGGTTTGCGCGTTTAGCACAAAAAAGTCCCCCTTTCTACCACTACCCTCTCTTCAGGGCACTACGCTGTCGCTGCAGACAAACTTAAACATCTTAGGGATGAACCTTCGACATGATCTAAACAATCGTGACTACGTCGAAGGAGTAATCACCACAGTTTCACGTAAACTGGGTATCTTGAACAGGGTGCGGCGATACTTCACACCGGAGCAGCGGTACCTGCTCTACAAAACGCAGGTTCGGAGCAGCATGGAGTACTGTTCGCATCTTTGGGATGGCTCTGCCAAGTATCTCGTGGAAGCCCTGGACCGACTGCAGCGGCATGCGTTCCGCATAGTTGATGACACCCAGGTCACGGAGCACGCGGAGTCGCTACAGCTTCGCAGAGATATCGCGTCTCTTAGTGTGTTCTATCGCATGTACCATGGAGAGTGCTCTGAAGAGTTATTCGATCTTGTTCCTCCGTCCCCTTTTCATAACAGGACCACTCGTGCCGGTTTGCGGAGTCATTCTCAGACGGTCTGTCGGATATCGGCTCGCACCAAGAGGTTCGGGAATTCCTTCTTATGCCGAACCATTAAATTGTGGAACCAGCTTCCGGCTCACGTATTTCCTCCATCATATGATATTGGGTCCTTCAAACGCAGTGTGAAGAAGCATTTGGCCAAACCGGCAAGATGATGACGACGGATTGAAGTTGTTTTAGGACTTCTATCCGTCGGTTTCATTTATGGACTATATTCGCGCTTTCCATCAGGTTCGATATAGTCATATTGCCGTGTTTAATATAAAAAAAAAAAAAAAAAAAAAAAACTATTTTAAGAATAAATTAACATTAATTGAAGCAATGTAATAGACAAGTGTACCTACAATATTGTAAGTATTACGTTTTGTAATTACTTTAGTCTAGTATGTAACTATCATAAGAAAACATAGTTAAAGAATAGGTAAACATTACTAAGTGTCAGTTCTTATAATTATTTAATTTTCTATAAAATCAACATAAATCTGTGTGGTGGTGTGGACTGCCTCAAGATTAGGTTTTCAGTTTTGTTTAAAGTAACAGATGCATTGCTAGAAAAAAAATAGTTTTGTTTAAAATGCATTTTCACTGGCGGTCACTCACAGCCTGTTGCGGTCACAGATTTAGAAACGATAAAGGTGGTTAAGCAACTTCAGCGAGGTTATTTCATAGTCACCACTCAGTGGTATTTTATTTGAACATCTCCGTACTTGGGGGGGGGGGGGGACATAAAACGTGGGTCCTGAAGTCCTGACTGTCTTTGTAGTGAGACAGTCAATGAGACAGTGGTTCACAATAAACGCAAAAAGAAAAAAAAGGTGAATGTATGTATTAAATATTGTTTTCGTGGACGAAGGTCGCGGGTAACAGCTAGTACTAAATATAATAATGTATTGCCAGATCCAGTCTGAGTTAATTAGGACACAAAATGAACTTGAAAATGTGATTATCGAGAATAATGATCTACGTAACCAAGTTATTAAACTAAATAAAGAAAATAATACGTTAAAGAAGTTTTTATACCAACCTCAACATGAAATATATCCAAGTCAAAAGAATACATACTCACTACAAAATGCAGATACATATTTAAGCAACATAGCAACACCTCCCAGGCACGTTACAAGCTCTCACAACAAACTTAGTGACACCATTTTAAAACAGCAACGATGTCTTACTGATTTGGAACAGCAATTACTTAGAACTAGAACTGAAATAAAACACTTGAATACGCAAATTCATAATTTACAACAGGAACTACAACACAAAAGTAATAGAGGACCTACATTAAATGATAATGATGACTTTACCCGGACGGAACAATCCGAATACACACGCAGGAAATTGTGTATTCTTACAAACAGCTATTCGTATGGTGCCTTAAACATTGTTGAAGAAACTTTCAGCCATCGGTTCGATTACTGTCGTTATATTTCACCTAACTGTAGATTAGAACAAATGCTTCAAAATTTAGATAGTAAATTAGTAAATTTTACAACAAACGATTACTGTATCTTAATGATTGGTAAAAGAGATTTTGATAATGAATGCGATTGTGCCAAGTTAGTGACATTGTTAAAGGAAGCGTTAGAACATATAACTCACACAAATATTGTAATATGTGTACCAACATATGTATGTGGGGCACTTATATATAACTATAAAGTGGAACTATTCAATAACTTGTTATACTCAGAGTTACAGATTAATAGTTTTTCATATTTGTTGGACACAAATAGTAGCTTATCTTTTGATATGTTTTCATATAGAACAGGGGCAATCAATGTAAAGGGAATAAAAAATGTATACAAAAACATCAGGGATACTATACTTTATTACTGTGACAATCCGCACTACTCTCACAATACTATACCTAATTATGAGAGCGTTAATAGCTTAAGCTTTCAGTTTTTTCGTGCAAAATAGGAAAAATACTTCTACAAAATTAAATAATAATAAAAATTACTTGTTAAGTATTCATAGTCATAAACCTAAATCTAAAACACACACTAAGAAAATTATGATGTATTATCAAAATGTAAGAGGACTCCGTACAAAAACCAGTGTGTTGCATAACAACGTTACGGCAGGTCTCATGTATTGGGATTTCCTTGCTTTTACTGAAACTTTCCTTAATAGTTCAGTTAGCAACGCGGAGTTATTCCCACCACAATACACGATAGTAAGGAAGGATCGTGCGGGTGATGTGGGATGGGGTGGTGTTTTGTTAGCGGTGAAGGATTGTTACTCTGTAAAAAGAATTACGGATATAGAGGGCCTAACAGATGATAAAGAATTGTTGTTTGCGTTAATAACATTTAAAAACATTAAGTTATTTGTATGCGTTGTTTATTTACCACCTAGCTACAATAACAATCAGTATTTAGATGTCCTTTCGTGCATTGAAAACGCTATTGTATCGTATTCTAGTTGTGAACTGGTTGTTTTGGGCGACTTTAATTTAAAATCATTTAGTAATTCTGTAAAACTGCAGTTTAATAATTTTCTAGACTATTGTAAAATAAGACAATGTAATAGCATAATCAATAAGTATGGATGTATCTTAGACTTAATTTTAACCAATATTGACGAAAACAATATTGAAATAAGTTCCGATGTTGATCCTCTGGTACCGATGGATGCTTACCACCCGTCATTAGAGATCTTATTAAAGTTACCAAGAAGCAAAAGTGTTAAGAAAATGCTTCCGACCAAACAGACACACAACTTATGCCTTGAATGGAATTTTTATAAAGCGGACTTTTATAGTCTCTATGACGAATTGGCCGGCATGGACTGGATAGAAGTTCTGTTACAGGAAGATACCGACATAGCCGTAGATATGTTCTATGGAAAGCTAAACGAGGTCATTACGAAGCACGTGCCTTATAAAAGAGCTGGAACTAGTAACAAGTACGAGTACCCTGTCTGGTATACAAAAGAAATTATATATTATATAAAACTAAAATATTTTAATTTAAAGATGTATAGAAATAAAGGATTGCAATTTAATATAGAATTATTTAGGTATTATAGAACTAAAGTAAAGAATCTTATCCATATAGCTTTTAAGGAATACTTAATCAGAATTGAAAATAACATCGAACGTGAGCCGTCAAATTTTTGGAAATTTATTAAGGGAAAACGTGGCAATACACAACAAACTAAAGAATTTGTATATAATGGTACAATTGTCGAAGGTAAGAGCGCAGTTGACGCATTTGCGGTTTATTTTGGCTCGGTCTTCCATAAAAGTCTACCCCGGCTAGACCCCGAAGTGGCGGAGCGTGACGCAGTCGACAAAGGCTACCAATACAGAGTGTGTATGGAGGTTGTACAAGAGAGTGAATTTAGACGGGCAGTGCGTCGACTGAGAACATCGACAGCTTGCGGTCCTGACCATATACCTGCGTTCCTAGTTAGGGACTGTCTCGTGCCTCTGGAAAAGCCTCTTTTACACATATACAACACTGCATTAAAACAATGTGTATATCCAAGCAAGTGGAAGATCTCTAGGGTAACACCTATTCCTAAGGACGGTTCTTCCAGGGACGTGACAAATCATAGACCAATAGCGGTGCTCTCTGTGTTCGGTAAAGTCTTCGAGTCGATCATCAAACACTGCATATTTAACCAATTTAGCACATACCTTAGCGACTCCCAACATGGATTTCGTCCTTCCCGCTCAGCTCTAACAAATCACATAAAGTACGTCGATTACTTGAGTACTAAAGTAGTGGCGGGCTCTCAAGTAGACGCGGCGTACTTTGATTTCAAAAAAGCCTTCGACCTTGTGGATAATGATGTCCTCTTGATGAAGTTGGCATCTATGAATTTTAGCACACATCTTCTAACTCTAATGGCTAATTATCTTAGAGACCGGAGACAGTATGTGAAAATAGGCCAGCATCGATCAGACGAGTATTTTACTCGATCGGGAATAAGTCAAGGTAGTACCCTAGGACCTACTTTGTTCTTAATAATGATCAATGATTTGCCAAATATCCTGGGCGGTGCTGAATGCCTCATGTTCGCAGATGATATAAAACTCTACCTTTGTGTAACTAGCTCTATTGACTCTACCACATTACAACGTGATATCAACGCAGTCGACGCATGGAGTAGGCGAAACAAGCTACCACTTAACTTCACCAAGTGTAAAACGATCACGTTCACAAGATCTCGAACACCTATTACAACATTATATGAGCTGGGAGGCACGCAACTTGCACGCGTTGACAAAATACGCGATTTAGGAGTAACATTTGACAGCAAAGTTACGTTTCACGAGCACATAGTGCAGGTATGCAAAGATGCCAACAAATGTCTGGGGTTTATAATAAGGACAACCATTCAATTCCGTAACATAAACACGTTAAAGTTACTGTACAACGCATATGTGCGCAGTAGACTTGAGTATAACGCCATAGTCTGGAGCCCAAAAGAGCAAATATATACTCTCATGATTGAAAAAATTCAACGTAAATTCGGTCGATGCATATATAGACGTATATACGGATATTATCCATACTTATATCCTTCCTTATTTGTGTGCGGCATGGTTGGACTTGAAACTCTTGAGTTACGAAGAGAGTTTGCGCACATCATGCATTATTTTAATCTAATTAATGGTATGGTTGACAATCCGTCGGTGCTGGAGTGCATGCATCTTTATGTGCCTGACAATTTTTTGCGTGGATGTGGACGCAGACAGCATCAGTTTTTTGCCTATCCCGCTGCCTGGCGTTCTTCCCAGGCCCACAGTAGCCCTACCGCTAGAGGAGTTAATTTTTGTAACATTCTTTTACAAGCTAGTCAAGATACAGACATATTTTTTGATAAGCCCTGTGTTTTTAAGAGTAATTTATTAAAATCTATTAATAATAAGTAATTTTTCTTTCCGTAATTTTATTTGAAATGTAAATTTATATTGGTATCGAATAATGTATAAATGTATAATTGTTATGTTTAATTTATAGTTTAATTATAGTCGTTGTTTAGCTTTAGCATGCAAGCGCTTTGGTGTTTACACTGTAAGTTTGTTATGCTTAATAATAATAAATAAATTGCAGTGGACGACGTGAACGACAGCGCGCCGCGCATGGAGCGCGGGGTGGTGGGCGTGGTGGTGAGCGGCGAGGCGGCGCGCGGCGTGGTGGTGGCGCGCGTGGCGGCGTGGGACCCGGACGAGCGTGACGCGGACGCGCTGCAGTACGCGCTGGCGGGCGGCGGGGCCTCGTCGCGCGCGCTCAGCGTGCACCCGCGCACAGGCGCGCTCAGCGTAGGCGACGCGCGCCTGCTGGCCGCCGCGCGCTCGCTCAACGTGTCGGTGTCGGACGGCGCGCACGCCACGTTCGCGCGCGTCAAGCTCACGCTCGCGCCCGTCAACCGCGCGCCGCCGCGCTTCCCGCACCTCGTGCACGAGGCGCGCGCGCTCGAGAACCAGCCGCCCCCACTGCTGCTCACCACGGTAATGTAGCCAGAATACATATTCCTTTGAAAGCAAATTTATCAAATATATATTTGCTTTTGTAAATTATATATCCGAGTTGTTTTTATAAATTAATCTATGTTCAGTGAGAAAATGTCAGCATTTACGAGATCATTTCTATATAGTATCACGCTATGACTAATTGGAGTGGAGCAGTAATGAAATATGTTTAAAAAAGCGACGCGTTTTTTTCGCCGCCTAACGAAGTGGGCACGGGTCAGCTAGTTATTTATAATTTTGTAAAGCAGATTACATACAAACTATACATACTAAGATATTATAAGAACTACATCTCAGATTGATTGATATCATCGTGAATAATCGTGATAACTTTGTCGTTCATTGCATACAGCCTTTACCAGATACAGATAGATAGACAAGATACAGATAGATAGATACAGCTAGGCTACAGCAGTAGATGTTACAGGTGAAGGCGTACGACGACGACGCGGGCGAGTACGGCACCGTGACGTACTCCATCCCGTCCGCGCGCCTCCGCGACACGTTCAGCATCGACGCGCGCTCGGGGGCGCTGAGCGCGCGCGTGCCGCTGGACCGCGAGGCGCGCGCCGACTGGGAGGTGCCCGTCACCGCCAGCGACGGCGGCGGTCTGCTGCGCCACACGGTGGTGCGCGTGCGCGTCGCCGACCTCAACGACAACGCGCCCGCCTTCCCGCTGCGCGAGTACCGCGCCGCCGTGCCGCACGACCGCGCGCCGCACCTCGCCTTCCTCACGCTCAGCGCGCACGACGCCGACGTGGGCGACCACGCGCGCCTCACCTACGAGCTGTACGAGGGCGAGGCGCGCTCTAACGTTACCGGACTCTTCGCCGTGGACTCCAACACCGGCGCGCTCTCCTTCGCCCGCTCCGCCGCAGAGTTCGGTAAGAGTCTGTCGTGTTGTTGTGCGTGACGGTACACGCGTGACGACGAGGTAGAGTAGCGCGTGACTGTATGTGTGTGTGTGTGTGCAGCGGGGCGCAGCGTGCAGGTGTGGGTGCGCGCGCGCGACGGCGGCGGGCTGGCGGGCGAGGCGCCGGTGCAGGTGCACGTGCTGGGCGCGGGCGAGGCGGCCCCCCGCATCACCCCCCCGCCCGCCGACCTGTTCCTGCGCGAGGACGCGGCGCCGGGCACGCTGGTGGCGGAGCTGCGCGCCGCGCCCGGCACGCCGCCGCCGCGTTACCGCCTCGCGCCCGCGCTCTACCCGCGCGACCTGTTCGCTATCGACGACGCGGGCCGCCTCGTGCTCGCCGGACAGCTGGACCGCGAGACGAACGCTGAACACATCATAGGTACTTATTGTAACACTTACATAGAGAACTCGTTATTTTCTTCTCTTTTGACTTAGTTAGCAGGAAATTATCCTTTGCCGAGAGCAGAAGTGCTTTTCTGTACATGTGTAATGTCGGGGGTTTCAGGTATCAAGTGAAACGTCTGAAGATCGGAATAAGACTGTTTATTATAAGGTTTACATGTCATATATATCTTAGAACTAACTTACATCACTACACCTCCGGGGGCAAATAGAAAAAAAAAAGATATTGATTACAATTTTTTTTTTTTTTTAAATCTAGTAACATAGACAGTACTTAACTATTATAATTATGTTTTAAACAATTTAGTTCGATCTTTGTGAACTAGTTCATTTTTATTATTCTTAACTATAACTACATTAGGATCCTTATCTTCTAATACACTATAAGGTCCTTCAAAAACATTGTCCAATTTTTTTGCATTTTCATTTTTAATTAATACTAAATCACCTAATTTATAAGTAATAGTATTACATTTCATATCATATACTAGCTTACGTTTTTCCTTACTACATATTAAATTATTTCTAGCATCCTTAAGAGCTACTTGTAACCTATATTTTAAATCTAGAGGATAATGATCCGGATTATATAGTGGATCTACATTAGTATATATTGCTTTTGGAATATTACAAGATCTTCCAAAGATAAGTTCATAAGGGGCATATTTGGTTTCAGTGTGAATTGTGTTATTTATTATAACTGAAACACCAAAATGGTATCCAATGAGACCATGAATAACCATTATTTCCACAATACGCTCTTAGAAAAGCACCTAGATGTTTGTGAGCGTTTTCTAGAGAGCCAATTGATTGATGGTGATATGCTACGGAAGTTAATTTTTCAATTTCCAACAATTTGCAAACCTCTACCATAATTGAGGAGGTAAATTCAGTACCTCTGTCTGTTGCGATAGTGGTTGGTATACCGAATCTCAATATAAAATTATTAACAAAAGCTGTTGCAACACTTACCGCTTCCTTATTCTTCAACGGGTATGCCTCGATGAACTTAGTCAGCTCACACTGGATAGTGAGTAAATAACAATTTCCATCCTCATCTTTATCTAACGGTCCAACTAAATCCAAATAAATCTTTTGGAAACCTGCTGTGGCCGTAGAAGTTATAGTCATAGGTTGTCTTGTGTATCTACTAAACTTTGTCTTTTGACATTTAGGACACTTAGTTACAAAATCGTAAACATCTGTTTCTAGCGTTGGCCAGTAAAATTGTCTTTTTATATTATTGATCATTCTGCGTACCCCAGCATGTCCACTGGTAGGTAGCAAATGAAAATCGTGTAAAATAAATTTTCTACTTTTCTCGTCATCTATTCTCTCTATTCCTCTTAATATATTTATTCTTGGACCGGTCCAATCCTTCAACATTTTGAGCTCATTACAAATTCCTTTTATAAATTCATCATTATTTTTATTTTTAATTATGCATAATTCATTTATATTTATATTCAGGCAAAATTTCTCTAAGTTAGTCACAAATTCGGCTCGCGTAAAATGTGCCTTAAAGTAGAGATTTATACCTAATATCATTTTGCTACGAATGTAAACAAAACATTCTTCCTCTACGTCTATTAACTTATCTTTTCTATATTTCTCTATTTCATCTTTTTCTAGTAAAATCATCTCCACTAAATCTCGAGGTTTTCTTAATAACTCCACGAATCTTGGCTGATCAGACCTGTCATCGGTGGGTTTATTAAGCACCTGCGAAGCTTTCATATTATCCATATTATCATCATTCAACCTTCTCCTTTGCGCTCTGGTCAAAACCATCACTTTCATAATTTCATCATTCATACTCTTTAACTCGTTCGATGTTATTATCACTCTGGATAATGCATCGGCAACTACATTATCTTTTCCTTTTACATAGATTATTTTAAAATCATATTCCTCTAAAGTCAAGCGGAACTTTAAAAGTCTACTCGAGGGGTCTTTCATTCCGAACAAGTATACCAAAGGCTTGTGATCGGTCATTATTGAAAAATGTCTAGCATACAAATATGGTCTGAAATACTTAACTGCCCAGACAATAGCAGTAAGCTCTTTTTCGATAGTTGGATAGTTTAATTCACCTTTGTTCAACGGTCTACTAGCATAAGCAACAGGTCTCATGTCTTGATTACACAAGACTGCACCAATAGCTGTACCTGATGCATCAGTTTGTATTACAAATTCATTTGTGCATGAAAAATTTGGATATTGTAGTATGGGTGGTGTTGTCAGAGATTGTTTTAAAAATTCGAATGCGTTTTGGCATTCTTCATCCCAAGAGAAATTTACGTTCTTTCTACATAATCGGTTTAAAGGTACAGTGATTTTAGCGAAAGAGGGGATAAATTTACGATAGTAGTTGCAAAAAGCTACAAATCGTCTCACTTCATCCATATTTTTTGGGATAGGGTAATTTTGTAAGATTTTAGTCTTTTCTGGGTCAGGTAACACACCTTCAGCAGAAACAAGATGACCAAGATATAATATTTGCTTCTTCAAAAATTGACATTTCTCAGGATTTAATTTTAGGTTAACTTTTCTTAGTCTATCGAGTACAGATAATAAATTGGCGTTGTGTATAGCCAAATTTCGGCCAAAAATACACAAATCGTCCATATATAGAAAACAATTTTCATACGTCAGACCTGACATAGCTATTGACATCACTCGACTAAAATTACTACAAGAGGACTTCAAACCCATTGGTAATCGCTTTAATTGATATTGGCCTGTGCTAGTAGTAAACGCTGTGTATTTACGGCTATCAGGAGTAAGTTTTACCTGAAAATACCCTTGGTTTAGATCTAAATGAGAATAATAAATAGAGCCAGAAAGAGAGTCTAAAATGTCTGTAATATTTGGTAATGGGAATTCATCATCAACAATGATATCATTAAGCTTTCTGTAATCTACTACTAAACGCCATTTTTTAGTACCGTCTGATTTCTTTGGTACTAAAAGAATGGGGCTATTCCACTCACTAGTTGATTCTTCTATTATATCATTGTCTAATAATTGTTTTATCTGTCTGTTTATCTCTGGTTTCATTGACTGAGGCAATCTATAGGGCTTAACATAGACAGGATTTGTGTTAGGTTTGAGCGTTATGGACTGTTCATAAACATTTGTCGTTGTTAACTTATCACCTGGCATATAAAAGACGTCAGAATACTTAGAACATATCACTTCGATAGAACTTCTTTCTTCAGTATTTAAATGGCTTAGGTTTAATAACGAAAGTAAGGCTTCTGCTCTATTGCTATTAGACTCACATTTCGAAAAAGAAAACATGTTATATTCACTTAAAGCATAAACTTCAGGAGTAAAATCTGTTAGCCTAACCTCTTCTTCTCTTACATTCAGTATTCTAACTGGTATTCTACCACACTTCGCCGTTACTATTGTACCTCCTAGGAAAACATCCTTCTCTATCTCACTCGCTTTAACAAAATAGTCTTCTGTCATACTACTACCTTTTTGATTTAAATAGACATAATGAATTGACTCACTACGTGGGGGTAAAATTAAATTATTAGAAAAATCTGGTTTGTCAAACAGTGGCAAATAAGCTGTATTATCTCCGTAATTAATAGTTAGTATATTAGCACATAGGTCAATATTACACTGATAAGTTGAAAGTAAATCTAAACCTAATATACCACTTGATTTCATAGGTAACTTCTCAAACACAAGAAATGTATGCGAAAATATATTTCGATAGTCTAATGTAAGGTTTAATGTTATCTGTCCTGAGGACTTAATTTGTCCTCCTATTCCATTAATAACTGTATCATCACTATTAATATGTATATCTCTAGGTAGTTCATCTTTCTTTATAACAGATATTGACGCTCCGGTATCTATTAAAAATATGTATTTTCTATTATTGACAAAAAATGAAACGAATTTACTTTGGCCTTTACAAGACAATACATACTCCTTAAACTCGAAAAAACTGATTTGTAGTATGTCTCCCTTTGTCAGCTTGGTCAGTATTACGTGAACTATAATTATTGTCCATCGTAGTAGCAATATTTTCAGCAGCGGGCTGAGCTGGAAAACATTTCTTATATGATTTTGACCACCCCGGCACCGGTTATAATATCTACCAGCGAAAGGTCTACCCCGACTATAACTTGCTATAGGTCTACCCCGACTATAATTTGCAAAAGATCTATCATGAGGATGAAAATTATTATTGGTGTTGGTGTAATGACCACGTTGGTTTTGATAAACTCTTGGGGCATTAAAAGCTCTGTACTTACCTCGAGGTCTTCGAGAGTAATGCATAACTTCTGGTCTGGTAGAAGAGGACGTTGATGAGGATTCCTCGTCCTTGGCCACCTGCACTGCTTCCTTGAGACTGGCACAGTGGCGTGCAGCTACAATCGTGCTTAACCTAGCGTCCTTTAGGCCGTCTGAAACTTTTTAATAGCCATCTTTTCATTTATTGGCTTTAGTAAAGCATACTTACTTGAATCACGATCAGCCTGAGAGATCGTTAGCTCGGTGAATAGCTTTTCTAACTCTGTACCGTATTCATCTATTGATTTCCAACCCTGATTCGTTCGTAGAAGTCGTGATTGTATAGCGGAGGGACATTTAATAGGCAAAAGATGATGTCTTAAATCAGTAATAAGGTCTGAAATTGTTGGATAATGCGTTGCTAAACGCAACTTGGCACTTTCGGAAAGTCTGCCTTTCAGTACAAATTTAACTAAACTGTTTTGACCGGAATTATCAAGCATTTCGCCGTACATTTCAACAGCATCAATCAATCTTTTGGTAGTGTCCTCCTTGTCGTCCATAAGCGGAATCATCGAGCACGCGGTTCGTAAATCAAACTCCATTTTTTCTAAAATAGTTGTACTCGGCGTACACAACTGAGTTATTTCTATGAATAATTGACGAATTTTATCATAAGTGGTCGTCAAAGAGGTCACTATTTCAGGTATCTCATCTTTTTGCAATTCAGACAACAACAAATGTGATTGATTATATAAAATCTCAGCTTCTTTTAATTTATTAGACGTAATTAACCCTTTAAATCTACTCTTACCCTTTTTTATTAAATACTTACGAATTATTAACAATTCTTCATATATGTCAGTAAAACTTTCTGCCATAGTACTACATTAAAATAAAAAAAATTGTCGTGATTACATCATTGTAACATTCCTCGATCGTTACTAAGAGCGTCCCAATACGACAAATATTCCTAAACATACCATATACGTCGCTCCGTATCATGTTCTTAGGGCGCCTTCAAATTTGCCGCTAAGTGTCGCGCGGAGGCAGCGCGACTGCAGCGCTGCGGTCGCGCTGCCGTCGCTAGGTTTGAGAATGGTAGTGATGTGTTTTAGTAGTTTTACGATGGACTTAGAGGAAAAAACACTGCTCTTAGTGTTACTATTAAAAAGAAAAAGTATTCTAAACAACACTAGTCGATCGATGAACGAATGCGGGGACGCAGCGCGGGCGTAGCGCTGCAGTCGCGCGTTTTTTATCTCTATGAATTTACAAAACAGCGCGACCGCAGCGCTGCCCTCGTTATTGCAAACGCAGTACTTGCAAAATAGCGGTTTCGAGATAAGCGCGAAAAATATATTTCGTTATATCTAAGGAAGAAATATCGGTGCTATAACTTTTAAAATGTAACTTAAAAATAGTAAAAAAATCGATCTTTCTATTGATATATTTTTTTCCTTATTTTATTATCTTATTTAGGTAAAATGCTTAGTACTGCGTTTTCATTAACTTTCTGGGCTTGCGAGCATTACAGTATCACTAAGATCACATGCAGTAATAGTGCTTATTACTGCAAACTCAGCTAGCACGTGCTTAGTACTGCGTTTGTAATTATTAATCATTGAATATATTAGCTTATACTGTTGCTATAATAGTTATGTAAGTTAACATAAGAAACAAAGTGTAACTTTCTTTTGGACAAATAAACTTACACTATTGTTTTGTCCGATTACATGAGATGTACAGTAACTTAAATTAAGTGCTTTATTCAAGAACAAACCGCTATAGAGTCCTAATTTCTACTAGAAAATTGTGGCTCAACCAATATAAAAATTTCATCTCTAAAACACCAGACTATGATCAATATTTGGTAATTTTTGAAATAAGGTCACCTGCACCCTCCACCTACAGACTTCATAAACTATGTGTTAATTATAATTAAAGATGAAAAATGTTTTGATTTATTTATTGTGTCATTCCTAATTGTTATATCTTGTCCATAACCTGTTAGGTAGGTACCTTACATCCAGCCATGAATATGCTTTTGCACTGTCAAAGGTAAAGGTAATAAGTTTAGAAAAGGTAAATAAGGTTTATTGGTAAAAGGTACATTTTAAGTTATAGAAGTTCACCCGCTCCAACCAGGTAAAGTAATCTATAGTGTCAAAGGTATGATACAGTAAAACATGTTCAGGGTAGGCTCAAGGCACACGTCAGACTACAGCCAGTGATTTACATCACGCAACATTTTGGTATAACATTGGTGTTAACCCCTTTTTAACCCGTTCCCCACCAGCACCAATCAACAACAAATTCCATGTTTTTAGACTGTTTATCATATATTGCATTTGCTTCATTCCTGGACATAGGCACACAGGTTCAATAGTCATTTTGCTGTGTTAAATATATATTGTACAAAATAACAAATAGTTTGAAATAAATAAGTATGAAAAAATACTTTTTTTAACCTTTAATACCTTTAATAAAATTATTTTTTTAGTCATCGATGACCAAATAAACAGCGCAATATACACATTATAAACACATAGCTCCCTCTCACTCTCGCTTCTCGTAAACCCAGGATTGTAGAATACTACGTTTGGCTAAGTAAACATTCGTTTCAGAAAAAAATATGCTACAAGCTTACGCAGTAATCGTAGCAAGTACTGCATAAACTTATAGCATATGCTTAATGCTTCAAATTTTTGTAGCACAAGTTACATTTAGGTGCAAGTACTGCGTTTCATAGTACCTAAAAAACACGTTTGTAATAGAAAAAAAGTAATAGATATATTTTTTACGTATAGATTATGTCCTTAGGATGCCATTTCTGCAAAAAAGTGAAATTCTCAAAAATGTCGATTACTGCAAGTGCAATTATCAGGGCAGAGCGCTGCAGTCGCGCTGCCTCCGCGCGACACTTAGCGGCAAATTTGAAGGCGCCCTTAGAGTCACGGTGCACTCTTTAAGCGATGTTTATTTATGATGAATAAAAACTTATACTGAGTAAATTACATTTAGATAGCGATATATTATAATTAAGTACGAGTATACGAGTATATTGAAACCTAATAAGCTATTATGTATAAAACTTTTACCTATATTTAATATTATTATTATTTTTTATAAATGATTTTTCTTTTAATTTTTTATTTATTATAAACAATATTAATTATTATATTCTATTTTATTTTCACTTATTTTAACTCTAAAAAAAAAATCAACTCCGATACACTTACAGTTCTTAAAATGTTCCGTAACGTAACGCACTTAAAGTCACCACAATGTTCCGTGATCCACAAATTTTTTTTTTTTATGGTCAATGCCGAAATTTATAGTGTTTACGCGAGATTCGGTAGAATTTCACTGAAGTTAATGTATTTAAAAAACAAATTACGAGTATCTTTCTTAATACGCATACACACTACCTAATTCGTAATTTTCATATACACAAACACACTACATATTTTGTTATTTTCGTATACGCACACGCACTACCTTTATACCTGCTCAGTAGGTACCTGGCGCTTGAAGTACATTAGGGCCTCTCTGCGACGAATAGACCGACGATTCATATGACTGTCCATCCATTTAGCGTGCATCTTCTTATACAAGTGGCAGAATGCCCATAAAGCGGCAACCAGCAAAAGAATCACGATTAACGTGAGCAATATATTCGTTGTACTAATGCTCGAATAACTCGTTTCCGCAGTAGCGTTGTTCTTGCCATCACCAGCCGCAGTTTGGGCGATGATAGTCTCTTCTTTGGAATACGTTTTTCCCATTTTTTATCGCAAGTAAGGTCAACGGAAGAAGAAATAAATAGAATAACTACTTAACGAACATAAAGTACTGCCGGAGTTTTACGAGTCCCGTCGCGATTCACTAACGCGTGGCGCCGCCCGGTCCTTATTAGGAGCTGGCAGGGTCGCCATGTAATGTCGGGGGTTTCAGGTATCAAGTGAAACGTCTGAAGATCGGAATAAGACTGTTTATTATAAGGTTTACATGTCATATATATCTTAGAACTAACTTACATCACTACACATGTGAAAAAAATTTAAAACTTTGGTTTTACTAAAATCTAAAAACGATGATGCAAGTATTGCTGAACGTTATGTTTATTGACTTAAGGTCGATTATAGAATAGCAGGTATTGTAAATAGCGAAACACGTACAGATTGAACGGTGGTTTATTGGAGACTGATTTGCTTATGTGATTTCTAGAATACATTGTTTATTTACGACACAACATGCCGCCCACCAAAGTGCGACAGTACTTTAAATTGCATGCTTAAGATAATTATACAAAGTTAGGTTAATTTAGCATTATATTACAAAGAGGTTAATTATCATTTACTGGTAATTTACATAATTTACTAATAGAACGTTTTACAATTTCATTTCGATATTTTACACTATAAACTCTAGTAAAACCATCAGGCCCTGAATGTTTACTAACAATCTTTCCTAGGGACCACTTTCCAGGTGGCAGCTGTTCATCTTTAAGTAATACAATATCCCCTACATTTAATTCCGATTGTTTGTTTAGCCACTTAGGTCTAGTTTGTAATCTAGTTAAATATTCAGTATGCCATCTATGCCAAAAATCCCTAACCAATTTTTGTGTCATTTGCCAACGATTTAAACGATTAATATTTATATCTCGTAAATCAGGAGTAGGTATATTAAGCGGAGGTGAAGCTCCGATCAAAAAATTACCAGGTGTTAAAGGTTCAGGTGCATCTGGATCTGAATTGTCTAATGGAATCAAAGGTCGTGAATTTAGACAAGCTTCAATTTCACACAAAGTGGTAGTCATCTCTTCGAATGTTAGGCTAGCTGTAAGAATTCTACGTAAGTGATACTTTATCGACTTCACCTTCCCATAAGCCACCAAAGTTGGGGCTGTAGGGTGGGATAAAATGCCACTGTGTTCCTTCAGCCGAAAGATCTGATAACCATTGATTTGGTAACTCTGATTGTGCATTTATGACGTCCTGTGATAAAATCTTGTTGGCACCAACAAAATTACGCCCTTGATCGCTCCATAAATGAGAACACTTACCTCTGCGAGCGACAAAACGACGAAATGCTCCAATGAAAGATTCCGATGTGAGATCTCCAACTAATTCTAAATGAATGGCCTTAGTGGCCATACAAATAAAAATAGCTATGTATGCTTTATTTTGCTTCGCTCTACGTCCCTTCGACATTAAAACAAACAAAAGACCAGCAAAATCAACGCCACTATGAAGAAAAGGACGTGCTGGTGTTGTACGAGCTTGAGGTAAGTCTCCCATCAGCTGTGTTTTAACAAGAGCCTTTTGTCTAGCACATGTTACGCATTTGTGTATATAAGCCTTAACCGTGTTTTTTGCTCGCAGTATCCAGTATTTAGACCGAAGGAATGTTAAGACTAGTTGTGTTCCACCATGTAGAGTTCTTCTGTGTGCATCAGCGATAATAAGGTAAGTCAAATCATTTTTATTTTTCAGGATAATTGGATGTTTGCTGTGTTCCGGTAGCACGGAGTTGCGTAATCTGCCACCCACCCTGAGGATACCATCTTCATCAAGGTAAGGGTTTAAAGATTTTAGTTTACTATTTCTTTTTACAGTTTTGTTTGATTTTAGGCTTTCAAATTCTTCATTAAACTCCCTCTGAGCTATTTTAATACATCTTTTTAAAGCTTTGTCTAATTCTTCTGTAGTTATTAGCTTTTCTATAACTTCTGGTTTATTCTTGCTATGTAAAAATCTGATGCTATGTACTATTACTGTCAAAAGTTCATTTAAATTATTAAAATCTCCAAAGTTAATGCTTGTCTCTTCATTTATTTTCAGGTTTGCTTGTATTATACGTGTTTCTAGTTCTGTAGGTATAAAATTAGGTCTTGTAAACTTGATTTCACCTTGGCTTAACCATGTAGGTCCTTTCCACCACAATTTGTTGGACTTTAAGTCTGGAAACAAAGGAACCTCGAGACGCAATGTCCGCAGGATTTTCTTTGGAAATGACGTGATACCACTGCTTGCTATCAACCTTATCTAAAATATCTACGACGCGATTTGCTACAAATTGCTTCCATCGTATTGGTTCTCCCGACAACCACGACAAAACAATAGACGAGTCAGTCCACGCAAAAAGTTGAGTAGTAGATAATCTCATTGCTTGCGAAACATGCTTCAAAAGGTTTGAGAGTAATACAGCACCACAGAGTTCCAGTCTTGGTAATGTAACCGGCTTTACGGGAGCGACGCGTGTTCGAGCTGAGAGTAGCTTTGTAGTGATCGTACCATCACAGTTAATTATTCTGCTGTAAACTACTGCAGCGTATGCCTTTTCTGATGCGTCGCAAAATCCGTGTAGTTGTATATTCTTATTGTTCTTCGTTGTACTTCCTAGCCACCTTTTAACAAAAATATCCTTAACGTTTTCAAAATCTAATCTTATGTTCAGCCATTCTTTTTTAAGTAAGTCATCCAGTTCTTCGTCCCAATCCAATTTCTTTAACCATAATTTTTGTATTAGAATTTTAGCCATGACTATAGATGGAGCTATCCAGCCAAGTGGATCAAATAATTTTTGTATATCAGCCAAAACATTTCTTTTAGTAATATTTGTATGTTGAAGAACAGGAGGTATGTTTATATATATAAATTCATCGTTTGCTAAGTTCCATAGAATGCCCGAGGCTTTGATTGTTCCATCGACATCTATGTTAAGCTTTATTTTAGTAGATCTGCTTTCAGGTTCAATAGATTTCATAACATCAGCACTATTTGAGGACCATTTTTGTAATTCGAATCCACCTCTTTTCAATAAGTCTTTCATTTCTTTGATTACAGCTATAGCTTCATGTTCCGTGTCAAATCCAGATAACGCGTCATCGACATACAGATCTTCTTTCAGTATTTTGGCGGCAACGGGGAATTTCAAACCTTCATCTTCAGCTAATTGTCTTATTGTCTTCACTGCGAGGTAAGGCGCTGGTGCGGTTCCAAATGTAACGGTAAGGAAACGATATTCTTTAATATTTTCTGTAGGATTGCTTCTCCACAGAATGCGCTGGAAATCTACGTGTTCTTTAGCTAATAATATCATCCTGTACATTTTCTTTACGTCTAACACAAAACAGACTGCATACATCCTCCACCTCAAGATAATGCTTCTTAAGTCTTCTTGCAAAACTGGACCAACCAACAGCATGATGCGTCGAATACAACACGAACTGGAGTACTTTCGCTATCAGCTAACTGTAAATTACGCAAATGAGGCCAGTCTCTGGCGACAATAGATTGAGACGGTAATTTGGTCGTTAAATGTTTTGATATAACATACGCTTCTAATTGTAGACAGAAATCCGAATTGTATTTGGATAATATGTGGAGTTGGACTTTACTATTGATATTTGTCTTTGTAGAACCAACCCCAGTAATAGTTCCCTTCACTGGTTGTTTGTATAATTTCATTAGTTGAGTCGCCCGTTCACTTATAAACGTTGCCTGCGAACCTTGATCTATTAGCGCTCGTAATAAAAGGGTATGTCCCGTTTCATTTCTGACCTTAACAATTGCAGTCGCTAATAGTGCGTATCCCTGGTTAGAATTGTAGTGTGACGTCATCATTGTATTGACTTGAATGTTCTTATCTTCTGCATTTGTACTGTTTTCCGTTTTAGCTTGATGCAGAAGAGTATGATGACGCCTGTGACAAATGCGACAGGACATTGGTAAACGACATTTCAAAACTGAATGTCCCGTCAACAAACAATTAAAACACAGGTTTTTGACCTTTACGTAAGCGTTGCGTTCGATAATTGACATCGCTGTAAATTGTTTACAATGGCATAGTGTATGAGTTTCGTTGCATAAAATACATACCTTTACTGGAGGTGCTGCGGCGTGGAAAGTACGTCCTCTGGTCTGCTTGTCTTTCGAAGGCTCTGCTGTGGGTGAGGTTGTGGCCCTGGCTAGTTCTAATGCACGAAACCTAGATTCCAAGAAACCCTTCAAATCAGCCCACAAAGGTAATTCATCTGAGTTAGTATTGTGTGAAACAGTCTCCCAGTCTTTACGTGACTCTGGGTCTAATTTCTGTACAACATGAAATATAATGACTGGATCCCAAGAGTCGGTGTTAATATTTATATTATTTAATGTATTAATGCATTCGGTTGTATTATCGAGTAACATTTTAATATGATTGGCAGACTGAATACTTAACCGTTTATATGAAAATAACCTATTTAACACAGAGTAAACTATAATACGCTTATTGCCGTAACGTTGTTTTAAAATGTCCCACGCGTTAGCATAATTGTTTTCAGTCACACGTACGTGTCGAAGAAGCGCTTGTGCCTCACCCGCGAGGCTGGTCTTCAGGTAGTGAAGTTTTTGTACATCCGACAATAATTTGTTGTTATGTACTAAACTGAGAAATAAGTCTTGGAAAGTCGGCCACTCTTCATAGCTTCCACCATAGGTAGGTAGGTGGATCCTAGGTAGCTTCACTTGTGTTGACTTCGAACCATCGTCAGACGGACTATTTGACCTCGTTCGATGGGGTGACGAGGTTGACGCATCTTGAATCAGCTGTGCAATCGCATCTTGAATGTCGCTTTTTATACAGATGTACAAATCTTCAAAGATACTATACTCGTCGTTCTCAAAGTATGGTATGCCCGAGCGTTTCTCCCGCGGTGTAATCTTAACAAGTTCGTTGTGTGTAAATGTAAACAATTTCCAATATTCGTCTATACACTGCATTCTTGTTTGTAGGTATCCTTTGGTCAATCTCGACTTAGAACTTTTCTTTAGATTTATCTGAGTTTTTCTCATAAGACTAGCAGTTTCTTCAAGTTGATTTAAGAATTGTTCTATTTGGCTAGTCATTTTAAATATTCACACAAATAGGTATATTATCTAAAAGTAGCTTCACTTCGATAATCAGATTCTTGGAACTAATGTAGTAAACAACGTGTGTAGGTATCTGTCCTTCGATAACTCGTAATTAACTTGCACTTTATTCACTTTGTATAAAGACTAATTCACAATGTCAATTTTATGAATAGAATTAACTTGAATGCAGTCTTTTGTTCTCGAACTCGAAGTTAAGTTTTTATTATTTAGGTATAGTCGAAAACGAAATGGCTTTATCAGTTTTGACAAAAAATTCTATCATAATTCAAATTCATTAAGATCGTTATTTAATGTTTATGCGTGAGCTTGACGTCATTGGTTGACCGTAATCAAAACTATGCTTAGATTAAAGGTGCAATCTATTTTAAACTTTCACTGCAACGCAATAAATAATAATATCTAATAACACAATACAAATGTCACTATATTAAACTGTAGAGTTTGTATGTGAAAAACCATGAAAAACCATTAAATAATTTAAAACTAAAGTCAACTTGTTACTTGTGACATTAAAAGCTTGTCATTTCTGAAAAACTGAAAATGTAGAATTTAAATATTGGCTGGTAAGCCACCCAATTGTTGGCACCTTAAGAGTGGACTTCGGTGTCAAATTAAAATATATAATATCATAAAATGATAAAATATTTTAATCTTTGCATAATATACTTAATCATTATTATGTGATTGAATAGTATTAAATAAATATTATTGGCACATAATGCCAATAAAAGAATTCTGATAAATTTATTATTGCTATGTTGACACATGAAATAAATAAAATATGATAAAAATATTAAATAAATAATATTTGAACTTGAATAATCATACTGAACTTGAATAATCTATAGTGTTTTCTTTCTTTTTACTCACTTTTAACTCATAAGTGCCAATAATTGTAGGACTTCTAACGACTAGGTGGTTTCCCCTAATTTGTTTTATATTATAAAATTACGAAAACTTTAAATTGAAATATGCGCCAATGACGTCATGCAAGAAATGATAGGGATGGACATAGAAGGAAAAAAGAGAGAAATTCATTGGAATAAAAAGTTTTACCGAAAATATGCTCTAGTAACAGTCAATAACGTTGATTTTACTATTTGTTTTTATAAATATTTAACGACTATTTGCTAATACAAGAGAACTGATATGTCAAAGTTGCGTCATGCCTTAGCTGATGTTTTGTTGTGCGATATTGAACCTAATAGTTTTATGACATGCAACTAACATTAACTCTAGAGGTGATAAAGCCATTTAGTTCTCGACTATACAAAATCCGGTTCGTTAATGACCACTATGAACGTTATGTTTATTGACTTAAGGTCGATTATAGAATAGCAGGTATTGTAAATAACGAAACACGTATAGATTGAACGGTGGTTTATTGGAGACTGATTTGCTTATGTGACACAACAATTGCACTCATTAAGCATTTGATGCATGGGAAAAGAAACAGGATGCCTTCAGTGTATTCTTTGATTGACTGTAAAAAGATTTTTTTGATTGTCCAGAAATGAAGATGGCAATAACAATCCTAAAAGAGCTACCAGAGAGTGGTATAATATTCCTGAGGCGACTACATGTACCTCCTCAATAGAAAGTCATAAAAATAATAATGATCACTAAACCAACTAAGAGTCTTGAAGAACCTAGATCATGTCAGCTAACTAGTTTACTATCAATTGCATCCAAAGTAATGGAGATATTATTAAGGTGTAGGTCCATTATGATGAGTGTATAATGTGTGCAGGTATAATAGCGGAGGGCGGTGGCAGCCCCGCGCCGGCCAGCATGGTGGTGACGCGCCTGCACGTGCTGGACGTGAACGAGCACGCGCCCGTCTTCCACTCGCAGCCCTACGTGGTGCACGTCGCCGAGAACACGCCGCCGCACACCTCCATCCTGCAGCGTACGTACTCTACACACACACACACACGTACATACATACACACGTGACCACGCCGTCAGTAACGAGGGAGTGCAACGTTACAGTGATGGCGGACGACCTGGACTCCGGCAGCAACGGCGAGGTGCGATACTCGTTCGCGACGGAGGGCGCAGGCGCGGAAGAGTGGGCGCAGCTGTTCGCGGTGGACCCCTACAGCGGCTGGGTGGTCACGCTGGCGGCGCTGGACCGCGAGGCGCGCGCCGAGCACCGCTTGGCGCTGCTGGCGGCGGACGGCGGCGCGGAGCGGCGCGTGGCGCGCGGCACGCTGGTCGTGCGCCTCGTGGACTACAACGACTGCGCGCCGCGCTTCCGCCACGACACGCACGAGGCGAGCGTGCGCGAGGACGCGGCGCCCGGCACCGTGGTGCTGCGCCTGCAGGTGGACGACGCGGACGCCACGCCGGCGCCGCTGAGCTACTTCGTGGCGGCGGGCGACGCGCGCGCTCGCTTCGCGCTGCGCGCCTCGGGCGAGCTGTACGTGGCGCGCGCGCTGGACCGCGAGCTCGCGCCGCGCTACGACCTCACGGTGGCGGCCAGCGACGGCAAGTTCACCGCCACCACGCAGGTCGCCATCACCCTGCTCGACGTTAACGGTCAGTTATCTATTTATTATCGCATTATATATATAGTATGCAGTGTAAAGTCTCTATTATTCTCAATTAAGTTAATAAAATTAACAAACAACCTGATGACCTTGAATACCTAAACCGATTTCTACCAAACATAGCTAAAAACAATTGTGACTGATTCAAACAAAAAAAAAACCGCATTAGAATCCGATCATCCACTTGGGAGCTACGATGCCACAGACAGACATACACATTTACACACCCACGCAGACACATCAAACTTATAACGTCGTTTTTGCGTCGGGGGTTAAAAATCTAAGCAGCGCGCAGCGACACACGCAACAGGTGCGTGATGGTGTTACCAGTATTTAAGTTGAGGAAAAATGAAAATAATGATGAAGTAGATCTATTACATAAATAAATAGTAAGGATAATGTAATGATGGCAGACAACCCTCCGTACTGCGTGCGGCACCGCTACACGGCGCGGCTGAGCGAGGACGCGGCTAACGGCACGCGCGTCGTGACGCTGGAGACGGGCGACGCGGACGAGCCGCGCGACAACCAGCTGCGCTACTACCTCAGCGGCGACAACGCGCAGCACTTCGCCATACACAAGGTTTGTTCTCTACCTCACACACACGCGAGACCCGACTGGAAAGTTTTATTACCTACAACTATCATTACAGACTAACCAATGCGATAGAGTAGTTATAATAATAATCATAATATGGAAAAGCAAGGAGTTGCATGGTCGTTTTTACCGGGCCGAGAAGTACCGTATTATAAGTATGTACCCGACCCGGTTCTCGAAAGTAGTAGTGTTACATTATATTGGGACCGATCTATCATCACTGATCGGACTATTGTTGCCAATAAGCCAGATATTGTGGTGATAGATCGGTCAGAACGCCATGCAATGATAATCGATATCACCATTCCTCATGACGAGAATCTTGTTAAGGCAGAAAAAGACAAACAAACGAAATATTTGGACTTGGCTCACGAGGTTGTCGACATGTGGAATGTTGATTCGGCGATCATTGTTCCGATAGTACTTTCGGTCAATGGACTTATTCTAAAGAGTCTCTATCAACATCATAAATTATTTATTGCAACAGAATGTGTATACAATTACAGTTAACATAATATTCAAAACAACATACAACAACAAACAAATTTCAAAATACTACCAATACCCTACCATTTTGAATTTTGTGCAGTTGAAATAATATCGCTCAAACTCTTTGTTATTTGTATATATAGAATACCAACTTATAACGTCAAGATATTTCTAGATAATCTAGAAAGTTTACTAAATATAGCATCCAAAAGAGCTACTAAAAATATTGTACTATGTGGAGACTGGAACATCGACATCCTAAAAGATAACGACAACGCACAGAAATTACAATCTATTCTTATCAATTATAATATTAAAAATCACATAAAATATCCAACACGACAAAAATCTTGCATTGATATTATAGCAACAAATTTATGTAATGTCGAATCGAACTTATTGTTTCTAGGTTTATCCGACCACGAAACAGCACAAACTGTTTCATTTGAGTTGACTTGTGACATATCAAAACAAAGATCTTTCTGGTTTGAAAAAAAAAAGGGATTACAGTAAATTGAACGTAAGCAAATTTATTAATTACCTATCTAAGCTATCATTTAGTGACGTATTTGAATGCGTCGATACTGAAGAAGCCTATAATTCTCTCCACGACACGTTAACTCTATTTTATAACCTATGTTTCCCAGTAATTACGGTCAAGATTACAAAAAAAACCACAAAGAGTAGATGGATATCAAAAGGGCTTATGAATTCAAGTAAACAAAAACGTTATCTTTATCTGCAATATAAAAGTTCTCGCACAACAAAAAATAAAGAAATATATAAAAACTACAACAAAATCTTTAAAAAATGTATGAATAATGCTCAAAGAATTGAGAGTTCAAAATACTTAAGCAAAGCGAATAATAAATGTAGAGCATCTTGGAATATCATTAAAAATAATGTAACTGATAAGCAGAGTACCAAGTACATAAAAACTATAAAAGCAAACAATATTGAATATTCTAATCCTCACCATTATATCTCATCAATTTAATGATTTTTTTATAAACTTGACATCTACTATTAATGATAAACAACCTGACAGTAATAATACTAAAAATACTTATCCGACCGTTATTCCCAAAAATTTAGACACTATTTTCTTAACTCCAGTTGATAATACTGACATTATTAAAACTATAAATTCATTAAAAAATACGTACTCAACAGGTTACGACCATCTTAGAACAGATATTATAAAATTATGTGCTAAATTAATATCTTATCCTTTGTGCCATATTATTAATTTATCATTTGAACAAGGCATCTTTCCTTCAAAGCTGAAACTATCAGTCGTTAAACCTTTGCATAAGCAAGGTGACACTACTGACATGAATAATTATAGGCCCATTAAGTACCTTGATCCCAATTTTATCAAAAATTTTTGAAAGAGTAATGCATGACAAAATCTATAGGTTTTTAGAAAAAAATAACGTATTGAGACCAGAACAACATGGTTTCAGACAAAAACACTCTACCACCTTGGCATGTTTTACACTCACTAAAACAATAACTGAAAGTTTCAATAACAAAAATAATGTAGTTTCAATATTTTTAGATATGTCTAAAGCTTTTGACTTTGTAAATCATAAATTATTGTTAACTAAGATCGAGAAATACGGAATACGAGGCAAAGCACTGGATTGGGTCAAGAGTTACCTCTCTAATCGATATCAATGCGTAGAAATAAATAATGCATCTAGTGGATTACGTAATGTACCCGTAAGGTCAGATTTTAAACTACTTAATAGTTCAGGTGTACCACAGGGAAGCATACTTGGTCCTTTGTTGTTTCTTCTATATATAAATGACTTGCCTAGCATAACTGAACATAGGTGTGTACTGTATGCAGATGACACAACTTTAATTATAGAAGATAGCAATAAAGATAACCTAGAGCATAATATAAACAAAACACTGGCTGCTGTAGTCAATTGGTTTGATTGCAACTTTTTACAAATAAATATTAATAAAACAAAAATGGTACAATTTCAGACTTACAATAATAAACCTATAAATCTAAACATAAAATGCAAAAATTAAATTGTAGAGGAAGTTGATGCGACAAAGTTTCTAGGCGTCATTATCGACAAGTACTGTGACTGGAAAAAGCACATTGATAAATTATGTCAGAATCTTGACAGATTTGTTTATGTTCTCTACAGACTGAAACAAGTAGCCTCTTTAAATACGTCTCTTACCGCATACCATGGCTATGTCTCATCAAAATTAAGGTATGCTCTTATATTGTGGGGTAACTCTGTAGAGGCAGATAGGGCTTTTCTATTACAAAAGAAATGTATAAGAGCAATAGTTGGCATTCAACATACAGAAAGCTGTAAAGAACACTTCAAAGAACTTAAAATTTTACCACTGCCAAGTCTTTACATTTTTGAAATCTGTATTTTTGTACGTAACCATCCACATTTATTCTGTAAGCACAATGATGCCGTGACAAGACCTGGTAGGCACATACACAAACTCTTAGTACCGAGACAAAGAGTACAGGTAGTAAGTCGCAATGTATTCAGCATGGCGATACATATTTATAATAAGTTACCAATAACAATCTTAGAATCAAAACATGTAAATGGCTTTAAAGAAAAACTATTCAAATTGTTATTGGATAGATGTTTTTATAGTATTATTGGAATTCTTAAATGATAAACAATTATAACATTAATTGAATGAATGCATTGTAATTAAGTTTTTTTTATTAATTTGTACAATTGTATTATGTGGATGAATGTAATTAGTTATTAAATTATGGATATGACATGACAATATATTGACATTGTGTAACGTAATGAATAATAGGTAATATTAATATTTTGTATACCAGATTATGGTAGAATGTGGCTGTGATACTGAACATTACTAAGAACTTTATGTACCCATATTCAGACAAATAAATGATATTTCATTTCATTTCATTTCATTTCAACTATGACTACTTATTAAATTATTTCTTACTAGCTGACCCATGCCCACTTCGTTGGGAGGCGAAAAAAACGCGTCCCTTTTTTAAACTTATTATTAGCTTTTTTATAATATTATTAGCTATTTTTATTAGCGTGATACTATAGAGCCTATGACATTCGCCGATGAATGGACTAGCTATCAAACACAAAAAGAATTTTTAAAATCAGTTTATTAGATCCAGAGATTACCCCCTACAACTTCACAAAAACACAAACTTTACCTATATATACTGTGGTGAAGAAGCAAAAGCAAATAACTAGATGGCGTTGTAATTTGTATTAAAATAATATAAAAATTACAACGCCACCTAGTAACAAAAAATAACATAGAATGTCATCTCAAATTGAATGTGAACATACTGGGCCGCAAGGAAAACGGGTCGCTTGCATTTTACATATTTTATATACATATATAAAAAAAAATTACATATTTTATATACATATCGACGTCCCCGGGCAATAACCCAGTAATAGTATATTACTGGAATTTTTTTTTATTTGATATTTAGCATCTGTGGGTTAGAACTCATGTATGTAATTTTTTATAGATTTTTTCTGCCATTAATTACGAAAATATGATCAATGACAGTTTTATTGCATGGAACTTTGATCGCATTTTTATACGGCAAAAATCAATTAATACAATATAACTTTATAAATTTTATAACTGTTATTTGGTATTATAGTAATACTGGAAAATAATTCTTGTAAAGTTTTGGTTACCGCGATTACAAGTTTATTGCCGTGAAATATGAGGCAGATGTTTTCGGTAATGGTTGGTAGCAGTATTTATACGAATTAAAATACACGATAAAACGTTTGTACTGGCTCATCACAAACACTTTTTGACCTGTATCGCACATTACGTATGCGATTTGAAAATTATTTTAATAAAAAATCTTATTATGTTAAACTTCATTAACGATTCTAAATTTAAATTAAAAAAAAAACTATATACAAAAGATTTACGCGGTATAATGACCCAAGTAGACTGTTTCTTTTCGTGTCAAATTTAAGTTTTTTTTTTTTTTTATTCTTTTGTTTATTCGAGACTTTTACGCGCAGCGTATGTCAGTCCCATTTAAGTTATTAAACTTAATTTTTATAAAACAATTTAAGGATTAATTTCGATTAAATGTTATTGTCCACTGCTGGACATAGGCCTCCTCCACTTATTGCCACCTTGTGCGGTCCTGTGCCTCCCTCATCCATCGGTTTCCCGCCGTCCTAATTAGGTCGTCGGTCTACCGTGTGAGTGGTCTCCCCATCCTGCGCTTTCAGTACGCGGTCGCCACGCCAGAACCTTTCTGCTCCAACAGCTGGAGGGGCAACAGCGGGCAATTTTGAGCGCTATGTCGGTCACTTTGGTTCTCTTGGGGATCTCCTCATTTCTGATTTAATCACGCAGGTAAACTAACAATTGCTCTCTCAATTGCCCTTTGAGTGACCATGAGCCTTCCGAGAAGGCCCATAGTTAGAGACCACGTCTCTGATCCATAAGGTTTGGCTGATATGATAAAATGTTATTGTGTGCATCAAGCAGCGGCGCTTGTAGTAGGCTAGGCATGCTCCTGCCTGCGGCTACTGAGTGGAGTATTTATTGCAAAAGAGACGACTATAGTGGGCTCGTAAAGATTTGCTCTGGAAAGATAAGCTGTTCTGGTGTTCGGTAATGGTGTTTACAGATGAGTCCCTGTTCGATTTTCACTCGGATTCACGTAGAGGATGTGTTTCGAGAGTTCCTAGTCGTGTTAGCTATCTGCAACATCCGCAGGAAGTCTTTATAAACCACGACAGAGGTATAATATTTTTGTATAACCTGCCGCAGCGTATGCTAGTGGTATATTATATAGTATAGTTTTTTTACCGAACCGGCTTGTTCGGAAGGCTGGAAGTCATCCAGTCTGCGTTCGAGACCTTTCGTGATAACTTTCAGGTACGATTTGTAGACGTTAGGCAGAAGAAAAGAGTCATGGGTCTGTAATTCTAATGAGCCTAGAACGAGTTCTGCGCCGGCCTTCAGTAATAAAACCTTGTCGTCCTTAAGTTGTCGGAGAGTATTATTAATCTAACGCAAATTGACGACCGTGATTTTGTCAGTAGGGTGTCGAGTTAACTTAACTTTTGGATCGCTTCCTAGATAATTATCAGGTGTAAATATCTTCTAACATCTCAAAATTCTCGGCAAACCGTTTCATTTGATATACCCATATTGCAGAAGAGTATAAAAAAACTATTTCGACATGTTAGAATATTTTTCAAATTATTCTCGATGGGATCTTTCATTTGATACCCATAATATGGGTACCCTTTTTTACTCATATTATGAGTAAATATAGTATAGAGTACTGCTATGTATGGCATCAGAATGTGGCAAAAAAGGCTGTATAGAAATTGGTAGTTGTTTGTTGTTAAAATAATTAATTACAATATCGAACTACTCTGATGTGTGCTACGGGTAGAATAAAAATAGGTACACAACTGTAGGAATAGTACACCGTCACAATCTGATGATCCAGACATCAAAAAATTAGTTACTCCTATCCATTGGCGTCGGAATTTATATGGAAATGTTATTCGTTGATCTGATTTCATGTACCGCCTACACAACCAGGTTAGATTTATTTTAAATACGATTTTGATAAAGAATATTTGGAGTAAGACACCTAACACATAACTCAAATTAGACTACGGGGACGAAAATCTAAACCATTCTCACGGATTGAAGATATTGCGCTAGAACCGGATTATCATCAACCTTTTCTAATTAGCAATGCACTCCATACAGATTTACATTCCTTGTGCAATAGTGGAAGAATTCCAAGACACTACTATATTTTTTACAAATCATCTGACGTATTCTCAAGATAATATTAGCAACTTACTTACTGAAGAAACGTCGGATAGTGAAGGTTGACAACATTCAATTTTAATTTCATATTTTTAATGCCATATTATATTTTTTATTTGATTTTACTAACTATAACTAATACAGAAGACTGTTTGTATTATTATGTTTGATGTGTATAGGTTTTTTTTTTAAAACCGCCCTAATTTTGTGGTTATGTGTAGTTATGTTTCAAAAAAGACTTGCCAAAATATATCAGTATACATAAGATACAGTTCAAATACAAAAAGTTTATTGCGGTACTAGATATTTACTGTTTAAAGACGCTTTAGATTTCACGGCAATAAGCCAGTAATAGAACGTTACCATTTCTATGTTCATTGAAAAAGTTGGTTAGAGAACACAGTAAATAGTCATTATTGTACTATTAAATTTGAAAAAAATACCGCAATAATCTTGTAAGTTGATATTACTGGCTTCATCTTTATTATTTTAAACAGTAAGATACAATTACTGTTAAAACGTTACAAAAACATTTTATGTAACAGTTACTTTTATGTATTGCATAAACCTTTAAATATATAATGTAACTGTAATACTGTAAATTGATTCTTTAAAAAATTAGCTTTCATTTGATACATTGTACATGGTATAACAATGTTCTGTTACAGAGATATGGTTAAAAATCACTAAATATTTTTTCCTGTAAAATTTGATTTTTGCGATTACGTGGTTATTGCCCGGGGACGTCGATATGTAAATAAAATCCATCCCAACTGATAAAAATTCATCTGCGCTCGAGCCACGGCTACAATTCCACAAAAAGTTCATGATAGGCGCACAAACTAGTAGAGTAGGTCTAGGAAACACGGAAAGTCAATCGGACAAAGAAATTATAAAATCTTTCTTAAACCAAGATGAGAATAACAGCTACAGAGTGCACGCAATGAACCTAGAAATGCAAAATGAATGGGTTACTCTAGGGGACTACTGTATACCTTTAGCCTTGAAGTGGCGCACTTTGCTTTACGACTGGTCACCAGCATTACTTAAATTCTACCTCAACGCCTTCCAATTGACTCTCCCCGATCAAAGCAATCTTGTAAGATGGGGAAAAGCCACGGACAAAAAATGCACAGAATGTGGCAAAGAAATTGGTACGGCAAGACACTTATTGCTGTATTAACAGCTTCTGATAATATACGCTGTATTATTATCAGAAGCTGTTAATACAGCTGTCTTCTGGTTTTGGATGCTTTCCATTTGGTTTTTAATTGAGCTCTGAGGAAAATACACCTATTTCTCTATCACTGCTTCTTTGAGTTGACAAAGAGTGATAAGAGGGAAATATGGATGTCCTACTCATTGATCCAATACGTCCCAAGCATGCTGGATCGGTTTCAAGTCTGGGTTGCGTGCTGGCCACTTCATACGTGTGATAGCGACATCTTTACGGAACTTTAACACTATTAAATCTGTATGAAGACGAGCGTTGAGTTCCATAAAGGTGCCTTTTTCGCCGATGTTTACCAAAAATGAGCCATAATACTCATTAATGATTTCATTCAAGTACCTCTCTGCAGTTAAAGTACCATTTTATATTACTACTAGCTGGGCGCGGCTTTCAGAAGAAATTCCAGCCCACACGTGTACAGTGCCTCCGACATAAGGTACTTTCTCTTCAATGTAAGCTTGGTTATACAGGTTTCCTGTACTTTTCCAGACTCTTAGCCTTCCATCCTACTTGAATAAAGTAAACCTCGACTCATCGGAAACATTTTCCTTAACAAATCAGCCATGAGTGCTATTCACGAATTTTTTATCATCACTCTATCTTGAATTTTGATGTTGTCTTTCAAGTTTACGAATATTTGCAAGTCTAGGACTGTAATTTTGCTTCATCTAGACACTGCCTCACTATACAAGGGCTTGGGTTGCTTTCTCGAGCAAGTAGCAAGTGATTTTTGACTACAACAGCCGTTTGAAATCGATTTCTCAACATTCTCGACACCATGTAACAATCCTCTTATGTTTTTGTGCACGCTGTTGGTTCTGATCATGGTCTGTGCGCATTGGATACAGTGTCTTCTAGTTGCTGGAGTACTTTTCAAACGATTAAGAGCTATTAACTAAGAGTTCTCGTTGTATAACGATGACTAAGTCATTTTTCTAGCATTTCTGGAATCCTTGCAGACTCGTCAGGGAGTTAGAGTTAGAGCATGTTTTTATGCTAATTTGATTAGAATATTAAATTTCTGTACATAAAATGCGTCTTTTTCATAATATAACAGAAAAAAGAGTATAAAAAATGGTTTCGAAACTGTTGTTAAAATTTAAAAATTTTGTCTTTATTTTTAATTCATGGATTTAATACAATTATCAAAAATATTTTATTATTTGTGATTAAATTATCTATCATTTAGTCTTTATTTCATAAAGCTAGCTCCAATATTTTGGAAGTTATTAAGGTTTTCGTAAGCGACCCGTTTTAATTGCGGCCCAGTGTAGTATAGATGTATTTATTGTAAAAATACTATTCACTTATGTTAGAGCTGCACACCCAATACGCAGTTACATAACATAGAGAGATAAGACATAAGAAGCTATTTTTTTAAATTATTTAATGTAGTCCTCTGATACTGTTGACATGTTTACAGTGTTAGTGTATGAATAATGTGCATGTGGACAGTATGCAGTAAAATAACAATAAACGAGAATCGCTTAGTAATGTGAGGTGTGTATGTACCCAGGAGACCGGTGAAGTGAGTGTGGCGGCGGCGCTGGACCGCGAGACGCTCGCCACGTACCAGCTGCGCGCGCACGCACAGGACCGCGAGCGCGCCGACTGGGCGTGCAGCTCCGAGCTGCTGGTCGCGCTCGACGACGTCAACGACAACGCGCCGCGCTTCTCCGCGCGCACCTACAGCGTCACCCTGCCCGAAGACGCCGACATCGGCACGCTCGTCGCCAAGGTACGTCTACGTCGCCCCGCCACCCCCTCCCGCGCCTCGCCCGCCCCCCACTAATGCTGAATGTGACTGTGTATGCAGGTCCACGCCACAGATCCCGACCTCGGCGTCAACCGTCTCGTCACGTACTCGTTCGTCGATGAGAACGTCGAAGCGTTCGAGCTGGCGGCGGACAGCGGCATCATCACGCTGCGCGCGGCGCTCGACAGAGAGACGCAGGCGGAGCACCGGCTAGTGGTGCGAGCGAGCGACGCGGGCCGGCCCTCGCTCTCGTCCACGGCCACGCTGCGGCTCACGGTCGCCGACGTCAACGACAACCCGCCCGAGTTCGAGTTCCACCAGTACCGTGCCACCGTGCCCGAGCTGGATGCGCCGGGCACCGAGCTGCTCCGCGTGCGAGCTACCTCCAGGGATGCCGGCGTCAATGCCGACGTGTACTACTCGCTGGTGGGCGGAGACGACCGGGATGACTTCACGCTGGACCGAGCTACCGGCGTGCTCAGCGTAGCGCGCGGCCTCGACTACGAGCGCCGCCGCGACTACCTGCTCACCGTGCAGGCCATCGACGGAGGCACGCCGCCGCTCAGCGACCTCGCCACTCTCAACATCTCGGTCACCGACGGCAACGATAATGCGCCGCGCTTCTCGCAGACCTCGTACGGAGCCCGCGTGCGCGAGGACGCCGGCCTGGGCGCGCGAGTGCTGCAGGTCATCGCCGACGACGCGGACTCGGGCGCCAACGGTCGCGTCACGTACTCGATCGCGCGCGGCGACCACGACACGAGGTTCTCCATCGACCCGGACACCGGCTACCTGTCGGTGGCGGCGCCGCTCGACCGGGAGACGGCGCCCGCCTACGTGCTGGAGGTGCACGCGCGCGACCACGGCCTGCCCTCGCTGGACACCACTGCGCTCGTCAACATCGAAGTGATCGACGCCAACGACAATCCGCCTCTGTTCGCACAAAGTAACTACTCGGCCGTCGTCCAAGAAGACCGTCCTCTCGGACACACCATACTTAAGTTTGTAGTCGTGGATGCCGACGCGCCGCCTAACGCTGCACCCTATACGTTTGACTTTCAATCTGGCAACGAAATGGGAGCCTTCCGACTCGAGCAAGACGGCTACTTGCGCTCGGCGACGCGCTTCAACCACCGCATCAAGGACCGCTACGTTCTACAAGTGCGCGTGTTTGATAACGGGACACCTCCGCTGTTCTCCGACGCATGGGTCTACATAAAAGTAATCGAAGAGTCGCAGTATCCGCCGGTGGTCACTCCTCTGGAAATTGTGGTCAACTCGTACCTAGATGAGTTCCCCGGCGGCATCATCGGTCGCGTGCTCGCCTCGGACCGCGACGCATACGACACCCTCACCTACGACATCGCACCCATCGACGGCGCTCCTTATCCTCCGACCGATCTATTCGAGATCGACCGCGCAGACGGGACGTTGAAAGCCGCCCCTCGCCTCGACGTCGGCGATTATCGATTAAACGTAACAGTCGACGACGGCAAGTTCCTCGGCTCGGCCACGGTCAAGGTGACGGTCATCCTCATCTCGGACGAGATGCTCGCGCAAGCGATCGTCGTACGATTCCGAGAAGTCACCGATAGAGATTTCGTTCTGAGTCACCGCAAGGGGTTCGTGCGCGCTATCGCCGAGGCCACAGACTGCGAGCCCGAAGACGTCATCGTCATCAGCGTGCAACCGTCCGGCGACAACGGCGGCGAGGACGACAACGAGACCGGCCGGACGCGCCGCCAGGTCGCGCAGGACCTGGACGTAGCGTTCTGCGTGCGCTCAGCGGGGGGCCTGCTGCCCGCAGACGCGCTGCGCCGACGTCTGCACAAACACCTGGAGCGACTGGAGGAGCGCGCGCGCCTCGTGGTCGAGGAGCTGGTGCGCGTGACGTGCGGAGGCTGCGTGCACGGCGCGTGCGTCGAGCGCGTCGAGCTGCGGCAGAGCGCGCGCGCCATCGACACCGACGTGTTCGCGCTCGTGGCGCCCCCGCACCGCCTGCGCGGCCGCTGCGCATGCGCGCCCGGCTACGGCGGGGAGCGCTGCGACCGCGAGACCGCCGTGGACACGCTGGCGGGCGGCGCGGAGGCGGGCGTCGCGCAGCTGCAGGGCGACGGCTACCTCGTGTACCGCGTGGAGCGCGGCGCGGTGGAGGGCGCGCGCCTGCTGGACGACGAGCTGGTCGTGTCGCTGCGGTTCCGCACGCGGCGCGAGCGCGGCACGCTGCTGGCGGCGGCGGGGCGCGTGGACTACGCCGTGCTGGAGGTGGCGGAGGGCTACCTGCAGTTCCGCATGGAGCTGGGCGCGGGCCCGGCGGCGGTGCGCGCGGCCGTGCCGGTGTCGGACGGCGCGTGGCACGCGGCGCGGCTGGAGCGGCGCGGCGCCAGCATGCGGCTCACGGTGGACCGGCGCAGCGCGCAGGCGCAGACGCCGGCGCCGGCCGCCGTGCTCGACGTGCGCGCCGACCGGCTGCTCGTCGGCGCCGACCTCAAGAGGCACGCCCACGCCTTTGCTGCTGAGCAGGTATTTCTTAAATTTTAACAACTTTCACGATACTATACTATATTCGACACTATACTATATTTATACGACACGATACTATATTACACTTAACAGTTAACAGTTGAATAATCAAAAATTATTACATCCTTGAAAACAATACAGACCGGTTATCAAAAAAATACAAAGCATCAAAACTAAAAATATAGTAATCCGGAACAAATTGGTAAACTGTTTAACCAACATATCGCTTACAAATTGATTACACAAGAATACATCAACTCCAAACAATTTATACCTATTCAACAATAAGCAATGAGTACTGCTTAACACTGGTACCCACAATGCGTGGACATTCCGACCTCATCATGTCGGATTATATTCCAGTTCAATAACTTTGGTGTTTCTCAAGACGGGCTCCTCTCTCCGATCTTTTCCTTACTTTATATAAATATAGGAAACTGTAGGTCTGTTTCATATGTAATTATGTATGTTATTTTTGTGTACCGTTGTGACCGTTTGTTTCTAAATAAATTAAAAAATATATATATATCTTCAGACTAGCTTATTGCTCAATGTATACGTTGACACAGTCGTAGTTATAACAAGTTCAAGCCATGCTTTAGGCATGTTCAATCATGGACTGTACACCGTTATAAGTATAGATAGAACAGTGTAACAACTTCCCGCTTTCTTCTATTGTTTATTAACTTTCTAATTCAATCATTCAAAGGTGACAACCGGATTTCACGGCTGCCTCTCTGACTTGAAGTTAGGCAACGTGGCTCTGCCGCTGGAGGAGGGCGGCACGTCCGCGGACGGGCACGCGCAGCTGGCGCGGCGCGTGCGCGTGCGCGTGGCGAGCACGTGCGCCGCGCTGCCGCCGCCCACGCCCTGCGCCTCCTACCCGTGCCTCAACGGCGGCACGTGCCGGGACGTGGGCGCGCTGCTCGAGGGCGAGGCGGACGAGGGCTACGCGTGCACGTGCCACGCGCGCTTCTCCGGCGCGCGCTGCGAGCTGGACGCGGAGCCGTGCGCGTCGGCGCCCTGCCTGCACGGCGGCTCGTGCGCGGCGGCGGACGGCGGGGGCGGGTACCGCTGCGCGTGCGGCGCGGGGCTGGCGGGCGAGCGCTGCGAGCGCGGGCGCTGGTGCGCGCCGGGCGTGTGCGCGCACGGCGGCGCGTGCGAGGAGGGCGAGTGGGGCCCGTCGTGCCGCTGCCGCGGGTACTACGGGCCGCGCTGCCAGTACGACGTGGACGAGTGCGCCGGCGAGCCCTGCCTCAACGGGGCCACGTGCCTCAACGAGCCCGGCTCCTTCCGCTGCCTCTGCCCGCCGGACAAGACGGGTATTTGTCCTTTAATAGTTTTTAGTATCTGTGTCGAGCCCCGTGAAGTTAGAAATTGCGTTTGTCTCCCTAGTGCATAGGTATACGAGTGAGTCCATTGTACCCTGCAGGCATGAACTGCGGCAACCCCCTGTACTCTGACGCGGTGGTGTCGGGCGGCGCGGGCGAGCCTGGTCTGGCGCTGCGGCGCGCGTGGCGCTGGGCGCTGGAGGCGCGCTGGCCGCTGTGGGCGGGGGGCGCGCTGCTGGCGCTGCTGCTGCTGCTGGCGCTGGCGCTGCCGCTCGCGCTGCGCCGCCGCCGCCACGCCGCGGCGCCGCACAGCTCGCCGCTCAACAGCGACAAGCTGCCGCCGCGCGCCTCCAAGCTGTCGAACCTGGAGGCGGTGCGGCGCGAGCGGCCCGCGTCCTGCGCCGAGCCGCCGCCGCTCAACAACGTGGACACGCTGCGCAGCTACGGCTCGGCCGGCGACGAGCTCGAGGGCATCCCGCCGGACTACCGGCGCAACCTTAACATCGACGTCACCGACCGCAAGCCCTGGTCCGAGCAGATGCACCTGCAGACCTTCGCCGATCACAAAATATACAACGGTACGTCTCATTGTCCATTCATCCATCCCATCACCACTACGCTTACTGTTATGCTCACGACATAGCCTGGGAATCATACTATGTCTCATGAGATATTCTAACCAAATAATCTTTCAACCTCAGCATCCTCATCATCATTAATAATTTTGAAAACTTTGAGATCGAAAAAATAAATATATTAAAGAAAATTAGAAAACTAAATAGGTCCCAAATGAGAATCTTGAGGAAGTCCCGATGAAGCTTCATAACTTCCTGACTCTTGCCCACTAAATACTACTTTCTGGGATCAGCTTGTCAAATAAGATAAGACTTAGAAACTTAGCAAGTAACAAGTTATGATCTACCCTGTCGAACGCTTTACGTCTCTGTAAACAGCCTCCACTTGGATACCGATTATTAACTTATGTAACTTCCTATGTTAATACAAGTCGACTCAGTTGTCTATTACATTGCAAACTGAGCTTTGCCGATTGTAGGTGTAGATAGTAATATTCTTAGATTGATTAAGTTTTACTGACAAATAGATCTCAGACAGATGGTACTAACATTTATAAAATAATACACTAGTCCGAGAACTGTCTGACTTATCAGCTAAATTTAATAGACTTTAAGAATTAGTCTAATAACGATGACTTGAATACAAATAAATAGTTTTAATAGTAAAAACTCCAGTGAAGTAGTGAGCTATGGAGAGTATAAAATATGTACCTATGATGCATGTAATGTTGTGTAGATCTCAAAGGATGCAAGGTGGCGGCGCGACCTCGGTCGCCGGGCGTGCTGCGCGCGGGGGTGATGCCGGGCGGGGTGATGGCGGGCGGGGTGATGGCGGGCGCGCTGGAGCCGCAGCTGGTGGGCACGTACCACTGGGACTGCTCGGACTGGTGCGGCGGCGGCGGCGCGCTGCCCGGCATCAGCGAGGTGGCGGCCGGCTCCGAGCGGCCCGACTCCTCGTCGCCGCCCGCCTCCCCCGCGCCGCGCCGTCGCCGCGCTCACGTCGCGCGCTCGGAGGACGACGACGACGTGCCGCGCGTGCCTGACAGTGAGTACACAGCGCTCGCACACTGCTGTTAGTATTGTATGTATTGTATGTGTGATGTGTAACGTGTGTGTGTCGTGTCCGCAGCGGCGTCGTACCTGGTGCGCGGGGACGAGTACGCGGCGGACGCGGAGCTGCGCGCCAGGCTGGTGCGCGAGCCCGACGCCGCCAGCCTCATCACCATGCTGGGTCAGTCTCACTATCTCTCACTCACGGTACCTATCTGTCGAGTCGCACAGCTTCACGTCTGCTCTCGTCCACAGAGGAGCGCAACTCGCTGCTGGGCGGAGACGAGGACGGCTCCGACAGCGACATGTCCGCCAACCTGTGCGAGATCGAGGAGTCGGACGCGGAGACCGAGGTGTTAGCGCCGCCCGCGCGACACACGGACGTGTGACGTCGGCGCGCGGCCCCAGCGCCGCACACGCCACGCACGCGCCACGCACACGCGCCGCGCGCGCCCGGCCTCTAGTGCACGCGCGCGGGGCCCCAGCTGTGCCAAGTGGACGAACACTGTATTCATATCTACAGATAATATTGTACATAGTATTGTATCAGAGACGACATTAACATTATGATTGTAACAAACTGATTGTAACTAAATGAACTGATAGATATCGTAACTGTTGTATGTATGTATGTATGTGTCCACGTGGAGGCAGTCTGCAGTACGTCAGATCACTTCACGTATGTATGTGCAGTGTGTGAGCGAGGTGATAACACTTGTAAATATACAACTAACTGTAACACTTAGATGTAACAACTTGTAAATAATTGTAACAAAGTAATAAGTACGTCTGTATTACTTTCTTTCCTATTGTGAAGAGCGCGCCGGGGGCGACCCCTCCCGGCGAGAAGTGACGAGACCGGCTCCGCTCCGGTATAAAATATATTAATGAAATGGTGCTCCAATCGTAGTTTCATATCATACTTTAAACTGTGCATTTAAACGTCGACTAGTCTCGACTAGCTCTCCTCCTAGACTAGTGTATTATACTAAGTGATCTATTTTTATATGTACAAATGTAACGCTACGCCGCGCGCCGTGCCGCTACGCGTGTGCTACGAGCTGCTACGCGGAGTGCTACGAGTGTTGGCGGCGCGTAGCGGGACTCGCGACTATTTCTTTTTTTATAAAGAAAGTTTATAAAACATAAATTATTGAAGGGTTGTGTTATTTTGACACACACAATAAAGACTTAACAAATTTATTGCGCTTTTATTTACTTCATTACTTTATTATAATACTAGCCAGCCACTACTAGTGTACACTAATGACTTAAGAAGCATTCATTTTTTTTAATCAAATTGAAAAGCAAACACATACAATAAAATAATTTATTTACTGTTAATAACTAGCTTATTTAAGTAAATACTTCTGTCAAAATATTTATTTCCCCGCCAAAATGCAAGATACAGACTCAGAACAATAATTTTGTTGATCAAAAAGAACTGGCCTGCGTCGGAATCGAACCCTCGACCTTGTTCACGTCAGCCGCCACCGATACCGTTATACATTGTCTTTCAAGTGTTATTTAGAGTTCTACTTTTCTAATATGTACTTCATACGTATTCGTAAAAAATATTCAAGTTGTCCCGAAATCCATGTGAAGCTATTCAACTCCGAATATGTTTCTCAGTTTGGACATGTTTTTTTGATGAATTAGATAAATTGTTTATGTCGCTATATCCTAAATCTTTTAAAATCTGAGAATAAGAAATAAGGATATTAAGAGTATGAACACGACGTGTGACGTCACGACGTGGACGTTCCGCCATCTTGTGCTTGCACTCGACTCACTCACATTTAGTTGACTCACACTCACGTCTAAACATCACTCACCGTCCCGCGAGACAGGTGAACGTACTCAATATGTTTTACATTATCATTTTCTTTACTATTTCACCCAACCCACTCATGCATTGCCCAATTTATTGATATTTGATGTTTGTAAAGCACCCCTACTATACTATAAGAGGGTTTGGTCGTTTACTAGATTTTTATAAAAAAATAAAGAGTTTCTGTGGATCATCCATCGTCAAAGAATACGAACACTCTAACTTTGAAGGCATTTTTTTTTAATTTCAAAATATTCAATTAAAACTTGTGACAAACATAAGTAGTGTAACAAACTAACAACAACGAGTAGTGGTTACGTAACTAAGTCTCCTTCATCTGTCGCAGCACTGCGTACAGGCTGTATGATGACTTGAGTACCTGCGAACAATTACATATTTATCATTAATGAATAAATGACTTATCTAATATTTATGTCTGTTTCTTTTCTAAATAAAGGCGAGGAAGATCAGCTTCCGTTTGATATAACTTGATGTTATAATTATCTATTGTATACTTAATACTATCTTTTTAAAAGTTGTGGTTAAATTAAAACCTGTGATTTCAGTAAGTTATTGGTCCATTTCGTTAGTATATCATTGTGGGCGAGTATCTAGAGCTGTCTAAGACCTTATTGATACTGTTACAATATCACACTATTGAAGATATCAGAATCCAATCAAAAACCAGAAATGTGAAATGAGAGCCAAGTAATATTATGATATAGTTTTGCCTCGGTTGACTTCACTGACAAAAGAAGAAAGATCAAAGTGGGTGCCAAGTTCAATGGTCAGTCCGGAAATATATTTATAAGTAACTACAACATATCATATCTTCTTATCATCATCATCATATCAGCCTATAGACGCCCACTGCTATGCACGCCACCCTGCGCGGTCCTGTGCCTCCCTCATCCATCGTCTTCCCGCCGTCCTAATCAGGTCGTCGGTCCATCGTGTGAGGTGTCGCGTTTATAACATAAGATAATGTATTGTAGCCTGAGGTCTGTCTTGGCTAGTTTTTATAAACCTACCAACGAATTATTATGTTCGATTGGTAGTTTCTACCGACCGACAATCCAAATTTTCGGAATTTTAAAATAAGAACCGACAAATACTTGTAGGTTTAGAACTTGCGAAGGTTTTAATTTATATATGAAAACAGTTGTCTAATGTTTGGAAATCAGTAAAGTAAGCGTCACTAGCGGTGGAGTCAAGAGATACAGGCTGATGAAGTCTTAAAAATAAGCTCTGGACAACCCCTGAAACTGTATTAAATTGTAGTTCTAATTATGTTAATAAATAGAATAATCGTCAGCATACACAGAAAGTGAGGATTCAGTGCCGGTCAGGTCCATAAACCTTATTTAAAATATATATTTTACATAATAGATACAATGATAAATAAATAAAAAATCCTCACACTGTTACACAACGCCATCTTGCTTGTCCCAAACTAAGCAGAGATTGTACTATGGGTACTGGACAACGGATAAACATACAGAATAACTCAGAACAATGCAAACAATAATGTTCATGCACACAAAGATTTGCATTGAGCAGGAATCGAACCTGAGACCTCTGCGTAGCCTGCAGTGTTGTTATATAACCACTACGCCACAGAGGTCGTCAAATGATCAAAATCTCACATAGCTCGTATGTACTTTAACTATTTTACTAACATAGTTTTTAAGATTATTATTACTAACACTATGAATTCCGGTTCGAAATAAACGAATTTTTTTTATTAAAAAATTATCATTCGTTAAATATTTTTACTTGAATTTTATGTACCTAGCTGACGTCGAACATCTCTCGTTCATACAGTTGAGGATTATTTTGTTCAATGGTATGATTGGGACAAGTATTTTGTACATTTTGGTTTGAAAAAAGAAACCTTCAAAACAGAATTTTTTGTCAGTGAGTTTATAAGTCTGTATGTTTTGATCCCACCACCATCAGAGCAGCTGACGATCGAATATGTTACCTACGTATGAAGGGGAAACTATGATGGTTAAGAGTCTGAGCCTGGATAATATGACTTCTTAAATTGTAGTACGGGCTCCAGTACTATTACTTGAGTGTAAGCAAGCACTGCACTAAAGTAGGCAATGCTAGAAGAAAACAGCAAACAATTAACTTAGTACCAGTGCTACCTGCTAGCTATGTGTTTATATTAGTAATATTGTCTGATTTCATAATATTAGTAATGGACATATTATGCTGTCACATCCATAGAACTACTCTTAACATACTCAGTAAGTAATCTGTGGCTAATAGTTACGAGTATAATAGATAATGTTCCTGTGTGTTAGTGTGCGGTACAGACCTTGAGGTAGGTGTTGAGCGAGAGCGGGATGATGTAGCCGGCGCTGGGCGTGAGCGGGCGCTTGGCGCGCTCCAGCACCACCAGCAGCGAGCGCTGGAAGCGCAGCGGCGTCGCCGTCCACTCCATGCTGTAGATGGACTCGCCCACCTGCTCGCTCTACACACCACGTCTTATTAAATGCTTCATATACTTATCACAAGTACTTACATAGTGCCACCACCCCATACTTACCCCACGTGCATCGTAAAAGTAAATCATAATCTAACCTAGCAGTACTACTGTGTCTGTAGAAGTCTGTAGAAGCAGTAAGAGTCACCTGCACCGTGACTTCGTTGCCGTAGTAGCAGTAGAGCAGTATCTCTGTGAGGATGCAAATTATAAACAGCACGATGAACGTGAACTCCATGCACAGCACTCTGAGCTGCAAGCAGAGAGCACGTGTCGTGAGACGCAGAGTTGTAAGTACGGTTATGTGCGGGACGGGGGACAGAACTCACGCTGACGATCCTGTAGGCGGCCATGCACAGCATCCAGCCGCCCACGCCGAACTGCACCAGCATCGGCAAGCTGAACACGTCGTGCAGTCGTGCGCACAGTCTGCACAACCAAGTATTCACTAATATTCATAGACTGTACTCTAACACACGTAGTCACAAGCTGGATTTTTAGTCGAAAGGACATTATATTATTTTAAAGCAAAGAACAATGCTCAAAAATGTATGTACACCGTCCCCACTTTGTAGCACTTTAAGATATATGTTAATCGAAAGGTATTAGTCATCTCTCCATTTTATTGTATGACAGCAAAGCTCAAATGTGTATCCGAAAAAAGTTATATCGACATAAAGAAACCGAAATCAGTCACAATGATAATTATATTATTGCCCTATGTCCACTAAAATCCATTAAAAGATCCATTGATGGATCTTTTTACACTTAAAATCACACACTTATGTCCACTTTAATCCATGATCCGAAATTTTTTCATAATGGATCTTTTAGCACTAACGAGTGTAATAAAATCCATTATAAAGCCGCATCTATAATAGTTATTTTCAATAGCCAAATTAAAGTCTATAAAACCATTCCAAATTTTAATAGTAACTTAAAAGTATAATGTAATCTCATTTAACAAAGGGTGGTATTTAAGCGCGCGTCAAAAAGAGTACATTTTTGTATACAGATGAATTCACATTGGATACATGGAATAGGGGAAAAATACTGATTGAGCAACAAAATTCTTAACTCAAAATTACTTAACATCAATTTATAATCGTGGTGTACCGCTATTTATCTTAAAGTCAATCTTTTTTAATAACACATAGCTAATAATTATGTAATAAGTATGTGTCGTAGTTCTCGAGATATAAGGGAGCCGGGCCAGAACCGTGAGGCTGGCCCGGCCCCTAAAAAGTGCCTGTAACTTTTTTCTAAAAGAGTTACATTGAAAACGAAGTAGTTACATAGGTTTGGGTCAAGGAGTACATTCGATTGGTACCAGTCTCGTTACCAAATTCCGTAGGGCCGGGCGGGCCTGACGAACGTGCAAATTTTGGCAACAAGTCTCTAGCCTGCGTTCAACGGGTGGTTTTGACTCTACAGTAACCTACCAAAAAGCTAAAGCAACTTGATTTTTAGTAGTGTCGCAATTATATGCGGTACGGACCCAGGATACCCCTGACGATACCACCAGGGGTATCGTGGATAATAGGTACACTTCGTTAAGAAATGTATAAAAACGAATATTAGAATAAAACAAGTTTATAAATATTAGATATGTATTAAAATTATTTAAAAACTATAAGAAATTAGGACAAATAAATGATGAACAAGTTTTGAGGTGCTTATTATTATATACGCTACTCGTATAGTTATTTTGCTGCGAGAATGAGATAATTATTTTGTCTCGCATTAGAGAAATAAAGTAATGTAAGTAGTTTTGATGTACATTTTCGAATTATTATCTGCACAACTATAGTTCACAGTTATTTTATTTTCTCAATGTTATGTTACAAAATAACAACTTATTGACGTCATTATAAAACTACTTAGTCTAAGTTTACATATTAAAAGTTTTTCAAACTTTACCATCGCTTCCAAGGAGCTAGCAGAGAAGAAGCGGTGTAACAAACTCCAAAGCAGCGGTTTTTAGACGTCTCTATAATTTTACAACAGTTCTGTAACTGTAATAAAGTGCTACAACCATTGTATACCCCGAAATTGTAAGTACGCTCACTAAAATAAAACATGTTTTCTGTGATGGAACCTTCCGCAGTTGCCCACCAAATTTTAAGCAAATATATATAATACATGGGAATGTATAAGGTAGTAAAAGGACAAGCAACAACGTTGTACCTTTATTATACACTTGAATGACAAACAGAACTAAAGAGTCCTACAATATAATGTTTCAGATAATAAAATCCCGGGTTCCATCTTTCCAACCAAATAAATTTACTTTGGATTTCGAGATACCGGCAATAAAAGCTATACATGAAGAGTTTCCTGAGTCAGAAGTGATAGGTTGTTCATCATAACAGCCCATTAATGTCCCACTGCAGGGATGGGCCTCCTCCTGTGACGGAGGGATACTTGGCCTACTAACACCACGCTGGCCAGACGAATTGGTATAGGGTTTAATTTCAAGCTTTCCTTCCTTTTATTTCGTAAAGATAATATTGACGGATAGTCCTTTAGTCGGTTTTTACGATACCCATGGGATGAGATGGGGTGGTGACAAATATTTGGTGTGGGCAAAAGTTTTCCGTATTTGGTGAACGCCACAAGACTAACAATTGTTTGGAAGAGTGGCATACAAGACCTTAATAAAAAATTAGGCAAGAGAAATAGAAATATTTAGGTTTTTTTATAAACTATAAGCAGGATGCAAAATATAACTGTACGCATAAACAACCACATCACAATTAAACGAACAAAAACTCAAATAGAAAACGACAATTTTATATTAGAGTCACAAATGGAGTTTATAACTTGGCGTTTCGGCACAGGTTGCATGCATGGCCGTTGTCGCAAGGTGACTCTCAAAGAAAATGAATAGGAAGTTTATTTAATTTTTTCCAAAAAGTGCGCCACTGATATGTCGCCGTTTACAAGCTCCATCCCACAATCTTGAATAAAAGCATCGTATTTTATTTGAGCCTTTGTTCTTTTGTTGCAACTATCATTTATGGTCCGTATTGAGTTATAGTCCGCATCGTCTTTTAATTTGTTTAATAAAAAAACTAAATTCGGTTTCTTTCGACCGACAGCTTTATTTAGGCCAGAATGCCAAGATTCCACACAGTTATTCGTGCGATGGCGTTCTCCAAACACGGTCCAAATGTCCTTAATATGTGTGTTTTTGAACCAATACCGTTCCATGTATTTTCTTAAATTTGTGTATGTGTCATCACACCGCATTATTTCATTGACGTAACACCATCCTTCTTCAAGCATTGTGGACGGTAAATACGGCAACGCTGCACATAAATCTACTACCCTCCGATTTAATTTTGTTTTTAACAGACCTAAAGCCTTACTCTTTTTGCGGATGCTATTTTGAAAATGGTATAAGCAACCATTAATTTTTGCGTCGGGAAAATTCTCAGTAACGGCTTTAATAGCCGGTAATTCAAAGTCCAAAGTAAATAGTGTAGGGTGAAAATATGGAATCTGAGATTTTATAATTTTAAAAAGAGCATTATATGACTCGTATTTCCGATCCGTCATGAGAGCATATATTAAAGGCACGACCCTATTACTCGTAATCGTACTCCCCAAATCCCCGTGAATACTATATATTTGAAGAAAAGGTGAGGGCGTACTTTTGAAGGTGCCATCAGAAAATACATATTTTATATTAGGAATAGCCTCCCGAGTTTCTTTTAGGCAAAAGACGATAACTCGTGAGTCATCAGAGCTATAGTCAGCTAATAGAAAGTCGTAAAATGAGCTGGGTATTTCAACCTCGCAGGAACGGTTAAAGGATGTTTTTTTAACGCCTAAATTACTATTTCGGTGTTTATATAAACCGCTTTTTACGGACTCGTATGGTGGTAGTCTGGTAGCTAAATCTAAATCTTTCCTTTTTACAGAACATGCTAGGTTTTTATATAAGGACGGAATAGGCTGATTAACAGTAGATGCAACGTTTTCTCTGCATTTATCCATCGCCAACAATATTGCATTTTGTGCATGGTCCGGTTTGCAAATGACTGCATGTTGATGTCGTTTTATTATTTTATCCTAAAAGTAAGTTAGAAAATTATAATGTGATTTGATGTAAGTAATATGAGATACATGATTATAATGAGATACATACATAGAATATAGGCTTTACTAGTATGTAGGTATACAAAATGAAAACATGTTTAAAAATACCTGGACGATGGTTAAAGTTCCTGAACAATGCTTAGACTTCCAAAAACGACATCTCCAAAGCACTGAACCCTGCTTGTATGTCGTCTTTTTGTGGTATTTGAAGCCGTCGCATAATACCCCTTTTTTATTTTTTATATATTTAAAATCGGATGGTTCAATAACGAAAAATGAAAAATTTGACTATTAATAAATTGGTTGTGATGATTCCAATAATCAAATACCGTGACGTTACATAGTTGTCTAATTGTCTAAAATTCTGCCAGTAAAGTTTTAAGGTTGATAAAGAAGATTGCATGTGGCACCCGCTTTATTTTTTACAATGGATTTTATTAAACTCTAAAAGATCCATTTTTAAAATATTTTCCGAGCATGGATTAAAGTGGACATAAGTGTGTGATTTGAGTGTAAAAAGATCCATGGATCTTTTCAATGGATTTTAGTGGACATAGGGTATTATTGTTCATGATGTCTGACTCCCGCTTTTTGTAAAGTGGCCATGGACGGGTTTTTAGAAGTTTTCAAATAAAAATACCTTCATAATCACAACTTTTTATTATAACACTAGCTGCTGTGCCCGCGACTTCGTTCGCGTGGCGGATGTTACTTACTTCGCAATTCGATTTAATACTGAAAAATCGTTTTTTAAACCTATAACAAACAGATATACCTACAAAACAAACGAATTGTAAAATTAACGAACGAACCAAAACCTTTTCAAAAACAGACCTTTACAAAGACAGATCTATGAAGACTGCGTCTAAACTTCTACTGAAAGACATGAGCGAACGTCATTCTTTCAAGGAAAATCTTAACATCGCGATACTGAAAATGACGTCACAGGCACAATGCCATCTGTTGTCAAATTTGTAAGTTAAAATAAATTACATCGCTTATTTCATCATAACAGCCCATTAATGTCCCACTGCAAGGACGCGCCTCCTCCCGTGACGGAGGGATACTTGACCTACTGATACCACGCTGGTCAGTCGGATTGGTATAGGGTTTAATTTCAAGTTTTCCTTCATTTTTATTTCGTTTAGATAATATTCACCGATAGTCACTTAGTCGGTTTTACGCCACCCATGGGATGAGATGGGGAGGTGACATATTGTATTCTTACTCCGTCACCACACGGATAATCGCTAATTAATTATGAATGAATACATTTGCACGCCACGTTATGGTGCGGCAGAATTACCTGCCTCGGTGGCGCGGCGCGGTCGCATTACATGGCTGGCGTGCTTGAGGTCGCGGTTTCGATTCCCATAGAGGACGTGATACACAAACTATTGTCCTTAGTCTGGATGTTCTTTGTGTCCGTTAAATTGATATTTTTAAAGGCTAGTGTGGGATTTGTCTTTTGTAAAAAAAATGCTGAAATAAATTATTGTACCTAACACCTTTTTACCAGCTAGCATAAAATATTTGACTAAACTTAGACTCGACTATATTATTATTATTATCTATAGATAAACTGCGTGCAGTATTTTTGAATTACTTAATAAAATAAACACAAACACTTTGATTAATAATTTAATGTTTTGTGATTGTATTTCTATATTTTATTGTAATTTTTGGATTTTTTTAATGTTGACAAATAGCAATAATGTGTAAAATGATTTTATAAAGAAAAAAACGTGTTACTTATTATGTTGTCTGTTATATTATACCCATATATGTATTATTAATTATTAAATAGTTATATAAGTGTGTTATAATTGCAGTTATAATAAGATTGTGAGAAAAGGAATGTTATTTTAATTCAATTTAATATTTATGATTAAGTATAGGTATAGTTTAACTTTAAAAAATAAAGTTTGTACGCCAATATTAGTTTTTTATGTATTTAATACACTTTGAAGAAAACCCTAACGATTAAACACGTTATTGTGGCTAATATATAACAGATAGATATATACTATTCAGGACATTTTTGTACATCTTTTGAAGACCATTATTTTTGTCATACATATTTTTGGCGTATGATCAACGTATGCGATGATAAGAGCTCATGCGCGCGTTTTTTCAATCGACTTGCTTCAAATTTTTCGTCACTGCTCAGATCCTATGTGTCTTAGCGTTATGTTATACAGCCTATAACCTGCCCAGGAGTATGGACTACAATCGTACCAAGTTTGGTTAAAATGCCTTCAGTAGTTTTTGACCCATGCGTGCACATACAGACAGACAGACAGACAAAAAATTTATTGATTGCATTTTTGGCATTAGTATCGATAACCATTCATCCTCCAATATTAATTTTTAACATATAATCAATGTACAGAATTGATCTCTCTACAGTTTTATTATAAGTACTAGCTGCTGTGCCCGCGACTTCGTTCGCGTGGCTGTTACTTACTTCGCATTTCGATTCAATACTGAAAAATCGTTTTTTAAACCTTATAACAAAAAGATATACCTACAAACGAATTGTAAAATTAACGGACGAACCAAAACCTTTTCAAAAACAGACCTTTACAAAGACAGATCTATGAAGACTGCGTCTAAACTTATACTGAAAGACATGAGCGAACGTCATTCTTTCAAGGAAAATCTTAACACCGCGATACTGAAAATGACGTCACAGGCACAATGCCATCTGTTGTCAAATTTGTAAGTTAAAATAAATGACATCGCTTATTTCATCATAACAGCCCATTAATATCCCACTGCAAGGACGCGCCTCCTCCCGTGACGGAGGGATACTTGGCCTACTAATACCACGCAGGTCAGTCGTATTGGTATAGGGTTTAATTTCAAGTTTTCCTTCATTTTTATTTCGTAAAGATAATATTCACCGATTGTCCCTTAGTCGGTTTTACGCCACCCATGGGATGAGATGGGGAGGTGACATATTGTATTCTTACTCCGTCACCACACGGATAATCGCTAATTAATTATGAATGAATTATTTTAATTCAATTTAATATGTATGATTAAGTATAGACATAGTTTAACATTAAATAAAACCGGTCAAGTGCGAGTCTGACTCGCGCACCGAGGGTTCCGTACAAACCTATTTATTTTCCCGCCAAATTGTGATAACGTCAGGATTCAGCTGTTTAAATACTATTTTTCCCGCCAAAATTCAATGACGGCACGACTAAGCTGTCAATAAATATTTTCCCGCCAAAATACTATGACGTCAAAACTGATCTGTCAAAAATTATGTGATGTCACGACTCATCTGTCAAAAATTCAATGACGTCACGACTAAGCTGTCAAAATATATTTTCCCGCCAAAATTCTGTGACGTCACGACTCATCTGGCAAAAATTCTATGACGTCACGCCTATCTGTCAAAATTGACAGCTTTCAAAAGTGACAGCTCTCAAAGTGACAGAGGTTTCAAATATTTTCCCGCCAAAATAATATGACGTCACAAATCATCTGTCAAAAATCCTGTGACGTCATGACTCATATCTGTTAAAAATTCAAAAACGTCACGGCTCAGCTGTCAAAATATATTTTCCCGCCAAAATTCTGTGACGTCACGAATCATCTGTTAAAAATTCTGTGACGTCACGACTCATCTGTCAAAAATTCAAAAACGTCCCGACTCAGCTGTCAATATATATTTTCCCGCCAAAATTCTGTGACGTCACGAATCATTTGTCAAAAATTGTGTGACGTCACGACTCATCTGTCAAAAATTCAAAAACGTCACGGCTCAGCTGTCAAAATATATTTTCCCGCCAAAATTCTGTGACGTCACGAATCATCTGTCAAAAATTCTGTGACGTCACGACTCATCTGTCAAAAATTCAAAAACGTCACGGCTCAAATGTCAAAAAATATTTTCCCGCCAAAATTCTGTGACGTCACGACTCATCTGTCAAAATTGTATGACGTCACGGGTCACGTGACCAAAATTCTATGACGTCACAGGTCACGTGACTCAGCTTTCCCGCCAAAATTCAATGAAATCCAAATATAATATGATTGAAGTAAAAATTTGAGGTTTTCGGAATTTTCCTATTACATGTACAATAAGACCTTGCTTCATGCCAAATTTCAAGTTTGTAGGTAGACTGGAAGTACCCTGTAGGTTTTTGCCTTTACCCCTCTAAATTTGCGACAAAAACGGCTATATCTCTTGATGGCGTTGGATTAGCACTTTGATTTTTTTACGGCACTAAGAGGCAACAAGCCTTAGTATTTGGTAAAAATTTCAACTTGATACCTCCATGCGTTCCTGAGATAAATGGTCTTGACAGACAGACGGACGGACGGACGGACGGACAGACGGACGGACGGACAACAAAGTGATCCTATAAGGGTTCCGTTTTTTCAAAACTGGTACGGAACCCTAAAAATGAAGTTCGTACGCCTCAATATTAGCAATACAGGGAAAGACTATTTATTTTACCTGTGATTAACTAATAAAGCTTATTTGTATTTATTTACTTTCATAAAAACAGGTGGAGTCTGTTGCATACTTATACGTTGACCAGTAATTACTACAGTTTAAACTAAATTAATACCAAAAGAATAATTGATACTTTAGATTAATAGCTTACTAATACAATTTATATTTAATTAAATTGCGTTTCAATTACAAAAAAACACAAAAACATAACAATCAAGTAAACTTATAATTGATTTCTTTCTTTCTTTCTTTTTAAAAAGACAACTCCCGCACTAGGGATCATGCCCTGTGTCGCGGGGACTTTTACAAACATCAATTAACGGACACATAGAACACCCAGACTCAGGACAATAATTTGTGGATCTCACAAATTATTGTCCTGCGTGGGGATCGAACCCACAACCTCATGCGCGGCAGCCGCTGGCTCTACCGGCGCGCCACCGAGGTCGTCGCTTTTATTTAATTTAATAAGACCTATAATTGATATTACACATACGATTCATGGTTAATTTTATTAACATTTAAAAGGAATAACTTATTAATAGCACTTATTAATAAAATAGTTATAGATTATTTAAAAACTCATTTATTTTATGATTACTACTGGTAACGCCATCTCGTGAACAAAAGAAACGAAATTTAAATTCATTCAACATGGAACGTAATCCATTTCTCATGACCCCTGATTTGTATTGGACTGTTCTAATAAAGAGATCTAGCGATATCTCGAGTAATACTTATCCGATTTTGATGAAACATACCTCAGTTTAAGCCTAATAAGAAAGGCTATACAATACAATCTATTAGTCTTAAGATTATATTTTAATTATATTTAATTTTAATGAAATTTTATTTCATCTTTATGGCCTCAATGGCCCAACGGACTAATTGTTACTAGACGGGATTTATTTGGTTCTTCATTCGTAAATCTGCGTCCAACGCCCTCAGCGAATGGTTCTTGAAATGGAGGATAACAGTCAACCCCGAAAAGAGCCAAACGTTGATGTTTCACAAGAAAAAGAGGCCCCAAAACTCTCTCGGCAGATACACCAAAAGTCAAGATGTTCGGAGTCATACTCGACGATAAACTCTCGCTCCGTCCCCACCTAAACATGGTTCGCAAGCGGGGTTCGTGTGATGGGACGGCTGCACTTACTCCTTAGGAAGTCTAAGATGTCAATCCGCAATAAAGTTAGTCGCTACTTTGACTGCCACTCACCCCAACCAACTAGTGGTTGAGGCATCCGGCTACATCCCCTCTAGAATATCCAAAATTAGAAGACCTAGACATGCTCTCGAAGAGCCGGGTGATAGGATCGCAAGCGCTCAACGTAGAGCTCATACGGCTCGCGAAGCAACAACAACACGTCCGCGGTTCCGTTCTCGCCGCCGAGGCAGGAACCAGATCCAGGCCGAGGTTCGTGCCCACAGGGGGTGCCCCTGCCATGACACTTAAATGTCTTAGGTTGAAGGCCATTCGTCCCACAGCCAGCGTAAAGTTGTAAATGTCCCAGGAGACAAATTACTTGTGCTCACAAAAAAGAAAAAATCGGGTCATTGGGCTTATACGGCGCGTAATACTTTTTTCGGATACACATTTGACATTTGCTGTCATACAATAAAATGATGATAATACTAAGGCCTTTCAATTAACATAGGTTTTAAAGTGCTACAAGCTGGGGACATTTTGAGCATTGTTCTTTAGTAGCTACGCTAATAGTCGATAAAGCGACATTGTTTACTCACTGTATAATCTTCTTATAGTGAAGCAAGCAGTCGGTGAGTAGGTGGTGCAGCTCGCGCTCGTAGCCGCGCCCCGAGGCGGCGCTGGTCGCGGCGGCGCGCGCCGGCAGACGCTCGAAGTTCTCTCTGACAACGCAACTTACTACTCTTGCTTTGTACTTAACAATTACACAATACAAGCAGACGAAACATTACGTACTTCGAGTCTCCTTGATACACAAGCTAGATTCTATTGGCGACTACATCAGACATTGTCAGACGATGTAAACTTCCGAGACCTTCAGGTACAGATAGAGACGTTGGTTTGTCGCTAATACAATGTTTAGAACCAAGTGTAGAAACTAATAACCTATATTACTAACCTATATTAGTGGCAACATGGCATCGTGCTACAAGCAAGAGAAGCAAAATGGCATATTCCCACTCCACGTGTGTTAGTCGCTGCCTAAAACTCAATCCTTACTCTTGTAAGGATTGAGTTTTAGGCAGCGACTAACACATAAAATATTTTATAATTCGTATTATGGAAGGGGCTAATTGAACGTACCTTAGAATTCGTAGCTGTGTTGTGCACTGGTACAGGATGGTAGCCACAAAGCCGTCCATGGCGGTGTTGCCCAGCCCGACCAAGTTCGTTGTGTAGAACGACAATACCAACACACCAACAAATCTGTGCGAGCGCAGGTAAAACAGAATCTGCTCTGTATTCATAAATAAATAAATATTCACAGACATCTTCACACAGCGGCATCTGTTCCTAAAGTAAGCTAGGCTTTACTTGCTTGTGTTATAGGTAACAGAACAACGGATAAGTATACACATATATACATAAATCCTTTTTTTTAAGTACATACATATTATACACAGAAACGCCCAGACCAATGCAAGCATTCATGTTCATGCACACAAAGATTTGTATCAAGCGGGAATCGATCCCGAGACCTCTGCGTAGTAGCCATGTAATATAACTACTACCACTATTATTTTTTCTTAAATATCAACATAGTTTATGTGGCGCATGTACCTATTATGAACAACTTACACGAGTGTGTGGTCATAGCTGACTCCGACCCAGAAGGGGAACTCGTAGTGCAGCCCTTGCGCTCTGTATATGGCGGGGAACACGACCCAGAGCGAGCAGGTGACGACCGCGCAGCCGGAGTACATGCGCAGCAGCCGCCGCGCGCCCCGGGCGGTCGTGCGGAGCTGCGCCACCGAGTACGGGGACTCCTGGTTCATTAACGGTTCTGCGTCAGACAACATCACGTTACAGCTCATCGAGACCCAATATATGCCTACTCGTAGTGTGACGGCGCTTATGCCCGATTTACACATCGACAAGTACAGTAGCGAGTTAACTTGCCTCATTGGCGAGTTAAGTCACTTTTTGCGTGTGGACGGCAAAAGCGAGTTAAGTAGTAAGTTGCCGATGAAGTTGATTTGAATACAGCTAGATCCTATTTTTTGGCGAGTTAAGTACGAAGTAGCCCCCTCTCTCGCGTCTCCCGCACCCCGCCAACTTACTCGCCGGCTCGGCGCACGCGTTGCCCGCCGTGTAGACGGGCGAGTTTAGTACAGTTCACAAGTTCGTACAAAGCGGCTGCATAAGATTGTGTTTTTGTTTTCTAAATATGAATTAAGTAAAAATGAAATCGTCGGAAAATACTACAGTTTCTATTGTGACAACATGAGTGTTTGTTGCTACCACGTTAATTTCTTCTAGCAATCCGCTTTCGTTCCCATGTGCGTTTGGGTCTATTTATTTTTCTATTTGTCGTGCAAGTATTTACAAAAGTATTTAAGTACATATATTTATGCATTGTCTAGTACCTATAGTACAAGCTCTGGTTAGTTTGGGACTAGATGGCGTTGTGTGGAAGTGTGAGAAATATGTTTTTTTTTTATTATTCTTTACTTTTCTATTAAAATTTCATTTTCAATTTGTAACATGTTCAGTGTTAAGTCGTATAATAGCGCATAAATTGGTATTCAATTGTTCAATGTCCATTTTATCGATTAAAATAACCGTAAACATTCTCAGGCGACACACGCACGACACGACTAGTCTTCGTCTCTGTTCAGCAACTTATGAGCTGTACTCGCCTACGTGTGAACTGTACTTACTACTTATTATCTACTACTTAACTGTCTATTTTTTTAACTCGCTACTGTACTTGTCGATGTGTAAATCGGGCATTACCGTCGAGACTGGCGACGAGCTGCTCGATCTTGTCCGCGTCTCCGTGGAACGCGATCTGCTTCGCGACACAAGTAATGTGGCACAGCACCACAAACATCACTTGGCACAACTTGTCCATGTCACTCCTTTCCTAAATAACATACCACATACAAAAATCATTTACACTACTCTGAACACAATGCGACGTTTACATAATTATTTTTCATAGAGTTTCTTATCTTTACTTTGCAAACTCTCGGTATAAAGGAGCTTAGATAAATATTATATCTTTCATACATAAAATAAATAACAGTGAAGGGGAGTGGTGGACACAGTGTGGTGTGTTATTCACCTGGTAGGCATATATCAGCTGCTGGGCCACGTACGTGGAGGTGGCGAGGAGTGAGAAGACGTGGTACGCGCGGTGGAGGTGTCGCGCCGCTGAGCGCTCGCCGGCAGTCGGCGGCACGCGGCAGAACCCTACCAGCCGCAGTACGTACAGGTGAGGCGACACGCTCGCGCCGCACAGAGACCTGCAACACTTATACTTACTGCTCTTACTTGTATAATACCTACTACATTATTTATTTGATTAAACTGAGGGACCAACATTTTACCAAGTCCATGTAAGCTGTTCTTCAACAAATTACGAGTGAGTAGTAGAACGTCACAAAACACTGAACACAATTAGATGTAATAAAACATTCATTCGATCGAAGTATTAAACTCTGTAAAGAGTCATTATCTGTTGTTGCTGAAGTTTGCAAACTTTTAATTACACACTAAAGTAAAGTTACCCTTCACAGTGATGATCAACTCATAACATATTCATAGTATTCACGTGTGTTGTTGTTTAGCCTGTCACCGTGAGTCGTGCGCCGTGAGTTACACGCAATGTACATACATGTGTTTATAACTCCAGACGCAAAAATATGTTCGTAGGGTCTGTAGTAACTTCAGTTTGGACGGAATGTTACTTAAGTAGTTCTATACAAGCTGACATAATTGGGATAGTTGTTAGCTAAGTGTTATTAGGTATATGTATATATTATGCACTAGCCGTGCCTCCGACGTCATCCGCATGGAATAGATATTTTAAGCATAATATTTGTTTTTGCAAACAACCTCCTCAAATTGATTAGTTATAGCCGTTACACACTACTTCGCACGCGTCAATTTCTGTTATTATTTACTTAGACGATTTATAAGTTTCTAAAAGATCGAATTGATTTTCTCGGCAACCTAATCTTGACAACGCTACATTAATGGCCATGTGAAAAGCAGTCTCGACGTAAATCGATGCCTACGTATTGTCCTGGCCTATAAGCTTTTTGGCTTTTTTTAAGGCTAGCCTAAAAATTAAGGGGCTTCTAAGTGATAAAGCCTAGAAAGGCTTTTGGGACTTTAGGCTATAAAAAGGCAAAAAAGGGCGAACATATAAAGAAAGATATATAAAGGTATACAAAAAAAGGCTATAAAAAGGTAAGCCTTTTTATAGCCTTTTTTTGTATACCTTTATATATCTTTCTTTATATGTTCGCCCTTTTTTTAGCCCGACGTCAATAGTAATTGGGACTTTTTGTCAGCTTAGCCAGTACTTATTACTTACTTATTTTAAATTAAACCCTATTTTATTCCATTTGAAAATAAATAAAACAATAAAAAACTTGTTTCATTCATACAAATTCAGAAAAAAAATTTTAGGTCATTGGTCATTGCGTGATGTTATATAACCTAAAGCCTTCCTCGATAAATACTCTTTCCAACACTAAAATCAAAATTCAATTCAAAATTCAATTCGAGATTAGCGCGATCAAACAAACAAACAAACTCTTCTGCCTTATATAATTTATTCCTCATATTAGGTATACGTATACCTTCTTCTTCTTCGTGTCGATTACCGATTAAGTACCGGCCCAGAATTCGGCCACAGCAACTGCATTGTCTGTAGCAGCCCATAGGTCTTGAGGGCTGCATGTAGCGGGTCATCGAGGGCATTTTAAGAGGTGCGACATTGTCTGAGGGTCGAAGCCACACTCGCACTGAGTTGCTGAATCCTCAATGAAGCCCAATTTTCTCAAATTGAGCTTACAACGGCCCACTTGGGCACGTAGGTATACCTATCTTAAACGAATCGATAGATCTGCGGTGCAGTGTTTTAATTAAAAACGTGTTCCTTAAAAAATATATTTCAATATGGACAATAATAGTATTATTTTATCGTAGTTATAAGATAGTTTTCGAAAAGGATACTACAATATTCATAAGGTCTGTAAGGATGTGTGGTGGAAGGATGTAGTGGTACACGTGTGTCGTCATCATAACAACCATGAACTTAAGCTTAGAAGGTTCATCTTTTTGGAGATGTATTTCAAAGTCAAAGTTAAAAATACTTTATGTACCTACTACTATAATTTTTTGACGTCATTTATATACAACTTAATCTAAGTTAAAAACATTTTAAAGTTTAAAGAACCTTACCACCGCTTTCAAAGCGCTAGTAGAGAAGTCGCGGCGTAACAAACTCTACTGCTGCAGTTTCTTGACGTCAATTTGTTACATAATAATTTTTTAACATTTCAAACCCGGACCATCTCTAGTGTCAACGTTTCTTTAAATAAGCGCGGTATGACGCAATGTATTAAGTTCACGTCGCATTGGCGCCTCGGCTCTGTCATGCCCTGAAATTTAATCTATACCTATATACTTATAATAAAACTGTAGAGAGGTCAATTGTGTACATCGAATATACAGTGTGTAAAAAAAACCCTGTCCGATCCGTAACGGTGGCATTGTATACCAGACAAACATTCTAAAAATAATTTTTAAAATGAAAAATACTTAAAAAAAAAAAAAAATATTCGTTTTTATCTACGAAATTTACCCTGAAATTGGGGAATTTTCTTAAGCCCTGAACACTTAGGTCAAAGGCGGTTTCTTTGACTTCGAATAAACGTAATAAAAAATGCACCGACAAATTTAATCCGTGCCGACAAAGGACACCGCTTTCACTGTGCTACACCAATCAATGCACCGCCCTAGTGACGTAGCTATGATGAAAATGTTATACAAGAAAAAAATATCGATTTTTTTAAATTACCTTCTTACTTTACCCACACTCCGTGTGGTGACGGAGTAAGAATACAGTGCGTCACCACCCCATCTCATCCCATGGGTGTCGTAAAAACCATGAATAATATGAATATGAACCAAACCGTGAATATTATCTTTACGTAATTAAAACAAGGAAAACTTGAAACAAAACTCTGTACCAATCCGTATGTCCAGCGTGGTATTAGTAGGCCAAGTATCACTCCGTCACGGGAGGAGGCCCGTCCCGTAGGGACTGTCGAGTAGGACATCAATGGGCTGTTATGATGATGATGACTTTACCTAATCTTTTTTCTTTTTAAACTTTCTTAAATTTAGGAAAGGCTACATATCGGTTACGATTTTTAGAATTGTGTACGATGCTCTTAAATATTTTACTTAAAACTGCGAAACTGCTCTTCAGTTACTGTAAAAACAAACTAATAAAATTGTAAAAATAAACTAGCTAATTAATATTTTAAAAACTATGTAACTGATTTTGTTCTAGTATCATCATAACAGCCCATTAATGTCCCACTACGGGGTATGTCTTACAGGGACGGGCCGCCTCCCGTTACGGAGGGATCCTTGGCCTACTAATACCAAGCTGGCCAGACGGATTGGTAAAGGGTTTAATTTCAAGTTATCCTTCTTATTACTTCGTAAAGATAATATTTACGGTTAGTCCCTTAGTCGGTTTTTACGACACCCATGGGATGAGAGGTGGTGGTAACATTTTGTATTCTTACTCCGTCACCACAAGGATATGTTATTGTATGATTGTATTTAAACACTTATTGATTATCATGCACTTCTATCGATATTAATGAAAATAGTACTTTAAAAAGTTTCGTCCACATCCCTATTCCTTTAAAAACCTACTTCATAGGTGCCTAATATTAACTAGATATTTTTATTTATTTGTCGCAGTCTCGCGAAATAACTCTAACAGTTTAAACGTTCCGGGAGTGTAATTGTGAGTTGTGACCTATTGTACTTATTACGAGAATTACGTTGTGACTATGTCCGTGCCGTATTCAAACGCTGAATATTTCAATATGTTAATGTGTTTAGGTAGAAGTGAGTGCAATTATGCAGCTGCACGTAGGGAATATGAGGAACGGTTTTCCATTCCTCAAGGTTTGCCTGTACCATCAGTGCGTGCCTTCCAGAGGCTACACAACCGCGTGTACACCACCGGCAGTGTCAGTGGGGAGGTAGGACATCACAGGGAAGCCGGCAGACCCCGCCGCAGTGACAACATCGAGGAGGCTGTGTTAGACATGTTCGATGCAGAGCCTACACTAAGCACACGTAGTGTAGCAAGACAGTTGGGAAGTAGTCACATGAGGGTGTGGAAAATTTTAAAGGAGGAAGGACTGCATCCCTTTCATTACCGCCGCGTGCAAGCTCTTCTCCCGTCCGACTACGAACCTAGGATGGCATACTGTTCTTGGATGTTGGAGAAGATTCGAGAGGATCCTAGGTTCTTAGACCAGATTTTGTTTACGGACGAAAGTTCTTTTGAAAGAACAGGGGTCTTTAACAGCCATAACGAGCACGTATGGTCTCTCGAAAACCAACACGCCATCAAACCAAGCCATTACCAGCACCGTTGGCGCATAAATGTTTGGGCGGGTATCGTAGGTGACCGCATTATTGGGCCTTATTTTTTAGACCAGACCATGAATGGAAATAATTACCTCGTATTTTTACGAGACGTACTCAGTGAAGAGCTAGATGAGTTACCGCTAACCATTTACCGCTCCCTGTGGTTCCAGCACGATGGCGCTCCACCTCACTTTTTACGCGCAGTGCGAGACTACCTCAACGTGCAGTATCCTAACAAGTGGATTGGACGAGGAGGTCCTATTGCGTGGCCGCCGAGATCGCCAGATCTAACTCCGTTAGACTTTTACTTGTGGGGCCACGTAAAACAAATAGTCTACACAAAAATTTGTGAAACGGAACAAGAAATGCGATATAGGATAGTGAGTGCTTTCGATACCATAAAGTCAAACCCTGAAGTGCTACTTAATGTTCGCGAAAACCTAAAAAAAAAGGTGCCTTATGTGTGTGCAAAGGGAAGGTGGCTATGTGGAGCATGATCGTCAGACCCTACAACAGCAAGTTGATATTTTTATCAACTAAAGGTATGTACCTAGGCATAAGATTTGATAAGTAATTTTATTTAAAATATCTACTCGTAAACGTCTTAACAATTACCAATTTATTGTGCATGTCGTTATCATTATCAATTTGTTATCTTTAAAGAATAAGTTTAAAATAAATGAAATGCAATTCAACAATCCTTTTAAGTATAAACACCTGATTTACTCGGAAGTACAAGCCGAATCGTACCAAGTAGGTAGGTTAAACGGCGGCAGCACAGGCGGCGGCGCCGGCGCGCGAGCGGGCGGCTTTTATCAAAGGGATTAGGCAAAAGTGTTTCGCGCGTCGGCATTCTTTGTGAATATCTACCTAGGTATTGATGTAGTACTTGTCGGTGTGCCTAGTGGCAACTTTTACGATTTCCCTTATAACTCACAAAATAATGTGGAAATTTTCTTTGACTTATTTTAAAAAAAGGACACCGCCAACCTAACTACCTTTCGATACTGTATCACCCCTTCATTGATCGGACAGGGTTTTTTTACACACTGTATATACTTATTATGTTCAAAATTAATATTGGAGGATGAATGGTGATCGATACTGATGCCAAAAATGCAATCAATAATTTTTTTGTCTGTCTGTCTGTATGTGCACGCATGGGTCAAAAACTACTGAAGGCATTTTAACCAAACTTGGTACGATTGTAGTCCATACTCCTGGGTAGGTTATAGGCTATATAACATAGCGCTAAGACACATAGGAGCAGAGCAATGACGATTGAAAATGCGCTTTCGAGCTCTTATCATCGCATACGTTGATCATACGCCAAAAATATGTATTACAAAAATAATGGTCTTCAAAAGATATACAAAAAAATCCTTAATAGTATATATTAGCCACAATAACGTGTTTAATCGTTAGGGTTTTCTTCACAGTGTATTAAATACTTACTACTAAATATTAAAAAGCTTGGCTTTTACCTGTTTTTGTAATACTCTGTCTCTGCATCATCCTAAGGTTGACTGGTAGAAAATGCCTTTGGCATCAAGTCCGTCTTTGTGCATGATTTTTTACTTAAGTTTTAAATAAATGCGATATAATGCCCCATCAACAAATGAAGTGGCTGTGATATTGGTTGACCAGGAATGTGATAGACGTGATATAGTTATTCGTTCAAGAGACAATAGCGTACAACGTATTTTTGAAACCCATAGAGCATACGATAGCTTGCAATATCCTATGCTATTCTGTCGTGGGGAAGATGGTTACAATTTTGCTTTATACCAAACTGATTCACGAACAGGCGCATCTAATTATAACAAAAAAAATCTTGCCTTCAATCATATTGTTACCATTTGCAAGGAGACAGGGCAAATTTTTATATTTACACCGTTTTCGTTCACTTTTCAATCAGTTCATTGTTGCTATGTACGCAAAGATTGAAACTGAAAGATTAGTTTATATACGATCCAATCAGAGGCAGTTGCGCGCTGAAGAATAAGTGCACCTTCGCGACGCAATACAACAAGATAATTTTTTTTTTTTTTATACTAAACATGGCTATATGACTATATCCAACCTGATGGAAAGCACGAGTACAGTCCACAAATGAAGCCAACGGATAGAAATCCAAAAACAACTTCAATCCGTCGTCATCATCTTGCCGGTTTGGCCAAATGCTTCTTCACACCGCGTAAATAAGAAATTATAAGAATTATTATTCACCTCTTTTAATTCTGTAAAGATGGGCCGTTTAGTTATTTTACCCTCTTATTTTACTGGTGGTCCACTCTATATGCACGAACGTACTCAAGATTCTTTTTGTTACGTAAGAAAGTATGGACGTCCTGACTTATTTATTACTATAACAACAAATCCTAAGTGGGATGAGATTACTCATGAGCTTCTTGAGGGTCAAGCATCTTATGACCGTCACCATATTATCGCAAGAGTTTTCCATTTAAAATTAAAGATAATGATCAATTTACTTACCAAAGATGAAATTTTTGGAGAAGTTTTGTGTTTTATGTACAGTGTTGAGTGGCAAAAACGTGGCTTACCTCATGCACACATTATGCTTTGGTTAAAAGACAAGGTTCGGCCTACTGATGTAGATAGTTTAATCAGTGCCGAATTTCCAGATCCTATTGCAGATCCTGAGTTATATGATATTATTAAAACTCATATGGTGTATGGCCCATGTGGTACATTAAATGCGAACGCCCCTTGCATGCAAAACAGTCGTTGCACTAAGAGATATCCAAAAGCCTTAGTAAACCAAACTATAACAGGTCATGATTAGGGCATGAATATCGGAATCTCGGAATATCGGAATCTCGAAACGCAAAGTCCGATATTACAATTCCGATACTGGGTGATCGAATATTGGAATATCGGAATTCGAATTTTTTTCTATATTTTGAGTTTTAAATTATAATATATCGATCCTTGTGTATCGCCGAGTGAGATAGTAGGTACCGTATTCCTGTTGCCAGCTCGCTATGCATGTGGTACAAGAACAATAATATTGTTACCTGTTTCGCTCACTCTTTACCTACTCTAATAACGTGTGATATTATTCTAAGGTTGTTAAAACGCCTCAAATATAAAAAAAAACCATACTAGCAGTCTCAACGTCACAGAAAGAAAGACTGAAGCACCGATAGCTTCTGTCTCTTCAGATCAGAACCACTAGCTAGTCTAGCTACAACGAGTGAGCTGACCCTGCACCAAGAATTTGAGAAGGAAATAGAAAAGTGCAAAGAAAAGAAGAAGGCAGTGCTTCCGTCCGACGAATTTGATCTATTGGGATTTGGCTTTTCTATTGGGGTTTGAAAGATGAGTTTATTTTGTCACAGGCATACACTTATCTCACATAAATTTTGCCCACCAATGTTGAAAGTAAGCGTTTTTTCGTCAGGCGGTTATTTTTGCAATAAAATATGAAACTTACTATCTGACAAAATGTTCGACGCTTTGTTGTTTTTTAAGAACATAACCAAGAAAAACGAGATCTTAAAATAAATATAAACCTATATGTTAATGACGAATAGTCATTACACTAGAGGGCGCGGAACCAAACGTCTTGCATCTCGATATGGTTTCGTTACCGCACGATGTATAAATATATAATTTGACATTTAAATAAATGAGGGGGCTTCGATGGGCATCAATAGTCTTCTACTTTGTCATCGAGAACCTGCAGTTCAGTACTCAGTATTGTTGTTTTATTTCAGTTACCTAGTTCACCAACATACTAGTGTGCACATTATGTGAATTCGTAACTCGGTATTTAACATTGGTCCTTCGAGCCGGATCTCGATTGACTTTTTTTCAGGTAATTTTCCGTGAAAGTACACGGCCCCCGCTGCATTAGCGATGCGCCGTCAAGCGGACAAGGGGGTAAGCAGCGCTTAGTTCAACAATTGGCCAAGGAGGGCGTTCCAGAGCCAAAGAACACAAGAGTTCAATTGACGCCAAACGCAGTTCAACTGGTCGTCTAAGGAGGGCGCCACCGAAGCATAAAAAAAGTGTAAGAGTGAAGTGTCAATTGTGAGTACAATTATTTAATAATAGACCAAAAAAGTCAAAGGTTAATTTGAACCTTATTTACAAGAGGAAAATAACTTAGATTTCTAGAAGAATCTTGGACTTAGAATGATTTAGTTGTAGTACAGTGTTAGTTTTAAGGACTTAGAATAGTTTCTAAAAAAACGACGGAACGGGGAACCTATGCCCAATTTCTGTCAGATTGTCAAAACACTTGTAATTTTTTTAAGTTTTGTAAAACACTTAGAAAATTTGCAAATATTTTCAGTCAAATTTGACATTTTAAATTTTTATTTCAACAATTTAATTAATAGTTTCGCTTAAAAAATAACATTTTCGCATTGTTAATATCAATTTTAACTACTTCATACATTCTTGTAAATTCAAATAACAACAATGGAGGGTTTAATTAATATTTTAAAAGATCAACAAAATGTAATATCTAAAGGTTTAACTAATTTTAAGAAATGTGGTAAGGACAGGTTAACTCTAGAGTTTATAGAAACTAAACAAGAATTATTAGAAAATGATTGGGTATTGTTTAAAGATACAAACACTAAACTTCACGGTCTTTACAAGTTAGGTGAATTAGAACAAAAGATCAGTGATGTTTATGACACAACAGACTTAAGGACACATACATTACTTATAAAAGTTTAATAAAATCTACACACAATAAATTGTGTGTAGTTAAGATTAAGAATACAGTACAAGAGAAAGAAAACGCTTCTCCTAGTAGTTCCACATTTGTGAAACTACCAAAGATATCCATTCCAACCTTTTCTGGGAAATATGTGGAATGGACTACTTTCCACGATTTATTTACATCTCTAGTCCACAAAAACAATACTTTAGATAATGTGCAAAGGCTGCATTATTTAAAAAGTCACCTCTCTGGTGAAGCAGAACAGCTGATACGCCACACTCCGGTAACTGATTCTAATTATATACAGTGTTGGGATCAGTTAGAAAAACGTTACAATAACAAGAAGTACTTATGTAATTGTATTCTAAAAAGATTATTTGGCCAAAAACGCATATACAATGAATCGGCTTCCTCTTTGAAGGAATTGCTTGACACAACATGTGATTGTTTGAATGCTCTTTCCAATTTAGACATTAACGTGAGCACATGGGATGTTATTATTATTCACATTGTTACATTTAAGTTAGACAACGAAACGCGCAAACAATGGGAACTTAGTATTGGTACCACTGATTCTAATAATGACTTACCAACATTTTCTCAATTTAAAGCTTTCCTTGAAAATCGTTTTCGTGCCTTGGAATGTTTAGAGCCAACGAAGTCAACAGTTCAGCAGGTCATCAAACCCTTCAGGACCACAATGTTGAATTTGCAAAATGTTGAATTCCCAAAATGTTGAATTTGCAAAATGTTGAATGCCCAAAATGTTGAATGCCCAAAATGTTGAATTCTCAAAATGTTGAATTCCCAAAATGTTGAATTACCAAAATGTTGAATTCTTAAAATGTAGAATTTTCAAAATGTTGAATTCCCAAAATGTTGAATTTTGGGATTTAGTCAAATTGAGATATTAAGACAAATGTCAGACATTTTTTTATTTTTTTTAAAAAGACAACTCCCGCACTAGGGATCATGCACTGTGTCGCGGGGACCTTTTACAAACATCAATTAACGGACACAAAGAACACCCAGACCAGGACAATAATTTGTGGATCTCACAAATTATTGTCCTGCGTGGGGATTGCACCCACAACCTCTTGCACGGCAGCCGCTTGCGCTACCGTTGCGCCACAGAGGCCGTTTGTAGGAGGCTCTGGTCCCTTTTTGGTTACAATATCTACACTTTATAAGGACTTTGAAGAATTACGCATGAAATGCATATTATTTTATTACATTTAAAAAAAATGACATGACCAAGAAAAATTGAGAATTCTTTTGTATCATAAAAGCCCATTAATGTCCCACTGCAGGGACGGCCCTCCTCCAGTGACGAAGGGCTACTTGGCCTATTAATACCACGCTGGGCAAACGGATTAGTATAGGGTTTAATATCAAGTTTTCCTTCTTTTTATTACGTAAAGATAATATTCACGGATAGTCCCTTAGTCGATTTTTACGACACCCATGGGATGACACAGTGTATTCTTACACCGTCACCACGCGGAGTCTTTTGTATATCAGATTAAAAACAAAAACTTTTTGAATGAAAGGAGACGGTGTTTTTTTTGTTCGGCGGATAGGCCCTTCACAAATTGTGTGCATTTAGGAATGAAATGCATATCAGTTTATTCTTTAGGCCCGGATTCCTCTGTCGCTGACGTCGATCGCGTACCGTCAGTCGCGTAGCGCGCTGACAATGAAAACATCCTTAGTGCGATACTGACCACTCCACGGTACAGGCGTCTCCAAGTGGATTTGATATTATGATAGCATACTTATGCAAGCGGAGACAGCGTCAATATAGAAAAAAAAATACCACATTCACCCAATTTGTAAAAATTGAATCATATCATAACAGCCCCCATGTCGCACTGCAGGGACAGACCTCCTCTCGTGACGAAGGGATACTTGGCCTAATACAAAATGGTATTAGTATTAGTAGGCCAAGGATTGGTATATGGGTTAATTTAAAAAAAAAAATGAATGGTCTTTGGTAATTCAACATTTTGTAAATTCAACATTTTGCGAATTCAACATTTTGAAATTCAACATTTTGGGAATTCAACATTTTGAAATTCAACATTTTGGGAATTCAACATTTTGAAATTCAACATTTTGCAAATTCAACATTATGGGTTCAACATTTTGCAAATTCAACATTGTGGTCCTGAATGCATCAAACCTCATGTTAGTACACACCCTGATTCCATAAAAGTAATGCTAGCTACCAGTTCAACAAAGATGCGATGTGAGTATTGCTCAGAGTCCCACAAGTTATGCTTTTGTAAAGAATTTGCGATGCAATCTATCGATGCTAGACGAGCATTTGTGACAAAAGGTCACATTTGTTTTAATTGCTTAGGCAGTAACCATACGACGTATAATTGTAGAAAACCTACCACCTGTAGAATTTGCCAGAAACGACACCACTCGCTGCTGCATTACTATCAAGAGTCTAAAAGTAATACTGAAAACAGTTCAACTGCTAAGCCGACTAACGATAGTCTTAGTTATGATGATAATACTACGCCAATAGTGTCATGCTTAGCTACCTATGATAAGTCAGGTTCAGTTCACAGCTCAAATAAGTTCACAGAGCAAGAAAATAAAGGTCATAGAATTCATTTAAATGTAAGGCATGCTAAGGTCAAGAAAGATAACCTTATTAAGAAATATAGGAATATCGAAGAACAAAATAATTACAATACAATACGTACTTACGATAAGAAACGTAAAGAACAATATTCTGCGACAAACACAAGAGAAAGCAGCATCAGGTATGTTGTCAGACCTTTTAAGGATAAAGGACCTTCATGTTTGTCGGGAAACGCACGTTTTTTTTTTAAGATGTACGTAGCCGTATACATACATACCTCACCACACAGTCGAACGGAAAGTAGAAATAGATTGATGATGGATGACAAAGAAATTATAGATCAAATTATTATAATGGAGCTAGTACAATTAGGACAAACGAAAGTACATAAGAAAGAACAAATTATAATATAAAGAAAACAGTACAACGAACATAAAATAATATTTTATAATATATATGTCGGGGAGCCGGCAAGATTGTTTAGTTCAGGGTGGCGATAGCCGGCAGGATTGTTCAGTTCAGGGTGGTGATCTTCGTCAAACATATTCGTGAAATCAAACAAGAAATAGACAGCTTGATTATCGTATAATGATTTAACACTATACCACAATTACAATATTATTAAGAATGTAGCACGATCCAAACGGATATATTTTAGGATTAGCGTTTTCCAAATCTGACGTCTCTCTTGGTCATGCGCAAAGAGAACTCTCGTTTGCTGTCTTAAATAACAAGGAGTGATAATCTTTATAATCGAATCATAAAGCTAAGTTATTAACAATCAAAAGAGTATTTAATTATCCACGCTGCGACACGGCCGTCCTGCGCCTAACACGTCCTCGTGTTGTGGTTCTGAAAAGAGATAAAGGCAGGTACATTTCCTTTGTCTCGGCCATATCTGACCAATAAGGTCAGTTATAAACATTGCTTAACCAGCAACATCACTTAAACAGCGGCATCGCTTAACCAGCGGTGTGGCGACAGCCAAAGCCAGTACGCACGAACGTGCCAAAGTAATTTTGTATAGAATCAAGTATAACATAACAAACCTTCTGACTGTTTTAACTCTAGTGTTTTACTGTCAATTAGGCAGATAATATTGCCACAGTAATGTAAGCTCTATTTCTTTTACTTAAACTCATATGGACTAGTATTTAAGCTAGTTAGTATTAAAGTAGTTATTATGATAATAAAACCAGTCAATATTTAATCTCGGAACAATCGTTTCATTTGACTTACATAGCAACTCGCTATAAGCGGCATCACTTAAATAGTGTCTTCGCTTAACCAGCGGCATCACTTAACTAGTGGCGTCGCTTAACCAGCGGCATCACTTAACCAGTGACTTCGCTTAACCAGCGGCATCACTTAACCAGTGGCTTCGCTTAACCAGCGGCTTCGCTTAACCAGCGGCTTCCCTTAACCAGGGGCTTCGCTTAACCAGCGGCTCCGCTTAACCAGCGGCTTCGCTTAACCTTTAATCACCGTCCTATACGTCTCACAGACGTCACAATTTATCGAACCCAAATATTTTTTTTATTTTATTTTGTGACTTTAATTTTAGACGTCTCTGAGACGGCACATCGGCGTTAATGCGACAAATAGACCACCTCGGTGGTTAAAGGTTAACCAGCGGAACATTTAACTTACACCCATTAATCTCATTTAATGGATTTGTTATTTAGTCTTAAGCTTTTAGAACTTTACAATACAAAAAGCTATGTACCAATAATAATAACCATAGTCTACAGCACCATAAATCAACTTTAAGATCAGCAATGTAAAGTTCTAAATTACACTCTGTAACAATGGCTTTCCCAGCCAACGAATCATCACCAACTCACTTATACTTGCATTTATGAATCCACGTAAATCACACGTGTGCATCTCCCTCCTATAATACACCATAGGGTCCTTACTAACCCCGACCTCCGCTAGAGCCAATACATTCAACGTACATCCACGGACTCCTTACAAGAGACTATGAGAATGTATTAGCTGCTAGTACAGTCGACTATCTATGAGTGATAGAATTCTCACTAAAGTTATTTCTATAAAGTTACTTAAATAACCTTAACTTGTATATCACCATTACTTCTCTTGAGAATCTCCACTCGGAATCTACGGGCTTGTATTTGTTTAGCATTTTACATAGGCAACAATACTTAGTTCGCAGAATATCAATCTTACTCTGTATCTTTCACTACACGTAAACAACAGCTTTGTTCTAACTGCAAATAAACAAACTATTTAAAACATAATGCACAAAAGGCATAATTTTACTAACAACGTCAAATCGCTTCGCTACTAATTGAAGGTATAATTATTAATGTACCTTAATCTCATCATCAATACACACCACATAAATCTGGAGGATATCACAAGATACTTTGGATTATTTCATTACAATAGATAATAAACTTTACCTATGTCAAATCACAAATAGTAAAACGTTAACGTAACAAATTAGCAATTAAACTTGGTAGTCAATAATAATCAATTTCTTTTCAAATATGATGTGATACACTTTCGATGCAATAAATACTCATTCTCATAATTACTAGAGGTATGACAGTCTAGCTTATACGGTACTTCTCTTTGTGGTAATGTAACAATATTTCATAATACACTTTCGCATTTAACGAAGAATACGAATAGGCAAACTAGGTATAAAGTAGCTATTTGTTATTTTCACAAAGTAACACAAACACAGAACTCGTACCTTCTAAACAAGATGTAACTTCGACTTTGCTTTCTTTTTGTGCTTTGGCAGTATTTACTTGGCGCTTCCTAAAGGCTATAATACTGACCCGCCTTCACGCGACCGTCCTGACATTCACACGTCCTCGTGTGAGCTACCTCAAGGAGTTATTTTCAACGACAGTCGAACCACAAAAACTATATTCTTATTTAGTTACTATTACTTGCAAAACAAGCATCACAGCCGACAAGCACTCTGCCCACACCCTCACGGTGCCCGATCCAACAACACAGGACTCAGGCCACCCTCACGGTGCCTGATCCAACAACACAGGACTCGGAACAACCTTGAGTGTGGGTTACCGTCCTTATCAGATAGCGGACAGCTTAATACTCCATCACGAGTTTACTCAATAAAATACTGCAAAGGATATGCTGTTCGACACGCGTGATTAAATAACTCCTATTAATCTTGAACTAACTTGACTTTAAACGGACCTTTGTATATTCATGGTACTAATTTAATGTAACAGCGTAGTTTAGCATACACGCCAACAAAACAGACTTGTAATAGTATGGCACATAGTAACAATATAGAACTTACTGACATATTGGACATCAATTATTGTCTGTTTTTCAACCTTACCTTATTTTAACTCAACAGTGTTGTAAAATACCATAATCGTCATCATTACGAACTAATTTTCATTGTTCTCAATGTTAAGCTGAAAACAATATCATGATATCCTATTTAGTCACAAATAATAACAAGATAAAACAAATTAATAAACAAAATCAAAACTAGCAACAAATAAAACCCTCATCACAGGGTTAAACCCTATGAAACTATTCTTATTGAACAGTACTCCATTATTGTACTACTATTACCATTAAAGAGTGAGCACTTCACTCTAAAATTAATACATGGAATGATTTCACCAAATTGAAAGTCTTAGACCCGCTCCGTTGCCAAGGATACCCTTTTTTCATAACATAACATTCCCATTTTTATGCACAAACATTCCATCAAAAAGCTTTAATTTTCCATGATTATTACCACGCTTCATAGCACATATTGTTGTGTTTTCGTGCACCACATTGAGGTGTTTCCAATCCCATTTATCACCATCAATTGGAGAATGTTAACTAATTTTAATTATTAGCACTCCATATTCTCCGTATTCATCCTTACTTGATTTATTTAGTAAACAAACACCACATATTTCAAATTCACTAGTTTTTATATCTATCGCACACTTTGATATGGATGAAAATTTCTGGAAAGTAGCATTAAACGTTTATGCAATAGAAAACACGTAAATCACTTTGATTTATCCACTATCTTTCTTAAATTTTAAATAAATATAATTTTTTCCAACATAAAATTTCACAGATAAAATTATTTTTATCATTTGACATTTGTAGATTATAGAATTTTGTCCTTGATTCCCATACATTTTTCAAAGATCAAAGACTAAAGTCTTTAGTCTGTGGTTGATACGACGCCATATATGTTTACGTTTTAAAGCAAGTCCGTTTAAATAGACCATAGTATCAATATTCATTCTCCTTGTCGTGTCAAACACAGAGACATTACTGTATTGCTGAAATCAAAAACACTTTAGCCAAGACATAAAGCCGCCATGATCACATTCTTCGATGTTAAACAAAGCCGAAGTAGAAATCCATCTAATTTAACAGAATTTCTCCGACGGCAAAAATGGCGTCTTCATAGTACGAATAATCGTCATAAAATTCCTATTTTGTCTCTCAAGCGGTAGTTGCCATTTTGCAAAGGTATTATCACGATTTCAAACACATGGTGAGGTGTCTTCGTATCCCACTTCTGATGTCGGGGAGCCGGCAAGATTGTTTAGTTCAGGGTGGCGATAGCCGGCAGGATTGTTCAGTTCAGGGTGGTGATCTTCGTCAAACATATTCGTGAAATCAAACAAGAAATAGACAGCTTGATTATCGTATAATGATTTAACACTATACCACAATTACAATATTATTAAAAATGTAGCACGATCCAAACGGATATATTTTAGGATTAGCGTTTTCCAAATCGGACGTCTCTCTTGGTCATGCGCAAAGAGAACTCTCGTTTGCTGTCTTAAATAACAAGGAGTGATAATCACAGAACAATTATACTCAAAGGAGATAATCTTTATAATCGAATCATAAAGCTAAGTTATTAACAATCAAAAGAGTATTTAATTATCCACGCTGCGACATATATATATATTTTTTTTTTTTTAGATCCGCAGGAGAACCAAAGTAACCGACATAGCGCTCAGAATTGCCCGGTTAAAGTGGCGGTGGGCAGGGCACATAGCGCGGAGAACCGACAGCCGTTGGGGCAGAAAGGTTCTGGAATGGCGACCGCGTACCGGAAAGCGCAGGGTGGGGAGACCCCTCACACGGTGGACCGACGACCTGGTTCGACGGGCAGCCGATGGATGAGGGAGGCACAAGACCGCGCAGAGTGGAAGCTTTTGGAGGAGGCATATGTCCAGCAGTGGACGTCCATAGGCTGATATGGATGGATGGATGGATGGATGGAACCAAATAAAATACGTATAGTACAAGAAATCTGTTTACAGTGCAGATGTAGAAAACAAACTTACGTCGCTTTATTTCCAGATTCTACATCATTCGATAAAATACTCTTCGTTATCTAAGCTTGTAAGAATCGTTGCTTATTGTCGAAGATTTTTAAAGGACAGCAAATGTATCACAGTACACATTTGCAGCAGTAGAATTAAGCACATGAAGCATTACAGTTGCATAACCTAAAGGTTAGGTTAGGTTAGGTTAGGTTAGGTTTTTTTTTTTTTTTTTTTTATAACTTTAGTACCTCCAATGTTATAATTTGGAGTTTGTTTTTACTAAATATAATTATTAACTTTTTGTTTGTTAACATGATGTATGAAATCAAATCATTTTATGTACAGTAATTTTTCAGAATCGAACTTCGATTCCGTTTACTTAAGAATTTCTAATATTTACAACAGGACATATATTTTATTACTTATTTACAAGTCAATCTACATTCAAGTTACTTCCATTTCTTTTAACTACTTTCTTGGTTATGGATATGCAATATTCCATAAATACTTTAATATTTTTGCTTTGAATTATTTCAGGAATGTTGTCGGGTTTAATCTGTATATTTAACTTTTGTTCGATATCAAATCTTTCTCTTGAGAATACGGGGCAGTTGAAAATTATATGAGGGACAGTTTCTTCTTTATCCGGTTCGCATACATTACATGATGGGTTCTCTTTACACTTGAAACGATGCAAGTATTCTGAGAACCCACCATGTCCAGTCATGATTTGTGTAGTCATGTTTGTTGGTTCAAAAGTACGTACTGTTTTGTAAGCATCTATTGCGTTAGGAAAAAATATCTTGGTTACTGATGCTGTGGTTTCATTTAAATATCTATTGTTCCATTCATCGATCGTGCGTAATCTTATTTGACGCTTTACAAATGATATCGGACAAAGTTCATATGCAGGTTTTATTTTCAATTTTTGTGCCGCTTCCTTGGCAAAATGGTCTGCCCTTTCGTTACCATCCAAACCTGCATGTGCTTTAACCCAGTATAAAAACACTGTTTTATTCTGTTTTGCTGCAGATAACAAATTTTGTCTCGTCTCCACTGCTAAGGGATGGAGGCACTCAAGGCTAGTCACTGATTTTAAAGCTGCCATTGAATCACTGTAAATGCCAAAAATGATTGTCTTATGCTTTAAAACTTCTCTAGTTGCAATACATACAGCAAGGAGCTCTGCTTGATATACTGTGCAGTATGTAGAGAGTGCTAGTTTATGTGCTTTGATTTCAGAGCCGTTGCTCCATATTGGCAAGGCTGCACCTACTTTATCGTCTAACTTGCTGCCATCGGTAAACATTTGTGTTTGAGTGTTAATTTTATCATCTATTTGACTTTGTGTTTCAATGTATTCGAACTCTAAGCACACATTTTCGGCAGGGTGAGGGGTTTCCAGTGCAGATGTCAGTTGTTCGATTTCTCTGTCTTGGGGCATGTGATGGTAAGATCCTTTCTTAGCTTCGTACAACTGGGCCGCTTCTTGAACCCGAAGGTCAAGGGGTAGTAAACCGGTAAGAACTAGAGCAGAATTAAGAGATACCGTTCTATATGCTCGACACATCTTTTGTGCAAAACTTCGTTGCATGCTGTTAAGGGTCTTACGTATACCGATCTTATTTGCAGCAGGAGCCCAAACATTAGAAGCATATAAAATTATTGGCTCTACAACTGCTGTGTAAATTGTTCTAATTACTTCGGGATTAAGTCCCCAACTAACTTTTGCTGCTCTTGAGAGTTGTTTATATATGCCTATAGCCTTTTGACAAACATTTGCAACGTGTGGGTTAAAGGTCAGTTTATCGTCTATTGTAAGACCTAGAAGTTTTATTTCTTTTGACAGACTAATGTTTATCCCTCCCATGCTTAGACGTGGAGTGTCGTGTTTTAGTTTTCGTGTTATAACCATGGCGTTCGTTTTTTGTGCCGCAAACTTTAGTTTATTGTTATCACCCCACGTCCAGACACGTTCAAGAGCAACCATAGCTAGTCTTTCAATTTCTGCTATTGTGTCTCCATCAAACACTAAAACTACGTCATCTGCATAGGCCTGAATATGAAATCCTTCTCTCTCTAAACTTCTTAGTAATGGGTCCAATAGTAAATTCCATAATATGGGTCCTCCTATGGAACCTTGAACACATCCCTTTGTGGTGGTCTTAACGATTTCGGTTCCTGCATATCGTACTTTTACTTTTCTATTGGATAGGTAGCTGTCGATTACTCTTCTTAGGTTCACTGGGCACTTTTCTTCTGCTAATCTGATCTTAATAGCCGGCCACCAGGCACTATCAAATGCTCCTTCAATGTCCAATGAGACTATCGTGATAATTTTCTTTGCATCTAATTTGGAGTTAATGTGTTCCATCAAGTTATAAAGTGAGTCTTCGGCACTTTTTTGTGGCATAAAGCCATACTGATGGGTGCTCATATGAGGTAAAATGTGGTGTTTTATTCGACTAATAACCAACTTTTCATATATTTTACCCAAAACCGGTAATAAACCTATTGGTCGATATGACTTTGGTACTGTATAACTTTCTTTTCCAGGCTTTCTCAGTGCAACTACTGTTGCTTCCTTCCAGATGTTAGGAAAGTATTGCAGTTCCATACATTTGTTTAATATTGCTAAAAATAAATTAGAGTCATTTCTGATTGCCTGGCTACAAATGTCTATAGTAAATCCATCAAATCCCGGCGCCTTTTTTGGATTAAAAGTTCTAATTATACTTTCCAGCTCAGTCATCGTAAATGGTGGATCTTGTTCTTCTTCGTGGCAATTTTGATTTACTATTTCTGCTTGTATTCTCATCTCTTTATGTATGATTTTATCATCCTGTACTTCATCCTCAGGAAAAAATGTGTCTGCCAAGAGTTTCGCTGCCTACGCGATGGAAAGTTCCCGGAGATATGGAAGAGAGGGCGATTGGTCCTGTTGCCGAAGGGCGGCCGAGATGCGGCCGACCCTTCTTCGTATAGGCCAATCGTCCTACTTGACGAGGTGGCCAAAATGTTTGAGAGGGTGATAACTGGCCGCCTCGTCAAGCATCTAGAGGAGGTTGGGCCGAACCTGTCGGAGAGCCAATTTGGTTTCCGCAGGGGTCGGTCCACACTGGACGCCCTGGGCGCCCTCAAAGCGCACACGGCGTCTAGGGTGGGTGAGGGGGAGGTGGTCGTGGCTGCCTCCCTCGACATAGAAAACGCCTTCGGCAGCCTGCCGCACGGCGTTCTTCGGGAGGCGCTTCGCTATCACGGGGTGCCTCCCTATGTGCGGCGGCTGCTGGAGGATTACCTGGTGGGAAGGTCTGTGGTCTGGGAGGACAGGCAAGGCCGCCTGGTCGTACAGTCGGTCGACCGGGGTGTTCCACAGGGCTCAGTCTTGGGCCCTATTCTGTGGAACCTCGGATTTGACTGGCTGCTGAGAGGGTCGGTGGCTGGCGTCACCAGGATATTTTGTTACGCCGACGACACTCTGGTGACGGTCAGCGGGTCGACCCTGGCCGAGGCGGTCGGACGTGCCGGGGAAGAGGTGTCCCGGGTGGTGGACCGCATGCAATGCCTGGGTTTAAGGGTCTCCATGAGGAAGACAGAGGCCCTCCTCTTCCACGGCCCGCGAAGAAAAGCTCCCCCCGGTACTAAGATCAATATACGGGGGGAGGAAGTCGAGCTGAAGCCTCACATCAAATACCTGGGACTTCAGCTCGACTGGAGGTGGAACTTCGGGGCTCATTTTGAGTCTATGGCCCCGAAGCTCGAGAGGGCTGCCGCCGCGTTGGGACGTCTCCTCCCCAACGTCGGCGGCCCGGGGTCCCCGTGCAGAAGGCTGTACTGTGGGATCGTCCGGAGTATGGCTCTGTACGGGGCCCCGATTTGGGTGGATGCCCTCAGCCGCAGCAATGTGCGGTTGCTGCGGAGGCCACAGAGAGTGATCGCCGCTAGAGCGTGCCGTGCATATCGCACGGCATCGTTCGAGGCGGTCACTCTGCTGGCGGGGGACCCTCCTTGGGAGCTCCAAGGTAGGGTCCTAGCGGAGGTGCACGCGCGGCGTGCGGCGGCGCGGGCCTCCGGGGCCGACTTCGTCGCGGGCAGAGTAAGGGCTGATTGCCAGATTGCTCTGCTCCGCGACTGGAGGTCGGCCCTGGAACAGCCGGGTGCGGGTCGCAATACCATTGAAGCGATCCGCCCCGTGCTGGAGGAGTGGGTCTCCCGTGGTAGGGGGACCCTCACATACCGGACGTGCCAGGTGCTCACCGGACACGGTTGTTTCGGTGAGTACCTGCACAAGGTGGCCCGGCGAGAGGAGACGCCGGCCTGCCACCACTGTGGCGCAGCCGCTGACACGGTGCGCCACACGGTCGAGGAGTGCCCCGCATGGGGCACACAGAGGAGTGCCCTAGTGGCGCTACTTGGGGGTGATTTGTCGCTGCGAGGCGGTCATGAGCCAAAAAGAGGCTGCGGAGAGGGTCCGCGAGGACGATTCCCTTGCGGCCCCTCTCCGCCGATGTAGGAGAGGGGTGAGGCGGCGCAGGTACGCTGACCTGCTGCCGCTTCCCCCTCCGACCACCTAATTGAGGACGAGGATGTGGCGATCCGAGGGGGTCGCTGCGTCCTCAGTAAGGGGGCGTCCCCAACTATTCCTGGGGGCGCCTCCTTGTGCTGTCAGGGCTTGCGCATAAGCGGGCCCGTATGTGCGAAGGCACAATGCGCTGGGGGGCAGGCTGCGAGTGCCCGGAGCGATCCGGCCTGTCCCCTAATTTAAAGGCGCGTGGGGAATAGCCCAGCGGTTTAGCGGGTAGGCCCTCCCCTTCTGGGGGGGAGATCCCCGCATGCCATGGAAGACTCCCTCGAGTCTCCATGGTATCCAATTTTATGGATTCCCCTGGGACAAAAAAAAAAAAAAAAAAAAAAAAAAAAAAAGGGGCAATCGTGTCCAACCTCAGAGGTGTAGGGGCAACGATTGCCTCCTGCCCTGTAGAGGCGGCGCTCAAGTTAGCGGAGATAGGGCGCGTTTGCGTAGGTTGGAGCGCCGCCTCTATCAATTTGTTGGAGCAGCGGCCGCTGCGGTGTCACCGGTGCCTCGGCATCGGACACCCCCAGCAGTTGTGCCCCTCTGCCAAGGACCGGAGCAAATTGTGCTTCCGGTGTGGCGGTGAGGAGCATCTCGCGGCGGCCTGCGAGGCCACTCCGCACTGCGCCGTGTGCGCCGAAAAAGGAGTCCCGTCCGGACACAGAATGGGGGGAGCTAATTGCCGACCTCCCCCCGTAAAAGGCCGCCCACTGGGTGCGCCCCAGCGTCGCGCGGTGACGGCCGCGCCAACAGAGTCCCGCCCTATGCAAACTGATGGACAGTAGGTCCTCAGGGCGGGTACTCCAGGTCAACCTCAACCACTCGGCTGGGGCACAGGATTTGGCGTGCCAGTCGGCCGCCGAGTGGGAGGTTGACCTGCTAGTCGCTGCGGAGCCACACAGTATTCCCCCTGGCCGACCTAACTGGAGCACACCTTTGGAGCAGGCTCCCCTCTCGTTCTGACCGAGAGGGGAGCAGGATACGTCGCGGCACGATGGGGGAGAATAGTGGTGGTGGCTACCTACTTCTCCCCCAACCGCAGCAGGGCCGAATTCGAAAGGTTCCTTGCTGCGGTCGAAGGAGGTGGCAGGGTCTGTGGACGACGTCAGGGAGATGCTGTCCAACCTGACCGCCACAGAGGAGAAGGAAAAAACCTGCCGGAGAACCGGCAAATGTCTTGGCAACTGCGGCAGCCCAGAAGCCCTCGGAGGGTGGCTGGGAAGTCGCCGGTGCCAAGAAACGGAAAAAGAAGCAAAAGAAGAAGGCCAGGAGGCTGGCCGCCAAGCTCCGTGCTCTCGCCCCGCCTCGCCCGTTTTGCGCATTGTAATGCCGCCTCCTCCTTGCGTCACTGAGATCCGGAAACCAATTTTGAAGCCCCCTTCAGAGAGGCGCAAGAGGGGCATTAAAACCCCGACCCCCCCACCAAGAGGGGGAGGTACTGAAGACCCCACCCTGGCTGAGGAAGGTGGGGACGAGGACGGGAGCGACGCAACGTCGCCAGCGAGGAAGGCGCCACGGTCGAGGAATGGCCGTGGCGGTCGACGGACTGATGGGCTCCCCCGAGCCCTTCATCCTCCCAGATCTTTCTTCCGTGACCCTTCGGTAGAGAGCTCCGACTCTGGAGCCACAGTTAGGGGGTTGCGGAAGCCATCGTCATCGTCAATTGAGGAGCTCGTGGGAATGGCAGAGTCTTACGCCGGGACTCTGTGCAGCGTGGCCTCGAAGTCGAAGAATTTGAAGGGCACCTGCGTCCGTGAAATAAAGGATGCCTCGGCTGCCCTTCTGACGGTAGTAAAGGGGATGGCCATTAGAGACTCGTCGGACGAGATGAGAAGGTTGAGGGCCGACAACAAGCGCCTTAGGCAGCAACTGTCGGCCCTCACTGAGGACAAGTCGGGTGAGCTCCGCCAATACGTATGCCGGACCTTGCGCAGTGTGGCCTCCAAATCGAAGAATTTGAAGGGCACCTGCGTCAAGGAGATAAAGGATGCCTCGGCCGCGCTTCTGATGGTTGTAAAGGGGATGGCCCAAAGGGACTCATCAGATGAGATGAGGAGGCTGAGGGCCGACAATAAGCGCCTCAGGGAACAACTGTCGGTCCTCACGGAGGAGATCTCCGCTCTCCGGAGAGCGTTTTCGGAGAGGGGAAGGGGGAGGGCGGAGAGGGAGCCATCCCCCAAGGGGCCATCCCCGCGACGAGCAGTGGAGCCCGTCACTGTAGACGCTTCTTTGGAGAGGAGTGGGGGACCCATAACCCGGGCGGACATGGCTGAAATGGTGGGGCTCCTCCAGCGCGACCTGGCTGAGAGGTTCGGTGCCATGTTGGGTGCCCGACTGGAGGGGCTAGAGGCGGATGGGCGTCTGCTGCCTGCGCCCATAATTCGTCCGCCTCTTGCTTCAGATAAGGGAAGGGCTGCCCCGCGCACATCATACTCCGGGGTAGCAGCTCTATCAGCTCCCACGACCCTCACTCCCCCGGCCAATTTGCCAAGGGAGGCTAGGGTCGTAAAGAAGGTGGCGCAAAAGGCGCCAGAAAGGGCCCCCACACAGATTGCGGGACCCTCCCACGCGGTGGAGACGCCGGTCGTCCAAAGTGAGTGGACGACCGTGGCCAAGAAGCCTAAAAAGGCTAAGGCGGCTCCTGCTCTCGCGGGCTCGCGGGCTCAAGCCCAGAAAAAGAAGCCTAAGCCACCGAAGACGCTGGCGGTGGTGGTGGCCCTAAAGCCAGAAGCGGTGGCGAATGGGGCCACATACGCTCAGGCCCTCACAACAGCGAGGGCCAACGTAAATCTGAGCGAGCTGGGCATAGGCCCGGCCAAGTTCCGGACGGGACTCACCGGAGCACGAGTCATCGAGCTCCCAAAGGGGACGACCCCGGCCCAGGCCGACAACCTCGCCACTCAGATAGGAGTGGTGTTGGGGGAGTCGGCCAAAGTCACTCGGCCCCAGAAACTCGCGAGCTTCCGAGTGACGGGGCTCGATGACTCCGTGACAGTTCCGGAGGTGCAGGCGGAGCTGGCAAGGGTGGCCGGCTGCTCATCTGAGGTCGTGAGGGTAGGGGCAATTGTGTCCAACCTCAGGGGGGTTGGGGCGACAATTGTTTCCTGCCCGGTAGAGGCGGCGCTCAAACTAGAGGAGATAGGGCGCATTTGTGTAGGGTGGAGCGCCGCCTCTATTACTTTGATGGAGCAGCGGCCGTTAAGGTGTCACCGGTGCTTCGGCATCGGGCACCCGCAGCAGTTGTGCCCCTCTGCCAAGGACCGGAGCAAACTGTGCTTCCGGTGTGGCGGTGAGGGGCATCTCGCGGCGGCCTGCGAGGCCACTCCGCAATGCGCCGTGTGCGCCGACAAGGGAGTCCCGTCCGGGCACAGAATGGGGGGAGCTAATTGCCGACCTCCCCCCGTAAAAGGCCGCCCACTCGGTGCGGCCCAGCGTCGCGCGATGACGGCCGCGCCAACTGAGTCCCGCCCTATGCAAGCCGATGGACAGTAGGTCCTCAGGGCACCCGCCCGGAGTACCCACTCCAGGTCAACCTCAACCACTCGGCTGGGGCACAGGATTTGGCGTGTCAGTCGGCCGCCGAGTGGGAGGTTGACCTGCTAGTCGCCGCGGAGCCACACAGTATTCCCCCTGGCCGACCCAACTGGCTAGGGGCCGCCGATGGCTCCGCGGCGATAGCAACCTTTGGAGCAGGCTCCCCTCTCGTTCTGACCGAGAGGCAGGATACGTCGCGGCACGATGGGGGAGAATGGTTGTGGTGGCTACCTACTTCTCCCCCAACCGCAGCAGGGCCGAATTCGAAATGTTCCTTGCTGCGGTCGAAGGAGTGGTGCGCCGCTCGGCCCCCAACCCTGTGTTGGTTGCGGGGGACCTAAACGCCCATTCAACGGCGTGGGGTTCCCCCAACACAGATGTGCGGGGTGGTGACGTGGAGTCCTGGGTTTCAGCCCTGGGGCTTCACATCCTCAATCGAGGCACTACCCCGACCTGCGTCCGATGGCAGGGCACGTCGATTGTGGACGTGACCCTAGCCACTCCGCCACTTGCAGCCCGAATCAGGGACTGGCGTGTGGTGGAGGATGTAGAGACCCTATCGGATCATCGTTACGTCCGGTACGAGGTCTCTACGGTGTCCCCCGGAGCCCCCATTCATCTGGGCTCCGCTGCGGGCGCCTCACCCTTTCCAAGGTGGGCGCTTGCACGCCTCCGTCGCGATGTGGCGGAGGAGGCGGCGGTGGTGCGGGCATGGAGTGACGTGCCCGACACCATCGCAGGGGATGCCGACGGCATGGCGGAGCTGCTCGCGGACGACCTGCGGGTTGTCTGCGATGCCGCCATGCCGAGGACGCAGGCCCGCCCTCGTTGTGGGCGGGTCTACTGGTGGACGCAGGAGATTGCGCTCCTGCGGTCCGCCAGTATGGGGGCCAGACGCGCGTACCAAAGGTGCCGCAGACGTGTCCATAGATCGCCTGGGGAAGAGGAGGCTCTACACAGGGCCTCTAAGGAGGCTATAAGGGCTTCGACATCGGCAACTGACCCAGCTACTTCTTCAGCTGGAGCTAAGGTTACTGCTCCTCCTCCTCAGCAATCTTCGAAGAAGGTTGCAAAGAAGATCACGCAGACCACGAAGGAGACTGTAAGCCCACCCAAACCATCAGAAGAGGTGTGGCAAAAAGTAGGTGCTAAAAAGGCCGCCGCTAAAGCTAATAAGCGAGCGGCTAAAAAGCAAAAAAGGATAGAGAAGATGCTGCGTGCCCCTCGCTCCTCTGCAGTTGTCCTTCAATTGCAACCAGCAGCTGCAGAAAGTGGAACAACTTATGCTGATCTACTGAAACAAGCTCAGGAGTCGATCAGCATAGAGGAGCTTGGGATTAAAAATGGGTTACGCTGTAAACAGACACAGACGGGTGCTCGTCTTCTGGAGGTTCCTGGAGCCAACAGCAGTGAAACAGCAGATGCTCTAGCCGCCAAGCTAAGCCAAGTGTTGGCGAAAGATGTGGCAACAGTGACGAGACCTATGAAATGTGCCAATGTGCGAATTTCTGGTTTAGTTGATTCCGCAAACACCGACGAAATTACCGCAGCTATTGCTAAAGTAGGTGAGTGCTCCCCATCGCAGATCGCAGTGGGAAATATACGTCCCGGCGGTGCAGGAATGGGAACTGCTATCGTCAAGTGCCCGGTAACAGCAGTGAGGAAGCTGGCCTCAGGGGGAAAGCACCTTTTAATTGGCTGCTTCTCAGCCCACGTGAAGATCCTAGAACCGAGGCCCATGCGTTGTTACCGCTGCTTTGTTCCCGGGCACGTTGGTGTAAAATGCACGTCGGGGGTAGATTGCAGTACGCGTTGTTTCCGCTGCGGGGAGCACGGCCACAAGGCTGCTGGATGTAGCGCTGATCCGCACTGCATCATATGTGCGGCTTCAGAAAAACCCGCCAGTCATCGCACAGGAGGCAAGACATGCATGCCAAAAAAGGGCAAAACTAAACGCCCGACTCCAGTACAGGAGCCAGCAAGGAAGGCTGCACCGCAAGTGCAAGGCGAGGCGGACTTAGCTGAAATGGAACTCATATAATGGTTCCAAAGCTCCGCCTCGTCCAAACCAACTTAAACCACTGCGCCAGGGCCCAAGATCTTCTTACCCAGACCATGGCGCAGTGGCAAATATCCATTTGCGTAGCTGCCGAACCGTATTTTGTACCCACCAGAGATGACTGGTTGGGTGACCTGGACGGTTCGGTGGCCATAATTTCGTCGCGCGCCGCTGGGGCCCCGATTCTCGAAGTTCTGTCCAGAGGTCGGGGTTGTGTGGCGGCGCGCATTGGCTCGTTTTTCATAGTTGGGACCTATTTTTCGCCGAACCGATGTCTCGTCGACTTTGAGGGATTCTTGCATGAATTAGGTAACGTCGTCGCTCGATGTCACCCCGTACCCGTTTTAGTCCTCGGGGACTTCAACGCCAAATCAACGGCTTGGGGTTCCCCGTCAACGGACGCTAGGGGTGGAGTGCTAGAGGAGTGGGCCACAACATCCGGCCTGCTCATCCTCAACCGGGGAAACGTACATACATGCGTACGGCAGCGGGGCGGTTCCATAGTGGACCTTTCATTCGCAAGCCCCGCTGTAGCCCGTTTTGTTACCGACTGGCGCGTCGAGGAGGGGGTTGAGACCTTATCCGATCACCGGTACATCCGGTTTGATCTCTCCCCCCGCAATTCCGTGCACACTTCAGTGCACTGTCGACGCGCTTGTTGAGGACCGCGGGCGCCCTCTCAGGGCTCCTCCCCAACTTAGGGAGACCCGGCGACCAATGCCGGCGTCTATACGCCGGCATACTAAAAAGTATGGCCCTGTATGGGGCCCCTATCTGGGCGGACTCACTGTGCAGACGGGAGAACGCTGCTGCCATCCGCAGGCCACAAAGGGCCATAGCACAGCGGGTGGCGAGGGCGTACCGCACAGTGGATTTCGCGGCGGCGTGCGCTCTGGCGGGTACCCCTCCTTGGGAACTCGAGGCTTGGGTGCTCGCCAGGGTGTATGATTGGTCGGCGGGGCAAAGGGCGCTAAATCAGCGCCCGGACCCGGCAGAACGGGAGGAGGTGCGTGGTGAGGTGCGGGAGGCCATTACTCGGCACTGGGCCGAAGATCTGGCCTCCGCGGAGTTTGGGCGGCGGACGCTGGACGCCATCGGGCCTGTCCTAAAAGATTGGCTCGATCGGCGGCATGGCTGCCTCTCCCTGCGTCTGGTGCAGGTGCTGTCCGGGCATGGTTGCTTCGGATCGTACCTGCACCGGATTGGGAGAGAGGAGACTCCGCGATGCCACCACTGCGAAGCAGCGGTGGACACGGCGGAGCACACCTTGGAGGTGTGCCCGTCGTGGGCGGAGTCCCGCCGCGCCATGGTGGCGGCGGTCGGGGACGACCTCTCGCTCCCCAGCGTGATTTCTGCCATGCTGGGGAGTGAGGAGGTGTGGGAATTAGTAGCCTTCTTCTGTGAGCACGTCATGTCACAGAAGGAGGCAGCGGAGCGCGTGCGGGAGGACGATCCTCTCGCGGCGCCGCTCCGCAGACGACGAAGGGGTGGAGGACGGCGAACACAACGTCCGTCCTCCTCCGCCCCGGGGGGTGATCAGCGGGCGACAGGCGCGGGGGCGCCACCGCCTGCATCACAGGATCCACCCCCTGCGCTCCGGCCATTATAAGGCCCCCTCCCCATTGGGGGGAGGCGTGAAGGGCCTGCCGTAAGGCGGGCAATCGCCGGTGGGGGACTGGACGACATGGATTCCCAGGCCCCCTCCACTAAGGCGAGGTCGGAGCACCGCTGGGTTTTTAGTGGGTATACCGGGAATCTCTTTCCCGGGGAGTCTCACATACCCCTTTCCCGTCCCCCGATGGGGAAGGGGATGCGTAATAGCATTTTCCCAGCGCAAAAAAAAAAAAAAAAAAAAAAAAAAAAAAAAAAAGGTTAGGTTGGGGGTCCCCCCACAGTGTTGACTTCCACGTTAGTGACCCCTGGGCAACGTCGCGCCTGACCACCGTAACGGAGTGGCAGGCCGGCGGCGAACGAACACTGTGCATCGAAACTCTATTACCTGTCGTGAGTATCGATATTGTTGTGCTTGAGTATGTCTCAACAATTAGCTTTCCGTGTATTATATAAACGCGTTGTTCTTTGTATGTGTGTACCTCTTGATTTGTGTAGGTGTATATCGAAGAGAATACCATTGTGGTCCGAACTCGTGAGCCCTTCCTCAACCCTCCAATTGTCCACCAAGGTCAGCATGTCGGCCGAACAGGCCGTTATGTCCACGTGGCTGCTGTACCGTTTTCCTCCTCTTATGGTGTCAAACGTCGGAGTGTTCCCGACGTTAAGGATCTGCGCTTCCAGTTCTTCCAGCGTGCCACAAACGAGTTCACCTCTTACATCCTCTGTCGCACTACACCACCATGTACTCTTTGCGTTGCAGTCGCCCCCCAGCAGGGCCCGATGTGGTCCGAGCTCTGCCCAGATATTTTTTAGGGCCTGTAAATATGGCTCTATGGGCTGATCGGGTTCGAAGTACAGTGATATCAGAGTGATTTTCCAAGCGCTGGTTCGGATCCCCACCACAGCGATGTTGTTGGTAGTGAGTTTCGGATACTGTATCACGTCTAGCGTGTTATCGAAGACAGCAATTGCTGCCTTAACAGTTCCACCTCCTACTTCTGCGCTCTGATACACTCTGGCACCACTGTACGACCTCATCCTATTTATTGCTCCCACATAGGGTTCCTGCAGGAGAGCCACTGCAAGGCGTCGCTCTTTCGCCTCTATCATTAATTCGTTTGTGGCAAGCTGGCTACGCTGGAGGTTAGTCTGGGCCATATGATACACCGCAGTGCCCTTAGCAATACGCTACGGAGGCCCGGGCCAACGCGTCCCATCTCTTCCGCACGGGGCACCCCTGGCTAAAGGCGTTGTGGTCCGTCTGTTCTAATTCTGCCCTCGTGCAGTTTCGACAAGTCGGGGGTGCGTTGGCCAGCCAATCAGAGCACTGTGCTTTCATGTGTGGGCCTCCACAGTGGCTGCACGTGGTAACTGTTTCCTTGCACATCCTCCTGCTGTGCCCGTAACCGAGGCAGAGGGAGCACTGTACTAGTGGCGAGTGGTCTGCCACTCTGACCTTTTGTAGGTCCACATGTGCTGCCCCTGCTCCGGTCATCCTCCTCCAAATTTGGGGTGATACCCTCATCACCACGTGCCCCATGTGCGGGTTCCGGGCCCTTAGCCTATGTCTCACTTCCATTCTATCTTCTTTCTTGCTAAGGCCTTCGAAAAAGACCCTATTCTGGTTCCTCAGACCAGTAGTTATGTCATCATCCGAATTATATGACATAACGTCCCTCAGAACCAGAAGAGGGTCCTTATTCTCGACCTCCTCCACTGTAAGATCCCTCGCATTCTTCAGTCTTTCTTTCACTTTCTCTCTTTCCTCCCTTGTTCCACAGCCGACTATCACCTTGCGATCCTTTGCCTTTCTTATTCTTTCTACCTTTACCCAGCCGTCTTTGGCTTGTACGGCCTCCCTTATTTGAGCGAGAACTTCTTCGCCTGTTTGAGTCTCGACCTTGGAGGAGATCACGACCGAGTGCAGTGTCGCTGGCTGCCTTGGGCCTACAGTCGCTTCGGCGTACGTGGCTCTCTGTGGCTCTACATTTCTCTCCTCAAGAGTACGTTTGAGGTCATCCATTCTTTCCGTGTTCTCTTTCAAAAGTCGACTGTGCTCATCCATCCTCTTTATCAAATCCTTACATACATCTCTTTCATTCCCTTGTTCATTCTGCAATTGTTTTACTTCCCTTTCCCCAGTCCCTAACAACCCAAGATCGGTTTGGCCTCCCCATTCCCTCATTTCTGCCTTTCCCGGCCTATCGCTTCCTTTCTTACCCCCTGCCTCTGCCTCCTTTACCAGCTGGTACAGTCTGTCCAGGGCCTGCGTAATTGTGTTCTTTATGTCCGTTCGTGTGTTTCTGGAGCTACTAAGGCTTAGCTTCGCCATGGTTAAACAGGCCCTGGTTTCGGCTTGCTTACTTGCGTAAATTTTTTGCCCTACTGGGCTGCTCCTTATTGGTGAGGCAACCTGAGGGATCGCTTGGGTTGAGATTCCCTTATCAATTTTGGGGGATGGGAGCTTTTGTTTGGTGATCGTGGCGTTTTTGGCCTGCTCCCATTCTCCAATACTTCTCCTTACTTTGTTAGAAGAGTCAACAGTGCTGGAGGGTCCTGCCCTCTCTAAGTCTTGTGCGGGTGACTTTGTCATTTTTTGTGGCGTCCTGTGTCCGAACATGTTGTTCTGTGTTAGGTGTATGTGGCCTAGTATCAAAGTGTATGTGTGGGTTTGTTTAGTGTTATATGTACCTGGGTGTAGAAGGTCCAAGTTTGTGTATGTGCTTGTACTTGTGTGTGTATGTGTGTGTGTGCAAGTATTGTGTGTTTATGTATGTATTAATGTTTGTTCTTTTGTTTCAGATGCGGCGTGTAGAGTATGTGTTCGGCGGCGTGGGCACCGGTGTCAGGCTAAGGAGAAGATGGATATGCCTCTATGTTATACTTAAGGGTGTAAAAGGCCCTCTAAGTACACCGTCAATAATACTATTACAATAAAAAATAATATAAAAAAAAAAAAAAAAATGCAAAAATATTGTCAAATGTACAGTCAGAAATATACAAAATAGTCAAAAAATATACATAACTTAGGGCTAGTGTCTGTTGCAAAAGCAAACAAGACGGTCAAGAATAAATATACAACGTAAAATATTAGTCTGCGTTCCAGACTCTACTTTTTGTCAGACTCTACTTTCCGACTCTATTTTTTCTGGCTTGCCTGTTAGAACTCTGGACACTAGTAACAACAAAGAAAACCCCAAGTCTCTGCGACGCTTAGTTCCGGAGTTATAGACCTCGGAAGTTTTCCAAGATGGCGTCCAAAATGGCGGAAAAATGTTTGACGGGCCCTGGAGCCGTCGTTTTTGGCCGAATCTGGCTGAAATTTGAGATCTGGCCTACCTTAGTGTTAGTGAATACCCCTCCGTCAAAAAACCCGCACAATTTTTCGAGCCCTCCTTTTTTGAATTTGATTACCCTCGAGGGTAGTGCTAAGCCTAGGCTCCCTCCCAGTCCAAACCCGGTTCAAATCCGACCACAGACGCCGTCACAATCGATCCTCAAACTTATTCAAGATGGCGGCCGACAAACTTTGCGGGCCCGTAGCGCCGGCGTTTGTGGTCCGATTTTTGTCGCGTTTGGACTGTAGATCTTAAAAATTGGTATTCTCATCCGCGCGCCTATAATATAGCGAGCAAATTTTTTGAAGTGACCCCCCTTACTTTAAAAATTTATAGGGTCGCGCGCTTTCGTCCTAAAAATCTAAAAACTTAAATCTAGGTACTTAGGGCTACAATCTATCATCTAATTAATTAAAAACTATACCTTACAGATCTATTTTTAAAGTTATTTACAGTTAAAATTTTAAAAACTTATAAGTACGCTAGCTCCTAAACTACTAATCTAAAAATTTTTCTGGAAGTGCCTCCCGGCTGCCCTCGTCTTCTTCTTCCGTCTCCTTTGGTCGGCTTTGTTGAAAAGTAAGTTTTCGTGGTACCTCGTGGCCACGTGGTGACCACGTTTTTCACGAACAAACAAAGAAAAGTTTTTTGTTTCAGGAGATAAAAATCTGAAAGTTGGCACTCACATAGGTGTCCTAGATTGGCATCTTTTAGCACTCTAAAAAGTATATGTCACTGATCTTGTTTCCTCGTAATTTCACTTTTAGTGTCACACTTTGAGGTTATAAAACACTTTTTTCGTCACAGAATTTTTTCCTCTGGACCGATTTTCACAAAACAACTTGCGTCGTGTAGAACGCGCCAAGGCGCAACTTTTCGTGTATCGCACGAGTCACTACGGTTTGAAAATACCGGCAAAATAATTTTTCAAAGTACGGAGCAGTACAAAAACGTGGCTTCTCGGGTGGCGTTTGAAGCGCAACTGGGTTAGGTTTTTTTTTTTTTTTTTTTTTTTTTTTTTATGCTCAGCTATATAGTCCCCTGACATTATCAGGGCCTTTGTCATCATAGCATAGGGATAGGCTATGGGTTACATTTTATTACAATTTTACAACTTTATCATTTTTATAAATAGCTATAATTATATTACAATAAACAAAAAAAAAAAAAATATTTATATACTTTGCCCACTGGGGGTATATCTATAACGCTTGTTACTATTTATATACGCAGTGGTTGTGGTTGTCTATTTCTTTTTATAACCTTATTTGCTATTTCTTTACAATATTTTACAAATATATTTCTATTAATTTCGCTTTGCATTATATCCTTGATGCTGTCAGCATTGACCTCGACTTCCATTGCTGTCTCTACCTCTGCTCGTTCCCTGCCGTAAGCCGGACACTCAGTGAGTATATGAAGCACCGATTCTTCACTTATTCCATCGCATATGCACGCCGGGCTCTCCCTGCACTTAAATCGATGTAAGTACTGGGAGAACCCGCCGTGGCCAGTCATCACCTGTACCATTACTGGATCCAGCTCCATTTTCTTTATAATGCGGTATGCCTCCACCGCATCGGGGAAAAACAATTTTGTCACACTCGCTGTTTCACCATTTACGTACCGACGGTTCCATTCGTCAAGCGTCTCCAGACGGATTTGACGCTTGACGAACGAAACCGGACACATACTATAATCTGGTTTCCTTTTAGTTTTTAGTGCAGCGTCCTTCGCCAGGGTGTCCGCTCTCTCATTTCCCTCCAGCCCCACGTGCGCTTTCACCCAGAACATATCAATGTTTTGGGCGCGAGATCTTGCTGTGTGCAGATTTTCGCGAATTTTCACAGCGAGGGGATGGAGGGAAGTTCCATTTACCACTGTTTCCAGGGCCGGCCTGGAATCGCAAAAGACCCTGACTCTATCCGCGGTCCTCTTAAGGGCTACCTCAGTTGCCTTCATTAAGGCCAGCAATTCAGCCTGGTAGACTGTGCAGAAAGACTCCAGTTTGACTTTCTGCGATCGTATCTCATGGCCTTCTACCCATAGGGATAGAGCTGCGCCTACCTTTCCCTCTATTTTTGAGCCATCGGTGTAGATATTCTCTACACCCTGGAGTCGTTCTGCACAATCCTCCAACCTGCCGAAACTCAAACCGGATTGCTCAGCTGGATGCGGCACATCCGTGCAGGCTACAGGTCTCTCGACCTCCCGGTCTCCTGTCACTCTCTGGGTATAGTTCTTTCTTTCTTCGTAAAGATGGGCTGCTTCCCGGATCCTGAGATCTAGGGGTAGCAACCCAGAGAGTACTAGGGCCGAATTTAGGGAGACTGTCCTGTAGGCTTTAACAATCTTCCGTACGAAGCCTCGTTGTACCGCATCCAGCTGCTTCCTTACTCCAAGTTTCTCCGCCGCCGGTGCCCACACGCTGGAGGCATACAGCATGATAGGCTCTACCACAGCAACATATATGGTTCTGATCACCTCCGGGTTTAGACCCCAGTGGATTTTTGCGGCGCATGACAGCTGACGATATAGGCTCAGCACCTTGCGGCACACATTCGACACGTGAGTGTTGAATGTAAGGCCTTCGTCAACTGTCAGCCCGAGAATTTTGATCTCCTTTGACATGCCAATGCGTTCCCCGCCCATGCTAAGGGCTGGGGTGTCAAACTTCAGTTTTTTAGTTATCACCATGGCCTGCGTTTTGTGTGGTGCAAACTTGAGCTTATTTTTGACACCCCATCCCCGAACATGCTCGAGGGCCGCATTGGCACGTCCCTGGACCTCAGATCCGAGGTCTCCGGAAATGATCAGGACCACATCATCCGCAAAGGCCTGTGCGTAGTCACCCCTCCTCTTCAGATCCTTCAATAGGGGGTCCAACAGGAGGTTCCAGAATATTGGGCCCCCTATTGAGCCCTGAACGCAACCTTTATTTGTACTACGCGTTACCTCTGAGCCATCGTACCTAACCCTGACTTTTCTATTTTTCAGGTAGCTGTCCACCAGTCGTCTGACATCCACTGGACATCCTGTCTCCGCAAGCCGACACCTTATCGCCGGCCACCACGCGCTATCGAAGGCACTGGGTTAGGTTAGGTTAGGTTAGGTTAGGTTGGGGGAGTCCCCAAGTGCACAGAAAATACGTCCTCGTCGTCTCCCCTGGGCCCTGTCCTGACCACCGTAACGGAGTGGCAGGCAGGTGGCTGAATTTTTCTGTGCTTTACTTGTGGATTAGAGGTTCAGTACGTTCTCTGAAATCTTGACGATGTCGTCTTCGCAGCAGCGTAACGCGCTCGGACGCTTCGTAAAAGTCCCTTCACAGGGCAAAAAAGGCCCTTTTCAGGGCCATTCCCCTTCCCCCTCCACTTCCCCCTTACCTAATCCCGAATTCCTTGTCCCAACCCCTCCCCCTCTCCCTTCTACTTGTCCGAATGTGGTGGTCTCCGACGATGGCGGGGCACAATCAGTGGGCTCAGCGCCGAACGCACGCTTTTGGCGTAAGCGCACAAGCTCGGCGTCGGAGGTGGACACGGACGCCGATCGAAGCCTGGCTAAGGTCAGTTCGGCCTGCCGTGGTCGTGCACAGTATGCACGTGGACGTGCTCTCGCCAAAGGGAGTGAACGCCACGTTGATAGTTGGCTGGACTCCCGGGACAGTAGTAGCTGTAGCTACGCTACCCAGTTGCAGGAGCCTGAGGTGGTACTGTGCGACATGGAGGACGAAGAGGCCGCGTCATTTTTAGGCCCTGAAGATCTGCGCGCACAGGCGCGTAAAAGCGCAGATACTATTAAAGAGATTGCTAAGAAGTCGGGCAATCTCAAGGGCGGCTTTGTAAAGCGCCTCAAAGAGGAAGCCGAGAAGATGGCAGCATTGGTGGGACTGCTGACGGCCCGCTCCGAGGTGGAAGAGCTGCGCAAGCTGCGCGTGAGTGGGGCACGGTTGCGTCGTGAAAACGACTCCCTCCGGGCCGAAATAAAGGCCTGGAAGAGAGAGGCCGAGGTAAGGAGGACGGCGACTTCACCCCCAGCGACCGAAGCTGGCACAGAAGGCGCAGCAATGGAGGCGCTGCGAGCCTCCATTCTGCAATCGGTGGGCGTTTTAGTCAACGCCCGCTTCGAGGGTGTGGAGGACCGTCTCCTCCCTGCCCCTGTGGTGCGCCCGCCTCTTGCTGCCGCATCAAGAGCTGGACAAACTCGTCCTGTGGGTCAAGCTCCAACGCCGACAACGCTGCAGCCCGCAACATACGCCCGCGTGGCTAGTGGCGCCGTCCAGGCTCAGCCTGACAGAAATACGCGGCGGGTTCCGCCTCCGCCTTCGGCTTTAGTGAGGGCTGGTCCTGGGGCTGCACGGCCAGCCCTCTCTCAGCGCCCAGCTGCCGTCGCTCAGTCAGCAGCTGCTCTCATTTCGGTCCCTGTCGAGCGGGAGGCCGAAAATCATTGGGAAATTGCGGGGGCCGCCAGCAGCAATAGGAAGGCGGCAAAAAAGGCGCGAGCCAAAGCCCGCAAGGCCGAGGCTTCTAAGCCCAGGCTGGCAGTGCCTCGATCGGCTGCGGTGATTATCAAACTGCAACCGGGAGCTGCACAAAAAGGAGTCACCTATGCCGAGGTGCTGAAAGAAGCGGCGGCCAAGGTGAACCTGGCGGACCTAGGCCTCGAGGATGGCGTCAAATTCCGCCAGGCACTGACTGGGGCTAGGATATTGCAGCTCCCGGCTTCCCAGCCGGTAGAGAAGGCGGACGAGCTGGCCGCTCAGCTAAGGGCGGCTCTCGAAGGGGTGGCGGACGTCGAACGTCCGGTGAAATGTGCTGATTTGCGCATCGCCGGTCTCGACGACTCTGTCACCCCTGACGTGATTGCGGCAGCAGTGGCGCGCGTAGGCGGGTGCCCTGTGGAGCAAATAAGGGTGCTCGCCATAACAGCCGGAGAGGGGCGCATGGGGTCGGGGGTGGTTCGATGCCCCGTCGCCGCAGCCAAGAAGGCCAGTGATGCGGGTAGGATTCTGGTGGGGTGGAGTTCCGCCAGGGTCGAGGTGTTGGAGCAGCGGCGTCTTATTTGTTACCGGTGCTTCGGTGCCGGGCACGTCCGGGCCTCCTGTCCTAGCTCTGTGGACAGGTCCGGACTATGTCGCCGCTGCGGACTTGCCGGCCACCTCGCGGCTGCCTGCACCACTACCGTCCCGCGCTGCGCTGTATGCGAAGCCGCAGGTAAACCTGCCGGCCACGTCACGGGGGGAGGCAAGTGCAACCCCCCCACGGTGAGAGGGAAGCCCTCACCGGCCCTGATGGTTGAGCGCTCGCTCGAGAGAGAACGGGCTCGAGCGCTCCCACAGGAGGTTGAAATGGAAACACAAAATGCCTAGGGGTCCTTTCAGCTTCCTGCAGGCGAACCTAAACCACTCGGCCGGGGCTCAGGATCTATTTCTGCAGTCCACGGCTGAGTGGTCAATTGACGTGCCGCCGGCCTTGGTGCAGTCGGTGGTAGAGAGGCTATTCCCCAAGGAGGTCCCGGGGTACTCCGCGCCGCCAATGCCCCCTTTCCGGGTGGCGGAGTCCCCCTTTGTCGACGCGTCAGAGGTGCCCGAAGTCGAATGTGCGGAGATTGACCGCGCATTCGACCGCATGCGCGGAGGGAAGACCGCCCCGGGCCCGGATGGGGTTCCGGGCCGGCTCCTCTGCCGGGTGAAGGGAGAGATTGGTGGTCGGCTCCGGGAGCTTTTCACGCGCTGCCTACGCGATGGAAAGTTCCCGGAGATATGGAAGAGAGGGCGATTGGTCCTGTTGCCGAAGGGCGGCCGAGATGCGGCCGACCCTTCTTCGTATAGGCCAATCGTCCTACTTGACGAGGTGGCCAAAATGTTTGAGAGGGTGATATCTGGCCGCCTCGTCAAGCATCTAGAGGAGGTTGGGCCGAACCTGTCGGAGAGCCAATTTGGTTTCCGCAGGGGTCGGTCCACACTGGACGCCCTGGGCGCCCTCAAAGCGCACACGGCGTCTAGGGTGGGTGAGGGGGAGGTGGTCGTGGCTGCCTCCCTCGACATAGAAAACGCCTTCGGCAGCCTGCCGCACGGCGTTCTTCGGGAGGCGCTTCGCTATCACGGGGTGCCTCCCTATGTGCGGCGGCTGCTGGAGGACTACCTGGTGGGAAGGTCTGTGGTCTGGGAGGACAGGCAAGGCCGCCTGGTCGTGCAGTCGGTCGACCGGGGTGTTCCACAGGGCTCAGTCTTGGGCCCTATTCTGTGGAACCTCGGATTTGACTGGCTGCTGAGAGGGTCGGTGGCTGGCGTCACCAGGATATTTTGTTACGCCGACGACACTCTGGTGACGGTCAGCGGGTCGACCCTGGCCGAGGCGGTCGGACGTGCCGGGGAAGAGGTGTCCCGGGTGGTGGACCGCATGCACTGCCTGGGTTTAAGGGTCTCCATGAGGAAGACAGAGGCCCTCCTCTTCCACGGCCCGCGAAGAAAAGAAAGAAAAGAAAGAAAGAAGTCGAGCTGAAGCCTCACATCAAATACCTGGGACTTCAGCTCGACGGGAGGTGGAACTTCGGGGCTCATTTTGAGTCTATGGCCCCGAAGCTCGAGAGGGCTGCCGCCGCGTTGGGACGTCTCCTCCCCAACGTCGGCGGCCCGGGGTCCCCGTGCAGAAGGCTGTACTGTGGGATCGTCCGGAGTATGGCTCTGTACGGGGCCCCGATTTGGGTGGATGCCCTCAGCCGCAGCAATGTGCGGTTGCTGCGGAGGCCGCAGAGAGTGATCGCCGCTAGAGCGTGCCGTGCATATCGCACGGCATCGTTCGAGGCGGTCACTCTGCTGGCGGGGGACCCTCCTTGGGAGCTCCAAGGTAGGGTCCTAGCGGAGGTGCACGCGCGGCGTGCGGCGGCGCGGGCCTCCGGGGCCGACTTCGTCGCGGGCAGAGTAAGGGCTGATTGCCAGATTGCTCTGCTCCGCGACTGGAGGTCGGCCCTGGAACAGCCGGGTGCGGGTCGCAATACCATTGAAGCGATCCGCCCCGTGCTGGAGGAGTGGGTCTCCCGTGGTAGGGGGACCCTCACATACCGGACGTGCCAGGTGCTCACCGGACACGGTTGTTTCGGTGAGTACCTGCACAAGGTGGCCCGGCGAGAGGAGACGCCGGCCTGCCACCACTGTGGCGCAGCCGCTGACACGGTGCGCCACACGGTCGAGGAGTGCCCCGCATGGGGCACACAGAGGAGTGCCCTAGTGGCGCTACTTGGGGGTGATTTGTCGCTGCCGGCTATCGTTCGTCAGGCGGTCGGCAGCGACACCAATTGGGGGGCCATGACCGCCTTTTGCGAGGCGGTCATGAGCCAAAAAGAGGCTGCGGAGCGGGTCCGCGAAGACGATCCCCTTGCGGCCCCTCTCCGCCGATGCAGGAGAGGGGTGAGGCGGCGCAGGTACGCTGACCTGCTGCCGCTTCCCCCTCCGACCACCTAACTGAGGACGAGGATGTGGCGATCCGAGGGGGTCGCTGCGTCCTCAGTAAGGGGGCGTCTCCAACTATTCCTGGGGGCGCCTCCTTGTGCCGTCAGGGCTTGCGCATAAGCGGGCCCGTATGTGCGAAGGCACAATGCGCTGGGGGGCAGGCTGTGAGTGCCCGGAGCGATCCGGCCTGTCCCCTAATTTAAAGGCGCGTGAGGAATAGCCCAGGGGTTTAGCGGGTAGGCCCTCCCCTTATGGGGGGGAGATCCCCGCATGCCATGGAAGACTCCCTCGAGTCTCCATGGTATCCAATTTCATGGATTCCCCTGGGACAAAAAAAAAAAAAAAAAAAAAAAAAAAAAAAAAGGTTAGGTTAGGTGAGGTTGACGCCTTTAACTCCATTCCCCACTCCACCATCTTAGAGGCGCTCCGCTTCCACGGAGTTCCTCAGTATTTGCGGGGCCTGTTGGCGGACTACCTGACGGACCGCACAGTCCTGCTCGAGGACAAGTCAGGTGAGCTCCGCCAATACGGCGTCGAGTCCGGTGTTCCACAGGGTTCTGTTCTTGGGCCGCTCCTGTGGAACATCGGATTCGACTGGCTCTTGCGGGGCATACTCCCCCGTGGCACGTCTGTCATCTGCTATGCGGATGACACTCTGCTGACTGCCCGGGGGGGAAATTTTGAGGAGGCGGCCAGTTTGGCCTCGGCGGGCGGTTCACGGGTGGTGGACCGGATTTCCCGCCTAGGGCTGTCGGTGGCGCTGCACAAGACCGAGGCCGTGTTCTTCCATGGACCTCGGCAGCGCCAACCTCCCGACGCTCACATCTTTTTGGAGGGCGTCCGCATTGAGGTGAAGGCCCAGATGAAATATCTGGGTCTAGTGCTCGACAGCGGATGGCGCTTTCGAGCACACTTCGGCGAGCTTTCTTCGCGCTTGCTGAAGACTGCGGGCGCCCTCTCAGGACTTCTCCCAAACATCGGGAGGCCCGGCGACCAATGCCGGCGTCTGTACGCCGGCATACTGAAAAGTATGGCCCTTTACGGGGCCCCAATCTGGGCGGACTCACTCCGCACACGCGAGAACGCCGCCGCCATCCGCAGGCCACAACGGGCCATTGCACAGAGGGTGGCGAGAGCTTACCGCACGGTAAGCTTCGCGGCATCGTGCGCTCTGGCGGGAACCCCTCCTTGGGAGCTCGAGGCATGGGTGCTCGCCAGAGTGTACGACTGGACGGCGGAGCAGAGGTCGCTCAGTCGGCGCCCGGACCCGGCAGAGCGGGAAGAGGTGCGGGAGGAGGTGCGGGAGGCAGTGACTCGGCACTGGGCCGAGGATCTGGCCTCCGCACAGTTTGGTCGGCGGACTTTGGCCGCAATCGGGCCCGTCCTGGTGGGCTGGCTCGACAGGCAGCATGGCTGCCTGTCCTTACGTCTGGTGCAGGTGCTGTCCGGGCATGGCTGCTTCGGATCGTACCTGCATCGGATTGGGAGGGAGGAGGCTCCGCAATGCCACCACTGCGAGGCTGTGGTGGACACGGCGGAGCACACCTTGGAGGCGTGCCCGTCGTGGGCGGAGTCCCGCTGCGCCCTGGTGGCGGCGGTCGGACACGACCTCTCGCTCCCCAGCGTGATTTCTGCCATGCTGGGCAGCGAGGAGGCGTGGGAAGCGGTGGCCTCCTTCTGTGAGGAAGTCATGTCACAGAAGGAGGCAGCGGAGCGCGTGCGGGAGGATGACCCTCTCGCAGCGCCGCTCCGCAGGCGAAGAAGGGGTGGAGGACGGCGAACACAACGTCCGTCCTCATCCACCCCGGGGGGTGATCGGCGGGCGACAGACGCGGGGGCGCCACCGCCTGCATCACAGGATCCACCCCCTGTGCTCCGGCCATTATAAGGCCCCCTCCCTATTGGGGGGAGGCGTGACGGGCCTGCCGTAAGGCGGGCAATCGCCGGTGGGGGACTGGACGACATGGATTCCCAGGCCCCCTCCACTAAGGCGAGGTCGGAGCACCGCTGGGTTTTTAGTGGGTATACCGGGAATTCTGTTTCCCGGGGAGTCTCACATACCCCTTTCCCGTCCCCCGATGGGGAAGGGGATGCGTCATAGCATTTTCCCAGCGCAAAAAAAAAAAAAAAAAAAAGGTTAGGTTGACCGTGGGGGTCCCCCCACAGCGTTGACTTCCCCGAAGTGACCCCTGGGCAACGTCGCGCCTGACCACCGTAACGGAGTGGCAGGCCGGCGGCGAACGGACGCTGTTCATCGATTCATATTGTAATATTCTCTCTGTGTTGTTTCGACATTCTTGGTGGCGATGCCACAACCCTTGAGGGACGCCTCCGGGCGGTTTCTCCCAAAAGGCCCTTTTCAGGGCCAACCCAAAGGCCCTTCTCAGGGCCAACAAAAAGGCCCTTCTCAGGGCCAACCCCAAGGCTCTTCACAGAGCCAACTCCTAGACTCAGACGACGCTTCATCAGAGAAGCGTTTTGATGAGCGGGAGAGCGACGCTGAAATGCCAGACAGGCTCTGGCTTAAGCGTCAGCGTGTCAGTGGGACGGAGTCAGAGCTCTCGAGCGACGACTCGCATAAGACCGCTGTGAGCACGGCAAGTACCTCAAAAAGAGGAAGAGGTAGGCCACCAACATCTGGCCAATATATTGGCGCGGGTCGAGCGCGAAAGGAGCTTGCTGCCGCTAAACAGGCAGACCTGGAAGAAGCCAGAAGCTCTTTTTTGAAAGACGGAAGAGGCGATACTCCAGCGAGATCATCGAGGCCGCCACCAACACCTAGGCGGGCTGAGTCATCTGTAGACTCTGCAGATGGGCTGGAAGATCTAACCGCGTATGAACTTCAGCAGAAGTTCAAACATGCCGCTAGTGTTGTGCGGCATGTAGTGAAGATCTCAGGGAACCTTCGGGGGACCTGCATACGCGATATCAACCGCTCCATGGCTACGATGTCGGCAGCGTGGGAGGCGCAGACTAGCAGATCCCAAAATGACGAGGTCAGGAAATGCCATGAAGAGATTGCGCGGCTCGAAACCGTAGTAACCGAGCTGCGCAAGCAACAGGCGGATCTAATGGAGGAGTTGGCCCGCCGTGGAGTGGTTACTAATAAGCCGTCTGCTCCAAAAAGAGACGAGTCTAGTGAGCTCGTGAACTTGTTCAAGACAGAGATGGCTAGTCTGAAGGCCAGATTCTCGGTGCTGGAAGGGCAAATGCTGCGAAGGGCAAATATAAAAGCTAATAGCATCCAATTTAGAAATGGAGGCATGGGTACAGTTATCGTCAGATGCCCAGTGACTGCAGCACAAAAGTTGTCATCGGGCCGTCGCCTTTTTATAGGATTCGTTTCGGCCAGCGTGAAAGTGCTCGAACCCAGGCCCATGCGGTGTTACCGTTGCTTTGTTCCTGGGCATGTAGGAGTCAAGTGCGCATCGGAAACTGACTGCAGTTCGCGCTGTTTCCGGTGCGGCCAACCTGGCCACAAAGCTGGTTCTTGCGAAGCCGCACCGCACTGTGTTCTTTGTGCGGCTGCTGGCAAGCCAGCTGATCACCGCGTGGGCTCTAAGACCTGCAAGCCTGGGAGAATGGAGAAGGGCAAACAACAGACCCGACAACCGACAACACAAGCGAAGGTGCCATCTCAGTCGCACCATGAAGCGGAACCAGTTGAAATGGAACTTATTTAATGGTTCCACGGTTCCGCTTCGTACAGACGAACCTGAACCACTGCGCCAGGGCTCAAGATCTTTTAACCCAGACCATGGCGCAGTGGTCCATTTCCATCAGTGTTGCCGCCGAGCCATATTTCGTTCCCAACAGGGACGATTGGTTGGTTGACCAAGACGGCTCGGTGGCTATTATATCGTCGCGCGCTGCCGGGGCTCCGATCCTCGAAGTTCTGTCCAGAGGTCGGGGTTGCGTGGCAGCGCGCTTTGGTTCGTTTTGTGTTGTCGGTGTTTATTTCTCGCCAAACCGATGTCTCGCCGACTTTGAGGGATTCTTGCACGAGTTGGGCAACGTCGTCGCTCGTTGTCACCCCGTACCCGTTTTAGTTCTTGGGGACTTCAACGCCAAGTCTACGGCTTGGGGTTCCCCGTCTACGGACGCCAAGGGTGGGGTGCTCGAGGAGTGGGTCGCAACATCTGGCCTGCTCATCCTCAACCGGGGAAACGTACATACATGCGTACGGCAGCGGGGCGGTTCCATAGTGGACCTTTCGTTCGCAAGCCCCGCTGTAGCCCGTCTTATCACCGACTGGCGCGTCGAGGAGGGGGTCGAGACCTTATCTGATCACCGGTACATCCGGTTTGATCTCTCCCCCCGCAATTCCGATGCGCCGGTCCGGGCTACCCCGGTTGGTCCGCGCTGGGCTTTGAAGCAAATGGATCGGGAGATCCTCCTTGAAGCCTCCATCGTCCAGGCCTGGGTTTCTGCACCGGATAGGCCTGTCGACATTAATGAGGAGGCAGAGTGGTTCAGGGAGGCAATGTCGCAAATATGCGACGCGGCCATGCCCCGGGTTCGACCGGGGCGACCGAAGCGCCAGGTGTACTGGTGGTCGACTGACATCGCGCAGTTACGCAGTCAATGTGTAACAGCGCACCGCCGGTACACCGGACAACGCAGAAGGCGCCGCCGCACTCCCGATGCCGATGCCATCGAGGCGGAACTGTACGAGGGGTACAGAGTGGCCAAGAAGGCCCTCAATCTGGCCATATCGCGGGCTAAAATTGAAGCCCGCGAACGTTTGATCGAGACTCTGGATCAAGATCCATGGGGGCGTCCGTACCTATTAGTGCGGGGCAAATTGCGCACGTGGGCGCCCCCGCTAACCCAGAGTCTCAGGCCAGAGGTGCTGGAGAGAGTGGTTGACACTCTGTTCCCTTCGAGGACGGAGCACACTCCTCCGCCCATGGTTCCGCCCATAGTGGCTGCCAGCGCGGACGAAGAGGAAGACGACGACGTGCCCGAGGTGACCCGGGTAGAGTTGCGGGCTGCGGTGTTACGGCTTCAGAGGAAGAACACCGCGCCGGGACCCGATGGCATTCCAGGCCGAGCGTGGGTCCTGGCCCTACGGGAGCTCGCGCCCCGACTATTAGGGCTCCTATCGGCGTGCCTTGAGAGGGGCCGATTTCCAGAGCCATGGAAACATGGGCGTATGGTCCTTCTCAAGAAGGAGGGGCGCCCGGCAGACTCGCCGTCTGCCTACCGGCCCATTGTGTTGCTGGACGAGGTGGGCAAGCTGTTCGAGCGTGTGCTTGCAGACCGCCTCGTCCGCCACCTTTCCTTAGTTGGGCCGGATCTGGCGGAATGTCAATTTGGTTTTCGCCAGGGGCGCTCCACCGTGCACGCCATCAAGCACGTAAGGAGTCTGGCGGAGGACGCTGTGTCCCGGGGCGAGGTGTTGTTGGCTGTCTCGTTAGACATTGCTAACGCGTTCAACACCTTGCCTTGGAGTTGTATTCGGGCGGCACTAGTTTACCATGGTGTGCCGCCCTACCTCCGCCGCATTGTCGGGGCATATTTAGAAGATAGGATCATTACCTACCCGGTATTATGTATTATGTCGGCGAGACATCGGTTGCGGAGTTCCACAGGGGTCGGTTCTGGGTCCGCTCCTGTGGAACATTGGTTATGATTGGGCGCTGCGCGGTGCGCTCCTCGCGGGTGTCAGCATTGTCTGTTATGCTGACGACACTCTTGTCACCGCGAGGGGTAAGACGCACCGGCAGGCCCAGATATTGGCGACTGCTGGAGTCGCGCAAGTCGTGGAGAGGATCCGGCGTTTGGGTCTCGAGGTGGCGTTACATAAATCCGAGGCCGTTTTCTTTCATGGGCCTCGGAACCGTCCACCTTCGGGATCCCACATTGTGGTAGGAGGGGTTCGCATCGGCATCGAGCCCTCTATGAAGTACTTAGGGTTGGTTCTCGATAGTCGATGGAACTTCGAAGAACACTTTCGACGTTTGGCTCCAAAGCTAAAGGCCGCCGCGAACAGTTTGTCGCGGCTTTTGCCGAATTTGGGAGGGCCAAACGCCTCCTGCCGGAGGCTCTATTGCGGGATCGTGCGGTCGATGGCGCTCTATGGCGCTCCTATTTGGGCCGATGATCTGACGGACCGGAGTCTCGCCCTTTTGCGAGCTCCCCAACGAATAATGTCCGTCAGATGCATCAGGGGCTACCGCACGATCGCCTTTGAGTCGGCGAGCCTCCTTGCCGGATCCCCGCCGTGGGACCTTGAGGCCAGGGTCCTTGCGTCGCTCTTTCAATGGCGCGAGGATGCACTGGTGCGGGGCGTATCTACAGCGCCCCGCGTAGTAGAGGAAGTAAGGTCCCAGCTCCGCCGTAACATGCTGGCGGAGTGGGCGGCGCGACTTGCGCGACCTAGTGCCGGGCACGCCACGATTGTGGCGGTAAGACCCGTTTTCCACGAGTGGCTAGAGAGGCGTCATGGTGCCCTCTCGTACCGGTTGACGCAATTGCTCACCGGCCACGGCTGCTTCGGCAAATTTCTCTGTCGAATCGGCCGTGAGGAGACGTCCAGTTGTCATCACTGCGGGGACTGCGCCGAAGACACGGCGCACCATACGTTGGCGGAGTGCCCGGCGTGGCACGAGCCGCGCCGTGTATTGACCGGCGCAGTCAGGGTGGGTAGCCTCTCGCTGCTGGTACTCATCAGTTTGATGGTACGAAGCGAGAGTGCTTGGGAAGCCGCCGCTTCATTCGCAGAGACGGTTCTGTCCGTCAAGGAAGCGGCGGAAAGGGAGAGGGAGAGGAGTCGTTCATCCTCCCTCTCAACCCGCAGATCTGGGCGTCAAAGGAGGGCGCCGCGAGACGACCTCCAGCCACCGTGAGGGGCCTGCGGGCGGCAAACTATGGCCAGTTTGTCGCCGTTGAGTAGCAGGCCAGAGAGGACGGCGTAGTGTTCCACGTACGCCTCTCTACTGTGGAAGGGCACAGTCATGCCCTTCGTTTTCGGGGTCCGCTAATTTTGCGGACCAGCACCCGCCGGGACGGCTCGAGTAATGCCAGTCTTCTCGCCGTCTCGGCATTTTGGGTGAGAGAGGAACACCGTGGGTTTTTAGTCGGTAAACCGTATTACCATCTTTCGGGACTCCGACACACCTGCCCGCCTGGGCCAAAGGCGGGTAGACGGCCTATAAAAGGTTTTCCCACGAGAAAAAAAAAAAAAAAAAGGTTAGGTTGACCGTAACGGAGTGGCAGGCAGGTGGCTGAATTTTTCTGTGCTTTACTTGTGGATTAGAGGTTCAGTACGTTCTCTGAAATCTTGACGATGTCGTCTTCGCAGCAGCGTAACGCGCTCGGACGCTTCGTAAAAGTCCCTTCACAGGGCAAAAAAGGCCCTTTTCAGGGCCATTCCCCTTCCCCCTCCACTTCCCCCTTACCTAATCCCGAATTCCTTGTCCCAACCCCTCCCCCTCTCCCTTCTACTTGTCCGAATGTGGTGGTCTCCGACGATGGCGGGGCACAATCAGTGGTGTCAGCGCCGAACGCACGCTTTTGGCGTAAGCGCACAAGCTCGGCGTCGGAGGTGGACACGGACGCCGATCGAAGCCTGGCTAAGGTCAGTTCGGCCTGCCGTGGTCGTGCACAGTATGCACGTGGACGTGCTCTCGCCAAAGGGAGTGAACGCCACGTTGATAGTTGGCTGGACTCCCGGGACAGTAGTAGCTGTAGCTACGCTACCCAGTTGCAGGAGCCTGAGGTGGTACTGTGCGACATGGAGGACGAAGAGGCCGCGTCATTTTTAGGCCCTGAAGATCTGCGCGCACAGGCGCGTAAAAGCGCAGATACTATTAAAGAGATTGCTAAGAAGTCGGGCAATCTCAAGGGCGGCTTTGTAAAGCGCCTCAAAGAGGAAGCCGAGAAGATGGCAGCATTGGTGGGACTGCTGACGGCCCGCTCCGAGGTGGAAGAGCTGCGCAAGCTGCGCGTGAGTGGGGCACGGTTGCGTCGTGAAAACGACTCCCTCCGGGCCGAAATAAAGGCCTGGAAGAGAGAGGCCGAGGTAAGGAGGACGGCGACTTCACCCCCAGCGACCGAAGCTGGCACAGAAGGCGCAGCAATGGAGGCGCTGCGAGCCTCCATTCTGCAATCGGTGGGCGTTTTAGTCAACGCCCGCTTCGAGGGTGTGGAGGACCGTCTCCTCCCTGCCCCTGTGGTGCGCCCGCCTCTTGCTGCCGCATCAAGAGCTGGACAAACTCGTCCTGTGGGTCAAGCTCCAACGCCGACAACGCTGCAGCCCGCAACATACGCCCGCGTGGCTAGTGGCGCCGTCCAGGCTCAGCCTGACAGAAATACGCGGCGGGTTCCGCCTCCGCCTTCGGCTTTAGTGAGGGCTGGTCCTGGGGCTGCACGGCCGGCCCTCTCTCAGCGCCCAGCTGCCGTCGCTCAGTCAGCAGCTGCTCCCATTTCGGTCCCTGTCGAGCGGGAGGCCGAAAATCATTGGGAAATTGCGGGGGCCGCCAGCAGCAATAGGAAGGCGGCAAAAAAGGCGCGAGCCAAAGCCCGCAAGGCCGAGGCTTCTAAGCCCAGGCTGGCAGTGCCTCGATCGGCTGCGGTGATTATCAAACTGCAACCGGGAGCTGCACAAAAAGGAGTCACCTATGCCGAGGTGCTGAAAGAAGCGGCGGCCAAGGTGAACCTGGCGGACCTAGGCCTCGAGGATGGCGTCAAATTCCGCCAGGCACTGACTGGGGCTAGGATATTGCAGCTCCCGGCTTCCCAGCCGGTAGAGAAGGCGGACGAGCTGGCCGCTCAGCTAAGGGCGGCTCTCGAAGGGGTGGCGGACGTCGAACGTCCGGTGAAATGTGCTGATTTGCGCATCGCCGGTCTCGACGACTCTGTCACCCCTGACGTGATTGCGGCAGCAGTGGCGCGCGTAGGCGGGTGCCCTGTGGAGCAAATAAGGGTGCTCGCCATAACAGCCGGAGAGGGCCGCATGGGGTCGGGGGTGGTTCGATGCCCCGTCGCCGCAGCCAAGAAGGCCAGTGATGCGGGTAGGATTCTGGTGGGGTGGAGTTCCGCCAGGGTCGAGGTGTTGGAGCAGCGGCGTCTTATTTGTTACCGGTGCTTCGGTGCCGGGCACGTCCGGGCCTCCTGTCCTAGCTCTGTGGACAGGTCCGGACTATGTCGCCGCTGCGGACTTGCCGGCCACCTCGCGGCTGCCTGCACCACTACCGTCCCGCGCTGCGCTGTATGCGAAGCCGCAGGTAAACCTGCCGGCCACGTCACGGGGGGAGGCAAGTGCAACCCCCCCACGGTGAGAGGGAAGCCCTCACCGGCCCTGATGGTTGAGCGCTCGCTCGAGAGAGAACGGGCTCGAGCGCTCCCACAGGAGGTTGAAATGGAAACACAAAATGCCTAGGGGTCCTTTCAGCTTCCTGCAGGCGAACCTAAACCACTCGGCCGGGGCTCAGGATCTATTTCTGCAGTCCACGGCTGAGTGGTCAATTGACGTGGCCGTGGCCAGCGAGCCCTACTTTGTCCCCGACACCCCGAACTGGGTAGGGGACCTCGACCGGGTAGTGTCCATCTATACCCGGTCCGGCAATGGCAAGTTGGTCTCTAAGGAGTCGGGGAACGGCTTCGTTGTGGCGGTTTGGGGGGAGTTCTCCATTGTAGGGATTTATTTCTCCCCGAACCGCCCGCTGGTGGAGTTCGAGCAGTTCCTCGACTCCGTGAAGGAGGCGGTATGGCGCCAGTCCCCGATGAAAACTTTAGTTCTCGGGGACTTTAACGCGAAGTCCCGCACATGGGGAAGCCCTGCGACAGACGCGCGGGGCCGTGCCGTTGAGGAGTGGGCGGTGGCGTCAGGCCTTGCCCTCCTCAACAGAGGGGACACACTGACGTGTGTGCGGCGCAACGGGGGGTCAGTTGTCGACCTCTCCTTTGGCACGCCCGATGTCGCACAGCGCATCCAGAGGTGGAGAGTCGATGTGGAGGTCGAGACCTTATCAGACCATCGTTACATCCGGTTTGAGGTCTCGACCAGCGCCGGGCACCCAGGGCCCTTCAGGGGCGTTAGTAAATTTAAGAGGTGGGTGCTCGGCGCCATGGACGCGGAGCTGGCCAGGGAGGCGGCCATCGTTCAACAATGGTTCGCCTCGCTCTCAACCGGTTCTGTCCCCGTTGAGAACCTGGCCGAAGGACTGCGCACCTCGTTAGTGGAGGTGTGCGACGCGTCCATGCCACGGGCGCGGCGGCCGCCTCAGCGGCGCCAAGTCTACTGGTGGTCACCCCATATTGCAGAACTAAGGGTGGCCGCCGGCGCCGCGAGGAGGGCATACAGCCGTCATAGGCGAAGGGGGAGGGATCCAGCGTCGGAAGACCTGCTGCGGGTGGCGTATCACGCCGCCACTAAGGCCCTGCAGCGGGCCATTTGCGAAGGAAAGGACCGGGCTAGAGAAGAGTTACTGGCCCGGTTGGACGCGGATCCCTGGGGGCGCACGTACCGGCAGGCAAGAGGTAAGCTTGCCGGCTGCGGGGCGCCCCTCGCGGAGTCTCTGCCGCCGGCCTTGGTGCAGTCGGTGGTAGAGAGGCTATTCCCCAAGGAGGACCCGGGGTACTCCGCGCCGCCAATGCCCCCTTTCCGGGTGGCGGAGTCCCCCTTTGTCGACGCGTCAGAGGTGCCCGAAGTCGAATGTGCGGAGATTGACCGCGCATTCGACCGCATGCGCGGAGGGAAGACCGCCCCGGGCCCGGATGGGGTTCCGGGCCGGCTCCTCTGCCGGGTGAAGGGAGAGATTGGTGGTCGGCTCCGGGAGCTTTTCACGCGCTGCCTACGCGATGGAAAGTTCCCGGAGATATGGAAGAGAGGGCGATTGGTCCTGTTGCCGAAGGGCGGCCGAGATGCGGCCGACCCTTCTTCGTATAGGCCAATCGTCCTACTTGACGAGGTGGCCAAAATGTTTGAGAGGGTGATATCTGGCCGCCTCGTCAAGCATCTAGAGGAGGTTGGGCCGAACCTGTCGGAGAGCCAATTTGGTTTCCGCAGGGGTCGGTCCACACTGGACGCCCTGGGCGCCCTCAAAGCGCACACGGCGTCTAGGGTGGGTGAGGGGGAGGTGGTCGTGGCTGCCTCCCTCGACATAGAAAACGCCTTCGGCAGCCTGCCGCACGGCGTTCTTCGGGAGGCGCTTCGCTATCACGGGGTGCCTCCCTATGTGCGGCGGCTGCTGGAGGATTACCTGGTGGGAAGGTCTGTGGTCTGGGAGGACAGGCAAGGCCGCCTGGTCGTGCAGTCGGTCGACCGGGGTGTTCCACAGGGCTCAGTCTTGGGCCCTATTCTGTGGAACCTCGGATTTGACTGGCTGCTGAGAGGGTCGGTGGCTGGCGTCACCAGGATATTTTGTTACGCCGACGACACTCTGGTGACGGTCAGCGGGTCGACCCTGGCCGAGGCGGTCGGACGTGCCGGGGAAGAGGTGTCCCGGGTGGTGGACCGCATGCACTGCCTGGGTTTAAGGGTCTCCATGAGGAAGACAGAGGCCCTCCTCTTCCACGGCCCGCGAAGAAAAGCTCCCCCCGGTACTAAGATCAATATACGGGGGGAGGAAGTCGAGCTGAAGCCTCACATCAAATACCTGGGACTTCAGCTCGACGGGAGGTGGAACTTCGGGGCTCATTTTGAGTCTATGGCCCCGAAGCTCGAGAGGGCTGCCGCCGCGTTGGGACGTCTCCTCCCCAACGTCGGCGGCCCGGGGTCCCCGTGCAGAAGGCTGTACTGTGGGATCGTCCGGAGTATGGCTCTGTACGGGGCCCCGATTTGGGTGGATGCCCTCAGCCGCAGCAATGTGCGGTTGCTGCGGAGGCCGCAGAGAGTGATCGCCGCTAGAGCGTGCCGTGCATATCGCACGGCATCGTTCGAGGCGGTCACTCTGCTGGCGGGGGACCCTCCTTGGGAGCTCCAAGGTAGGGTCCTAGCGGAGGTGCACGCGCGGCGTGCGGCGGCGCGGGCCTCCGGGGCCGACTTCGTCGCGGGCAGAGTAAGGGCTGATTGCCAGATTGCTCTGCTCCGCGACTGGAGGTCGGCCCTGGAACAGCCGGGTGCGGGTCGCAATACCATTGAAGCGATCCGCCCCGTGCTGGAGGAGTGGGTCTCCCGTGGTAGGGGGACCCTCACATACCGGACGTGCCAGGTGCTCACCGGACACGGTTGTTTCGGTGAGTACCTGCACAAGGTGGCCCGGCGAGAGGAGACGCCGGCCTGCCACCACTGTGGCGCAGCCGCTGACACGGTGCGCCACACGGTCGAGGAGTGCCCCGCATGGGGCACACAGAGGAGTGCCCTAGTGGCGCTACTTGGGGGTGATTTGTCGCTGCCGGCTATCGTTCGTCAGGCGGTCGGCAGCGACACCAATTGGGGGGCCATGACCGCCTTTTGCGAGGCGGTCATGAGCCAAAAAGAGGCTGCGGAGAGGGTCCGCGAAGACGATCCCCTTGCGGCCCCTCTCCGCCGATGCAGGAGAGGGGTGAGGCGGCGCAGGTACGCTGACCTGCTGCCGCTTCCCCCTCCGACCACCTAACTGAGGACGAGGATGTGGCGATCCGAGGGGGTCGCTGCGTCCTCAGTAAGGGGGCGTCTCCAACTATTCCTGGGGGCGCCTCCTTGTGCCGTCAGGGCTTGCGCATAAGCGGGCCCGTATGTGCGAAGGCACAATGCGCTGGGGGGCAGGCTGTGAGTGCCCGGAGCGATCCGGCCTGTCCCCTAATTTAAAGGCGCGTGGGGAATAGCCCAGGGGTTTAGCGGGTAGGCCCTCCCCTTATGGGGGGGAGATCCCCGCATGCCATGGAAGACTCCCTCGAGTCTCCATGGTATCCAATTTCATGGATTCCCCTGGGACAAAAAAAAAAAAAAAAAAGGTTAGGTTAGGTTAGGTTAGGTTAGGTTAGGTTAGGTTGGGGGTCCCCCCACAGCTTTGACTTCCACGCAGTGACCCCTGGGCAACGTCGCGCCTGACCACCGTAACGGAGTGGCAGGCCGACGGCTAACGAAAGCTGTGAATCAAAGATCCATTGTCTGCTTTGATTGTTATTGTTGTGTTTGAGTATGTCTCAACCTTTGAGGGACGCCTCCGGGCGTTTTCTCCCAAAAGGCCCTTCTCAGGGCCAACCAAAAGGCCCTTTTCAGGGCCATCCAAAAGGCCCTTTTCAGGGCCAACCCTTGTCGCGGGATGCTTCGGCATCGGAGACCAGCCGCGCACCATCTGCGGCTGGTATTTCTCGAGGAGGCGACGTCGTATCGGATTTTTCCGACACGGAGTCGATTGCGAGTTCGAACTGCGGTTCAGCTCGCGAGTCGAGGAAGAGAGCCTTCCTCAGGCGTGGGTCGCCGGACGCCGTGGAGAAGCCTGCGAAGCGGGCCATCATACAAGTGGACTTGGAGGAGAGGATCGCCTCCAAGGAACAGCGGGCGCGAACTACCAGAGCCAAAGCTGGCTACGGCGCCTCCAGTGTCCTCTACGCGGACCACTCCGTGGAGGAGATGGAGCGCATGGCTCTGGAAGATCAGCAAGATATCTTGGAGGTGGCCTCCAAGTCCTCAAATTTGAAGGGGACTTTCCAGAAGGCCCTGAAATGCCGGGCAGCAAGCTTGCTCGGCATAGTAAAGGAGATGGCGCAGCGCACCACCTCCGACGAGACGCGGCAGCTGCAGGCGAAGGTGGATCGCCTGCAAAAAGAGGTGGCCGCGCTACACACGCGCGTTGCTGAGTTGGTTGCTCGGCCTGAGGGGCCTGCGCCAGAATGTCCAGCGTCGACGTCCGCCCCCTCCAACCTTGAGGATATAATCCGAAAGGTTGTAATGGAGGAGAGGGCCTTCACCAGGGCCTGTTTTGCCGGCATTGAAGACCGGCTCCTGCCGCAGAAGCGGCTCCGTCCTCCGCTCGCGGCGGATAAGGCGCCAAACGCACCAGGGCCCTCAACGGCCCCCGCCCAGTTGGAGCAGCCTCAGCCCCCTAAGACCTCAAAGGGCAAGGGAAAGGGCAAAAAATCCACCCCGGCCCCAACTACCCAGTCGGCTCCAACTGCCCAGTCGGCCCCAACTGCCCAGTCGGCCCCAACTACTCAGTCGGTTCCTCTGGAAACAGAGAGGGAAGACCTTCTTCTGCCGTCCACCACCCCTTCCAACCAGCCTTGGACAAGGGTTGTGCGCAAGAAGAAGGGGAAGAAGTCGGTCCCAGAGCCCCCTGTAGCCAAGCCTGCAACCCCGGTTGACAGGAGTAGGAAACTCCCTCCTACTCCGAAAACCGCAGCCGTGGTGGTCACGCTGACCCCAGAGGCAGCGGAGCGAGGGGAGACATACGAGTCCGTTCTGCGGCGGGCTCGTTCAAACGTCGACCCTGCGCAACTTGGGGCCGGCAGAGTCACTTGCCGCAAGACCCAAACGGGGGCTCGAATTTTTGAGTTTTCGGGGGCTAATGGTGGTGCCACCAAGGCAGACCTCTTTGCCACCAAGATAAGAGAGGCTGTCGCGGACACGGCGAAGGTCGTGAGGCCCGTCAAGTGCGTGGCTCTTGAGGTGACCGATCTCGACGACTCGGTCACCCAAGAAGAGGTGGTAGCCGCAGTTGCGGCGGCGGGGGGTTGCGCCGTCGACTGCATCAAGGGCCGAGCCATAAGACCGGGCCGCAGAGGTATGGGCACCATGCGCTTGGAGTGCCCTGTCGTGGTGGCCAAGGCCGTTCTGGCCAAGGGTCGCCTTCCGGTAGGATTCAGCTCGGGCGGGGTCCGCGCACTAGAGGGCGGCCCGATGCGGTGCTATGGGTGTTTCGGCATCGGCCACACTCGGGCTCTCTGCCCGTCCACTGCCGTGCGCACGGAACTTTGTTTCCGTTGCGGTAAGGAGGGCCACAAGTCGGCCAACTGCGAGGCACCCACCCCGCACTGCGCAGTATGTGCTGCGAGTGGTCGTCCAGCCGACCACGTGATGACGGGCAGGAAATGCTGCCCGCCATCAAAGAAGGGAAAAGCGCAGGTGCCTTCACGGCCTGCCGCTGCCGCCGCCACCGGAACCCCAGCTCCAGTGCCGGCCACCGAAGGGAGTGCGATGGACGCCGATTGATGGCTGGACATCGACATCGTATTCTCCAGGCGAACACCAACCACTGCAGAGCGGCCCAGGATCTGCTGGTCCAGACCTCTGCGGAGTGGTTGGTGGACGTGGCGGTTGTCGCCGAGCCGTATTCTGTCCCTGCCAGCTGGCTAGGGGACGACAACGGCTCGGTCGCATTGGTGACGCGGTCTTCCACCGATTCCCCTCCCCTCTCGCTTTTAGAGAAGGGACCGGGATACGTGGCCGCCGCGTGGGGAGACATAGCCCTTATTGGGGTGTATTTCTCCCCAAACCGCCCTCTCTCGGACTTCGAGAATTTTCTCGGGGTCCTCGCCGGGGTGGCCGGTAGAGTGGCGCAGCGCCGAGTGTTGATGGTAGGCGACTTCAACGCCAAGTCGGTGGTATGGGGTAACTCGACCACCGATGCCCGAGGACGCGAGGTAGAGACGTGGTCCGTGACGTCCGGTCTGTCCCTCCTTAACAGGGGCAGCGTGCACACCTGTGTGCGGCGGGACGGGGGATCCGTCGTGGACCTCGCCTTTGCCTCCCCCTCTTTGGCGGCCTGTGTGGTTGACTGGCGGGTAGAGCTAGTGGAGACGCTGTCGGACCACCGATACGTGCGGTTCGACGTCTCTGTCCAGAGCTCCCAGGGAGCACGCGCGGGTCATTCCCGCTTCCCGCGGTGGGCGCTCACCCGCCTAGACCGGGGGGCCGCCACGGAGGCGGCGTTCATCCGGGACTGGCTGTCGCCTCCTGTCGACGCTCGGGATGTGGACTTGGCTGCGGTCCAGCTGAGGGACTCATTGACCGAGGTGTGCAACTTTAGCATGCCTCGGTCTCACCGTCCGCCTCCTCGACGCGCCGTTTACTGGTGGTCGGAGGAGTTGGGGGGACTGCGGGCAGCCTGTGTGGCGGCCAGGCGGGCCTTTGCGAGGAGCCGAAGGCGGCGCCATCGTGACCGCGAAAATGAGAACCGCCTCTATGCGGTCTACGTGGAGGCGAAGGCGGTCCTTTCGGCGCGAATGGGCGCGGCCCAGGACCGCGCGAGAGCGGAGATGGCGGAGGGTCTGGATGCTGACCCCTTTGGGAGACCGTACAAGGCGGCGCGTAACAAGCTGCGCCCGTACGGTCCCCCAGTTGCCGAGACCCTCGAGCCAACGTTGCTGGATGGGGTGGTCCAGTCCTTGTTTCCGCGCAGGGACAACTTCACTCCACCAGTGATGAGAGCTTCGCGCGGTGCGGCTCCATCTGCCGACGAGGCGGTCCCCCCGGTCACGGAGGGCGAGATAGAGAGGGTGGTCTCCCGTCTTCGTGGAAAAAAGACCGCCCCGGGTCCAGACGGCGTTCCCGCAAGGGTGGTGGCCATCGCCGCCTCCCATATGGGAGAGAGGCTTCGGGACCTCTTCAGTGCGTGTGTTGCGTCTGAGAGGTTCCCGAAGCCATGGAAGGAGGGCCGATTGTGCCTTCTCCGAAAGGAAGGGCGGCCGGTGGACTCCCCATCGGCATACCGACCCATCGTCTTATTAGATGAGGTCGGTAAAATGTTTGAGGGGATTCTGGCTGCCCGTATAAACAGGCACTTGTGCACAATCGGCCCGGACCTGGCGGACGCTCAGTTCGGGTTTCGAGCTGAGCGTTCGACAGTGGACGCCCTCTCCCAGCTCAAGGGCCTGGTGAGGGACGCGATGGATGCGGGGGAAGGGCTGTTGGCTGTGTCATTCGACATAGCCAACGCCTTTAACTCCATTCCCCACACCACCATCCTAGAGGCGCTCCGCTTCCACGGAGTGCCTCCGTATTTGAGGGGCCTATTGGCGGACTACCTGACGGACCGCACAGTCCTCCTCGAGGACAAGTCGGGTGAGCTCCGCCAATACGGCGTCGAGTCCGGTGTTCCACAGGGTTCTGTTCTTGGGCCGCTCCTGTGGAACATCGGATTCGACTGGATCTTGAGGGGCAACCTCCCCCGTGGCACGTCTGTCATCTGCTATGCAGATGACACTCTATTGACTGCCCGGGGGAGAAATTTTGAGGAGGCGGCCAGTCTGGCCTCGGCGGGCGGTTCGCAGGTTGTGGACCGTATTTCCCGCCTGGGGCTGACGGTGGCGCTGCACAAGACCGAGGCCGTGTTCTTCCACGGACCTCGGCAGCGCCAACCGCCCGACGCCCACATTCATGTGGAGGGCGTCCGCAGCGGGGTGCAGGCCCAGATGAAATATCTGGGCCTAGTCCTCGACAACAAGTGGCGCTTCAGTGCGCACTTCAGCGCACTGTCGACGCGCTTGTTGAGGACCGCGGGCGCCCTCTCGGGGCTACTCCCCAACCTTGGGAGACCTGGCGATCAATGCCGGCGTCTGTACGCCGGCATACTTAAGAGTATGGCCCTTTACGGGGCCCCTATCTGGGCGGACTCACTGTGCAGACGGGAGAACGCTGCTGCCATCCGCAGGCCACAAAGGGCCATAGCACAGCGGGTGGCGAGGGCGTACCGCACAGTGGGTTTCGCGGCGGCGTGCGCTCTGGCGGGTACCCCTCCTTGGGAACTCGAGGCTTGGGTGCTCGCCAGGGTGTATGATTGGACGGCGGGGCAAAGGGCGCTAAACCAGCGCCCGGACCCGGCAGAACGGGAGGAGGTGCGTGGCGAGGTGCGGGAGGCCATAACTCGGCACTGGGCCGTAGATTTGGCCTCCGCAGAATTTGGGCGGCGGACGCTGGACGCCATCGGGCCTGTCCTAAACGATTGGCTCGATCGGCGGCATGGCTGCCTCTCTCTGCGTCTGGTGCAGGTGCTGTCCGGGCATGGTTGCTTCGGGTCGTACCTGCATCGGATTGGGAGGGAGGAGACTCCGCGATGCCACCACTGCGAAGCAGCGGTGGATACGGCGGAGCACACCTTGGAGGTGTGCCCGTCGTGGGCGGAGTCCCGCCGCGCCATGGTGGCGGCGGTCGGGGACGACCTCTCGCTCCCCAGCGTGATTTCTGCCATGCTGGGGAGTGAGGAGGTGTGGGAAGTGGTGGCCTCCTTCTGTGAGCACGTCATGTCACAGAAGGAGGCAGCGGAGCGGGTGCGGGAGGACGACCCTCTCGCGGCGCCGCTCCGCAGACGAAGAAGGGGTGGAGGACGGCGAACACAACGTCCGTCCTCCTCCGCCCCGGGGGGTGATCAGCGGGCGACAGGCGCGGGGGCGCCACCGCCTGCATCACATGATCCACCCCCTGTGCTCCGGCCATTATAAGGCCCCCTCCCCATTGGGGGGAGGCGTGAAGGGCCTGCCGTAAGGCGGGCAATCGCCGGTGGGGGACTGGATGTCATGGATTCCCAGACCCCCTCCACTAAGGCGAGGTCGGAGCACCGCTGGGTTTTTAGTGGGTATACCGGGAATCTCTTTCCCGGGGAGTCTCACATACCCCTTTTCTGTCCCCCGACGGGAAAGGGGATGCGTAAAAGCATTTTCCCAGCGCAAAAAAAAAAAAAAAAAAAAAAAAAAAAAAAGGTTAGGTTAGGTTAGGTGAGGTTGGGGGTCATTCATGTGGAGGGCGTCCGCATTGGGGTGCAGGCCCAGATGAAATATCTGGGCCTAGTCCTCGACAGCAAGTGGCGCTTCAGTGCACACTTCAGTGCACTGTCGACGCGCTTGTTGAGGACCGCGGGCGCCCTCTCAGGGCTCCTCCCCAACTTAGGGAGACCCGGCGACCAATGCCGGCGTCTATACGCCGGCATACTAAAAAGTATGGCCCTGTATGGGGCCCCTATCTGGGCGGACTCACTGTGCAGACGGGAGAACGCTGCTGCCATCCGCAGGCCACAAAGGGCCATAGCACAGCGGGTGGCGAGGGCGTACCGCACAGTGGGTTTCGCGGCGGCGTGCGCTCTGGCGGGTACCCCTCCTTGGGAACTCGAGGCTTGGGTGCTCGCCAGGGTGTATGATTGGTCGGCGGGGCAAAGGGCGCTAAATCAGCGCCCGGACCCGGCAGAACGGGAGGAGGTGCGTGGTGAGGTGCGGGAGGCCATTACTCGGCACTGGGCCGAAGATCTGGCCTCCGCGGAGTTTGGGCGGCGGACGCTGGACGCCATCGGGCCTGTCCTAAAAGATTGGCTCGATCGGCGGCATGGCTGCCTCTCCCTGCGTCTGGTGCAGGTGCTGTCCGGGCATGGTTGCTTCGGATCGTACCTGCATCGGATTGGGAGAGAGGAGACTCCGCGATGCCACCACTGCGAAGCAGCGGTGGACACGGCGGAGCACACCTTGGAGGTGTGCCCGTCGTGGGCGGAGTCCCGCCGCGCCATGGTGGCGGCGGTCGGGGACGACCTCTCGCTCCCCAGCGTGATTTCTGCCATGCTGGGGAGTGAGGAGGTGTGGGAAGTAGTAGCCTCCTTCTGTGAGCACGTCATGTCACAGAAGGAGGCAGCGGAGCGCGTGCGGGAGGACGATCCTCTCGCGGCGCCGCTCCGCAGACGAAGAAGGGGTGGAGGACGGCGAACACAACATCCGTCCTCCTCCGCCCCGGGGGGTGATCAGCGGGCGACAGGCGCGGGGGCGCCACCGCCTGCATCACATGATCCACCCCCTGTGCTCCGGCCATTATAAGGCCCCCTCCCCATTGGGGGGAGGCGTGAAGGGCCTGCCGTAAGGCGGGCAATCGCCGGTGGGGGACTGGATGTCATGGATTCCCAGACCCCCTCCACTAAGGCGAGGTCGGAGCGCCGCTGGGTTTTTAGTGGGTATACCGGGAATCTCTTTCCCGGGGAGTCCCACATACCCCTTTCCCGTCCCCCGATGGGGAAGGGGATGCGTAATAGCATTTTCCCAGCGCAAAAAAAAAAAAAAAAAAAAAAAAAAAAAAAAAAAAAAAAAAGGTGAGGTTGGGGGTCCCCCCACAGTGTTGACTTCCTCGTAGTGACCCCTGGGCAACGTCGCGCTTGACCACCGTAACGGAGTGGCAAGCCGGCGGCAAACGAACACTGTGCATCGAAACTTTGATTTTTACTTGTTGTGCGTTACGATATTGTTGGTGGCAATGCCACAACCCTTGAGGGACGCCTCCGGGCGTTTTCTCCCCAAAGGCCCTTCTCAGGGCCAACCAAAAGGCCCTTTTCAGGGCCAACCATTGTCTCGTGATGCTTCGGCATCGGAGACCAGCCGCGCACCATCTGTGGCTGGTATTCGTCAGGAAAGCGACGTCGTGTCAGATTCGGACACGGAGTCGATTGTGAGTTCGAACTGCGGTTCGACTCACCAATGTAGGAAGAGGTCCTTTTTTAGGCGAGGCTCTCCGGACGCCGTGGAGAAGCCCGCGAAGCGGGCTGTCATTCAAGCGGACTTGGAGGAGAAGATCGCCTCCAAGGAACAGCGGGCGCGAACTACCAGAGCCAAGGCTGGTTACGGCGCCTCCAGTGTCCTCTACGCGGACCACTCCGTAGAGGAAATGGAGCGCATGGCTCTGGAGGACCAGGAGGAGATCTTGGAGGTAGCCTCCAAGTCCTCTAATTTGAAGGGGACCTTCCAGAAGGCCCTGAAATGCCGGGCAGCTAGCTTGCTTGGCATTGTGAAGGAGATGGCGCAGCGCACCACCTCCGACGAGACGCGGCAACTGCAGGCGAAGGTGGATCGCCTGCAGAAAGAAGTGTCTGCGCTTCATGCGCGTATTAGATTATGTTATAAAACAGTTATAGTTAGAATTAAATGTATATATATATATATATATAGAATTACTTCTGTATGAATCATCTTAGGATAAAAGGAGGCGGACACTGGAAGTCAGTCTCTTTAGTAGTAGTGAATAATCTATGCCGGTCTCTCGGTGGTTGTCATGGTAATTATGTAATAACATCGGAATGGAAAAGGTACGATATTGTATTGAATATTATTATAATGTAATTACTTAAATGTCTTAATGGCTATTAATGTGTTAATACTTATTTCACTGCTTTATACACATAAATACCTAGTTGTTATAGCCGAATACCTCTTGAATATATAATATACAAAGTTAAGATGTTGTCTTATTACACAAATATACATAAATCTAACATCAGAAGTGGGATAGATTCTTCGCCTACATTGCTAACACAATTAATTTCGAGTTCCAGAACGAATTCCTCAACCTTGGACCTGTTCAACGCGATTTGCGATGCCATCTCTGGAAATCACCGATCGGATGACGACCCTCCGAGGGCTATGTATGGCCCTCCCGATCTTCGACCCTGCCACGGGTGACAACGGTGCAAAGAGTTGGTGTCTCAACATCGAAAACTATCTAAGGAGTTTGGATGGATTAGCATAAAAACTGTGACTAAAGCAGGTAACGGACAAGTAGAACGTTACGTATCTACTGTAACTGATAAGCTAGCACTATGTATAATAAACAGTCAGATTGGCCGAACGTTATTGTAAAATTAATTACATAAAAATGTACATTAATGTTATTGTTAAGATCAATGATGAGGAACTGGAAATAATTACAGTATTTCTAGGAATTACTTTAGACAGTAAATTACAATGGGGAATTCGTCAGTTAACAGATATAGACACAGCTAGGCTAGTTTATTTTAGTTATTGTATTCTGTTGTTTGGTAATGCGGCTGATATTACTCAAAACACAATATTTGTTTGCAAAAAAAGAGCGATACGTTGTATATATAATAAGGGCCCAAGAGAGTCTCTTAGAGATAAATTTAAAATGATTAAGATTGTGACTGTGCATTGCCAGTATATATTTGATAATCTAATGTACAAAAAAATGAGCTGTATACATAATGTTAACACTAGAAATAAAATTGCTTCATAAAATAAGTAATTCTTTCGCTGGTAATGGTATTCGTTTTTATAATAAGCTCCTTAGTGAAGTTAAAGAATTAAAGAATTTTCAGATAATAAATTTAGATCTTTTATTATACATAAGTTAATATCGAAATACTATTTTATAGTGTAAAGGATTACTATAACGATAAAAAATGCTTGGATATGAATTGTCCTGTTTAATAAACAAAGTAATATTTGTGAAGTGATCAACCAAAAGAGCGATAGGAACCCAGCAGAGTTTCTTGTGGGTGTCTTCTCTGACATGGTCGTGTTCCGAACCCTCAGTAAACTTAGCCGTTAAGTTAGATGTGATCACTATAAAACGACTATCACAAGCGATATCGTTATATCTTATGTAAATGAATGATATTTTGTTTGATTGATTTTATTTTACTTATATGGTAAAAATAAAAATGTAAAACGGTTTGTAATATCAGTTGTGAAAATTAATGCACAAGTCACATTGAATGAAAAAAAAAATATAAAAAATATATGTTTCCGCTGGTCGGCCAATTGTTTGGTGCAAGTCCGTGCCACAAGCAGCGGGTGGAAGGCTTGTATGTCGAGACAATTGGCAAACATAAATAAAAAAAATAATAAAAAAAAAAGTTATCCAGCTCTGATCAATTTTTGTTTACCTCTTTTTGATTTTATAAATTGTAAATTCAAGCTACCACTTGCACTTGAGGCCATTTTCCACTAAAATCTATAAACTTATTTAATAAATATTATTCCTCTTGTAATATCCTCATCTAAGACAAATACCATGACATCATGACATTAGAAGTACATTTGTTTTTTCGCCCGTTTTCCTATTTAGATATTATTTCCAGCCAGTAATTATTCACCTAGGAGTTTGTACATAATATATCTTACCTACCTGAGTTTGCGATTTCTACTAGTTCAAAAGCGTACCTAGGTATTTATTTTAATGAAAAATATTAATAACAAATATAAATTAACAGGTAAGGTACATAGATGAAATTATTTTGACAACTCTACTTGGCGTTGACGTAAATGAAATTGGACGAACGAAAGACTTGACGAAAAGAGAATTTGTCATAAAATGTAATTTGACCTTAAGAGAACTTGTCATAAAGTGTAATTTGACCATAAGAGAACTTGACAGTGCAATGACTAGACGAATTGAGATTTTGACGTATGTAACTAGACCCAAAAAAATATATGTTTCCGCTGGTCGGCCAATTGTTTGGTGCAAGTCCGTGCCACAAGCAGCGGGTGGAAGGCTTGTATGTCGAGGCAATTGGCAAACATAAGAAAAAAAGATAGTAAAAAAAAATATGTTTCCGCTGGTCGGCCAACTGTTTGGTGCAAGTCCGTGCCACAAGCAGCGGGTGGAAGGCTTGTATGTCGAGGCAATTGGCAAACATAAATAAAAAAAAATAGTAAAAAAAAAATATGTTTCCGCTGGTCGGCCAATTGTTTGGTGCAAGTCCGTGCCACAAGCAGCGGGTGGAAGGCTTGTATGTCGAGGCAATTGGCAAACATAAGAAAAATAAAAAAAAAATATGTTTCCGCTGGTCGGCCAATTGTTTGGTGCAAGTCCGTGCCACAAGCAGCGGGTGGAAGGCTTGTATGTCGAGGCAATTGGCAAACATAAATAAAAAAAAAGAAAAAAAAAATATGTTTCCGCTGGTCGGCCAATTGTTTGGTGCAAGTCCGTGCCACAAGCAGCGGGTGGAAGGCTTGTATGTCGAGGCAATTGGCAAACATAAGAAAAAAAAAAAAAAAAAAAAAAAAATATGTTTCCGCTGGTCGGCCAATTGTTTGGTGCAAGTCCGTGCCACAAGCAGCGGGTGGAAGGCTTGTATGTCGAGGCAATTGGCAAACATAAATAAAAAAATAATAAATAAAATATGTCGAGCCAAATGGCAAACATAAGTAAAAACGAAAAATAATAATAAAATTACACAGAAAATAAACACAGAATACAATACAAAATATGTACGTACTTCGAGAGCGAAGTACTAATCAGAATGGCCGTATTAGATTATGTTATAAAACAGTTAGTTAGAATTAAATGTATATTTATTTTTATTATTTATTATTTTTAGAAAATAATCACAGAATACAATACAAAATTTTTTTTTTTTTTTTTTTTTTTTTTACAACTCCCGCACTAGGGATCATGCCCTGTGTCGCGGGGACTTTTACAAACATCAATTAACGGACACATAGAACACCCAAGAAAGATTATGTATGTACTTCGAGAGCGAAGTACTAATCAGAATGGCCGTATTAGATTATGTTATAAAACAGTTATAGTTAGAATTAAATGTATATATATATATATATATAGAATTACTTCTGTATGAATCATCTTAGGATAAAAGGAGGCGGACACTGGAAGTCAGTCTCTTTAGTAGTAGTGAATAATCTATGCCGGTCTCTCGGTGGTTGTCATGGTAATTATGTAATAACATCGGAATGGAAAAGGTACGATATTGTATTGAATATTATTATAATGTAATTACTTAAATGTCTTAATGGCTATTAATGTGTTAATACTTATTTCACTGCTTTATACACATAAATACCTAGTTGTTATAGCCGAATACCTCTTGAATATATAATATACAAAGTTAAGATGTTGTCTTATTACACAAATATACATAAATCTAACACGCGCGTTGCCGAGCTAATTACTCGGCCTGAGGGGCCAACATCCGAAGATCCAGCGCCGATGCCCGCCCCCTCCAACCTTGAGGATATTATCCGAAAGGTTGTCATGGAAGAGAGGGCCTTCACCAGGGCCTGCTTGGCCGGTATTGAGGACCGGCTACTGCCGGAGAAGCGGCTCCGCCCTGCGCTCGCGGCAGATAAGGCTTCTGGAAGAGTGTCCAGCGCACCTGGGCCCTCAACGGCCCCAGTCCAGTTTGAGCAGCCCCAGCCCACTAAGACCACCAAGGGCAAGGGAAAGGGCAAGAAGACCACCCCAGCCCCAACTGCGCAGTCGGTTCCTCTCGAAGCAGAGAGGGAAGACCCACTCTTGCCCTCCACCACCCCTTCCAACCAGCCTTGGATAAAAGTGGTGGCGAGGAAACGGAAGGAGAAGACGTCGGTCCCTAAGCCCCCTGCTAAGCCTGCGGCCTTGGAGGATAAGAGGAAGAAACTCCCCCCCAATCCTAAAACCGCAGCCGTGGTAGTCACTCTGACACCAGAGGCAGCGGAGCGAGGGGAGACGTACGAGTCCGTGCTGAGGCGGGCTCGTACTAGCGTCGAGCCTGCGCAACTCGGGCCTGGCAGGGTCACGTGCCGCAAGACCCAAACGGGGGCTCGTATCTTCGAGTTCTCGGGGGCCGAAGGCGGCACCAAGGCGGACCTCTTCGCGACGAAGCTTAGAGAGGCTGTCGCGGACACGGCCAAGGTCGTGCGGCCCGTCAAATGCGTGGCCCTGGAGGTGACTGACCTCGATGACTCTGTCACCCAAGAGGAGGTAGTGGCTGCGGTTGCAGTGGCGGGGGGCTGCGCCGTCGCAGCTGTCAGGGGTCGGGCCATCAGGCCAGGTCGTGGTGGTCTGGGCACTATGCGCCTGGAGTGCCCTGTTGTGGTGGCCAAGGCCGTTCTGGCCAAGGGTCGCCTCCCAGTTGGGTTTAGCTCGGGTGGAGTCCGGGTGCTGGAGGACGGCCCGATGCGGTGCTATGGGTGCTTCGGCATCGGCCACACCCGAGCTCTCTGTCCGTCCACTGCCGTGCGCACGGAACTTTGCTTCCGTTGCGGCAAGGAGGGCCACAAGTCGGCCAACTGCGAGGCACCCACCCCGCACTGCGCAGTATGCGCTGCGAGTGGTCGTCCAGCCGACCACGTGATGACGGGCAGGAAATGCTGCCCGCCATCAAAGAAGGGAAAAGCGCAGGTGCCTTCACGGCCTGCCGCTGCCGCCGCCACCGGAACCCCAGCTCCAGTGCCGGCCACCGAGGGGAGTGCGATGGACGCCAATTAATGGCTGGACATCGACATCGTGTTCTCCAGGCGAACATCAACCACTGCAGAGCGGCCCAGGATCTGCTGGTCCAGACCTCTGCGGAGTGGTTGGTGGACGTGGCGGTTGTCGCCGAGCCGTACAATGTCCCTGGCAGTTGGCTAGGGGACGACAACGGCTCGGTCGCATTGGTAACGCGGTCTTCCACCGATTCCCCTCCCCTCTCGCTTTTAGAGAAGGGACCGGGATACGTGGCCGCCGCGTGGGGAGACATAGCCCTTATTGGGGTGTATTTCTCCCCAAACCGCCCTCTCTCGGACTTCGAGAATTTTCTCGGGGTCCTCGCCGGGGTGGCTGGTAGAGTGGCGCAGCGCCGAGCGTTGATAGTAGGCGACTTTAACGCCAAGTCGGTGGTATGGGGTAACCCGACCACCGATGCCCGAGGACGCGAGGTGGAGACGTGGTCCGTGACGTCCGGTCTGTCCCTCCTTAATAGGGGCAGCATGCACACCTGTGTGCGGCGGGACGGGGGATCCGTCGTGGACCTCGCCTTTGCCTCCCCCTCTTTGGCGGCCTGTGTGGTTGACTGGCGGGTGGAGCTAGTGGAGACGCTGTCGGACCACCGATACGTGCGGTTCGACGTCTCCGCCCAGGGCTCCCAGGGAGCACGCGCGGGTCATTCGCGCTTCCCGCGGTGGGCGCTCACCCGCCTAGATCGGGGGGCCGCCACGGAGGCGGCGTTCGTCCGGGACTGGCTGTCGCCTCCTGTCGACGCTCGGGACGTGGACTCGGCTGCGGTCCAGCTGAGGGACTCCTTGACCGAGGTGTGCAACTTTAGCATGCCTCGGTCTCACCGTCCTCCTCCTCGACGCGCCGTTTACTGGTGGTCGGAGGAGTTGGGGGGACTGCGGGCCGCCTGTGTGGCAGCCAGGCGGGCGTACACGAGGAGCCGACGGCGGCGCCATCGCAACCACGACGACGAGGACCGCCTCTATGCGGTGTACGTGAAAGCGAAGGCGGTCCTCTCGGCGCGAATGGGCGCAGCCCAGGACCGCGCGAGAGCGGAGATGGCCGAGGGTCTAGATGCTGACCCCTTTGGGAGGCCGTACAAGGCGGCGCGGAACAAACTGCGCCCGTACGGTCCCCCAGTGGCCGAGACCCTCGAGCCTGCGTTGCTGGATGGGGTGGTCCAGTCCCTGTTTCCGCGCAGGGACAACGACTTCACTCCACCAGTAATGGGCGCCTCGCGCGGTGCCGCTCCTTCGGCCGAAGAAGTCCCTCCAGTCACGGAGGGTGAGATGGAGAGGGCAGTCTCCCGCCTCCGTGGGAAAAAGACCGCCCCGGGTCCGGACGGCGTCCCCGGAAAGGTGGTAGCCATCGCCGCCTCCCAGATGGGAGAGAGGCTTCGGGACCTCTTCAGTGCGTGTGTTGCGTCTGAGAGGTTCCCTAAGCCATGGAAGGAGGGCCGATTGTGCCTTCTCCGAAAGGAAGGGCGGCCGGTGGACTCCCCATCGGCATACCGACCCATCGTCTTATTAGATGAGGTCGGTAAAATGTTTGAGGGGATTCTGGCTGCCCGTATTAACAGGCACTTGTGCACAATCGGCCCGGACCTGGCGGACGCTCAGTTCGGGTTTCGAGCTGAGCGTTCGACAGTGGACGCCCTCTCCCAGCTCAAGGACCTGGTGAGGGAGGCGATGGATGCGGGGGAAGGGCTGTTGGCTGTGTCATTCGACATAGCCAACGCCTTCAACACCATTCCCCACTCCACAATTTTAGAGGCACTCCGCTTCCATGGAGTGCCTCCATATTTGCAGGGCCTGTTGGCGGACTACCTGACGGACCGCACAGTCCTCCTCGAGGACAAGTCGGGTGAGCTCCGCCAATACGGCGTCGAGTCCGGTGTTCCACAGGGTTCTGTTCTTGGGCCGCTCCTGTGGAGCATCGGATTCGACTGGATTTTGCGGGACAACCTCCCCCGTGGCACGTCTGTCATCTGCTATGCGGATGACACTCTGCTGACTGCCCGGGGGAGAAATTTTGTGGAGGCGGCCAGTTTGGCCTCGGCGGGCGGTTCACAGGTGGTGGACCGGATCTCCCGCCTAGGGCTGTCGGTGGCGCTGCACAAGACCGAGGCCGTGTTCTTCCACGGACCTCGGCAGCGCCAACCGCCCGACGCCCACATATATGTTGAGGGCGTCCGCATTGGGGTGCAGGCCCAGATGAAATATCTGGGCCTAGTCCTCGACAACAAGTGGCGCTTCAGTGCGCACTTCAGCGCACTGTCGACGCGCTTGTTGAGGACCGCGGGCGCCCTCTCAGGGCTCCTCCCCAACTTAGGGAGACCCGGCGACCAATGCCGGCGTCTATACGCCGGCATACTGAAGAGTATGGCCCTGTACGGGGCCCCTATCTGGGCGGACTCACTGTGTAGACGGGAGAACGCTGCTGCCATCCGCAGGCCACAAAGGGCCATAGCACAGCGGGTGGCGAGGGCGTACCGCACAGTGGGTTTCGCGGCGGCGTGCGCTCTGGCGAGTACCCCTCCTTGGGAACTCGAGGCTTGGGTGCTCGCCAGGGTGTATGATTGGTCGGCGGGGCAAAGGGCGCTAAATCAGCGCCCGGACCCGGCAGAACGGGAGGAGGTGCGTGGTGAGGTGCGGGAGGCCATTACTCGGCACTGGGCCGAAGATCTGGCCTCCGCGGAATTTGGGCGGCGGACGCTGGACGCCATCGGGCCTGTCCTAAAAGATTGGCTCGATCGGCGGCATGGCTGCCTCTCCCTGCGTCTGGTGCAGGTGCTGTCCGGGCATGGTTGCTTCGGATCGTACCTGCACCGGATTGGGAGAGAGGAGACTCCGCGATGCCACCACTGCGAAGCAGCGGTGGACACGGCGGAGCACACCTTGCAGGTGTGCCCGTCGTGGGCGGAGTCCCGCCGCGCCATGGTGGCGGCGGTCGGGGACGACCTCTCGCTCCCCAGCGTGATTTCTGCCATGCTGGGGAGTGAGGAGGCGTGGGAAGCGGTAGCCTCCTTCTGTGAGGACGTGATGTCCCAGAAGGAGGCAGCGGAGCGGGTGCGGGAGGACGACCCTCTCGCGGCACCGCTCCGCAGACGAAGAAGGGGTGGAGGACGGCGAACACAACGTCCGTCCTCCTCCGCCCCGGGGGGTGATCAGCGGGCGACAGGCGCGGGGGCGCCACCGCCTGCATCACATGATCCACCCCCTGTGCTCCGGCCATTATAAGGCCCCCTCCCCATTGGGGGGAGGCGTGAAGGGCCCGCCGTAAGGCGGGCAATCGCCGGTGGGGGACTGGATGTCATGGATTCCCAGACCCCCTCCACTAAGGCGAGGTCGGAGCACCGCTGGGTTTTTAGTGGGTATACCGGGAATCTCTTTCCCGGGGAGTCTCACATACCCCTTTTCTGTCCCCCGACGGGAAAGGGGATGCGTAAAAGCATTTTCCCAGCGCAAAAAAAAAAAAAAAAAAAAAAAAAAGGTTAGGTGAGGTTGACGCCTTTAACTCCATTCCCCACTCCACCATCTTAGAGGCGCTCCGCTTCCACGGAGTGCCTCAGTATTTGCGGGGCCTGTTGGCGGACTACCTGACGGACCGCACAGTCCTGCTCGAGGACAAGTCAGGTGAGCTCCGCCAATACGGCGTCGAGTCCGGTGTTCCACAGGGTTCTGTTCTTGGGCCGCTCCTGTGGAACATCGGATTCGACTGGCTCTTGCGGGGCATACTCCCCCGTGGCACGTCTGTCATCTGCTATGCGGATGACACTCTGCTGACTGCCCGGGGGGGAAATTTTGAGGAGGCGGCCAGTTTGGCCTCGGCGGGCGGTTCACGGGTGGTGGACCGGATTTCCCGCCTAGGGCTGTCGGTGGCGCTGCACAAGACCGAGGCCGTGTTCTTCCATGGACCTCGGCAGCGCCAACCTCCCGACGCTCACATCTTTTTGGAGGGCGTCCGCATTGAGGTGAAGGCCCAGATGAAATATCTGGGTCTAGTGCTCGACAGCGGATGGCGCTTTCGAGCACACTTCGGCGAGCTTTCTTCGCGCTTGCTGAAGACTGCGGGCGCCCTCTCAGGACTTCTCCCAAACATCGGGAGGCCCGGCGACCAATGCCGGCGTCTGTACGCCGGCATACTGAAAAGTATGGCCCTTTACGGGGCCCCAATCTGGGCGGACTCACTCCGCACACGCGAGAACGCCGCCGCCATCCGCAGGCCACAACGGGCCATTGCACAGAGGGTGGCGAGAGCTTACCGCACGGTAAGCTTCGCGGCATCGTGCGCTCTGGCGGGAACCCCTCCTTGGGAGCTCGAGGCATGGGTGCTCGCCAGAGTGTACGACTGGACGGCGGAGCAGAGGTCGCTCAGTCGGCGCCCGGACCCGGCAGAGCGGGAAGAGGTGCGGGAGGAGGTGCGGGAGGCAGTGACTCGGCACTGGGCCGAGGATCTGGCCTCCGCACAGTTTGGTCGGCGGACTTTGGCCGCAATCGGGCCCGTCCTGGTGGGCTGGCTCGACAGGCAGCATGGCTGCCTGTCCTTACGTCTGGTGCAGGTGCTGTCCGGGCATGGCTGCTTCGGATCGTACCTGCATCGGATTGGGAGGGAGGAGGCTCCGCAATGCCACCACTGCGAGGCTGTGGTGGACACGGCGGAGCACACCTTGGAGGCGTGCCCGTCGTGGGCGGAGTCCCGCTGCGCCCTGGTGGCGGCGGTCGGACACGACCTCTCGCTCCCCAGCGTGATTTCTGCCATGCTGGGCAGCGAGGAGGCGTGGGAAGCGGTGGCCTCCTTCTGTGAGGAAGTCATGTCACAGAAGGAGGCAGCGGAGCGCGTGCGGGAGGATGACCCTCTCGCAGCGCCGCTCCGCAGGCGAAGAAGGGGTGGAGGACGGCGAACACAACGTCCGTCCTCATCCACCCCGGGGGGTGATCGGCGGGCGACAGACGCGGGGGCGCCACCGCCTGCATCACAGGATCCACCCCCTGTGCTCCGGCCATTATAAGGCCCCCTCCCTATTGGGGGGAGGCGTGACGGGCCTGCCGTAAGGCGGGCAATCGCCGGTGGGGGACTGGACGACATGGATTCCCAGGCCCCCTCCACTAAGGCGAGGTCGGAGCACCGCTGGGTTTTTAGTGGGTATACCGGGAATTCTGTTTCCCGGGGAGTCTCACATACCCCTTTCCCGTCCCCCGATGGGGAAGGGGATGCGTCATAGCATTTTCCCAGCGCAAAAAAAAAAAAAAAAAAAAAGGTTAGGTTGACCGTGGGGGTCCCCCCACAGCGTTGACTTCCCCGAAGTGACCCCTGGGCAACGTCGCGCCTGACCACCGTAACGGAGTGGCAGGCCGGCGGCGAACGGACGCTGTTCATCGATTCATATTGTAATATTCTCTCTGTGTTGTTTCGACATTCTTGGTGGCGATGCCACAACCCTTGAGGGACGCCTCCGGGCGGTTTCTCCCAAAAGGCCCTTTTCAGGGCCAACCCAAAGGCCCTTCTCAGGGCCAACAAAAAGGCCCTTCTCAGGGCCAACCCCAAGGCTCTTCACAGAGCCAACTCCTAGACTCAGACGACGCTTCATCAGAGAAGCGTTTTGATGAGCGGGAGAGCGACGCTGAAATGCCAGACAGGCTCTGGCTTAAGCGTCAGCGTGTCAGTGGGACGGAGTCAGAGCTCTCGAGCGACGACTCGCATAAGACCGCTGTGAGCACGGCAAGTACCTCAAAAAGAGGAAGAGGTAGGCCACCAACATCTGGCCAATATATTGGCGCGGGTCGAGCGCGAAAGGAGCTTGCTGCCGCTAAACAGGCAGACCTGGAAGAAGCCAGAAGCTCTTTTTTGAAAGACGGAAGAGGCGATACTCCAGCGAGATCATCGAGGCCGCCACCAACACCTAGGCGGGCTGAGTCATCTGTAGACTCTGCAGATGGGCTGGAAGATCTAACCGCGTATGAACTTCAGCAGAAGTTCAAACATGCCGCTAGTGTTGTGCGGCATGTAGTGAAGATCTCAGGGAACCTTCGGGGGACCTGCATACGCGATATCAACCGCTCCATGGCTACGATGTCGGCAGCGTGGGAGGCGCAGACTAGCAGATCCCAAAATGACGAGGTCAGGAAATGCCATGAAGAGATTGCGCGGCTCGAAACCGTAGTAACCGAGCTGCGCAAGCAACAGGCGGATCTAATGGAGGAGTTGGCCCGCCGTGGAGTGGTTACTAATAAGCCGTCTGCTCCAAAAAGAGACGAGTCTAGTGAGCTCGTGAACTTGTTCAAGACAGAGATGGCTAGTCTGAAGGCCAGATTCTCGGTGCTGGAAGGGCAAATGCTGCGTCCTCCTCTGGCATCAGATCGACGAGCGAAGCCATCGTCCTCGTACGCCTCGGTAACGGCGGCTTCACAGCCTGCTGCTCCAAACTCACTGGATCCAAGAGTGGAAGTAAATGCAGCTGCTACCCCTGCTACCCAAGTCACTAAGGGTAGGAAAAAGAAGGTGACCTCTCAACCTGCAACATCGCAGGTCGCTCAAGGACCACAGCAACGCGCAGCAAATCCAATCCAGCCGGCTGTACCTGCTGAAGAGTGGCAAGTAGCTGGGGCCAAAAAGGCCCAGAAAAAGGCTAAAAAGCGTTCGGCAAACAAGGCCAAAAAGATGGCTAAGAGACTTCGCGCTCCGCGTTCCTCTGCCGTCGTCTTGACGCTTCAACCGGAGGCAATTGAGAAAGGAACCACATACGCCGATCTCCTAAAAAGAGCAAAGGAGAGTATCAAGGTCCAGGAGCTGGGTATTGCAAATGGTCTTAGATGCAAGCAAACCCAGACTGGGGCTAGACTGCTCGAAGTCCCAGGAACAAACAGTGGTGGTCAGGCTGACGCGCTTGCAGAAAAGCTAAGCACTCTGTTTAATGCTGAGGAGGTGACGGTATCCAGGCCTACAAAGAGCATCGATGTCAGGATCTCGGGCTTGGATGATGACGCAACAGTAGGCGAGGTGATCGCTGCAGTCGCAAAGGCCGGCGAGTGCTCGCCGGCCAATATAAAAGCTAATAGCATCCAATTTAACTAAATTCATCCCACATCGGTATAGCCGGCAAACAGCCCGTATTCGTCTGTGAGCATTTATCTCCAGCCAATAAACAGTTACATGCAGAAGTACGTCAAGTTGCGAAAAGTAAAGGATTTCTATTTGTATGGGTACGAAACGGTCGCATTTTTATGAAAAAGGACATTAATAGCAAAACATTGTTGGTAAAGGACTCTACATTCCTCAAGTCCTTGTAAATTTATTGTATCTTTTTTCCGCCTCATTGTTCTTGTATTTGTTTTATTGTTTATATGAGTGCACTTTTTAATCTAACTAACAGATGTACATCTTTGAATATCTTATATCAAAATGTTAGAGGTCTGAGGACTAAAACAGAGACGATACGGAATAGCGTGGCAGTGCAGGACCTCGATGTTATTCTTCTAACGGAGACATGGCTGAATGATTCAATTTATGACCATGAGGTCTTGGATAGTAGATACACGATATTTAGGCGTGATCGCGGCTCTTCAAACTCTTCCAAAGCCGATGGGGGTGGAGTGCTAATCGCGGTTTTAAAAAAATATCAGCCAGTGCGAAAGTTGAAATGGGAATCCGGTGATGAGGATATTTGGGTTGTCTTTAAACTCAGACGCGGTAACTCTAGTGTGTCCTTGTGCATTTGTAACTTATATCTTCCCCCGCCTGTTACTCAAAACCGCCTGGAAACCGTTATGGCTCATATAACGAATATTATCCAGCACAGTCTTCCCAAAGATTCGATTATTTTACTGACCGGTGACTTCAACCTGCCAAATTTGGCTTGGGAAATGGATGTCAATTCGAATATATTGGTTCCGGTTGGGCGTCCGTCTGCTACAGAGAATGTACTCATAGATGCTCTCTCCATCAGTGGTCTTTTTAGTATAAATCCAATCTGTAATGCCAAAGGTCGAACATTAGATCTGGTCGTAACGAATTCGTCTAAGTTCTTTAAAATATCAAGAGGGACGAAACCTTTGGTAGATGAAGACACTCACCATCCATCATTGCTTATATCTTTAAATGTTTTTTCCCAAAGACCACCTAAATCAAACAAGTCAGTATTGTTAAACTTTTCTAAGGCCAATTATAATAACATTAGAGATGAACTTGATTTTATTGACTGGGATAAGTATTTTAATGCTAACCATACCATTGACGAAACTGTAGACACATTTTATGCCGTGCTTGATCAAATAATTATAAATAATACACCAAAATGTCGTAGTGGTAGTAGTCACTATCCTTTTTGGTTCAGTCGATCACTTCTAAGCGCACTTAAAGAAAAAAACAAAATACATAAAAAATATAAAAAATACTTAAACCCTAGGGACCTAGTCACATACCAAGAATTACGTGATCAATGTAAGGGAATGGTACGGGAATGTCTTAGTCAGTTTAAAGATAATTCGAAGGAATTAATTAAAAGGGACCCTGCATATTTCTGGACTTTCGTAAAATCATTACGATCTAACAGTTGCGAGATTCCAGACGAGATGTATTACGGAGAAAGGGTGGTACAGGGTGGGCAGAACATTAGCGACCTTTTCTCTGAATTCTTTCACTCGGTATATCCAGATAAACGACCGCCAAATTACGCTACACAAGAAAGATTATTCGGGCATGCGGAATCACTTAGTTCCTACCACATTTCAAGAACTGATATTTTGAGGTCTCTCCAATCGTTAAATGTGAACAAAGGACCAGGGCCAGATTCTATCCCGCCCATCTTTCTACGAAACTGTTCTGAGCAGCTGGCCCACCCATTATATCTCATATATAATGCATCTCTTTCTCGTGGCATATTTCCGTCCAAATGGAAGCTAGCGCATATTACCCCGATATACAAAAGGGGAGACCAAAGTGATGTATCAAATTACAGACCTATATCAATCCTCTCTGCAATGGGGAAAGTTTTTGAACAATTAGTTAAAACTAAAATGTACTTTCACCTTAAAAGCACCATTAACCAAAATCAACACGGGTTCATACCAGGGAGGTCAGCCGCTTCCAATCTTCTAGATTATGTCACTAACATCTATGAAGCAATAGAAAACAAAACAGAAGTGCACGCTATTTACACTGATTTTTCTAAGGCATTTGATGTGGTTGATCACGGCATTCTTGTACATAAACTAGCTCATGCAGGAATATGTGGCTCCTTACTCAGGTGGTGTGAGTCATACCTTATGAACAGGTCACAACTCGTTAAAATCAGAGGTTATAAATCTACAGGCAGAATAGCGTCATCAGGCGTACCGCAAGGTTCTCACTTAGGCCCGCTTTTCTTTTTAGTCTATGTCAATGATTTGTGTTCTTCCATAGCATCTAGATTCCTTATGTTCGCAGATGATCTTAAGCTATACCGAATAGTGTCAGACCAAAGTGATTCATGTTCTCTTCAAAGCGATATAAACTCAGTGATTCACTGGTGCTCTTTGAATGGAATGACAATTAACACATCTAAATGTTACCACATTAAATTCTCACGAAAAAAGAATCCTCTGCCTTCCACTTATTATATATCTGACACTCCCATTACTGAAGTTACTAGCATTCGTGATCTGGGAGTTGTGGTGGACACGAAGCTTGACTTTCGAGAACACATGGACGAAATTACAAGTAAGGGGGCACGTCTAGCGGGTTTCGTCATACGTCAGACCAAGTTTTTTAAAGACTATGAAATACCCATTCTTCTTTACAATTGTTATGTCAGATCAGTATTGGAATATTGTTGCCTGATATGGAGCCCATCATATGCTGTGCACATTTCACGCTTGGAAAAACTACAAAAAACCTTTTTATATCATTTATCATATTCAAATAATTGTTGCCGTGAATTGACTTCATACGAGTCAAGACTTTCCCATTTCAAAGTTTTAACATTGCAGCAGCGACGAAGTATTGCCGATATCGTGTATCTACACAAACTAGTAAATGGAAAGCTGGAGGGCCCCGCGGCACTAGCAAAATTAAATTTGACAGTGCCTAGGTCTGGCAGTCGTATTAGTAACCGGACAACTTTTAGTTTGCCATTCCATCGCACAAACTATGGCCAGCACTCACCGCTGTATCGTATGTGTTTAGCTTACAATAATGTTGGTAGTAGGATTGATATTTTCGGTGCATCTGTCTCTACTTTAAAATCATTTTTATTGCAGAACTCTGATTTACTGTAATTGTTGCTTAGGTACTATGTAGGTATTACTGCTAATAACATAATATATTTAGGTTAATTTTATTGCATGCTGTGTTCACATCTAGAAGGTCATACACTAGAACTTTTTTTTTTAATAATTATAATTTTTGTACGCTATATTTATGTGTTATGGTCAGTTTTGTGAACCTATTAAAAAAAAAAAAAAAAAAAAAAAAAATTTAGAAATGGAGGCATGGGTACAGTTATCGTCAGATGCCCAGTGACTGCAGCACAAAAGTTGTCATCGGGCCGTCGCCTTTTTATAGGATTCGTTTCGGCCAGCGTGAAAGTGCTCGAACCCAGGCCCATGCGGTGTTACCGTTGCTTTGTTCCTGGGCATGTAGGAGTCAAGTGCGCATCGGAAACTGACTGCAGTTCGCGCTGTTTCCGGTGCGGCCAACCTGGCCACAAAGCTGGTTCTTGCGAAGCCGCACCGCACTGTGTTCTTTGTGCGGCTGCTGGCAAGCCAGCTGATCACCGCGTGGGCTCTAAGACCTGCAAGCCTGGGAGAATGGAGAAGGGCAAACAACAGACCCGACAACCGACAACACAAGCGAAGGTGCCATCTCAGTCGCACCATGAAGCGGAACCAGTTGAAATGGAACTTATTTAATGGTTCCACGGTTCCGCTTCGTACAGACGAACCTGAACCACTGCGCCAGGGCTCAAGATCTTTTAACCCAGACCATGGCGCAGTGGTCCATTTCCATCAGTGTTGCCGCCGAGCCATATTTCGTTCCCAACAGGGACGATTGGTTGGTTGACCAAGACGGCTCGGTGGCTATTATATCGTCGCGCGCTGCCGGGGCTCCGATCCTCGAAGTTCAGTCCAGAGGTCGGGGTTGCGTGGCAGCGCGCTTTGGTTCGTTTTGTGTTGTCGGTGTTTATTTCTCGCCAAACCGATGTCTCGCCGACTTTGAGGGATTCTTGCACGAGTTGGGCAACGTCGTCGCTCGTTGTCACCCCGTACCCGTTTTAGTTCTTGGGGACTTCAACGCCAAGTCTACGGCTTGGGGTTCCCCGTCTACGGACGCCAAGGGTGGGGTGCTCGAGGAGTGGGTCGCAACATCTGGCCTGCTCATCCTCAACCGGGGAAACGTACATACATGCGTACGGCAGCGGGGCGGTTCCATAGTGGACCTTTCGTTCGCAAGCCCCGCTGTAGCCCGTCTTATCACCGACTGGCGCGTCGAGGAGGGGGTCGAGACCTTATCTGATCACCGGTACATCCGGTTTGATCTCTCCCCCCGCAATTCCGATGCGCCGGTCCGGGCTACCCCGGTTGGTCCGCGCTGGGCTTTGAAGCAAATGGATCGGGAGATCCTCCTTGAAGCCTCCATCGTCCAGGCCTGGGTTTCTGCACCGGATAGGCCTGTCGACATTAATGAGGAGGCAGAGTGGTTCAGGGAGGCAATGTCGCAAATATGCGACGCGGCCATGCCCCGGGTTCGACCGGGGCGACCGAAGCGCCAGGTGTACTGGTGGTCGACTGACATCGCGCAGTTACGCAGTCAATGTGTAACAGCGCACCGCCGGTACACCGGACAACGCAGAAGGCGCCGCCGCACTCCCGATGCCGATGCCATCGAGGCGGAACTGTACGAGGGGTACAGAGTGGCCAAGAAGGCCCTCAATCTGGCCATATCGCGGGCTAAAATTGAAGCCCGCGAACGTTTGATCGAGACTCTGGATCAAGATCCATGGGGGCGTCCGTACCTATTAGTGCGGGGCAAATTGCGCACGTGGGCGCCCCCGCTAACCCAGAGTCTCAGGCCAGAGGTGCTGGAGAGAGTGGTTGACACTCTGTTCCCTTCGAGGACGGAGCACACTCCTCCGCCCATGGTTCCGCCCATAGTGGCTGCCAGCGCGGACGAAGAGGAAGACGACGACGTGCCCGAGGTGACCCGGGTAGAGTTGCGGGCTGCGGTGTTACGGCTTCAGAGGAAGAACACCGCGCCGGGACCCGATGGCATTCCAGGCCGAGCGTGGGTCCTGGCCCTACGGGAGCTCGCGCCCCGACTATTAGGGCTCCTATCGGCGTGCCTTGAGAGGGGCCGATTTCCAGAGCCATGGAAACATGGGCGTATGGTCCTTCTCAAGAAGGAGGGGCGCCCGGCAGACTCGCCGTCTGCCTACCGGCCCATTGTGTTGCTGGACGAGGTGGGCAAGCTGTTCGAGCGTGTGCTTGCAGACCGCCTCGTCCGCCACCTTTCCTTAGTTGGGCCGGATCTGGCGGAATGTCAATTTGGTTTTCGCCAGGGGCGCTCCACCGTGCACGCCATCAAGCACGTAAGGAGTCTGGCGGAGGACGCTGTGTCCCGGGGCGAGGTGTTGTTGGCTGTCTCGTTAGACATTGCTAACGCGTTCAACACCTTGCCTTGGAGTTGTATTCGGGCGGCACTAGTTTACCATGGTGTGCCGCCCTACCTCCGCCGCATTGTCGGGGCATATTTAGAAGATAGGATCATTACCTACCCGGGTCGGGAGGGATTATGTCGGCGAGACATCGGTTGCGGAGTTCCACAGGGGTCGGTTCTGGGTCCGCTCCTGTGGAACATTGGTTATGATTGGGCGCTGCGCGGTGCGCTCCTCGCGGGTGTCAGCATTGTCTGTTATGCTGACGACACTCTTGTCACCGCGAGGGGTAAGACGCACCGGCAGGCCCAGATATTGGCGACTGCTGGAGTCGCGCAAGTCGTGGAGAGGATCCGGCGTTTGGGTCTCGAGGTGGCGTTACATAAATCCGAGGCCGTTTTCTTTCATGGGCCTCGGAACCGTCCACCTTCGGGATCCCACATTGTGGTAGGAGGGGTTCGCATCGGCATCGAGCCCTCTATGAAGTACTTAGGGTTGGTTCTCGATAGTCGATGGAACTTCGAAGAACACTTTCGACGTTTGGCTCCAAAGCTAAAGGCCGCCGCGAACAGTTTGTCGCGGCTTTTGCCGAATTTGGGAGGGCCAAACGCCTCCTGCCGGAGGCTCTATTGCGGGATCGTGCGGTCGATGGCGCTCTATGGCGCTCCTATTTGGGCCGATGATCTGACGGACCGGAGTCTCGCCCTTTTGCGAGCTCCCCAACGAATAATGTCCGTCAGATGCATCAGGGGCTACCGCACGATCGCCTTTGAGTCGGCGAGCCTCCTTGCCGGATCCCCGCCGTGGGACCTTGAGGCCAGGGTCCTTGCGTCGCTCTTTCAATGGCGCGAGGATGCACTGGTGCGGGGCGTATCTACAGCGCCCCGCGTAGTAGAGGAAGTAAGGTCCCAGCTCCGCCGTAACATGCTGGCGGAGTGGGCGGCGCGACTTGCGCGACCTAGTGCCGGGCACGCCACGATTGTGGCGGTAAGACCCGTTTTCCACGAGTGGCTAGAGAGGCGTCATGGTGCCCTCTCGTACCGGTTGACGCAATTGCTCACCGGCCACGGCTGCTTCGGCAAATTTCTCTGTCGAATCGGCCGTGAGGAGACGTCCAGTTGTCATCACTGCGGGGACTGCGCCGAAGACACGGCGCACCATACGTTGGCGGAGTGCCCGGCGTGGCACGAGCCGCGCCGTGTATTGACCGGCGCAGTCAGGGTGGGTAGCCTCTCGCTGCTGGTACTCATCAGTTTGATGGTACGAAGCGAGAGTGCTTGGGAAGCCGCCGCTTCATTCGCAGAGACGGTTCTGTCCGTCAAGGAAGCGGCGGAAAGGGAGAGGGAGAGGAGTCGTTCATCCTCCCTCTCAACCCGCAGATCTGGGCGTCAAAGGAGGGCGCCGCGAGACGACCTCCAGCCACCGTGAGGGGCCTGCGGGCGGCAAACTATGGCCAGTTTGTCGCCGTTGAGTAGCAGGCCAGAGAGGACGGCGTAGTGTTCCACGTACGCCTCTCTACTGTGGAAGGGCACAGTCATGCCCTTCGTTTTCGGGGTCCGCTAATTTTGCGGACCAGCACCCGCCGGGACGGCTCGAGTAATGCCAGTCTTCTCGCCGTCTCGGCATTTTGGGTGAGAGAGGAACACCGTGGGTTTTTAGTCGGTAAACCGTATTACCATCTTTCGGGACTCCGACACACCTGCCCGCCTGGGCCAAAGGCGGGTAGACGGCCTATAAAAGGTTTTCCCACGAGAAAAAAAAAAAAAAAGGTTAGGTTGGGGGTGGGGGTCCCCCCACAGCTTCGACTTCCACGTTAGTGACCCCTGGGCAACGTCGCGCCTGACCACCGTAACGGAGTGGCAGGCCGGCGGCGAACGGAAGCTGTGCTTCGAAACTTCTCTTGCGTGTTTCGAGTTTCTTTTCTTTTCTTGGTGGCAATGCCACAACCCTTGAGGGACGCCTCCGGGCGTTTTCTCCCAAAAGGCCCTTCTCAGGGCCAACCAAAAGGCCCTTCTCAGGGCCAACCAAAAGGCCCTTTTCAGGGCCAACCCCAAGGCTCTTCTCAGAGCCAACCCCAGGGCTCTTCTACGAGCCAGCTCATAGACTCTGACAACGCTTCGTCACAGAAGCGTTATGACGAGCATGAGAGTGACGCTGAAATGCCAGACCGCTTCTGGCTTAAGCGTCAGCGTGTCAGTGGGACGGAGTCAGACCTTTCGAGCGACGACTCACATAAGACTGCTGTGAGCACGGCGAGTACCTCAAAAAGAGGAAGAGGTAGGCCACCAACATCTGGCCAATATATCGGCGTAGGTCGCGCTCGAAAGGAGCTCGCTGCCGCTAAAGAGGCAGCCATGGAGGAGGCCAGAGATACTCCAGCAAAGTTTATGAGGCCGCCACCAACACCTAGGCGACCCGAGTCATCCGTAGACTCTGCAGGTGAGCTGGATGATTTAACGGCGTACGAACTGCAGCAGAAATTCAAACATGCTGCTAGTGTTGTGCGCCATGTGGTGAAGATTTCAGGAAACCTTCGGGGGACCTGCATCCGTGACATCAACCACTCGATGGCGACGATGTCGGCAGCGTGGGAGGCGCAGGTCAGCAGATCGCAGACTGACGAGGTAAAAAAATGCCACGAAAAAATCGCACGGCTTGAAACCGTAGTGACGGAACTGCGAAAGCAGCAGGCAGATTTATTGGAGGAATTAGCCCGCCGTGGAGTAGTACATCAGAAGCCGTCTACTCCAACAACAAGAGACGAGTCAAGTGATCTGGTGGCTCTATTCAAAGCAGAGATGGCTAGCATGAAGGCCAGATTCTCGGTGCTGGAAGGGCAAATGCTGCGACCTCCTCTGGCATCAGATAGACGAGCGAAGCCTACATCCTCATACGCCTCTGTAACGGCGGCTTCACAGCCTGCTGCTACTAGGACATTGGTTCCAACAGTGGTTGCTAATGAAGCTCCTACCCCCGTGAGTCAGGTCGCTAGGGGTAAGAAAAGTAAAGTGACTTCCCAACCTGCATCGTCGCATGTTCCTCGGGTACCACAGCATCGCGAAGCCGTTGTACCTGATAAAGAGTGGCAAATTGCTGGTGCCAAAAAAGCCCAAAAAAAGGCAAAAAAGCGTTCGGCGAACAAAGCCAAAAAGATGGAAAAGAGACTTCGCGCCCCGCGCTCCTCTGCCGTCGTCCTAACGATGCAACCAGAAGCTCTCGAGAAGGGCACCACATACGCAGACCTCCTTAAACGAGCAAAGGAGAACATAAAGGTCCAGGAGCTGGGTATTGCGAACGGACTCAGATGCAGGCAAACCCAGACTGGTGCCAGACTCCTTGAAGTTCCCGGAGCAAATAGTGGTGCTCAAGCTGATGCGCTTGCAGAGAAGCTGAGCAATTTGTTCAACGCTGAGGAGGTGAAAGTATCCAGGCCCACAAAAACCATAGATCTCAGGATCTCGGGCTTGGACGACGACGCCACGGAGGATGAAGTGGTTGCTGCAGTCGCAAAGGTCGGCGAATGTTCGCCGGCCCAAGTAAAATGTAACACCATACAATTTAGACAAGGAGGCATGGGCACAGCTATTGTCAAATGCCCAGTGACTGCAGCACAAAAGCTGTCGTCGGGGCGTCGTCTTTTCATAGGCTTTGTTTCGGCCAGCGTTAAAGTGCTTGAACCCAGGCCCATGCGGTGTTACCGATGCTTTATTCCTGGTCATGTAGGAGTCATGTGCGCATCGGAAACTGACTGTAGAAATCGCTGTTTCCGATGCGGCCAACCTGGCCACAAAGCTGGTTCCTGCGCAGCCGCACCGCACTGTGTTCTTTGTGCGGCTGCTGGCAAACCAGCTGATCACCGTGTGGGCTCTAAGACCTGCAAGCCCGGGAGACCGAACAACGCCAAACAACAGGCCAAACCGACAACACAAGCGAAGGTGCCATCACAGCTGCACCATGAAGCGGAACCAGTTGAAATGGAACTTATTTAATGTCTCCACGGTTCCGCTTTGTACAGACGAACCTGAACCACTGCGCCAGGGCTCAAGATCTATTAACCCAGACCATGGCGCAGTGGTCCATTTCCATCAGTGTTGCCGCCGAGCCGTATTTCATTCCCAACAGGGACGATTGGTTGGGTGACCAAGACGGCTCGGTGGCTATTATATCGTCGCGCGCTGCCGGGGCTCCGATTCTCGAAGTTCTGTCCAGAGGTCGGGGTTGCGTGGCAGCGCGCTTTGGTTCGTTTTGTGTTGTCGGTGTTTATTTCTCGCCAAACCGATGTCTCGCCGACTTCGAGGGATTTCTACACGAGCTGGGCAACGTCGTCGCTCGCTGTCACCCCGTACCCGTTTTAGTCCTCGGGGACTTCAACGCCAAGTCTAGGGCTTGGGGTTCCCCGTCAACGGACGCCAAGGGTGGGGTGCTCGAGGAGTGGGTCGCAACATCTGGCCTGCTCATCCTCAACCGGGGAAACGTACATACATGCGTACGGCAGCGGGGCGGTTCCATAGTGGACCTTTCGTTCGCAAGCCCCGCTGTAGCCCGTCTTGTCACCGACTGGCGCGTCGAAGAGGGGGTCGAGACCTTATCCGATCACCGGTACATCCGGTTTGATCTCTCCCCCCGCAATTCCGATGCGCCGGTCCGGGCTACCCCGGTTGGTCCGCGCTGGGCTTTGAAGCAAATGGATCGGGAGAGCCTCCTTGAAGCCTCCATCGTCCAGGCCTGGGTTTCTGCACCGGATAGGCCTGTCGACATTAATGAGGAGGCAGAGTGGTTCAGGGAGGCAATGTCGCAAATATGCGACGCGGCCATGCCCCGGGTTCGACCGGGGCGACCGAAGCGCCAGGTGTACTGGTGGTCGACTGACATCGCGCAGTTACGCAGTCAATGTGTAACAGCGCACCGCCGGTACACCGGACAACGCAGAAGGCGCCGCCGCACTCCCGATGCCGATGCCATCGAGGCGGAACTGTACGAGGGGTACAGAGTGGCCAAGAAGGCCCTCAATCTGGCCATATCGCGGGCTAAAATTGAAGCCCGCGAACGTTTGATCGAGACTCTGGATCAAGATCCATGGGGGCGTCCGTACCTATTAGTGCGGTGCAAATTACGCACGTGGGCGCCCCCGCTAACCCAGAGTCTCAGGCCAGAGGTGCTGGAGAGAGTGGTTGACACTCTGTTCCCTTCGAGGACGGAGCACACTCCTCCGCCCATGGTTCCGCCCATAGTGGCTGCCAGCGCGGACGAAGAGGAAGACGACGACGTGCCCGAGGTGACCCGGGTAGAGTTGCGGGCTGCGGTGTTACGGCTTCAGAGGAAGAACACCGCGCCGGGACCCGATGGCATTCCAGGCCGAGCGTGGGTCCTGGCCCTACGGGAGCTCGCGCCCCGACTATTAGGGCTCCTATCGGCGTGCCTTGAGAGGGGCCGATTTCCAGAGCCATGGAAACATGGGCGTATGGTCCTTCTCAAGAAGGAGGGGCGCCCGGCAGACTCGCCGTCTGCCTACCGGCCCATTGTGTTGCTGGACGAGGTGAGCAAGCTGTTCGAGCGTGTGCTTGCAGACCGCCTCGTCCGCCACCTTTCCTTAGTTGGGCCGGATCTGGCGGAATGTCAATTTGGTTTTCGCCAGGGGCGCTCCACCGTGCACGCCATCAAGCACGTAAGGAGTCTGGCGGAGGACGCTGTGTCCCGGGGCGAGGTGTTGTTGGCTGTCTCGTTAGACATTGCTAACGCGTTCAACACCTTGCCTTGGAGTTGTATTCGGGCGGCACTAGTTTACCATGGTGTGCCGCCCTACCTCCGCCGCATTGTCGGGGCATATTTAGAAGATAGGATCATTACCTACCCGGGTCGGGAGGGATTATGTCGGCGAGACATCGGTTGCGGAGTTCCACAGGGGTCGGTTCTGGGTCCGCTCCTGTGGAACATTGGTTATGATTGGGCGCTGCGCGGTGCGCTCCTCGCGGGTGTCAGCATTGTCTGTTATGCTGACGACACTCTTGTCACCGCGAGGGGTAAGACGCACCGGCAGGCCCAGATATTGGCGACTGCTGGAGTCGCGCAAGTCGTGGAGAGGATCCGGCGTTTGGGTCTCGAGGTGGCGTTACATAAATCCGAGGCCGTTTTCTTTCATGGGCCTCGGAACCGTCCACCTTCGGGATCCCACATTGTGGTAGGAGGGGTTCGCATCGGCATCGAGCCCTCTATGAAGTACTTAGGGTTGGTTCTCGATAGTCGATGGAACTTCGAAGAACACTTTCGACGTTTGGCTCCAAAGCTAAAGGCCGCCGCGAACAGTTTGTCGCGGCTTTTGCCGAATTTGGGAGGGCCAAACGCCTCCTGCCGGAGGCTCTATTGCGGGATCGTGCGGTCGATGGCGCTCTATGGCGCTCCTATTTGGGCCGATGATCTGACGGACCGGAGTCTCGCCCTTTTGCGAGCTCCCCAACGAATAATGTCCGTCAGATGCATCAGGGGCTACCGCACGATCGCCTTTGAGTCGGCGAGCCTCCTTGCCGGATCCCCGCCGTGGGACCTTGAGGCCAGGGTCCTTGCGTCGCTCTTTCAATGGCGCGAGGATGCACTGGTGCGGGGCGTATCTACAGCGCCCCGCGTAGTAGAGGAAGTAAGGTCCCAGCTCCGCCGTAATATGCTGGCGGAGTGGGCGGCGCGACTTGCGCGACCTAGTGCAGGGCACGCCACGATTGTGGCGGTAAGACCCGTTTTCCACGAGTGGCTAGAGAGGCGTCATGGTGCCCTCTCGTACCGGTTGACGCAATTGCTCACCGGCCACGGCTGCTTCGGCAAATTTCTCTGTCGAATCGGCCGTGAGGAGACGTCCAGTTGTCATCACTGCGGGGACTGCGCCGAAGACACGGCGCACCATACGTTGGCGGAGTGCCCGGCGTGGCACGAGCCGCGCCGTGTATTGACCGGCGCAGTCAGGGTGGGTAGCCTCTCGCTGCTGGTACTCATCAGTTTGATGGTACGAAGCGAGAGTGCTTGGGAAGCCGCCGCTTCATTCGCAGAGACGGTTCTGTCCGTCAAGGAAGCGGCGGAAAGGGAGAGGGAGAGGAGTCGATCATCCTCCCTCTCAACCCGCAGATCTGGGCGTCAAAGGAGGGCGCCGCGAGACGACCTCCAGCCACCGTGAGGGGCCTGCGGGCGGCAAACTATGGCCAGTTTGTCGCCGTTGAGTAGCAGGCCAGAGAGGACGGCGTAGTGTTCCACGTACGCCTCTCTACTGTGGAAGGGCACAGTCATGCCCTTCGTTTTCGGGGTCCGCTAATTTTGCGGACCAGCACCCGCCGGGACGGCTCGAGTAATGCCAGTCTTCTCGCCGTCTCGGCATTTTGGGTGAGAGAGGAACACCGTGGGTTTTTAGTCGGTAAACCGTATTACCATCTTTCGGGACTCCGACACACCTGCCCGCCTGGGCCAAAGGCGGGTAGACGGCCTATAAAAGGTTTTCCCACGAGAAAAAAAAAAAAAAAAAAAAAAAAAAAGGTTAGGTTGGGGGTTCCCCCACAGCTTCGACTTCCACGTAGTAACCCCTGGGCAACGTCGCGCCTGACCACCGTAACGGAGTGGCAGGCCGGCGGCGAACGGAAGCTGTGTACTGATACGATCTTGCGCTATACGTTTCAGTGTTTTTGGTGGCAATGCCACAACATTCGAGAGACGCCTCCGCGCGTCTTTCCCCAAAAGGCCCTTTTCAGGGCCAACCCAAAGGCCCTTCTCAGGGCCACCCATCCGATATCTCGGATTCTGATCATTCGGAATTAAACTTTACTGTCGATTTGGCATCTGACGCTGTAATGCAGAGCCAGTTTTGGCGTAAGCGTACGCGGGAAGAAGGGTTGGAGTCTTCCAGCGACGATGGCTCTGTTAATTCGGTAGCGACAACAGTGTCAAAGAGAGGTAGGGGCCGACCACCGACGACAGGTCAATATGTCGGAGTTGGAAAGGCCCGTAAAGCGTTGGCTGCAGCCAAACAGGCAGCTGCGGAGGAGTTCAGAAAGCAAAAAGAAGAGACTCCGAGAACCTCACCAAAGGCATCGAGGCCTTTGCCAACACCTCGATCAGAGTCCGCCGCAGACTCTGCCAGTGAACTCGAGGACCTCACTGCATATGAACTCAGCCAAAAGTTCAAACATGCGGTTGGTGTTGTGCGTCACGTCGTTAAGATCTCGGGAAACCTTCGGGGGACCTGTGTACGTGACATCAATAGATCGATGGCCACAATGGCAGCCGCGTGGGAAGTGCAGACCAGCAGATCAACAGCTGAAGAGGTCAAGAAATGCCACACCGAGATCGCGCGCCTGGAAACCTTAGTGACTGAGCTAAGAAAACAGCAGGCAGACCTAATAGAGGAGTTGGCCGGTCGTGGAGTCGTGGGCCAAAAGGCTTCTGTGCCTAAAAAAGACGACTCTAGTGAACTGGCAAACCTTTTCAAAAAGGAGATGGCCAGCTTGACTGCAAGGTTTTCGGTACTGGAATCGCAAATGTTGCGCCCAGCCCTAGCCTCTGATCGTAAGGCAAAGGTCTCGCCAAGATCATACGCCTCTGCTGTAGCGACCGCGGCTCCTTCCGCGTCTGCTACAACATCGTTACCAGCACCGACAATCGATCTGTCCCAGGCTGGAAATCAAACTACACAGAGCGTGAAGGCTAAGAACAAGAAGAAGAAGAAGACTGCTTCATCTCAAGTGCCGGCTAATGCTGTGGTTTCTCAAATACACCCAGCGAAACCTCTGCCCACAGAACAGTGGCAAATGGTCGGGGCTAAAAAGGCCGATAAAAAATCCAAGAGGCGGGAAGCAAGGAAAGAAAAACGAATGGCCAAAAGTCTTCGTTCGCCTCAATCTTCCGCCGTCGTTTTAACGCTGCAGCCAGCTGCAATTGAAAAAGGCACTACATATGCCGATCTGCTGAAGAAAGCAAAGGAGAATGTGAAAGTGCAAGAGCTGGGTATCGTTAACGGACTCCGTTGCAAGCAGACCAAAACTGGGGCTCGCCTTCTCGAGGTACCAGGAGCCAAAAGTGGCGCGCAAGCTGATGCCCTTGCTGAGCAGCTTACGGGTTTATTCAATGCCGAGGAGGTTTTAATTGCCCGGCCCACAAAATGTGTGAACCTCCGCATTACTGGCCTCGACGACGATGCTACAGTCGACGAGGTTATTCGAGCAGTTGCAAGTGTCGGAGAATGCCCAGAGGCCCAGGTAAAAGGGACTCCTATCAATTTTGGGAAGGGAGGCATGGGCACAACTATCATCAAGTGCCCCGTGAACGCTGCTAAGAAGCTTCTATCCGGTCGTCGCTTATTTATCGGCTTTGTTTCGGCCTCAGTCCAAATGTTGGACCCAAGACCTTTACGGTGCTACCGCTGCCTAGAAAGGGGGCACGTAGGAGCTCAATGCTCAATTACGGACCGCACCAATCGCTGCTTCCAATGTGGAAAGTTGGGGCACATTGCTGCCAATTGCAATGCTACGCCACACTGCATACTATGTGCAGCTGCGGGCAAGCCAGCGGAGCATAAAATCGGTAGCAAATCTTGTTCTCCGCCAAAGCCAAAGACACCTGGTGGCTCTAGAAATAAATCGCAACCGGAAGGTACTCCACTAGACTGCACCGCAGCCAGGAGAGAAGAGGACGGAAACATGGACATTAATTAATAATGGCCCCAACGATCAGGTTCATTCAGACAAATCTGAACCACTGTGCCAGGGCTCAAGATCTTCTAACCCAGACCATGGCGCAGTGGTCCATAGCAATTAGCGTTGCCGCCGAGCCTTACTTTGTGCCACCCAGAGATGACTGGGTGAGTGATTTGGACAACTCGGTGGCTGTAATGTCATCGCGTGCTGCCGGAGCACCGTTCCTCGAACTTTTGTCAAGAGGTCGGGGTTGCGTGGCAGCGCGCTTCGGAATTTTTGTGGTAGTAGGTGTTTACTTCTCGCCCAACCGATGTCTCGCCGACTTTGAGGGTTTCCTTCACGATCTGGGCACCGTCGTCGCTCGTTGTCACCCCTTACCCGTTTTAGTCCTCGGGGACTTCAACGCCAAGTCTACGGCTTGGGGTTCCCCGTCAACGGACGCCAAGGGTGGGGTGCTCGAGGAGTGGGTCACAACATCTGGCCTGCTCATCCTGAACCGGGGTAATGTACATACATGCGTACGACAGCGGGGCGGTTCCATAGTGGACCTTTCATTCGCAAGCCCCGCTGTAGCCCGTTTAGTTACCGACTGGCGCGTCGAGGAGGGGGTTGAGACACTTTCCGATCACCGGTACATCCGGTTTGATCTCTCCCCCCGCAATTCCGATGCGCCGGTCCGGGCTACCCCGGTTGGTCCGCGCTGGTCTCTGAAGCAGATGGATCGGGAGGTCCTCCTTGATGCCTCCATCGTCCAGGCCTGGGTTTCTGCACCGGATAGGCCTGTCGACATTGATGCGGAGGCAGAGTGGTTCAGGGAGGCCATGTCGCAAATTTGCGACGCGGCGATGCCCCGGGTTCGACCGGGGCGAGCGAAGCGCCAGGTGTACTGGTGGTCGACTGACATAGCGCAGCTGCGCCGCCAATGCGTAGCAGCGCACCGCCGGTACACCGGACAACGTCGAAGGCGCCGCCGCACTCCCGATTCCGATGCTATCGAGGCGGAACTGTACGAAGGGTACAGAGTGGCCAAGAAGGCCCTCAATCTGGCCATATCGCGGGCTAAAGCTGAAGCCCGCGAGCGCTTAATTGAGACTCTGGATCAAGATCCGTGGGGGCGTCCCTATTTGCTAGTGCGGGGTAAATTGCGCACGTGGGCGCCCCCGCTCACGCAGAGTCTCAGGCCAGAGGTGCTGGAGGGAGTTGTTGGTACTCTGTTCCCTTCGAGGACGGAGCACACTCCTCCGCCCATGGTTCCGCCCATAGTGGCTTCCAGCGCGGACGAAGAGGACGACGACGAAGTGCCCGAAGTGACCCGGGTAGAGTTGCGGGCTGCGGTGTTACGACTTCAGAGAAAGAACACCGCGCCGGGACCCGATGGCATTCCAGGCCGAGCGTGGGTCCTGGCCCTACGGGAGCTCACGCCCCGACTATTAGGACTCCTATCGGCGTGCCTTGAGAGGGGCCGATTTCCAGAGCAGTGGAAACATGGGCGTATGGTCCTTCTCAAGAAGGAGGGGCGCCCGGCAGACTCGCCGTCTGCCTACCGGCCCATTGTGTTGCTGGACGAGGTGGGCAAGCTGTTCGAGCGTGTGCTTGCAGACCGCCTCGTCCGTCACCTTTCGGTAGTTGGGCCGGACCTGGCGGACTGTCAGTTTGGTTTTCGCCAGGGGCGCTCCACCGTGCACGCCATCAAGCACGTAAGGAGTCTGGCGGAGGATGCTGTTTCCCAGGGCGAGGTGTTGTTGGCTGTCTCGTTAGACATTGCTAACGCGTTCAACACCTTGCCTTGGAGTTGTATTCGGGCGGCACTAGTTTACCATGGTGTGCCGCCCTACCTCCGCCGCATTGTCGGGGCATATTTGGAAGATCGTGTTATTACCTACCCGGGTCGGGAGGGATTATGTCGGCGAGACATCGGTTGTGGAGTTCCACAGGGGTCGGTTCTGGGTCCGCTCCTGTGGAACATCGGTTATGACTGGGCGCTGCGCGGTGCGCTCCTCGCGGGTGTCAGCATTGTCTGTTACGCTGACGACACTCTTGTCACCGCGAGGGGTAAGACGCACCGGCAGGCCCAAGTTCTGGCGACTGCTGGGGTCGCGCAAGTCGTTCATAGGATCCGGCGTTTGGGTCTCGAGGTGGCGCTTCACAAGTCCGAGGCCGTTTTCTTTCACGGGCCTCGGAACCGCCCACCTTCGGGATCCCACATTGTGGTAGGAGGGGTTCGCATCGGCATCGAGCCCACTTTGAAGTACCTTGGGCTCGTACTCGATGGCCGATGGAACTTCGAGGAGCATTTTCGTCGTTTGGCCCCAAAACTAACGGCCGCCGCGACCAGTCTGTCGCGGCTTCTGCCTAATTTAGGAGGGCCAAACGCCTCCTGCCGGAGGCTCTACTGCGGGATCGTGCGGTCGATGGCACTTTATGGTGCCCCGATTTGGGCCGATGACCTGACGGACCGGAGTCTCGCCCTTTTGCGAGCTCCGCAACGCATCATGTCCGTCAGGTGCATCAGGGGATACCGCACGATCGCATTCGAGTCGGCGAGCCTCCTTGCCGGATCCCCGCCGTGGGACCTTGAGGCCAGGGTCCTTGCGTCGCTTTTCCAATGGCGCGAGGATGCACTGGTGCGGGGCGTATCTACAGCGCCCCGCGTAGTGGAGGATGTGAGGTCCCAGCTCCGCCGTAACATGTTGGCGGAGTGGGCGGCGCGACTTGCGCGACCTAGTGCCGGGCACGCCACGATTGTGGCGGTAAGTCCCGTTTTCCACGAGTGGCTAGAGAGGCGTCATGGTGCCCTCTCGTACCGGTTGACGCAATTGCTCATCGGTCACGGCTGCTTCGGCAAGTTCCTATGTCGAATCGGCCGTGAGGAGACGCCCAGTTGTCATCACTGCGGGGACAGCGCCGAAGACACGGCGCACCACACGTTGGCGGAGTGCCCGGCGTGGCACGAGCCGCGCCGTGAGTTAGCCGGCGCTGTCAGGGTGGGTAGCCTCTCGCTGTCGGTATTGATCAATTCGATCGTCCGAAGCGAGAGTGCTTGGGAAGCCGCCGCTTCATTCGCGGAGACGGTTCTGTCCGTCAAGGAAGCGGCGGAAAGGGAGAGGGAGTGTCATCGTTCATCCTCCCTCTCAACCCGCAGATCTGGGCGTCAAAGGAGGGCGCCGCGAGACGACCTCCAGCCACCGTGAGGGGCCTGCGGGCGGCAAACTATGGCCAGTTTGTCGCCGTTAAGTAGCAGGCCAGAGAGGACGGCGTAGTGTTCCACGTACGCCTCTCTACAGTGGAAGGGCACGGTCCTGCCCTGTCCAGTTTCGGGGTCCGCTCATTTTGCGGACCAGCACCCGCCGGGACGGCTCGAGTAATGCCAGTCTTCTCGCCGTCTCGGCATTTTGGGTGATAGAGGAACACCGTGGGTTTTAGTCGGTAAACCGAGTTTCCATCTTTCGGGACTCCGACACACCTGCCCGCCTGGGCCAAAGGCGGGTAGACGGCCTATAAAAGGTTTCCCACGCAAAAAAAAAAAAAAAAGGTTAGGTTAGGTTCGGGCACGCCACGATTGTGGCGGTAAGACCCGTTTTCCACGAGTGGCTAGAGAGGCGTCATGGTGCCCTCTCGTACCGGTTGACGCAATTGCTCACCGGCCACGGCTGCTTCGGCAAATTTCTCTGTCGAATCGGCCGTGAGGAGACGTCCAGTTGTCATCACTGCGGGGACTGCGCCGAAGACACGGCGCACCATACGTTGGCGGAGTGCCCGGCGTGGCACGAGCCGCGCCGTGTATTGACCGGCGCAGTCAGGGTGGGTAGCCTCTCGCTGCTGGTACTCATCAGTTTGATGGTACGAAGCGAGAGTGCTTGGGAAGCCGCCGCTTCATTCGCAGAGACGGTTCTGTCCGTCAAGGAAGCGGCGGAAAGGGAGAGGGAGAGGAGTCGTTCATTCTCCCTCTCAACCCGCAGATCTGGGCGTCAAAGGAGGGCGCCGCGAGACGACCTCCAGCCACCGTGAGGGGCCTGCGGGCGGCAAACTATGGCCAGTTTGTCGCCGTTGAGTAGCAGGCCAGAGAGGACGGCGTAGTGTTCCACGTACGCCTCTCTACTGTGGAAGGGCACAGTCATGCCCTTCGTTTTCGGGGTCCGCTAATTTTGCGGACCAGCACCCGCCGGGACGGCTCGAGTAATGCCAGTCTTCTCGCCGTCTCGGCATTTTGGGTGAGAGAGGAACACCGTGGGTTTTTAGTCGGTAAACCGTATTACCATCTTTCGGGACTCCGACACACCTGCCCGCCTGGGCCAAAGGCGGGTAGACGGCCTATAAAAGGTTTTCCCACGAGAAAAAAAAAAAAAAAAAAAAAAGGTTAGGTTAGGTTAGGTTAGGTTAGGTTAGGTTTTGGCGGGTACCCCTCCTTGGGAACTCGAGGCTTGGGTGCTCGCCAGGGTGTATGATTGGTCGGCGGGGCAAAGGGCGCTAAATCAGCGCCCGGACCCGGCAGAACGGGAGGAGGTGCGTGGTGAGGTGCGGGAGGCCATTACTCGGCATTGGGCCGAAGATCTGGCCTCCGCGGAGTTTGGGCGGCGGACGCTGGACGCCATCGGGCCTGTCCTAAAAGATTGGCTCGATCGGCGGCATGGCTGCCTCTCCCTGCGTCTGGTGCAGGTGCTGTCCGGGCATGGTTGCTTCGGATCGTACCTGCACCGGATTGGGAGAGAGGAGACTCCGCGATGCCACCACTGCGAAGCAGCGGTGGACACGGCGGAGCACACCTTGGAGGTGTGCTCGTCGTGGGCGGAGTCCCGCCGCGCCATGGTGGCGGCGGTCGGGGATGACCTCTCGCTCCCCAGCGTGATTTCTGCCATGCTGGGGAGTGAGGAGGTGTGGGAAGTAGTAGCCTTCTTCTGTGAGCACGTCATGTCACAGAAGGAGGCAGCGGAGCGCGTGCGGGAGGACGATCCTCTCGCGGCGCCGCTCCGCAGACGACGAAGGGGTGGAGGACTGCGAACACAACGTCCGTCCTCCTCCGCCCCGGGGGGTGATCAGCGGGCGACAGGCGCGGGGGCGCCACCGCCTGCATCACAGGATCCACCCCCTGTGCTCCGGCCATTATAAGGCCCCCTCCCCATTGGGGGGAGGCGTGAAGGGCCTGCCGTAAGGCGGGCAATCGCCGGTGGGGGACTGGACGACATGGATTCCCAGGCCCCCTCCACTAAGGCGAGGTCGGAGCACCGCTGGGTTTTTAGTGGGTATACCGGGAATCTCTTTCCCGGGGAGTCTCACATACCCCTTTCCCGTCCCCCGATGGGGAAGGGGATGCGTAATAGCATTTTCCCAGCGCAAAAAAAAAAAAAAAAAAAAAGGTTAGGTTAGGTTAGGTTAGGTTAGGTTGGGGGTGGGGGTCCCCCCACAGTGTTGACTTCCTCGTAGTGACCCCTGGGCAACGTCGCGCTTGACCACCGTAACGGAGTGGCAAGCCGGCGGCAAACGAACACTGTGATTCGAAGTACTTACATATTGTTGTCTGCTTCGATTTTTTGTTGTTTTGAGCATGTCTCAACCTTTGAGGGACGCCTCCGGGCGTTTTCTCCCCAAAGGCCCTTCTCAGGGCCAACCAAAAGGCCCTTTTCAGGGCCAACCAAAAGGCCCTTTTCAGGGCCAACCAAAAGGCCCTTCTCAGGGCCAACCAAAAGGCCCTTTTCAGGGCCAACCCGTGTCTCGGGATGCTTCGGCGTCTGGGACCAGCCGCGCACCATCTGCGGCTAGTGTCGTTATGTCGGACATGTCCGACAATGAGTCGGTTTTGAGCGGGTCGAACTGCGGTTCGACACGCGCATCGAGGAAGAGGGCCTTCCTCAGGCGGAGCTCCGGAGGATCTCCGGATCAGGCAGAAAAGCCCGCAAAGCGGGCTGATATTCAGGCGGATTTGGAGGAGAGGATCGCCTCCAAAGAGCAGCGGGCGAGAACCGCTAGAGCCAAGGCTGGCTACGGCGCCTCCAGCGTCACCTACATGGACCACTCCGTGGAGGAGATGGAGCGCATGGCTCTGGAGGATCAGCTGGAGATCTTGGAGGTGGCCTCCAAGTCCTCAAATTTAAAGGGCACTTTCCAGAAGGCCCTGAAATGCCGAGCAGCGAGCTTGCTCGGCATTGTAAAGGAGATGGCGCAGCGCACCACCTCCGACGAGACGAGGCAACTGCAGGCGAAGGTAGATCGCCTGCAGAAAGAGGTGGCCGCGCTACACACGCGCGTTGCTGAGTTGGTGTCGCGGCCTGAGGGGCCTGCGTCAGAATGTCCAGCGTCGATGCCCGCCCCCTCCAACCTTGAGGATGTAATCCGCAAGGTTGTTATGGAGGAGAGGGCCTTTACTAGGGCCTGTTTGGCCGGCATCGAAGACCGGCTCCTACCGGAGAAGCGGCTTCGTCCTCCGCTCGCGGCGGACAAGACGCCTAGCGCACCAGGGCCTTCAACGGCCCCAGCTCAGTTGGAGCAGCCCCATCCTAAGACCTCCAAGGGCAAGGGAAAGGGCAAAAAGACCCCGCCGGCCCCAACTGCCCAGTCGGCCCCTCAGGAGACCCAGAGAGAAGACCCTCTTCTGCCCTCCACCACCCCTTCGAACGAGCCATGGACAAAGGTCCAGAGGAAGAAGAAGGGGAAGAAGTCGGCCCCTGAGCCCCCTGCAGCCAAACCTGCAGCCCAGGAGGACAAGAGGACGAAGCTCCCTCCGCTTCCAAAAACCGCAGCTGTAGTGGTCACTCTGACCCCTGAGGCGGCGGTGCGTGGAGAAACACTCCACCAGTGATGAGCGCTTCGCGCGGTGCGGCTCCATCAGCCGACGAGGCGGTCCCTCCAGTCACGGAGGGCGAGGTGGAGAGGGCAGTCTCCCGCCTCCGTGGGAAAAAGACCGCCCCGGGTCCGGACGGCGTCCCCGCAAGGGTGGTGGCCATCGCCGCCTCCCAGATGGGAGGGAGGCTTCGGGACCTCTTTAGTGCGTGTGTTGCGTCTGAGAGGTTCCCGAAGCCATGGAAGGAGGGCCGATTGTGCCTTATTCAGAAGGAAGGGCGGCCGGTGGACTCCCCATCGGCATACCGACCCATCGTCTTATTAGATGAGGTCGGTAAAATGTTTGAGGGGATTCTGGCTGCCCGTATTAACAGGCACTTGTGCACAATCGGCCCGGACCTGGCGGACGCTCAGTTCGGGTTTCGAGCTGAGCGTTCGACAGTGGACGCCCTCTCCCAGCTCAAGGGCCTGGTGAGGGAGGCGATGGATGGGGGGGAAGGGCTGTTGGCTGTGTCATTCGACATAGCCAACGCCTTTAACTCCATTCCCCACACCACCATCCTAGAGGCGCTCCGCTTCCACGGAGTGCCTCCGTATTTGAGGGGCCTATTGGCGGACTACCTGACGGACCGCACAGTCCTCCTCGAGGACAAGTCGGGTGAGCTCCGCCAATACGGCGTCGAGTCCGGTGTTCCACAGGGTTCTGTTCTTGGGCCGCTCCTGTGGAACATCGGATTCGACTGGATCTTGAGGGGCAACCTCCCCCGTGGCACGTCTGTCATCTGCTATGCGGATGACACTCTATTGACTGCCCGGGGGAGAAATTTTGAGGAGGCGGCCAGTCTGGCCTCGGCGGGCGGTTCGCAGGTTGTGGACCGTATTTCCCGCCTGGGGCTGATGGTGGCGCTGCACAAGACCGAGGCCGTGTTCTTCCACGGACCTCGGCAGCGCCAACCGCCCGACGCCCACATTCATGTGGAGGGCGTCCGCATTGGGGTGCAGGCCCAGATGAAATATCTGGGCCTAGTCCTCGACAACAAGTGGCGCTTCAGTGCGCACTTCAGCGCACTGTCGACGCGCTTGTTGAGGACCGCGGGCGCCCTCTCAGGCCTCCTCCCGAACTTAGGGAGGCCCGGCGAGCAATGCCGGCGTCTGTACGCCGGCATACTCAAGAGTATGGCCCTTTACGGGGCCCCTATCTGGGCGGACTCACTGTGCAGACGGGAGAACGCCGCCGCCATCCGCAGGCCACAAAGGGCCATTGCACAGCGGGTGGCGAGAGCTTACCGCACAGTGAGTTTCGCGGCGTCGTGCGCTCTGGCGGGAACCCCTCCTTGGGAACTCGAGGCGTGGGTGCTCGCCAGAGTGTATGACTGGACCGCGGACCAGAGGGCGCTCAACCGGCGCCCAGACCCGGCGGAGCGGGAGGAGGTGCGGGAGGAGATGCGGGAGGCAGTGACTCGGCATTGGGCCGAGGATCTTGCCTCCGCGTCATTTGGTCGGCGGACGCTGGACGCCATCGGGCCCGTCCTGAGCGATTGGCTCGATCGGCGTCATGGCTGCCTCTCCCTGCGTCTGGTGCAGGTGCTGTCCGGGCATGGTTGCTTCGGATCGTACCTGCATCGGATTGGGAGAGAGGAGACTCCGCTATGCCACCACTGCGAGGCGGCGGTGGACACGGCGGAGCACACCTTGGAGGCGTGCCCGTCGTGGGCGGAGTCCCGCTGCGCCCTTGTGGCGGCGGTCGGGGACGACCTCTCGCTCCCCAGCGTGATTTCTGCCATGCTGGGGAGTGAGGAGGTGTGGGAAGTGGTGGCCTCCTTCTGTGAGCACGTCATGTCACAGAAGGAGGCAGCGGAGCGCGTGCGGGAGGACGACCCTCTCGCGGCGCCGCTCCGCAGACGAAGAAGGGGTGGAGGACGGCGAACTCAACGTCCGTCCTCATCCACCCCGGGGGGTGATCAGCGGGCGACAGGCGCGGGGGCGCTACCGCCTGCATCACATGATCCACCCCCTGTGCTCCGGCCATTATAAGGCCCCCTCCCCATTGGGGGGAGGCGTGAAGGGCCTGCCGTAAGGCGGGCAATCGCCGGTGGGGGACTGGACGACGTGGATTCCCAGGCCCCCTCCACTAAGGCGAGGTCGGAGCACCGCTGGGTTTTTAGTGGGTATACCGGGAATCTCTTTCCCGGGGAGTCTCACATACCCCTTTCCCGTCCCCCGATGGGGAAGGGGATGCGTAATAGCATTTTCCCAGCGCAAAAAAAAAAAAAAAAAAAAAGGTTAGGTTGGGGGTCCCCCCACAGCGTTGACTTCCACGATAGTGACCCCTGGGCAACGTCGCGCCTGACCACCGTAACGGAGTGGCAGGCCGGCGGCTAACGGACGCTGTTCATCGATTCATATTCTCTTATTCTTTGTGTTGTTTCGTTATTCTTGGTGGCAATGCCACAACCCTTGAGGGACGCCTCCGGGCGTTTTCTCCCAAAAGGCCCTTTTCAGGGCCAACCCAAAGGCCCTTCTCAGGGCCAACAAAAAGGCCCTTTTCAGGGCCAACCCCAAGGCTCTTCGCAGAGCCAACTCCTAGACTCAGACGACGCTTCGTCAGAGAAGCGTTTTGATGAGCAGGAGAGCGACGCTGAAATGCCAGACAGGTTCTGGCTTAAGCGTCAGCGTGTGAGTGGGATGGAGTCAGACCTCTCGAGCGACGACTCGCATAAGACCGCCGTGAGCAAGGCGAGTACCTCGAAAAGAGGAAGAGGTAGGCCACCAACATCTGGCCAATATATTGGCGTGGGTCGAGCCCGAAAGGAGCTCGCTGCCGCTAAACAGGCAGACATGGAAGAGGCCAGAAGCCTTTTCTTGAAAGACGGAGTGGGCGATACTCCAGCGAGGTCATCGAGGCCGCCACCAACACCTAGGCGACCAGAGTCATCCATAGACTCTGCAGGTGAGCTGGATGATTTAACGGCGTATGAGCTTCAACAGAAGTTTAAGCATGCTGCTAGTGTTGTGCGGCATGTCGTGAAGATTTCAGGAAACCTTCGGGGGACCTGCATACGCGACATCAACCGCTCGATGGCTACAATGTCGGCGGCGTGGGAGGCTCAGTCTAGCAGATCGCAGACTGAAGAGGTGAAGAAGTGCCACGAAGAGATTGCGCGGCTTGAAACAGTAGTGACCGAACTACGGAAGCAGCAGGCAGACCTAATGGAGGAGTTAGCCCGCCGCGGAGTGGTTACTAATAAGCCGCCTACTCCTAAAAGAGACGAGTCGAGTGAGCTCGTTAATTTATTTAAGGCAGAGATGGCTAGCCTGAAGGCCAGATTCTCTGTGCTGGAAGGCCAAATGCTCCGACCTCCTCTGGCATCAGACCGACGGGCAAAGCCACCATCCTCATACGCCTCAGTAACGGCGGCTTCACAGCCGGCTGCTTCTGGTACAGTGGTCCCAACAGTGGTTGTAAACGAAGCTCCTACCACAGTAAGTTCGGTCGCTAGGGGCAGGAAAAAGAAAGCGCCAGCTCAACCTGCCGCGTCGCATGTTGCTCAGGTGCCACAGCAGCGCGTAGCCGCTGCACCTGCCGAAGAGTGGCAAGTTGCTGGTGCCAAAAAAGCCCAGAAAAAGGCGAAAAAGCGCGCAGCCAACAAGGCCAAAAAGATGGCCAAAAGACTCCGTGCCCCTCGTTCCTCTGCCGTCGTCTTGACGCTGCAACCGCAAGCCGTTGAGCAGGGCACCACTTACGGAGATCTCCTAAAACGGGCAAAGGAGAACATTAAGGTCCAGGATCTGGGTATTGCGAATGGACTGAGATGCAAGCAAACCCAGACCGGTGCTAGACTGCTCGAAGTTCCCGGAGCAAACAGTAGTGTCCAGGCAGATGCGCTTGCGGAACAGCTAAGCAAGCTCTTTAATGCTGAGGAAGTAAAAGTGTCCAGGCCCACAAAGACCATCGATCTCAGGATCTCGGGCTTGGACGACGCCACCACGGTGGATGAAGTTATTGCTGCAGTCGCAAAGGCCGGCGAATGCTTGCCGGCCCAAGTAAAATGTAACAGCATTCAATTTAGACATGGAGGCATGGGCACAGCTATTGCCAAATGCCCAGTGACTGCAGCACAAAAGCTGTCGTCGGGACGTCGCCTGTTCATAGGCTTTGTTTCGGCAAGCGTAAAAGTGCTTGAACCCAGGCCCATGCGGTGTTACCGCTGTTTTATTCCTGGCCACGTTGGAGTCATGTGCGCGTCGGAAACTGACTGCAGCTCGCGCTGTTTCCGATGCGGCCAACTTGGCCACAAAGCTGGTTCCTGCGAAGCCGCAGCGCACTGTGTTCTTTGTGCGGCTGCTGGCAAACCAGCTGATCACCGTGTGGGCTCTAAGACCTGCAAGCCCGGGAGACCGAACAATGCCAAACAACAGGCCAAACCGACAACACAAGCGAAGGTGCCATCACAGCTGCACCATGAAGCGGAACCAGTTGAAATGGAACTTATTTAATGTCTCCACGGTTCCGCTTCGTACAGACGAACCTGAACCACTGCGCCAGGGCTCAAGATCTATTAACCCAGACCATGGCGCAGTGGTCCATTTCCATCAGTGTTGCCGCCGAGCCATATTTCGTTCCCAACAGGGACGATTGGCTAGGAGATTTAGATGGCTCGGTGGCTATTCTATCGTCGCGCGCTGCCGGGGCTCCCATCCTCGAAATTTTGTCCAGAGGTCGGGGTTGCGTGGCAGCGCGCTTTGGTTCGTTTTGTGTTGTCGGAGTGTATTTCTCGCCAAACCGATGTCTCGCCGACTTCGAGGGATTCTTACATGATTTGGGCACCGTCGTCGCTCGTTGTCACCCCGTACCCGTTTTAGTCCTCGGGGACTTCAACGCCAAGTCTACGGCTTGGGGTTCCCCGTCTACGGACGCTAAGGGTGGGGTGCTCGAGGAGTGGGTCGCAACATCTGGCCTGCTCATCCTCAACCGGGGCAATGTACATACATGCGTACGACAGCGGGGCGGTTCCATAGTGGACCTTTCGTTCGCAAGCCCCGCTGTAGCCCGTTTAGTCACCGACTGGCGCGTCGAAGAGGGGGTCGAGACCTTATCCGATCACCGGTACATCCGGTTTGATCTCTCCCTCCGCAATTCCGATGCGCCGGTCCGGGCTACCCCGGTTGGTCCGCGCTGGGCTTTGAAGCAAATGGATCGGGAGAGCCTCCTTGAAGCCTCCATCGTCCAGGCCTGGGTTTCTGCACCAGACAGGCCTGTCGACATTGATGTAGAGGCAGAGTGGTTCAGGGAGGCCATGTCGCAAATTTGCGACGCGGCAATGCCCCGGGTTCGACCGGGGCGATCGAAGCGCCAGGTGTACTGGTGGTCGACCGACATCGCGCAACTACGACAACAATGCGTAGTGGCGCACCGCCGGTACACCGGACAACGACGAAGGCGCCGCCGCACTCCCGATGCCGATGCCATCGAGGCGGAACTATACGAAGGGTACAGAGTGGCCAAGAAGGCCCTCAATCTGGCCATATCGCGGGCTAAAGCTGAAGCCCGCGAGCGTTTAATTGAGACTCTGGACCAAGATCCATGGGGGCGTCCCTATTTGCTAGTGCGGGGCAAATTGCGCACGTGGGCGCCCCCGCTCACGCAGAGTCTCAGGCCAGAGGTGCTGGAGGGAGTTGTTGGTACTCTGTTCCCTTCGAGGACGGAGCACACTCCTCCGCCCATGGTTCCGCCCATAGTGGCTGCCAGCGCGGACGAAGAGGAAGACGACGACGTGCCCGAGGTGACCCGGGTAGAGTTGCGAGCTGCGGTGTTACGACTTCAGAGGAAGAACACCGCGCCGGGACCCGATGGCATTCCAGGCCGAGCGTGGGTCCTGGCCCTACGGGAGCTCGCGCCCCGACTGTTAGGGCTCCTATCGGCGTGCCTTGAGAGGGGCCGATTTCCAGAGCCATGGAAACATGGGCGTATGGTCCTTCTCAAGAAGGAGGGGCGCCCGGCAGACTCGCCGTCTGCCTACCGGCCCATTGTGTTGCTGGACGAGGTGGGCAAGCTGTTCGAGCGTGTGCTTGCAGACCGCCTCGTCCGCCACCTTTCGTTAGTTGGGCCGGACCTGGCGGAATGTCAGTTTGGTTTTCGCCAGGGGCGCTCCACCGTGCACGCCATCAAGCACGTAAGGAGTCTGGCGGAGGACGCTGTTTCCCGGGGCGAGGTGTTGTTGGCTGTCTCGTTAGACATTGCTAACGCGTTCAACACCTTGCCTTGGAGTTGTATTCGGGCGGCACTAGTTTACCATGGTGTGCCGCCCTACCTCCGCCGCATTGTCGGGGCTTATCTGGAGGAAAGAGTTATCACCTACCCGGGTCGGGAGGGATTATGTCGGCGAGACATCGGTTGTGGAGTTCCACAGGGGTCGGTTCTGGGTCCGCTCCTGTGGAACATTGGTTATGATTGGGCGCTGCGCGGTGCGCTCCTCGCGGGTGTCAGCATTGTCTGTTATGCTGACGACACTCTTGTCACCGCGAGGGGTAAGACGCACCGGCAGGCCCAGATATTGGCGACTGCTGGAGTCGCGCAAGTCGTGGAGAGGATCCGGCGTTTGGGTCTCGAGGTGGCGTTACATAAATCCGAGACCGTTTTCTTTCATGGGCCTCGGAACCGTCCACCATCGGGATCCCACATTGTGGTAGGAGGGGTTCGCATCGGCATCGAGCCCTCTATGAAGTACTTAGGGTTGGTTCTCGATAGTCGATGGAACTTCGAAGAACACTTTCGACGTTTGGCTCCAAAGCTAAAGGCCGCCGCGAACAGTCTGTCGCGGCTTTTGCCGAATTTGGGAGGGCCAAACGCCTCCTGCCGGAGGCTCTATTGCGGCATCGTGCGGTCGATGGCACTATATGGTGCTCCAATTTGGGCCGATGACCTGACGGACCGGAGTCTCGCCCTTTTGCGAGCTCCTCAACGAATAATGTCTGTCAGGTGCATCAGGGGCTACCGCACGATCGCCTTCGAGTCGGCGAGCCTCCTTGCCGGATCCCCGCCGTGGGACCTTGAGGCCAGGGTCCTTGCGTCTCTATTTCAATGGCGCGAGGATGCACTGGTGCGGGGCGTATCTACAGCGCCCCGCGTAGTAGAGGAAGTAAGGTCCCAGCTCCGCCGTAACATGCTGGCGGAGTGGGCGGCGCGACTTGCGCGACCTAGTGCCGGGCACGCCACGATTGTGGCGGTAAGACCCGTTTTCCACGAGTGGCTAGAGAGGCGTCATGGTGCCCTCTCGTACCGGTTGACGCAATTGCTCACCGGTCACGGCTGCTTCGGCAAATTTCTCTGTCGAATCGGCCGTGAGGAGACGTCCAGTTGTCATCACTGCGGGGACTGCGCCGAAGACACGGCGCACCATACGTTGGCGGAGTGCCCAGCGTGGCACGAGCCGCGCCGTGTATTGACCGGCGCAGTCAGGGTGGGTAGCCTCTCGCTGCTGGTGCTCATCAGTTTGATGGTACGAAGCGAGAGTGCTTGGGAAGCCGCCGCTTCATTCGCAGAGACGGTTCTGTCCGTCAAGGAAGCGGCGGAAAGGGAGAGGGAGATCAGTCGATCATCCTCCCTCTCAACCCGCAGATCTGGGCGTCAAAGGAGGGCGCCGCGAGACGACCTCCAGCCACCGTGAGGGGCCTGCGGGCGGCAAACTATGGCCAGTTTGTCGCCGTTGAGTAGCAGGCCAGAGAGGACGGCGTAGTGTTCCACGTACGCCTCTCTACAGAGGAAGGGCAAGGTCCGCCCTATCCATCTTTTGGGGTCCGCGAATCTTGCGGACCAGCACCCGCCGGGACGGCTCGAGTAATGCCAGTCTTCTCGCCGTCTCGGCATTTTGGGTGATAGAGGAACACCGTGGGTTTTAGTCGGTAAACCGTATTACCATCTTTCGGGACTCCGACACACCTGCCCGCCTGGGCCAAAGGCGGGTAGACGGCCTATAAAAGGTTTCCCACGCAAAAAAAAAAAAAAAAAAAAAAAAAGGTTAGGTTAGGTTAAAAGGTTTCCCACGCAAAAAAAAAGGTTTCCCACGCAAAAAAAAAAAAAAAAAAAAAAAAAAAAAAAAAAAAAAAAAAAAAAAAAAAAAAAAAAAAAAAAAGGTTAGGTTAGGTTGGGGGTCCCCCCACAGCGTTGACTTCCCCGAAGTGACCCCTGGGCAACGTCGCGCCTGACCACCGTAACGGAGTGGCAGGCCGGCGGCGAACGGACGCTGTTAATCGGAACGTACTCTCGAGTTTCGATATTCTTATTGTTTTTGGTGGCAATGCCACAACCTTTGAGGGACGCCTCCGGGCGTTTTCTCCCAAAAGGCCCTTTTCAGGGCCAACCAAAAGGCCCTTCTCAGGGCCAATCCCAAGGTCCTTCTCAGGACCAAGTCATGGACTCTGACGACGCTTCGTCACAGAAGCGTCTTGATGAGCGTGACAGTGACGTTGAGACGTCAGCCAAATTCTGGCGCAAGCGATCTCGGTCGAACGAGACGGAGACGGGGTTTTCGAGCGACGACTCGACGAAGACCGTAGCGAGTAGCGCTAGCGTCTCGAAGAGAGGAAGGGGCCGGCCGCCGACAACTGGCCAATATGTAGGAGTCGGGCGGGCCAGACAGGAGCTAGCAGCCGCTAAGCTGGCTGATACAGTGGAAGCTAGAGCTTTGGAAGAACAAAAGCGCCAAAGTAAAGCGAGGCGACCACCGACTCCTCGTCAATCGGAGTCACCAGGAGATTCCGCAGACGAGCTCGTTGACTTAACATCATACGAGCTCCAACAAAAGTTTAAACATGCCGCTAGCGTGTAAATGAAATGTTAATGTTGTAAAAATTTCAGGCAATCTCAGGGGAACCTGCATTAGGGACATCAACAAATCGATGGCCGTAATGACAGCCGCGTGGGAGGAGCAGACCAGCAGATCGACCTCGGAGGAGGTTAAGAAGTGCAACGCCGAAATAGCGCGTCTTGAAGCTGTTGTTTCCGAACTTAGGAAACAACAAGCAGACCTAAGAGAGGACCTTACTCGCCGTGGTTTCGTTGGCGAAAAACCCGCAGAGAAGAAAGGCGACTCGGAGCTGGCCACGCTATTTAAGAAGGAAATAGCTAGCTTATCTGCGAGGTTCTCGGTGCTGGAAAGCCAGATGCTTCGGCCTCCACTGGCCTCTGATCGAGGGGTTAAAGCGGCATCGTATGCTGCCAAGGCGTCAACACCCGTGACTCAGCCAACTAAGAGCCCTCCCGTGCAGAATGAGAAGGGAAAGAAGAAGAAGGAAGTAGTACCGCAAGCGCAAGCGGGGTCCAAAGCCTCCCAACCAGCTTCAACATCAAAGCATGCTGGAGAATGGCAAACGGTTGGAGCAACAAAAGCCGCTAAGAAGGCCAAAAACCGGCAGGCTAAAAAAGAAAAAAGGATCGCCAAACAACTTCGTCCTCCTCGCTCTAATGCAGTGGTCCTTACTCTGCAACCCGCTGGTGCTGAAAAGGGTACCACATATGCCGACCTCCTCAGGAAAGCCAAGGAGACCATAAAGGTAGAGGATATCGGCATTACCAAAGGTCTTCGATGTAAGCCGACGTTGACCGGAGCTCGGCTTCTAGAAGTGCCTGGAGCCAACAGTGGTCCCATGGCGGATACCCTTGCCGAACAACTTAGGGCGGCATTTGACGCTCAAGATGTAACTGTGTCCAGGCCAACAAAAAGCGTGGGCGTTCTCATCACGAGGCTCGATGATTCCGTGACAGCAGAAGAAGTCATCGATGCTGTCGCTAAGCTTGGAGAATGCCCATCGGATCTCTTAAAGGCTGGTGTGATTCGTCGCAGTCGCACAGGTTTGGGCGCAGTTACCATCAAGTGCCCAGTTGCTTCGGCTAAGAAATTAGCTGAAGGCCAGCTCCTTATTGGGTGTTTCTCGGCACAAGTTAAAATACTTGAGCCGAGGCCACTAAGGTGCTACCGCTGCCAACAAAGAGGTCATGTTGGAGTGCAGTGTACATCGGGACTAGATTGCAGCTTACGCTGCTTCCAATGTGGACAACTCGGACACCAAGCCAGCACATGTGAATCTGCGCCTCGCTGTGCTCTATGTGCTGCTGCTGGCAAACAGGCAGATCATAAGATAGGCAGCAAGAGCTGTAACCCGAAACGGAAAGACCAGCATTCCACGGAAAAGACGAAGGCACCACAGGTGCAGGACGAGGCGGTAGTAGTTGAAATGGAACTAATATAATGTCTCCAAAGCTACGCCTCGTCCAGACGAATCTAAACCACTGCGCCAGGGCCCAAGATCTTTTAACCCAGACCATGGCGCAGTGGCGCATTGCTTTAAGTGTCGCCGCCGAGCCGTATTTTATTCCAACCAGAGATGACTGGTTGGGTGACCTGGATGGCTCGGTGGCAATAATTTCGTCGTGCGCTGCCGGGGCCCCGATCCTCGAGGTTCTGTCCAGAGGTCGGGGTTGCGTGGCAGCGCGATTTGGTTCGTTGGTCGTGATTGGCACGTACTTTTCGCCAAACCGATGTCTCGCCGACTTCGAGGGTTTCCTACACGAATTGGGCATCGTCGTCGCTCGTTGTCACCCCGTACCCGTTTTAGTCCTCGGGGACTTCAACGCCAAGTCAACGGCTTGGGGTTCCCCGTTTACGGACGCCAAGGGTGGGGTGCTCGAGGAGTGGGTCGCAACATCTGGCCTGCTCATCCTCAACCGGGGCAATGTGCATACATGCGTACGGCAGCGGGGCGGTTCCATAGTGGACCTTTCGTTCGCAAGCCCCGCTGTAGCCCGTTTAGTCACCGATTGGCGTGTCGAGGAGGGGGTTGAGACACTTTCCGATCACCGGTACATCCGGTTTGATCTCTCCCCCCGCGTTTCCGATGCGCCGGTCCGGGCTACCCCGGTTGGTCCGCGCTGGGCTTTGAAACAAATGGATCGGGAGGTCCTCCTTGAAGCCTCCATCGTCCAGGCCTGGGTTTCTGCACCGAATAGGCCTGTCGACATTGATGTAGAGGCAGAGTGGTTCAGGGAGGCCATGTCGCAAATTTGCGACGCGGCGATGCCCCGGGTTCGACCGGGGCGACCGAAGCGCCAGGTGTACTGGTGGTCGACTGACATCGCGCAGTTACGCAGTCAATGTGTAACAGCGCACCGCCGGTACACCGGACAACGTAGAAGGCGCCGCCGCACTCCCGATGCCGATGCCATCGAGGCGGAACTGTACGAAGGGTACAGAGTGGCCAAGAAGGCCCTCAACCTGGCCATATCGCGGGCTAAAATTGAAGCCCGCGAACGTTTGATCGAGACTCTGGATCAAGATCCGTGGGGGCGTCCCTACCTGCTAGTGCGGGGTAAATTGCGCACGTGGGCGCCCCCGCTTACCCAGAGTCTCAGGCCAGAGGTGCTGGAGGGAGTTGTTGGTACTCTGTTCCCTTCGAGGACGGAGCACACTCCTCCGCCCATGGTTCCGCCCATAGTGGCTGCCAGCGCGGACGAAGAGGAAGACGACGACGTGCCCGAGGTGACCCGGGTAGAGTTGCGGGCTGCGGTGTTACGCCTTCAGAGGAAGAACACCGCGCCGGGACCCGATGGCATTCCTGGCCGAGCGTGGGTCTTGGCCCTTCGGGAGCTCGCGCCCCGACTATTAGGGCTCCTATCGGCGTGCCTTGAGAGGGGCCGATTTCCAGAGCCATGGAAACATGGGCGTATGGTCCTTCTCAAGAAGGAGGGGCGCCCGGCAGACTCACCGTCTGCCTACCGGCCCATTGTGTTGCTGGACGAGGTGGGCAAGCTGTTCGAGCGTGTGCTTGCAGACCGCCTCGTCCGCCACCTTACGTTAGTTGGGCCGGACCTGGCGGAATGTCAATTTGGTTTTCGCCAGGGGCGCTCCACCGTGCACGCCATCAAGCACGTGAGGAGTCTGGCGGAGGACGCTGTTTCCCGGGGCGAGGTGTTGTTGGCTGTCTCGTTAGACATTGCCAACGCTTTCAACACCTTGCCTTGGAGTTGTATCCGGGCGGCACTAGTGTACCATGGTGTGCCGCCCTACCTCCGCCGCATTGTCGGGGCGTATTTAGAAGATCGTATTATTACCTACCCGGGTCGGGAGGGTATGTGTCGGCGAGACATCGGTTGTGGAGTTCCACAGGGGTCGGTTCTGGGTCCGCTCCTGTGGAACATCGGTTATGACTGGGCGCTGCGCGGTGCGCTCCTCGCGGGTGTCAGCGTTGTTTGTTACGCTGACGACACTTTGGTCACCGCGAGGGGTAAGACGCACCGGCAGGCCCAAGTTCTGGCGACTGCTGGGGTCGCGCAAGTCGTACATAGGATCCGGCGTTTGGGTCTCGAGGTGGCGCTTCACAAGTCCGAGGCCATTTTCTTCCATGGGCCTCGGAACCGTCCACCTTCGGGATCCCACATTATGGTAGGAGGGGTTCGCATCGGCATCGAGCCCACTTTGAAGTACCTTGGGCTCGTTCTCGATGGCCGATGGAACTTCGGGGAGCATTTTCGTCGTTTGGCCCCAAAACTTACGGCCGCCGCGACCAGTCTGTCGCGGCTTTTGCCAAATTTGGGAGGGCCAAACGCCTCCTGCCGGAGGCTCTATTGCGGGATCGTGCGGTCGATGGCGCTCTATGGCGCTCCGATTTGGGCCGATGACCTGACGGACCGGAGTCTCGCCCTTTTGCGAGCTCCGCAACGAATAATGTCCGTCAGGTGCATCAGGGGCTACCGCACGATCGCCTTCGAGTCGGCGAGCCTCCTTGCCGGATCCCCGCCGTGGGACCTTGAGGCCAGGGTCCTTGCGTCGCTTTTCCAATGGCGCGAGGATGCACTGGTGCGGGGCGTATCTACAGCGCCCCGCGTAGTGGAGGAAGTGAGGTCCCAGCTCCGCCGTAACATGCTGGCGGAGTGGGCGGCGCGACTAGCGCGACCCAGTGCCGGGCACGCCACGATTGTGGCGGTAAGTCCCGTTTTCCACGAGTGGCTAGAGAGGCGTCATGGTGCCCTCTCTTACCGGTTGACGCAGTTGCTCACCGGCCACGGCTGCTTCGGCAAATTTCTCTGTCGAATCGGCCGTGAGGAGACGCCCAGGTGTCATCACTGCGGGGACTGCGCCGAAGACACGGCGCACCACACATTGGTGGAGTGCCCAGCGTGGCACGAACCGCGCCGTGTATTAACCGGCGCAGTCAGGGTGGGTAGCCTCTCGCTACTGGTACTCATCAGTTTGATGGTACGAAGCGAGAGTGCATGGGAAGCCGCCGCTTCATTCGCAGAGACGGTTTGTCCGTCAAGGAAGCGGCGGAAAGGGAGAGGGAGAGGAGTCGTTCATCCTCCCTCACAACCCGCAGATCTGGGCGTCAAAGGAGGGCGCCGCGAGACGACCTCCTGCCACCGTGAAGGGCCTGCGGGCGGCAAACTATGGCCAGTTTGTCGCCGTTGAGTAGCAGGCCAGAGAGGACGGCGTAGTGTTCCACGTACGCCTCTCTATAGTGGAAGGGCACGGTCCTGCCCTGTCCATTTTCGGGGTTCGCAGTTGCGGACCAGCACCCGCCGGGACGGCTCGAGTAATGCCAGTCTTCTCGCCGTCTCGGCATTTTGGGTGAGAGAGGAACACCGTGGGTTTTTAGTCGGTAAACCGTATTACCATCTTTCGGGACTCCGACACACCTGCCCGCCTGGGCCAAAGGCGGGTAGACGGCCTATAAAAGGTTTTCCCACGAGAAAAAAAAAAAAAAAAAAAAAAAAAAAAAAAAAAAAAAAAAAAAAAAAAAAAAAAAAAAGGTTAGGTTAGGTTAGGTTAGGTTAGGTTAGGTTAGGTTAGGTTGGGGCGGGTCCCAAGTGAGCTTAGTGTACGTCCCCGTCGTCCGCCCTGGACCCCGACTTGACCACCGTAACGGAGTGGCAAGTTGGGTGACCAAATCGCTTTGCTCAATACTTGAGACTATTGTTTGTTGTGCATAATGCCAAAATCTTTGAGGGACGCCTCCGGGCGTTTCCTTCCAAAAGGCCCTTTTCAGGGCCAACCCAACGGCCCTTTTCAGGGCCAACCCAACGGCCCTTTTCAGGGCCACCCAAACGGCCCTTCTCAGGGCCAACCCAAGGGCCCTTCTCAGGGCCAACCCAAAGGCCCTTCTCAGGGCCAACCCAAAGGCCCTTCTCAGGGCCAAACAAGGTCTCGTGATTCGTCAGCATCTGAGACCTCTGATGTCGTACTAACTGTGACATCAGACGTTGATATGACATCTCAGTTTTGGCGAAAGCGACCGCGCTCTGGTGCGGAAGAGCCGAGCTCGTCCAGCGACGAGTCCAGCAAGGTTCAGGGCAATCAAGCTCTAATCAAAGCGGCCGGCAAAGAGACGTCAGCTCAATTCTGGCGAAAGAGATCGCGTTCAGAAGAGCTAAACTCATCTAGTGATGATACGAGTAGGGCGAATCAGACCCATGTTGTAAAACGTACATCGAAGCGAGGAAGAGGCCGTCCTTCTACCACTGGCCAATATGTCGGAGTCGGCAAAGCCAGGAAGGAACTGGCTGCTGCTAAAAAAGCTGCAGCAGAAGAGGAACTGCAACAACAGCAGAAGTCGATTTCCGGACAGGATCAAAATCTGTCAGGCGATGGATCGTCTCAGAGAGGAAGACGATCACAGAGGGCATCCGAATCATCTGTAGAAGTTCCCTTAGACTCTGACATCGAAGATTTGACTCTTTCGGACTTAGGGTTAAAGACAAGGCACATTGCCAATATCATTAAAGATGTTCGCAAGGTGTCTAAGGGCCTACAAGGCACTCGCTCCAGAGACCTTAAAGAGGCTGTAGGGTCGTTGAACGAGATTGCAGACACTCTACGAACGAGGACGGTTTCGGACGAGGTAGCCAAGCTACGTGCGGAGAATGCTCGCCTCTCCAGAAAACTGTCGGAGATCACCCGAGAGTTGCGAGAAATGCGGGAAGACCGCAATGAAGAAAGGAGACAGCAAAATCCGCCCATCGTGCAGAGCCAGGAGACAACCTTGGCTGAAATAATAAAAAAGGAGTTGGCAGGATTTGCCGCACGATTCGAAGTTCTGGAGGCACGAATTTTACGTCCGCCCCTAGCTTCGGACCGAAGGATGTCCTTTGCGGCTGCGGTAAGCAATCCTAGTCTTACGCAGTCAGGACCCAAACCGTCAACGTCGGCAGCGGCTACACCCGCTTTACAAAGTAGAGCCGGAGAACAAAGTACCGCTTCTCAGAAAAAGTCAACAACAAAGAAGAAGGAGACTCCCAAAAAACACTCGTCTGCTGGTATCGCGGAAGAAGTTTCTCGGCCTACCTCAGTAGGGCGACAACCAAAAGAAGCTGCATGGGAAAAAGTAGGCGAGAAGAAGACAGCTGCCAAGGCGAAAAAACAAGCTGCAAAAAAGGCTAAGCAAATGGCAAGTCTGCTACGCGCTCCTCGCTCGGCCGCAGTCGTAATGACGTTGCAGCCTGCTGCGGTCGAGACTGGCACTACATATGCCGAGCTTCTTAAAAAGGCCAAAGAGGCAATAAACGTAGAAGAGCTCGGCATCACAAAGGGTCTCCGGTGCAGAACCACGCAAACGGGTGCTCGTTTGCTGGAAGTTCCAGGAGCTAATAGCGGCGATGCGGCAGACGCCCTAGCAGGCAAATTAAAGGAAATCGTTGGAGAAGCTGCTGCAGTGACAAGGCCTACTAAATGCGCTGATGTTCGCATCTCTGGTCTGGATGACTCAGCCACGATTGAAGAAGTAGTCGCTGCAGTTGCCAAAGTAGGAGAATGCCCACCTAGTAGTGTGAAGGGAGGTACGATACGCTTCGGTGGCGGAGGTATGGGCACTACAATCATTAAGTGTCCAGTGGCCGCAGCCAAAAAGCTGGCGTCGGAACGCCGCTTGCTCGTGAGCTTTGTGTCAGCCCATGTTAGGGTGTTGCCGCCTAGGAGCTCAAGATGCTACCGCTGCCTAGCACCAGGGCATGTTGGCGTACAGTGCACGTCAACAGCTGATTGTTCTACTCGCTGCTTCCGTTGTAGCACGCCTGGTCACACGGCGGCGAACTGTGAAGCTACACCAAACTGCTTCTTATGTGCAGCTGCAGGCAAGCCATCCGAACATCGGGTAGGAAGTAAGGCGTGTGGTCCTGCCAAATCAAAGGCGCCTCGTATACCAATCACAACCCAGAGAGTGGCAAGTGATAAAAGTACATCGAATAATGCAACAATACAAGGGAAGTCGACATCTCAGTTGCAAGACGAAGCGGAACCAGTTGAAATGGAATTGATTTAATGGCTCCACGGTTCCGCTTCGTCCAGACGAACCTGAACCACTGTGCCAGGGCGCAAGATCTTTTAACCCAGACCATGGCGCAGTGGAACATCTCGATCAGTGTTGCCGCCGAGCCTTATTTTGTGCCGCCCAGGGATGACTGGTTGGGCGACTTGGATGGCTCGGTGGCAATAATTTCGTCGCGCGCTGCCGGGGCTCCGATTCTCGAAATTTTGTCTAGAGGTCGGGGTTGCGTGGTGGCGCGCTTTGGCTCTTTTATTGTAATTGGCATTTACTTTTCGCCAAACCGATGTCTCGCCGACTTCGAGGGATTTATACATGATTTGGGTACCGTCGTCGCTCGTTGTTACCCCGTACCCGTTTTAGTCCTTGGGGACTTCAACGCCAAGTCTACGGCTTGGGGTTCCCCGTCAACGGACGCTAGGGGTGGGGTGCTCGAGGAGTGGGTCACAACATCAGGCCTGCTCATCCTCAACCGGGGCAATGTACATACATGCGTACGACAGCGGGGTGGTTCCATAGTGGACCTTTCATTCGCAAGCCCCGCTGTAGCCCGACTTGTCACCGACTGGCGCGTCGAGGAGGGGGTTGAGACACTTTCCGATCACCGGTACATCCGGTTTGATCTCTCCCCCCGCAATTCCGATGCGCCGGTCCGGGCTACCCCGGTTGGTCCGCGCTGGGCTTTGAAGCAAATGGATCGGGAGGTCCTCCTTGAAGCCTCCATCGTCCAGGCCTGGGTTTCTGCACCAGACAGGCCTGTCGACATAGATGTAGAGGCAGAGTGGTTCAGGGAGGCCATGTCGCAAATTTGCGACGCGGCGATGCCCCGGGTTCGACCGGGGCGACCAAAGCGCCAGGTGTACTGGTGGTCGACTGACATCGCGCAGCTGCGCCGCCAATGCGTAGCAGCGCACCGCCGGTACACCGGACAACGACGAAGGCGCCGCCGCACTCCCGATGCCGATGCCATCGAGGCGGAACTGTACGAAGGGTACAGAGAGGCCAAGAAGGCCCTCAACCTGGCCATATCGCGGGCTAAAATTGAGGCCCGCGAGCGTTTGATTGAGACTCTGGATCAAGATCCGTGGGGGCGTCCCTATTTGTTAGTGCGGGGAAAATTGCGCACGTGGGCGCCCCCGCTCACGCAGAGTCTCAGGCCAGAGGTGCTGGAGGGAGTTGTTGGTACTCTGTTCCCTTCGAGGACGGAGCACACTCCTCCGCCCATGGTTCCGCCCATAGTGGCTGCCAGCGCGGACGAAGAGGAAGACGACGACGTGCCCGAGGTGACCCGGGTAGAGTTGCGGGCTGCGGTGTTACGACTTCAGAGGAAGAACACCGCGCCGGGACCTGATGGCATTCCAGGCCGAGCGTGGGTCCTGGCCCTACGGGAGCTCGCGCCCCGACTATTAGGGCTCCTATCGGCGTGCCTTGAGAGGGGCCGATTTCCAGAGCCATGGAAACATGGGCGTATGGTCCTTCTCAAGAAGGAGGGGCGCCCGGCAGACTCACCGTCTGCCTACCGGCCCATTGTGTTGCTGGACGAGGTGGGAAAGCTGTTCGAGCGTGTGCTTGCTGACCGCCTCGTCCGCCACCTTTCCTTAGTTGGGCCGGATCTGGCGGATTGTCAATTTGGTTTTCGCCAGGGGCGCTCCACCGTGCACGCCATAAAGCATGTAAGGAGTCTGGCGGAGGACGCTGTTTCCCGGGGCGAGGTGTTGTTGGCTGTCTCTCTTGACATTGCTAACGCGTTCAACACCTTGCCTTGGAGTTGTATTCGGGCGGCACTAGTTTACCATGGTGTGCCGCCCTACCTCCGCCGCATTGTCGGGGCTTATCTGGAGGAAAGAGTTATCACCTACCCGGGTCGGGAGGGATTATGTCGGCGAGACATCGGTTGTGGAGTTCCACAGGGGTCGGTTCTGGGTCCGCTCCTGTGGAACATTGGATATGACTGGGCGCTGCGCGGTGCGCTCCTCGCGGGTGTCAACATTGTCTGTTATGCTGACGACACTCTTGTCACCGCGAGGGGTAAGACGCACCGGCAGGCCCAGATATTGGCGACTGCTGGGGTCGCGCAAGTTGTCGCTAGGATCCGGCGTTTGGGTCTCGAGGTGGCGCTTCACAAGTCCGAGGCCGTTTTCTTTCATGGGCCTCGGAACCGCCCACCTTCGGGATCCCACATTGTGGTAGGAGGGGTTCGCATCGGCGTCGAGCCCACTTTGAAGTACCTTGGGCTCGTACTCGATGGCCGATGGAACTTCGAGGAGCATTTTCGTCGTTTGGCCCCAAAACTAACGGCCGCCGCGACCAGTCTGTCGCGGCTTTTGCCTAATTTAGGAGGGCCAAACGCCTCCTGCCGGAGGCTCTATTGCGGGATCGTGCGGTCAATGGCGCTATATGGTGCCCCGATTTGGGCCGATGACCTGACGGACCGGAGTCTCGCCCTTTTGCGAGCTCCGCAACGCATCATGTCCGTCAGGTGCATCAGAGGATACCGCACGATCGCCTTTGAGTCAGCGAGCCTCCTTGCCGGATCCCCGCCGTGGGACCTTGAGGCTAGGGTCCTCGCGTCGCTTTTCCAATGGCGCGAGGATGCACTGGTGCGGGGCGTATCTACAGCGCCCCGCGTAGTGGAGGATGTAAGGTCCCAGCTCCGCCGTAACATGTTGGCGGAGTGGGCGGCGCGACTTGCGCGACCAAGTGCAGGGCACGCCACGATTGTGGCGGTAAGTCCCGTTTTCCACGAGTGGCTAGAGAGGCGTCATGGTGCCCTATCTTACCGGTTGACGCAGTTGCTCACCGGCCACGGCTGCTTCGGCAAATTTCTCTGTCGAATCGGCCGTGAGGAGACGCCCAGTTGTCATCACTGCGGGGACAGCGCCGAAGACACGGCGCACCACACATTGGCGGAGTGCCCGGCGTGGCACGAGCCGCGCCGTGAGTTAGCCGGCGCTGTCAGGGTGGGTAGCCTCTCGCTTTCGGTGCTGGTCAGTTCGATCGTCCGAAGCGAGAGTGCTTGGGAAGCCGCCGCTTCATTCGCGGAGACGGTTCTGTCCGTCAAGGAAGCGGCGGAAAGGGAGAGGGAGTGTCATCGTTTATCCTCCCTCTCAACCCGCAGATCTGGGCGTCAAAGGAGGGCGCCGCGAGACGACCTCCAGCCACCGTGAGGGGCCTGCGGGCGGCAAACTATGGCCAGTTTGTCGCCGTTGAGTAGCAGGCCAGAGAGGACGGCGTAGTGTTCCACGTACGCCTCTCTACAGTGGAAGGGCACGGTCCTGCCCTGTCCAGTTTCGGGGTCCGCGCATTTTGCGGACCAGCACCCGCCGGGACGGCTCGAGTAATGCCAGTCTTCTCGCCGTCTCGGCATTTTGGGTGAGATAGGAACACCGTGGGTTTTTAGTCGGTAAACCGAGCTTCCATCTTTCGGGACTCCGACACACCTGCCCGCCTGGGCCAAAGGCGGGTAGACGGCCTATAAAAGGTTTTCCCACGAGAAAAAAAAAAAAAAAAAAAAAAAAGGTTAGGTTAGGTTAGGTTAGGTTGGGGGTCCCCCCACAGCTTCGACTTCCACGATAGTGACCCCTGGGCAACGTCGCGCCTGACCACCGTAACGGAGTGGCAGGCCGGCGGCTAACGGAAGCTGTACTTCGAAACTTACTCTCTCTCGTGTTTTGATTATTTTCGTGGCAATGCCACAATCTTTGAGGGACGCCTCCGGGCGTCTTTCCCCAAAAGGCCCTTTTCAGGGCCAACCCAAAGGCTCTTTTCAGGGCCAACCCAAAGGCCCTTCTCAGGGCCAACCAAAAGGCCCTTTTCAGGGCCAACCTCGTGATGCTTCGGCATCGCGAGATATGTCGGATTCCGATAACTCGGAAATTGTGATGACAGTTTTACCTGACGTCGATATGTCATCACACTTCTGGCGCAAACGACCGCGCTCGGGTGCGGAGGACCCAACATCATCCAGTGATGAGTCTGTCCAGACTCAATCCTCTAAGCGAGGACGAGGCCGTCCACCAACGACGGGCCAATATGTTGGAGTAGGCAAGGCTCGTAAGGAGCTAGCAGCTGCCAAAAAAGCAGCTGAAGAAGAAGCCAGATCCTCTCAAGAGGTAGGAAAGCGAAGTGGGCAATCGATTGCGCCACGTTCGCAAAGATTATTAGAAGACTCCCGAATGGAGTCGGAAGCGGAAGACTTGACCCTTTCGGAATTAGGGGATAAGACGCGTCATATTGCCTCTATAATCAAGGATGTTCGCAAGGTGTCGAAGGGTCTGCAGGGAGGTCGTTCACGAGATCTCAGACTGGCGGTTGAAAATCTCAATGAGATCGCAGAAACTCTTCAAAGAAGGACTGTTTCGGACGAGATGACTAAGCTGCAAGCCGAAAATTCACGTCTCTCTAGGAAGTTGGCAGATCTGAGCCAGCAACTTAAGGAGCTTCAGGAGGATCGCCAACAAGAGCGTCTTGAAGCTAGAAGCAGAGTGAAAATCCAGGGGAAGGAGCAAGAGTCCGATTTGGCGCTTTTGCTCAAGAACGAGCTGGCAGGTTTTGCAGCTCGGTTTGACGTTCTGGAGGCTCGAATTTTACGACCTCCGCTAGCCTCCGATCGAAAAGCATCATACGCTGCAAAGCTAAGTGCATCACTTCCCCCAGCGAAGTCCACGACATCGAACATCGGAACGGCAGCCAAAACAGTCGCTTCCCGCCTAGCTTTGGAACCAACTCCATCGACATCTGCAGATGTGTCCACAGAAGTTCCAGTACCAGTGGTTACTGCTAAGGAAAGTGGAAAGCAGAAAAAGAAGGCTACTTCTAAATCTGCGCCTGCTGTGATAAGTTCTGCACAGTCAGGCAAGGTGCCCAAACCTTCTGTGGATGAGTGGCAAACAGTCGGCGACAAGAAAGCCGCAGCTAAGGCCAGAAAGCGTGCATCTAAGAAGAAGAAAAAGATAGAGAATTTACTTCGCACCCCTCGTTCATCAGCAGTGGTCCTTACATTGCAACCGGCGGCTGCTGAAAAAGGCACAACATATGCCGACCTCTTGCAGAGAGCTCAAGAGGCTATAAATATTGAGGAGCTCGGCATTACAAACGGGTTGCGATGTAAGCAAACGCAGACGGGTGCACGTCTTCTCGAGGTCCCTGGCACCAAAAGTAGTGAGGCTGCTGATGCCCTAGCCGTCAAGTTAAGAGAAGTTTTAGCGGAGGACGTTGCCACTGTGACAAGACCTACAAAATGCGCTGACGTGCGCATTACGGGGTTAGTGGATTCAGCAACCGCAGAACAAGTTGCCACAGCCGTTGCTAACGTAGGTGGGTGTTCTCCATCTCAAGTTACCACAGGAACTATACGTCCTGGGGGCGCAGGAATGGGAACAGTAATTGTACGCTGTCCAGTGACGGCGGCCAAGAATTTGAAGCAGCGCATACTCATTGGCTGCTTCACATGTCAAGTTAGGGTTTTAGAACCGAGGCCAATGAGATGTTACCGCTGCCTCGTCCCTGGACACGTGGGCGTGAAATGCTCTTCGGTGGCAGATTGTAGCACACGATGTTTCCGCTGTGGTGCAACCGGGCATAAGGCCAGTACATGTGAAGCCCCAGCCCACTGTATTTTATGTGCGGCCGCAGGTAAAGAGGCAGCTCATCGCACAGGCAGCAAAGCCTGCAAAGCTCCGAAGAAGGCAAAAGCAATTGCTGGCAAATGCCCAGCAGGAACAAATATGACTAACAAAGAGGGTGCACCACAGGTGCGCATCGAAGCGGAATCAGTGGAAATGGAATTAATCTAATGCCTCCACGGTTCCGCTTCGTCCAGACGAACCTAAACCACTGCGCCAGGGCTCAAGATCTTTTAATCCAGACCATGGCGCAGTGGCAAATATCTATAAGCGTAGCCGCTGAGCCGTATTTTGTTCCCACCAGAGATGACTGGTTGGGCGACCTAGACGGCTCAGTGGCATTAATTTCGTCGCGCGCCGCCGGGGCTCCGATTCTCGAAGTTTTGTCTAGAGGTCGGGGTTGCGTGGCGGCGCGCTTTGGGTCATTTGTCGTCATTGGCATTTATTTTTCGCCAAACCGATGTCTCGCCGACTTCGAGGGATTCATTCACGAATTGGGTACCGTCGTCGCTCGATGTCACCCCGTACCCGTTTTAGTCCTCGGGGACTTCAACGCCAAGTCCACGGCTTGGGGTTCCCCGTCAACGGACGCTAGGGGTGGGGTGCTAGAGGAGTGGGCCGCAACATCTGGCCTGCTCATCCTCAACCGGGGAAACGTACATACATGCGTACGGCAGCGGGGCGGTTCCATAGTGGACCTTTCATTCGCAAGCCCCGCTGTAGCCCGTCTTGTCACCGACTGGCGCGTCGAGGAGGGGGTTGAGACCTTATCCGATCACCGGTACATCCGGTTTGATCTCTCCCCCCGCAATTCCGATGCGCCGGTCCGGGCTACCCCGGTTGGTCCGCGCTGGGCTTTGAAGCAAATGGATCGGGAGATACTCCTTGAAGCCTCCATCGTCCAGGCCTGGGTTTCTGCACCGGATAGGCCTGTCGACATTGATGTAGAGGCAGAGTGGTTCAGGGAGGCCATGTCGCAAATTTGCGACGCGGCGATGCCCCGGGTTCGACCGGGGCGACCGAAGCGCCAGGTGTACTGGTGGTCGACTGACATCGCGCAGCTGCGCCGCCAATGCGTAGCAGCGCACCGCCGGTACACCGGACAACGTAGAAGGCGCCGCCGCACTCCCGATGCCGATGCCATCGAGGCGGAACTGTACGAAGGGTACAGAGTGGCCAAGAAGGCCCTCAACCTGGCCATATCGCGGGCCAAAATTGAAGCCCGCGAGCGTTTGATTGAGACTCTGGATCAAGATCCATGGGGGCGTCCGTACCTATTAGTGCGGGGTAAATTGCGCACGTGGGCGCCTCCGCTAACCCAGAGTCTCAGGCCAGAGGTGCTGGAGAGAGTAGTTGGCACTCTGTTCCCTTCGAGGACGGAGCACACTCCTCCGCCCATGGTTCCGCTCATAGTGGCTGCCAGCGCGGACGAAGAGGAAGACGACGACGTGCCCGAGGTGACCCGGGTAGAGTTGCGGGCTGCGGTGTTACGCCTTCAGAGGAAGAACACCGCGCCGGGACCCGATGGCATTCCAGGCCGAGCGTGGGTCCTGGCCCTACGGGAGCTCGCGCCCCGACTATTAGGGCTCCTATCGGCGTGCCTTGAGAGGGGCCGATTTCCAGAGCCATGGAAACATGGGCGTATGGTCCTTCTCAAGAAGGAGGGGCGCCCGGCAGACTCACCGTCTGCCTACCGGCCCATAGTGTTGCTGGACGAGGTGGGCAAGCTGTTCGAGCGTGTGCTTGCAGACCGCCTCGTCCGCCACCTTTCCTTAGTTGGGCCGGACCTGGCGAATTGTCAATTTGGTTTTCGCCAGGGGCGCTCCACTGTGCACGCCATTAAGCACGTGAGGAGTCTGGCGGAGGACGCTGTTTCCCAGGGCGAGGTGTTGTTGGCTGTCTCTCTTGACATTGCCAACGCTTTCAACACCTTGCCTTGGAGTTGTATTCGGGCGGCACTAGTTTACCATGGTGTGCCGCCCTACCTCCGCCGCATTGTCGGGGCATATTTAGAGGATCGTATTATTACCTACCCGGGTCGGGAGGGATTATGTCGGCGAGACATCGGTTGTGGAGTTCCACAGGGGTCGGTTCTGGGTCCGCTCCTGTGGAACATAGGATATGACTGGGCGCTGCGCGGTGCGCTCCTCGCGGGTGTCAGCATTGTCTGTTATGCTGACGACACTCTTGTCACCGCGAGGGGTAAGACGCACCGGCAGGCCCAGATATTGGCGACTGCTGGAGTCGCGCAGGTCGTTGCTAGGATCCGGCGTTTGGGTCTCGAGGTGGCGCTTCACAAGTCCGAGGCCGTTTTCTTTCACGGGCCTCGGAACCGTCCACCTTCGGGATCCCACATTGTGGTAGGAGGGGTTCGCATCGGCATCGAGCCCACTTTGAAGTACCTTGGGCTCGTTCTCGATGGCCGATGGAACTTCGAGGAGCATTTTCGTCGTTTGGCCCCAAAACTAACGGCCGCCGCGAACAGTTTGTCGCGGCTTTTGCCGAACCTAGGAGGGCCAAACGCCTCCTGCCGGAGGCTCTATTGCGGGATCGTGCGGTCGATGGCGCTTTATGGCGCCCCAATTTGGGCCGATGACCTGACGGACCGGAGTCTCGCCCTTTTGCGAGCTCCGCAACGCATCATGTCCGTCAGGTGCATCAGAGGATACCGCACGATCGCCTTTGAGTCGGCGAGCCTCCTTGCCGGATCCCCGCCGTGGGACCTTGAGGCCAGGGTCCTTGCGTCGCTTTTTCAATGGCGCGAGGATGCACTGGTGCGGGGCGTATCTACAGCGCCCCGCGTAGTAGAAGAAGGAAGGTCCCAGCTCCGCCGTAACATGTTGGCGGAGTGGGCGGCGCGACTTGCGCGACCTAGTGCCGGGCACGCCACGATTGTGGCGGTAAGTCCCGTTTTCCACGAGTGGCTAGAGAGGCGTCATGGTGCCCTCTCTTACCGGTTGACGCAACTGCTCACCGGCCACGGCTGCTTCGGCAAATTTCTCTGTCGAATCGGCCGTGAGGAGACGCCCAGTTGTCATCACTGCGGGGACAGCGCCGAAGACACGGCGCACCACACGTTGGCGGAGTGCCCGGCGTGGCACGAGCCGCGCCGTGAGTTAGCCGGCGCTGTCAGGGTGGGTAGCCTCTCGCTTTCGGTGTTGGTCAGTTCGATCGTCCGAAGCGAGAGTGCTTGGGAAGCCGCCGCTTCATTCGCAGAGACGGTTCTGTCCGTCAAGGAAGCGGCGGAAAGGGAGAGGGAGTGTCATCGTTCATCCTCCCTCTCAACCCGCAGATCTGGGCGTCAAAGGAGGGCGCCGCGAGACGACCTCCAGCCACCGTGAGGGGCCTGCGGGCGGCAAACTATGGCCAGTTTGTCGCCGTTGAGTAGCAGGCCAGAGAGGACGGCGTAGTGTTCCACGTACGCCTCTCTACAGAGGCAGGGCACAGTCATGCCCTTCGTTTTCGGGGTCCGCTAATTTTGCGGACCAGCACCCGGCGGGACGGCTCGAGTAATGCCAGTCTTCTCGCCGTCTCGGCATTTTGGGTGAGAGAGGAACACCGTGGGTTTTTAGTCGGTAAACCGTATTACCATCTTTCGGGACTCCGACACACCTGCCCGCCTGGGCCAAAGGCGGGTAGACGGCCTATAAAAGGTTTTCCCACGAGAAAAAAAAAAAAAAAAAAAAAAAAAAAAAAAAAAAAAAAAAAAAAAAAAAAGGTTAGGTTAGGTTAGGTTAGGTTAGGTTAGGTTAGGTTAGGTTAGGTTAGGTTAGGTTAGGTTAGGTTAGGTTAGGTTAGGTTAGGTTAGGTTAGGTTAGGTTAGGTTAGGTTAGGTTAGGTTAGGTTAGGTTAGGTTAGGTTAGGTTAGGTTAGGTTAGGTTAGGTTAGGTTAGGTTAGGTTAGGTTGGGGCGGGTCCCAAGTGAGCATAGAGTACGTCCCCGTCGTCCGCCCTGGACCCTGACTTGACCACCGTAACGGAGTGGCAAGTTAGGTGACCGAAGTTCTTTGCTCTAAACTTGCGACACTATTGTTGGATACAATGCCAAAATCTTTGAGGGACGCCTCCGGGCGTTTCCTTCCAAAAGGCCCTTTTCAGGGCCAACCCAACGGCCCTTTTCAGGGCCAACCCAACGGCCCTTTTCAGGGCCAACCCAACGGCCCTTCTCAGGGCCAACCCAACGGCCCTTCTCAGGACCAACCAAACGGCCCTTTTCAGGGCCAACCCCAAGTCCTTTCACAGGGCCAACCTCAAGTCCCTTCTCAGGGCCTTCCAGAGATCGTCTCTGATGCTGCTGTCCAGCCTGCGTGGACTGAGTCGCAGGCTGTGAACTGGTCGATGTCGTCGTCGTCGTCTCGCCCCGCCTCGCCCGTTTTGCGCATTGTAATGCCGCCTCCGCCTTGCGTCACTGAGATCCGGAAACCAACTATGAAGCCCCCTTCAGAGAGGCGCAAGAGGGGCATTAAAACCCCGACCCCCGCACCAAGAGGGGGAGGTACTGAAGACCCCACCCTGGCTGAGGAAGGTGGGGACGAGGACGGGAGCGACGCAACGTCGCCAGCGAGGAAGGCGCCACGGTCGAGGAATGGCCGTGGCGGTCGACGGACTGATGGGCTCCCCCGAGCCCTTCATCCTCCCAGATCGTTCTTCCGTGACCCTTCGGTAGAGAGCTCCGACTCTGGAGCCACAGTTAGGGGGTTGCGGAAGCCGTCATCGTCAATCGAGGAGCTCGTGGGAATGGCAGAGTCTTACGCCGGGACTCTGTGCAGCGTGGCCTCGAAGTCGAAAAATCTGAAGGGCACCTGCGTCCGTGAAATAAAGGATGCCTCGGCTGCCCTTCTGACGGTAGTAAAGGGGATGGCCGTTAGAGACTCGTCGGACGAGATGAGAAGGTTGAGGGCCGACAACAAGCGCCTTAGGCAGCAACTGTCGGCCCTCACTGAGGAGATCTCTGCGTTGCGGCGGGCCTTCTCAGAAAGAGAGAAAGGCAAGGGGGAGCGTAGGCCATCCCCGATGAGGTCACCCCCTAAACGGGTGGTAATAGAGGAGAGTGACGTGGTCACGGAGGAGGAGAGGAGCGACCAGGCCATAACGCGTGCCGATATGGCCAACATGTTTGGGCTCCTCCAGCGGGACATGGCAGAGCGATTTGGCGCAATGCTGGGTGCCCGTTTGGAGGGACTCGAGGCGGATGGGCGTCTGCTGCCGGCGCAGACTAGGCGTCCGCCTCTCGCCTCAGGTCGACAAGACGCCGTTTCGGCTCCAATTAGGTCTTACGCGGGGGTAACAGCCTCCTCCGCCCCTACGACCCTCACCCCCCCGGCCAATCTGCCGAAGGAGGCCAGGGCTAAAAAGCCGGCGCAGCGAAAGGCGCCGGAGAGGGCCCACGAACAGTTCGTGGGAACCTCCCGCGAGGTAGAGCCGCCGGTCGTCCTGAATGAGTGGACGACCGTAGCTAAAAAGCCTAAAAAAGGCAAAGGCGGCTCCTGGTCCCGCGGGCTCGCGGGGTCAGGCCCAAATTAGAAAGCCAAAACCACCGAAGACGCTGGCGGTGGTAGTGGCCCTTAAGCCAGAGGCGGTGGCCAAGGGGGCCACTTATGCCGAGGCCCTCACCACTGCGAGGGCCAAGGTAAATCTCACAGAGCTGGGAATAGGCCCAGCCAAGTTCCGGACAGGACTCACAGGGTCCCGGGTCATCGAGCTCCCTAAGGGTACGACACCGGCCCAGGCCGACAACCTCGCCACTAAGATTGGAGTGGTGTTGGGGGAGTCGGCCAAAGTTACCCGGCCCCAGAAACTTGCAAGCTTCCGGGTGACGGGGCTTGATGACTCGTGCACGGTTCCTGAAGTGCAAGCGGAGTTGGCCAGTTTAGCTGACTGCTCTATTGATGTCGTGAGGGTAGGGGCAATCGTGTCCAACCTCAGAGGTGTAGGGGCAACGATTGCCTCCTGCCCTGTAGAGGCGGCGCTCAAGTTAGCGGAGATAGGGCGCGTTTGCGTAGGTTGGAGCGCCGCCTCTATCAATTTGTTGGAGCAGCGGCCGCTGCGGTGTCACCGGTGCCTCGGCATCGGACACCCCCAGCAGTTGTGCCCCTCTGCCAAGGACCGGAGCAAATTGTGCTTCCGGTGTGGCGGTGAGGGGCATCTCGCGGCGGCCTGCGAGGCCACCCCGCACTGCGCCGTGTGTGAAGAAAAAGGAGTCCCGTCCGGACACAGAATGGGGGGAGCTAATTGCCGACCTCCCCCCGTAAAAGGCCGCCCACTGGGTGCGCCCCAGCGTCGCGCGGTGACGGCCGCGCCAACCGAGTCCCGCCCTATGCAAACTGATGGACAGTAGGTTCTCAGGGCGGGTACTCCAGGTCAACCTCAACCACTCGGCTGGGGCACAGGATTTGGCGTGCCAGTCGGCCGCCGAGTGGGAGGTTGACCTGCTAGTCGCCGCGGAGCCACACAGTATTCCCCCTGGCCGACCCAACTGGCTAGGGGCCGCCGATGGCTCCGCGGCGATAGCAACCTTTGGAGCAGGCTCCCCTCTCGTTCTGACCGAGAGGGGAGCAGGATACGTCGCGGCACGATGGGGGAGAATAGTGGTGGTGGCTACCTACTTCTCCCCCAACCGCAGCAGGGCCGAATTCGAAAGGTTCCTTGCTGCGGTCGAAGGAGTGGTGCGCCGCTCGGCCCCCAGCCCTGTGTTGGTTGCGGGGGACCTAAACGCCCATTCAACGGCGTGGGGTTCCCCCAACACAGATGTGCGGGGTGGTGACGTGGAGTCCTGGGTTTCAGCCCTGGGGCTTCACATCCTCAATCGAGGCACTACCCCGACCTGCGTCCGATGGCAGGGCACGTCGATTGTGGACGTGACCCTAGCCACTCCGCCACTCGCAGCCCGAATCAGGGACTGGCGTGTGGTGGAGGATGTAGAGACCCTATCGGATCATCGTTACGTCCGGTACGAGGTCTCTACGGTGTCCCCCGGAGCCCCCATTCATCTGGGCTCTGCTGCGGGCGCCTCACCATTTCCAAGGTGGGCGCTTGCACGCCTCCGTCGCGATGTGGCGGAGGAGGCGGCCTTGGTGCGGGCATGGAGTGACGTGCCCGACACCATCGCAGGGGATGCCGACGGCATGGCGGAGCTGCTCGCGGACGACCTGCGGGTTGTCTGCGATGCCGCCATGCCGAGGACGCAGGCCCGCCCTCGTTGTGGGCGGGTCTACTGGTGGACGCAGGAGATAGCGCTACTGCGGTCCGCCAGTATGGGGGCCAGACGCGCGTACCAGAGGTGCCGCAGACGTATCCAGCGATCGCCTGGGGAAGAGGAGGCTCTACACAGGGCCTCCAAGGAGGCTATAAGGGCTCTGCGGAACGGTATCCGCAGGGCCAAGAAGGATGCCTGGGAACAGTTCTTGGGCATCCTCAACCGCGACCCGTGGGGCCGGCCATACAGGGCGATAAGGGGGAAGCTTTCTCCAGCTCCCCCGCTTCCCTGTATGGAGCCGGAATTGCGACGGAGGGTTCTCGAAACTTTATTTCCAGAGCCGAGACCCTCCGTCCCCCATCTGGTTCAGGGGAGATACACCTCCGGTTCTGTCCCGGAGGTGTGGGTCGCGGGGCCTCCCGTGTCGGACGCGGAGTTTGGCACGGTGCGAGAGAGGCTCCGGCGCGGAAAGAAAGCGCCGGGGCCGGACGGGGTCCCTGCAAAGGCTATGGCCGTGGCACTGGGGCCCCTAGAACAGAGAATTCGCACCGTGTTCGACTGCTGTATTGCGTCGGCACGCTTCCCCAGGCGTTGGAAGGCGGGGCGACTGGTCCTGATTCGTAAGGAGAGTCGCCCCGCCGATGTCCCGGCGGGCTACCGACCGTTGGTATTGCTCGATGAGACGGCCAAGGCTTTCGAGAAGATTCTCGCCTCCCGTATCATCGAGCACATTGAGTGCGAAGGCCCGGACTTGGCGGAGTGCCAGTACGGGTTCCGCACCGGTCGGTCCACGATTGACGCGATAGGCCGCCTCAAATCTTTCACCGAGGCGGCCGCCGCGCGCGGGGAGATGGTGGTGGCGGTGTCTCTAGACATCGCCAACGCATTTAACACCGTCCCCCACGAAGCGATAGAGGGAGCGCTAGTTTTCCATAAAGTGCCCCTCTACCTCCGCTCCTTGGTTAGGGATTACCTTCAGGATAGGGTAGTGCTCTACCAGGATGCGGAGGGTCGCGTTCAATCGTGGAGAGTGGCGGCAGGTGTACCCCAGGGATCAGTGTTGGGTCCGTTGTTGTGGAATCTGGGGTACAACTGGGTTCTGCGTGGAAGGCTGCTGCCGCAAACAGAGATAGTCTGTTATGCGGACGACACGCTCGTTGCGGCAGCGGCCAAATTCTGGGAGGAGGCGGCCGAAAATGCGTCGGTTTGCACCGAGAGGGTTGTCCGGCGCATCCGCCTCCTGGGGCTTGAGGTGGCCCTAGACAAAACAAGGGCCATCGGTTTTCGAGCCCCAAGAAGAAGACGCAGAATCCCACCGGAGCTCCGTGTCCGAGTAGGGGGGGTCAGTATTCCCGTCGGGGTACATTTAAGGTACCTCGGCCTTGAACTGGACTCTTCCTGGAGCTGGGAGCAGCATTTCACGCTCCTGGCTCCCAGACTGTGTGCTGCTGCGGCAGCTCTCGGACGGCTGCTCCCCAACATAGGGGGGCCATCAGCCAAGTGCCGGAGACTGTACCACGGAACGGTACGGTCGATGGCACTCTACGGATCTCCGGTGTGGGCAGAGAGTCTCACGTCTCGCACTAAGGCCCTGTTGCGCAGGCCGCAACGGACCATCGCAGTCCGCGTAATACGCGCATATCGGACTGTGAGTCACGGGGCGGCCTGCGTTCTTGCGGGCACGCCTCCATTTGAAGTCGATGCCGTGGCACTCGCCGAAGCGCATCGACGCAAAGTGGAGGCGAGGGTGCGGGGCGTGCGGCCCGCTCTAGAAGATATAGAGCGGGCCCAATCCAACATCCAGGATGACGCCATCAGAGCGTGGATGGAGGCTCTCTCCCAACCTGCCGCCGGCCACCGGACGATCGAAGCGATTCGTCCGGTGTTGAAGGAGTGGGTGGGGCGCCCGGGTGGCAGCCTCACCTACCGCCTGGTGCAGGTACTGACCGGACATGGTTGCTTCGGTCACTACCTGCACCGGGTCGCCCGCCGGGAAGAAACGCCGCAGTGCCACCACTGCGGCGATCCAGATGACACGGCCGAGCACACTCTGCTCCTGTGCTCGGCCTGGGACGATGAGCGCCGCGATCTTTGCGCGGCGCTGAGAACAACCGACCTCGCGCTGCCGACATTGGTCAGAACAATGCTCGGTAGTGCGGAGGCGTGGAATGCCGTGACCTTCTTCTGCGAGACCGTCATCTCGCGGAAGGAGGAAGCGGAGCGGGTGCGGGAGAATGATGCTCAAGCCGCACCCGCTCGGCGCAGACGAAGAGGTGGGAGGGGATTGGGCGCGGCGTCGTCTAATCCTAGCCAACCTCGTACGTAGCTCGCGCAGGGTTTTGTCGCCTGCGTGTGGGGTGCCTTGGGCTGTTGTCCGTATGGACGGCAGTTGCGGAGGTGACCTGCTACGACGTCAAAGAGAGGTACTCTGGGTTACCCTGGGCCTCTCTTGAATTGCGTCACCTGGCGGCCGCCAGGAAGCCCGACGGAGTCTCCGGAGTATGGGTGTAGCACCCTGGTCCCGGAACTCTGTCCCTATGGGCTAAAAGGGTAGCCGTGGAGGGTTTAGTGTGGTATACTGGCCAATTTGGTCGGGGAGTCCTCACACTCTGGCATAAAGCTTCCCTCCCGGAAAAAAAAAAAAAAAAAAAAAAAAGGTTAGGTTAGGTTAGGTTAGGTTAGGTTAGGTTAGGTTAGGTTAGGTTAGGTTAGGTTAGGTTAGGTTAGGTTAGGTTAGGTTAGGTTAGGTTAGGTTAGGTTAGGTTAGGTTAGGTTAGGTTAGGTTAGGTTAGGTTAGGTTAGGTTAGGTTAGGTTAGGTTAGGTTAGGTTAGGTTAGGTTAGGTTAGGTTAGGTTAGGTTAGGTTAGGTTAGGTTAGGTTAGGTTAGGTTAGGTTAGGTTAGGTTAGGTTAGGTTAGGTTAGGTTAGGTTAGGTTAGGTTAGGTTAGGTTAGGTTAGGTTAGGTTAGGTTAGGTTAGGTTAGGTTAGGTTAGGTTAGGTTAGGTTAGGTTAGGTTAGGTTAGGTTAGGTTAGGTTAGGTTAGGTTAGGTTAGGTTCCACGATTGACGCGATAGGCCGCCTCAAATCTTTCACCGAGGCGGCCGCCGCGCGCGGGGAGATGGTGGTGGCGGTGTCTCTAGACATCGCCAACGCATTTAACACCGTCCCCCACGAAGCGATAGAGGGAGCGCTAGTTTTCCATAAAGTGCCCCTCTACCTCCGCTCCTTGGTTAGGGATTACCTTCAGGATAGGGTAGTGCTCTACCAGGATGCGGAGGGTCGCGTTCAATCGTGGAGAGTGGCGGCAGGTGTACCCCAGGGATCAGTGTTGGGTCCGTTGTTGTGGAATCTGGGGTACAACTGGGTTCTGCGTGGAAGGCTGCTGCCGCAAACAGAGATAGTCTGTTATGCGGACGACACGCTCGTTGCGGCAGCGGCCAAATTCTGGGAGGAGGCGGCCGAAAATGCGTCGGTTTGCACCGAGAGGGTTGTCCGGCGCATCCGCCTCCTGGGGCTCGAGGTGGCCCTAGACAAAACAAGGGCCATCGGTTTTTGAGCCCCAAGAAGAAGACGCAGAATCCCACCGGAGCTCCGTGTCCGAGTAGGGGGGGTCAGTATTCCCGTCGGGGTACATTTAAGGTACCTCGGCCTTGAACTTGACTCCTCCTGGAGCTGGGAGCGGCATTTTACGCTCTTGGCTCCCAGACTGTGTGCTGCTGCGGCAGCTCTCGGACGGCTGCTCCCCAACATAGGGGGGCCATCAGCCAGGTGCCGGAGACTGTACCACGGAACGGTACGGTCGATGGCACTTTACGGATCTCCGGTGTGGGCAGAGAGTCTCACGCCTCGCACCAAGGCCTTATTGCGCAGGCCGCAGCGGATAATCGCTATACGCGAAATCCGGGCTTACCGGACGGTAAGCCACGGTGCGGCCTGCGTACTTGCAGGCACGCCTCCCTTCGAGGTCGATGCAATGGCACTCGCCGAGGCGCATCGACGCAGAGTGGGGGCGAGGGTGCGGGGCGTGCGGCCCGCTCTAGAAGATATAGAGCGGGCCCAATCCAACATCCACGATGACGCCATCAGAGCGTGGATGGAGACTCTCTCCCAACCTGCCGCTGGACACCGGACGATCGAGGCGATTCGTCCGGTGTTGAAGGAGTGGGTGGGGCGCCCGGGTGGCAGCCTCACCTACCGCCTGGTGCAGGTACTGACCGGACATGGTTGCTTCGGTCACTACCTGCACCGGGTCGCCCGCCGGGAAGAAACGCCGCAGTGCCACCACTGCGGCGATCCAGATGACACGGCCGAGCACACTCTGCTCCTGTGCTCGGCCTGGGACGATGAGCGCCGCGATCTTTGCGCGGCGCTGAGAACAACTGACCTCGCGCTGCCGACATTGGTCAGAACAATGCTCGGTAGTGCGGAGGCGTGGAATGCCGTGACCTCCTTCTGCGAGACCGTCATCTCGCGGAAGGAAGAAGCGGAGCGGGTGCGGGAGAATGATGCTCAAGCCGCACCCGCTCGGCGCAGACGAAGAGGTGGGAGGGGATTGGGCGCGGCGTCGTCTAATCCTAGCCAACCTCGTACGTAGCTCGCGCAGGGTTTTGTCGCCTGCGTGTGGGGTGCCTTGGGCTGTTGTCCGTATGGACGGCAGTTGCGGAGGTGACCTGCTACGACGTCAAAGAGAGGTACTCCGGGTTACCCTGGGCCTCTCTTGAATTGCGTCACCTGGCGGCCGCCAGGAAGCCCGACGGAGTCTCCGGAGTATGGGTGTAGCACCCTGGTCCCGGAACTCTGTCCCTATGGGCTAAAAGGGTAGCCGTGGAGGGTTTAGTGTGGTATACCGGCCAATCTGGTCGGGGAGTCCTCACACTCTGGCATAAAGCTTCCCTCCCGGAAAAAAAAAAAAAAAAAAAAAAAAAAAAAAAAGGTTAGGTTAGGTTAGGTTAGGTTAGGTTAGGTTAGGTTAGGTTAGGTTAGGTTAGGTTAGGTTAGGTTAGGTTAGGTTAGGTTAGGTTAGGTTAGGTTAGGTTAGGTTAGGTTAGGTTAGGTTAGGTTAGGTTAGGTTAGGTTAGGTTAGGTTAGGTTAGGTTAGGTTAGGTTAGGTTAGGTTAGGTTAGGTTAGGTTAGGTTAGGTTAGGTTAGGTTAGGTTAGGTTAGGTTAGGTTAGGTTAGGTTAGGTTAGGTTAGGTTAGGTTAGGTTAGGTTAGGTTAGGTTAGGTTAGGTTAGGTTAGGTTAGGTTAGGTTAGGTTAGGTTAGGTTAGGTTAGGTTAGGTTAGGTTAGGTTAGGTTAGGTTAGGTTTTTTTTTTTTTTTTTTTTTTTTTTTTATACAGTTACCCCTAATGTGGTGGTCAGGGACTTTTGATTTCCATTCTTCTGTTTTTTATCTATTCTTCCGTTCGAGTTTCTTAATATTAGTTAAGAAGTCGACGTCCTATTCATTTCGCTTTTATTAAGCGAGCATGTCTTTCTTACCACTAATTCGCAAAACCTTAAAAATATTTTTCTTTTTACGTCATCTGACAAGAACCTTTTCAAATTTTCTTTCCTAATACAATCATCCATTCCTTGCTCAGCTTCCCACCTCTCTTTGGCAAACATTGGGCACTCACATAATACGTGCTCTGAGTTTTGTATTTTCTCTGGTTCGCAGAGACATGATGGGCTCTCCCGACACTTAAATCTATGTAAGTATCCGGAGAACCCCCCATGCCCTGTAAGCGCCTGTGTCACATACGGTGTCAATGCCAACTTTCTAATCGTTCTGTATGCATCCACAGCATCAGGGAAAAACATCTTTGTTGCAGCAGCCGTATCCCCCTCACAGTACCTCCGATTCCATTCCTCAAGCGACTCATTACGTATGTCTCGCTTGAGGAACGAGATCGGGTACCTGTCATAATGCGGTGCCGATTTTAGCTTTAAAGCTGCGTCCTTGGCCAACTGATCCGCCCGTTCGTTGCCCACGTGCCCGACGTGTGCTTTGATCCAGTACAAAGATACATTTTTGCCCTGGATCAGCGCCGCACGCAGGTTCCGACGAGCCTCGACTGCGAGCGGATGAGTCGTCTCCCAGTTACAGACTGTCTCCAGAGCCGCACGAGAATCGCTGAATACGCCGAAATCATTTTCGGCGCGCCTGGCAACCTCCTCTAGTGCCTTTTCCATGGCCAAAAGCTCAGCCTGGTACACAGTGCAGTGCGCTGATAGCTTCAGCTTGACGGTACGATCTTCGCTAGCCTCTGTCCATATTGACAGAGCCGCGCCGACCCTACCCTCAAGCTTGCTTCCGTCGGTGTAAATGCGCACTTGTTGGCTGCTGTGGCTTAACACCTCCTCTGTTTGTACCAGGCCAGCAAACTCAATGGTCATGCGGTCAGCCGGATGTATGGCTTCCGTGAAAGGCACCCTTCGCTCCACCTCACCCGCCACCAGCCCCAGCCGGGGCACACCTTTCCTTGCCTCATAAAGGGCCGCTGCTTCGCGGACCCTGAGGTCAAGCGGCAGTATCCCGGCCAAAGCCAGCGACGCGTTTAGTGAAACTGTTCGGTACGCCTTACACATTTTTTGTGCGAAACCTCTCTGGACAAAATTTAGCTGTTTCTGTATTCCTTTTTTTGACGCCGCAGGGGCCCATGTACTAGCCGCATATAAGATAGTAGGTTCCACCACCGCTGTATATATCGTTCTTACTATCTCTTGATGCAGACCCCAGTTTATTTTTGCAGCTCTAGATAAGCTCTTGTATATCGACTGGGCCCTACTAACGACTCCCCTGACATGCTGGTTAAAGGTGAGACTCCGATCAATTGTGAGACCCAATACTTTAATCTCATTCGACATGTCAATGCGTACCCCGCCCATGCTCAGGAGTGGTGTGTCATATTTCAATTTGTTTGTCAAAAGCATAGCTTTTGTTTTATTCGGAGCAAATTTGAGTTTATATTGTACACCCCACTCCCGAACATGATCGAGGGCGGCATTGGCACGTCGCTGGACGTCCGCCGCCGCGTCCCCGTCGAACACGAGAACCACGTCATCCGCGAAAGCTTGACAGTAGCTCCCGCGCTCTCCGAGAGACCTCAACAGCGGATCCAAGAGAAGATTCCAAAGTACGGGTCCCCCTATAGACCCCTGTACGCAGCCTTTACTGGTTGTCTTCCCACATTCCTTGCCGGCGTATCTGATCTTAACTACGCGTTGTCGGAGATAGCTGTCCAGCACACGTCTAAGGTTTACTGGGCAGCCATCCTCGGCAAGACGAACCCTTATTGCGGGCCACCACGCGCTATCAAAGGCGCCCTCTATGTCTAGTGATATGACTACTACGATTCTTTTTTGTTTGAGTTTTTCTTTAATGTGTCTCACCAAGACATAGAGGGCGTCTTCGGTACCCCTCTGTGGCATGAACCCGTATTGGTTAGGGCTTATTTTTGGCAAGATGTGCCACTTTACTCTCGTCATCAGCATCTTTTCAAAGATCTTTCCCATCACTGGCAGTAGTCCGATAGGTCTATAGGACTTTGGGTTAGTGTAGTCCTCCCTCCCAGGCTTCCGAAGGACCACAACCGTTGCCTCTTTCCAACATTTCGGAAAGTAACCCAATTGTAAGCACTTGTTTGCCAGTGACAGGTAGGTCTCCAGTTCCTGTGTGATGGCGTTGTGGCAAATATCTGCCGTGAAGCCATCTTCGCCGGGTGCTTTCTTAGCACTAAAGGAGCACAACGCTACTTTTAACTCCTGTTTCGTAAACGGTGGATCCAAATATTCATTTTGAACCCATTCGTTTGCTAGGTCAGCTTTTCTACGGATTCGCGTGTGTTCCTCATTATCTTCATCCTCTTTGTCCTCAGGGTAAAATGTTGTAGCGAGTAGTTTGATGGATTCTTCTTCGCTAAGCACCTTTTGACCCTCAACCAGCCGTATATCCTCTTTCCTTTCTGTTGTTCTTGCCATTACCCTATAAATCCCTGCCCACATAGATTCCTTGTCCTGTTTCTCGCAGAACTCCTTCCAGCTTTGTACTTGTGCCTTTTTTACCCTTATTTCATAATCTTCTTTCTTTTTCAGGTAATCGCCGATGACTCCTGCTCTACGCTGCGGTGCTGCGCATCTAATTCTTCGCCTCAAGGTTCCAACTACACTCTTCAGTTTATCAAGCTCTTCATTCCACCATGGTAAGTTAAATTTTGTTGTTTTACTCTTTTTTGGTATGCTCTCTTCGCATGCTTCTTTTATTATTTGATTAAATTTTTCTACTATTAAGTCTATTTTTCTTTCTGTGTCTATTTCTTGTATAGTTAATTTATTAAGTTGTCTATCTGTTGCTAACTGACTCATTTTCTTACGAAACTGAGCCCAGTTAGCTTTTTTGCTATTATATACTCTAGTTGTTCTCTCTATTTTAATTTCGTTTACCTTTTTCAGCTGTAATTTAAATGTTATCAAATTGTGATCGGAGCACACCTTACCAACTTCAACTTTCCATTCATTAATAAACCCAAGTAAGTCTTCCGAGCAAGCCGTCACGTCGACATAGCTTGCTAATATCCTTGAGCCCCTGGTGGTGTCAAACGTGGGCGTATCGCCATTGTTTAAGACTTGCAGACCCGCTTCATCAAGCATTCCTCCCATTTCTTCCCCCCGACTGTCAACTCTGCTGCCTCCCCACCAAGTATTTTTTGCATTGGAATCCCCGCCCATTATAATTCTGTATGAATCCAACGCTACTTCTATTCTTCTAAGTTCCTCCAGATAAGGGCCAATAGGTTTATCCGGCTCCAGATAGTATGAAATCACCCCGACATCCCGCCTCCCAGTGCGAATCCTAACCACTGCGATGTTATTGGTTGTCAATTCAGTACATTGTGTTACTAATAGTTTATCGTCGAAGACAGCGACTGCCGCCTTTACAGGACCGCCATCCTGCCGTTCACACTGGAATACGCGGACGCCGGGATAGCTTCTCATTCTGCCCACTGCACCGACATAAGGTTCTTGAAGCAGAGCTAAGGACATGTTACGATTTTTAGCTTCCTGGAGCAGCTCTAAAGTTGCTATTTCTTTTCTTTGGAGATTAATTTGTGCGATAAGGTGAGGTCTGAGAGACTCTGTACCTGTCTGTACACTTAGCACAACCTTAGCAGTATGCTATTGTGGCTCTAGCTAGAGTGTCCCATCTGCGCCTTACTGTACATTGCTCGCTAAATGCGTTGTGGTTTGCTTGCTCTATTTTGTCTTTCTTACAGTTGACGCAGACTGGCATGTCTCCTGCGAGCCACTTCGCACATTCCGCCTTCTTGTGTCCCTCTCCACAGTGAGTGCACTTCTCTTGGGTTTCCGCGCAATGCCTTCTCCCGTGCCCATAGCCAAGACACATCGTGCACTGCACCAAAGGTGAGTGGTCCTCGACTTTTACCCTCTGCAGGTCTACTTTAGCGGTTCCCACTGAAGTCAAACGCTGCCAGATGATTGGCGGAACTCTTATCACGACATGGCATGAGTATGGGTTGCGTGTTTTCTTGCGGTACCTAAACTCGAGAACATTCTCTTCACTATTCAATCCTTCAAATATTTGTCTATTCTGGTTCATTAGCGCGCTAGTGATGTCTTCATCGGTGTTATAGCTAAGAACATTTTTTAAAATAATAAGAGGATTTTTGTTCTTAATTTCCTCTACCTGTAATTGATCACTTTCTTGTCTTATTTTTAATTTTATTTTATCTCTATCTTCCTCCGTCTTACAACCCATAACTATTTTTCTGTCTTTTGCTTTCCTGACCTTCTCTACTGCTATTCCGCTCTCCTTTGCATTGACTATTTTTCTCACTCTGTCCAAAACCTGCTCCCCTGTCTCAGTTTCATCTTTAGACGTTATAACTACAGAGTGCAGCGTTCTGTGCTCCTGTGTTGGACCTTTCGCTTTCCCTGCTGCTACGCTAGCGTAGGACCTTTCTTCTCTATTTAGCACCTCTTGAATTTTATTTAGTGTATCTCTATTCTCCTTTAGTATTTTCCCTTGTTCTTCTATCTTGTCCAAAAGTAGGCTATCCCTTTTTATTCTCGTTTCTTCCTCTTTATCCTTTTTTCCTTGCTTCATGTTTTCTCCTGGTGTGGGTACCAGCTTTTTTCCTTGATGGCTTCTGCTTTCTTTCAATTCTCTTTCTGAATCTCTAATGAGGCCGTATAGTCGTTCTACCGCTCTTGTGACTTCTGTCTTAATATCGCTCCTCAGATTCCGCGAATTATTGAGGTGTAGTTTAGCACTTGTCAAACAAGCTTTAGCCTCTGTTTGACGATCTTGATATTTTTGAGCGGGTTTCAGAGCTTCTAAGGGTAATGATTTACTTCCCTCCGTTGCAGAAAGTGCCCCCTTCTGCTTAGCGCTTTCTGTAGCAGTTTTTTGTGGGTTAGGTTGAGTTGATGGTGTTACGGCTGCGTCGCACCCAACCGCCTCCCACTCGTCAATGCTTCGCCTCACTCTTGGCGCCTTCGTCACGGTTTTTGATGGTGACACTAAATAGTCGAGACCACTGGTCTGCGAGTCATCTGCGCTTTCTCCCATTTGTTTGGATGGAGTTCTAAACATTGTGTAAGAGTTAATAATTAAATTTAAAACAGGTGTATATGGCCTGTTTCGTCAATATTAAAGCTTGTATATGTATAATAATATTAATAAATAATAAAAGTCAATAAAATTCAATAATTAAAACTATAAAATAAAATTCAATAAATTAATATATAATAATTTCGTCTAGGGGCGGGAGACTTGTATATTTGGGGTCAGTTGAACTCCCTCTGTCGTGTAATGCGATAAATTTCTTTTAGGTGTATTTACCCCAAATTCCTGTACGGACCCTACTTTACGTGTCTAGACACTACAGGGAGGGTGGGCGGGCGATTTTTTGACTTTCTATCAAACGGATTTTAACAAACGAGGTGTCCAGAGAAAGGGCTCGACTAGCCCAATCCAGATAAGTATAAATTTTGAAAATAGGATGTAGGGTTGCCAAATAAAAAATTAAAATGTAAAATTTTTATATAAAAATGTCAAAATTCTTCCTTTCTCAGGTGATCGTGATCCAACGGGACGTCGGACGGTGCTAAAACTTCAGTAGGACCTCAGGAGTACGTCAACGCACAGGTAAGTAATAATTTCAGCAATAATAATGACTCCGAACACTTATAGAAGGACTCTCAATGTTCGTTTCTATAGCGAAAAACAGAATATTACGATAAAACAAAAAATTTGAAAATAACTACACAGCGGTACCCCACAAGAGGGTGGTCGTCGTGTAGGGGGCGTTAATGCCCGTAATTTAAAACCAAAAAATTCAAAATCTAATAAAAAATATCAAAGTTGTATGTGTTTTTCAAAAACAAAATTTTACAAAAACACGTAAAAATTTTCTAAGTCCCTAGGGGTGAAACTAGGGGTTGGTATCCAAAAGGGTGTCTGTGAACACTAAATTGTTGCTATAGGAGGTGGTTAAAAACGAAAAGTCAGTGAAAAATTGTCAAAATTTGCTAAAATAAATAGGTGATTTTTTAAATTTCGTAGGGATGAGGTAAACTTTGTTAGGTATTTCAATGCACAGTATGTACTGGAAGAGTCTTCAGCGGGTGTTTTTTGACTTTCTATCAAACGGATTTTAACAAACGAGGTGTCCAGAGAAAGGGCTCGACTAGCCCAATCCAGATAAGTATAAATTTTGAAAATAGGATGTAGGGTTGCCAAATAAAAAATTAAAATGTAAAATTTTTATATAAAAATGTCAAAATTCTTCCTTTCTCAGGTGATCGTGATCCAACGGGACGTCGGACGGTGCTAAAACTTCAGTAGGACCTCAGGAGTACGTCAACGCACAGGTAAGTAATAATTTCAGCAATAATAATGACTCCGAACACTTATAGAAGGACTCTCAATGTTCGTTTCTATAGCGAAAAACAGAATATTACGATGAAACAAAAAATTTGAAAATAACTACACAGCGGTACCCCACAAGAGGGTGGTCGTCGTGTAGGGGGCGTTAATGCCCGTAATTTAAAACCAAAAAATTCAAAATCTAATAAAAAATATCAAAGTTGTATGTGTTTTTCAAAAACAAAATTTTACAAAAACACGTAAAAATTTTCTAAGTCCCTAGGGGTGAAACTAGGGGTTGGTATCCAAAAGGGTGTCTGTGAACACTAAATTGTTGCTATAGGAGGTGGTTAAAAACGAAAAGTCAGTGAAAAATCGTCAAAATTTGCTAAAATAAATAGGTGATTTTTTAAATTTCGTAGGGATGAGGTAAACTTTGTTAGGTATTTCAATGCACAGTATGTACTGGAAGAGTCTTCAGCGGGTGTTTTTTTGACTTTCTATCAAACGGATTTTAACAAACGAGGTGTCCAGAGAAAGGGCTCGACTAGCCCAATCCAGATAAGTATAAATTTTGAAAATAGGATGTAGGGTTGCCAAATAAAAAATTAAAATGTAAAATTTTTATATAAAAATGTCAAAATTCTTCCTTTCTCAGGTGATCGTGATCCAACGGGACGTCGGACGGTGCTAAAACTTCAGTAGGACCTCAGGAGTACGTCAACGCACAGGTAAGTAATAATTTCAGCAGTAATAATGACTCCGAACACTTATAGAAGGACTCTCAATGTTCGTTTCTATAGCGAAAAACAGAATATTACGATAAAACAAAAAATTTGAAAATAACTACACAGCGGTACCCCACAAGAGGGTGGTCGTCGTGTAGGGGGCGTTAATGCCCGTAATTTAAAACCAAAAAATTCAAAATCTAATAAAAAATATCAAAGTTGTATGTGTTTTTCAAAAACAAAATTTTACAAAAACACGTAAAAATTTTCTAAGTCCCTAGGGGTGAAACTAGGGGTTGGTATCCAAAAGGGTGTCTGTGAACACTAAATTGTTGCTATAGGAGGTGGTTAAAAACGAAAAGTCAGTGAAAAATCGTCAAAATTTGCTAAAATAAATAGGTGATTTTTTAAATTTCGTAGGGATGAGGTAAACTTTGTTAGGTATTTCAATGCACAGTATGTACTGGAAGAGTCTTCAGCGGGTGTTTTTTTGACTTTCTATCAAACGGATTCTAACAAACGAGGTGTCCAGAGAAAGGGCTCGACTAGCCCAATCCAGATAAGTATAAATTTTGAAAATAGGATGTAGGGTTGCCAAATAAAAAATTTAAAATGTAAAATTTTTATATAGAAATGTCAAAATTCTTCCTTTCTCAGGTGATCGTGATCCAACGGGACGTCGGACGGTGCTAAAACTTCAGTAGGACCTCAGGAGTACGTCAACGCACAGGTAAGTAATAATTTCAGCAATAATAATGACTCCGAACACTTATAGAAGGACTCTCAATGTTCGTTTCTATAGCGAAAAACAGAATATTACGATAAAACAAAAAATTTGAAAATAACTACACAGCGGTACCCCACAAGAGGGTGGTCGTCGTGTAGGGGGCGTTAATGCCCGTAATTTAAAACCAAAAAATTCAAAATCTAATAAAAAATATCAAAGTTGTATGTGTTTTTCAAAAACAAAATTTTACAAAAACACGTAAAAATTTTCTAAGTCCCTAGGGGTGAAACTAGGGGTTGGTATCCAAAAGGGTGTCTGTGAACACTAAATTGTTGCTATAGGAGGTGGTTAAAAACGAAAAGTCAGTGAAAAATCGTCAAAATTTGCTAAAATAAATAGGTGATTTTTTAAATTTCGTAGGGATGAGGTAAACTTTGTTAGGTATTTCAATGCACAGTATGTACTGGAAGAGTCTTCAGCGGGTGTTTTTTTGACTTTCTATCAAACGGATTCTAACAAACGAGGTGTCCAGAGAAAGGGCTCGACTAGCCCAATCCAGATAAGTATAAATTTTGAAAATAGGATGTAGGGTTGCCAAATAAAAAATTAAAATGTAAAATTTTTATATAGAAATGTCAAAATTCTTCCTTTCTCAGGTGATCGTGATCCAACGGGACGTCGGACGGTGCTAAAACTTCAGTAGGACCTCAGGAGTACGTCAACGCACAGGTAAGTAATAATTTCAGCAATAATAATGACTCCGAACACTTATAGAAGGACTCTCAATGTTCGTTTCTATAGCGAAAAACAGAATATTACGATAAAACAAAAAATTTGAAAATAACTACACAGCGGTACCCCACAAGAGGGTGGTCGTCGTGTAGGGGGCGTTAATGCCCGTAATTTAAAACCAAAAAATTCAAAATCTAATAAAAAATAACAAAGTTGTATGTGTTTTTCAAAAACAAAATTTTACAAAAACACGTAAAAATTTTCTAAGTCCCTAGGGGTGAAACTAGGGGTTGGTATCCAAAAGGGTGTCTGTGAACACTAAATTGTTGCTATAGGAGGTGGTTAAAAACGAAAAGTCAGTGAAAAATCGTCAAAATTTGCTAAAATAAATAGGTGGGTTAGGTTAGGTTAGGTTAGGTTAGGTTAGGTTAGGTTAGGTTAGGTTAGGTTAGGTTAGGTTAGGTTAGGTTAGGTTAGGTTAGGTTAGGTTAGGTTAGGTTAGGTTAGGTTAGGTTAGGTTAGGTTAGGTTAGGTTAGGTTAGGTTAGGTTAGGTTAGGTTAGGTTAGGTTAGGTTAGGTTAGGTTAGGTTAGGTTAGGTTAGGTTAGGTTAGGTTAGGTTAGGTTAGGTTAGGTTAGGTTAGGTTAGGTTAGGTTAGGTTAGGTTAGGTTAGGTTAGGTTAGGTTAGGTTAGGTTAGGTTAGGTTAGGTTAGGTTAGGTTAGGTTAGGTTAGGTTAGGTTAGGTTAGGTTAGGTTAGGTTAGGTTAGGTTAGGTTAGGTTAGGTTAGGTTAGGTTAGGTTAGGTTAGGTTAGGTTAGGTTAGGTTAGGTTAGGTTAGGTTAGGTTAGGTTAGGTTAGGTTAGGTTAGGTTAGGTTAGGTTAGGTTAGGTTAGGTTAGGTTAGGTTAGGTTAGGTTAGGTTAGGTTAGGTTAGGTTAGGTTAGGTTAGGTTAGGTTAGGTTAGGTTAGGTTAGGTTAGGTTAGGTTAGGTTAGGTTAGGTTAGGTTAGGTTAGGTTAGGTTAGGTTAGGTTAGGTTAGGTTAGGTTAGGTTAGGTTAGGTTAGGTTAGGTTAGGTTAGGTTAGGTTAGGTTAGGTTAGGTTAGGTTAGGTTAGGTTAGGTTAGGTTAGGTTAGGTTAGGTTAGGTTAGGTTAGGTTAGGTTAGGTTAGGTTAGGTTAGGTTAGGTTAGGTTAGGTTAGGTTAGGTTAGGTTAGGTTAGGTTAGGTTAGGTTAGGTTAGGTTAGGTTAGGTTAGGTTAGGTTAGGTTAGGTTAGGTTAGGTTAGGTTAGGTTAGGTTAGGTTAGGTTAGGTTAGGTTAGGTTAGGTTAGGTTAGGTTAGGTTAGGTTAGGTTAGGTTAGGTTAGGTTAGGTTAGGTTAGGTTAGGTTAGGTTAGGTTAGGTTAGGTTAGGTTAGGTTAGGTTAGGTTAGGTTAGGTTAGGTTAGGTTAGGTTAGGTTAGGTTAGGTTAGGTTAGGTTAGGTTAGGTTAGGTTAGGTTAGGTTAGGTTAGGTTAGGTTAGGTTAGGTTAGGTTAGGTTAGGTTAGGTTAGGTTAGGTTAGGTTAGGTTAGGTTAGGTTAGGTTAGGTTAGGTTAGGTTAGGTTAGGTTAGGTTAGGTTAGGTTAGGTTAGGTTAGGTTAGGTTAGGTTAGGTTAGGTTAGGTTAGGTTAGGTTAGGTTAGGTTAGGTTAGGTTAGGTTAGGTTAGGTTAGGTTAGGTTAGGTTAGGTTAGGTTAGGTTAGGTTAGGTTAGGTTAGGTTAGGTTAGGTTAGGTTAGGTTAGGTTAGGTTAGGTTAGGTTAGGTTAGGTTAGGTTAGGTTAGGTTAGGTTAGGTTAGGTTAGGTTAGGTTAGGTTAGGTTAGGTTAGGTTAGGTTAGGTTAGGTTAGGTTAGGTTAGGTTAGGTTAGGTTAGGTTAGGTTAGGTTAGGTTAGGTTAGGTTAGGTTAGGTTAGGTTAGGTTAGGTTAGGTTAGGTTAGGTTAGGTTAGGTTAGGTTAGGTTAGGTTAGGTTAGGTTAGGTTAGGTTAGGTTAGGTTAGGTTAGGTTAGGTTAGGTTAGGTTAGGTTAGGTTAGGTTAGGTTAGGTTAGGTTAGGTTAGGTTAGGTTAGGTTAGGTTAGGTTAGGTTAGGTTAGGTTAGGTTAGGTTAGGTTAGGTTAGGTTAGGTTAGGTTAGGTTAGGTTAGGTTAGGTTAGGTTAGGTTAGGTTAGGTTAGGTTAGGTTAGGTTAGGTTAGGTTAGGTTAGGTTAGGTTAGGTTAGGTTAGGTTAGGTTAGGTTAGGTTAGGTTAGGTTAGGTTAGGTTAGGTTAGGTTAGGTTAGGTTAGGTTAGGTTAGGTTAGGTTAGGTTAGGTTAGGTTAGGTTAGGTTAGGTTAGGTTAGGTTAGGTTAGGTTAGGTTAGGTTAGGTTAGGTTAGGTTAGGTTAGGTTAGGTTAGGTTAGGTTAGGTTAGGTTAGGTTAGGTTAGGTTAGGTTAGGTTAGGTTAGGTTAGGTTAGGTTAGGTTAGGTTAGGTTAGGTTAGGTTAGGTTAGGTTAGGTTAGGTTAGGTTAGGTTAGGTTAGGTTAGGTTAGGTTAGGTTAGGTTAGGTTAGGTTAGGTTAGGTTAGGTTAGGTTAGGTTAGGTTAGGTTAGGTTAGGTTAGGTTAGGTTAGGTTAGGTTAGGTTAGGTTAGGTTAGGTTAGGTTAGGTTAGGTTAGGTTAGGTTAGGTTAGGTTAGGTTAGGTTAGGTTAGGTTAGGTTAGGTTAGGTTAGGTTAGGTTAGGTTAGGTTAGGTTAGGTTAGGTTAGGTTAGGTTAGGTTAGGTTAGGTTAGGTTAGGTTAGGTTAGGTTAGGTTAGGTTAGGTTAGGTTAGGTTAGGTTAGGTTAGGTTAGGTTAGGTTAGGTTAGGTTAGGTTAGGTTAGGTTAGGTTAGGTTAGGTTAGGTTAGGTTAGGTTAGGTTAGGTTAGGTTAGGTTAGGTTAGGTTAGGTTAGGTTAGGTTAGGTTAGGTTAGGTTAGGTTAGGTTAGGTTAGGTTAGGTTAGGTTAGGTTAGGTTAGGTTAGGTTAGGTTAGGTTAGGTTAGGTTAGGTTAGGTTAGGTTAGGTTAGGTTAGGTTAGGTTAGGTTAGGTTAGGTTAGGTTAGGTTAGGTTAGGTTAGGTTAGGTTAGGTTAGGTTAGGTTAGGTTAGGTTAGGTTAGGTTAGGTTAGGTTAGGTTAGGTTAGGTTTTTTTTTTTTTTTTTTTTTTTTTTTTTTTTTTTTTTTTTTTTTTTTTTTTTTTTTTTTTCATGTTTCCCCTAACATGATCAGGGACCTTGTATACTTTTTAGTTTTAACTTTGGATATTTTATGTTGTTGTTTGTGTTGTATTTTAATCAGGTTATCTTTGAATCTATTCCGTGTAATCAGCAATTGTTGTTTTTCTTATTATTATCTTCTTTTATTTTTAACCCCGACATCGTTGTTCGTACTTTGCTTCTGTTGCTAGTTTGTTATGCTTCCCTCCTTTGGGCACTTGTTTTGTATACTATCGTATATAAAAAGTTTCCTCTAGGTACAGGTCTATTGTTAACTCTATTTTTATTATTTATTTATCTTATTGTTATTGCTTTACAGTATTTATTATTTTTATTTTGCACTTCCCTATACACTTCTACCGCCACCGGCAGAAAGACTCTTATGATTGAAGCCGTGTCACCGTCCCTATACTTAGCGATTGTTTCGGTCTTGGAGCAACAATTGACGTCACTTTCTTCATGAAAGTAATCCATGCATTGTTCGTAATTGTGCTTTTTCTTCGAACCAAAAAATCGCTTTCTTCGCGAGCTTGTCCGCGCACTCATTGCCTTCCAGCCCAGCATGTGCTTTGATCCAGAACAAAAGTACATTTTTGCCCTGAATCAGAGCACGCTTGAGGATTTGCCAGATTTCGGCAACGAGTGGGTGTGATGGTCTTGGACATGACACGGCCTCTAAAACCGATCTTGGGTCTCTGTATGCGCAGCAATCGTTCTGAATAAAATCTCTATGCAAAGTACGAACAACTATGTCCTTAGCAGTAAGCTACGCTGCTTCTCGCCAGCACGTCCCACTTTCGCCTAATCGGACAATCGGAGCTGAACGCGTTGTGGTCAGTTTTGTCCATTTTGGCTACTGAGCAGTTTCGGCATGTCGGTGTAACGCCTGCAGCCCAGTCTGGACAAGCAGTCCTCAGATGGTCGCCACCACAGTGACTGCATTTTACCACAGTCTCTGTGCAGAATCTTTTTCCGTGCCCGTATCCGAGACACATGGAGCACTGAACTAGGGGAGTTTGGTCTTCTGCTCTAACCCTTTGCAGGTCTAAACTGACAACACCTTTGTCAATGATTCTGCGCCAGAGTACTGTGGGCACTGTCAACACAACATGCTCCGCGTGAGGGTTCCACGTGCGTCGGCGAAATTTCACCTCCGCGATCGTGTCTTTTTCATCAAGGTCCTGAAAGAGCCCGGTGTTCTGGTTTTTTAGTGCTCGGAGGATATCGTCATTTGTGTTGTACGACAACACACTCCTCAGTATGACCATAGGGTTTTTGTTTGTGATGTCCTCTACGTTTAGGTGTTCGCTGGCCTGCTTTATCTTTTCCTTGATTCTGTCCCTTTCAGATTCCGTTCTGCATCCCATTACTATCTTCCTGTCTTTTGCCTTCCTGATTCTTTCTACCGTTATTCCACTCTCCGTTGCATTAACAACTTTTCTTACCCTATCTAGTACTTCTTCTCCTGTCTCCATTTCATCCGTTGATGTTACTATAATGGAATGCAGCGTCGGTCCCGCCGAGGCTCTGCTTAAGACTGGTCTAGCTGTTATACTTGCATATGTTTCTTCTTTCTTTGTTAAAATCTGCTGAATCCTATCTAAACTTTCTTTATTCTCCTTCAGTATTTCGCTTTGTTGCTCTATTTTCACCATTATTTCTCTGTCTCTATCCACTAACTTTTCAGACGAAGTCGATCTTTGTACTATAGTCTTTGGTTCTTTTTCTGATTTCTCCTTCTGCTCCTTCTTTTCTTTTTCAATTTCCTTCAGCAAGCTGTACAGTCGGTCTATCGCTTTCGTTACTTCTGTCTTTATTTCACATTTCAAATTTCTTGAATTACTCAAGTGAGTTTTGGCTCTAGTCACGCAGGCCCTTGCCTCTGCCAACCTGCTTGAGGGCCCCTCCAACAGCGGCGATGCCTTCCTCATATCCACCGATGCTGTCTTACTCTCTTGAGCAAAGTCTATCTTCTGCTTAGCGTTTGGCACCACAGCCTGTTTTGTCCTGGTACGATCGGGAGATACAGAAAGACTATCGCCGTTTCCTGTCTCCCACGCGTCTATACTGAGTCTAACATTTGGTACCTTGGTCACTGTTTTAGAGGCCAAGTTAATCATGTCTGCACATTCGCCAGTCTGTTTTGAGGGAGTTCTATACATCTCCGTAGGTCAGCTTTTCTTAATAAATTATATAAAATACAAAATCCTCAACAAACAATTTAAATATAAAACAGTTAAAAATATATCCAAATAAGTAAATAAAATAATTTAATAATTAGATAATTGAATGTAGGTTAAAATTGTATATGGTGTAAAATATTTGTAAAAATAGTAATAAAATAATGGTATGAAACGAGCAGGTGTACAGGGCCTGTCCCGTTTGTCAGAAATTGATTTTAGTATATGCAGAGGTGTATAAAGCCTTATTTTATTTGTCAATAATTTAGGATAAAAGCCAGGTCTAAATTACTAGCTGTTCTTTGGTTAAATAGTAATGTCGCTTAATTAATATAAAGTATTTACAGTCAGTGTTTTGTCCCACCGGTGTATAAAGCCGTGTGAGACTGGTCCTTAAACTAAACTAAAATTAAAACCACGATACTAGGATATTCAAACCGTTGTCAAAAATTTTCCTATCACTCCAGTTAGGTAAACTTAGTCAATATATTGCCTTATCGGTATATATTGTCAATAAAACTGCACTTAAAAACTAAAACCTAACTTAAAAAATATATTTATCCCACCAATGTATGGACCCTAGTTGAGGTGCCTAGTCACTACAGGGAGGGTGGGCGGGCTGATTTTTTGACTTTCTATCAAACGGATTTTAACAAATGAGGTGTCCAGAGAAAGGGCTCGACTAGCCCAATCCAGATAAGTATAAATTTTGAAAATAGGATGTAGGGTTGCCAAATAAAAAAAATTAAAATGTAAAATTTTTATATAGAAATGTCAAAGTTCTTCCTTTTTCAGGTGATCGTGATCCAACGGGACGTCGGACGGTGCTAAAACTTCAGTAGGACCTCAGGAGTACGTCAACGCACAGGTAAGTAATAATTTCAGCAGTAATAATGACTCCGAACACTTATAAAAGGACTGTCAATGTTCGTTTCTATAGCGAAAAACAGAATATTACGATGAAACAAAAAATTTGAAAATAACTACACAGCGGTACCCCACAAGAGGGTGGTCGTCGTGTAGGGGGCGTTAATGCCCGTAATTTAAAACCAAAAAATTCAAAATCTAATAAAAAATGACAAAGTTGTATGTGTTTTTCAAAAACAAAATTTTACAAAAACACGTAAAAAATTTTCTAAGTCCCTAGGGGTGAAACTAGGGGTTGGTATCCAAAAGGGTGTCTGTGAACACTAAATTGTTGCTATAGGAGGTGGTTAAAAACGAAAAGTCAGTGAAAAATTGTCAAAATTTGCTAAAATAAATAGGTGATTTTTTAAATTTCGTAGGGGTAAGGTAAACTTTGTTAGATATTTCAATGCACAGTATGTACTGGAAGAGTCTTCAGCGGGTGTTTTT